>CM060405.1:190910387-192239673 GCA_030545235.1 Helianthus tuberosus
TTTCTTTCAATTTAGAAACTCCCTGTTTAGTTTGATTTGCCTGTGAACATTTCACTGCAATATGTCCAAACCTTCCACATTTAAAACAGGTTCGAGTTTCATTCTTTTGACCAACAATCTTCATTTCATCTTGTTTCGCAAGGAATTCTTTGTTCGACTGCTTCTTGAACAAATTTTCTTTCTCTTCTTCAGATGATGTACCTGAAACACATACCATTTTTGATTTAAAATCTCTAACATGTTTTTCATTTTTATAATTTTCTGGTGGAATAAAACCCAGACCTTTCTTTTTGAAGTTACCGTTATGGTTTGGTTTTTTTCGATAACCTGAACCAGAACTGTAACCCTTTTTCTTGTTTTCTCTTTGTTTAACTCTTGAGGTGTAAGGTTTTGGTCTTTCAAAAAGATTTAAATCTTTTATTTCAAAAATATTAATTTCTGTTAGTTTGAAAACCTTTTTTATTATTTCCGGTTTAACACCTCTTATTGGAAATTCTTCATCAGAATATAATTTGTCAGAATCATTCAAAGTGTATGCCACTTTGAGTGTTTTGTCATTCAAATTAGATTTTGATAAAATAAATTCTTTATTGTAAACTCTTTTTCCCTGTTTGACTTTTGAACCTGACATGTCGGACTCAGACTTTGACTCTGATTTTGACTCCGACTTTGACTCCTCCATTTCATCGTTATCTAACACATGATCCACCACTTTCTTCATCAATTGAGATTGTTGATCAGTGTCAGACGATGTAAAAGTGACATCAATGTTGTCTGGCAAATTTTCTACAGACTCTGACTCCCACTGTAAGTTTGTTGCCTTTTCGACTCTTTATGAATTTGGATTTCTAGGAGAATATCCATTTTCAAGCGGGGGTGGACACTTGTTGTAACTAACACCTTGTTTCTTACCGGACATCTTTACTTCAGTATCCTTCTTCTTTTCCTTCTTCTTTTCAGAAGTCTTTTCTTCAGATACTTCATCTTCTTCAAATGCCTTCATGCCTTCAACAATTGGATAAATCCTGTCAATGACATAAGAAGTACATGAGTAACCTTTTAACAATCTATTAACTCTTTCTGTTTCAATTCTTTGAGTTTACAGTTTTTGTTCCAGAATAGCACACTTCTCAATATAATTGTTGACAACTTTATGCTTCGTCATGAAAGCTCCCTAAAGAGTTTTCATGGCTGTTGCTTGTTCATTGCTTGATTCATTGTACTGATTCATTGCTTTGTTTAGAACATCATATGATTCTTTCAGTCTGTTCATGTTATGAATCAAAGTACTGTTTTGCTTCTTCATTACTTCACAGTTTTCACACTTCACAGGAATCTTTCGTGCATCAGCTTCTGCTTCAACTTTAAAAGCTGGAACTTCCTTTACTTTTCTCTTGATCACAGGAACTTCTTCATCATCACTGCTGACAGGTTTTTTAACTTTCTTCTTTTTCTTTTTAGCTTTTTCATCATCACTGTCACTCTCCTCTAGCATTCTTAAGTGCTCTTCCATTCTTATAGCATAATAATCATCATCATTATCACTATCGTTAGCAACTCGAGCAGCTAAAGCTTTATGATTTGATTTTTTGTTAGGATCATGATCATCCTAACTAAAATTTGCCCAGCTAAATCCCTCTGGTAATTTTTCATCATCTTGATTTATCAGACATGCTTTGCTATCACCTGAAACATATTTGTCCCAACTGAAACCATTTTCTTTATCACCCTGATTCACCATACAAGCTCTTTTTGATGATTCTTCAATCTCCTTCCTAGCATGAGCAATTTGTGGTTGTTGAGAAACTTGATGATAGATAGCTTTCCGATAATAATCATTGTTATTGAACGGATTTTGAGCTCCACTTGCTTCGCGGTTTGTGCACTCTCTCTTGAAGTGTCCTTTTCCCTGCAACGAAAACAAGTAACTTTAGATTTATCAAAACCTAAAGTAGAAACATTAGCATCACGGAAGTCATCTCTCCCTGTGATCTGTTTAAATTTTTCAGCTCGTCTCAATACACTCGCCAAACACCACTTTATGTCCATTAATTCCATCTCTTCAGCATCGATTTGATCGTAATCCTCTTTTGTCAACATTGGATTCCCGATCCGACCTGCCACTAAACTCTCATATGACTCTAACACAGTCACCAACAAAGACATGTGACTTTTTGCAACCTCTTCAGTGTAATTTTGACCATTTTCAAGGTCTAATACCATGTTGCATTGTAGCTTCTTTCCATTCTTGGTTGTTGAAAAGTTTGGATCATATGATGGATATGAAGAAAATTCAGTTTTGCTCTTTGATCCTTTAGATGACCCTCCAGATGAATCTTTAGCATTAAATGCAGTTTGGATCTTTGGTGACATATTGGTTTTATCACTAACACCTCCTTTGTAATAAAGACCAATATCTTGTTCACCATCAAAGTCCTTCATTCTAGAGATCTTCCGTTGTTCCATTTCTTGAGCTTCCAATTTCTCAATGAACTTGCTCAAAGTTAGCGTGTTAAACCCTTTCTTATTTCTTAACATCATCAAGTACGTGCTCCAAGTTTCATGTGGCAATGCATCAGCTAATTTCTCAATCAACTCTTCATTATGTTTTGTGATACTCACTCTCTTCATGTTCATCACAAGATTGCAATATCTTTCAATAATCTGCTTTGTGTTTTCGGTTTTTAAACCTCGAAATAAATCAACTCCTTCTTCAAAAGCGATTTTTTGTTTTTAATCATCTCATGACTTCCAACAAACTTTGACTTTAACGCTTTCCAAATCGAATAGCAATCTCTTCTTCGTCATCATTCGTCGGTCTAATATATTTCGTTTCAACACATTCCCAAGCATCCAAATAATTTGCTTGAACCCAGTTCTCAAAACGTTCATGCCATCCTTTATACTCCTCTATGTTCATGAGCTTTGGCGGTTTTTGCATAGTGCCCGTTTCATTTTCCAACATTGCTTGCTGAGTAATGGTAATCGGAGTAGCGAACGCGTTGTAGAATTCCTCTTCCATGTTTCGGTTTTCAAAAATTCACAAACCCAGTCTTTCAAACGAAATATCAATCCCAAACGAAATACCACTTAAAACGAAATAACCTCGTTCAAACGAAATACCCTGCAAGACAGTCTCAAACGAAATCAGTTCAAGCGAAAATACTAATTTCGTGCGAAATAACACAATTTCAAACGAAATAGGTTATTTCGTGCGAAATTCTCAAACGAAATTCCAATTTGGTGCAAAATAGCTAATTCCGTACGAAATACCCCGAAGATTTCGTGCGAAATTAAGTGAAGATATGTGATTTCGTGCGAAATAAGCCTGGAAAAGATATTTTGTGCGAAATTAAGCTACTATTTCGTACGAAATACTGCTGATGTCATCATCTCGAGCTGATTTTGTCAAAATTGATCAGGTTATTGTCCGATTTTAAGTCTGAAACTTTCAAGGGTTTGTTAAAACACTATTGCGAGTATAATGTGTGAAATTCAAGTCATTTTGACCAAGTTTTCACAATCAATTTTGAAAAAGAAGGTGTAGAAATCAGATTTTGCAGCTGAATTGGTATGAACTCTTCCTCCTGAGCTCTAATACCACTTGTAGGATCATTTTACCGACCAAATGAGTCGTTCAGAAGAGTTTTTGCTCAATACGAGAGGCGGAAACAAACGTATTGAGGTAATTCAGCTTGCAATCCGCTTTAAACTGTCTCTTGATTGATTTGACAAAGATTTACAGCGAGTAAACACTTCGGCAGCAGTTCGGTACTGAAACCGGAATCCTTACAAATGAAACGAAATCAAGGCTATATATAGAGCTGGTTATTTCGCACGAACCTGCACACACGAAATCTAATTTCGTGCGAAATTACACCTAACCCATTTTTCTCGTAAAACGTGCCCTGATCTATCTGATACAAACTAAGACTCGTTACAAGACGAAGTCGACAGACGGATGCACCAACATTTTCCTAGTTCACTTCATTGTCCATCTGAATTTTAAACATTTACCACACATTAATATTACGAAATAGTATTTAATATAGCAAATCACATGACACGCACTTTGGTCAAAAGCGTCGATCATTACGACTTTACTCTATTCGTATAATATGCATCTATTACAAACCAGTACTGAAATTAAAATTACAATACCGACTGAAATCTAAAGCTACACTACTAGTAATAGGCATCCGTAGTTTTTTTTTCATACACATACACACATATTTTATTATTATATTATATTATTATTATTATAACCTTCTCCATCATCACTTCTACGGATATGGATTTATCCAGAAATTCATATTGCGCTCGTCGTACTTCCAGACGAGTCGCTCTCCCACCTGTCTCATCCTTTCACTACTCTCTAAAATTTCCTCACCAAATGTCCTAAGTTCTTGTACGTTTTCTGCACTCATTGGGGGTGCAGGTTCTAGGACTGGGTTCGGAATTTGGGGTGCGGGTTCCTGGTATGGAGGTATAGGGGCAATGTATGGGTAAGGATTTTCTAGAATCTCCCTAATGAATACATCATTATCGTAATAGGGATCTAGAGGGTCCAACCTAGGGTAGGCTCCTAGGTTCTGCATGGGCACGTCTTCGTGTATTGGGTAACGTTGCACATAGACCCTATTGTCGTCCCACCATGGGTCATAATTTGGATCTAAGGGATTTTGTGCGGGTACCCTAGGTATTTCCTCCGGATTAAAATCATGCATTTCTACTTGATTTTTAAGGTTTTCTATCTCCATCGGTTGGTCAGGAATTGGTGGTTGTGGTTGGGGTACTAACATTTGCTCCAGGTTAGGGTCAGCTACAGTGGTTGCTAAGATGTGAATGTTGTCTATACCCCTATTAAGCATGTCCTGGGCATAGGCATCGGTTTCTCTTTTGGCTGCGGCTAGTACTCTCTGTTCTTGTAACTTTTTCATACGCTTTCTACGCTCATGTGCTCCCCAACTGAACCATCCCCTCTTTTTCTGAGGAAATATACTTAAATATATATAACGCTACAAACGCATCAAGTTTTTGGTGCCGCTGCCGGGGACACAAGGATTTTAATAAAGTTAGGAATCAACGGCCTAATCGTTTTTCTTATTTTTCTGTTTTTTTTAGGATTTTTCTTAGATTTTCAGCTTCTGCAGAGCTCAACCCGGGGCGTGTGCCGTGCCCGCTGAACACGCCCCGTGCCCAATCTTTGGTACTGGCCATCCTGTTTTAAGTCAGACAGTAGCTGAACACGGGGCCGTGCCCACTGAACACGCCCTGTGTCCAAGCTTCAGATACTGTAAACAGAGTCGTAAGATCCCGACGGCCTGTAATTTCTGACGCAATCATGAGTGATACTGATAATATTTACCTTCACTCCTCTTATGGTACTTGGTGTCAATTATGTGGCAGAAATCATGAAGATTTAAAATGTTATTTTTTAAATTATACTCCCCACTATATAGACCCATTGTTTTCCTGTAGCCTTAAGAGGGGTGAAAGTAAAAATAATCCCTATCTCTCCCTCGAATGCTCTCAATCATCCATTCTAGATGAAATGCTTCTTGAAGAATTGTTTCAGCTAGAAGAACTAATTCTCTGATGGATAAGAGAACTTGAGATAGATATAACTAATTCATCTCAAGACGACATCCAAGAAGAATTAATGAGATCACATTCGGATAAAAACAACATCGTCGCTCCCGAAATCACCTCTAACTCTTGTGAAGAATTTATCGATAGTCGTCCCTGTGTTGATTGTGCCGTGAAGGACTCCCCATCGACTTCCGTCGATGCATACATAAACCTGAGCGATTCGACATACTCCTTCTTTAACAAGAGCCCGGATAAGGGTTGGACTTGTCCACCTACATTTAGCATAGGAATCACCCTTTCCGATAACCTCTTGCGTTCTCGTCTAAATCTAGGGCAACTTAGGTAACTCAGTCACTTCGGTGTTGTTCCATCCAGTAAGGAACCGCCCGATCCGGATAAATTCCTTGAAATTAGACAAAACTTCATAAACAGCCTCTTGGCACGGGGCCGTGTCCAGGTCAACACGCCCCCGTGTCCACCGAAAGATTCTCGTCTGACTTTCTGTCAGAATACGGACAAAATGTGTCAGAATCTTGTCTGCACACGGGGCCGCGTCCAGCCGACACGGGGCGTGTCCAGCGTGCTGTCGTTTTCTATAAATGCAGCAAAGATTCCTGCACATTTGGACCATTCCAAAGACAGATATTTGGTGGGATCTTCACACATACCATCCTAGGTATATTCTAAAGAAGGTTCTCAACAACCATCTTGTCTTTTCTACTTTTGTCCATTGCATTCTTCTTCATTTTTACCTCAAACACCTCCATTAGAGCTTGAAATCACCATGGTTTCAAGCTTTGTTGAGATATTTGTTAGATTTTTATTCAAGGAATCTTGTTAAAAATAAGTTTTACAACACCGTTTTAAGTTATTTCTGCTTAAAAAATGCTTCAAAAGACAGAAAAATAATTTAAAGCTCCAAGATTCCTTGTTTCAAAAATCTGCAGAAAGGTGAACACGGGGCCGTGCTCAGTGAGCACGGGGCCATGTTCGAGGTACTGTTTCACTAAAATGAACTCTTTTCGGTTTATTTTCGTAGAATGTCAAGCCAAAACAGTGGAACCTCTTCAGCACATTCCAGAAACAGTCGTAGGGAACGAAGGCCTTCAATCGAAGCAACTCTTGTACGCTATGTGATGGCACTACGAGAAGCTCTCGATGAAATGACATCCGTAGAAGAGGTCCTAATCGACCGTATAAATTATCTAACGGTGGGGCTGGAAAATAGTTTCCAAGAAATCAACATTTTGCACCAGAGGTTGACCATTCTTGTGACACCTCCCATGGAACCAATCCTTCCCCAAGAAGATTGGAACTTAGCACTAGGAGTCAATAACCCTACCGGGTGGGACGACATCCCCGCGGAACCCCCTCTTGACAATTTGCAAGAAGTTCCGGTGGAAGTTACACCCCCTCAAAATGATGATGCCAATGAGCCCGCCTTTCTTCTCCCAGGGAGATAGAAGAATGGCTCACCGACGTGTGAGTGACCATACCCGGAGGAGAAGTTCTTCAAGCCTCGTTTAACCGATAAAATTATCTTTGTTGAAAATTTTGCTCTTAAAATAAACTATAGGCTAGAACTTCTTTTTGATTTTAGATTTCTTGTGTGTTTTCTGACCTACTTATTTAAGTTTTAGTTTATGTTTTTATTAGGAACTTATTGTAATTTTCTCTAATTAATGAATGATGGTTTTAAAATTATTTGGTGTTTGGATGATGTTGTAATGGGTAAAACACACTTGGATGGTGAAGGATACTAAGGGAGAGTTGAACCAACACCCCATGCACAAAAACAGAACCTCCCGAACATTTTTCTTCATTACATCAAGTTCAGCACGGGTCGTGCCCAGCCAACACGGGCCCGTGCTCAAGGGTCTGCAGAAAAACGCCCAATTCAGGTAACTGGACACGGGGAGTGTTCATTGAACACGCCCCCGTGCCCAGCCTTCTGTTACTTTTTGTTACTGGCTATCTGAACACGGGGCCATGCCCGGTCACCACGGACCGTGTCCAGATGCCCAGTAACATAATTTTAGCTTTTAACACACCTTTTTACACAGTCAATCAACCTAAAAACTTATTTTTGGGACACATTGAGGACAATGTGTAATTTAAGTGGGGGGGGGGGGGATGCTAAAACCTTGAATTTTGCAAGTCCTAATTACAAGCCTTACACAAAACTCTATTGGAACCGCTAAACACCCCAATTTTTTTCAAAAACTTTTCATTTTTTTTACTTGTATTGGTTTAAATTGGGAATAACAAGTTCTAAAAAGGTTATATTTTTATAAATTTACAACCGATAGCGTCGTGATAAAAAGAATCAACATAAGAAAATTATGAAACGGCATGACAAATCTAGTTAAAATTTAATTATATATACTTGGTCACATTAAAAACCCATTCCCACAAAAAGTGAGTTTTGAGCCTTTATTGAGCATACAAATATACATCTTTAAACTAAATGCTCATTTTTCGTTTCTTGTGTGAATAGCCGCTTGGTTTCTTACGACTCTGGAACTTGCCATGACAATACATTCTCGGTCCTTACCAACTTAAATCCAAGTAAGTAAATGATGGAGGCATTAGGACTAACCTTTTTTATTTCAACACCATTATTATTTTTTTCTTTTTTTTTACCACCTACCCAAAATCCCATTAGTTAACCACTTTGAGCCTAAACCTTTTCATTTCTAAACCCAAAACAAACACCCTTTACCCACCAAAACCCTTTTTCATTTTAAACCCTTTATTTTAGTAAAAAGCTCGGTTTTCTTGTGACTTCCTTATAAAAAAATGATGATGAAGTTAGCAATAAAAAAACAAGGTCATCAAAAGAAACTTTGTTTGAAAAAATGCTTAATTAGAATAAAAAGTCACAAAAAACAGACGCTTTTTACGCTTTTCGCCTTTTCTACTAACCACTAACCCAAACCACCTTCCTTTAACCCAAGCCTAACCCTTCCCCAAAGTCCTTTTGATATTTACAAAGGTTTATAGTTAAAAAGGAGGAGGATTGATTGCTTGGCGAGCATATGGTAGAAGTAAGTTCCATGCTGGTCTAGAGTGTTTCACAAAAATACATATTCGGCCGAGTGTTGAGTGATCTCCCGTGAGGTATGTGAACTTGTATATAAATGGAATTTTAAAGAGGCATGTTATGCCCAAATAAGTAATTTCTCTTATGAAACGTTCTAAATAAATCATAACGAATAGGATTGTAAATAACATAAAAATAAAACCTAATAAAAATCTTGGAATCCCGACACTCTAGACAAGCCCAAAAAACTTCTCTTCTACCCATTCCATTTGGGTGTGTAAGCCACAAAATAAGGAGTTTTGCTTGAGGACAAGCAAAGATTCAAGTGTGGGGGTATTTGATATGTGTAAAATGCAACATATAAATTACATCAAAAGAGGCATAAAACTAACCCTTTTTAGTACTAATGTTGGAAAACGTGTGCTTTTGTCTTCCTTTTGTATATTCAGGGTTAAATAAGCGTAAATGAACAAAAGAAGCAAAAATAAAACCAAATCTAACACAAATACAATAAAAGGAATAAACGTGGCATGCCCGACCCCTCGACAGCATCTTCCTAAGCAAAAACAGAACATCAGAAGGCTGAACACGCCCCGTGCCCAGCGGACACGGGGGCGTGCCCAAGTGTCTGCAGAAAAGACAAAGTTGTAGAAGCTTCTATTTCCCAACACGGGGGCGTGCCCAACTAAGATTCGCAGAATCCAAGCAAATCTTGATAGTACAGATACGCTTCTGCACATGGGGCCGTGCCCAGTGGACACGGGGGCGTGGTCAACTAATATAGACAAACTGCATTAAATGAAGAAAGAGAAAGTGGATGGACACGGGGCCGTGCCCAATGGACACGGGGCCGTGTCCGGGCTTCTGTGTAGGCTATAAATAGGGGTGCTTGGTTCATTTCAAAGGCATCCCTTGACAAACCACCTCTTTCCCACTTCACCCACACTCCACACTCCACCACCATCACAACACCCACATCCACCACCATCATCCATCATCCATCATAGAGTGTGTGTAGTAGTCTCGGGATCCAAGATTGATAGTTATTACATCAATTGGTGATGGCAAGCATTTAGTGTAATACTTTTGTTTTTTTTTTTTTAATCTTTTCGCACTTTTTATTTGGTTTTGTATTAATGACTTTAATAACTAGTTTCTTATGTTGACGGTGAAACTTTCTTATCATTTGTCCGTGGTGTCTTGGCATTATTTTAATGTCTATATAAAATAAAAGATTTACACCATTCATATCTCCACGGTCTATATGGAGATATGTTGGCTACCTGGTCGGGGGTTAAGAGAATGGTTTAGTAAGGTTCTTGCATTGTTCAGTGTATAGATCCTGCAAGGACCTGGGTCAAGCTTACTAGGACCTCCTTCAATACCTGCTGGTATTGGATGGCGGGGGTGCGAATTGCTTGATCCCCTCATATGTAAACTACTATTAATACATTAACCCGGCTAGTTGGGATTGTATCCCTGCTGACTCAAACCACTTAGCCGAGGGTAACGTCACCTTCAAAAGAGGGGCATACCACATTACGCATTAATAACTTAATTAATTATCTTCCAATAATCCAACCCTTTAGGATTGTATCCTTGCTGACTCAAACTACTGGGTTGAGGGTAACGTCACCTTCAAAAGAGGGGCCTACTACTATAACTAAGATAATCTCTTAAAAAGTGCAAAAGTGCGGAAAACATCAAAGGTTACACTAAAGGTGAGTCGGATCCAAGTGATTCATCTTGTCTATCTGTTTTATTTTTATTTTCAGCATTTTTAGTTTTTATTTACATATTTAAAACCTTTTTTTTCCAAAATTTTGATTTGATTAGACGTTGAGGATAAACCGGTACTAAAAGCTCTTGTGTCCTTGGACGACCTCGGTATCTTACCAACGCTATACTATGCTCACGTTGGGTGCACTTGCCCATATGTGTGTTTAGTGTTAGTAAAATATCATGTTTTATAAATTTAAAACTTGACTAAAGTGTTAAAAAGGGCTTAAAATATACTTAAATATATATAATGCTACACACGCATCAACAGTCACCCCCCCTTCTTGGGGACAACTTGAGTAGGGCTCACCCAAGAGGAGTCGGATATGGGGTAAATCAAACTGGCTTCCATAAGCTTCAACACTTCTTTTCTAACAACCTCTTTCATGTTGGGATTTAAATGCCTTTGAGGTTGCACCACCAGTTTAAATTCATCCTCCATAAAATTCATCCTCCATAAGAATACGGTGGGTACAAAAAGTGGGGCTAATCCCCTTGATATCGGACAACTTCCATGCAATCTCCTCTTTGTGCTCCTTTAGCACCTCAACTAATTTCCTCTTCTCGTCCTCCGTCAATCTTGAAGAGATAATGACGGGCATACTAGAATTTTCCCCTAAGAAAACATACTCTAGGTGGGACGGGAGAACCTTAAGCTCTAGGGGTGGAGTATCTACGGGTTTACTCTCACTCTCCTCCCTAACCTCATAAAGCTCTACGGTTTCGGGAGCCCAAGACGAATCTACCTCCTCACCCTCATCAACAAACTCCTCTTCAACTTCTCCCTCACTAACTAGATCGGCCCCACTAATGAAATCTATGCACCTATCAACGCATGAGATGAACGAATCTAGGAAGTAAACGGAGTGACATGGACCGCTAGAATCATCGCTACCATTAGGATGTTGCATGGTTCTATCTATCTCAAAGGTAACTATCTCATCGCCCACACGAAGTGAAATCTTACCGTCAAAGACGTTAATGACGGACTTTGCGGTTCGAAGGAATGGACGGCCAAGAATGATCGGGACTCTCTCATCAGCCTCCATGTCTAAGACCACGAAGTCTACGGGGAACACAAACTTATCTACCTTAACAAGCAAGTTCTCTATGACTCCACGAGGATACTTAACCGATCGGTCAGCTAAGGACGATGACATACGTGTGGGTGTAAGCTCTCCTTACCCTAGCATCTCATAAAAAGAAAATGACATCAAATTTATGCTAGCACTTAAGTCCGTTAAGGCATGAGCGGGGGTAATGGCACCCCCGAAGAAGCATGTAATAGTGAAGGTACCCGGGTCAGTTAATTTCTCCGGTAGCTTATTCAAGACCACCGCGGAACAACCTCCGGTCAACGGGATGTTTGAAAGCTCACCTAACCTATCCTTACGTTTGAGAAGGTCCTTAAGGAATTTGGCGTATTTAGGCATGGACTGTAAGGCTTCGATGAAAGGAAGGTTGATTTTAAGCTGCTTGAACATTTCAAGAAACTGCCCATTTTCCTTAGCATATTTTTGATGCTTAAGGAGGGTGGGGTATAGAACGTGAGAATGATCAACTAATGGTGAAGGCCTAACCCCTATGGGAAGTTTTTCGACACTCTTTTCTACTTGAGGCTCCACGATGTGTGCGGTACTTGCTAGGTCTAGCCTATGTTGCAACTTACCGGGAGCTTCCATCTCTATCTCCTCGTCTACCTCTTCCTCATCCTCTATCTCTACTCTATCTCTAACTACCTCCCCTAGACTCTTGCCACTACGGGTAGTAATAGCCTTAGCTGAATGGTTAGCCGGGTTCGGGTAAGTATTTCCTGAAAACTGACCAGGTGGGTTCTCTTGTAATTATTTGGCTAAACCACCTATTGTCCTCTGAAGGCCTCAAAGTGCGGATTGTTGATTTTTAAGCTGAAGCTCTTGATTTTTGTTTATTTGCTCTTGATTTTTGTTTATTTGCTCTTGATTTTTAGCGAAATTACCAAATTCAATTAAAGTTTTTTGTTTAGCCTAATCTCTCACCATCAACTGAGCAAACATCTCTTCAATCTTACTTAAACTACCCTCAGAACCCTTACCACTAGCCTGACCCTCTTGATTTGGCCCCCCACTAGCAAATTGACCCCCTGAACCTGAACCACTAAACTGACCTCCTTGACCTGAACCCCCACTAGAGTATAGACCTGGCCCCCTGTTTTGATACTGAACGGATGGGAAACCAGGAGGATTACCGAAAGAACGAAAACCACTATTATTTCCACTACGCCAGTTGGAGTTATAATTAGAATTATTATTAAATGGACCCCTAGACTGGCCGGCTATAAACTCTACCTGCTCGAGTGTAAGTGTAGGACAATCTATCGTATCGTGGCCCCCCTACAAACCTCACACCTATCAACTTTTTTCCTAATCTCATTCAACTCCTGTTTAAAAGATCTCTCCATCCTCTCTAGAGCAGCAGTTAAGGATAAATCCAAGCCAACTTGGTTCACCCCTCGAGTGGCCGAGGAGGTAGTCACAGGAATGGAAGTCCTGCTGGTAGTGCTATAGTCCATATCAGAATGGGCGAAACTATCAAACAAATCATTACACTCATTAACTGTTTTCTTACCCATGAGTTGCTCTCCAGCAGAAGTATCAAACCGGGCTTTGATCTCGGGGGTGAGACCATTGTAGAACTTTTCTACGAGTGCCTAATCCGACAAACCATGCTGAGAACAACGAGAAATCAGAGTTTGGAAACGCTCCCAGGCCAGGTGATAAGGCTCACCATGCTCCACCCGGAACAAATGGATCTGATCGCGTAGACGAGATGCTTTGGCAGGTGGGAAGTATTTAGCTAAGAAAGCATCTCGTAAACTTGCCCAGGTGGTGAAAGTTCCCGCTGGCTGCGTATCGAACCAGACGGTTGCACGGCCAGCAAGAGAAAATGGGAAAACCTGTAGGTACCTGGCATCTAGATTAACACCCTCAATAGAGAAGGTGCTGCAAAGGTGGGTGATTCGGTTTATGTGGGCGGGAGCATCTTCATCATCACGGCCATGGAGTTGTGTTGGGATTGAACCCTATCAGAGGAACAGATAATGAAAGCCAAAACTGGTTCACAACAGTGGATTCATCATAAGCAGTAGTTTACACCAGGCTTTCCCCTTGAAAGTGTTTATAACATCTGATGTCCTCTATCCACTGTCCGTATACAACAACTGTTGTCCTTCAAACTGCTGATGAAGCTCTAAAGACTGTTAAGGATTAAACACTGCTGGTTCAAATCTACTAATGCTATCTAAGTACTGTTGCTGACTAAAGGATTGCCCACTCAAGGACTGATCTACTTTGAGGAAAGCACTGATGGTCAAACACCTGTGCTGATGGAAGGAGAAAGCAGTAGTTTAGTGTGTCACTTATATTGTATAGAATCAGTGGTTAAGGTTAGCAGTGTTTGTATAAGAACAGTGGTTACAGGTTTTTAGGTTGTTAGATGTCACTTTCATGGTGACGTCAGCTTAGATGCTTCAGTGGTTTGATTTGCCTATAAATGGAACAGTACCCTGTACTGTTACATTTGATTGACTGAGTGAGTTCTTCTCCTCTAGTCCAATCCTTTCATCTTGTGCGATCAACAAGGGGAGCATCAGGCTGAGGGGGAGTTTTGTTGTAAGCATGCATTGTAATCTTTTGATTTGATTTGTAATCTTTCGACCTAATGAAAAGCATGTGTTTATCAGAACTATTCCCCCTTTTTTATTATGTTTATAAAGTTTGTTTCCATTTCCGCTGCACTTTACATTATTTCATATTCATTTATTGTTCAAATTATACAAACAAACACAATCATGAGAGCCTCTGATCCTAACAATTGGTATCAGAGCTTGGACAGTCAAATTCGATCTAACAATCAATTTGACATAACAGTTCAGCTCAAAATTCATTGATGCTAAAGTGGATCGTATTTTGTTGGAAAACAGAGTAACGAGTAATTACGTTCAAAGTAATTATTCAAAGACTCTGTAACACAACCAAGATGTCATAAGACACACAAACTTCATATAACTAGTGATGTCATGCATAAACCACCTATAGTTTTCAGATCTGAAAAGGTGTCTGATACTTATGGTATAATTAATTACAAAATTGATTTCAATTGTTGTTATGAAGTTCGTGCTGTTTCCATCATGATTGCTGCTAAGGTGTCTACCTCAGGACAACAAAAACCTATGTTTGATTAAATAACATTAGTGTTTTTATTAACATAAAAAGAGGGAAATAAAAACCTTAGTTAATTAGATCTTGTGTGTTGAAAAACAGGTTGAGAATCCTCAAAATGACCAAATCAACTTTGTTAAAAACACATTAAGAATATCAGGTGTTAAAATAGTCCTAATCATATGTAATGTGAGATTTGATATAAGCATGCACAAAAGTGGTCAGATCTCTCAAAACATTGCTACAAAATGATTTTGGATTAAGTTTTTCTTAAATAAAACTTCCCAGTAAGTATTTCAGTACTTGTGAATGGGAAGGGTAAAAAGGGAAGAAGAAAAACCACAAAAACTCAAAAGTGTGTTTATCTCAAAACTTTTGAAGTCAAAAGAAAAGAGCATAAATGAAAAACACTTAAGAGTCCAAAATTGGGTGAACAATGGTCATCAAGCAACTGTGTGCATTCAGTGATTCAGGAAAGTTCAAGTAACAATAGTATCACCAGTGATCAAACTTACAAGAGGACTAGACAAGTTTTTCAGAGCCATCACATGCTAACGAAGTCTATAACCGGACTTTCAAAACTAATGTGAACATGTCTCCTCATTTTTGCAATCAATTAAACAAGAAAATGGTCTCAAACAGTGGTTATTACAATGTATTTCAAACCACTGACAATTTTTATAAAACTTGAGAATGATGTGATTATGAGTTTATTTGAAAAATGTACCAGATTCCATTTGATGATGTTTTCAGAAAAACCTTTAATTATTTTTCTTGAAAAGGTTTTTCTCAAATAAAGCAGGATATATCATTCCATATTTTTCTTAAGAATGATATATTTTGAACTTTTACTTGTTTTTTATAGCAAAAATTTCAAACACCTGTCAGGATATAGAACCCTTATTTTTGGTGATATTATCCTTGAAAATAGGTCAAAAGGAAATGGTGCAAGTGTCAAGGTCATGTCAAACTTAAGATTGTTTTAACACTGATCAAAAGATTGATTGCTAGCAGACCTTAAAATACTTGGCTACCCATGTTCTAATTCAAATATTATGACACAAAATGAATAGCCTCAGTAAAAAGGGTTTCCATCATCTGAGGTAGTAAACCACTGTCAGGAATCTATAAAAAGCTTCAAAACCTGTAATTGACATGTGGCAAAACCTTGAATGAAAATTTCTGAAAAAACTGCTGACATATTGAACTTGACAATTTGCATCTAAAATGTTTTTTGAGGATAGCAATCTTGCAGATATCCCAGGATCACCATCAACAGATGTTGGATATGATATTGTGATTACACAAGATAAAATCATTCCTTTCATCAGAACAGCAGATGCTCAAAATATTTGTCAAAAGCTTATCCACTGGTGCACTAACAGTTGCTGATATACTAGCGTTTCAAATCCTTACCATTACCTTACCCCTAACCATTGTTTTGTTTAAACATCTTCTTCCTAACTACTGTCCACTGCTGAAAGTCAACCCCTGTTCTCCCATCTCTTGATAAGCACTGTTGTTCAAAATCAGTGTTTTATCCACTGATATAACTATCAACTAATAGTTAAAATCATCCATTGTCTTCACTTTGACCGTTGCAACCACTGATATTTGCTTCATTAGTGGTTCCCTAAACAACTGTCCCCCATTATTCATCTTTCTATCAGAGGTTGGCACGTGGTCAGTTATTAGCCATCAGATCTTTGTAAACCGCTGCCACATCAGCATTCACTTTTTCTCTTATAAAACGCTGATCAAAACCCCCAAACAGGGTTTTACACTGTCGCATTGAATTCCAAAATTCTCTTCTCAAAGCAGTTTCCAACCTTCCGTCTCAAATCACTCTCTGTTCTTCCCAACCAAAATGACGAAATAAAAAATCAAAATCATCATCATCTTCCAAAAAGGCCGCTGAACTCATTGAAATTCCATACAAAGCACCTCACAACTACTTGGGTCTACTCACAAAACCCACCAACAACAAAACCTTCGATTCCATCATTGACACCGTTGTAGCTTCAAAGTACAAAACTTTGTTGACTGCTGATGCTCCCATTTACGAACAAACCCAGCGAGAATTTTGGAAAAACGCCACACTTGAATATCAAGGTGAAAAAGTTATAGCCATTAATTCTTCCATAAAGGGCAAAGAGATTCAAATCACTCCACAATCAATTTCAGAAGTCTTTGCACTCGATGATCAAGAAGGTAAAACTTCTTTTCCCAAGAACGAGTTAAAAATTGATTTTCTGTAAAGAGGGTATGGTGCAGAAATAAAGAGGGACACCTTACAAAAAGGTTTATTCCCTTCTGCACCAAGGTTTTTATTCCATACCCTTTTGATGTGTGTTTCAAACAAAACAACTGCTTTTAACGAAATACCATTAAAGATCCAAAACCTGGGATATGCTATTTTACACAATGAGATTTTTAACTATTCCCAGGAGATCTTTGATGATTTGGTAAAAAATGTTGATAGCAAATCATTTATACTTTTTCCAAGGTTCTTAAGCTACTATCTTTAACAAAAATTTGGAAAGGAAAATGAAAAATTGCTTATTCAAGGTGAATCTTTTCAAATAAATGGTTTAACATCTGAAACATTCACTAGAATGTTAACACCTACAAAAACACAAGCAGAGGTGCATGCGCAGACTTTAGCAGCTACCACTGCTCCTCAGGTATCTGCTGCTGAGCCCACTGCTCCATGTGATCATGGCAGCACACACACTGCTATGAAACCCACACCTGCCATCACCAAAAAGCCTAAAAAGAAATCATCCAAAAAGCCCCCCAAACCCACTAAAAAGGCAACTCTGGAAGATGAGATCCCAGAGCCACTGCCAGTGACAACACAAATGTCACCAAAAACCACTGCTGCTACTTCCTCACAGCAGATGGAAGAAAGATCTCCACCCTTGCCTCAAACTCCTCCTGCATCCTCACAAAAGGATCAAGTTGTAAGCACAGGGACCCCACATTATGAAGCTCTGGATCCAATTGGATCCATCTTCCTCAGTCCTGATCCCAAGGACATGTCAGATGATCCCATTAACTTGGGTGATGATTTAAAATATCAGGAATTGACGGGTAGAATTGACAACCTTGAGACATCTGTTGCTGAAATAAAAGATATGATGCAACAGTTGTTGAAAGCTCAAAAGGTCTCAACCACTGCTATTCCAACTCAAGCACCTGCTCCATCACAGGCACCTGCTGCAAATGAGTTATGGAATTTATTCCAACCCCTGCTCCAACAACAAAGACAAATGCCTGATCAGCAGCATGCTATACATGTTCAAGAGCTGAGAAACATGATGGAGTCAAGGTTTAGAAATACGCAAGCAGACATCAAGGCTATAAAGGCCCACATCCTAAACACCACTGGCACTGCTCCGCCCACTGTTCTCTTCATTGATAAACTCCCTTCAGATAATGCCAAAAAGGAGGAGAAAATCAAACAGTGGATAAAGAAGGGAATTGATGATGGTCTTTATATTGAACCAGAAAAAGAAAACATGACTAAAAACATCCCCTTGCCAGATGGTAGTAAGAAAATTGATGTTACCATAAACGCACTTGCAGAAGCAAAAGCAAGTGTTAAAAGAGATAGAGAGGCTAAGGATAAAGCCAGGTGGGAATAGCAGAAAAGAGCTTACATGGAGCTGAATGCACAGGGTACTTCTAAGCCAAAGGATGATGAAAATCCTAAGGATGAAAAGAAGAAGCCCACTAGACAAGTGAGGCAACCCAAATCCACACCATCCAGACCTACTAAGCATGCCTCAAAACCACCTACCAAAGGGTCCAAATCTCAAACTTCCACCCAAACAGTTGTTGTAACTCCTGTTGTATCAACAACTGTTTATACATCAGTAGTTTCAACAACTGCTAACCAAACCACTGCCACCACTCCAAAACACACCACAACCACCGCCCTACCACTACCACCTCAAATCATCACTTCAATTACATCACCACCCACCAAATCACCACCTGTTGAAAAGCAGAAGACATCTACTGACACATCAGTACTTGTGAAGACAACAGAGGTTGAAACACCAGTTGTTTCAACAGCCGTTTGCCAACCATCCACCAGTGCCCTCACTATTGTCACATCACAGCCAAAACCCCCTTCACCAAAAAAGCTTTATACAAGGAAAAGGAAATTTCATGAGGGTAATGATGATATACCAGCACCCATTCCTTTATCCTCCACACCCTACAATATTGTCGAGCCACAACCAACCACTCCACCAACTATAGTCAAAGCAATAAATCCTGCTAACCCTGTATCCATTGCTCAAAGTTATCCACTAGAATTGGAAGTTGTAAAGGATGAGATGAGACAATTTTATACAGAAGATGATCCTTCAAAAAGAAGATTTCCTTCTCTCACGGGCTTCAGGAATCCAGAAAATATGGATGCTTATCTAAAACTCAAAGCCAGACAGGCAGATATAAGAGCAAGAATTGAATGCAAAGATCAAGGTGATAAAGCCATTTCAGAAAGAATGGAAATTTGACTCACTAAGGTCAAACAAATGGAGGATTATGCAAAAGACCTAAGCAAAGAAATGTCAAATCTGCCACCTGGAGTCGTCCTACAAAAGGAAATGAGAAAGGAGTATCTTGCATTCATCATGAAAGAAAAATTTTATCAAGCTAATGAAGAACAATTCAGTGAATGGCCACTCATTGCCTTAAAGCATGAGGTGAACAGAATTGAGAAGATCAAGAACAATCCAGGAATGAAGAGGTCAGCTCCAAACTGGAGCAAATACAAAAAGGCCATTGATAAACTTACAACAGAATACAAACAGAAGAAACAAGAGTTGGTGGATCCAAAGGTTGGAACTGCTAAAGCCATAGCAAAATGGACAAAGCACTATACAGATGAGGCTTATGAAAGGCTTAAGAAAAGAAGGATGACAGATTCTGACATTCCAAAGAAGCCTGACTACAAAAAGCCAAAACAACAAATAAATACTCCTGAACCACTGATTACATCACCAGATATCTCAGACATTGACCTAGATCAAAGAAAGAGACAAGAGCAGATTGAAAAAGATGTTGCAGAAGATATAGCTGCAGCAAATGACCTCATAAAAAGAGCTTTCAAACAAAATACAACTGAAGATTCTGAACTAGCAAAAGCTCAGAACACTGCTCAACTTATCACAAGGCCAGCATCACCAAACTCATCAGCAAATAAACCTCTCCCAAGAAACCCATTGGGTTAAAAAAATACTAAAATGGATGTCTGATCAAAAGACCCATGTATTGACCTTGTTTAGATCCAATGGAGAAGTAAAGCACATATCAAGGGAACAAGCACTGGGCCTGAGTGTTGAAGATCTACAAGATCTCCTTGAGCTTATACTGTGTAGGGATGAGGATGATACAAGTTCCATGGATTTTGAGTTGCAATTTAAAGGACAAATTAGGGAACTTCTGATGAGACAATAAAGATCCAAAATAATGAAGAGTTTTGGCATTATCTGTTCCAGGGGGAGATTGGTGGGATTGAACCCTATCAGAGGAACATATAATTGTTGGTGCATACGTCTGTCGACTTCGTCTTGTATCGAGTCTTGTATTAGATTGTATAGATCACGGCACATTATTCGAGAAATCTGTCAAAAATAGGTTAGAAGGCAATTTTGCACGAAATTACAGAGTGTAATTTCGCACGAAATTAACTAGTGATTTCACATGAAATTACTTGGTAATTTCACACGAAATAGTAATTTCGTATGAATGTGATTTCGCTTGAGCCATTCTGTGCGAAATTAGCCAGCCTATAAATAGGTGCCTTGTGATTTCGTTTGGAAGAGTTCCAACTTTCCGGTTTCAGTGCCGAACTGCTGCCGAAGTGTCCACTCGCTGTAAATCTTTGTCAAATCAATCAAAAGACAGTTTAAAGTGAATATCTAGCTGAATTACCTCGATACATTTGTTTCCGCCTCTCGTATTGAGCAAAAACTCTTTTGAACGACTCGTTTGGTCGGTAAAACGATCCTACATGTGGTATCAGAGCTCAGGAGGAAGAGTTCATATCAATTCAGCTGAAAATTCTGATTTCTACACCTTCTTTTTCAAAATTAACAAGTTTTCACGGACAAAATGACTTGATATTTACACATAATGTGCGAAACAGTGTTTTAACCAAGCCTTGAAAGAATTGAATCTAAAATCAGCTTAAAACCTGATCAATTTTGACAAAATCAGCTCGAGATGATGACATCGGCAGTATTTCGCACGAAATTAGGTTCTTATTTCGCATGAAATAGTCTTATTTCGCACCAGATTGAAATTTCGTGTGAGAGTTCCCCACGAAATCAGTTATTTCGCACCAAATTGGAATTTCTTTTGAGTATTTCACACGAAATTACATATTTCGTTTGAAAGGGTGTTATTTCGCACGAAATCATATTTCGTGTGAGCCGGTATTTCGTTTGAAACTGTATTTCTGTAATTTCATTTGAGGAGGTTATTTCGCTTGAGGGATTTCGTTTGAAAGAGTTAATTTCGCTTGAAAGGGTCTGTTTTTTGAAAAACTTGTTACCTAATCATGGAAGAGGAATTCTATAACGCGTTTGCTACAGCCCCGACTACTCCAGCTACCATTGCTCAAAGCATGAACAAGGAAAACGAAACTGGAACTTTACAAAACCCCCCCCCAAAACTCATGGGAATTGAGGAGTATTAAGGTTGGAAAGACCGTTTCGAAAACTGGGTTCAAGCTAATCATTTGAGGTCTTGAGAATGTATCGAAAAGAAATATGTTAAACCTCGTACTGATTTGGGAGTTATTAAAACAATTTCTGAATTTACAGACAAAGAACGAGAAATGTACAAAGCAGAAAAAATGATGATAAGTTTACTCCAGCAAGCTGTGAAAGAAGACATCTTCATTTTGCTTCAACATGACAATACTTCACGTTCGATTTGGGAAGCACTTAGAATCAAGTTTGAGGGAAGTGAGAAGATGATCAGGAGTAAGAAAGCATTGCTTAAGAAAGAATTTGATTTGTTTTCAAGTTTGCCGGGTGAATCTTCAAAGAAGCTGATTGAAAGATATTGCCACTTAGTGCGATCTATGTCTTTGTTAGAAATTGTCAAAGATCAATAAGAATGGGTCGATAAGTTAGCTGATGCATTACCTCAAAAGGAGTGGGGTACATACTTGACGATTTTAAAGAATACTGGAGAATATGACAAGTTGACTATTTCCCAGTTCATTGAAAAGATTGAGGGTTAAGATTTGGAACAGCAAAAGATTGCAAGAATGAACAGTCCGAGTGGTCAACAAGATGTTAAAATGTATTACAAAGGAAGTGTTCAAGAGATTGAAACTAGTCTGAAAGTTCAAACTGCTTTCAGTGCTGAAAACTCGTCTGAATCTGTTAATCAAAATTCAAGCAGCAGTAGTGGATTTTCTTCG
This sequence comes from Helianthus tuberosus, assembly GCA_030545235.1. Lineage (NCBI taxonomy): Eukaryota > Viridiplantae > Streptophyta > Magnoliopsida > Asterales > Asteraceae > Helianthus > Helianthus tuberosus. Next base: position 190,932,451 of record CM060405.1, read on the forward strand.
TACCCAAATGTGAATCCAAAGAGTTCAAATTCAAGTCATAAGTTTCAAAGTTTAAACAGCAGTAACGGTCATGTTTTAAACTGCAACATCGCATTGCATCTTCAGAATGGTCAAAATTTCTCTGAAGAGGTCGCCAAAAGTCACATGTCATTACTTGCTACAGTTTTAGAGTCATATGAAGGATTGGTTTCTGGATGGATTGGAAATCCTATGCTGACGAAAGAGGATTACGATCAGATAGATGCAGAAAAGATGGAGCTTATGGTCATTAAATGGTGGTTAGCTAGTGTTTTGAGGAGAGCTGATGTAACATCTATGCTTGTAATCATTGTGAACAGTTCTATTATCACTAAAACAATGTTATTTGATCCCAATGTTTGTTTGGTTGTGTTTTACATTTTTCATGTTTTGACTTTTGTCCAATTTCAAACTCTATATCACTTTCTGGAGAGTTATACGCAAACTGGTGCGTAAACGTACTTAGTTTAACGCGACAAATACTCCAGAACATCAACATATACTTAACATACCGTAAATAACCTTTACATAACTTAGAAATAAGTTTTGAAGGCTTTGGTACGTCAAAAACAAGTTAATTCGCATACAGGGACTAAACTTGACAAACTGCGAAAGTATGCCAATTTGAACAGTAACGAACATTCCAGAACATGATCATAAGTTAAACACACCTTAAATATCCTTTGTATAGCTTAGAAATAGGCTTTGAGGGGTTCGGTGTGCTAAAATAAACTTTTGGGTCATTCAGGGACTAAAAGTGCCAAAAAGTGCATAAGTTTGCATTTTCGCGCATAACGTACGTTCTGAATACATCCGGACATCCAAAAATTTATGTAAGCACTAAAACATTTTATTTTAGTGTTTGGCATAAGAAAAATCCATTCGTCGCGCCATTTGGATCGTTTTTCGCGCTTATGCGCATTCCGTCGTAATTAAACGAACATCGCAACCGTACGGCTAAACGAACCGACATACGAGATATTTTTGAGCACATTTTAAGTTCCCTATACTTTAACTTCATTTTAGAGCTTTGAAGTGGGGTTAACGGGCCTTAAACGTGTCGGAAATGAGCCTATTACACTGCAGGGACCAAAACTGTAATTCTGCCAAACTTGGTCCTTGCGTACCTCAACACTCTCATTGTTGCGGTGCGCAAGCAGGGGCCAGATGCAGCAAAACATTTTTCTCAGCTGTTAACTGCCCTTAAACACTCCCCAAAGGTCAAGTGCCACATGTTAATCCCTTGTGGTGGCCAAAATCAGTTACCACAACATTCCGACAAGTGTACGGGCTAGATCATTCCATCTTCTCCAAGAAACGATCCTAACGGTGAACGGAAAACTATAAATACCCACCTTATGTTCACTCATTTCTCACAAGAATCTGATCTAATGTGCTCTAAGTTGAAACCTTTGTTTCATACCTGAGCTATTTTGATCTAGATTAGCATTCGGGGACCCTTTGTAAGTGTTCCTTCGTTCTTTTATTACTTTTCGAGTCTGAAAGTCAAACTTTGTTTGACTTTCTGCATTGACCAGTTTATGGTCAATGCGAAGTTCGTTTGAACTTCACAACGTGATTGTAATCACGATGGTTGTAGTCCCTTGTGACTATGCCTACTGATTACCACGTTGTCTAGGGTCGTAAGGGTAAGCGATCTAATAAATCGCTTATACCTTCGAACACGACCCATTTGGTCGATCATTAGGATCCGACCAAACACATTAGGTGACCATAGCATATAGGGAATAACCTTCCGAGGTTATACCTTATGGTCGCTTCGTTTAAGTAGTTGTATGATAGGTAGTTTATATGCCTTAGGTAAATTACCAAAATACCCCTTTGATGCCAAAATTCATTTTAAACATATGTAACATAACTTTTGACATCTAAACTGATTTGACAACAATATTAGACATGTTAAGGCATATGTTACTTGTCATAGGACTAGTTAGGCGGTCCGAACACGTTTTACGCGAACGACGCGTTAAAGTAGCATAAGCTACCTAAACGGGTCGTAATGGGTCATAAACATTTAGGTTAGGTTTCATTTAGTATGTAGGCTTTGTTAAACCATATGACACGAGTCTCCATACTCGTTTGGTTTACGAACCCTCATTCTATCTAAGTCTTCCGATTTAGGTCCCGTTTATTAACATAGTTACCTATACTAGGTGCCGTTTGATTCCGTGATCTCTAGCATTGCTTGGTGGTTATCTTAGGACTTCTGAGCAATCTCAAGTGAGTACATAGACCCCTCTTTTACTGTTTTCCAAACTGTTTTTAGGTGGAACACATGTGCCTACTTGTTACTTTCATGCTTTCCTGTTTTCACATCATATACCTGCTATGTTTGTTAGTACATTATAGTACATGATTTCATTACATTTCATGCTATATATGCTCATTGTGTGCGTACTTAGTACATCGTTTTACATTACATTTCATGCTATGTATGTCCATTGTGTGCATACTTAGTACATTGTTTTACTTTACATTTCTGCTACGTATGTTGACTGATAGCATGCTAGCACATTGATTTACATGACTTTTCTGCTTTGTATGTTAACTTAGCATACTTAGTACATTGTTTTCATATGACATGTATACAACTGCTATAACATTTGGTTTGCACAAACGAGACTTATATACGTTCATTAACATTAGCTACGCCGCTCGGTAGTAAGTACTGGTACCATAGGACTTGACAAATCCCATTCCTGACATCCCGGGTTTGTTTGGATGTAAGGAATGACTGAATCCGAAAACATTTCTTTTGATAACCTTGACTGAAAGGGTTATCCGACTGTCTCAAGGCTTGAATGTATGCGTTAACTTACCACATAAATGTTTGTATCAATGTAACATGCATTACTTTGCAAAACATAACTTTTTGATATATTCAAAATACTTTGTTTTGTACATTTCTACATTTGGATTATGTGACAATACTTTACTTACAATACATAACATTTGATACACATTACTTTACTACTTTTGGACTTATAAACATTTGACATGGCTTATACAAGGACTTTTGACTATTGGTTTAAACATAGACTTTATACATTGGTGGTTTGTTTAAGTGACTTAAGTAACGAGATGTGAGTAATATGATACAAGCATGGTGGATACGTCGCTGGTACTTCCTATATACAAGTGTTTGTATTATATTACATATCATAGCGTTATTTAAATCATTTCAATTTATACATATAACATTTTATACAAATAACATATCTTTCACAAGACATTGTTTACAAACAACTTATCTTATACAAATTCATTTTACATGGTTATTCATTTAACCATACATTATTCTCTTATTTATACATATCATCTGAACTTATTGTTTTTCAAACGATTTACAAAACAAATCAAATTACAAGGTTCATGACTAAACTTTATTAAACAATTTCTTAAACTTAAGTCATGAATCCTATTTTCACAAACCTATGTATCTCACAGGCATTTTTATGCTGACGTACCTATTTTCACATGTGTTTTCAGGAGCTTTTCCATAGGATGATGATCGTGACACTAGGGCGGACCTGTGCCTTAGAGACATAAAACGAAGATAGACTTAGTTTAATTATGTTATAAACTCTTTGATTCCTGTTTAAAACAATGTAACTCTTATGTTGATAAATAAAATACAACTTTGTATGCCATGGTTATGAAACAATTAATTCTGTTACAACACTCCCCGACGTTTTCCGCCACGTTTTGTATGTTATACGTGGTCGGGGTGTGACAGCTGAAAAGTTTAAGATGATTACAGGAAGAGATGATTTTAGAGATGCAAATGTTTCTACTTTGGGTTTTGATAAATCTAAAGTTACTTGTTTTTGATGCAGGGAGAAAGGACATTTCAAGAGGGAATGTAAAAATCGAGAAGCAAGTGGAGCACAGAATCCGTTTGAAAAAGATGATTACTATCGGAAAGGCATATACCAACAAGTTGCTGATCAACCGTACAAACAAAAAGAACCACAAACTGCTCATGCCAAAATGATCGAAGAAGCAAATTAGAAAGCTTACTTTGGCATAATCGATCATGATGATGAAAAAGTGGCAGAGGGTTTCAGTTGGGACAAATACATTCCACCTGATTCAAAAGTGGTAGATCTCACTGCACAAATCATCCAAGAGCCAATTTTTGATCAATCGTCATCTGATGACAGTGATGATGAAGAGGAGACACAAATAAATATTGGAAAATCTATGTTATCTCCTGAAAGTTTTTAATTTTATTTTGCAGATAGATTGGAGAAGCTGAAGGAAAGACGAGCAGCAAAAGAACAGAGGAAGTTGAAATGTGAAAGCGTTGCTCAAAAAGAGAAATCTGAACAAAGTGAAGAAGTTAAAGCCGCTGAGAAGATAGTTGAATCAGAGAAAGTGGTTGAAGTTGAGAAAGTTGTTGAAATTGAAAAAATAATAGAAATTGAAAAAATCGTTGAGGTGATTAAACCGTGTTTAAAATGTTTGGAGTCTTGCAAGCAGTGTGAAGAAAAAGATGAAAAGTTGAGTGAGCAAGATAAGATGAAAGAAAAGTTATTGTTCGATCTCAACTACATAAAAGAATCGTATGATGTATTGAGCAGAACTGTAACTGGTCTGCAAAAGACAAATTCTGAAAGAGAAGATGCATTAACTATGATGAATGCTGTAATGATGTCAAAGCAGAAAGTTATCAATTTTTACATTGAAGAAAGTGCAAAGTGGAAGCAAGAGTTGGAGACAGAAAAGATCGAAAATGAAAGAATCAAACGGTTATTACAGAGTTATTCTAGTTCTGATTATTTGATTGACATAATTTATCCAACTGTTGCAGGTCTTGAAGCTTTTCAAGATGAGAAGCCAAAAGAGAAGGATACTGGTAAGAAACAAAGTGCAAATTATAACAAGTGTCCGCCTCCGATCTGGGAAGGTTATTCTCCCAGAAAACCGAATGAGGAGCAAGTCAAAAAGGCTGTCAATATAAAGTTAAAGTCTGAGACAACTGATGATTTACCAGAAAACATTGACGTCACGTTTACATCGTCTGACACTGATCATGAGTCTGAGTTAATAAAAAAGGTGGTCGATCAGGTGTTGGATAAAGATGAGGAGTCGGAGTCAAAGTCTGAGTCTGAAAGATCGGGATCATCATCAGTTGACAGTCCAAAGTCGTCGGTTTGTTTGGATGTAAGGAATGACTGAATCCGAAAACATTTCTTTTGATAACCTTGACTGAAAGGGTTATCCGACTGTCTCAAGGCTTGAATGTATGCGTTAACTTACCACATAAATGTTTGTATCAATGTAACATGCATTACTTTGCAAAACATAACTTTTTGATATATTCAAAATACTTTGTTTTGTACATTTCTACATTTGGATTATGTGACAATACTTTACTTACAATACATAACATTTGATACACATTACTTTACTACTTTTGGACTTATAAACATTTGACATGGCTTATACAAGGACTTTTGACTATTGGTTTAAACATAGACTTTATACATTAGTGGTTTGTTTAAGTGACTTAAGTAACGAGATGTGAGTAATATGATACAAGCATGGTGGATACGTCGCTGGTACTTCCTATATATAAGTGTTTGTATTATATTACATATCATAGCGTTATTTAAATCATTTCAATTTATACATATAACATTTTATACAAATAACATATCTTTCACAAGACATTGTTTACAAACAACTTATCTTATACAAATTCATTTTACATGGTTATTCATTTAACCATACATTATTCTCTTATTTATACATATCATCTGAACTTATTGTTTTTCAAACGATTTACAAAACAAATCAAATTACAAGGTTCATGACTAAACTTTATTAAACAATTTCTTAAACTTAAGTCATGAATCCTATTTTCACAAACCTATGTATCTCACAGGCATTTTTATGTTGACGTACCTATTTTCACATGTGTTTTCAGGAGCTTTTCCATAGGATGATGATCGTGACACTAGGGCGGACCTGTGCCTTAGAGACATAAAACGAAGATAGACTTAGTTTAATTATGTTATAAACTCTTTGATTCCTGTTTAAAACAATGTAACTCTTATGTTGATAAATAAAATACAACTTTGTATGCCATGGTTATGAAACAATTAATTCTGTTACAACACTCCCCGACGTTTTCCGCCACGTTTTGTATGTTATACGTGGTCGGGGTGTGACAGAAGAGTTGGTATCAGAGCCAATGGTTATAGGGAATTAGGTTATTAGTAATTCTTTGACCTAGACTATAACCTTTCTAGGACCCTAACACAAGTTATCTTGTGTTTAGATCTTAAAACATGCACATCACCTATCCTTAGGTGATTATCAAAACAAAAACCAAATTTTCCGAAACGATTTTTTGTTTTTGAATGATTTATTACAAGGTTTTGAACCCTATTTTGTAAGGTTTTGAACCCTTCCAGTTTGACTAAATTTTTGGCTTTATGCCTTTGAATTTTCAAAAAACTCGTCAAGGTTTTGAGTTTTAAATAATGTGAACACGTGCAAACTGGAAGGGTGAACGCCTGTATTCTGGGTTTTCTGTCTAGGCAAGCACTTCGTATATATCTCATCAGATGCGAGACCAGTTGTGCTTACCTGGGAATTCTTGGGATGAGTGTTCACTTATAGGCGAGCATGTCTTCGCGATACATTATTTTTGATCCATTTACTTTGATTAGTCACTGTGTGTCGTTTGTTTGCTTGGTAATGCGGACAAATGACCACCATATTTTCTTTTGTTAATTTTGTTTCATCTCATTCTCTTCATCCGATCATCTCACTCGTTCCCTTTCATGTTTTCCTCTTTTAGAATGCCTCCTCGACGCGAAAACCAGATAGCAACTGCCGAACTGGCAGAAATCATTGCGCAGCAGATGGCTGCTCAATTCCCAAACCTCTTTGCTCAATGGAACCAAGCCAACAACAACAACAATGCTCCATGCAAATACAAGGATTTTAACTCGGCTAAACCACTCAAGTTTAGTGGTTCTGAAGGAGCGACTGGGCTTCTTCAATGGTTCGAGAGCATTGAGAATACTTTTCGCCACGTGCAGTGTCCTGACAATCACAAGGTCGAGTTTTCTTCGAGTGTGTTTCAGAAGAGGGCTCTCACATGGTGGAATGGGGTTATGAGAGACCGTGGTGCAGAAGTTGCTCTAGCACAAACTTGGGCTGAACTTAGGGCCCTTATGATAAGGGAGTTTTGTCCTCGTCATGAACAGTGAGCATTGGAGAAAGAGTTTGATGACTTGAAACAAGACAGTGGCGAGCACAGGGCATATACTGATAGATTTGAGGAGTTGAGTCTGCTTTGCCCAACAATGGTTACCCCACTTGATAAGGCTATCGAGAGGTACATCGACGGCCTACCTGACTCAGTGCAAGACATCATTACTGGTAGTAACCCTGCCACACTCCGTCAGGCTATCGAGTTAGCAACGACATTGACTGGGTCGCAAGTTCGAAAGGGAAAGCTGCATAAAAAGGGTGACAAGGGTAAGAAGCAGGCGGCTGACAAGGGGGATAGCAAGAAGGGTCAAAACAAGAATGGGAAGAATTCTGGTTCCTCAAAGGGTTCAAGGAAGCGAAAGGCTTCCCAAAACTATGCCGTTACTGCACAAGCTCAAGCTGCACCAAATCAGCCTGCGCAGCCACTAGCCAAGAAGCCATATCTTGGCACTGCACCTTTGTGCAACAGGTGTAACGGCCATCACCTACCACATCTCCAATGTCGTCATTGCACTAAATGTGGGAGAATTGGTCATCTTGCCGCTACTTGTCGCATTCCTGTTAACCAGAACCAGGCAGTTCAGAACCAAGCCCAACAAGTTGCTCAGCCTCTTGCTCAGCAACAAGGTTAAGTTGCACGACCTCATTTTCCTCCTGGTTCGTGCTACAATTGTGGGGATCTGACCCACTACAGGAATCGGTGCCCAAGGCTAGCCAACCAGAATCAGAATCCAAATCAGAATCAAGCTCAGGCTCGAGGACGAGTCTTCAACATGAATGCTCAAGAGGCACAAGCAGACAATGAAGTGGTGAATGGTACGTTCTTTATTAATAATCAGCCTGCATCTGTTCTCTTTGATTCGGGTGCCGATAAGAGTTTTGTGTCATTGTCTTTTGAGCCAATGCTTCGCGTGTCTAGAACAAAACTAGGTAAACCTTTAACAGTAGAAGTTGCTAGTGGTGAACCCATTGTTCTTGATTCTGTTCTTCACAACTGCCAGTTGAATCTTAACGACCATCTTTTTCCGATCGACCTCACGCCTATGCAACTTGGAAGCTTCGACGTTATAGTGGGTATGGATTGGTTATCTAAGCATCGGGCAGAGATAGTTTGTTCTGAGAAGATTGTTCGTGTGCCGCTTTCGACAGGTGAGATCCTACAAGTTCGTGGTGAGAAGCCTGCCGGTGGTCTCAAACTCATGTCTTGTTTTACAGCTCGGAAGTATCTCCGAAAGAACTATGTGGCCTTCCTGGCACATGTCACAGCAGAAAAAGGCAAGGGTAAGTCTATCCAAGATATTCCTGTTGTTCGGGATTATTCTGAGGTATTCCCTGAAGATTTACCTGGTCTACCCCCAGCACGCCAAGTAGAGTTCCGTATTGATCTCGTACCTGGTGCAAATCCCATTTCCAGAGCTCCATATCGTCTTGCACCGTCTGAGATGCAAGAGTTGGCTAAGCAGCTTCAGGAACTCTCTGACAAAGGTTTTATACGTCCTAGCTTTTCACCTTGGGGTGCTCCCGTTCTATTTGTCAAGAAGAAGGATGGATCTTTTAGGATGTGTATCGATTATCGCGAGCTTAACAAGCTTACCTTCAAGAATCGATATCCCCTACCGCGCATAGACGATCTCTTTGATCAGTTACAGGGCGCTTCTTATTTTTCGAAGATTGATCTACGTTCTGGGTATCATCAACTTCGTGTGCATGAAGAAGATATTCCCAAGACAGCTTTCCGTACTCGTTATGGGCATTATGAGTTCACAGTCATGCCATTCGGTCTGACTAATGCTCCTGCTGTTTTCATGGACTTAATGAATAGGGTCTGCAAGCCTTATTTGGATCAGTTCGTCATTGTTTTTATTGACGACATCTTGATTTATTCTAAGATGCGAGCTGATCACGAGCAACATCTTCGTCTTACTCTGGAACTCCTAAAGAAAGAGCAACTTTTCGCCAAATTCTCCAAGTGCGAATTTTGGCTTAAAGAAGTTCAATTCTTAGGACATATTATCAACGAACAAGGTATTCATGGAGATCCCTCCAAGATCAGTGCGATTAAGGATTGGGATACGCCTACTACTCCTACTGAGGTTCGTTCTTTTCTTGGTCTAGCGGGTTATTATCGCCGCTTCATAGAAAACTTCTCGAAGATTGTAGTTCCTCTAACTGCTCTAACTCAGAAGAACAAACCCTTTGATTGGGGATTCAAACAAGAGGAAGCTTTTCAAAACTTGAAGCAGAAGCTTTGCGATGCGCCTGTTCTATCATTGCCTGAGGGTGATGATGATTTTGTCGTGTATTGTGATGCATTGAAACTGGGTCTTGGCTGTGTTCTAATGCAAAGGAACAAAGTCATAGCATACGCATCGAGGCAGTTGAAGATACATGAGAAGAACTACACCACTCATGATCTTGAGTTGGGTGCAGTTGTTTTCGCTCTCAAGATCTGGAGACACTATTTGTACGGAACATAATGTATGGTTTTCACGGACCACAAAAGTCTTCAATATATCTTCAACCAGAAAGAACTCAACATGAGGCAACGACATTGGGTTGAGCTACTAAACGACTATGACTGCGAAATTCGCTACCATCCTGGTAAGGCGAATGTCGTAGCCGATGCATTGAGTCGTAAGGAACGTACTAAGCTTCATTGTGTATGTATTCAATCTGTTATTCAAGCTCGATCTGATATCCAAGCACGCATTTCTCAGGCTCAACAATCTTGTGTTTCACAAGGTTTGATGGATAAGGAATTTCCCTATCACATAACACCTGATCTGGAACTGAAGGACAATGGATCGTATTACTTCATGGACCGTTTGTGGGTCCCAAGCCAAGATAACCTTCGCACCTTGCTTATAGATGAAGCCCATAAGTCACGTTATTCTGTTCATCCTGGCTCAGATAAGATGTATAAGGATCTTCGTATTCACTATTGGTGGCCTGGTATGAAGAAAGACATTGCCTTATACGTATCAAAATGCCTTACTTGTCTTAAGGTTAAGGCTGAACATCAACGTCCTTCGGGTTTATTGGTGAAACCAGAGATCCCAGTTTGGAAATGGGAAAACATTACTATGGATCTCATTACTAAACTTCCGCACACAAAGAAAGGTCATGATGCCATCTGGGTAGTCGTTGATCGTCTTACTAAATCAGCGCATTTCTTGCCAATCCGTGAGGATTTTTCTGCTGATAAACTTGCTAAAATCTATGTGGATGAAATTGTAGCTCGACATGGTGTTCCTTTGAACATCATTTCTGACAGAGATGCTCGTTTCACTTCTCATTTTTAGAGAACCATGCAATCTGCTATGGGGACCCAACTTAACCTGAGCACAGCTTATCATCTGCAAACGGATGGTCAATCTGAAAGAACAATCCAGACTCTGGAGGATATGCTTAGAGCTTGCGTGATCGACTTTGGTGGTAGTTGGGATTCACATCTTCCGTTGATTGAATTCTCCTACAACAACAGTTATCACACCAGCATCAAAATGGCTCATTTCGAGGCTCTCTATGGTCGAAAATGTCGTTCACCAGTCTGCTGGAATGAGATCGGCGAGGCTCAGCTTACTGGACCTGCCCTCATTTTAGAGACAACTGACAAGATTAAGAAAGTTCGTGATAACCTTCAGACAGCTAGAAGCCGTCAAAAGAGTTATGCAGACCCAAAACGCAAGCCCTTGGAATTTCAAGTCGGTGATCGAGTATTACTTAAGGTCTCACCTTGGAAAGGTGTGATCAGATTTGGAAAGAAAGGAAAACTTGCACCTAGATACGTTGGACCATTCAAGATCGTCGAAAGAATCGGTAAGGTAGCCTACAGACTTGAGTTACCTCCTGAACTTGGAAATTTTCATCCAACTTTTCACGTGTCCAATCTCAAGAGGTGTTTAGCTGATGAGAACCTCCACATACCGCTTGACGAAATTCGTGTTGACAAAACACTGATATTTGTTGAGAAGCCAGTGGAAATCATGGAACGTGAAGTCAAGTGGCTTAAACGCAAGCGCATTCCTTTGGTCAAAGTTTGATGGGAAGCTAAACGTGGACCCGAGTTTACTTGGGAACGCGAAGATCAAATGAAGGCGAAATATCCGCATCTTTTTCCACGAGTTTCCTCTAAATAAATTTCGGGACGAAATTTCCACAAGTAGGAGAGACTGTAACATCTGTGCTTATAATCATTGTGAACAGTTCTATTATCAATAAAACAATGTTATTTGATCCCAATGTTTGTTTGGTTGTGTTATACATTTTTCATGTTTTGACTTTTGTCCAATTTCAAACTCTATATCACTTTCTAGAGAGTTATACGCAAACTGGTGCGTAAACGTACTTAGTTTAACACGACAAATACTCCAGAACATCAACATATACTTAACATACCTTAAATAACCTTTACATAACTTAGAAATAAGTTTTGAAGGCTTTGGTATGTCAAAAACAAGTTAATTCGCTTACAGGGACTAAACTTGACAAACTGCAAAAGTATGCCAATTTGAACAGTAACGAACATTCCGGAACATGACCATAAGTTAAACACACCTTAAATATCCTTTATATAGCTTAGAAATAGGCTTTGAGGGGTTCGGTGTGCTAAAATAAACTTTTGGGTCATTCAGGGACTAAAAGTGCCAAAAAGTGCATAAGTTTGCATTTTCGCGCATAACATACGTTCTGAATACATCCGGACATCCAAAAATTTATGTAAGCACTAAAACATTTTATTTTATTGTTTGGCATAAGAAAAATCCATTCGTCGCGCCATTTGGATCGTTTTTCGCGCTTATGCGCATTCCGTCGTAATTAAACGAACATCGCAACCGTACGGCTAAACGAACCGACATCCGAGATATTTTTGAGCACATTTTAAGTTCCCTATACTTTAACTTCATTTTAGAGCTTTGAAATGGGGTTAACGGGCCTTAAACGTGTCGGAAATGAGCCTATTACACTGCAGGGACCAAAACTGTAATTCTGCCAAACTTGGTCCTTGCGTACCTCAACACTCTCATTGTTGCGGTGCGCAAGCAGGGGCCAGATGCAGCAAAACATTTTTCTCAGCTGTTAACTGCCCTTAAACACTCCCCAAAGGTCAAGTGCCACATGTTAATCCCTTGTGGTGGCCAAAATCAGTTACCACAACATTCCGACAAGTGTACGGGCTAGATCATTCCCTCTTCTCCAAGAAACGATCCTAACGGTGAACGGAAAACTATAAATACCCACCTTATGTTCACTCATTTCTCACAAGAATCTGATCTAATGTGCTCTAAGTTGAAACCTTTGTTTCATACCTGAGCTATTTTGATCTAGATTAGCATTCGGGGACCCTTTGTAAGTGTTCCTTCGTTCTTTTATTACTTTTCGAGTCTGAAAGTCAAACTTTGTTTGACTTTCTGCATTGACCAGTTTATGGTCAATGCGAAGTTCGTTTGAACTTCACAACGTGATTGTAATCACGATGGTTGTAGTCCCTTGTGACTATGCCTACTGATTACCACGTTGTCTAGGGTCGTAAGGGTAAGCGATCTAATAAATCGCTTATACCTTCGAACACGACCCATTTGGTCGATCATTAGGATCCGACCAAACACATTAGGTGACCATAGCATATAGGGAATAACCTTCCGAGGTTATACCTTATGGTCGCTTCGTTTAAGTAGTTGTATGATAGGTAGTTTATATGCCTTAGGTAAATTACCAAAATACCCCTTTGATGCCAAAATTCATTTTAAACATATGTAACATAACTTTTGACATCTAAACTGATTTGACAACAATATTAGACATGTTAAGGCATATGTTACTTGTCATAGGACTAGTTAGGCGGTCCGAACACGTTTTACGCGAACGACGCGTTAAAGTAGCATAAGCTACCTAAACGGGTCGTAATGGGTCATAAACATTTAGGTTAGGTTTCATTTAGTATGTAGGCTTTGTTAAACCATATGACACGAGTCTCCATACTCGTTTGGTTTACGAACCCTCATTCTATCTAAGTCTTCCGATTTAGGTCCCGTTTATTAACATAGTTACCTATACTAGGTGCCGTTTGATTCCGTGATCTCTAGCATTGCTTGGTGGTTATCTTAGGACTTCTGAGCAATCTCAAGTGAGTACATAGACCCCTCTTTTACTGTTTTCCAAACTGTTTTTAGGTGGAACACATGTGCCTACTTGTTACTTTCATGCTTTCCTGTTTTCACATCATATACCTGCTATGTTTGTTAGTACATTATAGTACATGATTTCATTACATTTCATGCTATATATGCTCATTGTGTGCGTACTTAGTACATCGTTTTACATTACATTTCATGCTATGTATGTCCATTGTGTGCATACTTAGTACATTGTTTTACTTTACATTTCTGCTACGTATGTTGACTGATAGCATGCTAGCACATTGATTTACATGACTTTTCTGCTTTGTATGTTAACTTAGCATACTTAGTACATTGTTTTCATATGACATGTATACAACTGCTATAACATTTGGTTTGCACAAACGAGACTTATATACGTTCATTAACATTAGCTACGCCGCTCGGTAGTAAGTACTGGTACCATAGGACTTGACAAATCCCATTCCTGACATCCCGGGTTTGTTTGGATGTAAGGAATGACTGAATCCGAAAACATTTCTTTTGATAACCTTGACTGAAAGGGTTATCCGACTGTCTCAAGGCTTGAATGTATGCGTTAACTTACCACATAAATGTTTGTATCAATGTAACATGCATTACTTTGCAAAACATAACTTTTTGATATATTCAAAATACTTTGTTTTGTACATTTCTACATTTGGATTATGTGACAATACTTTACTTACAATACATAACATTTGATACACATTACTTTACTACTTTTGGACTTATAAACATTTGACATGGCTTATACAAGGACTTTTGACTATTGGTTTAAACATAGACTTTATACATTGGTGGTTTGTTTAAGTGACTTAAGTAACGAGATGTGAGTAATATGATACAAGCATGGTGGATACGTCGCTGGTACTTCCTATATACAAGTGTTTGTATTATATTACATATCATAGCGTTATTTAAATCATTTCAATTTATACATATAACATTTTATACAAATAACATATCTTTCACAAGACATTGTTTACAAACAACTTATCTTATACAAATTCATTTTACATGGTTATTCATTTAACCATACATTATTCTCTTATTTATACATATCATCTGAACTTATTGTTTTTCAAACGATTTACAAAACAAATCAAATTACAAGGTTCATGACTAAACTTTATTAAACAATTTCTTAAACTTAAGTCATGAATCCTATTTTCACAAACCTATGTATCTCACAGGCATTTTTATGCTGACGTACCTATTTTCACATGTGTTTTCAGGAGCTTTTCCATAGGATGATGATCGTGACACTAGGGCGGACCTGTGCCTTAGAGACATAAAACGAAGATAGACTTAGTTTAATTATGTTATAAACTCTTTGATTCCTGTTTAAAACAATGTAACTCTTATGTTGATAAATAAAATACAACTTTGTATGCCATGGTTATGAAACAATTAATTCTGTTACAACACTCCCCGACGTTTTCCGCCACGTTTTGTATGTTATACGTGGTCGGGGTGTGACAGCTGAAAAGTTTAAGATGATTACAGGAAGAGATGATTTTAGAGATGCAAATGTTTCTACTTTGGGTTTTGATAAATCTAAAGTTACTTGTTTTTGATGCAGGGAGAAAGGACATTTCAAGAGGGAATGTAAAAATCGAGAAGCAAGTGGAGCACAGAATCCGTTTGGAAAAGATGATTACTATCGGAAAGGCATATACCAACAAGTTGCTGATCAACCGTACAAACAAAAAGAACCACAAACTGCTCATGCCAAAATGATCGAAGAAGCAAATTAGAAAGCTTACTTTGGCATAATCGATCATGATGATGAAAAAGTGGCAGAGGGTTTCAGTTGGGACAAATACATTCCACCTGATTCAAAAGTGGTAGATCTCACTGCACAAATCATCCAAGAGCCAATTTTTGATCAATCGTCATCTGATGACAGTGATGATGAAGAGGAGACACAAATAAATATTGGAAAATCTATGTTATCTCCTGAAAGTTTTTAATTTTATTTTGCAGATAGATTGGAGAAGCTGAAGGAAAGACGAGCAGCAAAAGAACAGAGGAAGTTGAAATGTGAAAGCGTTGCTCAAAAAGAGAAATCTGAACAAAGTGAAGAAGTTAAAGCCGCTGAGAAGATAGTTGAATCAGAGAAAGTGGTTGAAGTTGAGAAAGTTGTTGAAATTGAAAAAATAATAGAAATTGAAAAAATCGTTGAGGTGATTAAACCGTGTTTAAAATGTTTGGAGTCTTGCAAGCAGTGTGAAGAAAAAGATGAAAAGTTGAGTGAGCAAGATAAGATGAAAGAAAAGTTATTGTTCGATCTCAACTACATAAAAGAATCGTATGATGTATTGAGCAGAACTGTAACTGGTCTGCAAAAGACAAATTCTGAAAGAGAAGATGCATTAACTATGATGAATGCTGTAATGATGTCAAAGCAGAAAGTTATCAATTTTTACATTGAAGAAAGTGCAAAGTGGAAGCAAGAGTTGGAGACAGAAAAGATCGAAAATGAAAGAATCAAACGGTTATTACAGAGTTATTCTAGTTCTGATTATTTGATTGACATAATTTATCCAACTGTTGCAGGTCTTGAAGCTTTTCAAGATGAGAAGCCAAAAGAGAAGGATACTGGTAAGAAACAAAGTGCAAATTATAACAAGTGTCCGCCTCCGATCTGGGAAGGTTATTCTCCCAGAAAACCGAATGAGGAGCAAGTCAAAAAGGCTGTCAATATAAAGTTAAAGTCTGAGACAACTGATGATTTACCAGAAAACATTGACGTCACGTTTACATCGTCTGACACTGATCATGAGTCTGAGTTAATAAAAAAGGTGGTCGATCAGGTGTTGGATAAAGATGAGGAGTCGGAGTCAAAGTCTGAGTCTGAAAGATCGGGATCATCATCAGTTGACAGTCCAAAGTCGTCGGTTAAACAGGTTTACAATAAAGAATTTCTGTTATCAAAATCTAATTTGAATGACGAACCAATCAAAGTGGCATATACTTTGAATGATTCAGACAAATTATATTCTGATGAAGAATTTCCAATAAGAGGTGTTAAACCAGAAATGATAAAAAAAAGGTTTTCAAACTAAGAGAAATTAATATTTCTGAAATAAAAGATGTAAATCTTTATAAAAAAAAAACCAAGTCCTTACACCTCAAGAGTTAAACAAAGATTAAACAAGAAAAAGGGTTACAATTCTGGTTCTGGTTTTCAAAAGAGACCAAACCATAATGGTAATTTCAAAAAGAATGGGTTGGGTTTTATTCCACTGAAAAATCATAAAAATGGGAAAATTTATAAATAAAAAACTGTATTTGTTTCAGGAGCAAGTTCGGAGGAAGAAGAAATGAGCTCATTCTGGAAGCAATCAAACAGAGAATTTCTTGCTAAGAAGCAAGAAGAAATGAAGAATGGAGCATATCAAAGAAAGGAAACAAGAACCTGTTACAGGTGTCAAGAAGTTGGTCATATTACTTGGAACTGTCCTAAAGCGACCAATATCAACCAAGAAGTTGTTTCTAAACTTAAAGAAAAGATTGTTGAGAAAAATGAACAACCAACTGAAAGATTCAAAGTTTTTAAAAATTCAACATATGAAGTTGGTGAATGTTCAAAGAAAAGATTTTACAAAAGAAGAGTTAATCTTGACAACCAAATGTGGGTTGTTAAGAAATCTGAAGTGAAATCTGGCGATGAATCTGATTCCACAAAATCAGAGGAGCCACAAGTTGAGGTAAAAGATGAAAATTCAGTTCCACCGATGGATGATGTTAATTTTCCACCATTGAGGACTGAAAATTTCAAACAAAAGATTGGAAAAATTGAGATCTCGAATCAATTATATTCTGAGAAGAAAGAATTTGATGTTGAGAAAACATTCAATGGGAATGTTAAAAATATTTTTGGAAAAATGGTTAATGGGAAGGCAAAAGAGGTGAAAGAATTTTATGAAGAAAAAAAAATGTTCAAACCCCAGGTGAAGTTGAGAAGGTTACACCCAAAGCTGGTCAGGCTTAGGTGTCTGTGTTCTTTACTTAAAAATCCTGACTTGCCGGAGCTCCCAAGTTGGTAATCGTGGAGCATGAATTGGCATTTTTATTAAAAATTTGTACTTCTAAAATTGTTAAATTCTACAGGTAGTGGAATTGCCGGAACTTCCAGGTTGGTAAGTGTGGAGTAGGAATCGGCATCTTTCTTACAAGTGGTATTTTAGTTTGGAAGTGGTAGTTATTTTTAAAATTGTCATATTTTATTTTACAACAGGTAGATTTGAATCTACAAGTGGTTGAAAACAAGATTTTCATCTACAAATAGTTAATCAAGGTCATTAAGTTGAACTTGATTTAACTTTCATTCAATTGATTGGAAAACAAAATGATGAACAGAACCCCATTTTTTACAAGTGGTAAAATCTACAAAACTTATTTTTCGGAAAAACCATTATGATTAAAACAAACTTAAGTGTTTTGAAATCATAATGGGAAATAGTTTGTTGTCAGGGGGAGTTCTGATTTGTTTATGCCAAGTGGATGGCGAATTGAAGCAATTCACATCATGTTGTCATTTTACCCTGTATAGTTTGTTTTCGAAGTTTCTTTAAATGTTTTTGAATTTTAGGGGAAATAAGAATTTTCAGAAAATCTAAAAACATTAGAAAATTTGAAAAAGTCAAAAACATGATAAAATCAAAAATGAGTTTTGTTGAAAAAAGAGGAAATGATAGTACATCAGTGGACTATCACAGCATGCTAAAGAATTGGAAAGTTTAAAAGTGATAAACGGTCTCACTGATGATGTGCCAGTAGGTTTTCGCACGCTTAGTAGATTGTGTTCGAGATATAAACCTAAAATTCAAACTTACTTATCTCGTGGGGAACATCTCTCGGATATATGGGTAACCCCCGAAATCTTGTTTGAACGGTCCCTCTTTCTGAGATACTAGGTCTTTATGCTTAGTGATATCTGGGGTATTATCCCGGGACTTCTGATTTTGCGGAAGCAATGGCCTAGTCCCAGTATAATACTTTTTGCTTGCTTGAAATATAGCGTCGCCCTCAGCATAAAAATGATGAAACATTGCAAAATGCTAATCATGTGCTGTTGAAGAAAAGATTCTCTAAAGGGAACACACCAAAAGTCGAAGCCGTCATCTCTCTGATTTTGCGAAAGCAATAGCCTGAGCTCTCACGGCCCTCGCATTTAATCCTTTACAGATATCATCTAGGTATACTCACCTGTAAGACTGAATATTGGGATCTGGATACGGGAGTATATTCTGAGGTGGGACACGCGTATAAGTTTAAGTCTCTAAAACATTAATCTCGTATCTCGAAACAGTTGAACTTTGTGTGAAAATTTAAGTGGATCAGTATACTGACAATCTAAGTGAATCGTTTAGAACTTAAAATGTTTAAAGCTTAACGGTGTTGGTGATTTGTCTCAAAAACTGATATGATCCTCTTACACAAACTCACAAAAATATTGTTTGTAAATTTTTTCTTTACTGTATTTCGTTAAAATTAAAATTTCAAAAAGATTTTTAGTGTGTTTTAGCATAAATTTTGAAAAATCCAAAAAGATTTTCGACAACTGATGTTAGAAAGCTGAGTTTCAAAATTCCAAGTGCTGAACATGATGAACATTTCGTGAGGGGGAGTCTATGTATAATGAATAAAAATAAATGTTTTGTCTAATAAGTGGTTCATCAGATATTAACATTGTGAAATCATTTATTGATTGATAAATTCTTGCAAGTGATACATAAATTTGTCAAATTTTAAATTTGTGAAATTTATTGTGAGGTAGAGATGTGTGCAGGTTAGGCAGGTTCCTGATCCTGAGCAGAATGTGAGTCAGTTTACGATCTTGGTATTACTGATGCTGATGAACTTAAGAAATCAAGAGATCTGATCAAGAGAAGATGGAGTCAGATTGAGATCCTGGTAGAGAGAAGAAGAGAAAAGTCTAACGATTTACACTGTCAGATACTTCAGAAAGAGCAGAAAGACTGATAAAGACTGAAGACGTTGAAGACTCGACACTGAAGACTCGTCAACATCCGAGGGGGAGTCTGTTGGTGCATACGTCTGTCGACTTCGTCTTGTATCGAGTCTTGTATTAGATTGTATAGATCAGGGCACGTTATTCGAGAAATATGTCAAAAATAGGTTAGAAGGTAATTTCGCATGAAATAGTAATTTCGTATGAATGTGATTTCACTTGAGCCATTCCGTGCGAAATTAGCCAGCCTATAAATAGGTGCCTTGTGATTTCGTTTGGAAGAGTTCCAACTTTCCGGTTTTAGTGCCGAACTGCTGCTGAAGTGTCTACTCGCTGTAAATCTTTGTCAAATCAATCAAAAGACAGTTTAAAGTGAATATCTAGCTGAATTACCTCGATACGTTTGTTTCCGCCTCTCGTATTGAGCAAAAACACTTCTGAACGACTCGTTTGGTCGGTAAAACGATCCTACAATAATGAAAGCCAAAACTGGTTCACAACAGTGGATTCATCATAAGCAGTAGTTTACACCAGGCTTTCCCCTTGAAAGTGTTTATAACATCTGATGTCCTCTATCCACTATTTGTATACAACAGCTGCTGTCCTTCAAACTGCTGATGAAGCTCTAAAGACTGTTAAGGATTAAACACTGCTGGTTCAAATCTACTAATGCTATCTAAGTACTGTTGCTGACTAATGGACTGCCCACTCAAGGACTGATCTACTTTGAGGAAAGCACTGATGGTCAAACACCTGTGCTGATGGAAGGAGAAAGCAGTAGTTTAGTGTGTCACTTATATTGTATAGAATCGGTGGTTAAAGTTAGCAGTGTTTGTATAAGTACAGTGGTTACAGGTTTTTGGGTTGTTAGATGTCACTTTCATGGTGACGTTAGCTTAGATGCTTCAGTGGTTTGATTTGCCTATAAATGGAACAGTACCCTGTACTGCTACATTTGATTGACTGAGTGAGTTCTTCTCCTCTAGTCCAATCCTTTCATCTTGTGCGATCAACCAGGGGAGCATCAGGCTGAGGGGGAGTTTTGTTGTAAGCATGCATTGTAATCTTTTGATTTCATTTGTAATCTTTCGACCTAATGAAAAGCATGTGTTTATCAGAACTATTCTCCTTTATTGATTGTGTTTATAAAGTTTGTTTCCATTTCCTCTGCACTTTACATTATTTCATATTCATTTATTGTTCAAATTATACAAACAAACACAATCATGAGAGCCTCCGATCCTAACAAGTTGGCATGAATTAGTGATGGCCGTCATGATGTAAGATGGGATCTGCCGGGACCTATCATTAGCAATGTTGGGAAGGGTGATGGGGGAATTAGCACCGGTGAAGCCGGTGGTGGCTTGTTAGTAAACGGTTCTATTGGCCATTTGAGTATTAGGTGTAGGACTAGGTGTACGGGAACGGGAAGGTGGTGGGGAGTTGTGGGGTGACGACTTCGGGGTGAAGTCAAAGGCTGGTGGTTTAGATTGGAGTGTAGAGTCAGAAGCGGCGTAAGATGAAGTGGACGATTTACTATCCTTTAAACTGGAAGACGAGAAGGCAGACAAGTCAATCGACGGCTTCGGTGGTCCCTGAGAACATGTGTGGGACATTCACTGCAAAACCAAAAATCGACAAGTAAGACGACTCTAACAAAAGACTCTAGAATAAAAACAAAATACACTAGGACTATTTAGACTCCTATGACTCAAAAACATACAAATAGCACGTAATGATATCAGATGAAGGCCAAACAAAGTAATCAACACAATTGCCAAGAGTCCCCGACAACGGCGCCAAAAACTTGATGTGCTAAAAGTAGTTTAGTAAAAACAACTAAAATTAACCTAAATCTAGACTCAAAGTAATACTCTAGACTCTCTAAACTCGACTGAACTACTAACCGGCAAGTGAACCGGTCGACTATAGTAAAGCTAAGTAAGTTCGGATATCGAACCCACGAGACTCTAATTAATTACGCTAATTACTTTATCTTAGACGGAAGCTGACACTAAACTTAACTATTTTTATGTTTTGGGGGGGGGGGGGTGTTCTAAAAATCCTAAGAAGGTAATTAAAACTAAAATTAATTAATTAACTAAGCTAACTAATGAATTGTTGTGGACTTTTCTCAGATGACGAAAACACTACCTAGACTGGAATCCTGATTGTTTTTAGTTAAGATTATATTTGGAAGTTGTCTACTATGGAACCGGGATCTTAAAATTCTCACATCTCGGGAAATCTAAAGGACCCCTAACCC
The DNA here is from genome assembly GCA_030545235.1 of Helianthus tuberosus. Lineage (NCBI taxonomy): Eukaryota > Viridiplantae > Streptophyta > Magnoliopsida > Asterales > Asteraceae > Helianthus > Helianthus tuberosus. The sequence goes on from CM060405.1 coordinate 190,954,127, forward strand.
TTCTCAAGAGCATGCTATGATCCCCTAAAGGTTGTTAAATTACCGGTTATTAGACTCCTTTGCAAGACATCTAATGGATTTATAAAAGTATCCTACGAGGCTCACTCCCTGTCGAGATCAAAACCAAGGATAGACTTGTTTTCTCAGTTAGACTTGCTAGACAGCAGCTAATAGGTTTACTTCCTAAGAAGGACCCACCTTTCGGTTTAATCGCTTAGACCTAACAATAATCTCGCACCTTGCAGCTATTGATGATTAGTAGAACACTTGATTTTATAAGATTACCAAATATTACTTCTAAGGTTAGTTGCGCAATTTCCCCCTAAAGAGTTAAGATTTATTATGTGATATAGACACTCACCAAAATCTAAAACCCTAGCACGACTCTGTTATGTGATAAAGACCGTCACCAAGAATCATACGAAGCAATAATCAATATTCAAACAACCTCAAGCACGCATATACATCTAACCGATAGAACAAGTCGTTTACAATTCATAAATAACCCATAGCTTTTATAAATCCATAATATAATCAAAACATAAGCAATCAATGCATTTGTTGAAACGCATAACATGCTGGTTTCGGATGTTATTATATCATTAACCGCATGTATTAAACATGGAATCAATATGTTATTTCGCATGTTTTGAGTCCAATAGTTTGCACGTGATAAAAGTTATAACATGCTGGTTTCACATAGAATGTACCATAAACTGCATGTAGTTTTCATTATAAATAAAACATGCTAAAGTTATATAGATTTGTGTAGATGAAAAGGGCTTTACACCAATAATTCAGTTCAACAATTTAGTTCACAGTGTTTTTTGTTTTCATATAGAGTTTTCTCTTTATATCCCAATCTCAAACTACTTATTTCTTAATTCTTATCTTCTAAAAAAGGGCAGACTTCCTAACATCCTCTTCTGCCTCGTGTTCTGATTCAAGTATCAAACAGGCTATGAGAAAAAGGATTCAGGAACAAATTCAAGAGGATCACTCATGTCAAGAGATGTTGGAAACTAATCTTTCTCGTGTAACAGAAAACATGAAGAGAAGACAAGAAATCGTGAACTTGCTTTCTTAGATGCAAGTGAGTAGTCTTCGAGAAATCACTGTGATGTTCATAATTGATCTGGGTGAGAGGGATGAAAAGTAGTTGAAAGAGCTGGCGGATGCAATAACTATTTTAAGATGCTCGATGGACATGAAAATGAAGTTTCTTTCATCTTTCGAATGACTTTGTTGATTTATAAAACATCTAATAAAATTATGGGTATCTTTGTACTTTTTTGTTTTCAAGTGGTTATCTAATAAAACATCAAAATTTGTAATTGTATCTTTCCCCTCTTTCGCATGTTGTTATGGTTTAGAAATTAATTTTGCATGTTATGTTTCCCATATTTCGCATATTATATATTTTCCCATGTCATGTTTCTAATACTTCAAACATGCGATTTCAAAATAAAAAAAGTAATGTCATACGTACAATAATCCAACATCAAACATAGACAAGTTTATACTGACCTTCAAAAGTATTCATTTAACCTCTCTAGGATTTTTTTATCCAAATCTTTCATAAATGTGTCTCTGTCCGGCCTTTTATCGAATGCATTTGTCTCTTTAATTATTCTTTGACGCTCCAGATTGTACTCGGATAGAATAATCTTACTAAGATATCTGTGTCTCAGGAGATGGAGTTATGAATTTTGTCTATTGTTTACCTTATTTTCTTTCACAAACCCAGATATCCACGGTGTTTTGCCCTTATATGTTTCCATATGTCTCATTGTAAACACTCCACAATCTACACCATTAGTAACAATTCTCCACTCTATCTCTTTTCTTTCTATAGGTGATTCTTCAAGTTGTTTGATAGCTGTTGTAATTTTTAAGGTCTTTTTTTAGGTATAAAACTAGTATCATTCTCTGTAACAAAGCAACAATGTGTCAGTAGTTTTACATCATTATAACATGGATATGAACAAATTTGGTATTACCAGGGTGTCTGGAATCCCTTTGTATCTATCTTTAAACTCTTGTTCAATTGCTGAGTTGTCAATCAATTCAACTTGGCCGGTTTTCATGTGGAAGCACATGCAATAGAAATGGTCACCTTGAAGTACTGGAATAAACAAAAGGTCAACCAATCTAAGTTTTTTTACCTCATATTTTTGTAAGATGTCTTCAAGATTTGAGCCAAATACGTTTAGCCGTTGGTTGTCGGTGTAGTTTTCCTTGTACATGATATCTGGCTGTATTTTAAGTAAATACACATAAGGTCAGTTAATGTATTACCATGTGAGTATACATGCAGAATTATTACATGCAAAAAGCATTGATCATGCCAAAACGTTGAATATGTGAAAATGTTTTACATGCGAAGTGCTTACATGTGCATACGAAATTGCTGAACATGTGATTTTTGTTGGATACGCCATGCAAAAATGTTTACATAAACATGCAAATGCTAAATCATATTGGGCGAAAATCAGAAAGCATTGTACTATACATGAAGAGTCTGTACGGTGATGATTTTCTATCCCTCTTCTTCTCTTCTTGGTTGAGCACATCTACAAATGCATCGATCCTGTTTGATGCTACATATTGATTTCTATATAAGCTTTCAAGACAACTTTGTATGTTTGAACCCCAGTTTTTGATTAGTAAAACAATGAGCTGCCAGACAAACATTATATAATTAACTTTTTGAGCATATATATATATATATATATATATATATATATATATATATATATATACATGTTTTTAGTTGATCTAATCGTTTACTTACTTCGTTCCCTTAAGCGTAGCAAATGTGTATCTAATCACACTCAATTCACGATCTTGGAGTGCTTCATGCATATTAACCACTCTGTTTCAGTAAGGGGAACAAAACGCATCTCCAAGGTCTGCATACCTTTTCTCATTTTGAATTTTTGCGAGTTCTATTGTTTTATAAAGGAGATGATTTAACCCCTTTGGTTCCACCTTTTTTGTTCTCCTCGTCCCTTTTTTCCCGCTTTTTGTTTAGCAGGTGGTTGTTTTTCAGCTGGATTTGAGATCTGTTTCCCCTTAGCTGGGTTCCTTCCCTTGTGTACTACCAGGTTGGGTTGTTATGTAGACGGAGGTGGTGCCAGGCTCAAAAGTGATTCAACCGATTGCAATTCTTCAGCCGTCACTGAAGAGTATACCATGTCTCTTTCTTTTTCACTTTCGATACCCGAATCCTTTTCTTGCGGTTCCTACTGCGTAGTCTCTGCTAAATTAACTGCTTCCACTTTGGTTTCAGATTTATGCTCATTGTTTGGACCAGAATCTGCAAGCGTGTTTCGAATTGTTTTAGTAAAAAATGTTAAAAGTTTAACTTTTTTTATTGGAATAAATTTTTGTACATGTGGAAGTATGTTTTTCTAGAAGGTGTTGTGTAGATTCGGCTAAATTCACTGCTTCCATCACAGTTTCACCACTTTCTGCATGCGAGTTTAAGTTAAAAAATATAAGCTTTTGTTCTTTTTTTATTTTGCAATAAAAGTGTTTACCTTGCACTAGTGAGTCGTAAACGTATACACCCGGTTCCACAGTTTACAGTTTTGCAATAAAGGTGTCTGTTATTCCCCCATCATCTATCTCTGTTACTCCTCCATCATCTGGCTGTAGTAGTCCTACACACAATTTTTTGAATTTTAATAAGCCAGAATCAAAATCGCATGTGTAGATGAAATCAAATGTATACATGAAATCGCATGTGTATATGAAATCGCATGTTTACCTTCTGATTCCATGTGTCACACACTGTCCACAACATTGGCTATGACTTCTTGAACTTCTGCATTCCTTCTACATTCTTCATTTGCGTTATCTTCTTGATCAACATCACAAGCTGCAGATTCAGGCTCTCGAACTGAATCAGGCAGCACACAAACTGGTGTATTTCGAAGCTTATCTTCCCACTGTTTACACAGTTGCATAATTTCCAGATCCCAAAAACACTTAGTTTTTGCATCCGAAACCAAGTTGTCCATTTCTTGAACAATTGCATTGTATTTTTTGATATTGCTCGTCATTCATTTCAACAAATTCTGTAATATTTTGGTACAATAATCCACTGAGGATATCATCAATGTTTGTATGTAAAAATAAATGAAATTAATTTTGATGGGAATACCCGTTTATTGATGTTCGAAGCCTCTCGTTGTTGTTGTTGCTCGGAACCGTAGATTACAGTAAGTGAAAGTTGAACAAGAGTGTTGCAATAGTCCATCATTTTCTGTGTCTGTGTTCCAACTCCCATCACAAGGTTGAATTGCAAAGTTTCCGGCATGTCAATGCTGAAATCAAGTATATCATCTGTGTGCCCGCAAGGGTCCTCTTCGTCTTCTATTACAGGCGCAGTTCTTTTTCTGTAAATTTTTGTGGCGTCAATGGGTGGTATTGTATACTCTTCCATTGAACGACCTTCCTCTTGCTCTGGTTCAAAATCATTTTCGTTTTTATTATCCGTCAGAGGTCCGTTATTGGAAATATGTTCTTCAACTTTATCAATCAGCTCAGATGTGATATAGGCATCTTCTACAACCCTTTTTTTCTTGTTGTTGTTCACTTTCCTCAATGTGGATATAGGCATCTCAAAGTCACCATCATCATCAATTTCTACAAAATCGTATGTTAATCAAAAAAGACTTTTCATATTATAAGAAGCACACTAATATTTACACATGTATTTCACATGTTATAAGAAACCACACTAATAGTTTCGAACACGTGTATTTCACATGTTTTGTAAAACCATGTTTTAAAAACACATATATATGCAATGTATAATCAGAATTCGCATATTAGAATAATCCAAACATAATTCTTACATCTATTTCGCATATTATAAGAATCATAACCAAGACATAACCTAATAGTTTCACATGTATTTCGCATATAATGTAGAACTCTGTTTTAAGAACACAGATATATGCAACGTATAATCAGAATTCACATAATACAATAAACCAAACATAATTTTTACATCTATTTCGCATATTATAAGAATTATAACCAAGACATAACCTACTCAAAACCCCCTAATCATACCAAATCGCATGTATCACACTAAACCATTATCAAAACCCCCTAATCATATAAAATCATATGTATGAGATAATAACCCTTATCAAAACCCATTATCAAATCGCATGTACGTACAAAACCCTTATAAAAACCCATTATACAAAATCTCATATATCGTACAAAACCCTTTTCAAAACCCATTATCAAATCGCATGTATAATCAATAACCTGGATTCATCTTCTTCGATTACGGTCGATCGTTGTTAGTCTTGCTCCGTTTCTCCTTTACAACTCCCAAATCAGTAGTCCTCATTAAAGTTCGATGAAATCGTACTGGAAGAGTCGAACGGAGGTTGGGGAAGAGGAATGTAAGGTTTTTGATTTTGATTTAGGGTATGATTTTCAAGTATCTTCGCTGATTTACATGGATTATGATTTCGCAATGACGATTTTAACCTACGCGGTTTGATTTATATATATTAATTTGATTAATTTAATTATATAAATTAGTTTCGCCCCCATTTAAATGATAGAAGATCGTACGATTGTGGGCATCACGTACATATTGTACAATAACGGCCATTGTACAATAACCGGCCTCGATATATATATATATACATATAGGATTAGGTTCAAGAGTGAACACTGGTGTAGCTTGCGAACTGAGTGAATTAATCCTGGCCATACACGTGTGTAGATCAATGGCCAGGATTTGTTCATTCAGTTCGCAAATACACTAGTGTTCATTCTAGAACCCCACCATATATATATATATATATATATATATAGGGGAATGCTAAAATGAGAACCACCTCGAGTTGTAAGAACCGTGAGAACTACACCGTAGGGGGCGCGGTGGACCAAATTTTTTTTCATAAACGTAGATGCATGTATTATAACAACATTTGTAAAAAAAATTCAAAATTTTTTTTTCGTGTGTGTAGTTTTGAGCACCACAAGTTTGTGTTTACGGGTACCGTAAATTTAACCGGAAAATTTACGGTATCCGTAAACACAAACTTGTGGTGCTCAAAACTACACACACGACATTTTTTTTTTTGAATTTTTTTTACAAATCTTGTTATAATACATGCATCTACGTTTATGAAAAAAATTTGGTCCACCTCGCCCCGGATCAAGTAGTTCTCACGGTTTTTACAACTCGAGGTGGTTCTCATTTTAGCGGATACTTATATATATATATATATATATATATATGATGTTTAATTACTTAGATTATGCTTGGTTTTGAAACGATCATCACATACATGTGATGATCCATGCTTGATTTTATGCTTGATCATAATAAAAATTGGTGTTTTGATGGATTATGTATTTGATGTTGTTCATGGGTTTATGTATGAACATGAACACATAAATTGGGTTTGTAAAACTTGAACGTGATTGTCTTGAGAGATTCCAGTCTTCATAACCAAAAAACCAAAAACTGATTTATAATCTGGAATTTTAAGAATTTCTAAAGTGTTTTTAATGTTACAAAATGATAACGAAACTTGTGTTCCGTGATGATGATTATTATGTATATTAAGTGTCCAAAAGTTAACTTTTATGTGATTAAAAGAGTGTTTTTGGAATGATTCATATGATTCTTGAAATATGGACATAAAATGAAGATGTTATGCTTTGATAAACATATTTTTTATAAACAAAAGGAAAAAAATGGTGGGTTGATACAAAATAGACAACGTTTATACATAAAACTAAGGCTAAAAAAATATGCTAATTTAGTAAAAAATTGAGGGTTTCACTTAGGTCTGGTTTTGGACAGAAATAAACCATGTTTTTCAAAGGATAAAACTTGTAGAATATATGTAAAAGTGTTTTATATGATGTATGTTCTTTAGTATAGGGATGATAATTTGGTACCGTACCCACTTTCCCCGTTTTTCGGGAACCAGTACGGTACGGTATTTACGGGTAAAACACCGGTAAATACCGGTACCATACCGCTATATTCGTTACCGGTACCTACTTTTTCCGTTTTTTGGTACTGGCACTTTTGGACCCGAACGGATACCGTGCTCATCCCTACTTTAGTATAGTTGTAACTTGCTTAAGAAGTCGAAAATTCAGCATTTTCAGTATGAAAATACAAATGTCTTAAAAACTGTCTTAAAATAGAAGATAAAACTTATTTTTAAGCATAAGTTTGGTGCTGTAATACATATATTAAGGTCATGGATTAAAATAAGACTTTAGACGGTTTTCGTCACATAAGTTGACGCGACAAAGTAAAAAATGGCAACTATAGGTGATTTTTAACTAAATTTATGTAATACTATTTTTATGGCTAAAATGTAAAATTTGTATGCATTTGATGTGAAAAGATGTTTATTTGACAAAATGATGAATTTTAAATAATAAACATTAACCATTTCCCCGCGAACGACTATACAGGAAAAGTAGACCCTAAAAACGTCAAATTTACAAGTTTTGAGAACAATATATATACATTCAATATAAGTATTTGAAACTTAGATTTTAAATGTTTATAAATAAAGTTCATTAATATAATTATTAATGATTTAAAAAGGTGATTTTAAGGTTTAATAACAATAGAGTTATAGTAAAAATGAATTTTTAAGAAATACAAGTCTAACGGGGTGTTTGTTTCGTTCTTAGTGGGATTATTAATGGTTTAGATCTTTTACTGGTTCAGCACCTAATGGTTCAGACTCTTTGTTTTGTGAGCAGATGTCTGAATAGTTAAGTATTATATTGTGTCTGAATGGTTAAGACATCTAATCTAAATTAGTCAGACATTTGCTTCTTTGCATCTGAATGGTTAAGCTTTATACTGTCTCTTAATGGTTTAGACCTCTTACTGGTTTAGCACTTAATGGTTCAGATCTCTTATTGGTTCAACACTTAACCATTTTGAAGTTGCCAAATAGCCCCTAAGATAGTATTTTTAAGAAATATATATTTATACATAAGCGTGAAATAGGCTTAAATGTGGAATTTTGTGCATAAATATGTGTGTGTATATATATACTATGTGGTTTACGAATGGTGTTTTAAAATAAACGACGGTGCTAAGTATCTTTGTGTGAAATATTAACTTTAACACTTATAAAAATATATACATAAACTTAACAAAAAGTAGAATCACCAATGGGTCGTCTGGACTCTGGACTGTGTTTTTTTTAAATAAAACCATTATTTTTATTAAAATGTTTTCGAAAGATAAATCGTTTGTTTCAATATCATAAGTTGGGTGAACAACTTAGAAAATATAATATTAGAATGGTTGTCCAAGCGTACCTTATGCTTAGGACACGAGTCGATCACTTTTGTATGTAGGCTTTTGGAAAATAATTTCTAGGACTAACGCTCTTGAAGGTGATTTTCACGACCCTTATTTTTACTGTTTTTAAACGTTTTGGGGGCAAAACATGCTTAAATAGTTTTATAGTCTTTTACTATATTTTATACGTGAGTCTTCATGGCCCCGCTTCAAATAAAGTTTTATAAACATTTTTTTGGGGAAGACACGTAGCTTGAAAATAGATATGTTAAATTTCCAAGTACATAGGAATATATCATTCATTAGCATGAAACCAATTTGTATCCATTGTAGTACCTCCATGGAACCTTCCGGACCACCATAATTATTTGCCTCGGATGAGGGCAGAAGAAGAATTGATATATCTATCGAGTTTGATCACCCACGTCGCCGACCAGTCACTCTGGTCCCAGTGCGGGAAATACCTTAAAAATTGTCTAGGGGAACTATGGCTTTTGTTGATTATGAGCTTATGGTATAATATATTCTTAGCTAGATTATGAATTTGAAAAGTTGATGTTTAAAAATTTAAATATCACATGCTTTTATTGGAACAAAGAATCATGCGGTTTGCCTAGGCATTTTGTTTTAAAAAAGGAATATGCGCTTGATTTGCCTTTGGTTTTAAAGAGAGTTTCACATAATGAACTTCCTAAAGCGTGTTGATAGGAAAATTTGTATAAAATTTATATATTTTATAAAGGAAAACTTATTATTTATATATCTTATAAAGGAAAACTTATTATGATACCTATTTAGAAGATTTTCTATTTAGTACATGTGCGTTAAAACAGTACAATTATGAATGTATACTAGAACTAGCAATAAGACCCGCGAGCGTTGCGATGCAGGTACATCGCAAACATCGAATGAATTAGTCTAAACATTATGTGACGCGTTAACTATATGAAAATGTGCATTTAGACATATCATAGAAAACGTAACGGGTATAACGGAAAAGCTGACACATATAATCAAAAGAGAATAATTAGAACTTCTGAAAAAAAGGAAAAAAAAATCACAATTTGACTCCACTTGGTTCCAAACAAAATTAACGAAACATTCATAAAATAAGCACGGAAACACATTATATTTAAACTCGTTGATTTCTCAAAAAACTTTACGTTGAAACACACACCAACTCGAATTTACACTGAAACGCACATAAAAGTAAGCACGTAAAAAATGTTTTTTTTTTACAAAAAATATTATATTTGATTTGACTCGTTGCAGAAAAAAGTTTACGACAAATAGAACAATCGAATTCATACCGACGCGTAAATAAAAATATACATGTAAAAAATTGTTTTTTAAGTAAAGGAGGTATAAGGGTAAACGCGAAACAAATTTTTTTAGTAAAAAAATTAATAGGTTAAAAACGTTTGTAAAATCGCCAAGTAGCCCCATGCCACACCACAAACAACAGAAGAGCTCGTAAAAAAATAAAAAAAAAATAAAAAAAAGAAAATAAAAATACAATATTGAACGAAAAACAGAAGTAAAATCGTTGAATCACGCACACCCGTTGCGACGTGTTAATGCGAAGAAATTAGAACAAAATGTAAAACATAGAAATAAAAACTAAGTCGATTTAGGATCCACACATTGGAATGAACTTGTCAGACGGAGAATAATAGACGCGTTGCGACGGACCTTTCAAATGGGAAAAACAGACAAAAAAACATTGAACCACATACACATGTTGCGGCGTGTTGACTCGCAAAATTTTGAACGAAACATAAAACGAAAACTTGAGAAAGATGAAAACTATAGGGGACCAAAGTTGAAAATAAAAAAGTGTTAGAGGTTAAATTGGAAAACATAAAAGCTTTAAGTTAAAAGTAAAAAAATCAAAGAGGTTAAAATGAAGAAATAAAAACCTTTGTATGGAAAATCATTTTTTTTAAAAGACCCCATACATATGGTACAACATAAAACAACAAAATGTTGTATAGTTTTTGCTCCAAATGTAAAACAACATAGCATTGAAAAAACTACACCATACTCAAATTAAAAATAAAAAAGTGGTCTATTTTATGGTGTAAAATTTTCTGTATATAATATCATATGAAATGTGAAAAGTTATTTACCTATTAAAAAAAGAGAAGAAGTTTCAAAAAAGGTTACAAAGTATACATTAAATATTGATTTTCCTTCCTTGTCACATGTCACGATAAGATTGCTTATCAGGCTTTGTTAGACTATCTCTATTTTCTTTCATTGTCACATGTCACGAAAATCATGCATGTATCCATGTTAGAGTTACATAATAACTGAATGATATATAAATAACGCAAACCGTGTGGAAGATATACATTTTTTTAATGAAATATATAAATAAGATAATTTAAAATCATTTATAATAAAACCCATTCTATTTTTGCACATGTAAACATATTTCAAACCGTGTGTTCGTAGATTTATTATTGCAATAAATTTTTTAACCGATTTGAAGAAAAAAAGGGTAGTGAGGATACACACAAATACAATGAATTGTCAATATTACCACATTAATATAAATTTATTTTTCTTCATTGTAAAGAAACATCCTATATATAACTACCTATATCTCTAGTCTTTCTCCCACTTCATTCCCATCTCACCGGAATCCTTACCGCCACCATGTCAACCCCCGGTGGTAGCATAAGGAACTCCACCGTCTCCACTCCTATCGGCAGCAAACGAAACTCCAACGTCTCCACTCCTAGCGGCAGCAGACGAAACTCCAACTTCGAAGAAGAGAATAGCGATCATATCCATTCTGAACGTACACCCGATCATCTACTTCCTGAAAGCGAATTCTCAGGCTTGAAGCGTCACGATTCCTTAGATATCGAGGCTGCTAAAATTGGCGGCCACCACGGTCACCATAACACTAAGGTTAGATTTTAATTATTTTGGGTACCATTCTTTTGTACCTATCACATGGGGTAAAATCTTGGCCGTGCATGTTTCACTGATGAACGCTCAAGATTTTACCCCATGCGATAATACCCTATACAAAAAAAGAAACGTTTTATCGTTTGTTATTCACAATATGTAAATTTTTATGAAGGATTGGGGGGTGATACTAAGACTTGCTTTCCAAAGTATTGGAGTGGTCTATGGCGACATCGGGACATCGCCGTTGTACGTGTACTCGAGCACTTTTACAAAGGGGATCAAACATGAAGATGACATCTTGGGTGTTTTGTCACTGATCTTCTACACGATAACCCTAATTCCTGTTATTAAGTACGTGACAATTGTTTTGCATGCCAATGATAACGGTGACGGTGGGTATTTTCTCTATTGATTAATTTAATTCTCTTAGTTGATAATTGATATGACCAAAGATATATATAATATCCCCTAAATATTCGAGTTTATGTTAACGAAAACTATGATGAAATTGGAAAAACCAATGATTATTAATGAATTATGAACATGAAAATAAATACAGAATGAAGGAGATCAAATAAGTATTTCATAGATGACAGTTAAGCTGACTTAAATTAATGCATGATAGAAAACTTAAATAATATATTATACCTAGATGCAATGCATAATTGAAAACTTAAATAATACAGTATATTAATATATTATACCTAGATGCAATAAAAAATTAAGGTTAGATCTATATACTAAGTAGGTGGTAACTGATTTGTATAAACTAATAATTTTTCTAACGAATATTTTGTGATAACGCGTTGACTACGTGAAATCTAAGTCAATAAATAAAAAGAAAAACAAGCCTTTATATATTTTAATTTTTAAATGAGAAGTTTTCATTTGTTTAAAACATATTATTAAACATATACATAAAAATGTATACAATATAAAAAAAATACTGAAAATTACGTTAACAATGAATCGACTAGCTATAATGATTTTTTTTTGGCAACAGGGGGTACTTTTGCGTTGTACTCGAAATTATGTCGATATGCAAAGGTAGGTTTGATCCCGAGTGAGCAACCAGAGGATCGGGAGGTTTCAAATTTCCAACTTGAATTGCCAAACAAACGTAACACAATATCATCAAAGGTCAAAAATAATTTGGAGCAAAGCGGCTTTGCTAAGTTTGCACTTCTTTTTGTTGCGATGCTTGGGACTTCTATGGTCGTTGGTGATGGCATCCTGACTCCTTCAATCTCAGGTGAATAGGTTTACCCTTTTTGTTGTTCTCATGCCGGTGATTTCAATCATCTCTAATACATGTAATTCTCGGTATAGTATTATCCGCTGTATCAGGACTGAAAGAAGCAACTGATTCAATGACAGAAGGTTAGTTTTGGGCATTCAACTATGACTCTTGTCTTTTCTTAAACGTCAATTTCTTTACTTTGCCATAAAATACAAAAATAAAAATAAAAAATACAAACAATACGATACACGTCTTATTTTTAAATGTGTGTCATCTTATTAGCCTTGTTACATGGCAATTTCCGACGTAAGGTCACATAAAGACGAATAATATGGTTACCAAAAGTGGTTTCAAGTAATAAACATGCGGAACAAAAATATATTTTGCTAAATTATTAAAAATAGTTAAATAATGAACAGCCCAAAGAATATTCCGATCTTTTGAGTCATATTGGTTATGTTCATGCTTTATTGCTCCAATCTAATATTTTGGTCATGAAAATGGTTGGATGCATATTAATAATAATTAACTATTTAAACTTACAATGGTTAAATTTTAGTGTGAATTATAATTACTTGATTACTAGAGATTAAATATTCAGTTTTAAATAAATAATTTGACAGTGGTTTTGATGAAAGTAATTGCGAATTGATAAAGATATATACTAAGACCATTCGTAATGGTTAATGTCCTTTAAGGGGCATTTTCCGTCACACCAGCACTATAACATCCCTTTAATAAATGTGTAATTGTTAACGCCCTTTAACATCATTATTTTCCGTTTTGTTTTCTCTCAATGGAGCATTATACTAGAAACATCCATCCCTTTTCATGCCTCTATAACGCACAGAGGGGCGGTATTGGGCGTTATCAAGTCACTTCACGCTCCTATAATATTCTATTATGCATGACCTAATGTCCTTGTTTTTATCTATGGAGGGCTTAAAGAAGTAGTATTTATGAATAATTTAAAATTACAAAAGCGATTATTACCCCTATATTAATTTACAAATTGTTCTTTACACTCACAATTACTATTCAATTTTGTATAATCTTTTAAGCCTTATATACTACTACTACTATTATATGTATAGCTCTTCGCACCCAATTTTTTTTTTTTTGTCCAATTCTTCTTTCCCCTCTAATTAAACATGTATTACCGTCATTTTTTACATTCATTTCATTTTATAAATTTACTTTCTTATGTAAAATATACTATAATAAACTTCTACAATGTCTTCGAGTGTCATAAAAAACGAATATTATCTCATTACTTAGGTCCATCGGGTTTAGCTAGATTATATATACGATTACGGGCTATTATATAACTTTCTTATGTAAAATATACAATGATAACTTCCGAAATGTCATATAAATTGTAAAATTGATCTGGATCTAATAAAAGTGGATATTATCACATTACTTAGGTTGATATGGTTTACGTAAATTACGTATACCATTGTGAGTCCGTCGCAATACACAGGTTCTAAATACTAGTTGGTTTTAGTTTATAAGCTTCCTCAAAACATTTTATGCAATTTAATTAGTTATTTACGCTAGTTAATTAAAAAAGAAAACATGTATGAACCATTTAATACAGCTAATTGCTATATTTTAATTTCTTAGTATTAATTATCAAATGATCAATCAAAAAATATTCAAAACAAAGTAGTAATCAAATTTAGATATAATTTTCCTATAATAAAGTTTTATAATTGATACAAACTAAAATCGAATAAAGTGAGATTTAACCGTTACACACTACGTTAACCCTTGGGTTAAGTCCAACTGTCCAAGTGTCATTAATATAATTCTCCGATGAACATGGAAGCGTGGATCTCTAAATCACGTTTCCTTTCATATTATATGATAAAAATCCTTGGAATTATTTAATTATTATAAGATGTAACTATTTTATTATATGCTTAAACTAATAAAATCAATTCGTACTCTTAACTTATTGACAATGGTGTATAGTTCACTTTTAATATTTACTACTTAAAAAGTATTTAATTAAATTCATAGGTGGCACAATATTTTCTTGATCAAACTCAACTAATTATGTGATATAACTTTTCTAACACCATGAAAATGAATTGATGCAGGTAGGATCGTGATAATATCAGTGATAATTCTGATAATTTTATTCATGGTCCAAAGGTTTGGAACTGATAAAGTTGGCTACGCGTTCGCCCCCATTATTAGTGTCTGGTTTTCGCTCATTGCTGGAATTGGCGTGTACAATTTCATCACGTACGACCCTTCAGTCGCAAAAGCGATAAACCCTAAATACATCATCGATTATTTCAAACGAAACGGAAAAGATGGGTGGATTTCGCTTGGTGGAGTAGTTCTTGCCATTACAGGAACCGAAGCCATGTTTGCTGATCTTGGACACTTTACGGTCAAATCGATACAAATAAGCATGGGCTGTGTGGTTTATCCGGCTATAATCACTGCCTATAGCGGTCAGGCAGCGTGGCTAAGAAAGCATAGTGAATTAGTGGCGGACACATTTTTTAAGTCACTTCCAAACGCTTTGTACTGGCCGGTTTTCGTGGTGGCTGTGATGGCCGCGATTATAGCAAGTCAGGCTATGATATCTGGGACATTCTCGATCATCAAACAATCGCTTTCGCTAGGATGTTTTCCTCGTGTTCAAGTCGTGCATACTTCAGCCAAGTATGAAGGGCAAGTTTACATACCCGAAATGAATTATCTTCTAATGATTGGTTGTGTTTTAGTTACTGCTTCATTCAAAACTACTGCAAAGATCGGTAATGCTTACGGTAAGACTTCCAACCATTTATTTATTTATTTATTAAAAAACATCAACTAATTCTGATGGTATTTGTAAACTATGTAGGAATTGCGGTGATATTTGCTGAGACTCTAACCTCTGGATTTTTGGTGGTGATCATGCTTGTTATATGGAAAACCAATATACTTCTCGTGATGTTATATGTGCTTGTGATTAGCTCCACAGAATATCTTTACTTAAGTGCAGTTTTCTACAAATTCGCAAAAGGTGGGTACTTGCCATTTACATTTGCTCTCGTGCTAATGTTCATAATGTGCACTTGGAACTATGTTTACCGAGCAAAATACAACTATGAGCTTGATCATAAAGTGTCACAAGAAGCCATAAAGGACATTGCTACGGACCCAAACATTAGTCACATGGGAGGACTTGCAATTTTCTATTCAGAGCTCGCCCATGGCATTCCACCAATCTTCAAACACTATGTTAACAATGTGCCTGCTTTACATTCAGTTATAGTGTTTGTTTCCATCAAGTCGTTGCCAGTTAGTAGAGTGGCACCAGAAGAGAGGTTCTTGTTTAGAAGAGTGAAGCCAAATGAGATGTATGTTTTTAGGTGTGTGGTTAGGTATGGGTACACTGATGTCCGCAATGAAAAAGAGTCATTCGAGAAGATTTTGATCGAACGCTTGAAGGATTTCATTGCATTTGATTATGGAACTGACCCACAACAAGGTCGTATTGCGGATGAGGATGTTGTGAAACTAGACAAAGCTTGGCGATCTGGAGTCGTGCACTTGGTGGGTGAACACGAGATTGTGTCGAGGGACGGGTCTTCGCTCGGGAAAAGGTTCTTGATCAATTATGCTTACAATTTTATGAAGAAGAACTTGAGGCAAAGTTATAGCGTGTTCGATGTTCCTCATAAGAAGTTGTTGAAGGTTGGAATGACTTATGAGCTTTAAGGAGAATGATTCCTAAATACTGTTGGAAAATGCTTCAATAGAGACATGACACAAATTTACTTTATAGATGTGTTTTTTTACGTCTTTCGTGATATGGTTTATGTTTTTCTTTGTGTTTTTTATTTTTGTTTGTTTTGCTTTCTCTTATTACTTTTTTTAAGGAAAAACTTTGTAATGAAATTGTAAATTTCTTAATGTAATAAAGAAAGTAGTATACATAAGTTTTTATTTATATTGAAATTTACATGGAGGTTTGCATTTAGATATGCTATGTTGCATGAAGAGACTATTGGGCCATAAAGATAAGAAGACATATATATAAGATGAAAGTAGCAGAAATGAAGATTCTAAGGTGGATGTGTAGGCACATGAGGTTATAGCGGATAAAAACTGAGGTTTTGTAAAGGAAATGTTTGGAGTGACGAGTATATTGGATAAGATAAAGGGGGAAGATTGAGATGGTTTAAGAATGTGAATAGGAGGCAGTCGACATCACCAGTTAGAGTAATGGAACCCTTAAATATTGAGCGGATTAGGCATGATTTGTTAGAGTTGCATCTCTCTAAGAACATGATCAAGGATAAGGGTTTGTGGAGACGATTAAGGTTTAGGATTTTTAAGAGATGATACATTCATGTCTTAGTGTTGTGGTACATGCTTAGATTTCCTTAAACTTTGGGTTTTGCATGTAATTGTTTTTCTGTATATATGTCTAATATCTATATGTAGTCTTATGATTCTCTATATCTTTTTTATTTTCGTATGTTACTCCTCTACCACTTATGTTATTTGATAGATCTCTATTTCTATATTTTTAGGGCTGGTTGTTTGTATAGAAGCACCCTTCCTAGACCGTATCAATTACTGGTGTCGGTGGTCTCTATAGAAACAACCTCTAAATATCTATAGAAGCACCCTTTTCAGACCCTATAGATTTTTTCTTTTTTGTTATTTGTGGGATTTATTGGGTATGGTTGTTGTTGTTTATATTGGCGTTTGAGTTATTATAGTTTTTATGGGTGTCTATAGTTATTGTTATACCATATCATTGATCATGGAGAATTGGGGTTTTTTCCATTTGAAGGTAATAATCATTTGGAATTTATATAGTGAGCAACTTATTTGGTCACTAATTCAGTAGCCATTAGAAATATAGTGACAACTTTTTGCATTTTGTCTCCAATCAAATATCAAGGGACTCATAGCGATGAAACAAGAGCACCTGATTTTTTTGGTCACTGAATTCTTACAATAATTGCGTTGGTGACACTCGCAACTCGACGACATTTAAGTTGGCAACACTCAAAAACTTGGTGAGAGTTGAGTTGGAAACACTCTTCTTAACCTACGACATTCTTAGCTAATGCAAGTTAGCAACTTTGACTGTTGCTCAAAGTTTCCTAGCGACACTTTTGGTGACGCTCAAAGCTTAAGTCATAAATTGCTTGGCATCATTGATCAAAGAACACCCACTTTATCCTAGCAACTATTAACCATCGACACTCTCTTGCGACACTCACGATTCTAAACCAAATTCTTAAACAACGACAACAATTGCAACTTTTAACTCAATTGAAAGGGCATCTCAGAATTTACACATATTTTCCTTTACTCTTTCTCCAACAAATTATGGCTTGCGGAAAACCATGATCGAGATTTGCTGGGTTACTTTGATGGATCCATTTCATGTCCAAGTCAAACTATTACTATCACATCTGATCCCAATTATCATGCCTGGATTGCAAATGATGCTTATGTCCATATGATCGTTATCTCAACAAGCTCTGAAGCATCGTTCATTCATGTTCAAGGAACTTCGGCTCGTGAACTGTGGGACTCTGTTGGTAGAGCTTATGCTTCTCACCTAGCTACCGCCTTCCAGGGAATACACACCTAAAACACAATTTCTCAAACTGAAAATGAAAGGGGATGAAACACCCCTCACGTATCTCAGTGGTGCTGGTGTGCGTGAGTGTTATTGTCACACCCCGATATTTCCATGTATTACCGGTGGGCCCGGTGGGGAGAATCGTGACGTAGTTGATATCATCATAGTCAAACAACACAAATTATAAATGCACAGCGGAAGCAAAAGGTATGAATCACATTACAAACCGAATAAATAGTAATATCAAAGTATTACAACTGACTGTAAAGGGTTCACAGGCGGATCAAAAGATAAATAAGATCATTGTTCAACAGACTTTAACATCTAGAGCTTGCAAGACTTGATTATTGATGCCTGGAGTAGCCAGCCTATTTCGTATAGTACCTGCACTTAGGCTTTTTGGAAAATACTTCAGTTTACACTGTAAATACAATTAACTGACTCATTTTGAAAAGAGTTTAAGAAAATTAGTTTGAATGCACATGGCACAAAATATCCTTTATAACTTGGGATAATTATTTAAAAATAAACTTGTATACAGTTTTACATGTTTGTCGTCCATTTAGGACCCGGTTAGAAGAGCCGGTTTAATAAGATTAATTAACACACCACTTGGTATAATACCCACAAGAAGAATACCCTTCTTGTGGACTACCTTTTTACATACGCATCTGTCAGGTGTATGCCTACACCCCGTGCTTAAGTCGTGGCCATTTCTAACGAATGAGCCGAGGATATCCAGGACACGGTCATTAACCCCCCAAAGGCATTGCATCAAACAAGACAGAATAAAACGGGTTATGCATCTTTTTAATCAATATCTGATTGTACGACTTCATACCCGACCAAGCGGTATTATTATAATACCGTACCCCAAGCCCGTATAGGGAAAATAAGTTAAAAGTATTTACTTGGGCAAAGTATAAATCACAACAGCAAGTGCACGTAGCTTTTACTGGGCTCCTAATCTGGAACAAAGGTTTTAATAACCTATTAGATTCCTAACGGGTCTTAATTAAGCCTAAACTTAGACCGGTTAGTTTTAAAGAAAGGTATACGGTTCAAAACGCAAGATTAAGCGAAGACCGGATTAGAATGTGATTTAGTCCCGACAAGTTTGAAGACTTGTATAATATGGGTAAACTAAACACATCCTGGATTTTGAGGTGAAAATGATAGGGTTTGACCTGTTTCGGTCAATTTATGCAAACTAGTTACATAAACTGAACCGAACGCGAATAACGCATAACGGGTAACCAAATGAGTCCCGAACAGGTTTCCTAAGTTAATATGCTTTAAATATGTTGTGATATCAGTAGGATACCTTCCATTATGCCCAAAATGAGTTTAATCTCAAATTAAGCCCCGTAGGGTTATTTGGGTCATTTTAAAGATTATAAAAGAGATTAAATGTAATTCAGAGGTTTAGGTCTGAAATAATCAGTAAAACTACTTAATTTAATAAGTTATATCAGATGGAGATAAGTCTTATATGACAAGAATGGTTTTAACCCATACTACGCGATTAAACGCATAAAAAGTCGTTTTAAGCGATTCCCGGGTTAGAATAGGAATCTGAATTTCCTGATCAGTTTATAAAGTTCAAAATACTTCATTTATCATATAAAATCAGTAGCCAAAGATTTTCTATCAAATTGTTATGTAAAACTCATTTTATAAGCAAAAAGGTATAATCGGCAATAACCGAATCAAGGCAATAACCCTATGTTATGATCAGTTTAAAAATAATTAAAAATCTTCAAAAATCCCAAAATAATATATTACATCAGTGGGTAAGAGGTTTGGTGTCAAAAATTGGGTTTAGATAGGCTTTATGCTAATTACGCCGGTTAATTTATAAAAAGCTTTCTAATTACGCTATTGAGCATAACTCCTAATCTAGACCTCCAACTGATGTGAAATTTTAGGGATATGTTTTTAAATCAGTAACAAAGATTATTGTCCTCTCACATTTCCAAAATTATCGTTTTATGGTCAAAAGGGCATTATGGTCAACATTAAGCAATTAACGGAAACGGGCAAATGAATCGGACAATCAACGAGCCAAACACAGAGGGTTATACTATCATATAATCTGGTCCTAATGAAGCTCTAAGGCATTTTTAAATCATGCTAATATGGGTCAGAACTGAAAGTCAAAGCAGTGGTCAATTTATGCGACTTTCGGTTCCGAACCGGTCCTAAACTGAAAATTGTCGGGTCGGACAAGCTTAGACATGTTCTTGCATTGATTACCAAGTTATATGAGTGGCAAAACAGGTTACATGTCTTCTACATTGCTAATTATGTGTTAATTCGAAAATTATGTTTCTGTTGACTTTTTATAACTAACTTTGACCCGACAAATGACTTTGTTAGAGAGGGAATTAGAGGGTGCCCTTTTAAGGGTCTAATGCCCACATAATTACCAACTTATAGCTACTTTTAGTTTGACTAATCACTGGACCATTAGTGATTAATCGTTAAGTCAAACCTTAATTACGATGGTTTGACTTTAAGCCAATTATCTAAGTAAAACACGATTAAGGAAGGTTAAGGAAGCTTACCAAGGTCCTATGCATGACTAATGATACTTAGGAAGTGGTCTTGTGCTCCAGGAAGTTCCAGAAATGAAGTTTGAATGAATGATCAAAAGTTGCAACAATGTGGGTCTTTATATAGTGATCTTGATTGATCAAGATGGTGCCAAACAAGTCTAGGATTGATCCCTGATCAACAAAAGTGTCCCTAGTGCCTAAAAACATGTTTGTGCAGCCCATGGTATTGAAAACAAGTGATATAAGTCGGTTAAACGGGCTGGACAGATACCTGTCAAGTTTTTCTGATACTGGGAGTGCCAGGCGGCCCACGTAAGGTCCTGCCTGGGCTTACGCGGCCCGTGTGAGGCCTGGGTTCAGGTCAACAAGTTTTCAATTATTGCATTTTTAGTCCTTGGTCCTTCCAAAAGTTGTTTTAACCTTTCTTTT
This sequence comes from Helianthus tuberosus, assembly GCA_030545235.1. Taxonomy (NCBI): domain Eukaryota; kingdom Viridiplantae; phylum Streptophyta; class Magnoliopsida; order Asterales; family Asteraceae; genus Helianthus; species Helianthus tuberosus. The sequence goes on from CM060405.1 coordinate 190,975,219, forward strand.
TGCACTATGAGCCCTCTAAATTGATTCCAAAGGACTCCAAGACATAACCAATCTTTGTGAAGTCCTCGGTCAACTTTATGGTCACCCGAAAAGCCTTAATTATCAACGTCGATGCTTTTAACCCCTCGGATACGAATGTTGTCATAACTTTCTCATACTTAATCGAAACCTTGTGAAATTTTTATCACATATTCTCGTGAGTATAATTAGTCATTACAAAGCTTCGGGTTTGCTAAAAGGTCACTCAGAGGTATACTTTAAACATGTTGACACATTTAACCCCTGTAGTTTGTAATTCCTCACTTTCTTTCACAATTAGCTTCGTATGATCCATGATTCATTCGTTTAAGGGTATAAACATCATGTGGGGCTATTGAAAGATATATTTATCTCATGTTGACATTTTTAATCCTTTTATTCACGTACTATCTTTGTTTGTCAACGTTAGTCCTTCTAAAGTAATCCTTTACACGTTTAAAGTTCATGACACGTGTCGATATTATATTGGACATGAAATTTCGAGGTGATACATCCTCACCCCCTTGAAAGAAATCTCGACCTCGAGATTTACTGAAATAAATGAGGGTACTTTTCTTTCATTGTGGACTCTACCTCCCACGTGTACTCGGGACCTCTACAGGCATCCCATTTTACTTTTACGATCGGTACATGCTTCCTTCGAAGCTTCTTAACATGTCGATCCTCGATCGACACAGGTTTTTCAACAAACTTCAAGCTCTCTTCTATGTGCACATCTGTATGTGGTATGACTAATGATTCATCAGCTAGACACTTTTTTCAGATTGCAGATGTGGAATACATTGTGAATACCACTGAGCTCTTCAGGTAAGTTTAACTTATAAGCAACTGATCTGACACATTCGATGATCTCGAATGGTCCTATGTATCTCGGGCTTAATTTGCCTTTCTCACCAAATCGCATTACCCCTTTCCAGGGTGATACTTTAAGTAGAACTTTATCACCAACCTCGAATTTCAGAGGCTTACGCCTTAAATCTGCGTAGCTTTTCTGCCTATCCCTGGCAGCTTTGAGACGATCGCGTATTTGCACAATTTTATCTGTCGTCTCCAGGACTATTTCAGGTCCTGTCAGTTGGACATCTCCAACTTCCGCCCAACATACGGGTGTTCTGCACTTTCTACCGTACAGGCCTCGAAAGGCGCAGCCTTAATGCTCGTATGATAGCTATTGTTATAGGAGAACTCGATTAATGGCAGGTGGTTATCCCAACAACCACCTAAGTCAATCACACATGCACGAAGCATGTCTTCCAAAGTTTGGATTGTACGCTCACTTTGCCCGTCCGTCTGAGGATGGTAAGCCGTACTAAAATTTAAGCGCATGCCCAAAGATTGTTGGAAACTTTTCCAAAAATGTGACGTGTATCTAGTATCTCTGTCAGAGATAATAGACACCGGTACGCCATGCAGAGATACAATCTTATCTACGTATAATTGGGCTAACATGTCGGAGCTACAGGTCTCCTTAATGGGTAGGAAATGTGCTGACTTAGTCAGTCTATCTACTATCACCCATATAGTATCATTTCCTTTCTTTTTCTTTGGCAACTTGGTGATGAAATCCATTGTCACCATTTCCCACTTCCACGTGGGAAGTTCAGGCTGTTGTAGCAAACCTGACGGCTTCTGATGTTCAGCTTTGACTTGCGCACACGTCAAACATTTAGCTACATAGGCAGCTATAGACTTTTTCAAGCCTATCCACCAAAAATTTGCTTTCAGATCCTGGTACATCTTGTCAGCTCCAGGATGAACGGAGTATTTAGAACTGTGGGCTTTCTGGAGGATAACATCTCGAAGTCCTCCATAAACTAGAACCCATATTCGTCCATTTAACCTCAGAATTCCGTCCTTGCCATAGGATAATTGTTCTTCAGTTACTCCTAGCTTTTCATCAGGATAGTTAGCTTCTAGCACGGCTTCCTTCTGCTCAGCTAACAACCTTTCATTCAAACCATTCTTTATCTCAATGCTCTTGGCATTGATTCTTATAGGCTTCACTCTTTCCTTTCGACTTAAGGCATCGGCGACTACATTCGCCTTGCCAGGATGGTATCTTATCTCACAATCATAATCATTCAAAGTTTCCATCCAACGTTGCTGCCTCATGTTCAAGTCCTTCTGATTGAACAGATGTTGAAGGCTCTTGTGATCCGAATAGATCACACACTTAGTTCCATACAAGTAGTGCCTCCAAAGTTTTAGTGCAAATACAACGGCACCCAACTCCAAGTCATGGGTGGTGTAGTTCTTTTCGTGCACCTTTAACTGTCGAGAAGCATAGGCAATAACCTTGCCTTTCTGCATAAGCACACATCACATGCCTGTGTGCGATGCATCACAATATACTACAAATTCTTCAATCCCTTCAGGCAATGTCAACACTAGTGCATTGCTTAGCTTCTGCTTAAGGATGTCAAAGGATTCTTGTTGCTTCGGTCCCTAGTCGAACTTAATGTTCTTCCTAGTCAAGGAAGTTAGAGGTGCAGCAATCCTTGAAATTTTTTCAATAAAACGCCTGTAATATCCTGCCAATCCCAAGAAGCTGCGAATCTCTGTGGGCGTCTTCGGCTCTTGCTAATTCATGACAGCTTCAACCTTAGCGGGATCTACCTGGATTCCGCGTTCACTAACCACATGTCCAAGAAATTGGTCTTCACGAAGCCAAAATTCACACTTAGAGAATTTGGCGTAGAGCTTTTCTCGATGAAGCAGTTTCAGAATGCAATGGAGGTGCTTCTCATGGTCTTGACTCTTCGAGTAAATAAGAATATCATCGATGAAGAAAATGACAAATTTATCCATGTAGGGCTTGCAGACGCGGTTCATGAGATCCATGAATGCGGCTGGTGCATTAGTGAGTCCAAAAGGCATCACTAAGAACTCGTAGTGACCATAACGAGTCCTAAATGCAGTCTTATGTACATCATCATCCTTGACCTTCAGTTGATGATATCCTGACCTTAAGTCGATCTTGGAAAAGTAACTTGCTCCTGGAAGCTGATCGAACAAGTCGTCGATCCTGGGCAATGGATACCGATTCATAATAGTAACTTTGTTAAGTTCTCGATAATCGACCCATCCTTTTTCTTTACAAACAGGTTTGGTGCTCCCCAAGGAGATGAGCTAGGTCTAATAAATCCTTTGGCTAGCAAATCATCCAGTTGAGTTCTCAACTCTTTCATCTCCGTTGGTGCCAATCTGTAAGGCGCTCTTGCAACAGGTGTTGCTCCAGGAATAATGTCAATCCTGAACTCCACTTGCCTATCTGGGGGTAAACCAGGTAGTTCTTCAGGGAATACTCCTGGATATTCAGAGATAATAGGTATGTCTTCGATCTTAGGCTTTGCTTCATCAATAGTTACTTGCGCCATGTAGATAACACAACCCTTTGTCAAACACCTTGATGCCTTGAGCATGGACACTTGCTCAGGCATTCCGTACTTAGTATCTCCTTGGATTGTCAAAGGCTCGCCATGATGAGTTCTGACAATCACTTGCTTCTTAGCACAAACGATCTGGGCCTGGTTGCGAGACAACCAGTCCATAACTATTACTATGTCGAAACCGGCTAACTTCAAAGGAAGTAAGGATAATGGAAAAGAATGGTTCCTAATGGATATGAAACATCCATCTAACACGGTTGAAGCAGATTCTATGGTTCCATCAGCTAACTCCACTTCGTATTTTATGCTTAGGGTTCTAACCGGTAGGTTTAATAACTTACAAAATTTATTATCCACAAATGACTTATCCGCCCCTGAATCAAACAATACCCTCACATAAACATCATTTATAAGAAAGGTACCTGTTATCACGTTATCATCCTGCACTGCCTCCTTAGCATCCATTCTGAAGACCCTAGCGTTGGTCTTTTTACCTTCTTATGATTTCTTGGCATATTTTGGGCAATTCGACTTAATGTGCCCTTTCTCGTTGCAGTTGTAGCAGGTCGCATCCTTCAACTTTTTTGCAATCTAAGGTCTTGTGTTCCTTGGATTTGTAGATCCCACATCCAAAAGTCCTTGATTGTGTCTGCGAGTTCGATTCCAATCTACACCTCCCAAAGTGATGTTTCCGACAAACTTTACATCTGGGTTTCTCACCCGACTGTTGGTTACCTTTGTTGAACCCTGAACTCTTCTTGTTCTCATGGTTCCCTTTGTGTTTCTTGTCTAAACGACGTGAGTTATCATCCTCACGCTTTCTCTTTCCCTCATCTGAGTTCTTAAGAGATTTCTTCCTGACCGCGTCGAGGGTAAGGGATAATGACAAATCAGTTACAGACCTAAAAGTAGTAGGTCTTGACGCTTTCACACTCGCCTTAATCTCTGGAGCCAAACCTCCTATGAAACGAGCTATACGCGTAGGTTCTGGTGTAACCAAGTATGGGACCAACCTAGACATGGTATTGAAACTCGTGAGATACACCTGACAGTCCAGGTTCCTCATAACCAGTGTGAGGAAGTCAGTCTCAATCCTCTCGACCTCATGTTGAGGACAGAAAGTATCCTTGATTAACGTAAAAAACTGACCCCATGTCATGTTATAGAGCGGGATCTTTCCGGTAGCTTGGATTAATGATCTCCACCATGCTAGAGCTTCTCCCTTAAACGACTGCGACACATACTTCACAATGTCTTGCTCGGCACAACCACTAATATCCACTACAGTGTCCATCTCGTCGAGCCAGGTCATACAATCGATGGCTCCTTTTTCTCCCGTGAAGTCTCTCGGCTTGTAGGAGACAATATACTTATATGAACAGGTCTTGACCTGAGGCTCCTGGTTGAGCTAAACCTGTTTAGACGGGACACTTTTCTGATTTGAGGAGTGCTGAGATTCACTTTTTCGAGCTGAATGAACTTTAGAGGGTGCCTTAGAGTGAGGTGCAGATAAGGTCTTGCTATTTGTACCACTTGATTCATTGTCCCTTCTATCCAGAGCTCGAGTAATGGCATTGTCTATCAATGCCTGCAGTTCTGCACCCGCTATGTTAATTCGGGTATTATCATGATCCTCCCTTGGGTGACTGTTGATCTCATCTGAGTCAGCCATGTAGCTTGAACTGTTACATAAGATATTGACAATAATTTATTTGGGAGTTTAATATGGAATTGTCTTTTATGGCAATTCATTAACCATGGTAAACATAGACCGTATTTGGCTAATTCGTTAATCATATTTATTTAGGATTTTTATTATAACTTATCCTAATTATAAAACAATAACAATATTATTAGTGGCACAAAAGGCCTAGTCACAAGGACATTTTAAATCATTAGCCATGATTTCGGAGAATCAAGGCATTCAGGTTTGAACATAGTTCTTTACCTTTTTCTGACAGGGAGTCGTGGACTACAACTGTCTTTTGTCTTATATGACAATGAGTATGGCCCGTAGGCACTACAACACCAATGGATGTTTTTAATATATGATCATCTTAATTGATGATCTAAACCCATGATTTATAGATCATTAAATTAGGTTAGGAATCTTTTGAAGAATCCACATATAAGAATGACGTGTGTGATTTTAAAGAATCACGTCTGCCAGGAGCGTTAACATGTTTTTAGATGTTAACAGGGATTTGAATCTTTTTAAACAGGTATTACCATCTTGGCCAAGTCTCATAACGATATGCAGGCTAGGTTATACCTTTAGGATTCTTATTTAATATTTAATAGGCAGATTATTATAAGAGGAAAGATTTTTGATTTATTTATTTCATGTATAATATGCATAAAATGACAAAAATGAAATTTTTAAATTTAACATTCCATTAAACATTAAAAGGAGTACATATTGCCCTAAACGGGGCTTTTGATAGAAAAAACTTGCCCACGCAGGGGCTAAACTGATAATACAAGTCCTCGCAGGGACTGATTACTAAGATAGATGTCCACGCAGGGACTAAAAAGACAAGTCCTCGCAGGAACTAAAGAAAGACAAGTCCACGCAGGGACTAAGGAAAGACAAATCCACGCAGGGACTAAGTACATAGATAAATGTCCACGCAGGGACTTGATTGAAATAAGGAAATACAACAATACATATAGGGATTCAATGATCCCTCTTCTTCTTTCCTTTTAACAAGCTTGCTAGGCCCTTGAGAAATCCCCTGTTGTTCCTACGCTCTTCTTGAAATTCTCGTTCCACCCTGTTTAGCCTCTGGAGGATTTCCTCCTGTTCCGCTGGGGAAAACCATGGTGGCTGCTGCTGTTGCTGAATCGGAGGTCGAGCAGGTATTTGATACCCGTGAGCTGGGTATCCCACTCCCCAGGGGGTTCCATATGGTCCTTCAGGATGAAGGGCGTTGTAGTTTGCTGCTACAAGGTATGGGTCGGCTTCAGCATAGTTGTAGTTAGTGTGAGCCGGCTGCTCAAATGGATTGTACGCCGTTGAACCGGCGTATGTAGGAATCGGGTTACCAAAACCCAATGGTGGCGGCGCAATAGGTGCAAAATCTATCTCCGAAACTGGATTTGAAGGCCCACCCATTTGTGGGTCTTCATGCAGTGGTGGATAGTGACTGCCACTTGAGTGTTGGGGGGTGCTAAAGTGAAAACCCCTTTCTCGCACGGACATTCGTGCGCCTGTTCTTCTACGCCTCGGTGGTTCTGGAGGTGCTAGCTGTACTGGCGGCGGTTGTGGCGGTGGCGTGACTGCCATGAAACGCGAATCCTCGGAGGGATCCTGCTGCTGCTGCTGGTGAGGCGATGAATGGTGAGAGGGTGTAAAGTACCAGTCATACTGGTTAAATCTCGCCTGGTAGCTGTCTGGGCCATGGTAAGGTGATCCATGGAAGGATAACCCATCTGAAATCTCGATGGGGTGCGTAGGTGTCCCAGAAGGTGGTTCAACAGGATCTGTGTCTTCATCTATATCCATTCCCTGAGCTTCGGGTAAATGGTCTTCAGGGCCCAATGGGTTAAAACCCACTGGTTCTTCAATGTAGTTTGCCGGGTTGAACCGGCCTTGGAAGACAGGAGTGGGGTCGCCAAAGGAATGGTGCGACATGGATCGCTGCAACGGCTAGAAGGAGTGGCGTGAGTCTTCAGGCTCGTTCTCTGATTGCGGCCCAAAGGAGTGATGATAAGGAGGCGTTGAGCTAAACGAGGCAGATTTCCTAGCGGGCTCCGAATAGATCCTCCAGTCTCCTTGAGGACCGGTACTCATGGTAGCATAAGGAGTTCGCCGGTGTGAAGGCCCGGCCTCGTGATCGTTGGGGGCGTGGATTGGCCCCTTGCCTCGTCCTCCTCTTCGGAACCTCGATGGCATATTTCCTGTCAAACAAATGAAAGAAAACAACAAAGAAATATAAAGGACAAAGTTAGAATTAAAAACAATTTGGATTAGTCCTAAGTTCTTTGTCTAGACTCAAAAATTTAGGAATGTGCAACTGTGTAACTGAGATTAAACACAAAAGGCTAGTGTTTAATTCACTCAGTTTTGGCTCTGATACCAACCTGTCACACCCTGATATTTCCACGTATTACCGGTGGGCTCGGTGGGGAGTATCGTGACGTAGTTGATATCATCATAGTCAAACAACACAAATTATAAATGCACAGCGGAAGCAAAAGGTATGAATCACATTACAAACCGAATAAATAGTAATATCAAAGTATTACAACGGACTGTAAAGGGTTCACAGGCGGATCAAAAGATAAATAAGATCATTGTTCAACAGACTTTAACATCTAGGGCTTGCAAGACTTGATTATTGATGCCTGGAGTAGCCAGCCTATTTCGTATAGTACCTGCACTTAGCCTTTTTGGAAAATACGTCAGTTTACACAGGTAAATACAATTAACTGACTCATTTTGAAAAGAGTTTAAGAAAATTAGTTTGAATGCACATGGCACAAAATATCCTTTATAACTTGGGATAATTATTTAAAAATAAACTTGTATACAGTTTTACATGTTTGTCGTCCTTTTAGAACCCGGTTAGAAGAGCCGGTTTAATAAGATTAATTAACACACCACTTGGTACAATACCCACAAGAAGAATACCCTTCTTGTGGACTACCTTTTTACATACGCATCTGTCAGGTGTATGCCTACACTCCGTGCTGAAGTCGTGGCCATTTCTAACGAATGAGCCGCGGATATCCAGGACACGGTCATTAACCCCCCAAAGGCATTGCATCAAACAAGACAGAATAAAACGGGTTATGCATCTTTTTAATCAATATCTGATTGTACGACTTCATACCCGACCAAGCGGTATTATTATAATACCGTACCCCAAGCCCGTATAGGGAAAATAAGTTAAAAGTATTTACCTGGGCAAAGTATAAATCACAACAGCAAGTGCACGTAGCTTTTACTGGGCTCCTAATCTGGAACAAAGGTTTTAATAACCTATTAGATTCCTAACGGGTCTTAATTAAGCCTAAACTTAGACCGGTTAGTTTTAAAGAAAGGTATACGGTTCAAAACGCAAGATTAAGCGAAGACCAGATTAGAATGTGATTTAGTCCTGACAAGTTTGAAGACTTGTATAATATGGGTAAACTAAACACATCCTGGATTTTGAGATGAAAATGATAGGGTTTGACCTGTTTCGGTTAATTTATGCAAACTAGTTACACAAACGGAACCGAACGCGAATAACGCATAACGGGTAACCAAATGAGTCCCGAACAGGTTTCCTAAGTTAATATGCTTTAAATATGTTGTGATATCAGTAGGATACCTTCCATTATGCCCAAAACGAGTTTAATCTCAAATTAAGCCCCGTAGGGGTATTTTGGTCATTTTAAAGATTATAAAAGAGATTAAATGTAATTCAGAGGTTTAGGTCTGAAATATTCAGTAAAACTACTTAATTTAATAAGTTATATCAGTTGGAGATAAGTCTTATATGACAAGAATGGTTTTAACCCATACTACGCGATTAAACGCATAAAAAGTCGTTTTAAGCGATTCCCGGGTTAGAATAGGAATCTGAATTTCCTGATCAGTTTATAAAGTTCAAAATACTTCATTTATCATATAAAATCAGTAGCCAAAGATTTGGTATCAAATTGTTATGTAAAACTCATTTTATAAGCAAAAAGGTATAATCGGCAATAACCGAATCAAGGCAATAACCCTATGTTATGATCAGTTTAAAAATAATTAAAAATCTACAAAAATCCCAAAATATTATATTACATCAGTGGGTAAGAGGTTTGGTGTCAAAAATTGGGTTTTGATAGGCTTTATGCTAATTACGCCGTTTAATTTATAAAAAGCTTTCTAATTACGCTATTGAGCATAACTCCTAATCTAGACCTCCAACTGATGTGAAATTTTAGGGATATGTTTATAAATCAGTAACAAAGATTATTGTCCTCTCACATTTCCAAAATTATCGTTTTATGGTCAAAAGGGCATTATGGTCAACATTAAGCAATTAACGGAAACGGGCAAATGAATCGGACAATCAACGAGCCAAACACAGAGGGTTATACTATCATATAATCTGGTCCTAATGAAGCTCTAAGGCATTTTTAAATCATGCTAATATGGGTCAGAACTGAAAGTCAAAGCAGTGGTCAATTTATGCGACTTTCGGTTCCGAACCGGTCCTAAACTGAAAATTGTCGGGTCGGACAAGCTTAGACATGTTCTTGCATTGATTACCAAGTTATATGAGTGGCAAAACAGGTTACATGTCTTCTACATTGCTAATTATGTGTTAATTCGAAAATTATGTTTCTGTTGACTTTTTATAACTAACTTTGACCCGACAAATGACTTAGTTAGAGCGGGAATTAGAGGGTGCCCTTTTAAGGGTCTAATGCCCACATAATTACCAACTTATAGCTACTTTTAGTTTGACTAATCACTGAACCATTAGTGATTAATCGTTAAGTCAAACCTTAATTACGACGGTTTGACTTTAAGCCAATTATCTAAGTAAAACACGATTAAGGAAGGTTAAGGAAGCTTACCAAGGTCCTATGCACGACTAATGATGCTTAGGAAGTGGTCTTGTGCTCCAGGAAGTTCCAGAAATGAAGTTTGAATGAATGATCAAAAGTTGCAACAATGTGGATCTTTATATAGTGATCTTGATTGATCAAGATGGTGCCAAACAAGTCTAGGATTGATCCCTGATCAACACATGTGTCCCTAGTGCCTAAAAACATGTTTGTGCAACCAATGGTATTAAAAACAAGTGATATAAGTCGGTTAAACGGGCTGGACAGACACCTGTCAAGTTTTTCTGATACTGGGAGTGCCAGGCGGCCCGCGTAAGGTCCTGCCTGGGCTTACGCGGCCCGTGTGAGGCCTGGGTTCAGGTCAACAAGTTTTCAATTATTGCATTTTTAGTCCTTGGTCCTTCCAAAAGTTGTTTTAACCTTTCTTTTTACACTATGAGCCCTCTAAATTGATTCCAAAGGACTCCAAGACATAACCAATCTTTGTGAAGTCCTCGGTCAACTTTATGGTCACCCGAAAATCCTTAATTATCAACGTCGACGCTTTTAACCCCTCGGATACGAATGTTGTCATAACTTTCTCATACTTAATCGAAACCTTGTGAAATTTTTATCACATATTTTTGTGAGTATAATTAGTTGTTACAAAGCTTCAGGTTTGCTAAAAGGTCACTCAGAGGTATACTTTAAACATGTTGACACATTTAACCCCTGTAGTTTGTAATTCCTCACTTTCTTTCACAATTGAAAGATATATTTAAGGGTATAAACATCATGTGGGGCTATTGAAAGATATATTTATCTCATGTTGACATTTTTTATCCTTTTATTCACGTACTATCTTTGTTTGTCAACGTTAGTCCTTCTCAAGTAATCCTTTACACGTTTAAAGTTCATGACACGTGTCGATATTATATTGGACTTGAAATTTCGAGGTGTTACAGTTATTATATTTTAATGTATATTTTAAGCCCTTTTTACATGTTAGTCAAGTTTTAAATTTATAAAGCACGATATTTACTAACACCAAACACACATATGGGAAAGTGCACCCATCGTTAGCGTAGTATAGTGTTGGTAAGATACCGAGGTCGTCCAAGGACACAAGAGATTTTAGTACCGGTTTATCTTCAACGTCTAATCAAATCAAAAGTTAGAAAAAGGTTTTAAATAAGAAAAATAAAAACTAACTAAAATGCTGAAAAATAACATAAAAGTAAAAAAAAAAAAAAAACAGATAGACAAGATGAATCACTTGGCTCCGACTCGTGTTTAGTGTAACCTTTGATTATTTCCGCACTTTTGCACTTTTTAAGAGATTATCTTAGTTATTATAGTAGGCCCCTCTTTTGAAGGTGACGTTACCCTCAACCCATTAGTTTGAGTCAGCAAGGATACAATCCTAAAGGGTCAGATTATTGAAAGATAATTAATTAAGTTATTAATGCATATTATGGTAGGCCCATCTTTTGAAGGTGACGTTACCCTCGGCTAAGTAGTCTGAGTCAGCAGGGATACAGTCCTAAGTAGCCGGGTTAAAGTATTAATAGTAGCTTACATATGAGGGGATCAAAGAGTTTGGACCCCCACCATCCAATACCGGTGGGTATTGAAGGATGTCCTACTAAATTTGACCCAGGTCCTTGCAGGATCTATACACTGAACAAGGCAAGAGTCTTACCAAACCGTTCCCTTAACCCCCAACCAGGTAGCCAACATACCTCCATATAGACCATGGAGATATGAATGGTGAAAATCTTTTATTTTATATAGACAGTAAAATAATGCCAAGACACCACGGACAAACAATAAGGAAGAATCACCTTCAACATAAGAAACTAGTTATTAAAGTCATTAATACATAACCAAGTAAAAAGTGAGAAAAGATTAAAAAAAAGTATTACACTAGACACTTGTCTTCACCAAGTGATGTAAGAGACTTAGGCAAACATGGCCTTTGATTGTCAAGAACTTTTACGATCAATCTTGGATCCCGAGACGACTCACACACTCTATGATGGACAATGGATGATGGTGGTGGATGATGGTATTGTGATGGTGGTGGGTGGTGGGTGAAGTGTGAGAGAGGTGGTGTGCCAAGGGATGGTTTGCAAATGAGCCAAGCACCCCTATTTATAGCCTGAACAGTAGCTCGGGCACGGCCCCATGTCCAGTGGGCACGGCCCCGTGTCCATCCTCTTCTCTGTCTTCATTAATTGCAGTTTGTCTGCATTAGTTGACCACGCCCCCGTGTCCGCTGGGCACGCCCCCGTGTCCGCTGGGCACGCCCCCGTGTGCAGAAGCATATCTGTACTATCAATATTTTCCTGGATTCTGTGAATCTTATAGTTGACCACAGCCCCATGTCCACTGAGCACGGCCCCGTGGTGGGCGATAGAAGCTTCTATAGCTTTGTCTTTTATGCTGGCACTTGGGCACGCCCCCGTGTTCACTGAGCACGGGGCGTGTTCAGCCTTCTGTTCTCTTGTTTTGCTTGGGAAGATGCTGTTGGGGAGGTCGGGCATGCCACGTTTGTTCCTTTTCTTGTATTTATGTTAGATTTAGCTACCTTTTTGCTTCTTTTGTTCATTTGAGCTCATTTAATCCTGAAAATACAAAAGGAAGACAAAAGCACACTTTTTCCAACATTAGTACTAAAAAAGGGTTAGTTTTATGCCACAATTGATGTAATTTATATGTTGCATTTTGTGCACATCAAATACCCCCACACTTGAATCTTTGCTTGTCCTCAAGCAAAACTCTTTATAATGTGGCTTTACACTCCCAAACGGAATAGGTAGAAGAGAAGGTTTTTGGGCTTGTCATAGAGTGTCGGGATTTCCAAGATTCTTTATCAAGTTTTATTTTTATTTATTTACAATCCTATTCGTCATGATTTATTTAAAACATTACATAAGATAAATTACTTATTAGGGCATAACATGCCTTTTTAAAATTCCATTTATATACAAGTTCACATACCTCACGGGGGATCACTCAACACTCGGCCGAAGAGGAATTTTAGTGAATCACTCGAGAGCGGCATGGATCTTACTCCTACCATAGGCTTGCCAAGCAATCAATCCTCCTCCTTTTTAACTATAAACCTTTGTAAATATCAAGAGGACTTTTGGGTGAAGGGTTAGGCTTGGGTTAAAGGTATGTGGTTGGGTTAGTGGTTAGTAGAAAAGGGCGAAAAGCGTAAAAAGCATCGGTTTTCGTAAGACTTTTTATTTTTGCAATTTTTATTTTTTTGATGAAGCCATTATTCAAACAAAGTTATTTATGATGAACTTGATTGTTTATTTCTTTTGCTTCATCATCAACATATTTTTTTTTTGAAAAAGTCATAAGAAAAACTGAGCTTGTTACTAAAACAAAGGGTTAAAAATAAAAAGATTTTGGTGGGTAAAAAGGGTGTTTGTTTTTGGGTTAAGAAATGAAAAGGTTTAGACTCAAAGGGGTTAACTAGGGGGATTTTGGGTAGGTGGTAAAAAAAAGAAAAATAATGGTGTCGAAATAAAAAGGGTTAGTCCTAATGCCTCCATCATTTACTTACTCGGGTTTAAGTTGGTAAGGACCGGGAGTGTATCGTCGTGGCAAGTTCTAGAGTCGTAAGAACCAAGCGGCTATTCACACAAGAAACGAAAAATGAGCATTTAGTTTAAAGATATGTATTTGTATGCTCAATAAAGGCTCAAAACTCACTTTTTGTGGGAATGGGTTTTTATGTGATCAAGTATATATAATCAAATTTAACTAAACTTGTCATGCCTTTTCACATTTTTCTTATGTTGGTTCTTTTTATCACGACGCTATCGGTTGTAAATTTGTAAAAATATAACCTTTATAGAATTTGAAATTCCCAAATTAAACTTAGACAAGTAAAAAAAAAATTTTTGAAAAAAATTTGGGGTGATTAGCGGTTCCAATAGAGTTTTGTGTAAGGCTTGTAATTAGGACTTGCAAGATTCAAGATTTTAGCATCCCCCTACACTTAAATTACACATTGTCTTCAATGTGTCCCAAAAATAAGTTTTTAGGTTGATTGAATGTGTAAAAAGGTGTGAAAAAGCAAAATTTGTGTTACTGGGCGTCTGGACACGGCCCCGTGGTGTCCGGGCACGGCCCCGTGTTCAGATCGCCAGTAACAGAAATGAATAAAGAGAAACAAAAGCCTGGGCACGGGGGCGTGTTGGGTGAACACGGCCCGTGTCCAGTTACCTGAACCCCGTGTCCAGTTACCTGAACTGGGCATTTTCTGCAGATTGTGCAGCATGGGGCCGTGTTGGGCGGGCATGGCCCGTGCTGAACTTTCTGTAATGAAGAAAAATTTGTCGGATGGCCCTGTTTTCGTGCATGGGGTGCTGGTTCAAGTTTCCCTTGTTATCCTTCACCATCCCGAGTGTGTTTTATCCATTACAACATCACCCAAACACCAAATTAGCTAAAACCATCATTCATTAAGTCATAGAGAGAATTACATAATAATCCTAAAAGTTAAAATTCTAGATAATTAGGTCAAAGAAACACAAGAAATTTAAACCAAGAAGTTCTAGCCTACTACTTATTCTATTAGCAAAATTTCCGAAAAGATAATTCCCTCGGTTAAATGCGGCTTGAAAAACTTCTTTCTCCGGGCATGGGTCCCTCACACGTCGGTAAGCCACTCTTCTATCTCCCTAGGGAGAAGAAATGCGGGCTCATTGGCATTGGTTTGAGGGGGTGCAACCTCCACCGGGACTTCTTGTAGATCTTCAAGAGGAGGTTCCACTGGAATGTCGTCCCAACCGGTAGGATTGTTGATTCCAAGTGCTAGGTTCCAATCCTCTTGAGGGAGGATTGGTTCCATGGGAGGTGTTACAAGAATGTTTAACCTCTGGTGCAAGAGGTTTATTTCTTGAAATCTGTTTTCCAACCCCATCGTAAGATAATTTATACGGTCTATTAGGACCTCCTCTACCGAAGTCATCTCGTCAAGAGCTTCACGTAATGCTATTACGTAACGTAACGTACGAGAGTTGCTTCAATTGATGACCTTCTCTCCCTTCGACTGTTTCTGGAGTGCGCAGAAGAAGTTCCACTGTTTTGACTAGACATTCTACGAAAACAAACCAAAAATAGTTCATTTTAATGAAACAGTACATCGGACACGGCCCCGTGCTCAATGAGCACGGCCCCGTGTTCACCTTTCTGTAGATTTTTGGAACAAAGAATCTTGGAGCTTTAAATTATTTTTCCAACTTATGAAGCATTTTTTAACAGAAATAACTTAAAACAATGTTGCACAACTTATTTTTAACAAGATTCCTTGGACAAAAATCAAATAATCAACACAATAAAGCTTGAGAACAAGCTTCAACGGAGGTGTTGAGACAAGAAAGATGAAGAAGAACGCAATGGATAAAAGAGGAAAGGACAAGATGGTTGTTAGAACCTTCTTTTAGAAAATACCTAGGATGGTAGGTGAGAAGATCCTTTCAAATCTCTGTCCCCGGATGGTCCAAATGTGCAGGATTCTTGGCTGCATTTATAGAAAACGACAGCATGCTGGACAAGACCCCGTGTCGGCTGGACACGGCCCCGTGTGCAGGCAAGATCCTGACACATTTTGTCCGTATTCTGACAAAAAGTTAGAAAGGAATCTTTTGGTGGACACGGGGCGTGTTGACCTGGGCACGGCTCTATGTCGAAAGGCTGTTTATGAAGTTTGTCTATTTTTAAGGAACTTATCCGGATCGGGTGGTTCCTTACTGGATGGAACATCCCCAAAGTGCCTAAGATACCTTAATTGCTCTAGATTAAGACGAGAACACAAGAGGTTGTCGGTGAGGGTGATTCCTATGCTATATGTAGGTGGACAAGTCCAACCCTTTCTCGGGCTCTCGTTAAAGAAGGTGTATGTCGAATCGCTCAGGTCTATGTATGCATCGAACGAAGTCGATGGGGAGTCCTTCACGGCACAATCGACACAGGGATGACTATCGCTCAAGTCCTCACTAGAGTTAGAGGTAACATCGGGAACAACGAAGTTGTTTTTATTTGAATGCGATCCCAACAATTCTTCTTGGTTATCGTCTTGAGATAAATTATTGAAATCTATCCTAAGTTCTTCTAACCAATTAAGAATTAGATCTTCCATTTGAAATAGTTCATCAAGAAGCATTTCTCCTAGAAGATCCGGTTGAGAGCATTCGAGGGAGAGATAAGGATTATTTTTACTTTCGCCCCTCTTAAGGCTACGGGAAAACGATGGGTCTATATAATGGGGCTTATAATTTAGAAAATAACATTCTAATTCTTTATGGGAACCACCACATATTTGACACCACATACCATAAGAGTGCCAAAAGTAAAAAATATCAGTATCACTCATGTTTGTGTCAGAAATTACCAACCGTCAGGATCTTACGGTTCTGTTTTCAGTAACTGAAACTTGGGCACGGGGCGTGTTGAGTGGGCACGACCCCGTGTTCAGCTTACTGTCTGACTTAAAACAGGATTGCCTGTTCCAATGATTGGGCACGGGGCGTGTTCAGCGGGCACGACCCGTGCTGAGTTCTGCAGAAGCTGAAAAATTAAGAAAAATCCTAAAAAAATAGAAAAATTAGAAAAAACGATTAGGCCGTTGATTTCTAACTTTCTTAAAATCCTTGTGTCCCCGGCAGCGGCGCCAAAAGCTTGGTGTGCGTGAGTGTTATTATATTTTAATGTATATTTTAAGCCCCTTTTACACGTTAGTCAAGTTTTAAATTTATAAAACACGATATTTACTAACACCAAACACACATATGGGCAAGTGCACCCATCGTGAGCGTAGTATAGTGTTGGTAAGATACTGAGGTCATCCAAGGACACAAGAGCTTTTAGTACTAGTTTATCCTCAACGTCTAATCAAATCAAAAGTTAGAAAAATGTTTTAAATAAGAAAAATAAAAACTAACTAAAATGCTGAAAAATAAAATAAAAGTAAAAAAAACATATAGACAAGATGAATCACTTGGCTCCGACTCGTGTTTAGTGTAACCTTTGATTATTTCCGCACTTTTGCACTTTTTAAGAGATTATCTTAGTTATTGTAGTAGGCCCCTCTTTCGAAGGTGACGTTACCCTCAACCCAGTAGTTTGAGTCAGCAAGGATACAATCCTAAAGGGTCGGATTATTGAAAGATAATTAATTAAGTTATTAATGCATATTATGGTAGGCCCCTCTTTTGAAGGTGACGTTACCCTCGGCTAAGTAGTCTGAGTCAGTAGGGATACAGTCCTAAGTAGCCGGGTTAAAGTATTAATAGTAGCTTACATATGAGGGGATCAAAGAGTTTGGACCCCCGCCATCCAATACCGGTGGGTATTGAAGGAGGTCCTACTAAATTTGACCCAGGTCCTTGCAGGATCTATACACTGAACAAGGCAAGACTCTTACCAAACCGTTCCCTTAACCCCCGACCAGGTAGCCAACATACCTCCATATAGACCGTAGAGATATGAATGGTGAAGATATTTTATTTTATATAGACAGTAAAATAATGCCAAGACACCACGGACAAACGATAAGGAAGAATCACCTTCAACATAAGAAACTAGTTATTAAAGTCATTAATACATAACCATGTAAAAAGTGCGAAAAGATAAAAAAAAAAAGGTTTTACACTAGACACTTGTCTTCACCAAGTTATGTAAGAGACTTAGGCAAACATGGCCTTTGATTGTTAAGAACTCTTACGATCAATCTTGGATCCCGAGACGACTCACACACTCTATGATGGACAATGGATGATGGTGGTGGATGATGGTGTTGTGATGGTGGTGTGTGGTGGGTGAAGTGTGAGAGAGGTGGTGTGCCAAGTGATGGTTTGCAAATGAGCCAAGCACCCCTATTTATAGCCTGAATAGTAGCTCGGGCACGGCCCCGTGTCCATCCTCTTCTCTGTCTTCATTAATTGCAATTTGTTTGCATTAGTTGACCACGCCCCCATGTCCGCTGGGTACGCCCCCGTGTGCAGAATCATATCTGTACTATCAAGATTTGACTAGATTATGCGAATCTTATAGTTGACCACGGCCCCGTGTCCGCTGAGCACGGCCCCGTGGTGGGCGATGGAAGCTTCTATAGCTTTGTCGTTTATGCTGGCACTTGGGCACGCCCCCGTGTTCACTGAGCACGGGGCGCGTTCAGCCTTCTGTTCTCTTGTTTTGATTGGGAAGATGCTGTTGGGGAGGTCGGGCATGCCACGTTTGTTCCTTTTCTTGTATTTATGTTAGATTTAGCTGCCTTTTTGCTTCTTTTGTTCATTTGAGCTCATTTAATCCTGAAAATACAAAAGGAAGACAAAAGCACACTTTTTCCAACATTAGTACTAAAAAGGGTTAGTTTTATGCCACAATTGATGTAATTTATATGTTGCATTTTGTGCACATCAGTGCACAGGAGCTTGCATCCGCACTTGCAAATATTGGTGAACTTGTGAATGGCAAGGATTTGGTTCTCCATGTGATGGATTACGTGACAAATACAATGGTCTAAAAACAAATGATCTGGCTCAACCGATTCTCTTAGTTTTTAATGAGCCGTTTGATCTACGTACAGACCACGACCACATGGTTACAAAGCCTCCACAATCCACTGATGTTTCTGCTTTTGTTTTCACCATAATACTTGTTAAAACTAACCAATAAATCCAAACATTACAACAAATGGCATCTTCCCTTGGTTATCAACTGATGCCAACCATTTCAACAGCTCAACCACATCAAGCCTATTATAATGTTCATCCTCCAACTAATAGTGGCCACAACAACAAAGGATGTAAAGGTGGCTATTGTAGGGGATACAATAACAACAATAGTGGCGCTGACAACTATAGCAACAACGTTAAAGGAGGAGGTTGTGGTCGTGCTGACAATCGTAATCAATTTTCATGGGCCTCTACACAAATCATGGTTTATGGTTCATCCAACCGTTATGGAATTGGACATATTAATTTTGACTGCCCTAATCGTGATCCTTCCACAACGTAACCGCCCACATTGCAACTTTGCAGGTTATCAGCCTCAACCAGGGTTTTCCAGAGACTCTACCTAGTTCCATGATAATAGAGCCACTAATCATGTCACACAAGATTTGACAAGTCTGGACAATTCTAAGGCCTATCATGGTAATGATCCCCTTCATGATGGTAATGGTAACGGGCTTCATATCCTTCATATTGGTTCATCAAAAGTTCATTTTTCAAACAAATCTTTTAACACCAAAATTCTTTATGTTCTTGAAATTAAACAACAACTTCTATATGTGCAGCAATTTTGTTTACACAATAATGTTTTCTTTGAATTTCACTATTTTTTGTTGTTGTGAAGGACACGTATACACGCACTACCCTCCTTACGGGCCCTAGTGAACATGGATTCTACTCTCTTTGACTTCTGCTTCTTCAGTCTATCAATAAGTACACATTCTCTACCATTCGCACATCTTCTGACGTCTAGCACCGAAGTCTTGGCCATCCACACGAGTGTCTTTTCAATTTCATGCTTCCTAGTTATTCCTTATCTGTAACTAAGACATCTAGTTTCATTTCATGTACTGCTTGATCTATGGCCAAGTCAACAAAAATATGTTTACCTGTTTCTAATTTTCACAATGCATATCCGTTTGATCTTTTATATTGTGATGTTTGGGGGCCTGCGCCTATTTTATCCTCTGATGGTAATTGATCTTTTTTTTTTTTTGCTTTGTGTAGATCATTTCTTTCGGTATATGTGGTTTATCCTTTAACCAACAAATCTGACATTTACAACACATTCACAAACTTTGTTCACATTTTTGATCGTCAATTTATAACAATAATCAAACAAGTTCAAACAAACTGAGGGGGTGAGTTAAGACCTTTGGGAAGTTTCAGTAAATCGCTTGGTATAATCCATCGATTACCATGTCAACATACATGTGAGCAAAATGGCTTCGTTGTTGAAAATGGTCTCACTCTTCTTGCACAATCATCTGTTTCTAAACGACTTTGGCACTTTGCCTTTGACACAATCATTTGTCTTCTTAACTGAATGCCATTTAGAACTTCCTCTAACAAATCTCCATTCGACCATGTTTTCCATCGACACCTGGACTACTCCTTACTTCAAGTATTTGGTTGTCAATGTATCCCTCATCTTCGACCCTACAATCCTCATAAAATGGATTTTCGGTCGATAACATTATGGGTATCGATGCTTCAATCCAACAAATGATCGCATCTACATTGCTTGATATTTCAATTTCTTGAACCAATTTCCCCTTACAACAAAACCTCTTTTCCACTCCTTCTTCATTTCCAAATTCCAATCCTTACACATATTTTTTTCCGGTTCTACTTGTTTTTTTGATATCCACAACCACAACCTCCTGCTGAGCCAACCACCCCTCCAATATATGCATCCACACTTACTCATCTATCCTCTCTGATGTGGTCAGGTATGCATATAAAATGATGGTTTTTTAGGTTGTTTTATGCCCTAGTTCAAGTTTTTTTAATTTATAAAAACACGATATAATATTATCACACTACAACTCACGTTGGGCAAGTGCACCCATTGATGGCATAATATAGTGATGATAAGATACCGAGGTCATCCAAAGATACATGAGTTTTAGTACCGAGTCAGTAATGCCTAGTCAAGTCCAAAAGTTGAGTTTTTAAAAAAGAATAAATAAAAAGAAAAGAAAATAAATGGCTCAAGAGAAAAATAAAAGATTGAAATCAATGATAGGAAAAAGGGTGTTTAGGATCAACATACCTCTTGATGCTTCGTTAACTAGATCTTACGGTAACTTGGGCTCGATTGTTAGACGAGGAGCTATGCGTGTGAATGTGTATTGTTGTACAATATCTGGGTCGGAATACAAACACACCCAATCCTTCCACTTTGAATCAGAAGGGAAACGCCACTCGATGCTGAAATATATTATTAATTAATTAGATAGTTTAAGAAGTTTATATTACTTGTCCTTATTTAGTCTGTCGGTGAGTTGTCAATTCCCCTAAGGTAGTTACTTTTATATAAACTAAGTCCTTTACACTTTGGTGTTATCTCCGCATAAAGGCAAGAGCTTACCCAACCCAAAGTCCTATCCAATACCTTAACCTCCGCTAAGAGCATCAACATGCTTTGACTCTACATAGACATAGAAAATATGAACGACCCAAGTTAATGGCGTTGCAAGTAGGGCTGCAAACGAACCAAACAAACACGAACAAGACCTTGTTCGTGTTCGTTTGTTAAGAAATATATGTGTTCGCGAATCGTTCACGAACACTTATCGAACGAGATTTTAAGTTCGTGTTTGTTTGTTAAGGAAATGAACTTGTTTGTGTTCGTTTGTGTTTGTTTGTTAATTTTAGGCAACGAACAAAAACAAACGTTGACGAACACAAATGATCACAAACTAATATTCATGAACACAAATGGAAACAAACGAACACAAATAATCGTTCATGAACAGAATATATAATACACTGACACTTATTAGATATTTAATTTGTCGGAATTTTGAAGTATTTAAATAAATATAAAAACTAAAAACACTAATGAACTATCGAACACAAACGAACATGTTACCGAACGTTCACGAACATAAACGAACGAACACGACCTCTATTCATGTTTGTTTATTTAACTTAACGAACGAAATTTCTTGTTCGTGTTCGCTTGTTTAATAAACAAACGAACACAAACGAACTTCCCGCCGAATGGTTCATGAACTGTTCGCCGAACGTTTGGTTCGTTTGCAGCCCTAGTTGCAAGGTTGTTGGTAGATTTTAAGGATTAGGCGGAAACTCTAATGACCCAAGTTAATGGCGACACTATTATTTCGTTCACTTTCAATAAACTATGTTAATTAGTTAATTAACATACACACACCTTGTTCACCCATGATCTTCCTTAGTTACCTCAACATTAAGGGGGGTAAGTTTCCTCCAACACCCTCAAGAATCTAGCCAAGAATGGCCATGGAAAAAGATATGATCAAACTTGAAAATAATATATAAATCATAAAAATCTTGATTACATTAATGATTCTTGAGTTTTTCCTAATGATTTGTAAGGTAACCAAGACCTATCTAGATCAGGATCTCACTCGAAAACACAATCACAAGGTGTGCGGAATCCACCTTATAATCACCACTGTAGTAGCCAAGAATGGTCGTGGAAAAATATATGATCAAACTTGAAAAATATTATACAAATCATAAAAATCTTGATTACATTAATGATTCTTGAGTTTTTCCTAATGATTTGTAAGGTCACCTAGACCTATCTAGATCAGGATCTCACTCGAAAACACAATCACAAGGTGTGCAGAATCCACCTTATGATCAGCACTGTAGAGATTTGATTAAGAACGAGTAGAACAAAGAATGAAATGAGAATACACAGAGTATTCTCAGATGAAGATGAATGACGTCACACACAGTAGCCGCCAACAAACATACACAAATGACTAGGGTTTATTGGCAGACAAATCCACAAAAGAATCGTTGTCTTGTCATTATCAAATAAAGGGTTATATACAAGACACATCCGGACGCACATGGCCGGATACAAAATAGGACCAATTCCCAATACATAAACAAACTCGTACTGAGACACAGGAGTCTCAAATCTGGACTAAGCTAGAACCATCATAAATTCGGACTACTACCTAAGTCCGGATATACAAAACCAAACATAAATCCGGATTAGGATAAACCCTCATCCGGACACACAAACTCGAACATCTAAAGGTAAATTCGGACAGACAACTTGTCTAAATTCGGACAAGCTTCAAGTTTATTACAACTTACACTTAGACCCTTAAACTTGTGGAAATCTTTCCCTTTATCACACAAGTGCATTTACATGATTACAATGATTAGAGAAAGTTGGGTAAATAGAAGTATGTAGTGGAGAAGAGGGGATGGAATGGTGAAGAAGGCCTCTATTTATAGGCTGGCTAGGGCCAGGCACGGGGCGTGCCTGGATGGCATGGGGCGTGCCTAGACAAATGACCGGCTATTCGTGGTTATCGAGGCACGGGGTATGCGTTGCCAGCACCTTGCATGGTCAATTTTGTGGGGCCCACGGGATCTTCCAAATCTTCCAAAAGCTTTTCCTTCGTCTTGTACTGCTGAGGCACGGGGCATGCCTGGATTTCTTTGCTTGATGTTCGCACGGTGGGATTTTGCAGGTGTATAGTGGCTTCCGGATCTGAAACGTGGGTCGTGTCTGGACATTTTCTTCCATCTTATTCCGATTTTCGCCCGGTTTTGCATCCTATGTTATTTATGTCTTGAAAATTCAATATAAACCAATTTAAGCTTATTTTGAACACTTCATTAACAAAACATATTAAAAATGGGTTATAATTTGATATAAAAGCATGTGCATTTTAGCTCATATATTTCTCCCACAACCACCTCGTCCCCATCTTCTTCCAACAATTCTTCATCTAGAACACCTCCTCCTCCTCCTCCTCCTCCTCATAATCAACGTCTCCCCAATCTTCTTTGAAATTCAAAACCCCAGGTTCCTTACAATCCATCTGCCAAGATAGCCTCTCCTTCCACATCTCTTCCGATGCATTACTGCACACCGCCTCTTCTCCTCTCTTGCCTATAAAAAGCACCTGTCACATCACTGTTCATGTGATGTGACAGCTCTCGTTCGACCAGCACATTCCAGCCCTATTTTCTCCCGATTCCTCGCGATTCTTGTAAGTTTTCCACTCAAAATCTTGTACTTCTTTGATCCACACACACTTCTTCATCATTTTCACCATCAAATCTTAACTTTTCACCATGAAATCGGTGGATTTGGGGTGTTTTAGGGAGATGTCATCATGGGTTCTCAAGAACACCAAAGTGTGACCTCATTCCACCAAGAACAACTCAGGTCCAAAGGATTTCTACAATGTTTAAACACTGATTTCACCTAAATCTAAACATAATCAAAGTGTTTCAAACTTTTCTTCAATAATTTCAACTTTTCACATAAAACCGATAGGATCCGAGCTCATTCAGGCCTTCTACTCATTCTTTAGTGAAGTGTCGGTCTGAGAGCGGATTCCTATCGAAGAGATGACCGACTGAACGGGTTGAACATGAATAACCATCAAGAACAGTTAACTGATCGGACAGGGTGATTCCCATCCGATCGGATGACTTGGACTTGATGGGGTTCCGTTGTTTGACACATTGTTATATCGTCTTGGTACAATCGCAAAACTTTCCAAACTTAGCAAAATGTTACAAGTTTCAGAAAGAATAGGTTGCTGAACGGACTGCCGTCCGATCGGATTGCCATCCGATCGAACGACACTCCAATCGGATGACTTGTGACATTCAATACTTGTAATATCTTTCCAACACTTAAACTCTTTCATAAAATTTCAAAGGAGTTAGTTCAAAGGAATCGCCATCTGAACGGACGACCATCCATCCGGATGACCATCCGGCCGGATGACCTGATTGGTAGAAACACTTCTTGTTTTATAAAATGCTACAACGAAAACTTCAAAGTCACATCATACACAAACACATCCATCCCAAACGAATGACAAACCGACCGAATGGCCATCCACCCGGATGGCCATCCGTCCGGATTGTCATCCGTCCGGATGACCGTTCGTCGCTTAGTTCAGTTTGCACCGTTTACCGCACCGTTCATCGCTTATGCTATCGTTCGGTAATCAGGCTAACTTTCCAGCGCTCCCTTCAATCCAAGACTATGTTTACTTGTTAAACCCAATCTGTGAGTATACTAGATCCCTTTTTGCTTTAAGCACTTTTGGGTGTTACATACATTACTTATATCCAAATCACAGTCGACACACAACGCAAACACTTTTATACGCTAACCGCTCTGCATGCTATACGTGTTATTCGATGAATGCTAGTATGTTATGTTTACACAGTGATTGTTTCCTGACACCGTAGCAATGATAGTACTATAGTTTGGACTTAGAACCTGTCGTGGACAAGGGTTGTTAAGGGCTTTTCTTCACGTGTCACAGTGGTGATACGTGTTGCACATTCTACAACTCACAGTCACGTCTGTGCATATTTCATTGTCGATAACCTACCTGCTTCACATTATACATGTTACATGCTGGTTATGTGTAAACCGCTTTCGATATCTGTTATACTATTAAACTTGTATGCTCACCTTTACACTATGTGTATTGACTTCTACTTTAACGTATGTGTCAGGTGTTTAGGATGTTTGCTCCACTTGGTGGAATCAATCTAGGATGGAGTCTAGAAACAAATCTAATAAAATCTGAGTTGTCAGAACATTTTATCTGTC
Source organism: Helianthus tuberosus (assembly GCA_030545235.1). Lineage (NCBI taxonomy): Eukaryota > Viridiplantae > Streptophyta > Magnoliopsida > Asterales > Asteraceae > Helianthus > Helianthus tuberosus. Next base: position 191,000,538 of record CM060405.1, read on the forward strand.
TTTGAGAAAATAATGTTTGTAATAATTGCTTTTATTTGATATATTATGGTATGGGACATAATGTAAAATATCCGGTAATTTTAGTTGTTATGGATTTCTCTTGGACAATCTGTTTCGCTCAGTGCCACGCCCCGATGTTTCCGCCATCGGTTGGGGTGTGAAAGATTGGTATCAGAGCCATAACTATTGGGAATTAGGCAAGACTCGACCTAGTCCAGGTCAATGTCATAGAAATGACCTAGTCTATAGTCTAAGTACCAACAGACCGACTTGTGCAGACCCGGTAGGGGTTTGGTACGAGCCTACTTGATATTCTCGCTCGAATTCGCTGAACGCTACACTCTTGGCGAACATCGCATACTACTGTTCCGCGCAAGATCAGCCTTTCCTAAGGCTAGCAACACACACAAATGAATGATCTGATTGAGATTAGGTGTGAAAACCGCAAACTCTCGATCAAATCACTCGTTCAACACACACATTTTACTATAAACACGAGAATTTGCGTTGAATCAGGAGTGAAATCCATACTTCGACGCGATTCTCCATACCTATCTCGTGATTTTATCACACAAACAGGAATACAGTCGTTAAGTCAGGGGTGAAACCCTGTTGGTGCATATGTCTGTCGACTTCGTCTTATATTGTACTAGATAGACCAGGGCACGAAAAACGAGGAAATGTGTGTTTATGGGTAATTCCGCTTGAAATGACACATGTGTCATTTCAAACGAAATCATGATGTTAATTCCGTTTGAAGTGATTCCGTGCGGAATCTTAATTTCGTTTGAGCAGTTTCAAACGGAATCACATGCCTATAAATACTTGAAGTTCCTAGTCATTTGTAACGATTCTGATTCCGGTAGTGAAGCTCTGCCGAAGTGTCTACAACATTGTAATTGATCTGTTTTCAATCAAAAGACAGTTTAAAGTGTTTTCTCATGCATTACAGCTGAAATAACACCTATACACTTGTTTACGCCTCCTGTATTGGTGAAGACCTCTTCTGAACGACTCGTTTGGGTCACAAATCGATCCTACAAGTGGTATCAGAGCTCAGGAGGAAGAGTTCTAATCATTTTAGCTGCAAAATCTGTTCTCTACACCTTCTTTTCAAAATTAAACATCTTTTCACGGTCAAAATGGCTTGATTTTCAAATATGTTGTGCGCAACAGTGTTTTAACAAACCCTAGAAAGAATCAGATCTCAATTTGGCTTAAAACTTGGTCAATTTTTGAAAAACATGTCCGAAACTGTGATTCCGCTTGAAAGATTGATATAATTTCGCTTGAACATTGCACTATTTCACACCAAATTAGATTGTAATTCCGCTTCAAAGGTGATTCCGTTTGAGAGTGTACATCAAAGTGTAATTCCGCTCGAAATAGCAGTTAATTTCACACGAAATTAGCTATTCCGTTTGAAAGTGATTCCGCTCCAAAGGGTTATTTCGTATGAAAGTTAATTTCGCTTGAATATCATACTGATTTCGATTGAAAAGCTGATTCCGCTTGAAAGAGGAGTGATTTTGTTTGAAAACTTGATTCCGTGTGAGAAGGTTATTCAGTTTGAAACTAACAGATTGTGAAATTTTGAAAATTAATCATGGAGAACGAGTTTTACAATGCCTTTGCTAGTCCGATGACTATTACGCAGAGTACATTACTTGAAAATGAGACAGGAACAAATCAAAAACCGCCTAAGCTCATGAGTATCGAGGAATACAGTGGATGGGCTGAACGTTTTGAAACTTGGGTTCAAGCATATCACTTAGATGCGTGGGAACACACTGAATCTCAATATACTAGACCAGTTGGAAATGGTGGAGTAAAAATTGATATTAGAGATTTAGGAGCTGATGAAAAAAGGAAATACAAAGATGAAAAGTTGATGGTTAGTTTGTTACAGCAAGCAATTAAAGAAGACATCTTGATCTTACTTCAACACAATGGAAGTGCATATTCGATTTGGACAGAGTTAGAAACTAAGTTTCTTGGTAGTGATGAAATGATCAAGAACAAAAAGTCGCTTATGAAAAAAGAATTTGATCTTTTCCGTGGATTGAGAACTGAAAATACAAAACAGATCATTGAAAGATATTGCAATTTGTTGAAGAATATGAGCAGGTTACACATCAGAAAAGATAATGATGAACTGATTGAAAAGTTGGCTGATGCATTGGCACACGACACTTGGGGCACGTATCTTATGATTTTGAAAAATAAACAAGGTTTTGATAAGCTAACATTGAGTGAGTTTATTAAACAACTGGAAGCTCAAGAGAAGGAACAAAGAAAGATAGCAAGAATGAAGAACTATGATGGAGAACAAGACATTGGGTTGTATTACAAAAGTGGTGTTAGTGCGAAGACAAATATGTCACCAAAGATTGAAACCGCCTTCAATGCAAAAAGTTCTTCTGAAAGTTCATCTCAAAGTTCAAGTAACAAAATGGGATTTTCTTCATATCCATCGTTTGATCCGAATTTTTCAACAACAAAGAATGGGAAAGTTCTTCAATGCAACATTGCATTAAATCTTGAGAATGATCAAAACTATTCGGAAGAAGTTGCAAAAAGTCATATGTCTTTGTTGGTGACTGTGCTAGAATCGTATGGAAGTTTGGTTGCAGGAAGGATCGGAAATCCTATGTTGACTAAAGAGGATTACGACCAAGTTGATGCTGAAGAGATGGAATTGATGGATATAAAATGATGTTTGCAAGTGTGTTGAGGAGAGCCGAAAAGTTTAAACAAATTACAGGAAGAGATGATTTCCGTGATGCAAATGTTTCAACTTTAGGATTTGATAAATCTAAAGTAACTTGTTTTCGTTGCAGGGAAAAAGGGCATTTCAAGAGAGAGTGCACAAATCGCGAAGCAAGCGGAGCTCAAAATCCTTTCGGAAACAACGACTATTATCGAAAGGCGGTTTATCATCAAGTTGCTCAACAGCCGTATCAACAAGAACAACCACAAACTGCTCATGCTAGGAAAGTGATTGAAGATTCAAAGAAAGCATGTCTGGTCAATCAAAATGGTGGAAATTCATCAAAAGATTTCAGTTGGGATAAATATCTTCCAGCTGATAATAAAGCATGTCTGATAAATCAAGATGATGAAAGATTACCAGAAGGATTTAGCTGGGAAAACTTTAACTGGGATAATTATTGTCCAGACAAAGAGATCTTAAAAGCTAAAGCTTTTGTTGCTCAAATTGTTAAAAATGATGGTGATAATTACCTGGTTGATGATTATTGGGCAGAAAAAATGAGAAAATATTTAGCCAGGCAAAGTAAAAAGGTTGAAGAAGAAGTTTGTGTGACAAAGAAGCAGGACAAAGAAATTCCAGTGTTTGGAGTTAAAAAAGAAGCTGTTGCAGAAAAAGTAACTGAGAGCTGTGAAAACTGTGAGACTATGAAGAAGCAAAACAGTGAATTGATTCACAATTTGAACAGGATGAAAGAGTCATATGATGTCTTGAACAAAGCCATGAATCAATACAACAAATCGAGCAGTGAACAGGCATTAGCAATGAAGACACTCAAAGGAGCATACATGAGACAGGTTGATGATGGCAATTATTTCACTGGGAAATGTGCTGAGCTTGAATTGAAGTTAGAAACACAGAGAATTGAAACTGAGAGAGTTAATAGATTGTTAAAAAGTTACTCATGTTCTACTTTTGTGGTTGACAGGATTTACCCGATAGTGGAAGGATTGAAGACATTTGAAGAAGAAAAATCTTTCGAAGAAAAGAAGTCTGAAACAAAAGAAGATGATGAAGTAAAGATTTCTGATAATAAACCAAGTGTTGTCTATAACAAATGTCCACCTCCGGTAGAAAATGGATATTCTCCTCGAAATCCAAATTCAGAAAGAGTAAAAAAGGCAACAAATTTACAGTGGGAGTCTGAGTCTTCAGATAATTTGCCAGAAAACATTGATGTCACGTTCACATCGTCCGACACTGATCATGAGTCCGAGTTAATAAAGAAAGTGGTCGATCAGGTGTTAGATAAGGATGAAATGGAGGAGTTTAAATCAGAGTCAAAGTCTGAGTCCAAACCATCAAAGTCAACAGTCAAAAAGGACAAATGGGTTTATAATAAAGAATTTTTGTTATCAAAATCTAATTTGAATGACGAACCGATCAAAGTAGTCTATACTTTGATTGATTCTGACAAATTATATTCTGATGAGATTTTTTCAATAAGAGGTGTTAAAACAGAAATGATAAAAAAAGTTTTCAAACTAACAGAAATTAATATTTCTGAAATAAAAGATGTAAATCTTTCTGAAAAACCCAAACCTTATACCTCAAGAGTTCAACAACGTTTAAACAATAAAAAATGTTACAGTTCTGGTTCGGGTTTTCAAAAGAAATTAAACCATAACGGTAATTTCAAAAAGAAAGGTCTTGGTTTTATTCCACCGAAAAATCATAAAAATGAGAAAACTTATAAACCAAAAACTGTTTTTGTTTCAGGAAAAACATCTGAAGAAGAAAAAGAACAAGTGTTCAGAAAGCAATCCAACAAAGAATTCCTTGCCAAGAAGCAAGAAGAAATGAAGAAAAGTGTTGCTCAAAAGAAGATAGAGACGAGAACCTGTTTTCAATGTAAAATAGTTGGTCACTTTTCCAGAAATTGTCCAAAGATAATACAAATGAAACAGGAAGTCTATGGTAAACTCAAAGAAAAAATGGTTGATTTTGAACCACAAATTGATAGAACTAAAATTTTCAAAAATTCAATTTTTGAGATTGGTTTTGAAAGATGTTTACAAAAGAAAGGAGAAACTTAACAACCAAAAATGGATTGTTAAGAATTCAAGTGAACATTCTGGTGATGAATCTGATATCACAAAATCAGAGGAGCCAAAAGTTGTTGTGAAAGATGAGAAGACAGTTCCGCCTTTAGATGATGCAAATTTTCCACCATTGCGGGCGGAAAATTTAAAATCTAAAATTGGTAAAGTTGAAATTTCAAATCAATTTTTTCCTGAAAAGAAAATTTTTGATGTTGAAAAAGCTTTTAACCCCACAGTCCAAAATATTTTTGGAAAAATGATTGATGGGAAGGTAAAGGGGGTTAAAGAATTTTATGAGAAGAAGATGGCAGGTAAGCAATCGAGTGTTGACAACTCGGCAACTCCTAAGGACCGTCAGGCTTGGGAAAATCTCTCTAACTAAAAAACCTGACTTGCCGGAGCTCCCAAGTTGGTAATCGCGGAGCATGAATCGGCATAATTCTTTGTTTATGAAAATTGTTTTTGTAGAAATATGACTTGCCGGAACTCCCAGGTTGGTAAGTGTGGAGTAGGAATCGGCATTTTGAGATTTCAACCTACAGGTTGGTAATTGTTGGTAAGCAAACTGACAAGTGGTTGAAAGAGAAGTTTTTATCTTCAAGTGGTGAATCAGGGACATTAAATTGTACTTGATTTTCTACAAAGTGGTAATTTTTGAAAAACAAAGTGATGAATGAATCCCCTAACCCACAAGTGGTTTTATGAAATCAACAAAACTTATTTTCTGGAAAAACCATTTTGATTAAAACAAACTTAAGTGTTTTGAAATCTTTATGGGAAAATAGTTTGTTGTGAGGGGGAGTTCTGATTGTTTGTGCCAAGTGAATGGCGAATTGAAGTGATTCGATATCAGTTGTCATTTTACTTGTATAGTTTGTTTTCAAGTTTATTTAAATGATTTTGAATTTTAGGGGGAGTAAGAAATTTCAGAAAATCCAAAAACATTAGAAAATTTGAAAATGTAAAAAAACATGATAAAAGAATAAATGAGTTTTGTTGTAAAAAGAGGAAATGATAGTACATTAGTGGACGATCACAGCATGCTAAAGATTTAGAAAGTTAAAATGTGATAAACGGTCTCACTGATGATGTGCTAGTAGGTTTTTGCACATTTAGTAGATTGTGACGAGATATAAACCTAAATTTCAAACTTACTTATATCGTGGGGAACATCTCCGGGATATATGGGTAACCCCCGAAATCTTGTTTGAAAGGTCCCTCTTTCTGAGATACTAGGTCTTTATACTCAGTGATATCTGGGGTATTATCCCGGGACTTCTGATTTTGCGGAAGCAATGGCCTAGTCCCCGTATAATACTTTCTGCTTGCTTGAAATATAGCATCACCCTCAGTACAAAAAATGATGAAACATTGCAAAATGCTAATCATGTGCTATTGAAAGAAAAGATTCTCTAAAGGGAACACACCAAAAGTCGAAGCCGTCACCTCTTTGCTGAACGAAAGTTCTGACCTGAGCTCTCACGGCCCTCGTATTTTAACCCTTTACAGATATCATCTGTAGTATACTCACCTGTAAGACTGAATATTGGGATCTGGATACGGGAGTATATTCAAGAGGTGGGACACGCGAATAAGTTTAAGTCTTTAAAACACTAATCTCGTATCTCGAAACAGTTAAACTTTGTGTGAAAATTTAAGTGGATCAGTATACTGACAATCTAAGTGAATCGTTTAGAACTGAAAATGTTTAAAGCTTAACAGTGTTGGTGATTTGTCTCAAAAACTGATATGATCCTCTTACACAAACTCACAAAAATATTGTTTGTAAATATTTCTTTATTGCATTTCGTTAAAATCAAAAATTCCAAAAAGATTTTTAGTGTGTTTTAGCATAAAATTTTGAAAAATTCAAAAAGATTTTCGACAACTGATGTTGAAGAACTGATTTTCAAAATTCTGAGTGCTAAGCATGATGGACAACAGGTTTGGGAGAAGTGTTTTTAAAATGAAGAATGTTTGATTACAAGTGATCATCAGAAGCTTTTATATGATAAATCATTCTGAAAAATAACCTGCAAATGATATAATTTTATCAAAATCTTAAATTTGTGAAACTTATGTTTGTGGTAGAGATTATGCAGGTTAACCAGGTTTTGATCCAGAGCAGGATTTAAGCCAGGTTACGATCTTAGAATCTGTGATGTGTGAATTCCAGACTACGATCCCAGCATTATCGAAAAGGGGAGTCTGATGACATCAAGAGGGAGATAGAAAATTGTAGAGCCAAGTTCAGATCCTGAGGTTCACGCAAGCTGCTGATGCTGATGAACTTAAGGAATCAAGAGACTTGATCAAGAAGAGAATAGAGTCAGGTTGAGATGATAAGAGAAAGAGATTGATTAAGGATGCTTACAATGGAGAATCTTTGGAGAGAGCGAGAAAACTGATAAAGGCTGAAGGTTTGACAACCGAAGACTCGACACTGAAGACTGGTCAACATTCGAGGGGGAGTCTGTTAGTGCGTACGTCTGTCAACTTCGTCTTGTATCGAGTCTTGTATTGTAATAGATAGATCAGGGCACAAAAAACGAGGAAATGTGTGTTTATGGGTAATTCCGCTTGAAATGACACATGTGTCATTTCAAACGAAATCATGATGTTAATTCCGTTTGAAGTGATTCCGTGCGGAATCTTAATTTCGTTTGAGCAGTTTCAAACGGAATCACATGCCTATAAATACTTGAAGTGCCTAGTCATTTGTAACGATTCTGATTCCGGTAACGAAGCTCTGCCGAAGTGTCTACAACATTGTAATTGAACTGTTTTCAATCAAAAGACAGTTTAAAGTGTTTTCTCGTGCATTACAGCTGAAATAACACCTATACACTTGTTTTCACCTCTTTTATTGGTGAAGACCTCTTCTGAACGACTTGTTTGGGTCACAAATCGATCCTACAAACCCGAACCTTGATAACTTGTTCCGTTCTCTATTTTTGGTTTTACAAAACTCTCACCAAAGTCTCGATGGATTCCAATGACTCGAGTTGCGTGAATAACCAAAAGGATGCGTGCCATTCGCCGTGTGCCGGTGATAGAGCACGGTCTATTAGGCCAAAGCATATGCTCGAAGTCCTTGGGAATACTCGAATCACTTTGGGTAGTCGACGTCTATCAGCCGAGACAATCCCCTTTCGATTTTATGTGTTTCAATTCTGAATTTCGCCGCCGCTGACTCTGTGATTTATCGATTTATGTGGATTTGATGTATTTTATGTGATTATTTGTTTACGCGTTTCGATTTTTGGTGATTTACTCGCTTTTCGCTGTTCGCTTCGATAAACACGCACAACTCGCACTGCACATCTATCTCAAAACGTTAACTAATCGCATGCTACGTTACTCGCTTACGCTATACTACTCGCTGTGCTACTCAACGTATACTCGCTACTCACACTCGCAATACTCGATCGCTTTACGTCGCTGTGAAAAGATAGGTGAATACGTGCAATATATGTAGGTGAATACATGCAAAATATAGTGGAATATGTGCTTATGTGGATTACGTGCTTCTGTGCTCTACGTGTCTATGTGAATTATGTGCCTACGTGATTATGTGCCTTTGTGTTGTATGATTGGATGTATTCCTGAGCTTTATCTAGTAGTAGCATATTGTTAGGTGAGATTCGAATGTGTAATGTTTGAATCCTATGGCGATGTCTGTCACGGCCCTCGACCCGGTTTGACCCGGTTCAGGAGCCGCGGGACAGAAATCCCGTGGTATTTAATTAACAGCGGAAGTTTCTAAATTGGGGATATAACCCGATTATTTTATTTCACAATTCGGGATATAACCCGATAATTTACAATCTTGAGATTTCAACAGGAAATCTTTTATTTTACAAAACATGTTTCTTTATTTTTATACTGAGCCACTTCCTTAAGCTGATAGTGCTTCACGGCACTTTTCCTGGATCACAACAGATCACCTGAAACATGTTTGAAAAAGGTTTTGTCAGCGGGAAATACTGAGTGAATCATTCTATTTACATAAAACGACCTGTTTGTTATAATTTACAGTATTAAGAGCGATTACAATGTCTCTATCTTTTGAATTAACTAATCCAGTTGTCACTTGACCGGACTTGTGACTGTGGACATATCACTTGTTGGGTCCGTTCACCAACAAGTGATAAATAATTAGTAGCTATGTGCACATCCCCCCACATACTGGCAGTGATTTCAGATTACATAGACTTAATCCCTGTAATTATAACCTTTGAAAATAAACATGCTTTTGAAATCAAATTTGATAAAAAGAGAATGACTCACATTGCAGATTTAACAGAGCTTATCCTACTGATTAGCCTTGATAACCTAGTTTAAATAATCAGGCACACAAACTAGGTTAGTAACTTAATACAGCATTTACGATAACTCACGAGATTAAAACCTTCACAACGAATGACAAAGTGCGATACTTAAACATCCATCGATTTAACGACGAATGACAAACCATAAACCCTAATGTGGGCAGCACTTAAACATCCATTGGATAGTTTAATCGATCAGACATTGAATCGTATCAGCGATCGAGTTATTACCCTGAATTGTGGCAGCACTTCGTGATCAGTGTGTGTTTTTAGACTATTTCTATAATAACTCGGAGTGTAATTGGAATTTAAACGTCGCATCAACGCCCAGAATCAAGTCCCACAGCAACCTATTTATATCTGAAAAATCGCCCCCCTCGCGCCACGCGAGGGGTTCTCTTGTTCCTGTCGCGTGGCGCGACAGGCCCTAGTCTACTATAGGCTTGCTTCGTGTCCAGGTAGCTCAGCTGAGTTGATTTCGTGTTATTTTTAATTTTTGACAGCAAACTGTGTGGATTTTACCGACTAGGGTTTACCCCCCCTGAGTTTTAGGGGCCCTAATCCTGATTCCAAATGTTCTGAAAATTTTAGGGATTATGCAGAATCACTTGGGTTTATCAATTAGGGTTTCCTATTGGATAATTAAAATAATAAATAGTATTTTTTGATGAGAGTTGTTGCATTCTCCCTACCTTAATAAAAATCTCATCCTCGAGATTTACTGGAATAAGTGAGGATACTTTCGCTTCATTTCCGATTCCAGCTCCCAAGTATATTCAGCTCCTCTCTTTGAATCCCATCTGACTTTGACTAAAACTAGTCGTTTATGTTTAAGAAACTTGATCTTTCGATCCTCAATTTGAAGTGGTTTCTCAACAAATTTCAGCTTTTCGTTTACCTCTATATCTTGAAGAGGTACTACTAGTGATTCATCTGATAAGCATTTCTTGAGATTGGATACATGAAATACATCATGTACTCCTGCTAATTCCTCTGGTAGTTGTAAACGATAAGCAACTGGTCCTGTACGTTGGATTACTGGAAATGATCCTACATATCTTGGACTTAACTTTCCTTTCTTACCGAACCTAACAACTCCTTTCCAAGGAGAAACTTTTAACAGTACTCTGTCTCCAACTTGGAATTCTAATGGTTTGCATCTATTGTCTGCATAACTCTTCTGGCGATCTCGAGCCGTCTTTAGTCTTTCCTTGATTTGAGTAATCTTATCAGTCGTCTCTTGCACTATTTCAGGACCTGATAATTGACTTTCTCCTATTTCTGCCCAGCAGACTGGAGTTCTGCACTTTCTTCCATACAGTGCTTCAAATGGGACGGTTTCAATACTTGAATGATAGCTATTGTTATAGGAGAATTCAATTAATGGTAAATGATCATCCCAATTTCCACCAAAATCTATTACACATGCTCGGAGCATGTCTTCTAGAGTTTGGATCGTCCTTTCACTTTGTCCGTCTGTTTGGGGATGATATGCAGTGCTCAGATTTAATCGAGTTCCCATAGCTTGCTGGAAACTTTTCCAGAAATGAGAAGTAAAACGACTATCCCTATCCGAAACAATGGAGAGTGGAACTCCATGTAGGGATACAACTTCATCTACATACAATTTAGCCAGTCTTTCCATGCTAAAGGTTTCTTTCATAGGTAAAAAGTGAGCTGATTTGGTTAATCGATCCAGAATTCCCCAAATCGCATCATTACCTTTTCTGGTTTTGGGTAACTTAGTAACAAAATCCATAGTTATAAGTTCCCATTTCCATACTGGCATTTCTAATTGTTGTAGTAAACCTGAAGGTTTCTGATGTTCTGCCTTAACTTGTGAACAAGTGAGACATTTAGAAACATATCGTGCTATGTCCTTTTTCATTCCTATCCACCAAAAGTTCTTTCTTAAATCTTGGTACATCTTATTGTTTCCTGGGTGCATAGTATACCTAGATTTATGAGCTTCTTCTAAAATCTTAGGTCTTAAGTCTCCCTGCTTAGGTACCCAAATTCTACTTTTGTGGAATCTCCAAATTCCATCTGCTCCTTGTTCTAATTCCTTTATTCTTCCTTTCATTCCTTCAGCATCATCCTTGATTGCTGTAGTTTGAACATTCTTCAATTGTTCCATTAAATCTAATTGTAGATTTAATCTGAGAGCACGAACTCGTCGTTGTTTCTCATAATACTTACGACTTAAAGCATCTGCAACTACATTTGCCTTTCCTTCGTGATACTGAATATCACAGTCGTAGTCACTTAGGATTTCCATCCATCTCCTTTGCCTCATGTTTAATTCTTTTTGCCCAAATATATATCTTAAACTTTTGTGGTCTGTGTAGACAGTAAATTTACTTCCGTAAAGATAATGTCTCCAAATCTTAAGGGAAAAAATTACGGCTCCTAATTCTAAATCATGAGTCGTATAGTTTTCTTCGTGCTTTTTCAATTGCCTTGAAGCATATGCAATCACCTTTTTGCGTTGCATAAGCACACATCCATATCCTAGTTTTGAAGCATCACAATATACTTCAAAATCTTCAGTTCCTTCTGGTAAGGCTAAGATTGGTGCTTTTGTTAATTTCTGCTTCAATATTATAAAGGCTTCTTCTTGCTTAGGTCTCCATTCAAACTTAATGGCTTTACAGGTTAACTTAGTTAATGGTACGGCTATCTTGGAAAAATCCTTAATAAACCGTCTATAATACCCAGCTAAACCTATAAAACTTCTTATTTCCATTGCTGTTTGTGGAACCTTCCATTTGGTAATTGCCTCTATCTTAGCAGGATCTACGTGAATACCTTCGTGATTCACCATGTGTCCTAAGAATTGCACTTCCTTTAACCAAAATTCACACTTTGAGAATTTGGCATAAAGCTTTTCTTTTCTTAACAAAGTTAAGAGTGCATGAAGGTGTTCACAATGCTCTGTCTGACTTTTGGAATAAATAAGTATATCGTCTATAAAAACAATTACAAATTTATCCAAATATGGTTTACAGATCCTATTCATCATGTCCATGAATGCAGCAGGTGCATTCGTTAACCCAAAGGGCATGACTGTAAACTCATAATGACCATACCTAGTTCTGAAAGCAGTTTTAGGTATGTCTTCTTCTTGTACCTTCAATTGATGATATCCGGAGCGTAAATCTATCTTAGAGAAATATCTAGCCCCCTGAAATTGATCAAATAGATCATCAATCCTAGGTAATGGATATCGATTCTTAATTGTAACCTTATTCAATTCTCTATAATCGATACACATTCTCATTGAACCATCCTTTTTCTTAACAAATAATACTGGCGCTCCCCAAGGAGATGAACTAGGTTGTATGAATCCTTTACTTAGTAATTCATCTAATTGCTTTTTCAGTTCTAACATTTCTGTAGGTGCTAACCGATAAGGTGCCTTGGCTATCGGTGTAGTTCCTGGAATTAGATGAATCCTAAATTCTACTTCCCTATCTGGAGGTAATCCCGGTAAATCTTCTGGGAATATATCTGGATATTCTGAGACTACAAGAATTTCCTTAAGTTCTTTACCCTTAGTACTAATGATTACTGAAATCATATATACTATTCCTTGTTTTCGTTCATAATTAGCAACTTTCATTACTGATATGAACTTCATGGGCTTACGTGGTTTATCTCCTGTAATCCTAATTACTTCTCCAGTGGGTGATTGAATTTCTATGGAATTCTGATCACAAAATATTCGAGCATGGTTGGCTATTAACCAATCCATTCCTAATACAACATCAAATTCAGCTAAATTCATCGGCAATAGTTTTGCAGAGAATTTATGTCCTAAAAGTTCTATATTTTCTTCCTGCAAAACTTTATCTATTTTAACTGAATTTCCGTCTGCCGTTTCAACTGTAAAAATCTGCCTAATATTGGTTAAAGGTAAATTAAGAGCTTGGCAGAATGATGTATTTATAAAACTTTGGTTTGCAGCAGAGTCAAATAATACTTTGGCGTAAATGTTGTGAACTAAGAACGTACCCGCTATCACATCTGGGATGAGTTCTGCTTCTTGAGTGGTCAGCTGAAATGCCCTGGCATTCTTCTTAATAGTTCCGTCGGTCGCCTTGGTTTTGTTGTCTGCTGGTTTGATTAATTTAGGACATTCTGTTTTGAAATGTCCTGCCTCTCCACAATTGTAACAAATTATGGATTTCTTCCTGCAATTTTCTTCACGATGCCCTACAGTTTTGCAAAAATTGCAATATACTTTGCATTTTCCAAAATGTTTCTTTTTGCAATTTTGACAGAACGGCAAAGTTGAAGATTGCCCTGTTCCTCTTTTCTTGAAGCTGTTATTATTACCCATACGAAATCCTTGGGTAATTTTCTGAGCCAGTTCCTTCTTTCTGTTTTCATCTTGTGTGCGTACCAGTTCATCGGTTAGGGTATTAGCTAATTCCACAGCATCGTCAATAGTGCGAGGTCTCGCAGCTTTAACGATGTTGCGGATTTCACTAATCAGTCCCCAAATGTAGCGAGAAATGAGTACCGGTTCTGGCGAAGCCAGCGTTGGTACCACTCTAGCATATTCAAAGAATGTCGAAGTATAACCACGACAATCTACACCCATCATCCGATGATTTAGAAACTTATTCGTCATCTGTTCCTTTTCATACTCGGGATAGAATTTTCTTTCTACAAAACCCTTAAATTCTTCCCAAGTCATAGCATAAGCTATTATTCTTCCTTTTGATTGTAACACAGTGTTCCACCATTCAAGTGCTCCTTCCTTGAAGAGATTTGATACGTACATTACCTGATCATCTTTAGCACATTTACTTATTGCAATTACTGCTTCGGTTTTCTCTAACCAACGCAGTGATGCAATTGCTCCTTCATTGCCTGCAAATTCAGTGGGTTTACATGAAAGGAATTCTTTGAAAGTGCAACCAGGCGTTGCAGTTTTCATTTTCTTAGGAAATGGAGCTTGATGTGGTTCCCCATTATGATTAACATTATCATTGCCTCCGTTTACACTATTACTGAAGTTATCTTCAGAAATACGTTTACTAGGGATAAATTGTTGCGGTTCGATTGGATTCTTTATAGCAGCAACGAATGCTGGAATAGCATTGGCTATCCCTTGAGCAACAATATTTTCGATATCTTGTCTAGTCATATATTGATCTCCTGGATGTTGCTCCGACTGATTAACCTCATTTACTGGTTCGTTACCAATGTTTGACATCTGATAATAAATTTGATGTAAATAATTAGTATAAATATAAATATAATAAAATAGTTTGCACATAATCACATTAACATGTATAATAAAAAATTATCGATTTCACAAGTTTCATTTCTATATATTATATTATGCCTCGTACACATGATTATCATACAACGTTTTATATTTTTTTTTAAGTTATTACACATACTGGTTATTATGATTATTTATTAGCACATATTCCTGCAAACTCCCATTATCTGATCAGCTAACTTCTTAAAAACGACGCTCCCTTTCGTCATACTTCCAAGTAACCCTTTCTCCAATATCCCTAATCCTATTTCCTGTATCAATTAACTCTTCGCCCCAAAGACGAAGTTCCGTCAGATTCTCCGGGCTCATAGTTGGGTATAGTGGAGGTTCTGGGTCAACTTGTGGGAAAAGTGTATCAGGGTTGTTTAAAAGATTTTGGTATTGCCAATCAGTTGTCCACCATTCATCTAATTCTACTGGTAGTGGTTGCGGTTGGGCAATAGGATCTGGAATAGCAGGTTCCAGATTGATTGGGATTGGAACTTCTAGTGGGTAGCTGAAAAGATCTTCTTCAGTAAATATAAGGTTTGGATTAGCTGGTTCAAGGTTTCCATCGGCAGGTCCGATGAGGTCACTTATTACTAGTTTATGATCTAAAACTTCCCAAGGAGTCATTTTCTGTTTCTGACTAGAACTTTCTCCGATTTCTCTTTCTGTTTGCTTAAAACTCTTTTCAGCTTCTATCTCTACTTGATGAATATTTTCCTCAATTTCTACCCCTTTTCCTTTATCTTTTGGTTCTGCAGTTGTAGTAACCTTTCTTGTTGCTGGCTTTTTCCTTCGTACTCGCCTCCAGCCCACAAATCTGCTTCTTTTCTTGGGTTTAGGTTTTGCCAGTGGTTTGGATTGAAATTCCATGGGTTCTTCTTTATCAGCGAAATAACCGGTGAATTCCTTTGAAACTTCTATCTTAACAGGATAGAGGTTAAGATTTTCTAAACCTTCTGATATCTCATTCATGCTGTTTAGCATATATGCAAAATACATACCAAATGTTAAAATAGAATAACAAAATTTTATAGATAACCCTTAAATATTATTGCATACATAAAACAACTGACAAGTAAATTATACTACGATTTACTGTAACTTATTTAATTACTAAATAAGGTTTCTGGAAATAAAAGTGCTAAAACTTTTGAGTATTTAGAGATCTGCATTTTCTGCTACTGTGGCTAGCATATAAAGATTTGCCCATTTCTCATCTAATTTGTCCTCCCAAGGTGATTTATTGATTAAGTCCTGGGTTTCTTGTTTAACTTTCTTCTCTCGGTTTTTCCTTATTTCCTCCTGACTTTTCCTAATAATCAAACTTCTTTTATTAGGAGAAAGTGGTTCCTCGTAATGTGCCTTACGGACAAATATTCCTTCTTCAGGAATTACATAAGGTTTTGTTTGGGATGAACTTCCCTTCTCGTTGGATGACCTATCTAGTTTAAGATAGATGCTTGACAGCTTTTGTTTACCCATACTGTAATTAACAAATAATCAGTTAATAAAACACATAATCACATAATTGGCAATCAGTAAAATTAAGTATTTCTAAATACTTAATAGGCTTAAATCAGTGGCTCTGATACCACCTTATTTCTGTCACGGCCCTCGACCCGGTTTGACCCGGTTCAGGAGCCGCGGGACAGAAATCCCGTGGTATTTAATTAACAGCGGAAGTTTCTTCAGGATCTTTTTAAAACTGAAATATTTTCCGATTATTTTATTTCACAATTCGGGATATAACCCGATAATTTACAATCTTGAGATTTCACCAGGAAATCTTTTATTTTACAAAACATGTTTCTTTATTTTTATACTGAGCCACTTCCTTAAGCTGATAGTGCTTCACGGCACTTTTCCTGGATCACAACAGATCACCTGAAACATGTTTGAAAAAGGTTTTGTCAGCGGGAAATACTGAGTGAATCATTCTATTTACATAAAACGACCCGTTTGTTATAATTTACAGTATTAAGAGCGATTACAATGTCTCTATCTTTTGAATTAACTGATCCAGTTGTCACTTGACCGGACTTGTGACTGTGGACATATCACTTGTTGGGTCCGTTCACCCACAAGTGATAAATAATTAGTAGCTATGTGCACATCCCCCCACATACTGGCAGTAATTTCAGATTACATAGACTTAATCCCTGTAATTATAACCTTTGAAAATAAACATGCTTTTGAAATCAAATTTGATAAAAAGAGAATGACTCACATTGCAGATTTAACAGAGCTTATCCTACTGATTAGCCTTGATAACCTAGTTTAAATAATCAGGCACACAAACTAGGTTAGTAACTTAATACAGCATTTACGATAACTCACGAGATTAAAACCTTCACAACGAATGACAAAGTGCGATACTTAAACATCCATCGATTTAACGACGAATGACAAAGCATAAACCCTAATGTGGGCAGCACTTAAACATCCATTGGATAGTTTAATCGATCGGATATTGAATCGTATCAGCGATCGAGTTATTACCCTGAATTGTGGCAGCACTTCGTGATCGGTGTGTGTTTTTAGACTATTTCTATAATAACTCGGAGTGTAATTGGAATTTAAACGTCGCATCAACGCCCAGAATCAAGTCCCACAGCAACCTATTTATATCTGAAAAATCGCCCCCTTCGTGCCACGCGAGGGGTTCTCTTGTTCCTGTCGCGTGGCGCGACAGGCCCTAGTCTACTATAGGCTTGCTTCGTGTCCAGGTAGCTCAGCTGAGTTGATTTTGTGTTATTTTTAATTTTTGACAGCAAACTGTGTGGATTTTACCGACTAGGGTTTACCCCCCTGAGTTTTAGGGGCCCTAATCCTGATTCCAAATGTTCTGAAAATTTTAGGGATTATGCAGAATCACTTGGGTTTATCAATTAGGGTTTCCTATTGGATAATTAAAATAATAAATAGTATTTTTTGATGAGAGTTGTTACAATGTCTGTTGCAGAAAATGTCGTCATTTGGATCGCACACTCCCCGAGCCGCCCGTCGAAACCATGAGGACAAATGCATCGCTGCTCTAGTCGCAAAGCAGATGGCTAAGGTCATTCCGCAAATTGCCAGCGAGCTTAATGAGAACGCTAGCAAGTCCTCCGAGGAATCAAGGACTGACTCACCTAAAGGTACTTTCAGCTTTAAGCAGTTTAAGGCCTGCGGCCCAAAAGACTTCACAGGCGAAGACGGACCAAGCGCCATGTTTCAATGGTTCGACTCAACTGAAGTCACGCTACGCCAGAGCGGATGTCCCGATCACCTATGCACTGTCAACGCAACAGGCATCTTCCAGTCCAAGGCTCTGGATTGGTGGACAGCCGAAAGGAACAAACGTGGGAACGACGCAGCCTATGGTCTTACTTGGGATGAGTTGAAGGAACTCATGATGAAGGAATTTTATCCACCCCATGAGCTCCAAAAGCTGGAGAACGAATTTTGGAACATCAAGCAGGATGGTGGCAACAACGCCAGTCTGACAGCTCACTTTTAGCAGATAAGTATCATTTATACGAGCCAGGTGGCAACACCTGAAATGACGATCAAGAAATACATCCGTGCTTTACCGGATTGTGTTGCTGACTTCGTTCAAGCTGCAAAGATGACCACTATCGAAGAAACTTATCTACTCGCTGCCGAGATCGATGACAAGCGAGTATTGGATGGTTACTTTGATAAACCCACCAAGAGTCTTCATCAAGTTACCGCTGCTCCCACCGCTGAAACCGCCGCACCGCAAGCTTCCAAGTCTTCACGCCGCAAGAGAAAGAACAACAACACCAGCAATAAAACTGCGCAGTAACCGCCGCTCCACTTCAAGCTGTCCCTGCTCAACCGCAACCTTAGAACCGCCAAGTAGCGGTGCCAGTGGCCAATGCACCGCCGGCCAAATGTGCATATACTGGTCCACACCCGCTCTGCCCTACTTGTACCTATCATCACCCGGTTGGAATCGTTTGACGATTTTGTGTTCACTGCAACCTGTATGGCCATTTCACTGCAACTGCCGTACTGGTCCCCCCAAGCCCCAGCTCATGTTCAAGCTCCTGCTCTACCAGCTCCTCAGGGACAACAAGCAGCTCCTATTCCCGCTGCTCACGCAAGAGCATGCTATGCGTGTGGTGATCCAAACCACTTCGCAAATGTCTGCCCAAACAGGGTGGTGAAGCAAGAGCCACAGCAGCAACAGCAACCAGCACAGCAGCAACACCAACAGCAGCAGCATCATCAGCCAGCCCAGTAAGCAGCCCGTAGGCGAGTCTTCAACATCAACGCCCGTCAGGCTCAGGCAGACAACAACGTGGTTAATGGTACGTTTCTCTTAAATGGTATATATGTTTCGTGTTTGTTTGATACTAGAGCTGCTAACTGTTTTGTATCGTTCGAATTCGAAAGGCTCCTAAACCGTAAACACGTTAACCTCCCATCAACATTCGACATAGAAGTTTCCACTGGAAGAACCGTCACTGTTAGTTTCGTTCTACGTGATTGTACCCTCGAGCTCAACAATCATGTTTTCTCGATCAATCTTATCCCGATGTAGCTTGGTAGTTTTGATGTCATAATAGGCATGGATTTCCGTTGGGAGAATCATGTTGAAATTGTTTGTTTCGATAAAATGATTCATTTCTCTCTCTCAAATGGTGATCAACTGTGTGTCTATGGTGAAGTCGCTTCGAAGAAGTTACAACTCATGTCGTGTGTCCAAGCTAGCAAGTATCTCCGCAAGGAATACCAAGCTTTCTTAGCACACATCGTAGTAGCGGAGAAAAAGGAAGTTAAGGCAATGGACAAGGTTCCTGTGGTTCGTGATTTTCCTAACGTCTTCCCTGATGACTTACCTGGTTTACCGCCCACTCATGATGTCTACTTTCGAATTGATCTCATTCCTGGAGCAAATACTGTTGCTAGAGCACCTTATCATCTCGCTACTTCTGAAATGCGTGAACTCTCAAGTCAGCTCCAGGAATTGCTTGATAAAGGCTTCATTCGCCCTAGCACCACTCCATGGGGCGCACCTGTCCTTTTCGTCAAAAAGAAGGATGGATGGTTTCGGATGTGCATCGACTACAGGGAATTGAATAAGCTTACCATCAAGAATCGTTATCCCTTGCCCCGAAGATTGATTTACGTTCAAGCTATCACCAGTTACGAATCCAAAAGGAAGATATACCTAAAACTGCTTTTCGAACCCGTTACAGTCACTACGAGTTTTTTGTTATGCCCTTTGGTTTAACTAACGCTCCCGTAGTTTTTATGGACCTAATGAATCGTGTGTGCAAACCCTTTCTCGACCGCTTCGTCATCGTGTTTATCGATGATATCCTGATCTATTCCAAGTCAAAAGCTGAACACGCGCAACATCTCCGTTTGGTTCTTGAACTACTCCAGGGAAACCGTCTCTATGAAAAATTCTCCAAGTGTGAATTCTGGCTTGAGGAGGTTCAATTCCTCGGTCACATTGTCAATAGTCAAGGTATTCATGTCGATCCTGCGAAGATCGAAGCTGCCAAGAGTTGGGTTACACCAAAGAACCCATCCGAAGTTCGTTCTTTTCTCGGATTGGCGGGTTATTACCGTCGATTCATCGCTGATTTCTTGAAGATCGCTGTTCCTCTCACCTCGCTTACGCACAAGGACAAACCTTTTGTTTGGGGAACCGAACAAGAGGAGGCCTTTCAAACCCTGAAGCTTATGCTCTGTAAAGCTCCCGTACTCTCATTGCACGATGGAAACGACGACTTCGTAGTCTACTGTGATGCCTCTAACCTCGGCCTCGGTTGTGTTCTCATGCAACGAGACAAGGTTATCGCGTACGCGTTTCGACAGCTCAAGATCCACGAGAAGAACTATACAACCCACGATCTCTAGCTTGGTGCAGTTGTTTTTGCGTTAAAGATTTGGTGACACTACCTTTACGGTACCAAGTGTACGGTCTTTACCGACCTCAAGAGCCTACAACATATCTTTAGCCAGAAAGAGCTGAATATGTGCCAACGCCGATAGGTTGAACTCCTCAACGATTACGACTATGAGATTCGTTACCATCCTGGAAAAGCAAATGTCGTTGCCGATGCTCTCAGTCGACGAAGCTATTTGCATAGCGTTCGTAATACTCAAGCCCAGCACAATCTCGAAGCTCTTATCCGTGACGCCCAACATGCTTGTTTTACCGAACGCACTCTGAATAAAGAAATGATAATCAATAACGGCGAACAACTGGTGAATAAATCAAATGGTATATTCCATTATCTAGACCGAATTTAGATTCCCAAGTGCACCAACTTACGACAAATTCTGCTAGACGAAGACCACAAATCTCGATATTTCATTCATCCCGATGCCGATAAAATGTACCAGGATCTTCGATACAAGTACTGGTGGCCGGGCATGAAAAGAGATATCGCTATCTATATTTCGAAATGCCTAACTTATTCAAAAGTCAAGGCTGAGCATCAACGCCCCTTTGGCTAACTCGTCCAACCCGAGATCCCTATGTGGAAATGGGAGAGTATAGCCATGGATTTCATAACGAAACTACCGCGCACGCCATCAAGTCACGACAACATCTGGGTTATCGTTGAACGTCTCACCAAATCTACTCACTTCCTATCGATACGGGAAGACTACAAGGTAGAACGATTAGCACGGATCTACACCGACGAAGTCATTTGTCGACACGGGACACCTCTTGACATAATCTTTGACCACGATGGCCGATTCACTTCACGTCTCTGGGAAACATTTCAATCTGCTCTCGGGACAACTCTCAATCTTAGTACTGCATTCCATCCCTGGACCGACAGTCAGACTGAACGCACGATTCGTACCCTCGAACACATGCTTCGCTCGTGTGTGATAGATTTCAATGGTAATTGGGATTCACATTTACCTTTAGTCGAGTTCTCGTACAATAACAGTTATCACTCTAGCATTCAAATGGAACCTTTTGAGGCATTATACGAAAGAAAGTGTCGATCGCCTATCGTATGGCACGAGATCGGGGATGCACAAATTACCGGTCCTGAGTTACTGCAAGAAACGACTGACAGAATCCTCCAAATTCAAGATAATCTCCTGAAAGCTCGGAGTCGACAAAAGAGTTACGCCGATAGACGCCGCAAGCCCCTTGAATTTGACGTTAGCGATCACGTACTCCTAAAGGTTGCACCTTGGAAGGGGGTGATCAGATTCGGCAAGAAAGGAAAGCTCGTGCCTCGATATGTTGGACCCTTTAAAATCCTGGAAAGGATTGGCAAAGTGGCCTACAGACTCGAACTACCGGAGGAACTTAGCAACGTCCACCCAACTTTCCACGTTTCGAACCTCAAAAAGTGTCTAGCCGACCAGGATTTACATGTCCCTCTTGAGGATCTACAAGTGGATGAAACATTACACTTCATGGAGAAACCAATCGAGATAATGGATCGAGAAACCAAGAAACTCAGACGCTCACGTATTCCCATTGTGATGGTTTGCTGGGAAGGCAAACGCGGCGCCGAGTTCACCTGGGAACTCGAGAGTGATATGAAGGCTAAGTACCCACAACTGTTTGTTACGCCTGCGCCTTAAATTTCGGGACGAAATTTCCTAAAGTAGGGGAGGCTGTAACAACCCGACTTTTTTGAAGTCAAAGTACAAGTCAAAGTCAAAGTCAAAGTCAAAGGAAGAAAAGATTGCTAATTGGAATATGTCATTGCTTGATTAATCATTGCTTGTACTCTTTGATTGTTAATCGATACTTTAATTTTATGCAACTTTAGTTGTATTATGTGGAGTATATGCAATAAATCGCTATTTAATCGTTAATCGACTTATCGCTAATCGCACCGCTATCGCATCGCAACTCGAATTACAGGTTATGGATATTGTCTTACGTGTGTGTGCTATTATGTGTTATTTGTGCATGTTATATTTATGTTGAGGTGATTAATCGCAAATGCAATCACAACTCTATCACAACGCAATCTCATCGCGAACTCGAGATTTAAGAATTACTTTTATGTTAGTTATTAGTTAAGTTATTTGTGTAATTAATGGGTAATACTATCGCATCGCTTACTTGCAATGCATCGCTTACTCGCAACGCTCAACGCACGAAACGAAACGTCGAAAACCAACTCACAAAACCCATCCAATCGAATGACCATTCGATCGAGTTCGGATGACCATCCGATCGGATGGCCATCCGATCAAACCTCCCTCCGATCCATTATTGCACACCGCCTCTTCTTCTCTTTTGCCTATAAATAGCACATGTCATATCTATGTTCATGTGATGTGACAGCTCTCGTTCGACCAGCATGTTCCAGCCCTATTTTCTCCCTATTCCTCGCGATTCTTATAAGTTTTCCACTCAAAATCTTGTACTTCTTTGGTCCACACACACTTCTTCATCATTTTCACCATCAAATCTTAACTTTTCACCATGAAATCGGTGGATTTGGGGTGTTTAAGGGTGATGTCATCATGGGTTCTCAAGAACACCAAAGTGTGACCTCATTCCACCAAGAACAACTCAGATCCAAATGATTTCTACAATGTTTAAACACTGATTTCACCTAAGTCTAAACATAATCAAAGTGTTTCAAACTTTTCTTCAATAATTTCAGCTTTCACATAAAACCGATAGGATCCGAGCTCATTCAGGCCTTCTACTCATTCTTTAGTGTAGTGTCGGTCTGAGAGCGGATTCCTATCGAAGAGATGACCGACTGAACGGGTTGAACATGAATAACCGTTAAGAACAGTTAACTGATCGGATGGGGTGATTCCCATCCGATCGGATTACTTGGACTTGATGGGGTTCCGTTGTTTGACACGTTGTTATATCGTCTCGGTACAATCGCAAAACTTTCCAAACTTAGCAAATTGTTACAAGTTTCAGAACGAACAGGTTGCTGAACGGACTGCCGTCCGTTTGGATTGCCATCCGATCGAACGACAATCCGATCGGATGACTTGTGACATTCAATACTTGTAATATCTTTCCAACACTTAAACTATTTCACAAAATTTCAAAGGAGTTAGTTCAAACGAATCGCCATCCGAATGGACGACCATCCGTCCAGATGACCATCCGGCCGGATGACCTGATTAGTAGAAACACTTCTTGTTTTATGAAATGCTACAACGAAAACTTCAAAGTCACATAATACACAAACACATCCATCCCAAATGAATGACAAACCGATCGAATGGCCATCCGACCGGATGACCATCTGTCCGGATTATCATCCGTTCGGATGACCCTTCGTCGCTTAGTTCACTTTGCACCGTTTACCACACCGTTCATCGCTTATTATATCGTCCTGTAATCAGGATAACTTTCCAGCGCTCCCTTCAATCCAAGACTGTGTTTACTTGTTAAACACAATCTGTGAGTATACTCGATCCCTTTTTACTTTAAGCACTTTTGGGTGTTACATACGTTACTTATATCCGAATCACAATTGACACACAACGCAAACACTGCTTTCGCTATCTATTATACTATTAAACTTGTATGCTAACCTTTACACTATGTGTATTGACTTCTACTTTAACGTATGTGACAGGTGTTTAGGATGTTTGCTCTACTTGCTGGAATCAAGCTAGGATGGAGTCTAGAAACAAATCTAATAAAATCTGAGTTGTCGGGAGATGTTATCTGTCTTTGAGAAAACAATGTATGTAATAACTGCTTTTATTTGATATATTATGGTATGGGACATAATGTAAAATATCTGTAATTTTAGTTGTTTTGGATTTCTCTTGGACAATCTGTTTCGCACAGTGCCGCGCCCCGATATTTCCACCATCGGTTGGGGTGTGACAGCTTTTTGTTCAGATGACCGTCGATTTACGTGGGGATTTTTCACACCCTGTTTTCCCGGTGGGCCTGGACTTGGGGTTTATATGTGACAATTGATAACAGATATTCACATATAGCACAACGGAAGTTTTAGGATTATAAATTAATTATTACCAGTACAATCGTCCGAAAAGTTCAAAATAAATATACAGACGGAAGGTGTACTAAAAGATCCACATGCGGATAACAAATAACAAAAATGAATGTTATCACTACTAGGCCTGGCGTGGAGTCGCAAATTCCAATATGCATAAACCGAGTAGCTCCAGCCTATTCCATATTTGCTAAAAAACTTGCACTTAATCTTTTGAAAATACGTCAGTTTTCACTGCTAAGTACAATTAACAGACACATTTTGAAAATATATCCAAAATCGTTTTATACCATTTGGTATATCATTTTATAAATAACTTAGGACAAAGTGATATATCTTGTTACCAGTTTTACATGCTTGTCAATACATATGGGGCTCGGAACTAAACTCTGATACATGATTAACCGACATGCCACCTTTTCAATAAAAATATAATATAGCATTAGCGTCTATCAGGTGGATGCCTACACCCCGCGCTTAAGTGAGCCGCGGATATCCAAGACACCTTCGCATTGACCCCCAATGTTTAAGTTATCGAGCAATGCGGATTAAAACGGGTTATTTAAATTTTAAGCATCATTCGCCCATGATTTAATACCCGGCCAAGCAGCTAATGTCGTATCCCAAGCCCGTATAGGGAAAATAGGCTAAGAGTATTTACCTGAGCTTATCTTTACAAATCAAAGATGTTTTAAGCACAACCGTTAATCAAAACAACTAATACAGGTGCAATTTACTAGAGGCTCCTAGTCTGGAATGGACGGTATTATGATCCGTTAGAACGTTAACGGGTCTTATTCAAGTCATAGGACTTGGACCGGTTAACTTAAATAAAAGACATGGTTTGCTAGATTAAGCGGAGACCGGGTAGAATGTGGTTTAAGCCCTCACGAGTATAATGACTCGTATCCTGCGGGTCAAATAACCAAATATTCTGATTAGAACTGATTTGGAAAAGTTTTGGCCTGATTTGGTTAACTTATATAAACTATGCTATATAAGTCAATCGTCGCGCATAGGCGGCATCGGGTGATCGGATGGGTCTATGGTAAGTCCAATATGCCAAAACATGTTTATTATACTACCATATCAGTCTTCAGATTATATGTTCATTATATTTTAAAATCAATTTATGCGCAAAAAAGGCGTTTTAGGCATTATTAGGCATATTGTAAGAACTTTGCATAAGACCCGACAAATGATATGATCAGAAGGCATAACCCTTAGGGGTTATTCCTTACAATAATACAATCATATGACAACTTCAAATCAGTATCTAAACTATCCTAAACGATTTAGAATCGAAAGTCAAAGTAGAAGTCAAACTGTTTGACTTTCGTTTGCGAACCGAGCTCTAAGCAGGAAATGACGTGTTGGACATGATCTAACATGTCCTAATATGTTATATAAACTATTATAATGTCATAATTTATGGTTTCGATGCTTAGAAGTTCATTTAACATTAATTACGAAAATCTGTGTTTTTGACTTTTATTTAATAAAACCTTGACCCGTCATTTGGCCAACTTAACGTGATATTCAGAAGGTGCCCTCATAGGGGATTAACACCTACATTATTACGATCACGTAGCCATGTTCAATTCGAACATTGGTTTGACCGAAATGGTTATAACCGAAAGTCAAAGAAAAAGTCAATTTGCTTGACTTTCGGCTAATAACTAGCCTAATAAATGAAACAAGACTGAGTTAGAACACTTACAAGTGTTCAAGGAAGACTAAACTTCAAGTAGGAGGCCTCTTTAGATCAGAAGCACTCCAGGAGATAGAGAGAAAGAATTTAAGAGGTGCAAATCCAAGTGAAGCAAGAGCATGGCTATTTATACTTGAGTTCATGCCCTGAATTCTTGCCAACTGTGACCAGGGATGCTAAGGAGGTGATTAGTGTCAGCTGCACATGAACTGCCAGTGACCCTCTTGCGAACCATAAGAGGTGAAGCCTTACGGTCCACAAGAGTTTCTGGCGCCCACAAGATTCAAATACCTTACGGACCACAAGTCCGTAAGGGACTGTCTGAGGACAAAACTTTGGCATTTCGTCATATTTGACCCCTCAACCTTCATCTTTCCCCAAATTTATGTATTTGGTCCCTCTCGTCCAGCTTACCGGGATTATTTGAGAGTTAAATAGACACGTGTTGCCATATTATTCACCATGAATCTCTGAGGTGTTACAGGATTCGCCATATACATGGCTCTAATCTCATCTTATGGGTCACACAGAAATAGAAACCGATTTCTCAGTTATCCACAGAGTCTGAATACAAGCCCTAGCTGACATAGTAGCTGAACTGACATGGCTAGAAGCCTTACTAAAAGAACTTCGAACGAACACAAATTCGGCTCCAATCCTTTGGTGTGATAATCTTAGCGCTACATAGATGTCCAAGAATCCAATCCTCCATGCCAGAACAAAGCATGTTGAAGCTGATTCATTTCGTACGAGAAAATGTTTCATAAGGAAAATTGATTTAAGGTCTAGTTTATATCTACAGAAGATCAGATTGTGGACACCTTTACAAAGCCTTTACCTACTCATAGATTCACATTTTTACGATCCTAGCTACATGTCGTTCCCGACCTTAACTTGCGAGAGAATATTAGACAATAAAGTAATTAGAGATAGTTAGCGGTTAATTTTGTAAATATTTGAATTAATATTGTGCAAATGTGAGTTCTATAATTACACATCCCCTTGTAATCTAATTCACGATACAAGTCATAATTACACACACTTAAAGGTGTTTTAATTGTAGAAAATATACACATGAACACTTACCTCATTTACCACATATTTTCACATCCAATCTTTTTTTTTGAACGGCAAATTTAGATCACTAACGGAATCACTGAAGTATAATCGTGCCACCTGCGGAAACACCCGATCATATCCATCCCCACTAGTCAATAATGCCTATACACCAAGTCAGGAGGAAACCCAATGAATCTGGGAAAAATCCCCTTATGGAAATCGAACTCGGGACCTAATAGTCCCTAAGCCTTATCCTACCAAGAAGATATCACTAGGCTATAATGCCATGAACAATTTTGATATCCATCTGACCCAAAAATATAAACACGAATTAGTGGCGTAACAAAGAAACAATTACAATAACATGCATAGAAAAGTTTAATTGGATTACGAAGACATTTGACCAAAAATATTCTTTAACTTGTTTCTAGAACAAATAAGGTCTTAGGGTATACTCTTTAATTTCACTAAAGTGCCACATAACCTATTTTTCCCTATTTCAATCTTTCTTATTTCAAGGAAATGGTTTAATCCCATTAACTTCATCTAACACCACTTTTTAGTGGTTTTGGTTTAAAAAAGAAAAAAAAAAAACAATTAATTCAATATCTTAACATTCGGTTAACATGTTAACATATAACTCATTTAATGCATCTTAAGACTATGGGGTATGGGGCGGGGGGTTGGGGCGTGGGTTGGAGAGAAACGCCCAAGTCACCACCCCGGGTGGGCTTGGGTTTGGGCGTGGGCGTGGCCCCATTGGCGTGGGATTCAGCCCGGGCGTTGGGCGGGGCTACCCACATGACATGGTGAAATCTTATTGGCCAAGAGCACTAGCGACGCCACCCCAGCCACGCCCCACCATACCCCTTTGGAATTGGCTTTTGGTCTTGGGTGCCCCATACTCCACGTGTCGCACCATGCCCCCAACCCACGCCCCACCATACCCTACGGTCTAACACAAGGAGGGAGTGGTATGAAATATTAGTTAACATGCCATGTTATCGTTAACACCCAATATATCAGAGTACACCACTTGGCGTAATCTATTGTCTTTTAATGAAGGTAAAATTCACTCCAACCAGTCATTTTTCCAATTTAAGATGTGCATAACTTTCTAAATGACTTTTCAATTTAAAACTCTTGAAAGTTGATTTAAATTAGATGAAGAAAAACGATCCTAATTCGAAAATTTGAATTTCGGTTACTTTGATTTGAGTTGAATTACGAACAAAAATTCAGTAAAACTAAAAATAGCTACTATACAATAAAACAAATCCATGAAGCTAATAAATCAAATCCAAATCGCAACATCCAACTCTGTGATGAACTGATCCAGATTGATCGAAAAAACTAATTATACAAGTTGATCATTAAGGTTTGGTCCAACTAGCCCAACCATATTAAAGAAGCCCACTATTTTTCTGAACAAAAACATTCATTTTCTCAATATTAAAAATTTTCAAAATATAAGAAAATGACTTAAATACAATATTTATTTATTTCTTTAAAATTATCTATTTAAAGAATCGACATATGTAAAAATAATGTGTATATTATATTACCTACACATTACATATTCACATGTAGGTAAACATTTAAAAAACATATGAACAAATTAGTTTAATGAAAAGGGTTATTGGATTTTAATAATCATAAGTTTCATCCGTTGGCTGATAACAATCACAACTTTAAAAATTCCCACTAATAATCCCAACTTGTAAAAGTTTGGCCGCCATTGATCCTCTTCTAACATAGGTCCACTTAAATCAATTAAGGAGTCTCTAGGTGTAATTGAATCTATTGAGGATACCAAATTCTTATATGTTTGAAAAGGATCAATGGTGTCTAAACTTTTACAAGTTGAGATTATTTGAGGGAATTTTTAAAGTTGAGATTATTATCGGCCAATAGGTGAAACTTAGGATTATTAAAATCCAATAACCTTAATGAAAACCAAGAACCAAGTTTGTGTTTTATAGTTTGTGATCTATTCCATTGTTTTGTTGAAACAACAATGCTTTATGGAAGAGTGCGTGTTAGTTTTGCTGTTAACCAGTTGTCTGTTAATTTTGTTGATAGATTACCATCAGCATTAACCACTTAGGTAGTGTTTGGTATGAAGGAATGAGAGGTGGAATGGAATGGATGATTACGAGGGAATGAAGAAAAGAGTGTTTGGTTGGTCAATGGAATGGAATCACCCATTCCAAAAAGCATTTCATTCCCTCAAAATCATTTCATTCACTCCCCATGTTTTTTTTTCATTCCATCCCCTCTTGCACCATTCATCAACACCACAACCCATCACCTTCGCCACAACCTACCACCACCCCCACCCACCATCGACGCCATCGTCGCCACCCGCCACCACCTCACCCCGACAGCCACCGTCGCCACCCACCCGCCACCGTTATCACCCACAGCCGCGACCAACTGCTAACGCCACTCGCCAACGCCACTCGCTAACGCCACTCGCTGCCGCCCACCACCATCGTCGCCGCCACCACCAACCGTCACCGCTGCCGCCACCAACCGCCACCACCCACCACCAACGACCGCCTTGCCGCCACCACCACTCTTTGTCGCCGCCACATCGCCACTCGCTGCAACCACCACCGCCCATCGCCGTCTCCACCCACCACCGCCACCTATAAGTCTATAACCACCCACAATTACTACCACCGACCACCACCAGTCATCGTTGATTTTATTACTTCGTTTTTCTTGCCTACGGAACAATACACAATAATAATTTATTCCATTCACACATGGTAACCAAACAAGACATGGAATGGTAATGATCCATTGCATTTCCTCGTCCATTCCATTCCATTACCCCATACCAAACAGACCCTTAGTTTTTATTTTTGGAACAATGGTATCAATTTGGTTACTTTTGATGATCTTTCTTTCTGGCAGTATTAACTTCCTTACTATTAATTGTTGCTTTTCTCAATAATAATTTGGTTTTTTTATCGACAAACTAACATACATTTCTAACTGCTTTTATACCTACATTTTGTAGGATTTGAATCATCTGCCTTATAGTTAGAGAAAAAACACCTTACCATCACACTGTATCCCTCAGGTGTAACAATATCTTAGTTAATAATGATGCTGTTTTATTTTTAGATAGAAAGAATAGTTTTGTTTTTAACAATTTGTAAAAAATAAAAATAAAAAACAGAAACATCAACATGTATTAATGTTTGAAAACTAGACCGTTGTTATCCTCACTATATTTTCAAGTGCGAAGTTATTTATGGTTAGTTTTATCTCATGATTATTGGTGGTGCTTGACCAAAAATTCCGCAGGGATAAAAAGTCATGGGACCGAAACAATTTTTTTTCCTATCTCTATGTTTCAGATTTGGGTCGGGTCAAATAAGAATAACTCCAAATAAAACTAAATAATCTCCATTCATTCAAAGGACCTGTTCTTACACATAAAAAAACTAAATAATGTTTAACAAACAAAAGACCAGAATATTTATAATGATACGAGGTAAATTATAAGTACCTGCTCTTGTGGCTCACTAGTGGAAGCTTTGTAGTTTACTCTCTTGTTCATCATCATTTCTTTAAAAAAAGAAGGGAAATTTGACAGAATAGTAACTAAGTTTTAAAAGTGTTCTAATTAGGTCACTGGTGTCGTTTTTGTCACAATTAGATAACCTATATTCAAATCAAGCCATGTCTTTTTTTCCACGTGTCAAGAAAAAAAAAATGGAGCATAAGATGCTGGGGTTGAATTATTTTAATATATGAAATTATAATTATTAAAAATAAAAACCATTTAATTACATTAAAAATAAAAAAAACAAGTTACAATCCACGTCATCACTCGACGTTATCATCAAATAAAAGAGAAAAAAAAAATAAAAATCCGCATCACCACAGTTACCTGTGAAATGGATGAAAAAACCCTTAATTTTAATAAAGAATGAATGTTGAGTGACCTGATTGGAACACTTTTGAAACTTGAGTGACCTAATTGGAACACTTTTGAAACTTGGTTACTATTCTACAAACTTTGTTACAAAAAAGAATGAATAGTTTTGACAATTTCCATGATATACCTAACAAAAAACAATCAATAGAATTGGGTTAAACTACCATTTCACTGTACTTCCTTAATTGGTCATCTTCCCCAAATCCCCATTTCCACCATTATAAACCCTAATTTTGGAACATTGAACAATAATCACAATAGATGCAATGCATAGGTTAATCTCATATTAAATAATACAATTAAGGGTCTAAAACACTAGTAATGCCCAAAATTTCAATTCAATATTAATCCTAGTTCACAACCTACCCTTTAAGAGCTACATAATAGTGAATGAGAAAATAAATTAAATGATTACCTTGTTTAAATTCTTGATTAAACACCTCTATCCTGCTTGATTTCTTCCATGTTTCTATCCAATCTGATGAAGTATAAAGGATTGAAGGCTTCAAGAATCATGAACACAAAACTTTTTTTTCTTCTGTTAAAGTTGAACACATATGGGTGCTCAAATCCCTCACATATTGCTCTTTTTTTTTTGTTTAAACATCTTTCAGTCAAGACAAAAATGAAAACTCATGTTTCATTTATATAAATACTAGTTTCAAATTTTATTTAAACTAACTTTAAGTTTAAAAACAATTATAGAATTTACTAATAGCCCTATTCAGCATGTTTTTTTAACTCAATACGAAAATATGTATAGATTTTTGGACAACAAACATGGTTGGGGCCGGGAATTTTTAGGCAAAATAATTGGCAGAGGGGGGGGGGGGGGACCTATATAATTTTAAAAATTTCAGACGAAAAATTGGAAAAATTACACTACTAATCGAAACATTGGCAGGGCGGGCGCACCCACTGGCCCCTTAAAAGTTGCACCCCTGCTCATGGTATTTTTCAAGTTCGAAGTTCAAGATCTCGGTATCACTTTCTCAACCTTTGCTACTAATGTATATATTTGTTGATGTAAAATGGCGCAATAATTAGCAATCATTGTCTTCATTTCTCGGTATTTTGAACTACATGTATCATCTGAGTGATGCGCTTCTCGACCCTTGAATAGAACAAACATAGACGTGACTCTCCCTCGTAACACCATACTTTTTAGCACATTACCAATGATTGGGTCCTACAATACGTCGACCTAAGCACGAGCCAACACCTTCTCCTCTTTGGAAGTCCACTTTAGAGGAGTATTGGACTCACCGATTTTCTTTCCTCATCTATAATTGACTTTGGACGGTTTGGATTGTCTCAGGTTCAGGTTGTAGTTCGGTGTCAGGTTCCGACTGGAATTGGTAGTTCCAAAAACTATACGATGGCGTTTGTGCTTGTGGGTGTTTGTGCTTGTGGTACGTAGTATTGTTCGTTTAGATTTGAATGGAGGTAATGATCGTACTGACGAATAAACAACCCTTTAAATAGGGAGAATACAATAAGCCATTTTAGGAATTATTTTGGGACTAGATATACATAGATATTACAAATAAACAATAGATAATAATAATAATAATATCGGCTAAGACACCCCCACAGTTTGAGCAGGCATAGGACATGCGTTCAGACTGGAATGAAAGGACTGGAATAATTGTTTGGAGATCCCTTTGGTGAAAATATCTGTATACTACGAACATGAGGGGACATGAAGAACACGAACATGGCCGATTCGAACTTTCTCTCGGACAAAATGAATATCAATTTCAATATGCTTCGTTCGCTGATGCTGAATAAGATTATCTGACATATAGACTATAGAAACGTTGTCACAATACACAATGGACGCGCATCGTAATGGAGTATTCAACTCAAGCTAGAGGTTTCAGATCCAAGTAGCTTCAGCCATAGTATTAGCAACACCAAGATACTCATCTTCGGCACTGGATCGTGAGATCGTTGGTTGGCGTTTAGACGAGCACGAAATAAGATTGTCACCTAAGAAAACACAATACCCACTCGTGGACCTGCGAGAAATCCGGGCAACCACCCCAATCAGTATTAGAATAAGCTATCAATGATTGGGTCCATAATCCATAGTACCCTGTAAATACAGTATGATCCGTTTAAAAAAGGCAAAGTGAGTATCACGAGGATCATGAATAAACAAGTAAATTTGTTGCACGACATATGAGATGTCAGGTCGGGTGAAATTTAGATATTGCAGTGCTCCAGGAAAACTTCGATACAAGGTAGGATCATGAAAGGGAGCACTTTCTTCAACACTAAGTTTGGCAGATAAGTCTATCGGTGTGGCACAAGGTTTGCAATTCGACATGGATGCCCGTGAGATAATATCTTTAGCATACTGTTCCTGAGATAAAAACAAGCCCTGTGACTAACGAGTGACTTTAATACCCCAAAAAATGATGCAAAACACCCAAATCTATCATTGCAAATTCCATGGAGAGAGTACGAACAATCTCTTGAAGAAGGGTCGTGGTAGAAGCTGTAAGAATATTATCATCAACATACAGTAGCAAATAAGCAATATCCGTTCCTGTGCTGTAAATAAAAAAAGAGTTATCACAAGCACTACTCTGAAAACCATGTGAAAGTATGTAATTTGCGAACCGCATGGACCAAGCACATGGTGCTTGCTTGAGCCCATATAAGGACTTTTTTAGGCAACAAACAAAATTAGAATGTCATTTCTCAATAAACCAGGTGGTTGATGCATAAAAACCACATCATTTAAATTGTCATGTAAAAAGGCGTTCTTAACATCAAGTTGATGTATAGGCCAGTCTCAAGAAACCGCCAATGAAAGTACAGTTTGGATTGTTACTGGCTTAACAACCGGATTGAACATATCTTCACAATCAGTCTGCACCGTTTGAGATATCCCATTAACCACTAAACGTACTTTATACCTTTCCAAGGACCCATCTGATTTAAACTTATGATGAAATAACCACATGCATTGAATAATCGGTCTGTCAAACGGGCGTGGAACCAATTCCCATGTATCATTATCTTGTAAAGCGGTAAATTCAAATTTCATGGCACGTAACCAATTTGGATCAGCAAAGGTTTTTGGATAGGATGTAAGAACAGAGGAAACAATTGTGGTGGAAAGTGTGTGGTGGGTTGGTCGAGAGAGAGGACCAACTTTTGATCTGGTAGTCATTGGGTGAGTGGAAACGGGCTGGTTCGGTTTAGGTCTGGTAGTAAGAGGGTTGGGCTGGTTCATTGGGGTTGGTTCTTAATGGGCCATAGGTAATGGTTGGACCACGTTATGGTTAGACATAATCTTGGGGTTAATTTGGGTTGTAGGGACGGAATGGGCTGGTGTGCGGTTTCGGTGGCCATAGGTCAATAGGTACAGTATAGTGCTCGGGTGTGATCGGGATGAGGTTGGTTTATGAGGCACATATGTTGTAGGGTGCTGAAATGTGAAGGAATCAGGAATAGGCTCATCTAGAAACTAGTACTTGCTGAGGGATGAAGGAATGGTGTAGGGAAAGTATGTTCATCAAAAGTAACGTAAGATGTGCACTCGACTCGTAGTAGGATCAAAACACCAGTATCACCGGAAATCAGGTGGGTATCCAAGAAAAATGCACCTCATAGAACAACTGTGAAGTTTATGAGGTTGGGTAGCAGATGTGTTAGGGTAACATGCACAACCAAACACCCGTAAGTGATCATACATGGGATGGCGTAGATAAAGTGCAAAAGTGGGAGTAAAGAAGTTAAGTCGTTTTCTTGGTAAAATGTCATGAAGGTAAGTCGCTGTGTGAAGAGCTTCCACCCAGAAGAGAGTGTTGGGTGTCGAATCAAGCTAATAAAACAATAAAGAAAAGTACTAGTATGAGTGGAAGTAGAGTTCGTGTCCTCAGAGATACAGATTAACTAGATTATACCAAAACATTTAAAACACAGATACGGTTATTTTAAAGGGGTGGGGGGGGGGGGGGGGGGGTTGATTTATCTTAAAATTAATGACAACAAAAATTATATAAAAACGTCAATTAAAGTGGTTGTGAAATTCAAATGTTAAAAGCTAAGTTCAACACCAAGGAAATTTCTTGATTCGATTCGGCTTATGATCATTAACGGTCACGGTGCAATGATCATTTTTTAATTAATAATGTGTAACAAGACTAGATGTCACGCAGTTCGAACATCCACTCTATCTAATGTCTAACCAAACGACGTTCGTTGATTAGAGCCAACCCGCTACTCTACGCTCACGCCGTCCGGATTTTAGCGTGCGGGTTGCGTGATAGAAATATCGATTATAATTAACCACTCACGCCGTTCGGAATGTTTAATTATATTATATGATTCTGTAATAGTTTGGGTTCATAGACAAACTTAAAATATTATTTTGTTCCTAGTATCAAAAATTAAAACTTGATTAAGGTTCTAAAAATCGATTGAACTTTATTAGAAAAATTAATAAATTGTTCAAGTTTACTAACAATCTAATATTTTCCGGATCGAATCAGTATAAAAACAAGAATTATGTAAACAAACCATTAAATCATAGAATCTAACATAACCGTTTCACATATAAAAAGACTAGTTGGACATGATGGCTAGTTCAATCAATACAAATACTAAAGAAAGCATCCAAGAATTCAACTTAGGAAACAAAGACAAAGTGTTTTTGTTGTTCTATAAATCACCAAAGAAAAAGATGACTCCTTGCGATTTCCCTCTGCAGCCGTCAAGTGAAGATGCTAAATCTCCGTCCAGTTTGTTGATGATGATTGTTATTTTTAAGTCCTAATATGGGCCTCCATCTACTGTTGGGCCAAGAACTCTTGTATCAATATGATCACCCAAATTAATCCCAAGAAGATTTTAGTGCAAGCCCAATTTAAAGATTGTTGTCATGCTGGACTCGTACTTCATGCCATTATGAAGGAAACTCCATCTAATTTTTACATCAACTGTTTCAATTTCATCCTTTCAAGCCACCAACAATTATCTATTTTTTATCATATAACTTGAACATTCACAGCTCCTAATCTCTTTTATCATTCGCGATTCCTTTCCTTTTAAAGATCCGCCTTTTTCACTCCCGAAAAAAACAAGCGTTTCACAAAATAATGAGGTATGACTATGAAATATGCATGATATGTGGTGAAATTTTAATATAAATATGCTATAAAAACGTGCCTAAAAATGCTACAAACAGAGAGGTAGAAGATTGGCATGTATAAGGAACACACATATAATGTCATTTAGGCGACGGATCATACGTTCAGCTTGGAGTTTTGGGAGGATGTCTGGGGACAAAAGAAACGAAATAACAACCCATGTTGATTCGCAAAGTTTTTAAAAGCATGATTGTAAAATTCCCCTCCCAAATCGCATTGAAAGGTTTTAATATGTCTATTAAATTTGGTAGTGATTAAATGGTGAAATTTGACAAAGGTTGAAAATGTTTCAGATTTATATTAAAGCGGTGTACATATTCCATTCTCTGGGAAGGCAATTCAGAAACTTCTCAACTTTCTCAAATTCAGTGTAGATGCCTTCTTGACTCCGATCAAGTTCGCTCAACAGATGATAAAATCGATTTACCGTGTCATCGAATGGCTCATTCTTTAAAGCTTTAAACACAACGAATTGGGTCTTCAATCGTTCGAGACGTCGTTTCTTGTACATTGCATTTCCCTCATAGCGCTCGATCATGCTATCCCACAACTCCTTTGAATTACTTAGCTTACGGAAAGTATGAAGTATAGATTGTGTCATAGCCATTGTAATCATCGACATTGCTTTCTCTTCACAATCATAGAATTTTCTTTGGTCGTCGGTGAGTGCCAAATAAGTATCAATCGTTAACGTTCTTACTGGTGTGGCTCCACATCCTTTAACGATACACAACCAGATCTTAATGTCTTTCGCTCTTACATACCTTTCGAAACGCTCATTCCACTCAGGAAAATCAAGCTCGTTTATCAACAAAGGAGGTTTGTCGTTACTCCCTACCTCAGCATTGTGCTTGAGGTTTTGCACCATTGCAGTCAGATTGTTGTTTGCCATTTCGAAATAGTTGTGAAAGAAACAGTGAGTTTAAACAGAAAGTTAACAGTAGGTTTCCAAGCAAAAACAGTCACTGGGAGAGTTTTCTAAGTCCAAAACCCGGAGAGAAAACACGGAGTGCAATGTCTGAGAAATTATCAGAGTGTTGAACCCGGATCACCACCTGAAATGGAACACAAAAAAAAAAAAAAAAAAAATCGGACACTACACTGTTAGGAATTAAGCTTGGACACCTAAACTTGGACACCTAAACTTGGACACTTAAACTTTGACACAAACCTTGGACTTAAACCTTTATAACTCAGACTTTATAACAAACTCGAACTAAAGCTATAGAGGTAAACTTGGACCAATTATACCATAAAAGGAAAATTCGGAGCAAGTTTAAAACTCGGACAAGCTTAGAACCAGCTTCCGGATTATCTCCCTAGTGTGACTTCACACTAGTTCACCAATACCCCGGAAACACAAACACAGAATTAAAAACACGGACAAGATTTTTGAAGATCAAATAAGGAATCTTTCAAAAATCTCCAAAACACAGTATGAATGCCATGAAGACTTTGTAAAAACCCAGATGAAGATCAACACAAAAAATCACTAAATTACTCAAAATCCATCACCAAATCACTAGAAATGACTGAGGAATCAAGAATAAATCACAAAAACTCAATAAACACTCACTAAACCCTACCAAAGTTTGAACTTTTCTCACAAAAACCTTCAAACTAAGAAACACCTACAGTAGTATGAGCACACTGCTCTGATACCACTTGTATGGCCTCCTAATCCAAGATCTCACTCAGCTAATGCAACCAACAGGTGTGCGGAATCCACATGATGATCAACCACTGTAGATGAAACACTAGAATGCAAAGATCTGTGAGAGAAATTAAGAATACAAAGAGTATTCTTGATGAGGAAGATGGATGACGTCACACACAGTAGCCGCTAGACAAAACACACACACAATAATTAGGGTTAGAAAGGTGCACAGAATTTCACACAGAATCGCCGTCTTGTCTATTCCACATAAAGGTATATATACAAGACAAACTCCGGACAACACATTGTCTGGAGACAAGGGCCCAAAGCCCATACAAGACAAACCACGAACTCCATGACATACTAGAAGTCCGGACAAAACAAACTACACAAAAACCCTGACTTTTGCCTAAACACAAACCCCTGACATAAGTCTAGACAAAAACTTGGACAAATTGTCCAAGGTTAAACCTTGGACTAAGTTTCAAGACATGTACAATAAAGACCCTAACAATTGGAAGGCATGCACTTATCACCCAAAGTGCATTAACATAAACCCAAACAAAATGTGAAAAATTGTCAACAAGGACCATTGACATGATACGAGTGTGGTATAATTTTTAATATATTTTAGCACCTTTTACTTGTTATCAAGCTTTAAATTTATACAACACGATACAATACAATCACTCTATACAACACGTTAGGGCAAGTGCACCCATCGTTGGCGTAGTATAGTGATGGTAAGATACCGAGGTCGTCCAAAGACATAAGAGCTTTTAATACCGGAATATCGTCGACGACTAATATAACCAAAAATTGGAGAAAAGATGTTAGTAAGTTTAAAAAGATAAAAGAAAGAAAATTAAAATAAATTGTTAGAAGAAACAATAAACAAGATAGAATCACTTGGTTCCGACTCCTCCTTTATGTATCCTTTGATGATTTCCGCACTTTGGGTTTTTAAGAGATTATATTAGTTATTGTGGCATGTTGTCGCAACCCCCGATCCCTTATCTATCCCGGGAACGGGCAGACGCGAACTCAGAATTTTGGTGGTATTAGTTGGTTAATTTGGCAGCGGAAATTACATCAGGACCGTAGTTAGGAAATGTTTATCAGAGTAAAACCACCATATTTGATATTAATAATTACATGGGTAAAACCCAAGTTTCTTATTACAATACGTTTATAGGGATATACCCTATTTTATTGAAATTAAAACATCATCTTTTAGGTAACTTTTATAGCCACATTTTTCTCAAGCCTTCAGTGCTCTCCAGCTGGCTTTTTACTAATTGGCTGTCACATTGTGTTACCTGAAACGCATTTTAAAAACATTTGTCAGTGGGAAATACTGGTAAGTGAATCCCAGTTTAATCAAGAAACATTTTATCAATTAAAACAGTATTGAGAGTGATCACATTGTTTATTTCTACACAATTACTCATTCAGTACTGTCAATCCTGACTGGCACGTCATATTACACATTGGCTAACTCGTTGTCCAATGGTAACGTATTGTCGTCCCGACTTACTACTCATAGTGTAGTAAATTTTGTATACAAAACCCTAACATACCGGCAGTAATTGAAGAACTACAAAGACTCAATCACCGCTTAATCACATTGTAAAACATTTAAGGTTTTGTAAAATATTACAAAAAAGTTTAACAAAAATTGGATAAACTCACATTGCTATCTTAGACTTCGCGTAAGGGTTTCCTGGATATAATCTATAATTTATACAAATGTACATAGGTTAGTATAATAACCCTTTGAAAATATTAATGATACCCTCCCCGAGACGGTATTCCAACAACTACGTCGGGCAGAACAACTACAGTTGTTACGGAACCCTAAATCAATCGGGCAGCGTATCTAATACGAAACTGGGGTTATAATACTTACAACGGAGTAGAACCTCGCTAATTAGGGGATATAATACCAGCTTTATAAAGCCTATATTCAGAATTTGAGATTGAGAAACGAAAAATGAACGATTTCTGGTTAAACCCGATGGCTCCTTTATATAGTTGCTGAAACTGACTCTCACGCGGCCCGCGTAAGAGTAGCCTTAGGGCTACGCGGCCCGCGTCAAAGCTAGTCAACGGACTAGCTCGTCCCGGTCAGCGCATAGATTCGACACGATGATGACACGTGTCGGCCTGGGGTGTTGC
Organism: Helianthus tuberosus; assembly: GCA_030545235.1. Classification (NCBI taxonomy): domain Eukaryota; kingdom Viridiplantae; phylum Streptophyta; class Magnoliopsida; order Asterales; family Asteraceae; genus Helianthus; species Helianthus tuberosus. The sequence continues at coordinate 191,040,643 of CM060405.1, forward strand.
TGTGTTCTTGATCTCCCGCGGCCCGCCTGAACTTAAGAATTAACGACATCAGGTTTAAACCTTGATACCGCCCGTGTAAGTGTTGGGGGGGGGGGGGTCCTACGCGGCCCGCCTCAGCTTAAAAATCAGGTTTTTATTTATTTTAAATGTTATTTAATGTATTTCGGGCTCGGTTTGCACGTACGGGGTGTATTTAAAGACATATTGAGACATTTTAAAATATACTAGGGTGTCGGAATTTATTTGAGGATGTCGGTTTTATTGAGGGTTGTTACATCCTCCCCAGCTTGTTATAGAGCTCGTCCTCGAGATCTACTGGAACAAGTGCGGATATTTCCTTTGCATTTCAGATTCAAGCTCCCATGTGTATTCAGGTCCTCTTTTGGAGTCCCACTTCACTTTGACCAGAACTAGTCTCTTATGCTTGAGGTTCTTGACTTTCATGTCTTCAATCTGTAGAGGCCTATCTACAAACTTGAGTTGTTCATTTACCTCTATATCCTTAAGAGGTACTATCAGTGATTCATCAGCTAAACACTTTTTGAGATTAGATACATGAAATACATCATGTATTCCTGCCATTTCCTCTGGCAGTTGTAACTGATAGGCTACAGGTCCTATTCTTCTAATAATCTCAAAAGGTCCAACATACCTGGGACTTAGCTTTCCCCTTTTTATGAATCTTACTACTCCTTTCCAAGGAGAGACCTTTAATAATACTTTATCTCCTACTTGAAATTCCAAGGGTTTGCGTCGGTTATCAGCATAACTCTTCTGTCGATCACGTGCTGCTTTTAATCATTCCTTGACTTGAATGATCTTGTCGGTTGTTTCTTGCACTATCTCAGGTCCAAATAGTTGCTTTTCCCCAATTTCTTCCCAACAGACTGGGGTTCGGCACTTTCGTCCATAAAGTGCTTCAAATGGTGCAGCATTGATACTTGTGTGATAACTATTATTATAAGAAAATTCTATTAAAGGTAAGTGATCATCCCAATTACCTCCGAAATCAATTACACAAGCTCTAAGCATGTCTTCCATTGTCTGAATTGTCCTTTCGCTTTGTCCGTCTGTTTGAGGATGATAAGCCGTGCTTAGATTTAACTTGGTTCCCATTGCCTTTTGGAAACTTGACCAAAAATGAGAGGTAAATCGACTATCCCTACAGAAACAATTGATAAAGGAATTCCATGTAAAGAAACAATTTCATTTACATATAATTTAGCTAATTGTTCCATACTGAGAGTTTCCTTCATTGGTAGGAAATGAGCTGACTTGGTTAGCCTATCTACAATCACCCAGATTGTATCATTTCCTTTCTTTGTTTTGGGTAATTTAGTAACAAAATCCATTGTTATTAATTCTCATTTCCACACTAGCATTTCTAATTGTTGTAGAAATCCTGAAGGTTTCTGGTGTTCAGCTTTGACTTAAGAACATGTTAAACATTTAGAAACATAGGCTACTATGTCCTTTTTCATTCCTATCCACCAGAAATTTTTCTTTAAATCCTGGTACATCTTATCATTTCCTGGATGCATCGTATATTTGGATTTATGGGCTTCTTCTATTATACGATGACGCAGGTTTCCTAATTTAGGTATCCATATTCTCTTTTTATGGAATCTCCAAATTCCATCTGTTCCTTGTTCTAACTCTTTAATCATACCTTTCAATTTTTCAGTATCATCCTTGATTACTGATTCTTGTGCTTCTCTTATCTGATCATTTAAATCTACTTGCAGGTTTAATTTAAGAGAACGTACCCTTTTTGGCTTTTCATGATACTTTCGGCTTAAAGCATCTGCCACTACATTTACTTTTCCTTCATGATACTGGATATCACAATCATAGTCACTAAGCATCTCCATCCAGCGACTTTGTCTCATATTCAACTCCTTTTGCTTGAAAACATACCTTAAACTCTTATGATCAGTGAATATGGTAAACTTATTACCATAAAGGTAATGTCTCCAAATCTTAAGAGAAAAAATTATAGCTCCTAACTCTAAATCATGGGTTGAATAATTCTCTTCATGATTCTTAAGTTGTCTAGATGCGTAAGCTATAACCTTTTGTCGTTGCATCAATACACATCCATAACCTAATTTGGAAGCGTCACAAAAGACTACAAAGTCTTCAGCTCCTTCTGGTAATGCTAATATGGGTGTATGGGTTAATCTTTACTTAAGGATTCTAAATGCTTCTTCTTGTTTTAATCCCCATTCAAGCTTAACAGATTTACAAGTTAGCTTAGTTAAGGGAATGGCTATTCTAGAAAAATCTTGAATAAATCTTCTATAATAACCGGCCAATCCTAAGAAACTTCTAACCTCGGTTGGTGATTCAAGGGTTTTCCATTTAGTAATAGCCTCGATTTTTGTTGGATCCACATGAATTCCTTCATGATTAACTAAGTGTCCGAGAAACTGTACCTGTTCTAACCAAAATTCGCATTTGGAAAATTTAGCGTAAAGCTTTTCCTTTCTTAATAAGCTTAAAAGTGCGTGCAAATGCGTTGCATGTTCCTCTTTATTCTTAGAATAAATGAGAATATCATCTATGAAGACAATTATGAATTTATCCAAATAAGGCTTACATATTCGGTTCATCATGTCCATAAATGCGGCTGGGGCATTGGTTAAACCAAATGGCATGACAGTAAATTCATAATGACCTTACCTTGTTCTGAATGCGGTTTTAGGAATGTCCTCTTCCTGTACCTTTAATTGATGATATCCTGACCTTAAATTGATTTTAGAGAAAAATCGAGCTCCTTGTAGTTGATCGAACAGATCATCGATTCTCGGTAATGGATATCGATTCTTAATCGTAACCTTGTTTAATTCATGGTAGTCAATGCACATACGCATTGATCCGTCTTTCTTTTTAACAAACAGTATCGACGCTCCCCATGGTGATGAACTTGGCTGTATAAATCCTTTTTCTAGCAATTCGTCCAATTGTTTCTTCAATTCCTGCATTTCTGCTGATGCCAAACGATAAGGTGCTTTGGCAATCGGTGCTGTTCCTGGTATTAAATGGATTCTGAATTCAACTTCTCTATCTGGAGGTTGCCCTGGAAATTCTTTTGGAAATATATCTGAAAACTAAGATACTACTGGAATATCTTTTAAATCCTTTCCTTTAGTGTTAGTGATTGTGGAAATCAAATACACTATAGAACCTTTTCTTATATAACTTGCAGTTTTTATCACAGAGATAAATTTTGTGAATCTAGATGGTTTATCTCCTTTAATTGTGATCGTTTTACCTTTTGGTGAATTTACTTGAATTGACTTTTGATCACATAAAATACTGGCTTTATTGGCTATTAACCAATCCATTCCTAAAACAACATCGAATCCTGCCAGATTCGTGGGATAAAGATTTGCAATAAATTTCTGATTTAAAATTTCTATACTTGCTCCCTACAAGATTTCAGAAATTCTAACAGTTTCTCCATTAGCTGTCTCTACTAAGCATTCTTGTGGTAGTTTAATTAATGACTGATTTAGAAATTTGAAAAATGATGTATTAATAAAACTTTGGTTTGCACCAGAGTCAAATAATACTTTAGCAAAGACATCATTAACTAAAAACGTACCAGCTCTGACATCTGGAATCATCTTGGCTTCATCTGCGGTTAGAACAAATACTCTAGCATTTTTAGTATTCTTGTCGTCTGTAGCTGGAGCTAATTTAGGGCAATTAGGCTTAATATGACCTTGTTCTCCGTAGTTGTAACATATCCTGTTATTAGCTTTCTTCCTGTAATTTTCTTCCTTATGTCCCAATATTTTGCAAAAGTTACTGTATATGGAGCATCTTTCTGAATGCTTTCTTTTGCAATTCTTACAGTAAGGTGTAGAAGTAGAACCTATATTTTTCCCACGATTAAAATTTCCAGAACGAAATTCTTGTGTGAGCTTCTGGGTTAGGTTCCTCATTTGATCCTCTTCTCGGGTGCAGACTAATTCATCTGTCAAGGTATTTGCTAGTTCTACAGCTTCTTCTATGGTTTGAGGTCTAGCTGCCTTGACTATGTTTCTTATCTCTCCAATTAATCCCCAGATATAACGGGAGATCAATACTGGTTCAGGTGAAGCAAGAGTTGACACTATTCTAGCATATTCGAAGAATATTTTAGTGTATCCCTTACTATCCACACCAGTTATCCTAAGGTTTAAGAATTTGTTTGCTATCTGTTCCTTCTCATTGGGTGGGCAGAATTTCCTTTCTACCTTGTCCTTAAATTCTTCCCATTCCATATTGTAAGTTCTATCACTTCCTCTTGATTGGAGGATAGTGTTCCACCATTCTAGTGCTGAATTCTTAAACAGATTAGAAGCAAAAAATATCTTATCTTCTTCAGCACACTTGCTTATTCTTAAGACTGCCTCAGTCTTCTCTATCCAGCGTAGGGTTGCAATGGCCCCTTCGTTGCCCGAGAATTCCATTGGTTTACAAGACCAGAATTCTTTATAAGAACAGCCGTAAGACACGGTTCTTCTCCTTTTGGGAATGGGCACTTGAAGTACAGGTCCATTGTTTACACTGTTTTCGGGTTCGATGGGTCGCTTACTGCTATGCTTACTTTTATTATTCACTTCTTGAATCGTTTGAATAATAAATGGTATTGCATCTATGATTCCTTGTGCCACTATATGTTGAACGACACTATTATCCATTTGGTTTCTATTGTTATTGATGCTCGGATTCTCATTAACCACGTTAATGTTACTCTGGTTATCATTATTCAGATTTCCTTGATTTCCTTCGTCAGCCATCTGAATTTTAAACATTTACCAATCATTAATAGAGTAATTAAATAGTTTAAGTAACAACCACATAGTACACATATTGGTCAAAAATGTCGTGCCTTGCGACTTTACTCTTTTTGCTATAGTAGGCGTCAAATACACACTAAAACAGAATTACAATACTACTATGCCTCGTTAACCACAGAGTGGTCTATACTACGATAGATTTATTATTACACATATTTTATTTATTATTATTACCAACTTTATCATCTCCTTCATGGATATGGATTTCCCCTGAAATCCATCTGGAGCTCATCGTATTTCCATACGAGTTGCTCTCCTACATACCTCATCCTCTCGCTACTTTCTATGATTTCTTCTCCAAAATTTCGGAGTTCTTGCAAATTCTCTGCACTCATTGGGGGTGCAGGTACTGGTATTGGCTCTGGGTACTGAGGTACTGGATTCTCCTGAGGGTATGGATTCTCCAAAATCTCCCTATTGTATTCATCATTGTCAAAATAGGGATCTAGTGGGTCCAAACCTGGATATGCTGCTAAGTTCGGCAAGGTTTCTTCGTCTAAGTGATAGCGTGGCACATAATCCCTATGATCATCAAACCATGGATCATAATTTGGATCTAGAGGATTAGGGGCTGGTATCCTAGGTATCTCCTCTAGGTTAAAATCAGGCATTTCTACCTCCATTGGTTGAGTAGGAAACAAAGGTAAGGGTTGTGGGGCTACTAGTTGTTCCAGACTTGGGTCAACAGCAGTTGTAGCTAGGATATGGAAATTGGCTAGGCTTCTATTAAGCATTTCCTGTATATGGGCATCTGTCTTTCACTTAGCAGCTGCTAGAACTCTTTGCTGTTGCAACTTTCACATTCTTTTCCTACGTGCAAATGCTTCCTTACTGAACCATCCTCTCTTTTTATGAGGGAATGGCTCTTCTAACTGAGCTTTAAAGGCAAACATCCCTTCTTCCTGATCAGCAGAATACCCAGAAAGGGCAGGCTGTGAAGAGGTACCTTCACTCCTAGGTGAATCAGACAACTGACGACACATGTCTGAGGGTCCTTGATCACTCATACTGTAAACTAACAAATAGTCAAATAACACAAAACACATAATCACATAAATTATTTCCTAACACAAAATTTCGATTTTCAAGTGTCAGCAGAACACTTCTTTGGCTTAGACCAGTGGCTAGGCTCTGATACCACCTTCTGTCGCAACCCCCGATCCCTTATCTGTCCCGGGAACGGGCGGACGCGAACTTAGAATTTTGGTGGTATCAGTTGGTTAATTTGGCAGGGGAAATTACATCAGGACCGTAGTTAGGAAATGTTTATTAGAGTAAAACCACCATATTTGATATTAATAATTACATGGGTAAAACCCAAGTTTCTTATTACAATACGTTTATAGGGATATACCCTATTTTATTGAAATTAAAACATTGTCTTTTAGGTAACTTTTATAGCCGCATTTTTCCCAAGCCTTCAGTGCTCTCCAGCTGGCTTTTTACTAATTGGCTGTCACATTGTGTTACCTGAAACGCGTTTTAAGAACATTTGTCAGTGGGAAATATTGGTGAGTGAATCCCATTTTAATCAAGAAACATTTTATCAATTAAAACAGTATTGAGAGCGATCACATTGTTTATTTCTACACAATTACTCATTCAGTACTATCAATCCTGACTGGCGGGTCATATTACACATTGGCTAACTCATTATCCAATGGTAACGTATTGTCGTCCCGACTTACTACTCACAGTGTAGTAAATTTTGTATACAAAACCCCAACATACCGGCAGTAATTGAAGAACTACAAAGAATCAATCACCGCTTAATCACATTGTAAAACATTTAAGGTTTTGTAAAATATTACAAAAAGTTTAACAAAAATTGGATAAACTCACATTGCTATCTTAGACTTCACGTAAGGGTTTCCTGGATATAATCTATAATTTATACAAATGTACATAGGTTAGTACAATAACCCTTTGAAAATATTAATGAAACCCTCCCCGAGACGGTATTCCAACAACTACGTCGGGCAAAACCACGACAGTTGTTACGGAACCCTAAATCAATCGGGCAGCGTATCTAATACGAAACTGGGGTTATAATACTTACAACGGAGCAGAACCTCGCTAATTAGGGGATATAATACCAGCTTTATAAAGCCTATATTCAGAATTTGAGATTGAGAAACGAAAAATGAACGATTTCTGGTTGAACCCGATGGCTCCTTTATATAGTTGCTGAAACTGACTCTCACGCGGCCCGCGTAAGAGTAGCCTTAGGGCTACGCGGCCCGCGTCAAAGCTAGTCAACGGACTAGCTTGTCCCGGTCAGCGCATAGATTCTACACGAAGATGACACGTGTCGGCCTGGGGTGTTGTCGTGTTCTTAATCTCTCGCGGCCCGCGTAAACTTAACGGGGGTCTTACGCGGCCCGCCTGAACTTAAGAATTAACGACATCAGGTTTAAACCTTGATACCGCCCGCGTAAGTGTTGGGGGGGGGGGTCCTACGCGGCCCGCCTCAGCTTAAAAATCAGGTTTTTATTTATTTTAAATGCTATTTAATGTATTTCGGGCTTGGTTTGCACATACGGGGTGTATTTAAAGACATATTGAGACATTTTAAAATATACTAGGGTGTCGGAATTTATTCGAGGATGTCGGTTTTATTGAGGGTTGTTACACATGTCCCTCTTTTGGATGCAACAATACCCTCAGCCATATTGGTCTAAGTCAGTAGAGATACAGTCCCGCAAGGTTGGATTATTAAAAGATAATTAAATAAATTATTAATGCAAAATGCGGCATGTCCCTCTTTTGGAGGCAACGCTACCCTCGACCATATTGGTCCGAGTCAGCAGGGATACAGTCCAGCAAGGCCGGGTTAAAGTTTCAATAGTAGTTTATTTATAAGGGATTCAAGCAGTTCTTACTTCCCCCAGTTGGATATTATCTGCCTCAAGAGAAGTCCTAATAAGCTTAAATCAAGTCCTCGCATTATCTATACACTAATCGAGGCAAGAACTTTACCCAAACCACCTTTCTAACCTTCTTCCAGGCAGTTAACGTGCTTTATATATACCATGTTGGGATTGAACCCTACAAAGGAACAGATGATATGCAAAGCAAAACTGGTTCAGAACAGTAGATCCTTCATAAGCAGTATTTGTACAAGTCTTTCTCCTTGACAGTGGCCCTAACAACTGATAGACTCTAAGTACTGCCCATTACAACTGCTGTTGATCTAAAGACTGATGAAGATTAAAGTACTGAAGCTCAATCTACTGATGTGTCTCAAGTCCTGTTGAAGAGCAAAGCACTACTTAAGCTACAACAGTGGAATGAAGAATCAGTGTTTTATTTATGCTTTGTCTATGTAATCAGTAGTTTGTAATCAGTGGTTGTATAGATCAGTGTTTGTAGTTTGCTAGGAAGTTAGATGTCACTTTCATGGTGACGTCAGCCGAAGATGCTCAGTGGTTAGGTTGTACTATAAATAGAACAGTAATCTGTACTGTTCTGTTAGCTCTCTTCTTCTAAGTCATTCAGTACGATCAATTACTGGGCTCAGGCTGAGGGGGATATTTGTGCATGCATGCATTTGTATTGTTTATTATAATCAAATACAATCATTCGATTCAATGTTAAACATGTGTGCTTAAACTTTTCTTCCATTGATTGTGTTCTCAAAGTTTATTTCATTATTCCGCTGCAATTAATCTCTGTTTCATCTTCATTTTAATTAAACAAACACAATCTAAGAAACTCAGATCCTAACAATTGGTATCAGAGCAAGGATAGTCAAATTTGATCTAACAATCATTTTGACGTAAAAGTTCAGCTCAATTTCGTTGATACTTTTGATTGTTCGTTTTTAGTTGAAAAATAGAGTAAGGTATAATCACGTACAAAAGTTGATTATTTAGTACCTGTAAAACAACCAGAATGACGTCACAATCACAGGACATTCATAACACTAGCTCACTCTTTAAACCACCTATGTTGGTCAGATCTGAATACAACATCTGGCAGTGTAGGATGGGTCACACCTTAGCTCAACAAAATACAGGATGTTGGAATTCGGTTGTCTTTAGACCACATGTTCCAATGGTGCCGAGTGCTGAAGATCCAAAAACCTTTGTACCTAAGAAAATTGAAAACTATTCCGAACAGGATTTTCAAAAAATTGAACTAGATGCAAAGGCCTTTAGCATAGTTGCATCAGCACTCCCAAATGAAATTTATGCTGGGCTGTTATACTATAACAGTGCCAAGGAATTGTGGGATGCACTTAAGGAACAGTTTGGTGGTACTGAAGAAGTAATTGAAAACAATAGGGAGGTTTTGAATCAACAATATGAAACATTCTATCACATCAAGGGTGAATCATTAACATAACAGTTTGAACGTTTTAGTTGTCTCATAAGTGAACTGAAACTTATTAATACTGAATTTACTAAATCAACTCTAAACAGCAGGTTTCTAAGGTCACTTCCTGAAAAATGGGACACAATTGCTTTTGTAACCAGAAATTCAGTTGGGTTCAAAGAGTTAACACTGACTCAACTTCATGGTAGACTCCTCACTTATGAGAGGGAGTTGAACCAGAAAAAGAAGTTACAAGAGTCAGGGAAGGTTGCTGATGACTACACATTTGGTAGGACAACACTTCTTGGTCAAGAGGAATCTGGTAGTAGTAAGGATCAGAGTTATGATCATTACATTGACATAACTGCTGGTGGAGCTTTTAACAACTCTGATTCTTACTCAACTAACTATGCTTTCACACCTAGTAGTGAAAACAAGATTTCTGATAATCTCTCTTTTGAACTCAATGATCTCCAGCATTTTGATCCAACTGATTTAGAGGAAATGGACATATTGCACCAACTTGCACTGCTGAGTGTTAGAACCAGCAAATTCTATAAGAGAACAGGGAGAAAATTTCCAGGGTTACATGGGAATCTAAAAGTAGGGTTGGATAAATCAAAGATAAAATGCTACAAGTGTAATAGGTTAGGTCATTTTGCTAGAGAGTGTAGGAGTCAAACTAATGGACCAATCATCACACATCCTAGCCCTAGACCACAAAATGACCAAACCACTGTGCAGTATTCCCAATATGCCCCTGCTGCTCATGTAAACACTGCTCACTATGCACACCCTGCAACCCCTGTTCCAGTACACTATGTCCAAACTACTGTTCCTCAGATACAGTATGTCCAGGCCCAAGCTTCTCAGGTTCATGTGCAACAAGTTGCTCCTCAACAAGCTACCCAAACATCTGCTCAAACAGATCAGTAAAGCTTCTTTACCCAAGGCTTTGTTGATTGGAGTAGCTTGGCTGATGAATTAGGTGATGAAAATTTTGCTCTATATGCTAAAAATGATGCTTCTAGTGAAGGGCTGGAAACTGAAGAAGGGCTGGAAACTGAAGAAGGGCAGTCAAATGAAGAAATAGTGGATACAATTGCTGAAACAATGGTTACTGCTGTTGTTGGTGAACAACTGTTGGAAGAAAATTCAGAAGCTCTGATAGAACCACTGTCTGACCCCTGGTCTGTTGAAGAAGAAGAGAATAAGCAAGAAGAAAGTGAGGAGAAAAAGCCAGAAGAAAGTGAACATGTCTGTGATTGTGCCATAATGGCTGCAACTAAGGTATCACCCCAGGTTCTTAAAAACCTATGTACAGACAAATGCATCATAGAATTTGCAAATATCAAGGAGGTGAATAAAAACCTTAGAGATAAAATGTAGAATGATGAGATACAATTTGAAAAATCTTTAAAAGAATTGAAAATCAAATTGTCTGAAAAAGAAAATGAGATTTGCAGCCTCAAACATGAGCATAGCATAACCAAGGACCAACTTCAGGACATGATAGAAAAATATCAGACCTGTAAAAATGAGTTGGAATCCACCCAAATCACATGTGAAAAACGGGTGGAATCCTGCAAAGGTTATGAAGTTATGCTTGAGAAACAGATCAAAAGCAATGTAAAATTTGGTGTAGGTTTTAGAAAAAATGACCAAGTTGAAAACAATGCTGCAAATGAATATGTTGAAATCATACCCACTAACAAGGATGGTCAAGAAATCAAAATAACTGATAAAAGTGGCAACAAAATCACTCTGGAAAGATCAGTGGGGTCCTTAACTTTTGAGGAGACTGAGAAATACCAATTCACCCACTTGGTCTGATGAGTGTGACCTCCTTGAAAATTTCAAACCACTGGACTTCACCACAGTGGATGTGTAACACCTCGCTTTTTGAAACTTACTTTAATTGGAAAGATTATTCATGTACCTATTTTTGGAAACTTACATCCGTATCGTATTCACATCTCGCCTCCATTTTCGTAATTCGTAACTTCGATTATAATGAAATTCTGCTTTTATACATGCTTATACGTGTTGCAATACTCGGGTTAAACGTTACCAATCTCAAATGCATACGCGCAACCGATACTCGACATACTAGTACTCATAACTTATACATGCTTGTTAACTATTAAATATATGATTAAATAATAATAATAATAATAATAATAATAATAATAATAATAATAATAATAATAATAATAATAATAACAAAAGTAAGACAACAGCCTTTGAATGGCTAGATTGTTGTGATTGTTTAATTAACACATTATATTACAACATCTTATACCACAAATGTTCAACCTTCATTATTAAAATTAAAAAAAAAAAAAAAATAGTAGGGTGAAATAGCCTTATGGCCGTGAGCCACAAAGGGCCACAAAAATTGTTTTCAATTAATGTTTTTTTTAATGTTGAAACCACCTAAAAACATAATATATTACAATTGATTAAAAGGTCACTTGATTAATTAATGGAACATACATTATCTAACCTATGATATCTCAAAACAAGGAATAAAGGAAACTGATATGGCTATTAACAGCCCACACTCGGCCGCAACTATATGTTCATATTTAAATTGTTTTTTTTATTTGTTTAACACTCAACTAACCTCTTAAATGCCAACCAAGTTTAACCCTAATCTTCCCCTATAAATACAACTTAATCTCAGCCTCCTTACAACTTTACAAACTCAAATCTTACTCTCAAATCATCCAAAATCGCAGCTAAATTCTGAAGTTCGGACAGAAGCATACACCTTCACTAAAGTGAGCATAACTCACTCAATACTTGTCCGATTTAGTTCATGCTTTTTCCTATGTGCTTGGATTGACCTTAGCTTCGATTCCATGGGTTTTTTCACAGTAAATAAGTCCTTGTAACTCCGGCAAAAAGGCTCCAAAGTTGACTGACTTTTTTTTTCATCTAAAACTTTGTTAAACTTAGTAAACTTGAGTTAATCTCATCTCAAACCTATGTCCTAATGCTCATAATCAATCGAATGGTTAGTTGGGCTTAAAAACAAGGCTGGGAAATGTTAAATCAGAGGTTAAAACCTCACAAACATTCTGTTTTGGTTAGGGTTTTACCCACAAGAAGTGTTCAAGCTTGAAGCTTGATGAAGGTGTGATTGTTAGACTAGCTTGGGCTATCTTTCATAAAAATCCACTCACTTCTTGATGTTTTCTCATAAATTAGTTGTTGTATTTCATTATTCTTGTAGGTTCATGACCCTCCTTGTTGTTCATTACAACAAATGAAGTGGTGAACAATAGAGGTACCTAAATGGAAGCTTTGTTCTTCCTACTTCATGTATGAATTCCATGATACTTAGAGGTGCCTAAATGAAGACTTTAATCTTCTACCTCATGCTTGACATATAAGATGCAATATACACTATGTAATAGTTATGTAACAACCAAATAATCGAACTCTTGGTGATGAACTAATGGACATTAGCCAAGCTAGTAGATTGTATCATCTTAGGCCTTGACAACTTGTCACGATTCTAATGGAACCTTGTTCCATGAAAACATTTAAACTCTTTTAGAGTTTCATAGTGTCAAGAACAAGTGTCATAGGTGTTAGATTATTATTTTCAAGTTATTTAAACTCCAAATCTCTAGAACCATATGTAAAAACCTCTTAAACTCCAAATCGGACACATTCAACTTTCTAGTCTCAACAACTTCGTCACTTGGATAAATCGGAAAGCATATGCAATTTTGTGAGTATACTCGAACCCATTTTTTACCTTTTAAACACTTTTGGGTGCAACATGTATTCTATGTAAAAAAAAAACACTAAACACTTGAAACTATTTGAATAATATTCTATCCACATGTAAACATGTTCACCTCTCGCTAGTCTTTTGGGAGTTAGTCTATGAACGATTTGATGTTTGTTAATCTCATATGCTATGTAAACTATTAATGTCTTTATGCTCATTAACTTCGTACAAGCCCACCTTAACAATTATAGCGCTATAGGAGTAATGCACCGCCCATTAGACTTGGGGTATTGTTAAGTTAAACATATTACCTCCCGCTACTCTATTGGGATTAGGCTATTTTAACGCATTGTATTCTAGGGTTTGAACATATAGTGACACCATTTCAGCGTATTAGTAACTTGCATCATGTTATTTATGTTGGATATGAACACGTTAAACAATTTTATTCTATTTTATGTCATGAAACAAAACTTGTATACTCGCCAACTTTTTGTTGATTATTTTAATACATGTTGCAGGTTGATAGACTCGTTGGTGCTATGAAGAATGCAACTTAGGTGGACTTAGATACACACCTAGATTAAATTTGTTATTTTGATGTATTGTTGAAACAATGTTGTCTTTTGTTTGAACTTGTATGACATTTTAGTCTTGAAATGAAATTGGATTTTAAATTATCTTGTCAAATAGTGTTATGAAGTCTCTTGCAATCTCGTTTTCGTCTCATCCTGATGTTTCCGCCATCGGTTAGGGTGTGACAGATTGGTATCAGAGCCATAACTATAGGGAATTAGGAAAAGTAGGAATGCTTTTACCTAGTCTATAGTTTTAGAGCCTTATTTTTACGTTTTGCTCGAAACTACTTGCATGCTACTTTAATTACTTCTTATTTATCATCTTTATATCTTTTAAACATATATGCCACTTTATGTGTTTCTTTTTTATTCTCTTTGAGCCTTTTAAACATATATGTCATTTTATCCTTGTGTACCATACTTGACATGCTATTCCTATGTGTTAATACTCGTTTTATTATGTGTTAATATTTGTTTTAATATTTCATTCTTTATGTGCCATTCTCGTCAAGTTTATACTTGTTTATTTAATCTTCAACATCCGCTTTTCATCATACATTTTACTCGACTATTCTAAATCCGCAAAACACTCGTATTATACAAATGAGAGAACTTAACCAAAATAGGCGTGAAACCCACAATTTGGTGAACGACTCTCAATCTACCTATTCTTTTTTTCACGAGATTCGTCATCAAGTTAGGAGTGAAGTCCTCACCTTGATGAAGAATTTCAATTTCAAATTATAGTGGACCCTCGTCAACGTTTCGAAATTACATTTTGACCCGACGAGTACCAACCACACTTAGGGCACGAAATCGTCAAGTTAGGGGTGAAACCCGCATCTTGTCGACTAGTCCCACTCCTCGATTTTCATAAATCCCGCCAAGTCTCGAATTTTCGATTGAATTGGGATATGTAGTAACCGGAAGGGTGAATACCGTTAACCGACGTGTCGGCGAGAGTAAACCACCTATTAGGCCAAAGCATACTTCTCAAATTCAAAAGACTTTTTCAACCACTTTGGTTAGTCAACGTTCCGTTTTGGAACCATCCAAGTTTTAATCGAAATTCCGTTTTATTATTCTCGATCATTTATGATACAATTCCCTCTTTTTCGAATACGAATTATTTTTGAGATTTCACTTTTACGCATATATCGTACTAATACTTTTTCATACATTTATACATTATTCACATAATTTTATTTATATCCATTGTAACAATAAATGGAGACATATCATCAAGATAAGAGTGATTTTCTTACCTTGACGACTAACTTCGTTTCTTTTCTCATCTCACAACGACCTCACCAACGAGTTAGGGGTGATTCCCTTATTTAGGTGATCGTTACCAAAACTTACTTTTAATAGACTTTATTATGTACACACTATTACGATTATACCCAAATTGATTATTATTAGTCAAATTCTTATTCATCTCAACATGCGTTGCCTATTTAAACCTACTTCTTATCCTACAATCTATTTCACTTTCACTCACATCCACAAAATTCTTAATATTATCGTAAACGCTCATTTCTTGATTTTCAAAATTTCACGAAATGCCACTTATCAATTTAGTCGACCCAATAGATCCATTGCCCAAAAAAATTCGTATTCCACGTAATTACTAAAACACACTCATCTCGCATCATTATACTAAAGATCATTATTTTTCAATTGAGAATCAAACCAACTTGTCATACAAAATATTACAAATATTATTTGATCGTTACCAAAACTCTTTTCAAAATCAACAAAGTATTTTATTGAGAACACTTTTCTCGATCACCAAGCGCATATACCAAAATTCCTTTCCTAGGGATCAACATTTTCACAATAACCTCTAAACTTCGAATTTTTTCGTTAATGAAAAGTTATTTAAAACGATGTAACATCCTTAACTTCTAGAACCTTTTCAAACATTACTGGAGACGTCAAATGAATTTAAAACATGTGGGCAAGGAAACTTCATAATAACCAATAATTTTCAACGTATGTTAATTCTTTCAAAACAAGAGTAGCAATTTCATTCTTTTACAAGGTACCATTTCACGCAACCTATGGATGTTTTATATCCTCTTCACTTGCACAAACTAGACTTTACATTTCCAAATCGACTTAACCTATTTTAATTCAATTTTTGCTCAAGTGACTACGCGCACATATCATTTTACCCTTTTTAGTTAATATCTCACTACAATCTCACGCATACCACTCGTTTCCTTCTCTTTCTTACTCAAACCTTCTTAATCTTTTGCGCGCTTTAATTCGTAGATTTTGATTAATGTTACAAACAAAATCATTATTTCTTACACTCATATTTTTACATTTTATGCCTACACTTATATCCATATTTACACATATATGTTTATAATTCAAAATTTATACATTTACGTTTATAACCACACTTATACAATTTCATTTGTATCTATATTCATACCCATATACACATTCATGCATTATACATTGGTACTTGTATTCGTTTACGTTTATACTAATGCTCACATTCATATTTCCACTCGTGCATTTTTCATACTTAAACATGTTTTACACCTATAGTCATATTCACATTCATCTCATACATTTCACTTACACCTACACTTATACAATTATTGATACACTAATATTCACAATCATGTTTCACCCATATCTATTCGATTATGCTTACACTTATCTCCACGTTCATACACTTTGTTCATGCTTATACAATTATTCCTACATTTATATTCATACTCATATATTCTATTCATACTCGAACATTCATGTTTTACACTTATATTCATGTTCATATTCATGCTTATGCATCTTATGTTCATACTCCTACTTACACTCGTATTCATACTCACACATTTTGTGTTCATATTTATACTCGTATTCACATTAGTATTCGTGTCTATACTCTCACTTATACGATTTATGTTACACTCATACTCGCATTTATACTCTAATTTATACGATTTATGTTATACTTGTACTCATATGTATGTTCTCATTTATACGATTTATGATTATACTCACATTCATTCGTTTATTTGTACTCACATTTATACTCGCTTTTCATACACGTTATGCTTGTGTTTATACTCTTGTCTTGCTTGTTGTATTTATGCTCGCATGCGTATTCATATTTAAACTTATACTATGCTCGTACTTTCTTCATACTCAAAATTATACTTTCGCACCTATACGCGAGTGAAACCCGAGGGATTCGCTTACGTTGGTCTTATACTATTTGGAACGCAAACATGCTTATATGTTACATTTCTATGCACACGCGATCTTAATTTCAAAATTTATGTATACCTTAATTCATACGCAACTAGTACAAGCTATGCGGATCATGCGACGATCAATATAATCGCGGGTGCACATGGGATTATAGCGATTGGCTCATGAGAACCATAGAGTGTACTACTGTGTATGGTAAGACACGGAATGTAACATGACACCGAATACGAAACGGACGTAATGTGGTCAAAACATGGTGGATACGCCGCTGGTACTTCCTACATATAAGTGTTTTCACCATGTTACCAAAATTTCGTAAAACGTGCCTTGAGAAATTCAGTGTTTTGCAGACCTTTTAGACCTAATAAAAACTTTAGACAACTCACAAGCGCATTATATCTGATTATCCATGACGAGACTTCATTCTTAACACATCACCTTCGTCTATCCAATACTTATGCCATTCTGATACTCGTATTCGTCTATTAGATCAATCGTCCACTTTTCATATCTCCCATTATCCCCCATTACCCTTGCCCTATTCGAACCATGTTTACAATGTAGTCTGTTTAAACGTTCGAATCCTAACATATCCCTT
The DNA here is from genome assembly GCA_030545235.1 of Helianthus tuberosus. Taxonomy (NCBI): domain Eukaryota; kingdom Viridiplantae; phylum Streptophyta; class Magnoliopsida; order Asterales; family Asteraceae; genus Helianthus; species Helianthus tuberosus. Next base: position 191,057,962 of record CM060405.1, read on the forward strand.
ACTTTTAAGACTACCTGGCTATTCTACAAACTACCACACTTTTATTGAATACAAACCGTTTTATAAAAAAATAATAAAATTCCTTCCTAATACAACACATTTTTTTAATACATCTTCAATTTAAGTTATTCAAACTTGTTTGAACTCGCTTTACCTATATGCGCTCCTATGCGTTTTCAATTATGTTTGGTACCTCAAATCAATTTAGACAGACAAACTCCTCTGCGAACCTATCTTGTCATTCTTCAAAATTTCATACCTTTTTACACTTCGAAATTTCGAGTCTCAATTTTAAAATTTTCACCTTTTTGCCAAAACTTTTTCAAGTCTTACTCTTGAATAAATTTCGGGACGAAATTTCCTAAAGGAGGGGAGACTGTAACGCCTCGCTTTTTGAAACTTACTTTAATTGGAAAGTTTATTCATGTACCTATTTTTGGAAACTTACATCCGTATCGTATTCGCATCTCGCCTCCGTTTTCGTAATTCGTAACTTCGGTCATAATGAAATTTTGTTTTTATACATGCTTATACGTGTTGCAATACTCGGGTTAAACGTTACCAATCTCAAATGCATACGCGCAACCGATACTCGACATACTAGTACTCATAACTTATACATGCTTGTTAACTATTAAATATATGATTAAATAATAATAATAATAATAATAACAAAAGTAAGACAACAGCCTTTGAATGGCTAGATTGTTGTGATTATTTAATTAACACATTATATTACAACATCTTATACCACTAATGTTCAACCTTCATTATTAAAATTAAAAAAAAAAATAGTAAGGTGAAATAGCCTTATGGCCGTGAGCCACAAAGGGCAACAAAAATTGTTTTCAATTAATGTTTTTTTTTTTAATGTTGAAACCACCTAAAAACATAATATATTACAATTGATTAAAAGGTCACTTGATTAATTAATGGAACATACATTATCTAACCTATGATATCTCAAAACAAGGAATAAAGGAAACTGATATGGCTGTTAACAGCCCACACTCGGCCGCAACTATATGTTCATATTTAAATTGTTTTTTTATTTGTTTAACACTCAACTAACCTCTTAAATGCCAACCAAGTTTAACCCTAATCCTCCCCCTATAAATACAACTTAATCTCAGCCTCCTTACAACTTTACAAACTCAAATCTTACTCTCAAATCATCCAAAATCGTAGCTAAATTCTGAAGTTCGGACAGAAGCATACACCTTCACTAAAGTGAGCATAACTCACTCAATACTTGTCCGATTTAATTCATTCTTTTTCCTATGTGCTTGGATTGACCTTAGCTTCGATTCCATGGGTTTTTCACAGTAAATAAGTCCCTGGAACTCCGGCAAAAAGGCTCCAAAGTTGACTGACTTTTCTGTTTTCATCTAAAACTTTGTTAAACTTAGTAAACTTGAGTTAATCTCATCTCAAACCTATGTCCTAATGCTCATAATCAATCGAATGGTTAGTTGGGCTTAAAAACAAGGCTGAGAAATGTTAAATCAGAGGTTAAAACCTCACAAACATTCTGTTTTGGTTAGGGTTTTACCCACAAGAAGTGTTCAAGCTTGAAGCTTGATGAAGGTGTGATTGTTAGACTAGCTTGGGCTATCTTTCATAAAAATCCACTCACTTCTTGATGTTTTCTCATAAATTAGTTGTTGTATTTCATTATTCTTGTACGTTCATAACCCTCCTTGTTGTTCATAACAACAAGTGAAGTGGTAAACAATAGAGGTACCTAAATGGAAGCTTTGTTCTTCCTACCTCATGTATGAATTCCATGATACTTAGAGGTGCCTAAATGAAGACTTTAATCTTCTACCTCATGCTTGACATATAAGATGTAATATACACTATGTAATACTTATGTAACAACCAAATAATCGAACTCTTGGTGATGAACTAATGGACATTCGTCAAGCTAGTAGATTGTATCATCTTAGGCCTTGACAACTTGTCACGATTCTAATGGAACCTTGTTCCATGAAAACATTTAAACTCTTTTAGAGTTTCATAGTGTCAAGAACAAGTGTCATAGGTGTTAGATGATTATTTTCATATGTTTATTTTCAAGTTATTTAAACTCCAAATCTCTAGAACCATATGTAAACACCTCTTAAACTCCAAATCGAACACATTCAACTTTCTAGTCTCAACAACTTCGTCATTTGGATAAATCGGAAAGCATATACAATTTTGTGAGTATACTCGAACCCAATTTTTACTTTTTAAACACTTTTGGGTGCAACATGTATTCTATGTAAAAAAAAAAACTAAACACTTGAAACTATTTGAATAATATTCTATCCACATGTAAACATGTTCACCTCTCGCTAGTCTTTTGGGAGTTAGTGTATGAACGATTTGATGTTTGTTAATCTCATATGCTATGTAAACTATTAGTGTATATATGCTCATTAACTTCGTACAAGCCCACCTTAACAATTATAGCGCTATAGGAGTAATGCACCGCCCATTAGACTTGGGGTATTGTTAAGTTAAACATATTACCTCCCGCTATTCTATTGGGATTAGGCTATTTTAACGCATTGTATTCTAGGGTTTGAACATATAGTGACACCATTTCAGCGTATTAGTAACTTGGATCATGCTATTTATGTTGGATATGAACATGTCAAACAATTTTATTCTATTTTATGTCATGAAACAAAACTTGTATACTCGCCAACTTTTTGTTGATTATTTTAATACATGTTGCAGGTTGATAGACTCGTTGGTGCTATGAAGAATGCAACTTAGGTGGACTTAGATACACACCTAGATTAAATTTGTTATTTTGATGTATTGTTGAAACAATGTTGTCTTTTGTTTGAACTTGTATGACATTTTAGTCTTGAATTGAAATTGGATTTTAAATTATATTGTCATATAGTGTTATGAAGTCTCTTGCAATCTCGTTTTCGTCTCATCCCTATGTTTCCGCCATCGGTTGGGGTGTGACAGGATGGTGTAAAAGCACCAAAGGCCAAAGTAATTCCTCTTAAGGACATCCCAACAGTGGTTCAAAACTCTGTTGCAAATGAGTCTGAAAAGAAGAAAAAGAGAGAAAAGGTTAAAAACTTGTTTTGTGATTTTTCTGAAAAGAAAAATCATTTGAAAAAAGATTGTTTTCATTTAAAAGCCTATGACATTAACAAAACAAGTACCATTGTGCCTTCAAAAAGCTGCACCATCTATGGTAAAACAAACCATCTCACTCAGGAGTGTGTGTATCTTAAAACCTTTGATGTAACACTTCAAAAACACTCATGAGTTCATCAAGTTCACAAGTCAAGAAACAACCATCCTTTGTGCCTGTCCAAACAGCTGAATCAAAACTCTGTTAAAAGAGAGGTTTAAGTGACAGATGCACCCCCTGCTAACCAATTCCAAAGAGGAAAAGGTCAACCTTCATACCAAAGGGTCCCACATGTTTATGAGGCTTACAAAAGGCCTTCTAAACCAAAAGTGAACAGGCATCCCTTTAGATATCAACAGCATAGGAAATGGCTCCCAACAGTGGTTAGAAAGAAATGCAACAAAAGCTGTCCAAACCCCTGATCAAACCACTGTCCATGTTCCTGGACTTGACTCTGACACTGTTGTGACCCCATCCAAAGCCTTATTGGCTTTGGAGACCCTCCTGAACTAACCATTCACTTGATGTGCAGGGAGCTTCTGCATGCTTAGATAGTCTTTGGTGTGTAGATAGTGGAGGCTCCAGGCACATGACTGGATGTAGAGCCCTACTCAAGGAATTCGAAACTCATGGAGGGGGTGATATATCTTTTGGTAATAATAGTAAGGGAAAGGTGTTGGGGTCTGGTACAGTCCAATCTGGAAAAGTCAAGTTTGAAAATGTCAATCTCATTGACAATCTAAAATTCAACCTCCTTAGTGTCTCACAAATGAGTGACAAAGGTTATGGGCCATTCTTTACTAAGGAGTGTTGTAGGATTGTTGGACCAGAAATGGTAAAAAAGATTGAAGAAATAATAAAAACTGGAAAAACTCAACTTGTTGGTCAAAGAAGTGGCAATGTTTATGTAGTTGATTTGTCAAAAGAGAGCCCTATGACTGATGCCTGTCTGTTCTCAGATACCTCTAACAAAGAGATAGAACTATGGCAAAGAAGATTGGGGTACACAAATCTCAAGACAATCACTGCTTTGTCAAAACAAGGCCTTGTAAGAGGTCTTCCACAAAAATTGTTCACCTGTCCTGAGCTTTGTGTTTCCTGTGTAAAAGGAAAACAACATAAAAGCTTATTTAAGTCCATTGAAGAGTTCAAAACAACCAAGTGTTTGCAAATGCTGCACATGGATATGTTTGGCCTAGTAAAAGTCACGAGTCTTAAAAAGAAAAGATATTGTTTGGTAATTGTAGATGACTTTTCTAGGTTTACATGGACTTATTTCTTACATTCTAAAAATGAGACTGCATGTATTTTGCAAGACTTTATCAAACAGGTTGAAAAGCAATTTGACTTGCCAGTAAAAGTCTTTAGGAGTGACAATGGCATAGAATTCAAAAATAGGGAGTTGGATGAGTTTTGTGTGTCAAAAGGAATTGTAAGGCAGTACAGCATTCCAAGGACACCAGAACAAAATGGGGTTGTTGAAAGGAAGAACAGAACACTGATTGAGGCTGCGAGAACCATGCTTGCAGATTCAGGTTTGCCATTAACTTTCTGGGCAGAGGCTGTAAACACTGCCTACTATGTCTAGAACAGAGTTTTGATCAACCCTAGGCATCAAAAGACTGCCTATGAAATTCCGTATAGAATCAAACCACTGATCTCTTACTTTAAAGTATTTGGCTGCCCATGCTTCATTTTGAACTTAAAAGACTCAATTTCAAAATTTGCAGCTAAAGTAGATTGTGGTTATCATTTGGGATACTCAACCACTGCTAAGGCCTACAAAGTGTTTAACTCTAGGACTAAGTGTGTGGAAGAGACTTTGAATGTAAAGTTCAATGAACTTTCTTCAATGAAAATCCCTGCAAACCCTGCTGAGTTATTTGATCTTGATAAATTTACTTTTGAAAATGTTTCTGTCAAGACTAACAGTGCAGGTCCATCTCAACCTCCTCAATCAGACAATGGATTGAAGTCACCATTCCACAACAGAAGTTCACATCCATTGCCAGAGCACCTGATGTTAAAAACAGCTGCCAAAGCTCAACCACTGCTACATCAATAATCGTTGACCAAAGTAGTCCTCAAACCCCTGTTTCCACTTCCTCAAACACTGTTGATAAAAATCCTTAAACAGTGGATAAAAACCAACATGTTTTCACACCAATTCCTCCAATCCCTCCACCTCCATTTCAATACACTATTGGATCATCAAAGTCACCAACAGTGGTCAGTTCAGATGATTCACATCTGCAACCCTCACCCTTAAATGCCATTGTTCCATACAAAGGAGATTTAATCTTCTTGAAGTCTCATCCACCTGACCAAATCATTGGCAACATCAGTGAAGGGGTGCTCACCAGAAGTCAATCCCAAAACATCTATCTTTTTGCTGGTTTTCTATCACTTCATCAACCTGTCAAGTACCAAGAGGCACTGAAAGACAACAGTTGGGTGGAAGCCATGCAAGAAGAGCTCCAACAGTTTAAGAGACAACAAGTATGGGAACTTGTACCACTACCAGAGGGTGTGAGTCCTATTGGCACAAAGTGGGTCTTCAAAAACAAAACTGATGAACGGGGCATTGTTGTCAAGAATAAAGCAAGGCTTGTGGTTCAAGGTTTCAGACAGGAAGAGGGCATTGATTATGATGAAACTTTTGCCCCTGTAGCAAGATTGGAAGCTATCAGATTATTCCTGGCCTTTGCTATCAACCACAACATAAAGGTGTTTCAAATGGATATCAAATGTGCATTCCTCTATGGTAAGATTCAAGAAGAGATATATGTTTGTCAACCTCCTGGTTTTGAGGATCCATTTTATCCAAATCGGGTCTATAAGCTAAATAAAGCTTTGTATGGCCTGAAACAAGCACCTAGAGCCTGGTATGAAACTTTATCCACCTTTCTACTCTCTATTGGTTTCACAGGAGGTAAAATTGATAAAACATTGTTTTTAAAATAGAGAGGGAAAGATTTGATGATTGTCCAAATTTATGTGGATGACATCATTTTTGGAAGCACATGTCCTAAAATGTGTGAAGAGTTCAGACAACTCATGACAGCTGAGTTTGAGATGAGTGCAATGGGTGAACTACAGTGCTTTCTTGGTCTCCAAGTAAAGCAACTGCAAAATGGTACTTTCATTCATCAAGGCAAATATGCCAAAGAACTTTTAAACAAATTTGATATGAATGATTGCAAGCCATGTAGTACACCCATAGCAACCACCAAGATAGTCATGTCTGATGAGAAGGATGATTTGATTGATCAAACTCTTTATAGAAGCATGATTGGGTCTTTATTGTACATAACTGCGTCTAGGCCAGACATCATGTTTGCAACATGTGTTTGTGCAAGATCCCAATCAGCCCCTAGAAAGTCAAATCTTATTACCGTAAAAAGGATATTCAGATACTTAAAAGGTGCTCCCACACTTGGTATCTGGTATCCAGCTGATGGAAATATCAAGCTTTCAGGTTTCTCAGACAGTGACTTTGCTGGATGCAACACAACAAGGAAGTCCACTTCAGGAGGGTGCCAATTCCTATGCAATTGCTTGGTGTCTTGGCAAAGCAAAAAGTAAGCAGCTATTTCAACATCCACTGCTGAGGCAGAGTATATTGCTGCTGCAAGCTGCACAGCCCAACTGCTATGGCTTCAAAATCAACTGCTGGATTTTGGTATCACTGCTTTGAAAACACCACTCATGTTGGATAGTCAAGCAGCAGAAAATATCATCAAAAATCCAGTTTCACATTCAACCACCAAGCACATTGACATCAGACCTCATTTTGTGAAGGATTGCTATGAAAAAGGTTTGATTTCTCTGCATCATGTTCCAACTAAAGATCAACTGGCAGATGTGCTAACAAAAGAATTAGACACATCCACCTTTGAAAGCTTGATCTCTAGGATTGGCATGCTGAACATGGAATAACAGGCAAAATCCGGTTTTTCTATGAATAAAGCATTAAAATGTTTTCAGAAAAATAAAAAATCCATCCTTAAAAATAGTTAAAAATGAAAAATTTTCATTAATCCTTAAAAGTCTGTTGCAACCACTGTTTTGTTTCAAACATCTGATTTGTCTAAGTTATCCACTGCTAAAAGACAACCTATGTTCCTTCATTCTCATGTTGACCACTGATTGACCAAACATCAACGTTTCAATCACTGTTGGCTATCCACTGATAGTGAAAAACACCCACTGCTCACATTTTATTATTATCATCCACTGATTTTGTCCATCAGTGGTTTCCTAAACAACTGTCATCCATTTCCATAAGAGGTTGTCACGTGGACAGTTCTTAGCCGTCCGATCTTTTTAACCGCTGCCACTTCAGCATTCACTTTTCACTTTTATAAAACCCTGATCAAAACCCAAAACAAAGTTTTCACTGTCGAATCGAATTCAAAATTACTTTCAAAAGCAGTTTCCATCTCTTTCATTCACCTTCTTCTCCAACTCGCAAATCACCATGGCTCTCACTCTGAAAAAATCCTCATAACTATCTGTGTACACTTGAGAAAACAAGTAAAAACACTGATTTCCACTCAATCATCGATGCTCTTTCTTCATCAAAGTACAAAACTTTGTTGACTTGTAATGCTCCAATCTATCAAGAAACCCTACGAGAATTCTGGAAAAACGCAAACATTGAAGTTCAGGACAAAAAGCCTTAGGCTATTACTTCAACATTAGGGGGAATTCAGGTTGCTATTTCACCACAAACCATCTCTGAGGTTTTTGAGATAAATGATCATACAGGTAAAAATTCTTTCCCAAAGGAAGAATACCAAACAGATTTAATTAAGAGAGGGTATGAGGAACAAATGAAAAAAGATACTTTGCAAAAGGGAAGTTTTCCACCTCCCATGAGATTTTTATTCCATACCCTGCTCATGTGTGTTTCAAACAAAACCACAGCTTTCAATGAAATTCCATTGAAAATCCAATACTTGGGATATGCTATCATGGCAGAAGTTGACTTTAATTATTCCCAAGAGATTTTCAATGATATGGTTAAAATGTTAATAATATAAAAGAAAAGAAGAAACCATTTTTACTGTTTCCAAGATTTTTAAGTTTTTATTTACAAAAGAAGATCCCAAAGGATAGTGCACATGTGCTTATCCAAGGTGCTTCTTGTCAAATTAACAACCTTTCTTCTGAAACTTTTACAAGGCTGTCAAAACCTTCTCAAACACAAGTAGAGAAACCTAAGCAAAATTTGGATGAGTCCACATCTGCTCCTCAGGTTTCTGTTATTGAGCCCACTGCTCTTGGTGACCACAGCAACACAACCACTGCTGTGCAACCCCCACAAAAAATCACCAAAAAGACCATCAAGAAAAAAATCCAAAAAGCCCCCCAAACCCTCCAAAAAGGATCTTCTGGAAGATGAGATCCCAGAAGTAATTCTTGTGACAACACAAAAGTCACCTATAACCAATGTTGCTACTTCCTCACAGCAGACGGTAGAAAGATCTCAACCTGAGCCTGAAACTCCTCATGCATCCTCACAAAAGGATCAGGTTGTATACACAGGGACACCATATTATGAAGCTCTGGATCCACTTGAATCCATCTTCCACAGCCCTGCTCCCCGGGCAAATTCTCTTTCAACACCTATCCTCACTTCAAAACTCCCACCATCCATTATACCTCTGTTGAATGCATTGGATATGGATCAGACACAAGTCAGTTCTTCTCAACAACCTATCACTGAGAATATACTCCAACAAGTGACTGAGTCTGATTACTCTATCTTTGCTAACCCATCAACAGTTGAGGAGGTTACACCCCTTTGTTACATGTAACTCTTGGTGGTAGTTCAAGTGGAGCAGCTACTACAGGTGTTGAATCCACTGATTTACACTTGGACAGTAGTTTCATTAGTCAGCCTCCCTTGAAGGCAATTACTTCTTTGGGAACCAAGGTGACCACTAGTGTATTTCTAATCCCCACTGATGTGTTTACTAAGGTAACCACTGCTGAAGAAAGAAGTCCCCAGTACCAAGAAAAATGGGCCATCAGTGGATGATTCATGGGAAACTTCTCCTAGACTAACTACTGATACAACCACTGCTGGTGGGAAATCAGATGATCCAATTAAATTGGGTGATGGCTTAAAAAACCAAGAATTGACGGAGAGAGTTGACAAAATTGAAACATCTGTGGCAGATATCAAAAATATGATGCAACAGTTGTTACAATCTTCAAAGGCTCCATCCACTGCTTCATCATCTGCACCTACCACCAATGAGTTATGGCAACTTTTCCAACCTATGCTTCACCAACAAAGGAAATATGCTGATCAACAACATGAAATTCAACTACAAATGTTCAGAAATGTGATGGAAGCAAGGTATAAGGATACTGAAGCTGACATAAAAGCCATCAAAGCTCATTTACTTCAAACCACTAGTACTTCTCCTCCTACAATTGTCTATGTAGAAAACCGTGATGATGCCAAAAAGGGGGAGAAAGGAAAGAAAGGAAAGGAAAGGAAGGTCTGTATCTACCACCAGATCCTAAGGCTAAACCTGTTGTAGAAATTCCAAGGCCAGATGGTACAAAGAAGGTTGATGTGACTCTCAATCTATTTGCTGAACAAAAAGCAAATAGAAAAGAGAGTATGGAAATAAAGGGTTCTAAAAGATTTGAAAAGGAAATGAATGTTTTCATGGAAAAGGAAGAGCAGGGTACTTCAAACAGAAGAAAGACTACCAGAAAGGTCAGCCAACCCAAAACCACGCCTTCCAAAACCACTAAACCTACTCCTAAAATCCCCAAAAGTTCCTCACCCCAAACCTCTAAACCAACAGATGTTGAGACACCTATTATATCAACAGCTGTTGATACATCAGTGGTTTCAACAAATGTTGTGTCAACCAATGCTCTTGTCACTTTACCAACCACCACTTAACCCACTGGTACACCACAAACTACATCTCCATTACAAAAACCACTTGCCAAAAAGCAGAAGACAACAGTTGACACTTCAACAGTTGTAGTGACAACAGTGGTTGAGACACCAGTTGTTTCAACAGCTGTTAGTCAGTCACCTATCACTTCAAACACTCCTTCCCAAGCCATAATCCTTTCTGTTCCACAACCTCAAACAAAAACACCTTCTCCCAAAAAGGTGTATACAAGAAAAAGAAAGTTTCATGTGCATGATGATGACATACCAGCACCTGTTCCACTATAATCCACACCTTACAATGTAATCAAACCTCAACCATTCATTCCTCCAACATTCGCAAACCCAATCAAAGATCCAAAAATACTTGAAGGTGATACGTGGTCGAAAACCGGTGCTTGTAATTGCTTAATTTGATGTTATTGCATAAGTTTTAGTTTCGAATAGCCTACTTTTGATTAGATATGTATTTTGCAGATCTAGCAGAGTTTAAGGAGCTTTTCGGAAGCTTTACGGGTCACCGGAGCAAAAACGGAACCACCGGGATGCGAACCGGGTCAACCGGACTCAAGAAATGGACGAAACAGAAAGTCAGACATCTGGGCACCGTCGCCGACGCCCATATGGGCCGTCGCCGACGGTATGTGTAATATGCCGTCGCCTGAATTCACCGTAGACAGCGAGATTGACCGTCGGCTTCATTTGAAAATCTACACGCCGTCGCCGACGGACACATCCACCGTCGGCGACGGTCCTCCAATATGGCGTTCGCGAATTTCTTGATTTGGGGTGTGAGAAACGACTTTAATTGGTTGTTGTTCAATCAATTCGGGAGTTACACATTGTGGGGAGTTTGAAACTTGTTCTTGGAGCCACAATTGACCTATCATTCACCTACCGTTCAACCATTTTTCCATCTCTACAACCCGAATCATCATCATCCAACACACGATCAATCATCAAACCCTAGTTCACCAATCCATCATCCTTCTCATCATCACCATTCCATAAACCCTAATTCTCCATCATTCCTTCATCCTACAAGCATCAAGATGACTCCATCCGCATTCCAAGCATCCGGTGATCAAGTTGCATCAACCATGAGCGGCTAATCATCTCGGTTTCACCCCGGTGTAGGTAGTTGTTAATTTTAGGGTTTCAATTTGTTCTTGTTTCATCTTGGTGACAATTTGTATTTGGTTTTTGAAACTTTTGACAATAGTATTACATTTGTTACGAATTCGTGAATTGTCGAACGATGTTAAAAGTTATGACTTTGCGAAACGGTGATATGTAATTGTACGTTGTCGTTGTTAGGATTTACTTGTGTTGATTACAAAGTGTCTTTTTGTCCGTTCTTCAGGGCGTTGATAACTAGTAGCACCTAAGTCACGGTACACTAAATCTGTTAATCGAATGCATTTGAGTTGAAACTAAAACTTGTAGAAATCCTAGGTTAATAATTACCGAAACCGGGTGTGATTCCTTTTTATCATTATTGTTCTAGTAACCATTTTTCTTGCAATCGTTAATTAGTAGTTGTTAACCATTCGCATCAATTCATTTAGTTAAAAATCATATCTCTCCATTAAACGAAAATACAAAAATACTTTAGCAAGCTTCATAAATTGTGACAATTGTTTTAATTCATTCGAATCCACACACAAACCACATACTCTTCGTGGTTCGACCCCTTACTACCACTAACACATTGTTAAGGGTAATTTGGGCTTATAAATATTATCTTTGACCGGAGCGTGACACCTCCGGTCAAGGTTCATCTTCGGGAGCCGGTTCGGGCTCCGGGGTATATCAAAGACGTTTTGAACAACTAAGTAATGTAGTAGAGGGTGATGGGCAACTTATTAGGCAAGATTGGGATTGGGAAGAAGAAAAAAATAGTAGATCGGCTTTGGCATGGAAGGACGAGAAAACAAAGGCTCTTTCTCGTTACAACAATAAGAGGTTAGAAGCCAAAATGTGGAAGATGAAAATGGTTACGGGTGTTTCAAAATCCGTACCCGAAAGGACAGTTTGTGAACGTACGGTAGATATTGAAGAGTTTAGGAAGATTGGTATAGTGAAAAGGTTTGAGAAACTTGGCTGGGAACGGGTGATTGACTGGTGTGAGGATATCACTACTCGGGTATACTTGGGGGCAGTTTGTGAGTGGTTATCCACCCTTCGTTTTGAACACTCTGATAGACCGGCTCATAGGTGGAAGTTGATTGGTAACATTGGGAAAAATCAAATGGTCATGTCTTTCGAACATATGAATGCTATAGCGAGGTTTGACTCACTTGGGGTCGACGCGTATGAATATTATGGGTATGATCAGTTTTTGGACAACAAGAAAAACAATGCTGACCCAGTGAGGCTTTTAGAGGACACCCTACTAGGTTCTGGGGGTGCGGGAGAGTCGAGAAGTGGTTTGTCTTTGATGGGAAAGATACTTCAAGGTATCTCGTTAGAGAATATTATGGTACGGTTCGGAGACCGTGGAACGGTGAAGGCACCCGACTGTCGGGTTTTGCATGCATTGTTATATGGGACGCCCAAGCTCTCGTGGCGTCAAATTGTTATGATCAACACATGGGATACGCGGGAATCGTTTAAACGAAAGATGATTCCTTATGCAAGGTTGATTAGCGCCATGATTATCCAACAGAATGCATTACCTCAAGACTCATTGTGGGTGTCTAAGCCCATTGATCAATTCAACTTCGCCTCTATGAGGCGACATTGGAGAATAACCGTGAAAGCTTTTGGGCATTTGCATACGGTTGAAGATGAGCAAGAGGATAGTTATCGGTTTAATGAGAAAGAGGGTGATGAAGAAGGTGATGAAGAAGAGGGCGATGAGGAGATGCCCGATGTTGAGGAGGAAATTGATCCTTCCGGTCCGCGGGGACCGAGGCAAAGGTATAGGAGGAAGCATAGGGAAATCTCTGCCAATGTGGCAGATTTTGTGAATCAAAGACAAATACCGTCGTATCGGTTGTGGAACCGTGGAGATCAAGCGATCTACGACAATGTGTCGGCGGGTATTGGTGAAGCAAGAGAGTACCATGCTAGTAGGAACGAATGGGAAGAGGCGCAAGGGGCGTATTCGCAGCAACAATGGGGTTTTCAAGCATCTTTCCGCGAGAGGGTGGAAAAGCAGTTGGAGGAACAACAGTTGCAACATGCGTTACAACAATCACAAATGGAACGCATGATACAGTTGCAAGAGGAAGAAAGGGCCCATAGACAGGCATGGGAAGAAGAGGCGGCTAGGAACCAAACTGCACAAAGAGAGTTGGACCAACGCCGATGGGGAGCGTTGGCTTTCTCTAACCAAACGGCGATTAATAACTTCAAGGTGCTCCATGATCAAGAACGCCATCAAAGAGATTATCAAGCCGGTCTCCCATATGTTGAACATTCGGGTTGGACCGATTACTCCAACCTTCCTCATCCGCAAGGGCCATCCGATCCAACCCCTCATTGGCCCGAGGCAGTCGGCTCGAGTTTTGTTCCAATGCCATACCAACCGCCACCTCAACAAGAGTCAAGCCCGCTAGATAACTATAGGGAGATGTTCGAGTCCCTCACTGGTTATCAATACCAGCCCAACCCGCCAGTGGATCCAAACGAGCGATATCAGCGGTAGAGGTATGGTATGTCTTTTGTTGTTGTTGTTGTTGTATATTATTTTTATTTTCGTTATTTCCATTTTATTATTTAAATTCTCGCCTAGTTAAATGAACGTTGTGGGTGTGTTCTCTATATAACCCTCACGAGACCTACTCGTCCTCCCAAGCTATTGGGGGGTTTAAAAGGGCTTGTTGCATAAGCTAAATGCAACCGTGATTCCTACGAAAGTGAGTTAGGTGTGTTATTGTTGTAAATTATTTTCCACATAAATCAAAGTGAAATAACGTATAGCTTGGTAATATTTTCATAAAAGTGGTAGAACTAGGTAACTAACAAATTTTAGTGGTTGTGAGAAGCATGCTTCTACACAAGGGTTAAGATTTGTAGGTACATTCGGTTCGTGGGACAACCGCTTTCATGAAGAGGAGAGGAGCATACGAGGAATGAGCTCACAAACCAGGTGCATACGTCTCTTTTTACTTTTGATCTTTAGATTAGCAAATAAGTGGAGTGTATTTTGTATATTAATTTTCCGGGGTGAAAATTTGGGGAGGTTAGCCGTGTCACATCCCTTGTGCGTTTAATACTCTAGTTCTTACACATTGAGGACAATATGTACCTCAAGTGTGGGGATGGGGGAGTAGTAAAAATTTTAGATTTTGACCCGTTCATTTAAATACTACACATTGAGGACAATGTTCACCTCAAGTGTGGGGATGGGGGAAAATTTCAAAATTTTTTCAAAAATTTCTTGTTCAAAAGCGATCTTAAAAGCACAAGTAACTAAGTCAACGAGGGATGTCACAACCCATTTGGTCTATTGTCATGGTCAAGTTCGAATTAATAGCATGACGGGTATTTAGCGGGTGGTTATTTGGGAATAATCCGCCTAAGAAACTAGTCTTTTATGCATGTCACATATCATACCTTTTATATACGTGAGGTTTTGAGCCACTTTCACATCATGGAATTACATGTTTATGTTTCTTTGTTTGAGTGGACCATTAGTCATGTATTGTAGAACTTGCATCTTTTGATACGTTTGAGACTATAGACTAAATACAAGCACAGGAATGATTAAGGCATTAGGTAAACCTTTTCCCTTAAAACCATTTATCTATCCTTACCCTAACAAATTCCCTAGTCGCCCATTTTGAGCCTAAACCTTTCGTTTGACCACCCTATAGCCCATAACCGTTAAACCTTTTCTTTTAAACCCGTGTGATGGAAATTCGATTATAGGAGTCGTTTGTGCATAGTTGTTCTTGTTTGTTTGCATATATGTCAAAAAAAAAAAAAAAAAAAATTTCAGAAAATATCATGAAAAAGAATTGAAAATCGTAGAAGAAAAACACAAAAAGAAGTGTTAGTAGTTGTTGAATAAAAGGCGAATGTTGTTGCCTCATATTTGGTGTTTATAGTTAGTTTTGTTAGAATAATCTTTTGTAATAAAAATCGAATTTCCATCGCTTTAGCCATTTTAAAATATCCTAATTCCTACCCTTAGCCTAGCCCCGTTACAACCCTCATAAAGACCTTATGACTTGTGCTTAGTGTTTGTGATCAATGGTGGAGAATGATTGAGTTGCAAGCTTATGCAGGTATGTGTTCTAATCGGTTTTGAGTGAATATTCTTTGTAGTGCTAATACATTATAAATATTAGCCAATTTAGAAGCCGAGTGGAGAGAACGTTGTGAGGGATGTGCATGATTTGATTGGTTTCACGGGCGGGTTAATCTTGGGTAACCATTTGTGTATGTAAAATCACATTACCGTTAAATATATTGAAAATTGTAAAGAATTTGAACTTTAGCATGACATTGGACTTTAACCTTCGTCTTGGGAATGGGGAGTGTATTTGTTGTTCGACCCACGTGAAAGTGAAAAACAGATTTGCTTGAGGGCAAGCAAAAGACAAGTGTGGGGATGTGATACGTGGTCGAAAACCGGTGCTTGTAATTGCTTAATTTGATGTTATTGCATAAGTTTTAGTTTCGAATAGCCTACTTTTGATTAGATATGTATTTTGCAGATCTAGCAGAGTTTAAGGAGCTTTTCGGAAGCTTTACGGGTCACCGGAGCAAAAACGGAACCACCGGGATGCGAACCGGGTCAACCGGACTCAAGAAATGGACGAAACAGAAAGTCAGACATCTGGGCACCGTCGCCGACGCCCATATGGGCCGTCGCCGACGGTATGTGTAATATGCCGTCGCCTGAATTCACCGTAGACAGCGAGATTGACCGTCGGCTTCATTTGAAAATCTACACGCCGTCGCCGACGGACACATCCACCGTCGGCGACGGTCCTCCAATATGGCGTTCGCGAATTTCTTGATTTGGGGTGTGAGAAACGACTTTAATTGGTTGTTGTTCAATCAATTCGGGAGTTACACATTGTGGGGAGTTTGAAACTTGTTCTTGGAGCCACAATTGACCTATCATTCACCTACCGTTCAACCATTTTTCCATCTCTACAACCCGAATCATCATCATCCAACACACGATCAATCATCAAACCCTAGTTCACCAATCCATCATCCTTCTCATCATCACCATTCCATAAACCCTAATTCTCCATCATTCCTTCATCCTACAAGCATCAAGATGACTCCATCCGCATTCCAAGCATCCGGTGATCAAGTTGCATCAACCATGAGCGGCTAATCATCTCGGTTTCACCCCGGTGTAGGTAGTTGTTAATTTTAGGGTTTCAATTTGTTCTTGTTTCATCTTGGTGACAATTTGTATTTGGTTTTTGAAACTTTTAACAATAGTATTACATTTGTTACGAATTCGTGAATTGTCGAACGATGTTAAAAGTTATGACTTTGCGAAACGGTGATATGTAATTGTACGTTGTCGTTGTTAGGATTTACTTGTGTTGATTACAAAGTGTCTTTTTGTCCGTTCTTCGGGGCGTTGATAGCTAGTAGCACCTAAGTCACGGTACACTAAATCCGTTAATCGAATGCATTTGAGTTGAAACTAAAACTTGTAGAAATCCTAGGTTAATAATTACCGAAACCGGGTGTGATTCCTTTTTATCATTATTGTTCTAGTAACCATTTTTCTTGCAATCGTTAATTAGTAGTTGTTAACCATTCGCATCAATTCATTTAGTTAAAAATCATATCTCTCCATTAAACGAAAATACAAAAATACTTTAGCAAGCTTCATAAATTGTGACAATTGTTTTAATTCATTCGAATCCACACACAAACCACATACTCTTCGTGGTTCGACCCCTTACTACCACTAACACATTGTTAAGGGTAATTTGGGCTTATAAATATTATCTTTGACCGGAGCGCGACACTCCGATCAGAAGGACATGATCCTGCAAGTGTTATAGCAGTAGCGGCCAGTTATCCACTAGAATTGCATGTAGTTAAAAATGAAACGAAACAATTCTACACAGTGGATGACCCTTCAAAAAGAAAATTCCCCTCTCATGTTGGTTTTAGAGATCCAAAGAACATGGATGAGTATTTAAAACTCAAAGCCAGACAAGCTGAAATACAAGCTAGATATGAATGCAAAGGGGAGAGTGACAATAGTTTCCAAGTCAAATGCAGTTTTTACTTACTAAAGTTAAACAATTGGAAGATTATGCAAGAGACTTGAGTAAAGAAATGTCTAATTTGCCACCAGATGCTGACCTGCAAAAGGAGATGAGAAAAGACCTTGATCTGATCATGTGATAATAATTCTACCCTGCCAAGGTTGAGCAGTTCAAAGACTAGCCACTCATTGCTCTGAAAGGTGAAGCTAACATAATTGAAAGAATAAAGAAGGATCCAGGTATGAAAATATCTGCACCAAATTGGAGCAAGTACAAAATGGCAATTGCTGATCTTACCTAGGAGTATAAAAGAAAGAAGCAAGAGTTGGTTGCAGCAAAGTTTGGTACAGCCAAAGCCATAGCAAAATGGTCAAGGCAATACACTGACAGGGCATATGAAAAGCTGGAAAGACTAAGAGAAACAGATCCTAAACTTCCAAAGAAACCAGCATACAGGACCAAGAAAATTGATGAATCTCAGCAGCAGGCCCTCACTTTGAAAACATTATTTATATCATCTGACACTTGCCTCATTGTTATGAATCAAAGGAAGAAGCAAAAACAGACTGATGCTGAAGATGTAGAAAGTGAAGCTGTTTACATGAAAGAGGCTGTCAAAAGAATGATAGAAGAGGATCCTAACTCAGAGAAGTTACAGGAAATTGCCAAAAGAGTTCTGAGTAGGCCTCCATCACCAAACTCATCAAAAATAAAACGTCTCCCAAGAAACACACTTAACTCAAAAATACTAAAGTGGAAGTCTGATAAAAAGACCCACGTATTAACTTTGCTCAAGTCCAGTGGAGAAGTCAAGCACATATCAAGAGAGAATGCACTAGGCCTTAGTGTAGCTGATTTACAAGATCTCCTTGAGCTTCAACTGTGTAGGGATGAGGATGATGAAGATTCCATGAACTTTGAATTACAATTCAAAGGGCAAGTTAGGGAATTGTTAATGAGACAATAAAGATCTTAAATAATGAAGTGTTTTGGCATCATCTGTTCCAGGGGGAGATTTTTGGGATTGAACCCTACGAAGGAACAGATGATATGCAAAGCTAAAGCTGGTTCAGAACAGTTGATCCTTCATAAGCAGTATTTGTACAAGTCTTTCCCCTTGACAGTGGCCCTAACAACTGATAGACTCTAAGTACTGCCCATTACAACTGCTGTTGATCTAAAGACTGATGAAGATTAAAGTACTGAAGCTCAATCTACTAATGTGTCTCAAGTACCGTTGAAGACCAAAGCATTGCTTAAGCTATAACAGTGGAATGAAGAATCAGTGTTTTATTTATGCTTTGTCTATGTAATCTGTAGTTTGTAATCAGTGGTTGTATAGATCAGTGTTTGTAGTTTGTTAGGAAGTTAGATGTCACTTTCATGGTGACGTTAGCCGAAGATGCTCAGTGGTTAGGTTGTACTATAAATAGAACAGTACTCTGTACTGTTCTGTTAGCTCTCTTCTTCTAAGTCATTCTGTACGATCAATTACTGAGCTCAGGCTGAGGGGGAGATTTGTGCATGCATGCATGCATTTGTATTGCTTATTGTAATCAAATACAATCATTCGATTCAATGTTAAACATGTGTGCTTAAACTTTTCTTCCATTTATCGAGTTCTCAAAGTTTATTTCGTTAAACTTGTTATATTTACCCCCTAAACAAGTCATATTTTTTTAAAAGTATTCTTTTTTGTTACAAAACAAATTCAAAAATGTAAAAATTATAGACGTTTTTTTTAAATGTTTATTTTTTATGTTTATTTAAAAAACCATATTTTTTAAAAGTTTTCAGATATTTTTTACACTTTCTCATATAGTATTTTGATTATGTTTTATTTTATTGAACATCTTTACAAATTACTAATAACGTTTTTCATATAAAAAATAATAAAAAAGTTTTGAATTTTATTTTTGAAAAAAGTCTACATTGTATTTTTTTCCTCGTCTAGTTTGTATTTTAAATGTCTTATATTTGTTGTTTTTAATATTTTAAAATGTTTTTATTTTTATTTTGGAATGACTTGAATTGGGTATCTAATGCGTGGTCGAAAACCGATGATTATTCGTAATTAAATTTATGCTTTTACGTGACTTTTGGTTTCGAATGACCTACTTTTGATTACAAAAAAAAAATCCACATATATTTTTGAAATCAACCAGCATAATATATTTTTTAAATGAAGAAGAGAAAAATATTTGTGAATTAACCCTATCCATTTGTTTTGCTTTAGAAAAGTGTTCACTTCGATCCAAGTCTTAAACTGGTTTTAACTTGTTTATAACATACTCTTTACACTAATTAAATTTGAATTTATATAGATTGTTAATTTATAGTCTGATAAAATAATTTTAGTATCTATTGTTTATTTGTTCACTTACATAGATGGTTTGAATGATTAATATGTGCTAGGGCTGTAAACGCTATATTAAAAGAATATTTTTTACTTTTTTGATAAATAAAAATTGTTAATTATTTTATAAACACGTCTAAAGTATTGAAAATATAAAAGTAAGACCTTTAAAATACAAATTAGACGAGGAAAAAACACAATATAGGTTTTTTTTCAAAAAGAAAGTTCAAAACCTTTTTTATTATTTTTATAAGAAAAAATGTTATGATTTATTTGTAAAGATGTTCAATAAAAAACATAATCAAATTACTAGTTGAGAAAGTGTCTTTAGAAACAATACATGAAAACTTTTAAAAAATATGATTTAAATAAAAATAAAAAAAAATATTTAAAAAAACGTCAGTAAGATTTTTTTACACTTTTGAATTTGTTTTGTAACAAAAAGAATATTTTTTAAAATGGTGATTTGTATTGGGGGTAAATATTACAAGTTTTAATGTGATTTTATAAAAGAGGGGGTATAAAAAGTAATAAGAGGTGGTACATTTAACCTACCCCTTACTGTTTGATAATGGACATGAATGGCAAAAACTAGACTTGTCTTGATTACATGGAAAATTGAAATTAAGACTAAGAATTTCTAAAATTTGCACTAGTACAAAAGCAGTTTTTTAATGCTAGGATGTATGCCTTTTTGAGAGCTTTTTGAGAGAGCACTAATAAATATACCACCAAATAATGAGATTTGTTGGTGCTGCTCAATAAGAGAACCATTAAATCTCTAAACACACCACCAAAAAATCAATAATAGAAACCAAATTAGTCCACCATTAAATCTCTAAACACCACCAAAAAATATATTAACCAAATTAGTCCAACATTAAATCTCTAAACACACCACCAAAAAAACAATGATAGAAACCACAAGTCTCTAACACGTGTCAATATGCATTTACCACAATTTAATCCACTACTAGAATATAAAAAATTTTTGACACTGCTTTGATTGGTTCACTTGGGTTATCTTTATATTTTTAAAAAATAAAATATAAAAAGGTTATTGGCGACGGATTTTCTGAACAAATGTTTTTAGTTTTATTTTATTTATAAAACATCGAAGATCTAATACAAAGGCAAATAAAACAAAAACCTATACAAACAATAAATGTATAAAATCTACAAGCATAATGAAATAAAATTACATGTTCATGGGAAGCTACAAAGAATGAGATACAAACATGATTTCTATAAAGTCATTTCCTAAAATAACAATTTAAACACATACAATCAAACCAAATCAACATATTGTACAATTGTACATCCTTGGCACTTCAAAGCCTAAATGACGTCCATCGCCGTAACAGTTTTCCGACGAGTATCTTCGGTGTATTTGATGGCATCACGCATAAAATCATCAAGAAAGATCTTCAAAAATCTTGTATCTCTTCGTAGATAAGGTCATTGATACGCTTTACGCCACATCTCCAGTTTCTTGATACAGTGGAAGCCGTTCCGGAAAACTTTCCGATGATGCGTTGCTCCTCCTTAACATTTTTCTCTCTCTAAAAAAGATTTTGATTTTAACATTGTGTCTGTATATATGTGGGTATAAAGGTTATGTTTTTGGAGGCTTGATTTTATCCATTGATTGTATTGGATGAGAGCAATTGAAAACCGTAGGATTATGATCCATGTGATGCCTAACAAAATGTTTTGATTGGTTCACTTTGTTGGTGCTATTAACAACTTCACCCTCAAAAAATCAATTTAATGGTGTTGTATAACTTCTAAGCATTAATGGTGCTTTGTAATCTATTTTTTTTGGTGGCATGTTTATTTATTAGTGTGGTAATCTTGTTATTTGGTGCCTTGTATTCTAAAACACCACCAAAAATATGGTTTTGTACTAGTGTTGAGCACTGGGATGACCAAAACGATCATGCCAGGGTAGTGCAGCGGATGTCAATGAGCAGGCTTGAGGCGGAAGTTGTGGAGTGGTGAGCGGATAGAGATCTCCGGTGCTACTGTGGCATGAAAGAATTCGTCCAGTTTAAGGACCCTTCAAAGAAAAAGCCAAACGGGTCAAATTCGATAGATCATTGTTATTACGAGTAACACATCTAACAAATATTAGTTTTTTGATAACTTTATGACTATGAAGGATGTTAGGTAGGATATAAGTGCGGTCACATATGGTGTGGTAGCCAGTGTCTGATCTTGTTATTGGTAAACATTCACCATTGCCAACCAAAAGTTTACTGAAAACAGGAGATGGAGATGGGTTTTGAATCACCCTGATCATGAGAGACATGGGTCTCGGCACAAGTATCCATGTTCCAGTTTGGGTCAGGTTGCTAAAGATGCATGGTAGAAAAAGCTGCTTGAAGGTTAGAAGGATTTAATGCATCATACCCTTGAGTTGAAGGCTGAAACTGAGGAGCCATAGGTGGGTAACCAACAAAGTTGGCATGTTGAGTGTTATCAATGGGCTACTGAGGCCCATTAAACTGGCCCGAAGGCTGATATGCTTGGTTGTTATAGGGCCTCCATTGGGTTTGAGTAGGGTATGGATAAGGAGTTATGTTCCACCAAGCCCATTGAGGATAACCCGAGTTCTGAGAGGCCTAATTTTGCTGTTGTTGGTTTCGGCCAGTTCTGCATCCGCGACCTCCACGTCCCAGTTATCCTTGTCCGCGAGCCGACGTCGAATAGATTAGATTTATTTTATGCTGAATATGTAATAGATAGTGAAATGGTCAAACGAACGTGCTTTGACCCGCTCGTTTGAGGGGGTGTGGCTATAAATAGCAACCCTTTTGTCATTTGCAAACTAGAGAGATAGAGGAGAGCTCATTGTGAGAGTTCTCAGTGTGTTTTGTGGTTTAGGGGGAGAGATCACCACTTGGTCTCTCCCGGATGTATACTCCTTTGGTATTAGTTCGGTTATCTTGTAATCAGGTCGATTTGTAATGTTTTACTACCGATTAATCCAAAGAAGTTATGTTTATCCATCTCTAATCTCTCCCATCTTGAACTAATCTCACACTAATCACGGTTTTGGTCCCGAAACACGGTCCTACAATTGGTATTAGAGCCATGGTACCTGATTTAGTAAATCAAACGTTTGCTAAATAACATGTGCTCTAGATCTGTGATTTTTGGTGATTTGTGTTCAAGATGTAAAGTTGGGTGAAAATGAGAAAAACCTAGATCTGGACCCAAATATTCAGATCTGTGCTAAAACGGATCACAACAGAGTGTTGGGTTTTATGTTTGACACCTAGTTTTCATCATCAAATATCACTTTTGAAGTGATTTTGGTAAAATCTACAAAAGAAATAGTGGTTGTGTTCTTGAAGGTGTGTGGGGGCTATTGAAAGAAAGCTAGGGTTTCTTCATATCTGCTCCCATGAAAAACCCCCTCCTGACGAAGAACCTTTTTCTTCATAATGTGTCCGACGAAAAAAAACTGGATACACAATCGACGAAAAACCCCCCCACGAAAAACTCAAATCAAGAACAACCTGTTGTTTATGTCCGACGAACAACCATCGACGAAGAACCACCGCACACCGTCTCTGTCACTTACAATCGATCTCTGATGTCTCTTCTTCAAGTTTCCAACATTTTCTGCCAATCTTCATGTTCCAGAAGCTTGTTCTTGGTTTAAAGATCGGTTAAAAGATCGGTTAACGGTCCAATGTTTGATTAAGACTGATTACCCAACAGAAAGGTTGAAGAATCTTGAAAGTTGAAACCCTAGCCGCAATGTTCTTTGTAGAAAGAGACATGATTGAAGGTGGAGGCTGCACAGATAATTCCTTTTTCTTTGAAGTAGCTTCCATGGTGAAAGATTGAACAGGGTTTTGGTGGTGGTATATCGAAGAGAGAGAGAGACTTGAAAGTTGTCGGCTGCTGCTTGAAGTGTATCGAAGGAGAAGAAGAAGATACCAGGTTTGTCGACTGCAGCTTGGTTGTTGTTGATGTATCGCAGAGACATAGAGGCAGATGCACAATTTTTTTGGGGGGGTTCTGGTTTGAGTTGTGTATCGAAGATGGAGATGAAATTAGTGGGTGACTTTGAGCATTTGGGGGAAAAGGAAAAAGGTGTTGTTAGCGGCTATTTGAATCCCTTAAATTAAAATTAGGGATTGACTAGCACACTATAAGTGGGCCTCTAGTGAAAGACATTATATTGGGCCAGCAAAATAATTAATTTTGGGCCTCTTGAAAGTTTGGTTTTGATCAACAAAAATTTCTACAAGACTATTTTAGTGGGTCAAGAATTTTAAGTTTTGGGTCATGAGTTCAAGATTTTATTTGGGCCAAATTTCAAAGGTAGTTACATGTACAAGGGGTCGGGTGTTCGCAAAGTGGATTTGAACCGCGCTTCTAAATTTCAACGTCAAAATTCGTACGGGATCGGGAGCGCACGGGATCACTTTAGCATGATGAAAACAGATGATGAATATTTTTGTTAAACGTGGGGTAGTCATGGTTACCGATGCAAACGTCAAACTTGGTGACTTGACTACTATGGGCCAAAAACCAAGAACGGTATGTTCACTTCCGCATGTCAATGTTTATGATAGTTATCGGTTATTCGTAAATGTTCGAAAGCATTTTGTTTATTGTCATATTCTCGCATTTGAAAACGAACGTATGAACCTGGAATGTCAATATCAGCCCTAACGAGTTCACAAAGTCTTTGGAGGGATACAAGTCGGATCCTACGGGGTGCTAGGCGATTTTCTTTATCAACTAGAATATGCAAAGAAGAAAGCATTTTGTTTATTTTCATATTCTCGCATTTGGTAACGATTGAATGAACCTGGAATGTCAATACCGGTCCTAATGAGTTCACAAAGTCTTTGGAGGGATACAAGTCGGATCCTACGGGGTACTAGAGGGCGTTCTTATTCAACTAGAATATGCAAAGAAGAAAGTCGTTTTTGTGATTTTTCGAAAAACCGAGAACATTCATTGATGATTGACGACAGTTCCGCTCAGTGGAGGGAATTGGTGAACATTTGAAGATAAATTCTACTCAGTGGAGAGAATTTGTTCTTGAAGTTGACGACAGTTCCTTTGAAGTGGAGGGAATCTGTTAAGGTTTAGAGATCTTACCAAAGAAATGGGGGGATAAAAATTTTCATATGTTGAATTTCTTCGGTAAATTTCTAAACGCAATCACAGGTGGTAGAGTTTGTGATTTTCTGGTGATACTAAAGGTTCTGTGTGGAATGTTTTGCACAGACACATATTTGAGGATTTTAATTAATTCTCCTGCCAGCGTGAAGAGTTTTGCACGGAAACATACAGGTATCTAAAGTCGACAGTAGTTTCAAAGCGCTGTTCACTGAAGACCTGGGGGAATCTTTATGAAAGCTGATAGTTCAAGGCTGAAGACCTACAGGATTCGGTTTTGGGTTTGATGTTTCTTTGGGATTTTACAGGGATCTGGGGGTAACTCAATTCGTTGAGTTTGCAAACGATGTAGTTAGTCAAGCTGACTTCGTGAGTACTAATGCTGAAGATCCGTAGTGCATTACGTGGTCAACTTCATAAAGGCAAGACAATGAGATCTGGATGTAGTTCAACTAAGCATGCTGTTTGGTTGAGCTTGCAAGGGATACACTTGGTCTAGCTGACTTTCCTGAGTGTTGATGCTGAAGATTAAAGTTCATTACTTGGTCGATTCCACAAAGACGGTTTACAGAAGACAGTTCACCAGAAATCTCTACCAATGTAGTATGCTTGAATGAAATAGAGTTCTTATGACAGATCAAGACTTGATGCAGTTCTTAAAGAACAGAACCCTTATCAAATGCCGGTTGGAGTATTGGAAGATCATCGGAAGATCGGTCAATTGATCCTTGTGAGGAAATTGCACAACACCCAACACGGATACGCGTACTTTAAGGGGGAACTATTATACAAGGAGCGTCAAGATACTACTTACCTGGATCATAGGTCAAATAGGAATTTGTTAACACAGAGAAGATAAATACTTGACTGAAGATCGATTACAGTTGCATTTTCAGCATTCGACAGCAACGGACAAGGGGGAATTTGTTGATGCAGATTTTGTGTCCGATGCTTGTCGAATAGATTAGATTTATTTTATGCTGAATATATAATAGTTAGTGAAATGGTCAACGAACGTGTATTGACCCGCTCATTTGAAGTGGTCAAACGAGAGGGTTATTTGTTTGACCATGTGTGTTTGCTAGACAAAGGGGGTGTGGCTATAAATAGCAACCCTTTTGTCATTTGCAAACTAGAGAGATAGAGGAGAGCTCATTGTGAGAGTTCTCAGTGTGTTTTGTGGTTTAGGGGGAGATATCACCACTTGGTCTCTCCCCGGATGTATACTCCTTTGGTATTAGTTCGGTTATCTTGTAATCAGGCCGATTTGTAATGTTTTACTACCGATTAATCCAAAGAAGTTGTGTTTATCCATCTCTAATCTCTCCCGTCTTGAACTAATATCACACTAATCACGGTTTCGGTCTCGAACTAATCGGTAGTAAAACATTACAAATCGGCCCGATTACAAGCTAACCGAATTAATACCAAAGGAGTATACATCCGGGGAGAGACCAAGTGGTGAACTCTCCCCTAAACACTAAAAACTCACAGGAAACTCTCAATGAGCTCACCCTTTCTCTCTAGTTTGCAATTGACAAAAGGGTTGCTATTTATAGCCACACCCCTTTGTCTAGCAAACACCCATGGTCAAACAAATAACCCTCTCGTTTGACCACTTCAAACGAGCGAGTCAATACACGTTCGTTTGACCATTTCAATAACTATTACAAATTCAGCATAAAATAAATCTAATCTATTCGACAAGCATCGGACACAAAATCTGCATCAACAAATTCCCCCTTGTCCGTTGCTGTCGAATGCTGAAAATGCAACTGTAATCGATCTTCAGTCAAGTATTTATCTTCTTTGTGTTAACAAATTCCCCCTTGACCGATGATCCAGGTAAGTAGTATCTTGACGCTCTTTGTATAATAGTTTCCCCTCAAAGTACGCGAATCCATGTTGGGTGTTGTGCAATTTCCTCACAAGGCTCAATTGACCGATCTTCCGCTGATCTTCCAATACTCCAATCGGCATTTGATAAGGGTTCCATTCTTTAAAAAAAACCGCATCAAGTCTTGATCTGTCGTAAGACAAATTCTACCACCTTGTGATTGCGTTTAGAAATTTACCGCAGAAATTCAACATACAAAAATTTTTATTCCCCCATTTCTTTGGTAAGATATCTAAACCTTAACAGATTCTCTCCACTTCAAAGAAACTGTCGTCAATTTCACAGAACAAATTCTCTCCACTGAGTAGATTTTATCTTCAAATGTTCACCAATTCCCTCCACAGAGCGGAACTATCGTCAATCTTCACTGAATGTTCTCGGTTGTTCGAAAAATCACGAAAACGACTTTCTTCTTTGCACATTCTAGTTGAATAAGAAAGTCCCCTTGTACCCCGTAGGATCCGAATTGTATCCCTCCAAAGACTTTGTGAACTCGTTAGGACCGGTATTGACATTCCAGGTTCATTCATTCGTTACCAAATGCGAGAATATGACAATAAACAAAATGCTTTCTTCTTTGCATATTCTAGTTGATAAAGAAATTTCCCCTAGTACCCCATAGGATCCGACTTGTATCCCTCCAAAGACTTTGTAAACTCGTTAGGACCGGTATTGAAATTCTAGGTTCATACGTTCGTTTTCAAATGCGAGAATATGACAATAAACAAAATGCTTTCGAACATTTACGAATAACCGATAACAATCATAAACATTGACGTGCGGAAGTGAACATACCGTTCGTGGTTTTTGGCCCATAGTAGTCAAGTCACCAAGTTTGACGTTTGCATCGGTAACCGTGACTACCCCACATTTAACAAAAATATTCATCATCTGTTTTCATCATGCTAAAGTGATCCCGTGCGCTCCCGAACCCGTACGAATTTTGACGTTGAAATTTAGAAGCGCGGTTCAAATCCACTTTGCGAACACCCGACCCCTTTTGCATGTAACTACCTTTGAAATTTGGCCCAAATAAAATCTTGAACTCATGACCCAAAACTTAAAATTCTTGACCCACTAAAATAGTCTTGTAGAAATTTTTGTTGATCAAAACCAAACTTTCAAGAGGCCCAAAATTAATTATTTTGCTGGGCCAATATAATGTCTTTCACTAGAGACCCACTTATAGTGTGCTAGTCAATCCCTAATTTTAATTTAAGGGATTCAAACAGCCCCTGACAACACCTTTTTCCTTTTCCCCCAAATGCTCAAAGTCACCCACTAATTTCATCTCCATCTTCGATACACAACTCAAACCAGAACCCCCGAAAAAAATTGTGCATCTGCCTTTATGTCTCTGCGATACATCAACAACAACCGAGCTGCAGTCGACAAACCTGGTATCTTCTTCTTCTCCTTCGATACACATCAAGCAGCAACCGACAACTTTCAAGTCTCTCTCTCTCTCTCTCTTCGATATACCACCACCAAAACCCTGTTCAATCTTTCAGCATGGAAGCTACTTCAAAGAAAAAGGAATTATCTGTGCAGCCTCCACCTTCAATCATGTCTCTTTCTACAATGAACATTGCGGCTAGGGTTTCAACTTTCAAGATTCTTCAACCTTTCTGTTGGGTAATCAGTCTTAATCAAACATTGGACTGTTAACCGATCTTTGAACCAAGAACAAGCTTCTGGAACATGAAGATTGGCAGAAAATGTTGGAAACTTGAAGCAGAGACATCAGAGATCGATCGTAAGTGACGGAGACGGTGTGCAGTGGTTCTTCGTCGATGGTTGTTCGTCGGACATAAACAACAGGTTGTTCTTGATTTGAGTTTTTCCTGGGGGGGGGGGGGGGTTCGTCGATTGTGTATCCAGTAGTTTTTTGTCGGACACATTATGCCGAAAAAGGTTCATCGTCAGGAGGGGGTTTTTCGTGGTAGCAGATATGAAGAAACCCTAGCTTTCTTTCAACAACCGCCACGCTCCTTCAAGAACACAGCCACTCTTTCTTTTGCAGATTTGACGAAAATCACTTCAAAAGTGATATTTGATGATGAAAACTTGATTATTTAGGTGTAAAACATAAAACCCAACACTCTGTTGTGATCAATTTCAGCACAGATCTGAATATTCGGGTCCAGATCTGGGTTTTTCTCATTTTCACCCAACTTTACATCTTGAACACAAATCACCAAA
Source organism: Helianthus tuberosus (assembly GCA_030545235.1). Lineage (NCBI taxonomy): Eukaryota > Viridiplantae > Streptophyta > Magnoliopsida > Asterales > Asteraceae > Helianthus > Helianthus tuberosus. The sequence continues at coordinate 191,086,840 of CM060405.1, forward strand.
AATCACAGATCTAGGGCACATTTGATTTAGCAAACGGTTAGATTTACTAAATCGGGTACCATGGCTCTGATACCAATTGTAGGACTGTGTTTCGGGACCGAAACCATGATTAGTGAGTGATTATGTTCAAGACGGGAGAGATTAAAGATAAACAAACACTTCTTTGTATTAATCGGTGGTAAAACATTACAAATCGGCCCGATTACAAGCTAACCGAACTAGTACCAAAGGAGTATACATCCGGAGAGAGACCAAGTGGTGATCTCTCCCCTAAACACTAAAAACCCACAGGGAACTCTCAATGAGCTCACCCTTTCTCTCTAGTTTGTAATTGAAAAAAGGGTTGCTATTTATAGCAAAACCCCCTTTGTCTAGCAAACACACATGGTCAAACAAATAACCCTCTCGTTTGACCACTTCAAACGAGCGGGACAATACACGTTCGTTTGACCGTTTCACTAACTATTACAAATTCAGCATAAAATAAATCTAATCTATTCGACAAGCATCAGACACAAAATCTGCATCAACAGGTTGGGGTTCTAGTGTTGTAAAGGTTGCAGTGATGGTTTTTTTGGTGCGGTGGGTGCTACAAGAACCAAAGATGATGAATTCTGACACACCTCTAGACGAATCATTTCATCATGTAATATGTTGCGCGTGAGATGCCAATCTGCATCCTGCTGGTTAATGAGTGAGGCCATTGTATCATACTCTGTGGGTGAACCACGAACAAGTTGCAATGCGTGTCGAGACTCGGTGACCGGATGATCCACATTACCAAGTTGTTTAGCCAATTCCTTCAGACGTTGACAGTAATCGTTTAGGGATGAACATGCGGCAAGGGTAAGGTTGCAAAATTTGGTTTCAAGTGCAGCAACTTGAGCTTTCTTATTGCTAGGAAAAATTTTCTCAGTCTTGACCCAAGCAACGCGTGCAGTAAAATCGGTATCCAGAATACACACCAGTAAATTGTCTGAGATGGTGCTATAAATCCATTGCAGAAAGAGTGCAACGATCTCTTTCCAAGCGGCGTAGTTATCAGGAGTTTCTGGTGGGGGTGGAGTTTCATCGATATGACCGAGAATCTTATAGGCCACCGTATGAAGTTTAAACAACTTTATCCAGGATGAATATGTGACTTTGGCGTCATCTAGGGTACAAATTTTTGTTTAAATATTCGTTACAGAATATGTGGGATGGAGAGTAGTTGGTGCTGTGGGTTTTGTGAGAGGTATCACCATCATCGGGTTTAGTCATGATCTAATAAAAAAGGAGAAACAGAAGAAAGACAACGGCGATGGCTAGAGTTAGGATCCTCTGAACCGAAGCTCTGATACCCTAAAAGTGTTTATGGTATTGAACTGTGAATGATCGTACTGATGAATAAACAACCTTTTAAATAGGGAGAATACAATAAGCCCTACAGGACTAGCTATATACATAGATATTACAAATAAACAATAGATAATATCTCTAACAACAACAACAACAACAATAATAATATCAGGTAAGAGGGACGATATGATCTACCAATCGTTGCGGTTATTCGGGTCTATTTATTTGGAAGACAACGTCTAAAAGGTTTTTGAGATAATGGGTTATCTATTCTATAGAGGTGGTTTATTAGGATATAAGCTAAATTAGTGAGTTAAAAATAACAAAAAGTATTTTTTGGACTATTGCCAACGGTTACTATTTTATTTTTTTAGAGCTTGAAAACACCCACGCAAACAAACCCATGTGGTTGAATTCCCCACACCAACCCACCATGCTTGTGGTCCACGCCATAGCGGCACGGTGTTCCATGGCATGGCTAGGTACCATAATTTCCATGCCTTGGTCCATGGTGGTACACCCCATAGTCTTACGACTTTTGATTTTTCACTCGCTGTAAGACCCATCTGGCATCGAGTTAATTCGTGCTACCATGTTTCAAGTTGGACCAAGATCCATTAGAGTTCCGTGTTCAATAGAAAGGTCTTTGTTAAGGTCATCACACGTTTAGATTTGAGTTGATGGTACACAGAAAGAACGTTATATGCCTCATAACACTATTAGCCTCTACTTTTCTATAATATCTTTCCTATTTTTGTTGTTTCTTTTGACTCTTTGCATGCTTTATTCCAATGTCGTCCTATTGTTTAAATCCGTCATCATCTGAATCTTTCTTTTGCATAATTGTTTAGCATATCCATTTTTATGTCCCCCCTCATTCGCTATGAGTCGTATTTAATATTTTTATGCCCCATGGATGCTTGCCCAAGTTAAAAATGGCACTGTGATTGTGGGTTGACTTTTGAAATTATTGTTAATATTGGATGTATAGTTCATTGTGTATTATTTATTGCCATTAAGAGTTGACTCTAGACACAAATATTCATCTCTTGCAAGAGATTAGGTTACAAATAAGAGGCAGCGAAAATATCTGGTGGGTTAGTAATATTTGTGAGGGAATATATTGGGTTGATTCAAAATACCTTTTTCCAAAGTTTTTATTATAAATAACTAACTTGTCAAATATACTTAATTATATTATATTATTATGCCAATTTGTTCTTTAGACTAAAACGATTAAAGAGGTTTTGTAGACATAACTTTTCAAACCAATAACATTTGCAACTAGTAAATCATACAAATAGTAAGATTAAACCTTTTAAATCGCTTTAGAGATAAAGAGATTACATCCAGAGAAACTCCGACTCTAATGCAAACAAGTCAAACTAAAAATATATGAATATAAAGCTACTAATAACAAAAAGGTGGTGACAAATAACATGACAGTAAAAACAAATATAACATCACATGACAATACAGAGACTCACAGACAAATTCTATCTAAAGTGTAGGAAATTTAAGTTAGAGACAAACCTAAGATATATTTATTCTCTAAAGGTCATTCATCTTAATCCTAAGTCTTTAGAAACTCCTATCTTGAAAATAACCTCAGAAATGTGTACTTTTAGAAAATCTTGCCTAATCCGCTTCTCGCAAGTCTATTTAGGTTTGTCCTTACTCCTCATCCCCTCATAAATTAGGGTTTCCACATCTCTAATTGATGTCCTCGGCCTCCTCTTCACGTTCCTTTTTCTTCTTGACCGAAGTTTCACTACAAGAAACAGGTAGCAAGACCGGCGACATACATTGCCGCTAAAGGTCCAGTTTGGCGTCGCTATAGCCATTAGCGGCAACATGTTGCCGCTAATGAGGTCATCGGTGATTCTCGGCCGCTATTGAACAAAATGTTGTCGCTAATAAGTATGCAGGAATGATTAGAATAATTTTTTGATCAACTTCTTGAGCATCTATTACAGTTTGCTTTGCTTTCTATGACTAAATCAAATGAATCAGTCCTTTATTTTAATTACATGTATCCAAATGAAATTCTTTGATTTTATTTTTGAACGGAATGAAAATTTACACCTTTTTTGATTCCTTGAACACAATGAATTGTTTGGTATGCATAAATCCTGATATTAATTAATCACGTTTTAGAAACATGTTTGGTTGGTAAAGATAAGAATAGGATTTACAATCTCTCATTACAGGGTTATCGAACCAGGTGCAAAATAAATGTATAGGATGTCATATTCTTACTTCCTCTTCATATGTACTACTAATTAAAGAAGCTCATTTATATTATCTAATGCTTTCAAAAACAGAAAACACATATAGGAGCCTTTATAACTTTGCATTGAAGGATATGGTGACATGTTAAATCTTATATGGTGTTAAAAACTGGATTGCTTAATCAGATTGAAGGAGACCCTATAATTGTGAATTTGCTTCTTTTAGCATAACTATATGAATTTTCTTTCTATGTTAATTTGATTTTCACTTCCTACATTGAACTTAGTTTACAAAGCATGCAAGGCGTTCGCAATTCGCAGGTACGTCATCTATAACAACTTTTAGAGAGATTCACTTAAAGTTTGTAAGCAACATATTAGTGTATTTGCACTAAAACAAATATCGGCTTGGTTTATTAGGATAAGAAAAAAAAATTAGGCAAGAAGGGTCCCAGTTTTGAAACTTGCTTTAGGCCTCTAAAATGGTTGAGCCGGCCCTGTGCATAACATAGATTAGTTGGGTAGTGGTCTTATTTCCATACGTCATATAAATAGTTGATCAATAATACAAACTACTTTGTCATATATAGTGGCGAAGCTTCGCCCCCCCCCCCCTATTTTTCCGAAACCGGGGGGTGGAAACATATATACCTAAAAATTTTCTATAGGAAAGTACTATTCATAACACTACGCGTCGAAAAGTTCGAGGGGTCGGGCGCCCCCTCGGACGTAGCCTAAGCTGCGCCCCTGGTCATATAAATAGTTGATCAATAATACAAACTACTTTGTAGGGTTTTCATTATTCAATATTTAGTATATTATGCTTAACCCTATGATATAAATTTGAAGTGAATAAGAAGGTCGAGCAACACATCGTATGCGGATTTTGGACTTCTGTATACATTATAAGAACGAGAATCAAAATCAACAACTGTCTAGTTAAAAATGATAGAGATACTTAGCCCACTAAGCAAAGAGATCGAGCATGCATGGTTATATCCTGTGAAGAATATTTCATTACAAGTGGAACTCCTAGAGAGCCAGATATCTTCAAGTGAAGTGCTTGCTTGCTTGCACCCACTTGTCCAAATTTAATGTACTATGAGAGCTTTATTGGGAATATTCACTTTCCACGCCCCATTTATAAGACAATTCTAATTACAATAATTGTACCATCTCATTCTCATCTTATTAAAATCATATAAAATGAGCTATGTTCACATTCACGTATAGATCTTATATATGTGACTTCCTTAATATAAATTTGGGAGAGATGATGTGATTTTAATATGGGGATGCTATATTGTAGTGTTCTTTGTTGTCAGGACTTCAATTTTCTTGTTGACCCCTATTTTTCTGTTTTATAAATAAATAGCCGCCGCCGTTCGAAAAAAAACTGTGACTTAGGACGTAGAAATACCCGAATTCAATATTGCATATAAACGATAATCAAACACGTAAACTTTTGTCGAATCTTCTTCTTTCTTGTTACTTGACTCTGTTAACAATAATGATGTATTTCTTTAAAAGAAAATACTTACGAACATTTGTTATGTTCAGACTAATTTAGATACAAGAGTGTATTGTTCGTAATGGAAGTCAATACATTAAATATTAATCTTTTATGAAAAATATGTTAGAAAAAAATATAAAAAATACTCATGTTGAATCAACATGAGTAAATACTCATGTTGAATCAACATGAGTATTTTTATATTTTTTTCTAACATTGTTGATCCATAATTTAGCTCTTCACCCCGATGTTTCTTAAACAACACAGACGAAAGTGCATATAAACCCTACAAATCTTCTAAATCTAGAAATGGTAAACATAAAGGATTACAAAATAACTACGATGCTGAGGAAATCTGAAAAAAAAAAGTGTTAAATAAAAAGACACAATCATCTACATAAAAATTTTAAAATCTACAAGTTAAAAATTTTAAGGCGAAAACATAAACTCTAAGATGGTAGAGTTCGACTAGACGGTTCCAATGCCGCTAAAATTAGTTAAATCGAAGTTCATTTGATACCCTTCCTATTACTTCGTAGTTTTAAGAAATTATGAATTTGAAATTTTTATCCCAAATACACACTCACAATTATGTATATAACATAAACGCATAGAAGGTTTGAAAGTCAATATTTGTTGGAAGAAATGATCAAAGGCTAATGTTACTTTTTTTTTTTAGATCGGCGAATTTCTTGTGTTAGGCTATCGCATTCTTCAAACTGGAGAGCATCGTTGCCCTACTCCGGCCAGACTATGCTGTCTTAACCGGGCTCATGATGACTTCACAATTAGGTTTGGGCGTTTCCCTGGGAAACCATACCACCGACTACCACTTGAAAGACGTTGTGCCACCAAAAGAGCTGAACACTCTCTGGTGTAACACACGGTGGGACGAAAACCCGGATGGGTTCAGGATAGAACCAAACAAAAATTTTGGATCTCCAAGGCTCGTCACATTAAAGTGCATCGTCAGATCCACCTTATTCACTTACCCGTCTTAGCCAACATTTATTCGTGTTACCTGTACAAAGCAGTTTACACATGCACAAATTGTAAATATTGAAATTCAACAAACGACCCAAGGCCAAATAGATTAAAACTATTAAAGGTATTTAACTTCCACAAAGTTATACCACCAAAACATGTTCAACAGAACGATTAAAAGTGTTCAAACACATACAACTAAGGTAGAGTAATTAACAATTGTTCCAAAAACTGTTACAAGGCCCTATGACCAATAAACGGCATGCAAGCCGGTCTTATACTGATTTTCAACGGCTCACTTGTTCACTCTGCCCTGCGCCACCACCTGCAGCGGCCCCATCATCTGTATCTTCATCTCCCAACACAGTTCGCAACACATCTACCGCCACCCCCTTTCGAGATAACTTCTCGATTGCCTTAAGAATCCCAAATTCCAAGTGATCAAACTCCTACGCTTATCCCGAAAGCGAGTGGCACAATCTATTTTGAAAAAGCTCAAACTCATGGTTAGACCTTTCTTCAAGCGCAAAGGCCTTACCTTCAGCAAACCCATCCTTTCTGCCATTATCATACGATGTTCCAGGTAAGTCAAACATATACTTCGCCAACTCATCAGAAGTCATTAGACAGGCGGCTAGCTGCAAGCACAAAAACGTCAAAAACTAAGCAACGTATGTAATAATATATAACGTTACATAAACCAGGAGAAGAAAATCATAAGAAATACTGACCAAAGGTATTCCGTGATTAACAAGCCACTTGCAACCCTGACCTAGATCGTAAGCCACAACTTCAGTGCCCTCCACATGAGCTTTGTGCTTCCTAATCGACTGTTCTAAATCAACAATACGTGCCTGAGACTCATCACTTTCTCTCTGAATAACGTTCACCTGAACATCTTTAGCTGCATGCTGCGCTTCTAACTCCTGTATGCGCTTGCAACGTAGCAGCCTCAACACGTTGTGCTTCCAATTCTTCCACGCGCGCCCGAGGCGTTAGCACTTCAACATTTTTCTCTTCAATGATGGAAGAGAGACGAGAGGTTTATTGAGCACTCTTCTCACTAACACCTTTCCACTTCAAGGCTTCATCACAAGCACTTTTTAGTTCCCGGTTCGACTTGGACAGGCAGCAGTCCATTCTTGCTGACGATCGGCGTTAAGCTTTTGCTCCTTAGCCAAATTATCTTCCGAATCCGTCACTCGCCAATGTAAACCCTTCTCCTCAGCATTGAATTTCTCCCTTGCAGCCGCGAATTCCTTCTTCTCACTCTCAAAATCATCAATCTGTTCGCCCATCCATTTCAATTCGCGAACAATCTCTTGAGCGATAGAGAAAAAGTTAACACCATGGTGTACATGAGCATCGAACAACCTCCAACGATCCCTACGATTCTGGAACAGTTGTTCAACAAGTGGCAGGGACATCGAATAAAACTCATGGTTGATATCCAAGTTGTCCATTCGAGAACCTTGGACGAGCGACCAGTTTGGAGTATGTGGCATATTATCACATGCAAGGTTATGCACCATCCAAGACTCACCAGCCTCCTTCTTCCCATAACCACTACCACCCTGCCCTCCAGAATAACCATGCCCTTCAATCTAGCCAATAGACGGTGCACGACGAGTATATTTGGTGACTGGAGGTGGTGTTTCACTTGATTCAATGTCCGTCTCCAAACCTTCCACCTTCTCTCGTAAGCCCACTCTAGGGAGAATGGTCTTCATCCATTCCACAACATTCTCAGCGTCTGAAACTTTTTCCGGACCCATCCCTTTGACATTCTCCAGGATAATAGGTTCGTTAACGGGTGAGTCACTGAAAACCACAGCAGCAGGTGATTCAGGACCAAGGATCGTACCGTCATTGTGGGCCATAATGTTTTTGTGTATACTCATAGTGGTACATGCATTTGTAAATAAAATTCATAGCAGAATTAGCACAAAAGATAATGCAGACAACACTTCTTGTATTAATATAATGTGTTGGGCTCAGGGTAATACGTACAAGGATAGGTTGTGTATTACATGTAAACCTTCCTTAGCTGCTGCGCATTCTAGGTCCGGGGGACCAATTTGTCATCTAAGGTGCGCAACTAGTATGCACCTTTTCTAAGGACTTTGTCGACGACTGACGTATGTCGGTGTGAGTGTATTTTTTTTAGTTATTTTTAGCTCTTTTTACTCGCCGATTTCAAGTTTTAAATTTATAAAACACGATATTCTACTGTCACTCTACACACACGCTTAGGGCAATTAAGTATACCCATCGCGGACGTAGTATAGTGATGGCAAGATACCGATGTCGTCCAAGGACACAAGTGCTTTTAGTACCGGCTTATCGTCAACGTCTAATCGAACCAACTTTTGAGAAAATATTTTAAGCTAATAAAAAGAAAAAAACAGAAAATAAAAATAAAATAAAAATGATAGACAAGAAAGAATCACTTGGATCCAACTTAACTTTCATGTACCCTTTTGATGATTTCAGCATTTTTTGCATTTTAAGAGATTATCTTAGTTATAGTAGTAGGCCCCGCTTCCAAGGCGACGTTACCCTCAACCTAGTGGTTTGAGTCAGCAAGGATACAATCCCACTAGGTTGAATTACAGAAATATAATTAAGTAAGTTATTAATGCAAAATGTGGTGGACCCCTTTCCGAGGCGGCGATCACCCTCAACCCGTTGGTCTGAGTAAGCAGGGATACAGTCCTCGCGGGGTTGGTTTAATGTTTTAATAAAAGTTTAAGAATAAGGGATTCAAGCTTTTTGCACCTCTCCCGTGGTGGGTAATGCCCACTCCAACTCGTGAGGTGTTACTGGGCTTGAACCAGATTCTCAGAGGATCTATACACTAAACGAGACATAGAATTACCCAAACCACCCTTCTAACCCCCTTCCAGGCAATTAACATGCTTTATATAGACCGTAAAGACATGAATATGTTGAATCCATGAACATATGAAGAATGATTGAGTAAATTCGCCTTCAATATAAAAAAAACTATTTATTAACGTTATTAATACATACCCAATTAAAAAGGAGCCAAAGATTGGAAATCATAAAAGAAATATATAAAAGAAAAGTCTTCACCAAGTGATGTAACAATTTAGCCAAGCATGGCCTTTGTTTAACAAAGATTCTTACACACACACACTCTAAAGATGAAAAAATGGATGATGGTGGTGGATGATGGTGTTGTAGTGGTGGTGGAGTGGTGGCAAGTGAGAGAGAAGTGGTTTGCCAAGGGATGAGTTGAAGTGGAACCAAGCACTTCTATTTATAGCTGTAAACAGAAGCTTCAGCACGGCCACTACCCGCCTGGCACGGCCCCGTGCCCATCTCTCTCTCTCATCCTCATTAACTGCTTGTCAGATATTGTACTAACACGGTCCCATGTGTCAACGGCACGGCCCGTGGCCAAAATACTTGGTGTACTATCGCAGATTCTACAAATCTTTGAGTTGACCATGCCCCGTGTTGGCTTAGCACGGCCTCGTGTTGCCTGCCATTTTTGTCTTTTGCAGTTCTCTTTTTCTCCAGCTGTAACACCCCAAAAATGGGTTTGGTAATTTAAACCCGGTTAATATAAAGGAACGGGTAAAATACCGTTAGGGGAAAAAGTGAACCCGTAAATGAACATTTACTAGGAATAATTAACCTAGTTGAATATTAGTATCGTTGGTATTAAACGAAGGGTTGTAGCCTTATTTAATTAAAACGAAACATGAGGGACCAAAGTGAACAACTTGAAAGTTGTTTTATTAAAAGTAAACAACACACACACATAGACACACATCGTGTGTGTGTGTTCATCAACGAGCAGGAGGCTCCCAAGGAGCCTCAAACCCTAACTTCATCTTTATGCTCAAATTGAAAGGCAAGATGACGCTTAAAATCATAACCGAGCATGGATAAATGATCACCATCACGAGGGGATCATAAGGTATGTCTTAAATCTAAGATTTGTGATCATGGGTGAAGTGGGTTATGTTCTAATCCGTGAGTTAATATGAAATTAACCATGTACAAGGGTTAGAATCCTCGTATAGAACATGGGTTACGTATGGTTTGTGTTAATTTGATGATTAGAGGTAAAACCCGTTAGTTATGGTGAAGATGATAACTAGAATCACCACCTATGTCCAAGTCTTGTGGAAATATTGATGTATTATCTGGGTATGATGAATTCTTGTTAGATGAATTAGGAGAAATATGATGATGCTATGTTTGATGTTTATGTGTTAATGATACTTGTTGATTAGTAAGAAGATTTGATGAAATATGAATGAACTAGGAAGATTATGCATAAACTAGTTGTACATGGTGCCTAGGAAGTAGTACGCACACCACGTGTTTGATGAAATGTCTAAATGACAATAATAGGTGAAGGTTGTGTTATGATGATGTTGAGTATGCTATATGCTTGTTTGAATCGGCTAATGAAGTACATATGTGAGATATGAACTTGATATGATCGTTCATATGAATAATCATGTATGCTAATAAGGATGTAAATGTAATGACATGAAAGTATAGGAATCATGTCAAGATGGATGGGAGCGTGGAAGGCTAACGGGACAAAAAGACTCAAGTAAGCGAATGCAAATACGGACGCGTAAGGTAAGTAAATCCCGGACTTACACTTTAGATGTAAAATATATTGTAGTATGATGATTATTGTGATATATGTGAGAAAGTATTAAACAATGGAAGTAAATAGGTAAGTTACGGAAAAAGGAGTCAAAAGTGGATAGGAAAGTATAATGATGCTAATTGTTTTCTGTTAAGAATGAAATGGAAATGCAGGTATACTAATAATGGAGGATGAAGGTTAAGTATGAAGTCAGACGAGAGTGTCCGAATGGATGGACGAATGGACTTATATGAACGAGAATAAGAGATGTTGATGCTTGATTATGCACGTTTTAAAGTATATATATTATGTCACCGGTTGCTAATGAAGTAATTGGTTGTGGTGACTGCAGGTTGAACAGGTTTATGAATGTTTGCTCAAGATGTGTACGCGGTTGAAGATCGAGTCAAGACATGGGTTGTACGTGGGTGTGTATGTGCTCACTTAATTCGATATACGTATGTTAGTCTTTAATTAATTTATGAAAAGGGGTTAATGTATTTAAGTGAAAGAAAGAATATTATAAAGAAATTTTTAGTATGTAATTTCCGCTGCGTTAAATTTGGTTAAAACATGTTAGGGCGTTACACCAGCCCAGTTTCCATCTTCGGACACGGCCCGTGTCAGGTGGACACGGCCCCATGTCGGCCTTTTGTTCTTGTTATTTTGAGGTTTGGATGTGAGTTGGGGCTTGGCGATCTGCGACAATTCCTTCTTCTTTGCATTTATGTTGGATTTTGCTGTCTTTTTGCTCCTTTTGCAAATTTAAGCTCTTTTATCCCTAAAAAAATAAAAGGAACCAAAACACGAGATTTTTCCAACATTAGTACTAAAATGGTTGCTTTTACGCCGTATTTGACATAATTTATATGTTGTATTTTGATCACATCAAATACCCCCACACTTGAATCTTTGCTTGTCCTCTAGCAAAACTCTATTACGTGGCTTACACACCCAAACGGAATAGGTAGAAGAGAAGGATTTTGGGTCTTATCTTTAGAGTGTCGGGTATCCAAGTTTTAAATATATTTTGTATTTATTTTGTTTACAATCCTATTCGTCATGATTTATTTAAAACTTAATTTTCAAAAAATTATTTACTTTGGGCATAATATGCCTTTATAAAATTCCATTTAGTTATATACAATTTTACACACCTCACAAGTATTGACTCAACACTCGGCCAATATTATGTGAAACGCTCATGCCCGAATTGGAACTTACTCCTACCATAGGCTTGACAATAGATCAAATCTCCTCCTTTTGACGTTAAATCCTTATAAATATCAAGAGAACTTTGAAGGGTAGGTGGTGGTTCGGGTTTGGTAAGTTTTATTCAAGAAAGGGGTAAAACCGTAAACTATTGGTTTTTCTATTGCGTTTTGGCTTAAAAATTACTTTGGCATATTTTTTGGATTTTTCATATTTTTTTTGGTGCCAAAGTTGAAACTTAGGCGGAATCGTAACTTCATAACCGATAAGTTTACAAAAATGAAAGATGAAAAATAAAAAGGGTAATTTTGTGGGTTTGAAACTAAAAAGGTTTTTAAGGTTCAAAGGGTTTAATTAGGGGGTGTTTTTGTAAAAAGCAAAGAAAATAAAGGTTTTGTTTGAAAAATGGGTTTGTCCTAATGTCTCTATCATTTACTTACTTGGATTTTTGTCGGTAAGGATTTGGGACGTATCGGGTTGTCAAGTTCTAGATTCGTGAGAACCAAACGGGCTATTCACACAAGAAACGAAAATTGAGCAATTAGTAAAGATGTATATTTAATGCTCGGTAATGGCTCAAAACTTACTTTTGTGGGAAAAAAGGTCATAGTGTAAAATCGTATATATAATCAAATTTTACAAAGATTTATCATGCCCGTTTTCGTAATTTTTCTAAATTGGTTTTTTTATCACGACGCTATCGGTTGTAAATTTGTAAAAACATAATTTTTAGAACTTTTTTACCCAACTAAACTTAAGATAAGTGAAAAAAATGAAAAGAAAGTTTTTTGAAAAAGTTTGGGATTTTTATAGAATAATAAAAATAATTTAGAACGCCATAAACCGGGATTTAAACGCCAGATAAAATACCCGGTATCCAGTTAAATACCTATTTTTATCTATTTTTACCATTCAAAATTTCATTTAACCCCCCCCCCCCTTCCTTTCAAATTTACGCTCACCATAAGGGGACCCTACCAAAATATTTTCCAAGATCCTCCATAATCTATCTTGATCTTTCTTGGATTCTATTTTTATTTCCCTTGATATTATAGATCTTTTATATCTCTATATAATCTTACAAGATCATTTCACTTCAACACTACACTCCACCTTCTTCCTCTTCCCCTCCCCAAAACCGTAACATCACCACCACCTCCATATCCAACCTTATAACCTTGTTCTTCAAAGATCCAACTCCATTTCAAGCAAATTTCAAGTTGGTGTAAAGATCCAAAGGAGTTTCCAAGGTGCTTTCAAGTGATTTCAAGCTCTATATCATCAAAATCTCAACCAAAAACTTACTTGAATCTTGAAGGTATAACATTTATGTTTAAATCATACTCTTGATTCTTGGTTGTTCTTGATGATTTGAAGTTTCTCTTGAATCTTGGAATTTTCACAAACTTGAAATCTAAAAAGGAAATGGGTCTTGATACAAAATAAAAATGGTGATATATATATGTGTGTGTATAACCGTGTATATATATATGTGTGTGTATGAAATTTGAGCTTGATCTTTGATAAATACTTGTTTAAGTTGTTGCTTGTTCTTGAATAATAGTTAAAATGCAAGTGTTTGATGATTTGTGCAAGATATGATAAGTGATCAATTAAATCAGCAAATAAACATGAATAAATCACATGTTTGATGTATCTAAACTCGTATGAAAAGATGATGATATGATAGTGTGCTTTAGGCACTTGTACATAAGGATACATGTTGATTTAAAGCTCAAGAAATGATAAAAAAAATGATTGTATGATAAAAATGTTTTAGAACAGATTATAAACACTAAAAATAACATTATTTGGTATATTATAATGGCATGAAACTTTGACATAGGTTTGATAACTTTGCATGTTGTACATATAGCTTAAAAAGTGGTAAAATATGTGAAATTTGCATGATTTATGTGCTTTATGTGAGACCTGCACTATCATAAGTATAACCACTAATTTATTCAGTAAATAACATGGGTTATGTTAAAATATCAAGTCGTTTCGATTTGAGATGGTTAGGGTAATGTTTGATGCAAAATTATGCGGTAAAACGGTTAAAAATCGGCTTTTCGGAGGATTTTTATAAAACTGTTTTAGATCAGTAAGTAAACTGATATTTTTGATATAAAAATAAGTATTTTAACTTATATTAAGTTTACTTGGTGTTTGGTTAGTCATACGTGACTTCCGACGCCCAAAAATGTTACCGAATCACTAAAATAAGTGTTTTTCGACATACACTATAATGGGTTGTTCATGGGTAAATTTTATGTGTTACAATGTGTTAGGTGTTTTATAATATGTGTATTATGACATGATAATACTTGACAAGATTATGTGTATTACGCTATTATTAGTATGTTACATTTGAGTATATATATTACGACGCGCAAATCGTAGATATATTGCTTATAGCCTGGTGAGGGTCACCAATAAAATCGTTCAAGTCGCAAAGTTTTTAAAATATATATGTGAACTCATATATATACAAATACACCAATATAATAAAAAATAATAACTTTTTGAGAAAAATCTCAAAGTTATATGAAAATTCTAAGTATCGAGAAACTTATGTGTTTTGTGGGTTTTTGATTATTAAATCATTCTTATTTAATTTAGGACGAATAAAAAATTTGAGGGATTGTGTTAACATATAAAAACGCACCCAAAGGTGAGTACATAGATCCCCTCTTTTTACATGATTTGTGGTAACTATGTGAGTACATAGTTCCCCTATTTTAATGTTTTCAATTGTTTTGGGGTGATTCATATGTAATAAAACGATTTTCGATATTATAACGATGATTTCAAAAACGATTAAGATGGTTTATACTAAACTAATAACGATTTCGATAATGTGAACAAACTTGTTGGACGTAGTTACATAACGAATGACATTCATTAGCATTGATCAAGCCAACCAGTATTAGGTTATGGTACCATAGGATCCGACAAATCCCGTTATCAGACTGCACCCATGGTTATGTGTGGGTTAGGTGGGTAACGACTGAATCTGTGATTGTTAACTTACCCTTTGGTGGTTTGTTAATGCGAGAAGCGAGATAGTCGAGTCACAAAGGTTTGAATGTTATTAGCGAGACGACCAAAAATAGTTTTCACAATTAAAACGAGGATGATTTAAACGATTTAAACGAGTTAACGATTTTGAAACGATGTCACTTAACGATGTTTTCGAAAGGATATAAACCATACGAGTTCTATTAACTAGTTAATACGAGATCTTTTACAATTTGGTTTACTAAAACAAATGCTTTTGGGTTAAGAATCATGGCTACGAGGTTTTATAAATTATAACCCGCTTGATTTGATGTAGTTAATTATGTTGCAATATTACACTCTTATCAAAATAAGGTCTTTAATAAGGTATTGCAACATGTAAACTAGCCATGAATCCGATACTCTTATAAAACCTATGTACTCGCCAGTATTTCTTTGCTGACTTTGTTTTACATATGTTTCAGGTGATGTTGCTTGATGTTGATTGCTAGGATGCATGAGTCACATAGGATCTGGACGAGGCCTTAGTGACATAATAACAATGATAGTCGATATGTAACCTGTTTGTTCCATGCTAAAACAATGTAAATTACTTAATGAATAAATAAAACGAAACTCTTTTGTATCCATGGTTGTGAAACAATAATTCTGTTACAGCACTCCCCGACGTTTCCGCCACGGTTTGTTGTTTTACGTGGTCGGGGTGTGACAGAAGATTTGGAATCAGAGCCAACGGTTATAGGGAATTAGGTTATTAGTAATACTTTGACCTAGACTATAACTTTCTAGGACCCCAACGCAAGTTGATTTGCGTTTAGATTTAAAAAAAAAAAACAAAAACAAAACCGTCACCTACCCTTAGGTGATAACCACAACGAGAACACAAAATCCGAATCAGCTTCGAAAATTAATCATTCGTTCTAGGATGATTGATTACTAGGTTTTGAACCCTCAATTGTAAGGTTTTGAACCCTTCCAGTTTGACTCATTTTTTGGCTTAGTACCTTTTGAGTTTTCAAAATCTCGTCAAAGTTTGGGTCTAAATAATGTGAACACGTGCAAACTGGAAGAGTGAATGCCTGTACCCTGAGTTTTCTGTCTAAGGCTAGAGTGTTCGTACAAATCCACATAATCGTACCAGTCACTCTTACCTGGGAACTCTTGGGGTGAGTGTTCACTTATAGGCAAGCATGTCTTCGCGATACATTATTTTGATTCATTACTTTGATTAGTCACTGCGTGTCGTTTGTTTGTTCGAGGTAACGAACAAATGATCACCTTCCTTATGCTTCGTCGATATTTTCAATACCTCTTTTGTTTTTCCTAATTATCGACCTCACTTGTTTCCCATATTTCCTTGTTAGATAATGCCTCCTCGACGTGATACACAATCTTTTACTGCTGAAGAAGTCACAGCCCTTGTCTCTCAGCAAATGGCTGCTGTGCTTCCAGGCGTTGTGACCCAAATCCACGAGCTATACAACAACAATAATAATAACAATGCACAATGTAATTTCAAGAATTTCAATTCTGCTAAGCCGCTAAAGTTTTATGGGTCACAATGAGTAACTGCGCTCCTTCAATGGTTCGAAAGTATCGAGAGCACATTCAGACATGTGCAATGTCCGGATGGGCGTAAGTTTGAATTTGCATCAAGTGTGTTTGAGAAGCGTGCTCTTACGTGGTGGAACGGAGTGATGCGCGATAGGGGTGTCGAAGTGGCATTGGCACAAACATGGGAAGAGCTTCGAGCTCTCATGATGAAAGAGTTTTGTCTCCGTCACGAAATTCGAGCTTTGGAACGAGAGTTTGACGATCTAAAGCAAGATGGGGGAGAACACCGTGCGTATACGGATCGATTTGAGGAACTCATTCTTTTTGTGTCCTACTATGGTTACCCCATTGGAGAAAGCGATAGAGAGGTATATCGATGGTTTACCCGATTCCATACAGGATATTGTAACTTGCGTTAATCCTACTACTGTTCGTCACGCGATTGAGTTATCTGCTACCCTGACTGAGTCGCAAGTCAGGAAGGGTAAACTTACCTGCAAGGGTGATAAGAAGAAGTCGACCGAATCTGTCAAGGAAAAGGGTAAGGGTAAGAAAGGTGAGTCGTCGAAGAAGTCGAGGAAGCGAAAGGGTGCTCAGAACTTTGCAGTTACTGCTCAGAACCCACCAGCTCAACCGCCTGCGAAGAAAGCGTATGCTGGTACTGCACCTCATTGTGCTCACTGCAACGGTCATCATGTTGCACAACAAGCTTGTAAGCAATGCACAACGTGTGGTAAGCTTGGGAATCTGGCCAACATCTGTCGTTTGGGTCAGAATCGTATTGTTCAGAATCAAGCTCCAGTTCAGGGGAATGCTGCTAGATTCCCACCGGGTTCATGTTTCAATTGTGGAGAGTTTGGTCACTTCCGCAACAACTGTCCGAGGTTGGCGAATGCAAATGCAAATCCGAACGTGAATGTCAACGCGAATGCGAATCCCGCTCGTGGACGAGCATTCAATCTGAATGCAAACGAGGCTCGAGCTGACAACCTCGTTGTCAATGGTACATATCTTGTTAATAATCGACCTGCATCTATTCATTTTTATTCTGGTGCCGATAGAAGTTTTGTTTCATTATCTTTTAAACCTTTACTTGCGATACCTAGAACTAAACTGAGGAAACCCTTATCTGTCGAAGTTGCTACTGGTAAACCTCGTGTTCTCGATTCTGTTATTCGTGATTGTCAGTTAAACCTTGATAACCATCTTTTTCCCATTGACCTCACACCGATGCAACTTGGGAGTTTCGATATTATCGTGGGAATGGATTGGTTAACCAAACATCATGCTGAGGTGGTTTGTTTCGATAAGATTGTTCGTATTCCTCTTCCGTCTGGCGATGTTCTGGAAGTTCGTGGCGAGAAGCCATCTGGTGGTTTGAAGCTTATGTCGTGTACAAAGGCCCAAAGTTATTTGCGAAAAGGATATGTTGCTTTCCTGGCACATGCCACCGAGGAGAAAGGCAAGAGCAAGAGTATTCAGGATATTCCGATTGTTCGGGATTATCCAGAGGTGTTTCCCGATGAACTGCCTGGTTTGCCTCCAGTTCGTCAAGTCGAGTTTCATATTGACCTTGTACCCAATGCCAACCCGATTGCAAAAGCACCTTATCGTATTGCACCGTCGGAGATGCAAGAGTTATCAAAACAGCTTCAAGAGTTGTCTGATAAAGGATTCATCCATCCGAGCTTTTCGCCTTGGGGAGCTCCTGTCCTCTTTGTGAAAAAGAAAGATGGATCTTTTCGAATGTGTATCGATTATCGTGAGCTTAATAAGCTTACCATCAAGAATCGATATCCCCTACCTAGAATTGATGATCTCTTCGACCAGCTGCAAGGTGCTTCATGCTTTTCCAAGATCGATCTGCGATCTGGGTATCATCAACTTCGTGTACTCGAAGAAGATATTCCCAAAACTGCATTCCGTACGAGATATGGGCACTACGAGTTCACTGTCATGCCTTTTGGTTTGAAAAATGCCCCAGCTATCTTCATGGACTTAATGAACAGGGTTTGTAAACCTTATTTAGATAAGTTCATCATTGTGTTCATCGACGATATTCTCATTTATTCAAAGTCTCGAGCCGACCACGAGCAACACCTTCGTTTGACCTTGGAACTTCTGAAGAAGGAACAACTTTTTGCTAAATTCTCCAAGTGTGAATTTTGGCTTAGAGAAGTTCAGTTTTTGGGTCATATAGTCAACGAGCAGGGTATTCATGTAGATCTATCCAAGATAGCTGCTATTAAGGATTGGAATACACCGACGACACCTACAGAGATTCGATCGTTTCTTGGTCTTGCTGGTTATTATCGTCGATTCATTTCTAATTTCTCAAAGATTGCGGTTCCACTCACTGCTTTGACTCAGAAAAATAAGCCTTTTGAGTGGGGACCTAAGCAAGAAGAAGCGTTCCAAACGCTGAAACGGAAGTTCTGTGGTGCTCCTGTTTTATCTCTACCTGAGGGAAACGATGATTTTGTTGTCTATTGTGACGCGTCGAATCTAGGACTTGGTTGCGTTCTTATGCAACGAGGTAAAGTCATAGCTTATGCGTCTAGACAGCTGAAAATTCACGAGAAGAACTATACGACTCATGATCTTGAATTAGGAGCTGTGGTTTTCGCACTTAAAATCGGGAGACACTACGTCTATGGAACGAAGTGTGTAGTTTTCACAGACCACAAAAGTCTCCAGCACATTCTCAATCAGAAGGAGCTGAACATGAGGCAACGACATTGGGTTGAACTCTCAAACGATTATGATTGCGAGATCCGCTACCATCCTGGTAAGGCGAATGTCGTAGCCGATGCGCTTAGTCGAAAGGAACGAGTCAAGCTTTATTCTGTTCGAACTCTATCTGATATTCAATCTCGTATCCTTCAAGCTCAACGATCTTGTGTGATCAAAGACTTATTGAAATATGAGCTACCGCTTCAACTCGAACTTAAACTCGAAACGAAGGACGATGGGTTGCTATATTTCAAGGATCGTTTGTGGATTCCGAAACAAGACGATCTTCGCACCTTGGTAATGGGCGAATCTCACAAGTCTAGATATTCTATCCATCCTGGTGCTGATAAAATGTACAAGGATCTTCGTACTCAGTTCTGGTGGCCTAGTATGAAGAAGGATGTTGCCTTGTATGTATCAAAATGCCTAACTTATCTCAAAGTCAAGGCTGAACATCAACGACCTTCTGGTTTGCTTGTACAACCAGAGATACCGGTTTGGAAGTGGGAGAACATTGCAATGGATCTCATCACTAAGTTACCGCGTACATCTAAAGGTCACGATGCTATTTGGGTTGTTATCGATCGATTAACGAAATCAGCTCATTTTATACCGATTCGCGAGGATCTATCTGCTGATAAACTTGCAAAGATTTATGTTGATGAGATTGTATCACGACATGGTGTTCCTTTGGATATCATTTCCGATCGTGATGCTCGGTTTTCATCTCATTTTTGGAAGACCGTGCAATCTACTTTGGGAACCCAACTAAATCTAAGCACTGCTTATCATCCCCAAATAGATGGTCAATCTGAGAGAACGATTCAAACTTTGGAGGATATGCATAGGGCATGCATGATAGACTTTGGTGGTAATTGGGATTCTCATCTTCCACTGATCAAGTTCTCTTACAACAACAGTTATCATGCTAGTATTAATATGGCACCATTCGAAGCTCTCTATGGTCGAAAATGTCATTCACCTGTCTGTTGAAATGAGATCGGTGAAGCTTAGCTTACTGGACCTGAGCTCATTCTGGAAACAACAGACAAAATCAAGAAAATCCGCGATAATCTTGTGACAGCTCGAAGCCGTCAAAAGAGTTATGCGGATATGCGACGCAAGCCCTTAGAATTTAAAACCGGGAGACCGTGTCCTACTCAAGGTGTCACCTTGGAAGGGAGTGGTGAGATTTGGAAAGAAAGGAAAACTTACACCCCGATATGTTGGACCATTTAAGATTGTTGAAAGAATTGGAAAGGTTGCCTATCGACTAGAGCTACCTCCAGAGCTTGGAAATATTCATCCGACTTTTCACGTGTCCAATTTGTGAAAGTATTTAGCTGATGTTGATCTTCACATTCCTCTCGACGAGATTCAAATCGATGAAACGATGCACTTTGTCGAGAAACCTGTGGAGATAGTGGACCGTACATTCAAACAGTTGAAGAACAAACGGATTCGATTGGTCAAAGTTTGCTGGGAATCCAAATGTGGCCCCGAGTTTACTTGGGAACGTGAGGACCAAATGAAGATGAAATATCCGCATTTGTTTTCACAAGTTTCCTCTAAGTAAAAATTTCGGGACGAAATTTCCTAAAGTAGGGGAGACTGTGACATCTGTGTATTTTAACCCTTGTACTATTCCGAACAACTTTGTATTTAATAAAATATGATGTTTCAATTTCAATATGTGTTTAATTATTTCTAACATTAGCACGTTTTCAATCTTTGTTCAATTCCGAACTCTCAAACCTGTTCTGGAAGTGAAATCATAAACCGTTACGTAAACATAATCAATTTAACGCGACATACACTCCGGAACTATAACATAAGCCAAACATACCCTAAATACCGTTTACATAACTTAGAAATAAGTTTCGAAGGATTCGGTATGGCAAAAACATGTTTATTTGAACTAAAGAACTAATTGCGACAAAACTGGGAAACGAACGTTGGTGACCGCCCGGATAATATTTAAATCCTAAAAATATTCTGTTATGATTAAAATTTTATTTTTAATCAGGTTCGTGTTGAAAAATAAATTAAAACGCTTAAGAACGTTATTTTTCAAGTTTAAGCGCGTACCGCGTGTTACTGCGCAACACAGTGCATATACTGCAAAATGCAGACAACGCAGCCAGTCTCGGCAACTGAAATTTTTTTCAGTAATATTTTGGCGAGTTTATTTTTATAGAATAATAAAAATAATTTAGAACGCCATAAACAGGGATTTAAACGCTAGATAAAATACCCGGTATCCAGTTAAATACCTATTTTTATCTATTTTTACCATTCAAAATTTCATTTAACCCCCCCCCCCTTTCAAATTTACGGTCACCATAAGGGGACCCCACCAAAATATTTGCCAAGATCCTCCATAATCTATCTTGATCTTTCTTGGATTCTATTTTGATTTCCCTTGATATTATAGATCTTGTATATCTCTATATAATCTTACAAGATCATTTCACTTCAACACTACACTCCACCTTCTTCCTCTTCCCCTCCCCAAAACCATAACATCACCACCACCTCCATATCCAACCTTTCAACCTTGTTCTTCAAAGATCCAACTCCATTTCAAGCAAATTTCAAGTTGGTGTAAAGATCCAAAGGAGTTTCCAAGGTACTTTCAAGTGATTTCAAGCTCCATATCATCAAAATCTCAACCAAAAACTTACTTGAATCTTTAAGGTATAACATTTATGTTTAAATCATACTCTTGATTCTTGGTTGTTCTTGATTATTTGAAGTTTCTCTTGAATCTTGGAATTTTCACAAACTTGAAATCTAAAAAGGAAATGGGTCTTGATACAAAAGAAAAATGGTGATATATATATGTGTGTGTATAACCGTATATATATATGTATGTGTATGAAATATGAGCTTGATCTTTGGTAAATACTTGTTTAAGTTGTTGCTTGTTCTTGAATAATAGTTAAAATGCAAGTGTTTGATGATTTGTGCAAGATATGATAAGTGATCAATTAAATCAGCAAATAAACATAAATAAATCACATGTTTGATGCATCTAAACTCATATGAAAAGATGATGATATGATAGTGTGCTTTAGGCACTTGTACATAAGGATACATGTTGATTTAAAGCTAAAGAAATGATAAAAAAATGATTGTATGACAAAAATGTTTTAGAACAGATTATAAACACTAAAAATAACATTATTTGGTATATTATAATGGCATGAAACTTTGACATAGGTTTGATAGCTTTGCATGTTGTACATATAGCTTAAAAAGTGGTAAAATATGTGAAATTTGCATGATTTATGTGCTTTATGTGAGACCTGCACTATCATGAGTATAACCACTATTTTATTTAGTAAATAACATGGGTTATGGTAAAATATCAAGTCGTTTCGATTTGGGATGGTTAGGGTAATGTTTGATGCAAAATTATGCGGTAAAACGGTTAAAAATCGGCTTTTCGGAGGATTTTTATAAAACTGTTTTAGATCAGTAAGTAAACTGATATTTTTGATATAAAAATAAGTATTTTAACTTATATTAAGTTTACTTGGTGTTTGGTTAGTCATACGTGACTTCCGACGCCCAAAAATGTTACCGAATCGCTAAAATAAGTGTTTTTCGACATACACTGTAATGGGTTGTTCATGGGTAAATTTTATGTGTTACAATGTGTTAGGTGTTTTATAATATGTGTATGATGACATGATAATAATTGACAAGATTATGTATATTACGCTATTATTAGTATGTTACATTTGAGTATATATATTACGACTCGCAAATCGTAAATATATTGCTTATAGCCTGGTGAGGGTCACCAATAAAATCGTTCAAGTCGCAAAGTTTTTAAAATATATATGTGAACTCATATATATACAAATACACCAATATAATAAAAACTAATAACTTTTTGAGAAAAAACTCAAAGTTATGTGAAAATTCTAAGTATCGGAGAAACTTATGTGTTTTGTGGGTTTTTGATTATTAAATCATTCTTATTTAATTTAGGACGAATAAACAATTTGAGAGATTGTGTTGACATATAAAAACGCAACCAAAGGTGAGTACATAGATCCCCTCTTTTTACATGATTTGTGGTAACTATGTGAGTACATAGTTCCCCTATTTTACTGTTTTCAATTGTTTTGGGGTTATTCATATGTATCAAAACGATTTTCGATATTATAACGATGATTTCAAAAACAATTAAGATGGTTTATACTAAACTAATAATGATTTCGATAATGTGAACAAACTTGTTGGACGTAGTTACATAACGAATGACATTCATTAGCATTGATCAAGCCGACCAGTATTAGGTTATGGTACCATAGGATCCGACAAATCCCGTTATCAGACTGCACCCATGGTTATGTGTGGGTTAGGTGTGTAACGACTGAATATGTGATTGTTAACTTTCCCTTTGGTGGTTTGTTAATGCGAGAAGCGAGATAGTCGAGTCACGAAGGTTTGAATGTTATTAGCGAGACGACCAAAAATAGTTTTCACAATTAAAACGAGGATGATTTAAACAATTTAAGCGAGTTAACGATTTTGAAACGATGTCACTTAACCATGTTTTTGAAAGGATATAAACCATACGAGTTCTATTAACGAGTTAATACGAGATGTTTTACAATTTGGTTTACTAAAACAAATGTTTTTGGGTTAAGAATCATGGCTACGAGGTTTTATAAATTATAACCCGCTTGATTTAATGTAGTTAATTATGTTGCAATATTACACTCTTATCAAAACAAAGTCTTTAATAAGGTATTGCAACATGTAAACTAGCCATGAATCAGATACTCTTATAAAACCTATGTACTCGCCAGCATTTCTTTGCTGACTTTGTTTTTACATATGTTTCAGGTGATGTTGCTTGATGTTGATTGCTAGGATGCATGAGTCACATAGGATCTGGACGAGGCCTTAGTAACATAATAACAATGATAGTCGATATATAACCTGTTTGTTCCATGCTAAAACAATGTAAATTACTTAATGAATAAATAAAACGAAACTCTTTTGTATCCATGGTTGTGAAAAAATAATTCTGTTACAACACTCCCCGACGTTTCCGCCACGATTTGTTGTTTTACGTGGTCGGGGTGTGACACCCCCCCCACACTTAAATTACACATTGTCCCCAATGTGTCCAAAAAAGGATTTATTTTGGTTACTGGCACTTGCAGCACTGCCCTGTGCTATGGGGACACGGCCCCGTGTCCAAAGTGCCAGTAACAATTGAAATCAGAAAACTTACAGTAGGGTGGCAACGGTGGCGTGCTGGGTGAGCACGGCCCGTGCCACCTTCGGACAAGAAATTTTTGACAACAGCAAGACGGGCACGAGGGCATGCTAAGTGAGCACGGCCCCCTGCTGTAGCCACTGTTTTGAAGAAAATGCGTCGGGAGGCTTCTGTTTTACTTGCATAGGTTCCATTTCGTCATCCATTTTCCTCTTGTTGAGTGTGTCTTATTCCTACAAAGCTAGATACTCAAAAGAAAACGTTAAACTAGATGTTAAACTAAAATTAAACTAAATTTAAACTAAGATTAAACTACTAAACTAATGGATAGTCCATGGAATGCCTCCATGGTGCGCCACGTGTATAGGGGTCCTTGGCTAGACCCAAAGTCGGTCAAATGTTACCCGTGCAGGATGACTCACATCCCGAGTTGTAGCGTGGCAATGCATCGTTTAAGCTCGAGTCAATCGCGTTGAGGTATTTGACCAGATCATCCTCCGCTCATTGCCCAACTTCAAACTTGATCTCTTTTTCACCAATCCTCAATGTTAGTTTCCGTTCGCTCATATCTACCATAGCTCGTGCGGTGGCAAGGAAAGGTCGTCCTAGTATGAGCAGAATTTCGGTGTCTTCTTCCATGTCTAGAATAACAAAGCCGGCTGGAAAAACAAATTCGACTACCTTTATCAATAATTCTCTATGACACCTTAAGGGTATTTTACCGACCGGTCCGCAAGTTGAATGCTCATTTTTGTAGGATTTGGTTTTCCTAATCCAAGTCGGTTGAACATAGAGGCCGGCATTAAATTAATGCTAGGCCCTAAGTCGGTTAATGCATTGCTTATTGGCAATCCACCAATAGAGCAAGGAACGGTGAAGCTTCCGGGATCAATCTTCCTTTGGGGGAGCTTGTTGAGGAGTGCCGCCGAGCATTTTTTTCTAAGGGTGACTTGTTGGATGGTTTCAATTTTTCTTTTGTGAATGAGGAAGTCTCTCATAAACTTAGAATACTTTGGCATTTGTGTGAGGACCTCTACAAAAGGAAGATTGATATGAAGTTGTTTAAGCAAGCTCACAAACTTAGTAAATTGTTCGTCGGTCTTTTGCCGAAGTAAACGACCGGGGTAAGGGACCGGAGGTGGTTTGGTTATGTCGGTGTTGGTGTTTTGGGGTTGAGTGTTTTCCTTGTTATTGTTGGTGGGTTTTCCAGCTTGTATTGGGTTGCTTTGTTGTGGGGTTGGCTTACTCTTGGGTCCTACCTTCCGGCTCCTTAGATTAATTACGTTTACTTAGGCTTTTGGGTTGGTTTCGGTATTACTTGGTAAGGCTCCTTGTGGTCTTTCGGCGAAATGTTGGGCTATTTGGCTAAATTGTTTTTCCAGTTTTTGAATACTAGCTCGTTGGTTTCTTATTTCTGTTTCGGTTTGTGAGAACCTTTCCAGGTACCTTTTATCGGATTCGGAGAAAAGGCGAGTGATAATATCCTCAAGCCTTTCTCTTCTTCCTTATTGTGATTGAAAACTTTGTTTCCCATTTTGTGGTTGTTGAAAGTTAGATCGTTGATTTTTATTTTGTTGGTTATTACCCCCCGATTCCCTCCAACCAAAGTTGGGATGTTTACGCCACTCGGGTCTGAAAGTGTTACTTTTGACCCCCGGTGGTCGTGGCCGGTTATTTAGGTAGTTTACCACTTTCGTTTGATTTTCTAGATCTTTCATACAACTCCAGTTTTCATGCGGGCCGCCGCACCCTTCGCAAGCCATAACCGAAGCCGTTTTGTTTAATTCAAGTTTCTTTATTTTATTGGTTAAGGCTTCTATTTGGGCTTGCAAGGAAGTGGACTCATCCACTTTGTGGGCGCCCGGGGCTATAGACTTTAAGCCTCTAGGAGTGTGCCATTGAAACTTTTTTGAGAAAAGTCTTTAATTTGATTATAAATTTCCTCAGGTCACCGATTCCCAAGGAGTCCCCCGGAGCCGGAATCAAGGATTTGCCTTGTGTGCGGCAAGAGTCTGTTGTAGAAGGTGGACACTTGTTGCCATCGTTCAAGACGGTGATGCGGGCATTTCCTTAGTATCTCCTTGAACCTTTCCTATGTCTCGTACAAGGATTCCCCATCTTCTTGAGAGTAGATGTTGATTTCGCTCATGAGTTTAGCGGTTTTAGCGGGAGGGAAATATTTGTAGAGAAATTTTTGGGCAAGATCATCCCAAGTGTGTACAGACCCACTTGTGAGGGTGTTTAACCAAGCTTTCGCTCGGTCTTTGAGGGAAAAAGGGAACTTACGGAGTCTAACGGCACCGCTAGAGGCCCCGTTGATCTGGAAGGTGTCACATATTTCCAAAAAGTTCGTAATATGTAGATGGGGATCTTTGTCGGCTAGGCCATGAAAAGTGGCAGAATTTTGGAGCATTTGGATAAGGTGTGGTCGAAGCTCAAAGTTGTTAGCATCGACGTTAGGAGGGTTAATAGCGGCTCCAAGATTACCGACCATAAGCCGTAGGTAATCCATGAGAGTGCGATGATCCACCATAGGGGGTTTTGGATTTAGGCTTTTTGTTGGTTTTTGGCTTTAAGGCATTTTCTTAAAAAGCGCTCGGGTTCGTCAAGTGGTACTTTTATGTATATGACGGAGGTGGAGGTCATGCACCAAACTGTATATCTGCTAAGTATACAGAATTGTATGATTTTCTGCAAACAAAAACAAAAAGAAAACTTGATCAGAAGGTTAGCAAGGCCCCATGCTGTGGCTGGCACGGCCCGTGCTATCTGGAAAAACTTTCTGTTTTCAGGTTCCCAATACTGGATGTTTAGCACGGCCCCGTGCTCCTGTAACACGGCCCCGTGTCAAGTGTTCTAGTAACAAGAAAACAGGTTTGCCCAGATACAACAGATCTAACACGGCCCGTGCTGATCCCACACGGCCCCGTGTTAGATCTGTAGAAAGCAGATTTTTAAGGGAAAAGAGGGAAAATAAAAAGAAAGATAAAAGAAAAGATTAGGCCGTCAATTCTAAGCTTTCCTAAAATTCTTGTGTCCCCGGCAACGACGCCAAAATCTTGACGTGTGTCGGTGTGAGTGTATTTTTTAGTTATTTTTAGCTCTTTTTACTCGCTGATTTCAAGTTTTGAATATATAAAACACGATATTCTACTATCACTCTACACACACGCTTAGGGCAAGTATACCCATCGCGGATGTGGTATAGTAATGGCAAGATACCGAGGCCATCCAAGGACACAAGAGCTTTTAGTACCGGCTTATCGTCAACGTCTAATTGAACCAACTTTTGAGAAAAGATTTTTAAGCTAAAAAGATAAAAACAGAAAATAAAAATGATAGACAAGAAGGAATCACTTGGATCCAACTTATCTTTCATGTACCCTGATGATTTCTGCACTTTGGGCATTTTAAGATATTATCTTAGTTATAGTAGTAGGCCCCTCTTCCAAGGTAACATTACCCTCAACCTAGTGGTTTGAG
This sequence comes from Helianthus tuberosus, assembly GCA_030545235.1. Taxonomy (NCBI): domain Eukaryota; kingdom Viridiplantae; phylum Streptophyta; class Magnoliopsida; order Asterales; family Asteraceae; genus Helianthus; species Helianthus tuberosus. Next base: position 191,114,790 of record CM060405.1, read on the forward strand.
TCAGCAAGGATACAATCACACTAGGTTGGATTATTGAAAGATAATTAAGTAAGTTATTAATGCAAAATGTGGTGGACCCCCCTTCCGAGGGGTTGGTTTAATGTTTTAATAAAAGTTTAAGAATAAGGGATTAAAGATTTTTGCCCTCTCCCGTGATGGGTAACGCCCGCTCCGACTCGTGAGGTGTTACTGGACTTGAACCAGGTTCTCGCATGATCTATACACTGAACGAGACATAGAATTACCCAAACCACCCATCTAACCCCCTTCCAGGCAATTAACATGCTTTATATAGACCGTAAAGACATGAATATGTTGAATCAATGAACATATGAAGAATGATTGAGTAAATTCGCCTTCAATATAAAAAAAATATTTATTAACGTCATTAATACATACCCAATTAAAAAGGAGCCAAAGATTGGAAATTATAAAAGAAATACATAAAAGAAAAGTCTTCACCAAGTGATGTAAGAATTTAGCCAAGCATGACGTTTCTTTGACAAAGATTCTTACGATCAATCTTGGATCCCGGGCCTACACACACACTCTAAAGATGGAAAAATGGATGATTGTGGTGGATGATAGTGTTGTAGTGGTGGCAAGTGAGAGAGTAGTAGTTTGCCAAGGGATGAGTTGAAGTGGAACCAAGCACTCCTATTTATAGCTGTAAACAGAAGTTTCAGCACGGCCCGTGTCAGGTGGACACGACCCCGTGTCAGCCTTCTGTTCTTGTTATTTTGAGGTTTGGATGTGAGTTGGGGCTTGCCGATCTGCGGCAATTCCTTCTTCTTTGCATTTATGTTGGATTTTGCTGTCTTTTTGCTACTTTTGCAAATTTAAGCTCTTTTATCCCTGAAAATATAAAACGAACGAAAACACGAGCTTTTTCCAACATTAGTACTAAAAAAGGTTGCTTTTACGCCGTATTTGACATAATTTATATGTTGTATTTTGATCACATCAACGACATAAGGTCCTTCCCACTTGGGTGCAAGTTTGCCTGGATGCTCTGCATTGGAGGCGTCGTTGTCCCTATAGACGTAATCTCCAGGGTTGAAGGTGCATATGCGCACCTTGGTGTTGTAATACTTCTTTAGCTTTGTTTTATATTTGGCCTCATTGATCGTTGCCGTCTCTTGCATTTCTTCCAATAGATCCAGCTCAACACTACGTTCAGATTCATGGTTAACTCCGCTTGTTTGTGTCGTGAATATCGGTCAATCTCTATCCTTTTCTCGAAAATAAGCCTGATATCTTCTTGTCAACCCAACAAAACGAAACAACACCGGTGAACTCGTTACAAGGAGGAGAGGTTAGGGGTTCTCCTTGTAACCATTCTCCGGCTTGATAATAAGTAATCGTTTTGAGGATATAAGTGTGTGTATAGAGTGAGAGAGTGAGAAAACGGATCCTTAAACCTAGAATGAAGCCTTCTATTTATAGCCGAAGATTTGTGAAGGAGTAGAGGTGCCAGCTGGTCATTCGCCAGCTGTCTGATGTGTGCAAAATGCAACATATAAATTACAACAATTGTGGCATAAAACTAACCCTTTTTTAGTACTAATGTCGGAAAAAGTGTGCTTTTGTCTTCCTTTTGTATTTTCAGGATTAAATGAGCTCAAATTAACAAAAGAAGCAAAAAGGCAGCTAAATCATAAATATAAGAAAAGGAACAAACGTGGCATGCCCGACCTCCCCGACAACATCTTCCCAAGCAAAACAAGAGAACAAAAGGATGAACACGCCCCGTGCTCAGTGAACACGGGGGCGTGCCCAAGTGCCAGCATAAAAGACAAAGCTATAGAAACTTCTATCGCCCTCCACGGGGCCGTGCTCAGCGGACACGGGGTCGTGGTCAACTATAAGATTCGCAGAATCCAGGCAAATCTTGATAGTACAGATATGCTTCTGCACACGGGGGCATGCCCAGCGGACACGAGGGTGTGGTCAACTATTGCAGACAAACTGCAATTAATGAAAACAGAGAAGAGGATGGACACGGGGCCGTGCCCACTGGACACGGGGCCGTGCACGAGCTACTGTTCAGGCTATAAATAGGGGTGCTTGGCTCATTTGCAAACCATCCCTTGGCACACCACCTCTCTCACACTTCACCCACCACCCACCACCATCACAACACCATCATCCACCACCATCATCCATTGTCCATCATAGAGTGTGTGAGTCGTCTCGGGATCCAAGATTGATCGTAAGAGTTCTTGACAATCAAAGGCCATGTTTGCCTAAGTCTCTTACATCACTTGGTGAAGACAAGTGTCTAGTGTAATACTTTTTATTTTTAATCGTTTCGCACTTTTTACTTGTTTATGTGTTAATGACTTTAATAACTAGTTTCTTATGTTGAAGGTGATTCTTCCTTATTGTTTGTCCGTGGTGTCTTGGCATTATTTTACTGTTTATATAAAATAAAAGATTTTCACCATTCATATCTCCACGGTCTATATGGAGGTATGTTGGCTACCTGGTCGGGGGTTAAGGGAACAGTTTGGTAAGAGTCTTGCCTTATTCAGTGTATAGATCCTGCAAGGACCTCGGTCAAATTTAGTAGGGCCTCCTTCAATACCCTCCGGTATTGGATGGCGGGGGTCCAAACTCTTTGATCCCCTCATCTGTAAGCTACTATTAATACTTTAACCCGGCTACTTAGGACTGTATCCCTGCTGACTCAGACTACTTAGCCGAGGGTAACGTCACATTCAAAAGAGGGGCCTACCATAATACGCATTAATAACTTAATTAATTATCTTTCAATAATCAGACCCTTTAGGATTGTATCCTTACTGACTCAAACTACTGGGTTGAGGGTAACGTCACCTTCAAAAGAGGGGCCTACTACAATAACTAAGATAATCTCTTAAAAAATGCAAAAGTGCGGAAATAATCAAAGGTTATACTAAACACGAGTCGGAGCCAAGTGATTCATCTTGTCTATCTGTTTTTATTTTTATTTTTAATTTTCAGCATTTTAGTTAGTTTTTATTTTTCTAGTTTAAAACATTTTTCTAAACTTTTGATTTGATTAGACGTTGAGGATAAACCGGTATTAAAAGCTCTTGTGTCCTTGGACGACCTCGGTATCTTACCAACACTATACTACGTTCACGATGGGTGCACTTGCCCATATGTGTGTTTAGTGTTAGTAAATATCGTGTTTTATAAATTTAAAACTTGACTAAAAAAGTGTAAAAGGGCATAAAATATACTTAAACTTATATGTACAGTTCACACACATCAAGTTTTTGGCGCCGTTGCCGGGGACACAAGGATTTTACGAAAGTTAGGAATCAACGGCCTAATCCTTTTTCTTATTTTTCTGTTTTTTTTAGGATTTTTCTTAATTTTTCAGCTTCTGCAGAACTCAGCACGGGCCTTGCCCGCTGAACACGCCCCGTGCCAAATCATTGGAACTCGCAATCCTGTTTTAAGTCAGACAGTAAGCTGAACATGGGGCCGTGCCCACTCAACACGCCCCATGCCCAAGATTCAGTTACTGAAAACAGAACCGTAAGATCCTGACGGTTGGTAAATTCTAACACAAACATGAGTGATACTGATACTTTTTACTTTCGGCACTCTTATAGTACGTGGTGTCAAATATGTGGTGGTTCCCATAAAGAATTAGAATGTTATTTTCTAAATTATAAGACCCACTATATAGACCTATTGTTTTCATGTAGCCTTAAGAGGGGCGAAAGTAAAAATAATCCCTATCTCTCCATCGAATGCTCTCAACCGGATATTCTATGAGAAATGCTTCTTGATGAACTATTTCAAACAGAAGATCTAATTCTTAATTGGTTAGAAGAACTTAGGATAGATTTCAATAATTTATCTCAAGACAATAACCAAGAAGAATTGTTGGGATCGCGTTCAAATAAAAACAACTTCGTTGTTCCCGATGTTACCTCGAACTCTAGTGAGGACTTGAGCGATAGTCGTCCCTGTGTCGATTGTGCCGTGAAGGACTCCCCATCGACTTCGTTCGATGCATACATAGACCTGAGCGATTCGGCATACACCTTCTTTAACGAGAGCCCGGGAAAGGGTTGGACTTGTCCACCTACATATAGCATAGGAATCACCCTCACCGATAACCTCTTGCGTTCTCGTCTTAATCTAGAGCAATTAAGGTATCTTAGGCACTTTGGGGTTGTTCCATCCAGTAAGGAACCGCCCGATCCGGAAAAGTTCTTTAAAAATAGACAAACTTCATAAACGGCCCTTCGACACGGGGCCGTGCCCAGGTCAACACGCCCCCGTGTCCACCAAAAGATTCCTTTCTGACTTTTTGTCAGAATACGGACAAAATGTGTCAGGATCTTGCCTGCACACGGGGCCGTGTCCAGCCGATACGGCGCCGTGTCCAGTATGCTGTCGTTTTCTATAAATGCAGCCAAGAATCCTGCACACTTGGACCATCCAGGGACAGAGATTTGAAAGGATCTTCTCACCTACCATCCTCGGTATTTTCTAAAAGAAGTTTCCAACAACCATCTTGTCCTTTCCTCTTTTATCCATTGCCTTCTTCTTCATCTTTCTTGTCCCAACACCTCCATTGAAGCTTGTTCTCAAGCTTTATTGTGTTGATTATTAGATTTTTGGTCCAAGGAATCTTGTTAAAAATAAGTTGTGCAACATTATATTAAGTTATTTCTGTTCAAAAATGCTTCATAAGCTGGAAAAATAATTTAAAACTCCAAGATTCTTTGTTCCAAAAATCTGCAAAAAGTTGAACACGGGGCCGTGCTCATTAAGTACGGGTCGTGTCCGATGTATTGTTTCATTAAAATGAACTAGTTTTGGTTTGTTTTCGTAGAATGTCTAGTCAAAACAGTGGAACTTCTTCTGTGCACTCCAGAAACAGTCGAAGGGAGAGAAGGTCATCAATCGAAACAACTCTCGTACGTTACGTAATGGCATTACGCGAAGCTCTTGACGAGATGACTTCGGTAGAGGAGGTCCTAATAGACCGTATAAATTATCTTACGGTGGGGTTGGAAAACAGTTTTCAAGAAATAAACCTCTTGCACCAGAGGTTAAACATTCTTGTAAGACCTCCCATGGAACCAATCCTCCCTCAAGAGGATTGGAACCTAGCACTTGGAATCAACAATCCTACCGGTTGGGACGACATTCCAGCGGAACCTCCTCTTGAAGATCTACAAGAAGTCCCGGTGGAGGTTGCAACCCCTCAAACCAATGCCATTGAGCCCGCCTTTCTTCTCCCTAGGGAGATAGAAGAGTGGCTCGCCGACGTGTGAGGGACCCATGCCCGGAGAAAGAAGTTTTTCAGGCCGCATCTAACCGAGGGAATTATCTTTTCGGAAATTTTGCTAATATAATAAGTAGTAGGCTAGAACTTCTTGGTTTAGATTTCTTGTGTTTCTTTGACCTAATTATCTAGAATTTTAACTTTTTAGAATTATTATGTAATTTTCTCTATGACTTAATGAATGATGGTTTTAGCTAATTTGGTGTTTGGATGATGTTGTAATGAATAAAACACACTCGGGATGGTGAAGGATAACAAGGGAAACTTGGACCAGCACCCCATGCACGAAAACAGGGTCATCCGACAAATTTTCTTCATTACAGCAGGTTCAGCACGGGCCGTGCCCGCCCAACATGGCCCCGTGCTGCACAGTCTGCAGAAAATACACAGTTCAAGTAAACTGGACACGGGCCGTGTTCACCCAACACGCCCCCGTGTCCAGGCTTCTGTTTCTTTTTACAACTTTTTGTTACTGGCACCTGAACACGGGGCCATGCCCGGACACCACGGGGCCGTGTCCAGACGCCCAGTAACATAAAATTTTGCTTTTTAACATTTTTTTACACATTCAATCAACCTAAAAATTTATTTTTTGGACACATTGAGGACAATGTGTAATTTAAGTGTGGGAGGGATGCTAAAACCTTGAATCTTGCAAGTCCTAATCACAAGCCTTACACAAAACTCTATTGGAACCGCTAATCACCCCAAATTTTTTTTAAAAATTCATTTTTTTACTTGTCTAGGTTTAACTTGGGAATTTCAAGTTCTAAAAAGGTTATATTTTTACAAATTTACAACCGATAGCGTCGTGATAAAAAGAACAACATAAGAAAATTATGAAAAGGCATGACAAGTTTAGTTAAAATTTGATTATATATACTTGAGCACATAAAAACCCATTCCCACAAAAGTGAGTTTTGAGCCTTTATTGAGCATACAAATACATATCTTTAAACTAAATGCTCATTTTTCGTTTCTTGTGTGAATAGCCGCTTGGTTCTTACGACTCTAGAACTTGCCACGACGATACATTCCCGGTCCTTACCAACTTAGACCCAAGTAAGTAAATGATGGAGGCATTAGGACTAACCCTTTTTTTATTTCTACACCATTATTTTTTCCTTTTTTTACCACCTACCCAAAATCCCCCTAATTAACCCCTTTGAGCCTAAACCTTTTCATTTCTTAACCCAAACCAAACACCCTTTCACCCACCAAAACCTTTTCATTTTTAACCCTTTGTTTTAGTAACAAACTCGGTTTCTCGTATGACTTTTCAAAAATAAATAAATAAATAAATAAATAAATTTTGTTGATGATCAAGCAAGAGAAATAAACAAGCAAGTTTATCAAAAATAAATTTGTTTGAATAATAGCTTCATCGAAATAAAAATTTGCAAAAATAAAGTCTTACGAAAACCGACGTTTTTTACGCTTTTTCACCCTTTTTTTTTACTAACCACTAACCCAACCACCTACCTTTAACCCAAGCCTAACCCTTCACCCCAAAAGTCCTCTTGATATTTACAAAGGTTTATAGTTAAAAAAGATGAGGATTGATTGCTTGGCAAGCCTATGGTAGGAGTAAGTTACATGCCGCTCTCGAGTGATTCACTAAAATACACCTTCGGCCGAGTGTTGAGTGATCCCCCGTGAGGTATGTGAACTTGTATATAAATAGAATTTTAAAGAGGCATGTTATGCCCTAATAAGTAATTTATCTTATGTAATGTTTTAAATAAATCATGATGAATATGATTGTAAATAAATAAAAATAAAAACTTAATAAAGAATCTTGGAAATTCCGACACTCTATGACAAGCCCAAAAATCTTTTCTTCTACCTATTCCATTTGGGAGTGTAAAGCCACATTATAAAGAGTTTTGCTTTAGGACAAGCAAAGATTCAAGTGTGGGGGTATTTGATGTGTGCAAAATGCAACATATAAATTACATCAATTGTGGCATAAAACTAACCCTTTTTTTAGTACTAATGTTGGAAAAAGTGTGTTTTTGTCTTCCTTTTGTATTTTCAGGATTAAATGAGCTCAAATTAACAAAAGAAGCAAAAAAGCAGCTAAATCTAACATAAATACAAGAAAAGGAACAAACGTGGCATGCCCGACCTCCCCGACAGCATCTTCCCAAACAAAACAAAACAAGAGAACAGAAGGCTGAACGCGCCCCGTGCTTAGTGAACACGGGGGCGTGCCCAAGTGCCAGCATAAAAGACAAAGCTATAGAAGCTTCTATCGCCCACCACGGGGCCGTGCTCAGCGGACACGGGGCCGTGGTCAACTACAAGATTCGCAGAATCCAGGCAAATCTTGATAGTACAGATATGCTTCTGCACACGGGGGCGTGCCCAGCGGACACGGGGGCGTGGTCAACTAATGCAGACAAACTGCAATTAATGAAGACAGAGAAGAGGATGGACACGGGGCCGTGCCCACTGGACACGGGGCCGTGCCCGAGCTACTGTTCAGGCTATAAATAGGGGTGCTTAGCTCATTTGCAAACCATCCCTTGGCACACCACCTCTCTCACACTTCACCCACCACCCACCACCCACCACCCACCACCCACCACCATCACAACACCATCATCCACCACCATCATCCATTGTTCATCATAGAGTGTGTGAGTCATCTCGGGATCCAAGATTGATCGTAAGAGTTCTTGACAATCAAAGGCCATGTTTGCATAAGTCTCTTACATCACTTGGTGAAGACAAGTGTCTAGTGTAATACTTTTTTATTTTTAATCTTTTCGCACTTTTTACTTGGTTATGTGTTAATGACTTTAATAACTAGTTTCTTATGTTGAAGGTGATTCTTCCTTATCGTTTGTCCGTGGTGTCTTGGCATTATTTTACTGTCTATATAAAATAAAAGATTTTCACCATTCATATCTCCACGGTCTATATGGAGGTATGTTGGCTACCTGGTCGGGGGTTAAGGGAACGGTTTGGTAAGAGTCTTGCCTTATTCAGTGTATAGATCCAGCAAGGACCTGGGTCAAATTTAGTAGGACCTCCTTCAATACCCTCCGGTATTGGATGGCGGGGGTCCAAACTCTTTGATCCCCTCATCTGTAAGCTACTATTAATACTTTAACCCGGCTACTTAGGACTGTATCCCTGCTGACTCAGACTACTTAGCCGAGGGTAACGTCACCTTCAAAAGAGGGGCCTACCATAATACGCATTAATAACTTAATTAATTATCTTTCAATAATCCGACCCTTTAGGATTGTATCCTTGCTGACTCAAACTACTGGGTTGAGGGTAACGTCACCTTCAAAAGAGGGGCCTACTACAATAACTAAGATAATCTCTTAAAAAAGTGCAAAAGTGCGGAAATAATCAAAGGTTATACTAAACACGAGTTGGAGCCAAGTGATTCATCTTGTCTATTTGTTTTTATTTTTATTTTTAATTTTCAGCATTTTAGTTAGTTTTTATTTTTCTAGTTTAAAACATTTTTCTAAACTTTTGATTTGATTAGACGTTGAGGATAAATCGGTATTAAAAGCTCTTGTGTCCTTGGAGGACCTCGGTATCTTACCAATACTATACTACGCTCACGATGGGTGCACTTGCCCATATGTGTGTTTAGTGTTAGTAAATATCGTGTTTTATAAATTTAAAACTTGACTAAAAAAAGTGTAAAAGGGCTTAAAATATACTTAAACTTATATATACACTTCACACGCATCACTGTCCGACCAATAGGAATATCTATTCTGTCTCCTCTGACACGACCAAACCTTGTCATGTACCAGGGGTGACGTGGCGCATTACCACTCGTTCCACCTCATTGTCCTTTGATACTTCTTTTCGGTTTGTCTCTGGCTGTCCTTCGAGGATCTTGTGACAGGTGTTGATGTCCCGTGATTGGTGCCACGTGGTGTCCTTCCCTGTCTGTTAGGAGCATCTTTCTGTCGCAAGGTGTATCCTTCTAGATCTTTCTAGATGCTGAGGTCGTGTCTTCGGAATGGTGTGGTCTCACCAATGCCCATGTTGTTTGGGACCATACCTCTTTAGCAGGGCTGCAAACGAACCAAACGTTCGGCGAACAGTTCGTGAACCGTTCGGCGGGAAGTTCGTTTGTGTTCGTTCGTTTATTAAACAAACGAACACGAACAAGAAATTTCGTTCGTTTAGTTAAATGAACAAACATGAACAGAGGTTGTGTTCGTTCGTTTATGTTCGTGAATGTTCGGTAACGTGTTTGTTTGTGTTCGATAGTTCATTAGTGTTTTTAGTTTTTATATTTTTTTAAATACCTTAAAAAATCCGACAAATTAAATATCTAATAAGTGTCAGTGTATTATATATTCTGTTGATGAATGATTGTTTGTGTTTGTTTGTTTCCATTTGTGTTCATGAACATTAGTTTGTTCTCATTTGTGTTCATGAACATTAGTTTGTTCTCATTTGTGTTCATCAACGTTCGTTTTTGTTCGTTGCCTAAAATTAACAAACAAACACGAACAAGTTCATTTCTTTAACAAACGAACACGAACATAAAATCTCGTTCGATAAGTGTTCGTGAACGGTTCGCGAACACATATATTTCTTAACAAACGAACACGAACAAGGTCTTGTTCGTATTCGTTCGGTTCGTTTGCAGCCCTACTCTTTAGAGACTAAAAATGGAGGGTGTTAAATATATATTTTATCCAATTGTTTTTTATTAAATTAAAATAATGTATCGAACTACTCCTACAAAATCAATCACATTTGTATATACTATATATACACATTTTTATCTACCTATAGTGGCAGATTTAATATTTTTTTCCTAAGGTAGCGATTAGAAGGTTTAATCATACTTCTAAGGGGTAGATCAGGATGGGATTTTGGCTTAAATAATACACTAAAATCTTTTTAAGGGGAGGGGGGGGGGGGGGGGGGGGAGGGGTGGGCGACGATGCAGGACCCAATCTTACTAGGGCCCTAAAAGTTTTTACATTTTTTATATACTATATATATATATATACATTTTTAAAAAAAGAAAAACCTATATATACCTTTTTAAATACGTAACCCATTAATATTTATTTATGTTAGATCTATTAACCACTAAAACCTATTTTAAACTAAGTTCATTTCTCTTTTATTCATAAACACTAATTAGTAAAGTTTAAACTCATTTTTAATAGAGATGGGCATAATACCCGGTTCCAAACCCGAACCCGTAGAACCGGTCTGAAACCGGTTCCGGTACCTACCCGATACATAGGAGAACCGGGTCCAGGTTCAAAAAACCCAGAGGTTCTTACCCAGTTCCATTTTTTCTTATAATAAATGGGTAGTACCCGGTTCCTAACCCGTACCCGGTTCCTCACCTGTACCCGGTTCCTCCAGGTATACCCGGTATGATGTTACCGTTAGAACCAGTTCTATCCATTGCAAATCTCATTAAATGCATTAAATGCCAAATATATCCGTTGGAACCGGTTTCTATCCGTTGGAACCGGTTACTAGCCGTTGTACCCGGTTACTAGCCGCTAGAACCGATTCCTCTAAATTGTTTTCAATTTTCATTTGTTTAACTCACCAATCCTCTTATTCTTCTCATATCATTTTTTCTACTTCTTCTAATACTTTTCTACAATGGTTTCAAAGAACTCTAAAACCACAAATTCCCCATCCGTCAATAATGTTCCTCAAGGTCAAACTGCTCCATATGTTGTTGGAACATTATCACATAGTCGCAATGCGGAAGTATGGTGCAATTGGGACTTGGTCGAAATGAGTGACGGTTCGCAAAAGGCCCAATGTAAACATTGTGGCGCCTTATTAAGCAATGACTCTAACTCGACGTTAACGAAGCATGCTAAAAAGTATTGTAAAGTTTTAAAAGATTTGACACCGGTTACTGGAAGTTGATGTTAATTTGATTTATTAATTTGAGTTTTTTTTTTTATAACCCGTTACTAAAGCTAAAACACACCGTTTATTTATCTCAAACGAAGCGATTACATAACAAACCTAACTTAACTAAACATTACTAAGCCTAACTTACTAAATATAACAAACCTAACTTAACTAAACATTACACAACAACCTAAACATTTGAAAAACCGGATCCTTCACCCTTCTCGTTTTTCGCCTTCGTCACGGGGCAATGACGTTTGGTGTGTTTCTTTAGAGTGGAGTTGGCGGCCGCTTTTATAAACTTTCCGCAACCCTTGCACCTAGCCATTTCATGGTTGTCGGTCATCAAACACAAGTCGAAGTGCTTCCAAATAGTCGGGTTTTGTTTGGTTTCCAAAACCTTCACAACTTATTCGTTGCATGCAATTCTCTCTTCGTTTGATGAATTTTTGGAGTAGTAAACTAGTAATTGAAGGTAATGAAGAACTTGGGTAATAATGGGAGTGAAGGGTAAAAATTTGGGGTTTTATAGGAAAAAAAATACAATTATTTAATATAAAATCGGTTTCCAACGGTCATATATCCGTTGGAACCGGTTCCAAACAGTGTTCTGCAGCTTTTGATTTGAAAGTACCCGACAGAACCGGTTCCTGTCAGTACCCGACGTACGCGGTTCCAACCTATACCCGAACCCGGTTCGACAATACCCGTAACCGGTTACATCAGTTACATTTTTTTTTTACTTCTACCCGGGTTCAACCCGGACCCGGTTCCTCAGTGTACCCGGTTCCACTCAATGATTTCAGAACCCGGGTACGGGTAGTACCCGGTTCCGGGTATTAAAAATACCCGATTATACCCATCTCTAATTTATAATTTGCCTAATAGGGGCCATTTTTTTACTAGCTCTAAGCCCAAAAATTTTCAAGAACTCTTGGAGACCGCCCTAAGCCACCCCATGGGCGGCTGTAGGTCCGCAACCGGTTACCCATTTAGCGTCACCATAAAAATTCTCAAAAGACTTAATAAAGTCTACTAACTCGATTACTAACTAAAAACCAGATGAATACACACCAGCTTTCCACAAACCGAGATGATTAATAAATACTATTATATTTTTCAAGACACTACGTAGTAACATAAATTTTCCTAACCATCCACCTAACTTATAGTTTATCACTTGGTAATAGTAAAAGAAATCAAGAAAATAAACATATTTATTTATATTAATCATCCACCAAACTTGTAGTTTATCACTTGGTGATAGTAAAAGAAATCATGAAAATAAAGATATTTATTATATTACTCTAAATAAAAGCCTCTTTGTTTATTAGGCGGCCGTACGTTCTAGAATACACCATACCAATAATAGTAATGTTGTAATTATAATATTGTAATTTAAAATTCAAAGTAATTTATTCAAATCAAACTGGACCTAATTGTCCAACACATGCATCTAGTTAGGAAAATGGAAAATAAACTAACTGGTAATAGTATCCGCATTAAGACAAGTCAATTTCGTTGTTTTGCCTGCCATAAACCGACAGTAAGTGGCTGCACTATCTACCCACATAGGATTCCTAGTTTCAGTCTTTAGCTCCTGAATATATGGAGATTGTTGCCACATCTCTTTTATATACATGACTATTTATGAGAATTCATGTATCTAGTTTGAATTTGAAAAATTATACTCTTTTGTAATTTGTAATACTTTATTATTATTATTATTCTTATTATTATTATTATTATTATTATTATTATTATTATTATTATTTTAAAATCAAATAGGTATTTGGCTTACTAAAACTAATGTCATTGTGCTATATTTTAAATCATAAAAAATGTTTTTGCAAATGTGCTTATTTTAAAGTTGGCATGGGTATGCTATTTAAGAAAAAAATTAACATATGTATATCGGATTAAAAAAAAACACTTGCCCCTCGAAATCACGAGCCTTGTACGGTGGTCCTTCCTGCACACCCTCGACACCGCCCATGTTTATATATATTTGTAAGGATTCTTTGTTAATATATATGGTGAGAAACAAAACTAGATTACTGTGAAAACAAATATAACAAATCTATGTTTGACTTTTTTTATCGATAATTAATATTTTTTCTAGTGTTGTGGTTCTTACATATGAATAAGTTATTGATAAAGAATTCATCAGAATATAGTTATTAATATGTTTTGAGTTAATTATTGTTTTCGTCCCTGTAGTTTGTCAAAAATCACTATTTCAGTCAATTAGTTTAAAAATTGTGATTTCAGTCCCTGTGGTTTCACTTTCGTAACCATTTTAGTCCACCTTCGTTAACTCCATCCATTTATTCTGTTAAGTACATGTGAATTGACCATAATGCCCTTATTAATAAAAAAACAAAAAGATACCTAAATGAGTTAATTACTGTTTTCGTCCCTGTGGTTTGTCAAAAATCACTATTTCAGTCTATTAGTTTAAAAATTGCCATTTCAGTCTAGTTTCCTAACACCGTCTATTTTAGCGTTAAGTTTTTAATGAAATACCTAAATTACCCTTGTGTTAATTAAATATGGTTTTTATATGATTTTATTGTTGTATGACATTTGGAATTAAATTGGATTGTAGGGTTCGACCCTGTATGGTTTCAGTAGAAGTAGAAGTCTGACACTATTTTTAAATATATGGTTCCAAAATTTTAATTTTGGATTTTAGAATGAGAAAATGTCCATGTAAGCATTATATTTCAAAGTTATTATGTTAATTGATGTTGCTAGAAAGATATTAATCGGGGTGGGGTAATGGGTCGCCGGACATTAAGAGGGTGGGGTTGTGATGCCGGAGAAGACGACCGGAAATTTTTGCCGGAAATGAGAGCAGGGATGGAGTGGGGTGGGGTAGCGTGGGGTTGTGTTTTAACAAGTGGATCCTAGAATACAATCTTTTAAATTTCTATGGTTTTTTTATTTAATTAACACAAGGGTAATTTAGGTATTTCATTAAAAACTTAATGGTAAAATAGACGGGTGTTAGGAGACTGGACTGAAATGACAATTTTTAAACTAATGGACTGAAATAGTGATTTTTGACAAACCACAGGGACGAAAACAGTAATTAACTCATTGAGATATCTTTTTTTAATAATAAGGGCATTTTGGTCAATTCACATGTACTTAACAGAATAAATGGATGGGGTTAACGGAGGTGGACTGAAATGGTTACAAAGTGAAACCACAGGGACTGAAATCGCAATTTTTAAGCTAATGGACTGAAATAGTGAATTTTAACAAACCACATGGACGAAAATAGTAATTAACTCATATGTTTTTTAACAACCTATGCATGCATAGGTATATAATATAACCTACAGATATGACCCATATATGTATAGATTATATTACATATTGATGCGTGTTGTCGTGTATATATTTTTATGTATATTTTTAGCCCTTTTTAACACTTTAGTCAAGTTTTAAATTTATAAAACACGATATTCTACTAACACTAAAAACACATATGGGCAAGTGCACCCATCGTGAGCGTAGTATAGTGTTGGTAAGATATCGAGGTCGTCCAAGGACACAAGAGCTTTTAATACAGGTTTATCCTCAACGTCTAATCAAATCAAAAGTTTAGAAAAAGGTTTTAAACTAGAAAATAAAAACAAAAAATGCCGAAAATAAAAATAAAATAAAAACAGATAGACAAGATGAATCACTTGGATCCGACTCGCCTTTAGTGTAACATTTGATTATTTTCCCACTTTTGCCCTTTTTAAGAGATTATCTTAGTTATTGTAGTAGGCCTCTCTTTTGAATGTGACGTTACCCTCAACCCAGTAGTTTGAGTCAGCAAGGATACAATCCTAAAGGGTTAGATTATTGAAAGATAATTAATTAAGTTATTAATGCATAATGTGGTAGGCTCATCTTTTGAAGGTGACGTTACCCTTGGCTAAGTAGTCTGAGTCAGCAGGGTTACAGTCCTAAGTAGCTGGGTTAATATATTAATAGTAGTTTACATATGAGGGGATCAAGAAATTCGGACCCCCGCCATCCAATACCAGTGGGTATTGAAGGAGATCCTACTAAGCTTGACCCAGGTCCTTGCAGGATCTATACACTGAACAAGGCAAGACGCTTACCAAACCATTCCCTTAACCCCCGACCAGGTAGCCAACATATCTCTATATAGACCGTGGAGATATGAATGGTGTAAATATTTTATTTTATATAGACAGTAAAATAACGCCAAGACACCACGGACAAATGATAAGGAAGTTTCACCTTCAACATAAGAAACTGGTTATTAAAATCATTAATACATAACCAAATAAAAAGTGCGAAAAGATTAAAAATAAAAAGTATTACACTAAATGTTTATCTTCACCAAGTGATGTAAGAGACTTAGGCAAACATGGCCTTTGATTGTCAAGAACTCTTACTATCAATCTTGGATCCCGAGACTACTACACACACTCTATGATGGATGATGGATGATGGTGGTGGATGATGGTGTTGTGGTGGTGGTGGTGGAGGGTGGGTGAAGTAGGAGAGAGGTGGTTTGCTGTAACACCCATCCATTTAATTCATTAATTAATCGTATGAAATGTGAAATAAATAAACAAAAAATATTTAACTAACAAAAACTTAGTTGGTAAACTAAGTTATACTTCATCATAGTGTTTAACATAGTTAGTAACTAGTTTAAGACATAAGTCGTTCAGTAGTGATTACAAAACTACATAGTTTAGCTAGATTTAATTAGTGCGGAAGCATCCCAAAAGTTTTGTGTTCGGTTCTTGAAGCATCAACTTGATCGTCGTCCACATACTTGCAATACCTAAAAACTGGAAATTTTGGCAATTATTAGTATTAGAATTCTTGAAAAATTTCAATAATCAAACTATAATCAAATACGGATTCGATTATCTGAGATATGCCAAGTTCAGCAATTTTGGTAGGGCTCTACCGTAACTTACGGTAGCCACCGTAAGTTACGGTAGCTCCTGGGCAGCACTGGTTCTACCGTAAAACAGTAGGAATCTGCCGTAGCCTTTTTACCTCTACCGTAAGTTACGGTAGCTACCGTAACTTACGGTAGACTCTGAAATTTTATACTTTGACTGATTTGTTTGTTTCGCCCAAACCCAAATTCTCGGATTTCTCATTTTGAACATCCACGCTCCCATCACCGGTTTGCGTATTTAGTAATTCGTTACCCGTCACTCTGGCTCAAAATCTACCAGTAAGGTACTATCGTTATTCGATCCATACCCTCTCTTAATGACCCGTTTAGTTTACCTTTATGGACTTCATCATTCTAACAAACCAACACGTTAAATTCTCGTATTCTAATATGTCATTTATCGACAATAACAAAAGACCGATTAACTATATTACGAAGCATTTGCCACGCATTAATCGATTATTCAACCCGTTTGGCTCATCTACGGAATCCTCCATTTTGATGACTACCAACAAGTTCTAACCAATTCTTGTCCTATTATTCAATATAGTGAACATTATCGCTTTAAATCAACACAACCTTTATTCTACAATTCACTTCACATATGCAAATTATCAAAATTTACCCAATGTAACGAATCAAGTTACATACCTTTAGTGCACGCCCTTCAAACGCAAATCGCCACCGGCTTGTCCACTCGACGCTTTGGTATCTTTTCCTATAGAGTTCAATCATGATTCGTTTAGAACTCCTTTTAAATCATATATCACACAATTTGCCAAATCATCACAATCATGCGTTTTAACTTTAAATTTCAGTTTCAAGCCTTCTTTGAGGCATTTCTACGAACACTTTAAGGGCAGATTTTTACATGATTATATAACAAGTCACTAACTTATCATTTAGCCCGAATTTACATCAATCAAGCTTTCATATATAAAATTTAACATTCATATTTCAGTAATCTCTTTCTATGAACCATATTACACTAGAATAATGCTCAAAACCCTAGTGTTTATCTATTCTTCACCAAAACCCATAAATCACCTTCAATGTGTTCATGAAATTTCCAGAATTTGGACTTGATTTCACATGTGGACGTCTAGGTTTTACTCCTAGATACTATATCAT
Organism: Helianthus tuberosus; assembly: GCA_030545235.1. Lineage (NCBI taxonomy): Eukaryota > Viridiplantae > Streptophyta > Magnoliopsida > Asterales > Asteraceae > Helianthus > Helianthus tuberosus. Next base: position 191,132,051 of record CM060405.1, read on the forward strand.
CCCTATCTTAACCAAATAACTAACATGCATCATCAAATTTCAGATTTTCCAAATTCATGAGAATTTCAAGTAGGGAATTTTCATCAAATTTTACATACCTTATAACCCCCTTGCTTTGAGGATCATTAATCTCAGCTCGGATTTCGTTTTGGGTCAGATTTGAACCTTCAATTTAGGTGTTTTGTGGATGTTAGGGTTTTGACAAGCTTGGTCGCCCTTCCCCCTGTTTGATCGATCCCAGCACCCTCACAAGGGGTGTTTGTGTTTTATTAAAATGTTTTTTATTAAAAGTATTTTCAAGTTTAACACTTTTGGTCCCTCTAGTTTCTTTTATTTTATTTCTATGTCTTTAACTACACATGAGTCATCATCTAACTAGGTTAGTGTCATTCCTAGTTAGTTTATTTTACTAATTTATTTGCAATCAAATTGCAAATTTAAGAGTTTATATTTTCGGGATGTTACAAGTCCACCCTCCTTAAAAAGGGTTTCGTCCCCGAAACCAAAGTACGTACCAAATAATATAGGGTAGAGACGTCGCATCTCCTCTTCGGACTCCCACGTAGTGTCCGAACCCTTCCTATGCTCCCACTTGATCTTGACTTGATCGATTTGTTTGTTTCGCAAGTACTTGACCTTTCGATCTAAAATCTCCAATGGCTTTACCGCATAATTCAGGCTATTATCCACCTCGATATCGTCGTAACGGATATAAGTTGTTTCCTCTGCTAGACATTTCCGCAATTGCGATACGTGAAACGTGCCATGTATTCCACTCAACTCTTCCGGTAGCTCGAGGCGATAAGCCACCTTGCCAACCCGTTCGATGATTTTAAATGGCTCGATAAACCTCGGGCTTAGTTTCCCCCTTTTTCTGAATCGGATAACGCCCTTCCATGGGGAAACCTTTAACATAACCATGTCGCCTATCTGAAATTCAATCGGTCTTCGTCTCTTGTCGGCATAAGACTTTTGCTTATCTTGGGCTGCTTTCAGATGGGTTCGCACCACTTCAATTTTCTCATTAGTGGCCTGAACTATGTCTTTATGTGCCAATTCACGCGGACCCACTTCACCCCAACACACCGGGGTTCTGCATTTTCTACCATATAACATCTCGTAAGGCACCATGCCGATACTTGAATGATAACTATTGTTATACGAAAATTCGGCCAAAGGTAGATAAACATCCCAACTTCCACCGAAGTCGATTATACATGCCCGTAACATATCCTCTAGCGTCTGTATTGTTCTTTCACTCTGTCCATCCGTTTGAGGATGGTAGGCGGTGCTAATGAAAAGTTTCGTTCCCATTTGTTCTTGAAAATCTCTCCAAAAGTTTGAAGTAAACCGGGTATCCCTATCTGACACGATGGATACCGGTACTCCGTGACGTGCCACTATTTCGTTTGTATATACTTCGGACATCTTTTCCGAAGTATATGTTTCGCGTATAGGAATAAAGTGTGCACTCTTCGTCAATCTATCCACAATCACCCATATGGCGTCGAATCCCCGAATCGTTTTAGGTAGTTTGGTCAATAGGTCCATAGTGATATGTTCCCATTTCCAAACCGGGATCTCCAAAGGTTGTAGTTTCCCATAAGGTTTCTGGTGTTCCGCCTTGACTTGTAAACAAGTCAAGCACTTCTCTACATGTTTCACCACATCCCTCTTCATTCCGGGCCACCAATAATTTTGTTTCAGATCGTTATACATCTTGGTCGCACCCGGATGAATAGAATATCAGGATGTATGGGCTTCATCAAGTAGTAGCGCCTTCACTCCACAAGTATTTGGAACCCATATTCTTCTAGATCGAGTCTTCAACCCGTTCTTTCCATCCGACAAGTCTTTTAACTGGCCGATTATTCTTTCCTTCTTCCAGTTCTCCTCTTTTACTGCTTCTACTTGCGCCTCTCGGACACGTTCAAGTATACCCGAGGTCACCACAAGCTGCATTGACCTTACTCGTATTGGGACATAGTCCGCTTTTCTGCTCAGAGCATCCGCCACCACATTTGCCTTTCCGGGGTGGTAGTGTATTTCGCAGTCGAAATCCTTCACCGTTTCCAACCATCGTCTCTGGCGCATATTTAACTCCTTCTGATCGAAGAAGTATTTTAAGCTTTTGTGATCGGTGAATATGGTGCACTTTACCCCATATACGTAGTGCCTCCATATTTTTAATGCGAATACCACTGTAGCCAATTCAAGATCGTGCGTGGGATATTTCTTCTCACGTATCTTCAATTTCCTCGAGGGATAAGCTATAACCTTTCCCCGTTGCATCAGAACACATCCAAGACCTGATAATGAGGCATCTGAGTAAACCACCAAGTCCTCAACTCCGTCCGGTAATGTTAATACCGGAGCTTGAGTTAGCTTCTCTTTTAGCGTTTGAAATGCCCTTTCTTGTTCAACACCCCAAATGAACTTCTCCTCCTTCCGGGTTAACTTTGTTAGTGGCAACACAATCTTGGAGAAACCTTGAATGAATCTCCTATAGTATCCCGCAAGCCCTAAGAAGCTTCTAATTTCCGAAGGGTTCTTCGGGGGATTCCATTTCGACACGGCCTCGATCTTTGATGGATCTACCAATACTCCATCGGCACTTATGATGTGGCCGAGAAATTGCACCTCTCGTAACCTAAAGGCACACTTAGGGAACTTCGCATACAACCTTTCTCGTCTAAGTGTCTCTAACACCTCTTATAAGTGGTGTGCATGCTTAGCTTCACTTTTCGAATACACCAAAATATCATCGATGAACACGATGACCGATTTATCCAGCATTGGCTTGCAAACCCGGTTCATGAGGTCCATGAAGGCCGCGGGTGCATTTGTTAGCCCAAATGACATCACGAGGAACTCGTAATGTTCGTATCGCGTGCGGAAAGCCGTCTTCGGCACATCTTCCTCCTTGACCTTTAGTTGGTGATACCCCGATCTAAGGTCAATCTTTGAAAACCAGTTCGCACCTTGTAATTGGTCGAATATATCATCTATCCTCGGAAGCGGGTATCGGTTCTTTTCCGTGAGTTTATTTAACTCCCGGTAATCGATACACATGCGCATGCTTCCGTCTTTCTTTTTCACGAACAGTACCGGTGCACCCCAAGGAGACACACTCGGCCTTATGAATCCTTTGTCAAGCAGGTCTTGAATCTGGGACATCAACTCTTGTAATTCCGACGGCGCGAGTCGGTACGGTGCTCTAGCTACGGGTCTTGCGCCCGGAATCAATTCGATTCCGAACTCTATTTCCCGTTCGGGCGGTATCCCCGGTAAATCCTCCGGAAACACATCTTCATAGTCCCGTACTACCGGTACATCTTCAATCTTCAGTGATTCTTTCTCGGGCTCATTTGCGTATATCATAAATGCCTTGCATCCTTGCTTCATAAACTTGTGAGCTTTCAGCATTGAGCATATTATGGGGTTACCTCCTTTTTCGCCATAGATAGTAACGTGTTTCCCGCTCGGAGATGTTAGCTTTATCTCCTTACGAAAACACATGACCTTTGCATGGTGCTGAGATAGCCAATCCATCCCAACGACTACTTGAAATTCCCCCATTGACATCGGGATTAGGTCTATCAGGTATTCTTCATCATCGATGCTTAATTTGCAGCCTCGACAAATATCACAAACTATAAAACTTTTATTGTCCCCTATTTCAACTTCTAAGGGCACATATAATTTCGTCAATACAAATGAAGGATGTCGAATAAATCCATACGAAATGAAGGATTTATTCGCACCCGTATCAAACAATACACGTGCAGGAATTGAGTTAATTGTGAATATACCTGAGACCACATTGGGTTCTGTCTTTGCTTCGGTCGCGGTAAGTTGGAAGGACCTAGCCTTCGCCTTAGGGGCTTCTGCTGGAGATTCTTTAACGTCTCTCCTTCCAACTAAGTCTGGGCATTCGGACTTTTTGTGGCCGGGCTGATAACATTTGTAGCAAACCGAGACTTTACCCGGACATAGAGACGCCGTGTGCCCCGTTTTACTACATATGGGGCACGGTTTGTCTTTGAACCGACACTCTCCCTTGTGCCCTTTTCTACACACTTTATAACTTGGCGACCCACCTTTAGCATCAACCTTCTTTCCCGATTCTCCAGTTCGAGCTTTCTTTGTAGGGCTTGGATTCACATCCTGTGCCCTTTGCTCACCCCTTTCAACTTGTTTCTTCAGCTCGATTTCCCGTTCCCGAGCAACGTTTATGATCTCGGTAAGGGTCTCGTATTTTGAAGGAGTCATGAACTCCCTATACTCGACGCTCAACATGTTATAGTAGTAGTATATCTTTTGTTCCTCATTCGTCACCAATTCATTGCAAAACTTCATCTTATCCATAAACGTCGCCGTAATCTTGTCTATGGTCTCGCCCTTGTGCCTAAGTTGCGTGAACTCTTCCTTGATTTTATTAATGACCGCCTTGGGACTATGATGTTTAAGAAATGGCGTCTTAAACTCCTCCCATGTCAAGGCCCTTGCCGCTTCGGCCCCTATTTCATTCTTTTTATTGTCCCACCAATCTTTGGCTTGTCCTCTCAACTGACCCGTTCCGTAAGCAACGAAGTCACTTTCGTCGCAATGGGTCCTTTCAAACACCCCTTCAACGTCGCCCAACCATCTTTGGCAAATTATCGGCAACCTCCCCGTTGTAGATTGGCGGTTTACACGCCATAAATTCTTTGTATGAACACCCTTTACGTTCTCCCGATTTCTCCTTCATAAGGTTGACACTATCTTCCAACCTTTTGACTCGTTCTTCAACAAGTGACAACACCGTGTTTTGAATTTTGTCTATAAACCCGGATAGACTACCTTCAATTGCCTTCCCCACTTCTTCGGCAATTATCTCTTTCATTTGTTCGGTGCTTGTCTGCACCGGATCATCATCGTTTCTTTCCGACATCTTGAAACTGAAATGTTTACATTAAACGTTAAACATTTCATTTATAACATTACTTCATTTGTTTCGGTTTAGCCAAGTTCCTAACTTGCTTTAACCGTTCACATTTGGTGCACTCTCCGGGTTTGAGTGAATTACACACTCTTCCTATGCACATCAATTCACTTCTCATTTCTTACATAAGATATAATCTATTAAAATAATAAGTTAATTCTTACCGGACGATCGATCAAGCTTGAACCGAACACTTTGTTGACAACCTTAAGCTCTGATTACCAACTTGTAACACCCATCCATTTAATTCATTAATTAATCGTATGAAATGTGAAATAAATAAAAAAAAAATATTTAACTAACAAAAACTTAGTTGGTAAACTAAGTTATACTTCATCATAGTGTTTAACATAGTTAAATAACTAGTTTAAGACATAAGTCGTTCTGTAGTGATTACAAAACTACATAGTTTAGCTAGATTTAATTAGTGCGGAAGCATCCCAAAAGTTTTGTGTTCGGTTCTTGAAGCATCAACTTGATCGTCGTCCACATACTTGCAATACCTAAAAACTGGAAATTTTGGCAATTATTAGTATTAGAATTCTTGAAAAATTTCAATAATCAAACTATAATCAAATACAGATTCGATTATCTGAGATATGCCAAGTTCAGCAATTTTGGTAGGGCTCTACCGTAAAACAGTAGGAATCTGCCATAGCCTTTTTACCTCTACCGTAAGTTACGGTAGCTACCGTAACTTACGGTAGACTCTGAAATTTTATACTTTGACTGATTTGTTTATTTCGCCCAAACCCAAATTCTCGGATTCCTCATTTTGAACATCCACGCTCCCATCACCGGTTTGCGTATTTAGTTTTTCGTTACCCGTCACTCTGGCTCAAAATCTACCAGTAAGGTGCTACCGTTATTCGATTCATACCCTCTCTTAATGACCCGTTTAGTTTACCCTTATAGACTTCATCATTCTAATAAACCAACACGTTAAATTCTCGTCTTCTAATATGTCATTTATCGACAATAACAAAAGACCAATTAACTATATTACGAAGCATTTGCCACGCATTAATCGATTATTCGACCCGTTTGGCTCATCTACGGAATCCTCCATTTTGATGACTACCAACAAGTTCTAACCAATTCGTGTCCTATTATTCAATATAGTGAACATTATCGCTTTAAATCAACACAACCTTTATTCTACAATTCACTTCACATATGCAAATTATCAAAATTTACCCAATGTAACGAATCAAGTTACATACCTTTAGTGCACGCCCTTCAAACGCAAATCGCCACTGGCTTGTCCACTCGACGCTCCGGTATCTTTTCCTATAGAGTTCAATCATTATTCGTTTAGAACTCCTTTTAAATCATATATCGCATAATTTGCCAAATCATCACAATCATGCGTTTTAACTTTAAATTTCACTTTCAAGCCTTCTTTGAGGCATTTCTACGAACACTTTAAGGGCAGATTTTTACATGATTATATAACAAATCCCTAACTTATCATTTAGCCCGAATTTACATCAATAAAGCTTTCATATATAAAATTTAACATTCATATTTCAGTAATCTCTTTCTATGAACCATATTACACTAGAATAATGCTCAAAACCCTAGTGTTTATCTATTCTTCACCAAAACCCATAAATCACCTTCAATGTGTTCATGAAATTTCCAGAATTTGGACTTGATTTCACATGTTGACGTCTAGGTTTTACTCCTAGATACTATATCATCCCTATCTTAACCAAATAACTAACATGCATCATTAAATTTCAGATTTTCCAAATTCATGAGAATTTCAAGTAGGGAATTTTCATCAAATTTTACATACCTTATAACCCCCTTGCTATGAGGATCATTAATCTCAGCTTGGATTTCATTTTGGGTCAGATTTGAACCTTCAATTTAGGTGTTTTGTGGATGTTAGGGTTTTGACAAGCTTGGTCGCCCTTCCCCATGTTTGATCGATCCCAGCACCCTCACAAGGGGTGTTTGTGTTTTATTAAAATGTTTTTTATTAAAACTATTTTCAATTTTAACACTTTTGGTCCCTCTAGTTTATTTTATTTTATTTCTATGTCTTTAACTACACATGAGTCATCATCTAACTAGGTTAGTGTCATTCCTAGTTAGTTTATTTTACTAATTTATTTGCAATCAAATTGCAAATTTAAGAGTTTATATTTTCGGGATGTTACATTTGCCAAGGGATGATTTGCAAGTGAGCCAAGCACCCCTATTTATAGCTTGCACAGAAGCCCGGTCACGGCCCCGTGTCCATTGGGCACGACCCCGTGTCCATCCGTCTTCTCTTTCTTCATTAAATGCAGTTTGTCTGCATTAGTTGACCACGCCCCCGTGTCAGCTAGGCACGGCCCCGTTTGCAGAAGCGTATCTGTACTATCAAGATTTGCTTGGATTCTGCGAATCTTTCCGTTGACCACGGCCCCGTGTCTGGTGGACACGCCCCCGTGTTGGGTGATAGAAGCTTCTACTGGTTTGTCTTTTCTGTAGACACTTGGGCACGCCCCCGTGCTCATTGAGCACGGGGCATGTTCAGCCTCCTGTTCTCTTGTTATTTCTTGGGAAGATGCTGTCGAGGGGTCGGGCATGCCACGTTTATTACTTTCCTTGTATTATTGTTAGATTTGGCTGCATTTTTGCTTCTTTTGTTTATTTGAGCTCATTTAATCCTGAAAATACAAAAGGAAGACAAAAGCACACTTTTTCCAACATTAGTACTAAAAAAGGGTTAGTTTTATGCCTCATTTGATGTAATTTATATGTTGCATTTTACACACATCAAATACCCCCACACTTGAATCTTTGCTTGTCCTCAAGAAAAACTCTTTATAATGTGGCTTACACTCCCAAATGGAATGGGTAGAAGAGAAGGTTTTTGGGCTAGTCATAGAGTGTCGGGATTCCAAGATCTTTATTAGGCTTTATTTTTATGTTATTTACAATCCTATTCGTCATGATTTAAGAAATTATTTATGTGGCCATAACATGCCTCTTTATAATTCCATTTATATACAAGTTCACATACCTCACGGGAGATCACTCAACACTCGGCCGAAGATGTATTTGTGAAGCACTCGAGACCGGCATGGAACTTACTTCTACCATATGCTTGCCAAGCAATCAATCCTCCTCCTTTTTAACTATAAACCTTTGTAGATATCAAGAGGACTTTGGGGAAGGGTTAGGCTTGGGTTAAAGGTAGGTGGTTGGGTTAGTGGTTAGTAGAAAAGGGCGAAAGGCGTAAAAAGCGTCGGTTTTCGTAAAACTTATTGTTTTTGTGACTTTTTATTTCAATGAAGTATTATTCAAACAAGCCTTCTTTTGATGAGCCTTGTTTGTTTATTGCTAACTTCATTTTTTTTTTCTTCTATAATTTTTTTTTTGATAAAGAATGTCACATGAAAAACCGAGCTTTGTTACTAAAATAAAGGGTTTAAAATGAAAAAGGGTTTTGGTGGGTAAAAGGTGTTTGTTTTGGGTTTAGAAATGAAAAGGTTTAGGCTCAAAGGGGTTAACTAGGGGGATTTTGGTAGGTGGTAAAAAAAAAATAATGGTGTTGAAAGAAAAAGGGTTAGTCCTAATGCCTCCATCATTTACTTACTTTGGTTTAAGTTGGTAAGGACCGGGAATGTATCGTCGTGGCAAGTTCTAGAGTTGTAAGAAACCAAGCGGCTATTCACACAAGAAACGAAAAATGAGCATTTAGGTTAAAGATGTATATTTGTATGCTCAATAAAGGCTCAAAACTCACTTTTTGTGGGAATGAGTTTTTATGTGATCAAATATATATAATCAAATTTTAACTAGATTCTTTATGCCTTTTCATAATCTCCTTATGTTGATTCTTTTTATCACGACGCTATCAGTTGTAAATTTATAAAGATAAAACATTTTTTTGAACTTGTTATTCCCAATTTAAACCAAGACAAGTAAAAAAAAATGAAATTTTTTTTTGAAAAAATTGGGATGTTTAGCGGTTCCAATAGAGTTTTGTGTAAGGCTTGTAGTTAGGACTTGCAAAATTCAAGGTTTTAGCATCCCCCAACATTTAAATTACACATTGTCCTCAATGTGTCCCAAAAATAAGTTTTTAGGTTGATTGAATGTGTAAAAAGATGTGAAAAAGCAAAAAATTATGTTACTGGGCGTCTGGACACGGCCCCATGCTCGTTGAGCATGACCCCGTGTTCAGAGTGCCAGTAACGAGAACTTACAGAAGATGAACACGGGGGCGTGTTTGGTGAACACGACCCCGTGTCTTGCGAAAGTCTGCATAGGTTAAACAACAAACAGCAGGTCTGGGCGATGGGCACGGGGGCGTGTTGGATGAGCACGACCCCGTGTGGACAAACTGCAAAGGTGAAAAACAGGTTTCTGTCTTCGGTTCTGCTATCCCGGCTTTAGTGGCACTAATGTTTAGTGCTCTAAGCCTTGTATGTACCTGTTTTATCAATAAATACTACACCAAACCATAACAATCATCCTAAATTACCATTGTTCAAAACATCCATACCACAAAGTTAAAAATAAAAAAAATGCAGGAAATTAAAAGTGTCAAAGAAGTAAAATTTTTCAACACTTGGCACGCAGGCCATAAATTGTTCATGAGATAAGGGGGTTAACCTGTGAGACCTCCAACCAGCTGATCCTACCTCCACTCCTTCCGATCAATCCATATCCTCGTCTTCATCATCATCATCTCCTCCATGCCCCGCCATGTACTCCCGGATGTTCCCAATGTCATCCTGTCTGTCGGAGATGTTTCTCTCTATTGCTCCGACCTGGGTGTACGTGTTGCTGGCTAGGTTGTAGGTGTTCCTGGTGCACATGAGGTTTTCCTGCAACAAATCATGTAAACTTTGAAAATTAGGAAAACCGCCTCCTTGAGAGGAGGATTGGCCCGGATCACCCCGGGGCTGGTAGTGGTACTGAGGAGGAGGACGGATGTGAGGTGCGTAGAAGACGAGTGCTTCTTGCGGGTTCCGTGCATGCCCCTGGACACTTTGGAAGCTGACCGCCCCGTCTTCTGCTTCATAAATGTAACGCCCGTCTTATATATCAAGATTTTATTAATAAGATACACATTTTATATGCTAAAATGTGACTTTACAAAAAAATGTCATACAAACATTCCCATAGTTTACAACATTCAAAATAAAACATGTTTATAAATGTCTACATAATTCACTTTTAGCAAACAACTCAAGATTTGACGCGGAAGCTTCATTTAACATGTGTTCGGTTCTTGCTCGCCACTTGATCTTCATCCGGGCACTCTTGACATTCACCTATGATCAAAACCAACTTAAAAGTTAGTTTTAATAGTTAAATAATACGTTTAAACAAGTTACATGGGTCAAACAAATAAAATTTAACAATTTTCGGATTCAGGGGGGCTAGACGCCCCACCTAGGGGCTAGACGCCCCACCTAGCCCCCTTTTTGACAGCAAGTTCCTTTGTTGATTGCTGCATTTGCCCAGCTCCATTCTTGATCAAAATTTTAACTTCAAAGCTTCATAACTTTTGATCTAGATGTCCGTTTTGTGCGATTCTTTTTCCTACGCGTCCGTAATTTAATTCTCCATCTTATGGAGTTAAAATCCAATATCCCGATTAATAAAATTTCAGACTTTTAAGTCTTCGACTTGTTACCCTTTTTACCAATTTTTGACCCGTTCGTGATATTATCAAACAAACATATTTATTTGATATTTAAACTCATGAAATTTATAATTTTGATATCCTCTATCATATTAATCTTAAATCACGGGTTTCTTACATAATAAAAACCCGTTTACGCTCAAGTGCTTATTTTGACCCGTTAGGGATATTTACGCATTTTTAAGACTTTGACTCATGAAGATCAACTCTCCGTTGACTTGCTTGTCCAAAGTAATCATTTAATCTAATAACTCGTTTCTAACAACCTTTTAAAGTTGTTTGCTCGATATGCCTATCAAGGGCATTTCTGTCAACTTAGCTCCGTCCTTTACCATAAAGGACTTCATTGCACTTTCAGCCAATCCAATCACTTAGCCTACATTTTAAACACACACACCTGACTCGGATCAATATTTTGACCCATTTCGATACCTTGCCTTAGTAGCCGCTAAGAAATAGCGATGTACATATCCATTTGATATTCATTCCTATAATCATACAACTCAACAAACCATTAGTCGATATTGTCAAAGGGTGATAATTTCACCTTTTGACCGTTTGGTCTTAAATGACCGTAAAACTCTATAAGATGATATTTATTACCATCTTATCCATATGACTAACTCCGGTTTACACCGTATAGTCGTTTTACTTCCAAACTCTATTTCTAACACATGTTTTGACTCATTTTATTTGTCTAATCACTTCGTCACTTCCGTGACTTAACGGGTTTTTCCTTGTTTGGTTAATTTCCAAAACAACTAACTAGGATAAATAAATAACATAGTGTAACGAAACCATAGGTCGCGTACCTTCATAATTCATCAACATTGTTTTCTAACCGAAATTACCCATTCCCGGGGATTGTCAACCTTCGCGTGTCACGTCCATTCCATGGCTTATGCTTTTACAACTCAATTTTTAATGAGTGACGTTTAAGTCATTTCGACACTACAATTTCAACCATTGTTCGACCCGTTTATCTACTTAGTGATCTTCGTCACTTCAACTAAATACCAATTTCATCTATTATGCTAATTTAAAATCTACTAGCGAAAATACGTAATCAAGCATAACGTAACGAAACCGTAGTTACGTACCTTCAAAGCGTTCCCTACAAACGCGTAGCGCCACTAGCTTGTCCGCTTGACGTTCCGATTTCCTTGCCTATAGAGTTCAACCATAGATGTTTAGAACTCTCTTATAGTATAATACGCATAATTTGCCACTCAAATCAAATATGCTTTTTTAGTCCGAATTTTCAACATTTCTTTTCTCTTAGGCATTATATCAAACACCTAATGAGCATGATTTCATATAATTCACAATCAAGTTATTGACTAACTATTTAGCCAAGATTTAAGCATCATGTCACATGTTCATGTCAAATTTTTATATCAAAAATTCTGGATTTTCTTCATGGAGCTCAAATACACTAGGTTAACAAAGATAATCCTAGTGTTTTGCATAATTCTACAAAACCCACTTGACACATGAGTGTATGATCATGAATTCACAACCATGAACATCAATTCAACAAATACATGACTAGCTTTTACTCCTAGACATAGTTTCATCCCTAATTTCATCCAAACAATGAACATGCAAGCTCAGATTCGAATCTCACAAGTTCATCTAAAATTTAAGATGGAACCACATAGTAAAATTTCGCATACCTCATGATCCCTTTACTGAGGTGATCACTAATCTATGCTTGGATTTCGATTCGGGTTTGATTTGCCCTTCAATTTGACGAATTTCTTGAAGTTCAGGGTTGAGTTTTGAGAGCTCCTTGTGGCTCTGATGAAATCACAGACATCAACACATGTATGTGTGTTTTGTGTTTTAATTTTTGATTTAATTAAACTTCATTACATTTGCCCATGTTTAGTCCCTCAACTTTACACAAGTTATTTAAAGGGTATTTTAACCATATTTGTTCTATTATGTCAAGACACTAACTAACTAGGTTAATATTCCTAGTTACTTGGTGGGTCTCGGGAGTTATAACTCGTTTTATTTTAAGTCCCGTTAACTCGGGCTCTTATAAACTCAATTCCTTAAAACTTTGATTCGCTTGTATTTAATATTAGGATTTCTTATATAAATCCAAATATTTACCGGGTTATTTTTACTACTAACGGTACTTTACCCGTCTTTTAGTATTAACGGAGTTTGATTACCAAACCCATTTTCAGGGTGTTACAATAAATCAGGCTCATGGAGCGGCAGATGACCATGTCCATTCTTCCCGACCATGGGCTCTTTTAGAAAGACCTGGGCATGTTTACGAAGTGTTTGAAGAGACGATATATCCACCCCCAAAGAAGATAGGAGTCGGGGGAGTAGCGAGCTGGTTCCAATGCATGTTTCAGAGCAGGAGGTACGGAACATCAAGGTTGGTGCGGGTTTGAATGCAATGAAGGACCACGAGATCTCGTAACCCTACAACGCCACTGCTGTCGTGCCTTTGGCTAAGAGAGTAAGTGAGGACCCTATGGATGTAACGGTAAAGAGGGTCCCTCAACTGAGTGATCTTAGTGTGGCTTGGATTGTAGTTGCCTTCTCCTATTTGCGCCCAAGCAGCTTGGCGTTGGTTTTCTGGTATTTCACGTAAACCCCCAGTGTTTTCTTCATCCCCCGCATCTTCCTCTGCATACAACCCAACTATAGCCCCAAACTATGCTATCGAGATTGAGTACACAGTCCCCCCCACACCGGAATTCTACCCCATCATTATCAAATGGATCGGCTCTGGTTTTAAACGCGAATGTGCTGTTGAATTCTAGGTGATATTCATGGACTGAGCGAAGCCGAGTGCACAGGGTGGCTCTTAGTGGGCCGGTGACTAGGTTGTTAAATCGGTCAAGCTGGTTCACTGCTTCTAAAAGATCCATTCATACTTGTCGTGGGAACTCCTCCGGCCTGGTTCTAAGCACATCGTATCTTGCTTTAGCATCCAACTCATTTGCATTGAACCGAGTGAATTTCTTGGCCATCTGAAAGGAAACACCAAACAATTAGCAAGGAACAATGAAATTTTCGGAGTAAACTGAAAACAGTCGGCTGAATACGGCCCCGTGTTCAGCAGACACGCCCGAGTTGGCCTGAAGTTGGCTGGACACGCCCCCGTGCTCAGCGAGCACGACCCCGTGTCCAGACGTCTGTTTCCCAAAAATCTCATTTTTCGACCCGGTCCCGAAAACTTGAAAATTTTTGGTCCAGTAGGGGCGGTTTTTCCCCGAAAATGAAACCCCAAGTGTCGTTTTTCCCAAAACAAACCGTTTACCCTTTCATTTTTATCTTTTTCGGTTCAAAAACAAGGGTTTGGGGTTTTTGTCAGAAATTGGGCAAATCTATAAACAATACAAGTTGATTTACTTCCTATAATATGTATCTATACTAATGCTAACGGATCTAAGCAAAAATTTGAGGTTCGATCCGGATGAAGTTCAAGAACCCTAGATTTTCCCCAAATTTTTGATGTTAAACTACATGCAAGTGTTTAATCTAACTACTAATGTTGATAGAATCATACCTTGATTTTGTTAGAAGTAGAGGAGACGTCAAAATCTTGCAGAAAAATCACCTGAACCAGAGAGTTTTTGAGGAAACGGGGCGTGTGGAATGAAGAAACTGTGTTGAAAAGGGGTTTTATCCCGACAGTTGCGTGGACACGGCCCCGTGGGCGGGCAAAAGTAAAATATTTTTTTTTGTGCTCGTGTGATTGCCATGTTTCCCAAAGCTTGGTTAGAAGACTTACCGATTTAGATGTCACCATGCTTGTAACTTACCAGGTATGATGTTGATGCTTTCAGTATTCGACCGTTTGAAACGAGATTTCTTCCTCCTCATCCTCAATGAATCCTTGATAGACTTCAGCCGTTGGCCATTGACTTTGAATGGAATTCCATTCCGAGATTTAATTTCTATTGCACCGTGTGGAAAAACATGGGTAATGGAAAAAGGTCCTGACCACCTAAACTTTAGTTTACCAGGAAACAATCGAAGTCGTGAATTAAACAATAGAACTAAACAATAGAACTTGATCTCTCACCCTAAATTCACTTGGTTTAATGTGTTTATAATGCAAAATTTTCATTCTTTCCTTATAAATTTCGGAGTTAGGGTATGCATAATTCCTTAATTCGTCTAATTCATTCAATTGACAGAATCGATTTTTACCGGCTACTTCTAAGTCTAAGTTTACGTTTTTAATTGCCCAATAAGCTTTGTGTGCTATTTCTACTGGCAAATGACAACTTTTTTCATAGACGAACTTATATGGGGTTGTACCTATTGTTGTTTTATACGCAGTTCGAAAAGCCCATAAAGCATCATCTAATTTGTCGCCCCACTCTTTTTTATTTAACCCTACGGTTTTTTCGAGTATTCGTTTTAAACCTCTATTAGTCACTTCGGCTTGTCCGTTTGTTTGAGGGTGATATGCCGCTGAGACCCGGTGATATACCCCATACCTTGTTAAAAAAAATTTGAGTTGATGATTACAAAAATGGGTACCTCTATCACTTATTAATGCTTTTGGTGTACCAAAACGAGAGAATAAGCGCTTCAGAAATCTTACCACGACTCTTCCATCGTTCGTGGGAAGTGCCTCGGCCTCGTCCCATTTAGACAAGTAATCGACCGCCACAAGTATATATTTGTTTCCTTTTGATGGTTGGAAAGGTCCCATAAAGTTGAGTCCCCACACATCAAAAATTTCACAAACAAGAATGCCATTTTGTGGCATTTTGTTTTTGGAAGAAATATTACCTGATCTTTGGCAGGCGTCACATGTCTTTACAAGACTTAGTGCGTCTTTGTAAATGGTTGGCCAATAAAATCCTGAATCAAATACCTTTCGTGCGGTACTAGCGGCACCATGATGTCCTCCGTATGGACCTTCATGACAATGGCGGAGAATTCTTCTTGCTTCACTACCATGTACGCAACAATGGATGAGTTGATCATCACACATTTTGAAAAGATAAGGATCCTCCTAAAAATAATGCTTCACATCGGCAAAGAATTTCTTCCTTTGATGATGTGGCCATCCTTTGGCGACTATACCGCTAGCTAAGTAGTTAGCATAGTCGGAGTATCCATGGCTCTTCTCTGTATTCCACCATTTCTAGGGACTCCGTTGGGAATTTTTCATTTATTTGCTCGTCCCTGGTTGCCTCCAAAGCTGGGTCTTCCAAGCGCGAAAGATGATCTGCTGCGGTGTTTTCTGCTCCTCTTTTGTCTTTGATTTCAATATCAAATTCTTGGAGGAGTAGAATCCACCGAATCAAACGCGGTTTAGCATCCTTTTTTTTGAAGAGATATCGAATGGCTGCATGATTTGTATAGACTATTGTTTTAGAAAGAACAAGATAAGAACGAAATTTATCAAAAGCAAATACCACGGCTAGTAATTCTTTTTCTGTTGTTGTATAATTTTCTTGTGCATCGTTAAGTGTTTTACTAGCGTAATAAATGGGGTGAAAATGATTTTCTTTTCTTTGTCCTAAGACGGCTCCAACTGCGAAGTCACTTGCATCACACATGATTTCGAAAGATAATTTCCAATCGGGTGCTATCATGATAGGTGCCTTGACTAGCATTTCCTTTAGTGCTAGAAATGCTTGATTGTAATCCTTATCAAAGATGAAAGGGGCATCTTTTTCAAGTAATTTTGTTAGAGGTCTTGAAATTTTAGAAAAGTCATTGATAAATCGCTTATAGAATCCGGCATGCCCTAGGAAACTTCTGATTGCTCTAACGGAGGATGGGGGCGGTAATCGAGAAATAGTGTCTATTTTTGCTCGATCAACCTCCATTCCTTCGCTTGAGATTTTATGACCGAGTACTATTCCCTCCGTTACCATGAAATGACATTTTTCCCAGTTAAGGGCGAGATTAGTTTCCTCACATCGGGATAGCATTCGTTCAAGGTTATCGAGGCATTGGTCGTATGAATCTCCAAACGTAGAAAAGTCGTCCATGAAGACTTCCATAGTCTTATCTATCATGTCATGGAAGATGGCCACCATGCAACGTTGGAAGGTTGCGGGGGCATTGCAAAGACCGAATGGCATGCGTCGATAAGCAAAAGTTCCATAAGGACATGTAAACGTTGTCTTTTCTTGGTCTTCAGTTGCTATCGGTATTTGAAAGTAACCTGAAAAACCATCCAAGAAACAATAAAATTTATGACCGGATAATCTTTCTATCATTTGATCAATGAAGGGTAACGGGAATTGATCTTTCCTTGTTGCTTCATTTAATCGACGATAATCTATACACACTCGCCATCCTGTGACGGTTCTCGTTGGTATTAATTCATTTTTCTCGTTAGTTATTACCGTCATACCTCTTTTCTTTAGAACTACTTGTACGGGACTTACCCATGGACTATCGGAGATTTAGTAAATGAGTCCGGCGTCAAGTAATTTGATGACCTTGTTTTTAACCACTTCTTGGACATTTGGATTTACTCTACGTTGTGGTTGTATCACCGATTTGTAGTCATCATTTATTAAAATTTTGTGCGTGCACATGGAAGGACTTATTCCTTTAATATCTACAAGCTTCCATGCGATCGCATTTTTGTGTTTTTTCAAAAGTGTAATTAATTTTTCTTTTTCTAAGCTAGATAATTTAGATGAAATAATTACAGGTAATTTACCATCTTTGTCTAGAAAAGCATATTCAAAACCTTTCGGAAGTTCTTTGAGCTCAAGAGGTGGGTCTTTTGGAGACTCCTTATTTGGTTGCTCATTTTTATCAAGAATCATAAAAGTTTGTTCTATGGCGACCTCTTCTTCAACAAAGTGGTCAATCTTTTCACTTGTATCGGGTGGTTCATCTTCATCTTCAATTAGGGGGTCATTATTGCCGAATGGATATTTCATTGAACGCTCAAGATCGACACTCTTTTTAAATGCCCCTAATAGAATAGATAGATTGTTGTGCTTCCGATTTTTCAAAGCTTCGTGGGTTTTTACAAAAGGTCGTCCCAACGCTAGAGGAGCATCATCGAGGATGACAAAGTCGGCTGGGATTACCATTTGATTTGTTTGGACCAAGACATCCTCAACTACCCATATTGACTTTATTATTTTCCAATTAGACAGAAAAATGGGTATTTGAAGTGGAGAAAAATCACAATACTTAATTTTTCAAAAATGTAGTTGGGCATTATGTTAACACAAAGATCTTTATCAATTGTTATATTACTAATAAAGGAGTTTTGAAAAAAACACGGAACCGGTGTAATGTTAATTTCAAATGGGTCTTCTTTTAGTAGAGCAGTTTGATCATTTGTTAACCTAATGCTTACTGTTTCGTCAATTTTAGTGTTAGTGTTTAACTCTTTTAAAAACTTAGCATGAGTGGGCACTAAACAATGATTTTCGAAAAAAGGTGACAAGAGATTAAATTCTTCAAAATTATACTCTTCTTGAATTTTAACGTTATCGGACTCACCTTTTTCGTTGTTTAACTCATGTGTCGGTTTTTCACTTATTTGTTCTTCCATTTTTACATTTTCAACTATCTATTCTTTATGACAAGTTAACTCTTCTCTTGCACGGGACTCCTCTTCCCTTGCGCGAGATTCTTTTATGCAACGTTCGATAGTTTTAATGTGTTCTATTATCTTATCGGTTATGTGGGTGATAGAATAAGGATCGGGATCCTCAAAGCTTGAATTCGGAAGTTCGATCCTTGGTTCCTCATAATACTCATATGAAGTAGATGGTTCTCACCATTGTTCTTCATTGTAAGTATATGATGGATAAGGGTCGTAACTTTGTTCTTCATAATACTCATATGAGGTGGGTTGTTCACGCCATGGTTCCTCATAATAAGCATATGAAGGTGGAGGCTCATATTGTGGTTCCTCAAAGTATGAGTATGAAGGCTTATACCTAGGTTCATCAAAATATGAGTATGAGGGAGAAGGTTCATACCTTGGGTCTTCATAGGATGTGTATGAAGTCGATGGCTCGTACCTGGGCTCCTCATAGTAGGTGTATGAAATGGATGGTTGAAATAAGTCGCAATATTGTACCGAGTGCGGGTCACCACAAATGGTGCAATAGTCTTCCATATAATCATCCTCCTCATAGGTGTAGTTGTAATCTCCTGAGTATTGATCCATAAGAATCACTCAGCAGACCACAACAGAGTCTCAGGACCAGAAAACATAAATTAAACGGAAACAGATGCTGGACACGGCCCTGTGTTCAGTGGACACGACCCGTGTTCAGGATCTGTATCTGGGCGTTTGAATAAAAGTTATTGGTTTTGTGCAGCACGGGGGCGTGTTCAGTGAACACGACCCCATGTTCAGACTCTGTATCTGGGTGTGTTTAAAAAAAAAATATGCAGCACGGCCCCGTGTTCAGTGAGCACGACCCCGTGTTCAACCTACTGTAAATGCAAAACTAACTAAAATGCAGAAAAATGTGCGCGCGTTTTGAAAAAGTTTTGAAAAACTAATTAGGCCGTCGATTTTAAGCTTTCTTAAAATCCTTGTGTCCCCGGCAACAGCGCCAAAAACTTGATGCGTGTTGTCGTGTATATATTTTTAGCCCTTTTTAACACTTTAGTCAAGTTTTAAATTTATAAAACACGATATTCTACAAACACTAAACACACATATGGGCAAGTGCACCCATCGTGAGCGTAGTATAGTGTTGGTAAGATACCGAGGTCGTCCAAGGACACAAGAGCTTTTAATACCGGTTTATCCTCAACGTCTAATCAAATCAAAAGTTTAGAAAAATGTTTTAAACTAGAAAATAAAAACTAAAAATGCCGAAAATAAAAATAAAATAAAAACAGATAGACAAGATGAATCACTTGGATCCGACTCGCCTTTAGTGTAACCTTTGATTATTTCCGCACTTTTTCATATTTTAAGAGATTATCTTAATTATTGTAGTATGCCACTCTTTTGAAGGTGACGTTAGCCTCAACCCAGTAGTTTGAGTCAGCAATGATACAATCCTAAAGGGTTGGATTATTGAAAGATAATTAATTAAGTTTTTAATGCATAATGTGGTAGGCCCTTCTTTTGAAGGTGACGTTACCCTCGGCTAAGTAGTCTGAGTCAGCAGGGATACAGTCCTAAGTAGCCGGGTTAATATATTAATAGTAGTTTACATATGAGGGTATTAAGAAATTCGGACCCCCGCCATCCAATACAAGTGGGTATTGAAGGAGATCCTACTAAGCTTGACCCAGGTCCTTGCAGGATCTATACACTGAACAAGGCAAGACGCTTACCAAACCATTCCCTTAACCCCCGACCAGGTAGCTAACATATCTCCATATAGATCGTGGAGATATGAATGGTGTAAATCTTTTATTTTATATAGACAGTAAAATAACGCCAAGACAGCATGGACAAATGATAAGGAAGTTTCACCTTCAACATAAGAAACTAGTTATTAAAGTCATTAATACATAACCAAATAAAAAGTGCGAAAAAATTAAAAATAAAAAGTATTACACTAAATGCTTGTCTTCACCAAGTGATGTAAGAGACTTAGGCAAACATGGCCTTTGATTGTTAAGAACTCTTACTATCATTCTTGGATCCCGAGACTACTACACATACTCTATGATGGATGATGGATGATGGTGGTGGATGATGTTGTTGTGGTGGTGGTGGAGTGTGGGTGAAGTGGGATAGAGGTGGTTTGCCAAGGGATGTTTTGCAAGTGAGCCAAACACCCCTATTATAGCCTGCACAGAAGCCCGGACACGGCCCCGTGTCCATTGGGCACGGCCCTGTGTCCATCCATCTTGTCTTTATTCATTAAATGCAGTTTGTCTACATTAGTTGACCGTGCCCCGTGTCCGCTGGGCACGGCTCCGTGTGCAGAAGCGTATCTGTACTATCAAGATTTGCTTGGATTCTGCGAATCTTTGCGATGACCACGGCCCCGTGTCTGGTGGACACGCCCCCGTGTTGGGTGATAGAAGCTTCTACTGGTTTGTCTTTTCTGTAGACAATTGGGCACGCCCCCGTGCTCATTGAGCACGGGGCGTGTTCAGACTCCTGTTCTCTTGTTTTTGCTTGGGAAGATGTTGTCGAGGGGTCGGGCATGCCACGTTTATTCCTTTACTTGTATTATTGTTAGATTTGGTTGCATTTTTGCTTCTTTTGTTTATTTGAGCTCATTTAATCCTGAAAATACAAAAGGAATACAAAAGCACACTTTTTCCAACATTATTACTAAAAAGGGTTAGTTTTGTGCCTCATTTGATATAATTTATATGTTGCATTTTACACACATCACATATACAAACAGAAAATCAAAGATTAAATTACATATATAAACAAAAAATAAAACTAGTTTATCCTCATTTATTTAATTCAACGTGAGAAACAACAAAAGTTAATTAAATTCGTATCAGTTTCATCTATTTTAATTATTTAGAATTTATAAAATAAAGGGTATAGTTTGTTTTTATTACACGTGAACAATATTTGTCGAACGGTGGTGCGGTTTGAACTTAAGAGGTTGTACGAGGACTAGAACCACAATAATTTAAATTCAGGATCTAGGAAGGTGAAACTAAGCAGGTTACAAAAAGAATACTTCAGGTATGTTTGTTTTAAACTAGTTTTTGCCCCGCCCGCGTTGCGGGGCAATAAGGCAAATATTTCTCTCTCATAACATGTATGTCTGTACAGAGAGCAAAATCAGAATTATATTTTGAACAGAATGCGAAATCATGATTTTAAACTGAGAGCAAAATCATAATTTTTAGCTAAGGGGGAAAACACAATTTTATTTTGAACTGTGGGAAAAAACGTAATTTTGAGCTGAGTGCATAATCGTAATTTTGAGCTAGAAGAAAAAACATTTTATTTTTAACTGGGAGTTAAAGGTTAATCTTGAATAATTATTAAAGTTGAGGGTTTATTAAATATGTTTTATTAAAGTTTGGTTTATTTTAGGTAAGTCTTGGAGAGAAAGTTTAGTAATTGGTTTAGGAAAGGTTTAATTACTTGGAGAGCAAGTTTAGTTTAACTATAAATAGGGGTCTAGGTTAATGTTTTTATTTGTCCCATTTCTTTGTAAGTTCGTATGTTTGTTTGTTCGTTTGATTGAATAGAAAGAGTCGTGGGTTTGTCTCCCCAATATCTTGTGTTCATGTTTGTTGATACGATTGTTTGAACCGTCTGGGCCAACAATTGGTATCAGAGCTGTGGTGGCTTAGTGTTTACACACGAAGATTCGCAGAAGTTCATTTATCCCGTTCGTTCAATCAAGATCCGACATCGTTTGCCTTTGTAGGAAGAAAGAACGTTAGTTTTTGTTGGAGCTTGCAATTACCATGAGAAAAGAAAAATATTTTTTTGTGTTACATTGTCGACGTAGAGAAAAAAAAAGGAGTTTCTTTAGGTTTGACCAAGGTTTGGTCTTTGACCTTAAAAAAGATTTTTCTTGCTCCTGAGTGAAATAAAAAGGTACATAATAATTTGTTTTTGGTGTTTGCGCTTTAACATCAGAAAGCATATTATTTATTATTTTGTTTGTGGAGCAGTCTTGAAAATCACCCGCCAATTTATATTTAGTTCGGTCGACGACAGGAGAAAGAAGCCACGTGAATCGCAAAGGACGATTTAATTATAAGTTTTGTTAGATCAAGTGAAAAAATAAACAAATCATGGCCGGTGATAAAGAAGGGAGCTCGGGAACAGTGAAAGAATCTATGGGTGGTTTTGTTTTGCCAGCACCAAAGTTAACTTCGACCAACTATGCAACATGGTCGGTTATGGTGAAAGTTGTTTTAGGAGCAAACGGTTTGCAAGATGCAATTGATAAAGAAAAGGGACCGGGAATTGAAGAAAGAAAGAAGTTTATGGCCTTAGGTGTCATCTTCCAGACCCTACCTGAAGACGTGATGCTTCAGATGGCTAAGTATTCAGAACCAAAAGATGTTTGGGAAGCGCTAAGAGTTCGTTATCTTGGTGCAGAAAGAACGCAGAAAGCTCGTATTCAAATGCTAAGAAGCGAGTTAGATGGATTGAAGATGAGTGAGACAGAAAGTATTGATGAATATGAAGCGAAGATGGGTGGAGTACAATCAAAGTACAAGAGCTTGGGAGCAACCCTCGAAGAAGAGGTCGTGGTGAGAAAATTATTGAACTCTATGCCGGATAAATATTTACCTATTGTTTCTTCCATCGAGCAATTCGCAGATATCGAAAAAATGGCGTTTGAAGATGTGGTTGGACGTTTGAAGGCATATGAAGAAAGAAACAAGTTCAAGAATGTGAATGAAAGTTCATCCCAAAGTCAGCTTATGTTCACCAAGAATGAAAAGAAAGTTGAAAACTACCGAGGACATGGTAGAGGACGTGGAAGATACAACGGACGTGGAAGAGGGTATCCAAGATGGAATAATGAACGTGAGAATACGAATGATGAACAAGGTGAATATCGGAAAAAGAATCCTGAAGAATGGCAAGACAGAAGAAAGAACTTGAGGTGCTACAACTGTGATAAGATTGGACACTACTCGAGCGAATGTAAAGCACCGAGTAAAGGGAAAGAAGAAGCGAATTTGACAAAGACAGAAGATGTACGTGATATCGATCCATCTTTGTTCATGGCAGTTTGTTCGACATAGAAAGTAAGTTTGAATGAAGAAAGGGTTATCCCTGGTGTGTTTTTGAAAAGAATGAAGAAGGAATGTGGTATTTAGACAATGGTGCAAGTCATCACATGTCAGGAAAGAAAGAGTTTTTCACTACCTTGGATGAACAAGTTTCGGCTCAAGTAAAGTTTGGTGATGGATCCGAGATTGAAATTAAAGGTAAAGGGAATGTAACCGTGGTAAGTAAGAATGGCGAAAAGAAAACGTTTTGTAATGTTTTCTACATGCCTAAGTTAAAAACCAATCTTCTTAGTTTGGGACTATTGGATGAAGAAGGTTGCAAGATTGAAATAGCCAATGGGATGTTAAGGCTACATGATCAGAAAGGAAGATTGTTGATGAAGGTTCAGAGAAATCTGAATAGAATGTACAACATCAAGCTTCAGGTATGTTGTAATTCTAACAACCGTGAAGATGAAAAGAAAGAAAGTCCTGATGTGAAACCGATTAAGAAAGTGAGGGAAATTCGGTTTCGAACAATTCCAAAGGATTTGTTTGGAGTTCGTGAAAGTATTGGTCAAGAACGAGTTGAAGAGAAGAAGCAAGTCAAGAAAGAAAGTACTGAAGGAACGAATGCAAAGTTTGAAGAACCAGTGAAGCAAGTATGCTATAGACAATTGAAAAGGAGGAATAAAGGCAAGAAGAAAAATAATTCAAGATTAAGGGGGTGAATGAAGGTTATTCTTGAATAATTATTAAAGTTGAGGGTTTATTTAATATGTTTTATTAAAGTTTGGTTTATTTTAGGTAAGTCTTGGAGAGAAAGTTTAGTAATTGGTTTAGGAAAAGTTTAATTACTTGGAGAGCAAGTTTAGTTTAACTATAAATAGGGGTCTAGGTTAATGTTTTTATTTGTCCCCTTTCTTTGTAAGTTCGTATGTTTGTTTGTTCGTTTGATTGAATAGAAAGAGTCATGGGTTTGTCTCCCCAATATCTTGTGTTCATGTTTGTTGATACGATTGTTTGAACCGTCTGGGCCAACAGGGGCAAAAACGTAATTTTAAACGGAGGGCGAAAACGTAATTTTAAACTGGGAACAAAATTAAAAAAAAGTTTTTGAACCGATGGCAAAAGCGTATTTTGAGCTAGGGCAAAATTATAATTTTATTTTGAGCTGGGGGCAAAAACGTAATTTTAAACGAAGGACGAAAGCGTAATTTTAAACTGGGAATAAAATTAAATAACAAATGAGTTGGTTCAATAGGGAAGTGACAGGTAGCTAATAATTTTGAGCTAGGGGGAAAACATAATTTTATTTTAAACTGGAGGCAAAAATGTAATTTTGAGCTGAGGGCAGAATCGTAATTTTGAGCTGGAGGGAAAAACAACATTTTATTTTAAACTAGGGGCAAAAACGTAATTTTAAAAGGAGGGCGAAACCATAATTTTAAACTGGGAACAAAATTAAAAATCAGTTTTTGAATCGAGGGCAAAAGCGTAATTTTGAGCTAAGGACAAAATTATAATTTTATTTTGAGCTGGGGGCAAAAACGTAAGTTTAGCTAGGGACAAAATTATAATTTAATTTTTTAGCTGGGGGCAAAACCGTAATTTTAAATGAAGTACGAAAGCGTAATTTTAAACTATGAATAAAATTAAATTAAACATTTGTTGGTCCAATAGGAAAGTGCCAGGCAAGCTGCCTGACAGTATTTCTTTTAGCTTGTATATGTATATGTAGGATAATACGGGATATGGCCTCCCAAAATCTTACATTTTATTGGAACAGATTCCGATAACTTTAAGAACGGGATATGGCCTCCCAAAATCTTGCATTTTATTGGAATAAATTCGGATAATTTTAAGAATCTATACATATAAAAAAGTAAATTATATAGGGGACATCTGACGCTCTATGAGGTGATCCCAACAATTGTTTCCCGCCTAAATAAATATATATAGATAATATTTGTTAACAAGATTTAAATAAAAAGTATATTATTTTAATTCATAAATTTTATCATTTTATCTTTTACCCTAAACACATAGATATAGATAATATTTATTAATAAGATTCAAATAAAGAATATATCCTAAACAAATAGATATAGATAATATTTGTTAATAAGATTGAAATAAAGAATATATTATTTTAATCTATAAATTTTATCTTTTACTATTTTTTTCATTTATATTTATCATGTCTTTACTTTATAATAGGGATTAATAAAATTGAATTGTAATAAAATAAGCATAGGTAACTCATGGCTTCTACTAATATTTTAGATTTTTAATGTAAAAAAATTAAAAAAAATAAAATGAAAATACAAGTAATAATTTTATCTTTTTATATTTTACTATCTTGTTTTCCATTTACATTTATCCATTTTATTATTTGGTATATAAAATTAAATTTATTCAACCCATGCAATACACGAGTTTTTTTTAAATGTATTTTTTTATTATTCAGTATATGAAATTACATTTATTCAAACCGTGCAAGACACATGGTTTTTAAAGATGTAACTTTTTTATTTTTTGATATAAAAAAGTTCATTTATTCAATCCGTACAATACACGTGATTCTTAAAGATATAACTTTTTTTATTATTTAATATATAAAATTACATTTATTCAACTCGTGTAATACTCGAGACTTTTTAAAGATATATTTTTTATTATTATTTGCTATACAAAATTACATTTATTCAATCTCTCTAATACAAGTTGTTTTTAAAGATATAACATTTTTCTTATTTGGTATAAAAAGTAGATTTATTTAACATGTACAATAAAGGGGGATTTTCAATAATATAACTTTTTTTATTATTTATTCAACATGTATAATACATATGGTTTTTAAAGATATAAATTTTTTATTATTTGGTATATAAAATTACATTTATTCAACCCGTACAATACACGTGGTTATATAATAAAAGAAATAAAATGGGGACATTTTCCATTGGGTTATACCAGGACTTTTCTTTTCAATAAGTAACGCACACAAAGTACTAAAAGTGAGTTAAAAAGAATCAAAATATTTGCATGTTTCTTTAGGGAATATTGAATTTTAATAATAACAACTATTCGTCGTTGGCCGCCAACAGTCCCCACTTAAAAAATAACCACTGGCAGTCCCAACTATTAACATATTAGCCTCCAATGTTCCCTGACTAACAAAACCATAACGTCGATAGTTTCAGGTCGCTGGAAAAATGTTTTTGGCCGAAAAACTCAATTTTTTGTCCCAAACCTCTTTGTAACTTTATTACTTATTTTAGGAACCTTTTTTTCTACTAAAAGCCCCAATTATTGAGGTTGCCGTAAATTCTTTCATCGACGGAAAACTTCTTTTTGTCCGAAAAACTCAACATTTTCGTCCCAAACCATTTTGTAACCTTAGATCGGATCTTTAGGAACCTTTTTCCGGCTAAAAACGTTTTTCTAGTGATCGTGATCGAAGACTAACAACATTAGGGTTCTGTTAGTAAAGGTCCACTGGAAGCCAATATGTTAATAGTTGGGACAACCAATGGTTATTTTTGAAATTGAAACTATTAGCGGCCAATGGTTAAAATCCAATATTCCTTTCTTTAATTCAACTTTTCCCAAGTTTTGTTGGTGTGAATTTTGATGATTTTATTTTATAATTTTAAGAGGTTTATCCCACGAAATTCAATGTTATTAAAGGTATGTCCCTTGAAATTTAATGTTATTAATGACAACTTATGAATTTATCATGTATGTTCAATCAAAACTATCAAGAGTAGATTAAAAATAATAAGTATTTACAAATAATAAGTTATATCGTTTTCATTAATCAACCCGTGTAACACACGGGGCCATAACCAAGTATGTTAATATAGAAGTAGCTATGCCATAAAGCGAGACATTTATTATTTGTTTTAGAGTAAAGTGCCTTTTTGGTCCCTGAGGTTTGTTCACTTTTGCCACTTTATTCCAAAATTCAAACCTTTTGCATCTGGGTCCCTGTGGTTTCAATTTTGTTGCTATTTTGGTCCAAAAACAAAGTCAGCTTAGATTTTTCAAAAAAAAAAAAAACCTGGTTTCTTGTCCTTTTCCTTAGTTTAGTGAAGGGCATTTTGGTTATTACAAATTTTATTATAGCATTTCTAATTAAAATAATAAAATGAAATTCATCTTTAACCTTATAAAAGCTGAGAGATCATCTCCCTCCCCCAAATTAAACCCTAATCCGGATCTCTCTCTACGGCAACCATTAGCCACCGCACACAACCACCTGCCTCACCAACTACCACCATATCCACCACCACAACCATTACCACCACCCGACCATCATTTCAGTTGATTCAATCGGTATATCATAGCGTTGATTATCAGCTTTGTGAGCGCGTTGTAGGACCGTAAACAACTCCCGTACGATTGCATAACGACACGTGTGACGTGCGAAATCCGTACACGTGCGTGGACCGAACACAAGAACGTATATAATATGATTCTATAGAATACGTGACACAATACAAGCACCTCGAATCAACTTTTGCAACTTTCTCTCTCTAGTTTCTCTCTCTAAGCTCCTAGCTCTCCAAATAGCAAATTTAGCAAAAGTTCTTAACTAATACCCTAAGCCTCCTATTTATAGGCAAGGCTTCTAAAAGAAGTTCTCTTTATTTACAATAATGCCACCTTGACATTTCCCGATATAAAGCATTATAAAACCGTGACTTCTTCTGAATTCTGCTACGAACTGGATTAACGGACTCGATAGACATAAATGCATTCACAGATTTCATCTTCATCATTCATATGATTTCATATGATTTATATTCGTAGACAAAGCTTTTCTAGATGATTTATATTTGATTTTTGTGATTTTGTTTTGTGATTGAGATGAATCAATAATATTGTTAGGGTTTAGGTAGAAAAACAGTGAAAAAAAAAAAACTAAAAAAATGGCTTCACATGTACCGGCGAAATCGCAACCGCTTCATAACTTTTCATTACCACATCTAAAATGGAAGAACCACTACAGTGGCCGTGGTAGAGTCACCGGAGACACGTCATCATCATCATCGCCTCACCAATATCCGTCTACTCCTACATCTCATCATCATATTCATCCTCATCCACCTCATCTTCAACAATCGTCATCGTACGTTTGACGGCGACCATCACCTCTGCACAAGCAATCGCTGATGCGAGATTCCGAGTCGGAATTTGAACAAAACTCTATCATTCCGATCGGAAAACCTAGCGGAAAAACAGTTTATGAAAAATCAAAAATCGTCAAAATCAGGTAGTAGCATCATTGGCCCTTCATCTTGTACTTGACTTTTGATTCGAAGTGTAATGGCATGAGATCTTGAAGCACGAAGAACACTCATGTGGGGTTGCAGGGGTTGTGTTTGTGTTTGACTTTTGGGTATAATATGGGTTGGGTTTTATGTTTTGTGTTAATTGATTTGGGTAGTTTGAATTATGTAAGTATTGAAGATCATAAGCTTGATAGATGTGTTTCAGATGTAAACCTACAAATCTGATATGGGAATTATTTATGATAGTGAGGAGTGAGTGGTTTATAATCATATGTAGTTCATATGTGCATAAGCTTAATCAAACTTTATTTTATTATTTTAATTAGAAATTTGCTATAATAAAACTTGTAATGACCAAAATGCCCTTCACTAAACTGAGGAAAAGGACAAAAAACAAGGTTTTTTTTGAAAAATCTGAGCTGACTTTGTTTTTGGACCAAAATGGCAACAAAATTGAAACCACAGGGAACCAGATGCAAAAAGGTTTGAGTTTTGGACTAAAGTGGCAAAAGTGACAAAACCTCAGGGACCAAAATGGCAGTTTACTCTTTGTTCTATTTATAGGTAACTATATACAGACTGACAAATACATTTATAGTTTGAACTTTAATTCTCAAATTATTTTCATTATTTCAAAAAAAAAGTTAGATGTTAACAATAACATTATGATGCGTGCGGTGTGTTATAAGTTTTTATGTATATTTTAAGCCCTTTTAACACTTTGGTAAAGTTTTAAATTTATAAAACACCATATTTTACTAACACTAAACACACATATGGGCAAGTGCACCCATCGTGAGCGTAGTATAGCGTTGGTAAGATACAAAGGTCGTCCAAGGGCACAAGAGATTTTAGTACCAGTTTATTCTCAACGTCTAATCAAATCAATATTTTAGAAAAAAGTTTTAAACATGAAAATAAAAACTAAAAATGCTGAAAAATAAAAAAAAATAAAAACAGATAGACAAGATGAATCACTTGGATCCGACTCGCCTTTAGTGTAACCTTTGATGATTTCCGCACTTTTGCACTTTTTAAGAGATTATCTTAGTTATAGTAGTAGGCCCTCTTTTGACGGGAACGTTACCCTCAACCCAATAGTTTGAGTCAGCAAGGATACAATCCTATAGGGTTGGATTATTGAAAGATAATTAATCAAGTTATTAATGCGTAATATGGTAGGCCCCTCTTTTGAAGGTGACGTTACCCTCGGCTAAGTGGTTTGAGTCAGCAGGGATACAATCCCAAGTAAGCGGGTTAATGTATTAATAGTAGCTTACATATGAGGGGATCAAGCCATTCGCACCCCCGCCATCTAATGCCAGTGGGTATTGAAGGAGGTCCTAGTAAGCTTGACCCAGGTCCTTGCAGGATCTATACACTGAACAAGGCAATAACCTTACCAAACCATTCCCTTAACCCCCGACCAGGTAGCCAACATATCTCCATATAGATCGTGGAGATATGAATGGTGTAAATCTTTTATTTTATATAGACAGTAAAATAACGCTAAGACACCACAGACAAATGATAAGAAAGTTTCACCTTCAACATAAGAAACTAGTTATTAAAGTCATTATTACAAAACCAAATAAAAAGTGCAAAAAGATTAAAAAACAAAAGTATTACACTAAATGCTTGTCTTCACCAAGTGATGTAAGAGACTTAGGCAAACATGGCCTTTGATTGTCAAGAACTCTTACTATCAATCTTGGATCCCGAGACTACTACACACACTCTAAGATGGATGATGGATGATGGTGCTGGATGTGGGTTGTGATAGTGGTGGAGTGTGGGTGAAGTGGGAGAGAGGTGGTTTTCCAAGGGATGCCTTTGAAGTGAACCAAGCACCCCTATTTATAGCCTGCACAGAAGTCCAGACACGACCCCGTGTCCATTGGGCACGACCCCGTGTCCATCCACTTTCTCTTTCTTCATTAATTGCAATTTATCTGCATTAGCTCCACACGCCCCGTGTCCGCTGGGCACGACCCCGTGTGCAGAAGCGTATCTGTACTATCAAGATTTGCTTGGATTCTGCGAATCTTAGCGTTGACCACGCCCGTGTTGACCTGGGCACGCCCCCGTGTTGGGAAATAGAAGCTTCTATGCTTTTGTCCTTTCTGCAGACCCCTGGCCACGCCCCCGTGTCCGCTGGACATGGGGCCGTGGTCAGTCTTCTGTTCACTTGTTTTTGCTTGGGGAGATGCTGTCGAGGGGTCGGGCATGCCATGTTTATTCCTTTTCTTGTAATTATGTTAGAATTGGCTGCATTTTTGCTTCTTTTGTTCATTTACGCTCATTTAATCCTGAAAATACAATAGGAAGACAAAAGCACACTTTTTCCAACATTAGTACTAAAAAAGGGTTAGTTTTATGCCTCATTTGATGTAATTTAGATGTTGCATTTTACACACATCAAATACCACCACACTTGAATCTTTGTTTGTCCTTAAGTAAAACTCTTTATAATGTGGCTTACACGCCCAAATGGAATGGGTAGAAGAGAAGTTTTGGGCTTGTCTTTAGTGTCGGGAATCCAAGATCTTTATTAGGCTTTATTTTTATGTTATTTACAATCCTATTCATTATGATTTATTTAGAACATTTCATAAGAGAAATTACTTATTTGGGCATAACATGCCTTTTTTAAAATTCCATTTATATACAAGTTCACATACCTCACGGGAGATCACTCAACACTCGGCCGAAGATGTATTTTTGTGAAACACTCGAGACCGGCATGGAACTTACTTCTACCATATGCTCGCCAAGCAATCAATCCTCCTCCTTTTTAACTATACACCTTTGTAAATATCAATAGGACTTGGGGAAGGGTTAGGCTTGGGTTAAAGGTAGGTGGTTTTGGGTTAGTGGTTAGTAGAAAGGGCTAAAAGCGTAAAAAGCGTTGGCCGTCGTAAAACTTTTTGTTTTTGTGACTTTTTTTTTCAAACAAAGTTTCTTTTGAGGAACTTGTTTGTTTATTGCTAGACTTCATTTTTTTTGATAAGGAATGTCACATGAAGACCGAGTTTTTTACTAAAATAAAGGGTTAAAAATAAAAAGGTTTTTGGTGGGTGAAGGGTGTTTGTTTTGTGGGTTTAGAAATGAAAAGGCTTAGGCTCAAAGGGGTTAACTAGGGGGATTTTGGGTACGTGGTAAAAAAATGAAAAATAATGGTGTTGAAAAGAAAAAGGGTTAGTCCTAATGCCTCCATCATTTACTTACTTAGGTTTAAGTTGGTAAGGACCGGGAATGTATCGTCATGGCAAGTTCTAGAGTCGTAAGAAACCAAGCGGCTATTCATACAAGAAGCGAAAAATGAGCATTTAATTTATAGATGTGTATTTGTATGCTCATTAAAGGCTCAAAACTCACTTTTTGTGGGAATGGGTTTTTAATTTGTGATCAAGTATATATAATCAAATTTTAACTAGATTTGTCATGTCGTTTCATAATTTTCTTATGTTGGTTCTTTTTATCACGACGCTATCGGTTGTAAATTTCTAAAAATATAACCTTTTTAGAAATTGTTATTCCCAAATTAAACCAAAACAAGTAAAATAATGAAAAGTTTTTGAAAAAATTTGGGGTGATTGGCGGTTCCAATAGAGTTTGTGTAAGGCTTGTTATTAGGACTTGCAAAATTCAAGGTTTTAGCATCCCCCCCACACTTAAATTACACATTGTCCTCAATGTGTCCCAAAAATAAGTTTTTAGGTTGATTGAATGTGTAAAAAGGTGTTAAAAAGCAAAATTTTATGTTACTGGGCATCTGGACACGGGCCCGTGGTGTCCGGGCACGACCCCGTGTTCAGATTGCCAGTATCATGGTTTACAGAAGGCTGGGCACGGGGGCGTGTTCAGTGAACACGGCCCCGTGTCCAGTTACCTGAACTGGGTATTTTTCTGCTGATCATTGGGCACAGGCTGTGTTGGCTGAGCACGGCCCCGTGCTGAACTTGCTGTAATGAAGAAAAATTATCGGAAGGCTCTGTTTTTTTGTGCATGGGGTGTAGGTTGAAGTCTCCCTTAGTATCCTCCATCATCCCGAGTGTGTTTTATCCATTACAACATCATCCAAACATCATTTAATAACTTGAAACCATCATTCATTGAAATTAACATATTACATAAGGTC
The DNA here is from genome assembly GCA_030545235.1 of Helianthus tuberosus. Classification (NCBI taxonomy): domain Eukaryota; kingdom Viridiplantae; phylum Streptophyta; class Magnoliopsida; order Asterales; family Asteraceae; genus Helianthus; species Helianthus tuberosus. The sequence goes on from CM060405.1 coordinate 191,164,741, forward strand.
CTATAAAGTTAAAAATAAAGCAGAAAACTAAGAAGTTACTACGATATATAGGTTAAGTGATACATGAAATCATCCTAAGGAGTTCTACCCTTATTTTAGGAATATCAAAAACCTGGAAATAGCTTTCCGGTGCTCAAAGGCGTCTTAGAACTCGGAACTAAGGGGTGTCCCCTAGATGTCGTTGAGCCATTCTTCTATCTCTCTCAGGAGGAAGAAAGCGGGCTCATTTTCCACAACATCTTGTGGCAGAGGAGTGATGCCAACCGGAACCCCATGTAATATGTCTCGAGGGGGTTCCGTGTGCATGGCGTACCACTCGGCCGGTATGATGACTTCCGGTACCATATTCCATGCCCTTTGTGTAATGATTGGTAAAAAAAGGAGGAGAAGCGAGAATATTCAACCTTTGGTGCAAAAGGTTGACTTCTCAGAGACATCCTTCTAGCCCCACTGTCAAATGATTGATACGGTCGACCAAAGCTTCCTCTACTCCCGTCATTTCATCGATGGCCTCCCTCAAAGCATACACGTAGTTTACCGATGACGTTCTCCCTTGTCGGTTGTTTCTAGAGTGTGATGAAGATGTTCCGTTATTTCTGCTTGCCATTCTAAGAAAACAAACAGAAAAGAGTTCAATTTATTGAAACAGTACCTCGGACATGGCCCCGTGCTCACTGAGCACGGCCCCGTGTTCACCTCTCTGCAGATCTTTAAAACAAAGAATCTTGGAGCTTTAAATTATTTTTCTGACTTTTGAAGCATTTTTAAGCAGAAATAACTTACAACAGTGTTGTAAAACTTATTTTTAACAAGATTCCTTGAATAAAAATCTAACAAATATCACAATAAAGCTTGAAAATATGGTGATTTCAAGCTCTAATGGAGGTGCTGAGGGGAAAATGAAGAAGAAGGCAATGGACAAAAGTAGAAAAGACAAGATGGTTGTTGAGAACCTTCTTTAGAATATACCTAGTAGGGTATATGTGAAGATCACACCAAATCTCTGTCTTTGGAATTGGTCCAAGAATGCAGGAATCTTGCTGCATTTATAGAAAACGACACCACGCTGGACACGGCCCCGTGTTGGCTGGACACGGCCCCTTGTGCAGACAAAATCCTGATAGTTTTTGTCCGTATTCTGACGAAAAGTCAGACGGGAATCTTTGGGTGGACACGGGGGCGTGCTGACCTGGACACGACCCCGTGGCTAGAAGTTGTTTATGAAGTTTTGTCTATTTTCAAGGAATTTATCCGGATCGGGCGGTTCTTTACTAGATGGAACAACACCGAAGTGCCTGAGATACCTAAGTTGTCCTAGTTTTAGACAAGAACGCAAGAGGTTACCGGAAAGGGTGATTCCTAAGCTAAATACCGGTGGGCAAAACCAACCTTTATTTCCCTTATCCGGGCTCTCGTTAAAGAAGGTATATGTCGAATCGCTCAGGTCTATGTATGCATCGGCGAAATCCGATGGGGAGTCCTTCATGGCACAATCGACACAGGGACGACTATCGCTCAAGTCCTCGCAAGAGTTAGATGTGATTTCGGGAGCAACGATGTTGTTATAATCCGAATGCGATCTCACTAATTCTCCTTGATCGTCGTCTTGAGATGAATTAGTTATATCTATCTCAAGTTCTTTTATCCATCGGAGAATTAGTTCTTCCATTTGAAATATTCTTCAAGAATCATTTCATCTCGAAGGGATGATTGAGAGCATTCGAGGGAGAGATAAGGATTGTTTTTACTTTCGCCCATCTTAAGGCTACAGGAAAACAATGGGTCTATATAGTGGGGTTTGTAATTTAAAAAATAACATTTTAAATCTTCATGAGTTCCACCACAAATTTGACACTACGTACCATAAGAGGAGCGAAAGTAAAAATTATCAGTATCACTCATGATTACGTCAGAAATTACAAGCCGTCGGGATCTTACGCCTCTGTTTTCAGTATCTGAAGCTTGGGCATGGGGCTTGTTCAGTGGGCACGGCCCCATGTTCAGCCACTGTCTGACTTAAAACAGGATTGCAAGTACCATAGATTGGCCGCGGGGCGTGTTCAGCGGGCACGGCCCCGTGCTGAGCTTCTGCAGAAATTAAAAAATTAAGAAAAATCCTAAAAAAACAGAAAAATAAGAAAAACAATTAGGCCGTTGATTCCTAAATTTCTTAAAATCCTTGTGTCCCCGGCAGCGGCGCCAAAAACTTGATCTGTGCGGTGTGTTATAAGTTTTTATGTATATTTTATGCCCTTTTTAACACTTTAGTCAAGTTTTAAATTTATAAAACACGATATTTTACTAACACTAAACACCCATATGGGCAAGTGAACCCATCGTGAGCGTAGTACAGCGTTGGTAAGATACCGAGGTCGTCCAAGGACACAAGAGCTTTTAGTACCGGTTTATCCTCAACGTCTAATCAAATCAAAATTTTAGAAAAAGTTTTAAAGATGAAAATAAAAACTAAAAATGCTGAAAAATAAAATAAAATAAAAACAGATAGACAAGATGAATCACTTGGATCCGACTCGCCTTTAGTGTAACCTTTGATGATTTCCACACTTTTGCACTTTTTAAGAGATTATCTTAGTTATAGTAGTAGGCCCTCTTTTAAAGGTGACGTTACCCTCAACCCAGTAGTTTGAGTCAGCAAGGATAAAATCTTAAAGGGTTGGATTATTGAAAGATAATTAATTAAGTTATTAATGCGTAATGTGGTAGGCCCCTCTTTTGAAGGTGATGTTACCCTCGGCTAAGTGGTTTGAGTCAGCAGGGATACAATCCCAAGTAGCCGGGTTAATGTATTAAAAGTAGTTTACATATGAGGGGATCAAGCCATTCGCACCCCTGCCATCCAATACCAGTGGGTATTGAAGGAGGTCCTAGTAAGCTTGACCCAGGTCCTTGCAGGATCTATACACTGAACAAGGCAAGAACCTTACCAAACCATTCCCTTAACCCCCGACCAGGTAGCCAACATATATCCATATAGACCGTGAAGATATGAATGGTGTAAATCTTTTATTTTATATAGACAGTAAAATAACGCCAAGACACCACGGACAAACGATAAGGAAGTTTCACCTTCAACATAAGAAACTAGTTATTAAAGTCATTAATAAAAAATTCAAATAAAAAGTGTGAAAAGATTAAAAAACAAAAGTATTACACTAAATAGTTGTCTTCACCAAGTGATGTAAGAGACTTAGGAAAACATGGCCTTTGATTATCAAGAACTCTTACTATCAATCTTGGATCCCGAGACTACTACACACACTCTAGGATGGATGATGGATGATGGTGGTGGATGTGGGTTGTGATGGTGGTGGAGTGTGGGTGAAGTGGGAGAGAGGTGATTTGCCAAGGAATGCCTTTGAAGTGAACCAAGCACCCCTATATATAGCCTGCACAGAAGCCCGAGCACGGGCCCGTGTCCATTGGGCACGGCCCCGTGTCCATCCACTCTCTTTCTTCATTAATTGCAATTTGTCTGCATTAGCTCCTGATACGTGGTCGAAAACTGGTTATCGTTTGTGCTTAAGTTGATGTTTTTACATAGCTTTTAATCTTGAATAGCCTACTTTTAATGGGATTCGTGTTTTACAGGTCTAAAAGAGTTTAAGGAGCTAATCGGGAGCTAAACGGAGCACCGGGACGTGAATCGGATCAACCGGGGATGTGAAATGAACAAAATCGGGTTAATCAAGAAGATTGGATGTGTTTTGGGAATGTTAATGGATTTAAAATGAATATATTGGAAGATGGCATGATAGAGGGCTGAATTACGAGTACGTGGGCGAAAACGGTGAGTAAAACGGAGCTATAACGAAGAAGTTATGAAGAAAACAGTTTCGGACAAAACAGGAAAAACTAGAGGTCGTCGGGGACGGGCTCTAGAAAGTCCCGTCGTCAAAAAGTGCCCGTAAACAGCCAAACAAGCCGTCAGATGGATTTCAGAGATCTGGAGGCCGTCGGGGACGGGCTCCAGGCCGTCGGCGACGGGTTGTAGTTTGCTGAAACGCGAAGTTTGGTGTTTGGGTTGTTTGGAACGATTCTAATTGGTTGGGGAGCCATTAAACTCGTAAGTTACACTTGTGGGAGAGTTTGAAACTTGTTCTTGAAGCCACAATTGACACGATTCAACTACCATTCCATCTTCTTCATCACTACAACATCCGAATCAAGATCATCACCATCAACCATCCTTAATCACAAATTCCACCATCAAAACCCTAATTCTCCATCCTTCATTCACACTCACCATCATCATCCACAAACCCTAATCATCCATCATTCCTTCATCCATCAAGCTTCAAGATGACTTCATTCGTGTTCCAATCATCCGGTGATCAAGCTTCTTCAACCATGAGCGGCTAATCATCTCGGTTTCACCCCGGTGTAGGTAGTTGTTAATTCTAGGGTTTCGAATTGTTCTTGTTTCAACTTAGTGAAAATTTGTGTTTGATTTTTGAAACTTTTGACAATAGTGTTACATTTGTTGCGAATTCGTAAATTGTCGAACGATGTTAAAAGTTATGACTTTGCGAAATGGTGATATGTAATTGTGCATTGTCGTGGTTAGGATTTACTTGTGTTGATTAGAAAGTGTATTCTTGTCCGTTCTTCGGGACGTTGATAGCTATTAGCACCTAAGTCACGGTACACTAAATCCGTTAATCGAATGCATTTGAGTTGAATCTAAAACTTGTAGAAATCCTAAGTTAGCAATTACCGAAACCGGGTGTGATTCCTTTTTCTTATTATTGTTCTAGTAATCAATCTTTCTTGCAATCGTTACTTACTAACTGTTAATCAATTAAATCAGTTTCTTAGTTTAAATTCACATCGTCCAACAAAAATAAAAATACAAGAATATCATAGCAAGCTTCATAATACGTGACATTTGTTCTAATTCATTCGAATCCACAGACAAACCACATACTCTTCGTGGTTCGACCCCTCACTACCACTAGCTATTTGTTAAGGGTAATTAGGGCATATAAATATTATCTTTGACCGGAGCGCGACACTCCGATCAAATTTTGGCGCCGTTGCCGGGGAGTGCGTGCGCTTTGTGTTTGGATATTGTTTGAATTTGTGTGATTATCTGTTTAAATTGCATAATTTCTTTTCTTGTACTTGTCTTTTTCCTTGTTACGCGGGGTGTGTTACTTGTGTAGGTTACAGGTAGCGCATGCATACGCGAAACTCCGGGAGGACTTCACCTTTAGTCTACGAACCGGAAATTGAAAGGGTTGCAAGGAGAAATTTAGCAAGCCAGATAGAGGCAACACTTGCTTCTAATCAAACATCACAACTCACACCGACCATTGAAACCGATTCAATGGCGAACCAAAATTCCAATCAAAACTTCAACCAAAACCCGACCCAATTTCAATACCGAAGCAACTTCAATCCCGCTTCAAATGTTCAACCTATGCCTCAAGAGCGACCGGGTGGTAACAACAACAATGGACCACCCACACCACCTTTCCAAAACCAAAATCCCAACAATATCCAAAGAACACCACCACAACAAAACCTTCATCGACAACAATCCTTACCCCTAAACCTTGATGATCGAAATGTCAATTCCGACCGCCGAGGCAATCGAGATCATGGCAATCCCGCGAACGAAGACCCATTCTTCAATATAGACGATTTAAGGAATGCCATCCCCGAAGATGAGCCGTTTAGTGTTCCTGGTTACCAATCGCCGGAACATGTAAGCATTCATACGGAAAATTCGGACGATGGGGGGTACTATGATGATCGGGCTAACGATGACGAAGATTGGGGATACGTGAATAGGGGTAATGACTATAATGCAAGAGGGTATGAAGATGAGGAATTTGGCTACCAAAACGCCAATTATGTTGGGGATGAAGACTACGGGTATGGGAATAGAAGGAATGATGGTTACGAAAATAACCGCCAACCACGAAATAACAACCAAGGGAACCGAAATGACGGGTTCTACAACAACAACAACAATGTCAACCCTAATCGGATTCCTCGTTTCGTGGGAGGAGGTAACCAAAGGGGTAACCAAGGTGGAAATCGAAGAGACGAAAGAAGAGGTGATAGGGGCGGTGATAGAAGAGACAATCGAAGACCGGGTGATCAAGAAGTAAATGGTCCACAACGTCGTCAACAACCTCCACGGGGAGTGAATGACCGTTTTCGACCGATAGTTACCGAGAATGATTCACCGATTGTGTGCGAAAGAAGAATGTTCGATTGTAAACCGCATTACATCAATATACTTCCCCATTTCAACGGGAGGTCTAATGATGAACCGTATATACACTTAGCGGAATTTTCATCGGTATGCAACACGATTGGGGGACACAACTTCGCATTAGAGGAGGTCAAACTTCGCTTGTTCCAATTTTCGTTAAAAGACAAGGCAAAGCAATGGTTTCTCACACTTCCGGCGAATAGCATCCGGACATGGGGAAAGATGCAACAAGTCTTTTTAGACGAATACTATTCGATGGCGAAAACCGACGACGCTAGGGATGAGATAAGATCATTTCGGCAACTATCGAGTGAACCGTTGCATGAAGCGTTCACTCGATTTAAAGAATTGATGCGGAGATGCCCACATCACCAAATAGAAAAGTGGGAATTGGTTAAATGCTTCGTGAGGGGTTTGGATGATGAGACGTGGAACCGCCTTGAATCGACCAGCAATGGAACTCTATTAAGCAATCACGAGGATAACGATTGGGAGTTCCTAGAAAGAATGAGCAAGAGATCAAAGGCGAAAGAGTCGGCCGACCGAGCCAAAAAGCATCCCACCTCAAGGTCTTGGCCCGATCGTGATGTGAATTCTAAGGATCGAATTGAAACGTTAGAGCGGGAGTTGGCTCGCATGAAGAAAAGAGAAGTGAATGCGGTGCAATACTCCGTATGTGAGGAATGCGGAGACATCGGTCACCGGTCCGAGAATTGTCAAGCCATTGTGGAGGTGAATCAAGTATATGGGGACCGAAGGCAATATGACATGAACTCCAACACTTATCACCCCGGGTTGAGGAACCATCCTAACTTTAGGTATGGTAATTCCTCCAACCAAATGAACCCGAATTTCCAATCGGGAAATCAAGGTGGGTATTCGCACCAAACTCGCCAAAGAGGTTACAACCAAGATGGTCATGGGTCAACGAATAATCAAGGAGGTGGTGGTGATTTGAATGCAAAGATGGATGTAATGCTTTCGATGATGCAAGAGTCCAAGAAAGAGAATGAAATTCGGGACAAATCGCATGAAGCATTAGCAAAACAAGTGGGCCAACTTGCGGAGGAAATGGCTCAAATGAGGGGAAGCATGGGAAAGCTCCCAAGTGACAATATAGTGAACCCGAAGCATCAAGGTTCAAGCACAAGCAACGTGAGGAATGCACGCGTTAACGCGGTAAGTATTCTTTTAAATGATGAAGCTTGTAGTGTTGAAAACATTCCACCACCACAGTTAGTTGATGGTGTAGTGGAAAATATAAATGATGAGCCGGAAATTGAAAATGAACAAGAAACAACTTCACAAAGTAAAATTGAAAATATAACTAAAAATTCTTTTTGTGAAAATTGTTTAAATCAATTTAACCCGCTTAATGCATCGAAAAGTGAAGAACGGTGCCCACCGAAGGACGAGGGGTGGGAAAATTTTAAGCAAGCTAAAATTAATTTACCATTACTAGATGACATTAAAAAGGTTCCGACTCATGTGGAATGCTTAAAGGAGTTAAGCATCGAAAAACGGCACAACAAATTACCCGAACCGGTTGATTTGATATCTCATGTGAGTGCCATTTTATCGAGTGCCCTTCCCCAAAAAGCTCAAGATCCGGGAGACCCTCTTATTCCAATTCAAATTGGAACATTTAAAATTGAGAGGGCGCTCCTAGATCTTGGAGCTTGTGTGAGCATCTTGCCCGGGAGTTTGCATGACCAATATGATTTTGGTCCATTAAAAAAATTTGATACTCCCGTGGTATTGGCCGATCAGACTCCCACGCATGCAAGGGGGATGGTGGAGGATGTGATTGTTAAGGTGGATGATTGCTACTACCCAGTTGACTTTTTGGTAGTAGACTATGTTGGGTGTGTTGGGGACACCCAACCGGTAGTTATCTTGGGTAGACCGTTCTTGGCAACTGCTAATGCCATAATAAATTGTGCAACGGGAACAGTAAGCATGAAGTTTGGGGATCGGGAATTAAATTTAAATGTTTTTCCAAATTTCACTAACCCGCTCGGTGAGGATAAGTGTCCTAAAAAGGACATGAATCCAAACAAAAAGGTTTGTGCTATGGTTGGTAGGTTTGGAGAAACAAGGAAGAAAACGGTCAAGAAAAAGAAGGCGAAAAAGTCACCTCTAGAAAAGAAGAAGGAAGAGGAGGTGAGGAAGTTTGGACCATTTGGCAACAAATGGCATGAATCACCGGTGGGTGATTTCGATGAGTTTGTGAGTGGCAAGCACTCCATTCGACCACCATGAGGTGGTAAGTTAATTGTTGTTGTATACATTTTATAGTTAGTTTTAGTTTTTCTCCGTAGTTTGTTGTAATTGTTGTTGTATAATCTGTTATTTCGTTTTAGTAGATAAATGAACGTTGTGGGTGTGTTCCCTATATAACCCTCATGAGACCTACTCGTCCTCCCGAGCTATCGGGAGGTTTAAAGGGCTTGCGTGCATATGCTAAATGCCGCCGTGATTCCTACGAAAGTGAGTTAGGTTTGTTGTTGTTGTAAATTATTTTCCACATAAATCGAAGTGAAATAACGCATGGCTTGGTAATGTGTTCATAAAAAGGGTAGAACTAGGTAACTAACAAATTTTGATGGTTGTGAGAAGCATGCTTCTACACAAGGATTAGAATTTGTAGGTACATGTTCGTGGGACAACCGTTTTTATGAAGAGACGAAGGAGATATGAGTATCAAGCGACAAAAATCAGGTGCATGTGTTTCTTTTTACTTTGATTCTTAGTTAGTAATAAGTGGAATGTATTTTGTATATTATTTTCCGGGGTGAAATTTTGGGAAGGGTAGTTGTGTCACATCCCTTGTGCGTTTCAAAAACTCTAGTTCTTACACATTGAGGGCAATGTTCACCTCAAGTGTGGGGATGGGAGAGTAGTAAAAGTTTTCGATTTTGACCCGTTTATTTAAATTCTACACATTGAGGACAGTGTTTACCTCAAGTGTGGAGATGGGGGAAAATTTCAAAAATTTTTCAAAAATTCTTGTTTCAAAAGCGATCTTAAAAGCACAAGTAACCAAGTCAACGAGGGATGTCACAACCCATTTGGTCTTTTGTCATGGTCAAGTTCAAAATAATAAGCATAACGGGTATTTAGCGGGTGGTTATTTAGGAATAATTCGCCTAAGGAACTAGCATTTTATGCATATCACATATCATACCCTTATACGTGAGGTTTGAGCCACTTTTATACCATAGATTTACATTTACATGTTTCTTTGTTTGAGTGGACCATTAGTCGCGTATTGTAGAACTTGCAACTTTTGATACGTTTGAGACCATAGACCGAATACAAGCACAAGAATGATTAAGGCATTAGGCAAACCTTTTCTTTTTACACCATTTTTATATCCTTACCCAAAAATTATCCCCTAGTAGCCAACTTTGAGCCTAAACCTTTCATTTGACAACCCATTTAGCCCATAACCATAAGCCTTTTCTTTTTTAAACCCGTGTGATGAAAATTCGATTATAGGAGTTTAAATTGTATAGTTGTGATTTATATATAAAAAAAAATCAGAAAATGTCGTGAAAAAAAATGAAAAATCATTGAGAAAAATCCAAAAATATGTGTTTCTAGTTATTGAATAAAAGGCGAAAATCGTTGCCTTGGAGTGATGTTATAGTTTAGTTGAGTTTAGAATAGTTGCGTTGTAATAAAAATCGAATTTTCATCACCTTAGCCACTTTAAAATGTCCTATTCCCTACCCTTAGCCTAGCCCCGTTACAACCCTTCAAAGACCTTTTGACTTGTGCTTAGTATTCGTGATCGGTGGTGGAGAATGATTGAGTTGCAAGCCTATGCGGGTATGTGTTCTAACCGGTTTTGAGCGATTAATTGATTGAAGTGCTAATACATTATATACATTAGCCGAATTATAAGCCGAGTGGAGAGAACATTGTGAGGGATATGCATGACTTGCTAGTTTTACGGGCGGGTTAATCTTGAATAACCATTGTATATGTGAATGCTCACTTTATCGTTAAATATGTTGTAAATTGTAAAAGGTTTGAACTTTTGTATGACAATAGACCTTAACCTTCGTCTCGGGAATGGGAAGTGTATTCGTTGTTCGACCCACGTGAAAGTGAAAAACAGATTTGCTTGAGGGCAAGCAAAAGACAAGTGTGGGGATGTGATACGTGGTCGAAAACTGGTTATCGTTTGTGCTTAAGTTGATGTTTTTACATAGCTTTTAATCTTGAATAGCCTACTTTTAATGGGATTCGTGTTTTACAGGTCGAAAAGAGTTTAAGGAGCTAATCGGGAGCTAAACGGAGCACCGGGACGTGAATCGGATCAACCGGGGATGTGAAATGAACAAAATCGGGTTAATCAAGAAGATTGGATGTGTTTTGGGAATGTTAATGGATTTAAAATGAATATATTGGAAGATGGCATGATAGAGCGCTGAATTACGAGTACGTGGGCGAAAACGGTGAGTAAAACGGAGCTATAACGAAGAAGTTATGAAGAAAACTGTTTCGGACAAAACAGGAAAAACTAGAGGTCGTCGGGGACGGGCTCTAGGCCGTCGCCAACGGGCTCTAGAAAGTCCCGTCGTCAAAAAGTGCCCGTAAACAGCCAAACAAGCCGTCAGATGGATTTCAGAGATCTGGAGGCCGTCGGGGACGGGCTCCAGGCCGTCGGCGACGGGTTGTAGTTTGTTGAAACGCGAAGTTTTGTGTTTGGGTTGTTTGGAACGATTCTAATTGGTTGGGGAGCCATTAAACTCGTAAGTTACACTTATGGGAGAGTTTGAAACTTGTTCTTGAAGCCACAATTGACACGATTCAACTACCATTCCATCTTCTTCATCACTACAACATCCGAATCAAGATCATCACCATCAACCATCCTTAATCACAAATTCCACCATCAAAACCCTAATTCTCCATCCTTTATTCACACTCACCATCATCATCCACAAACCCTAATCATCCATCATTCCTTCATCCATCAAGCTTCAAGATGACTTCATTCGTGTTCCAATCATCCGGTGATCAAGCTTCTTCAACCATGAGCGGCTAATCATCTCGGTTTCACCCCGGTGTAGGTAGTTGTTAATTCTAGGGTTTCGAATTGTTCTTGTTTCAACTTAGTGAAAATTTGTGTTTGATTTTTGAAACTTTTGACAATAGTGTTACATTTGTTGCGAATTCGTAAATTGTCGAACGATGTTAAAAGTTATGACTTTGCGAAATGGTGATATGTAATTGTGCATTGTCGTGGTTAGGATTTACTTGTGTTGATTAGAAAGTGTATTCTTGTCCATTCTTCGGGACGTTGATAGCTATTAGCACCTAAGTCACGGTACACTAAATCCGTTAATCGAATGCATTTGAGTTGAATCTAAAACTTGTAGAAATCCTAAGTTAGCAATTACCGAAACCGGGTGTGATTCCTTTTTCTTATTGTTGTTCTAGTAATCAATCTTTCTTGCAATCGTTACTTATTAACTGTTAATCAATTAAATCAGTTTCTTAGTTTAAATTCACATCGTCCAACAAAAATAAAAATACAAGAATATCATAGCAAGCTTCATAATACGTGACATTTGTTCTAATTCATTCGAATCCACACACAAACCACATACTCTTCGTGGTTCGACCCCTCACTACCACTAGCTATTTGTTAAGGGTAATTAGGGCATATAAATATTATCTTTGACCGGAGCGCGACACTTCGATCAGCTCCACACGCCCCATATCCGCTGGGCACGGCCCCGTGTGCAGAAGCATATCTGTACTATCAAGATTTGCTTGGATTCTGCGAATCTTAGCGTTGATCACGGCCGTGTTGAGCTGGGCTCGCACCCGTGTTGGGAAATAGAAGCTTCTATGCTTTTGTCCTTTCTGCAGACACCTGGCCATGCCCCCGGGTCCGTTGGGCACGGGGCCGTGGTTAGCCTTCTTTTCACTTGTTTTTGCTTGTGGAGATGCTGTCGAGGGGTCGGGCATGCCACGTTTATTCCTTTTCTTGTAATTATGTTAGAATTGGCTGCATTTTTGTTTCTTTTGTTCATTTATGCTCATTTAATCCTGAAAATACAAAAGGAAGACAAAAGCACACTTTTTCCAACATTAGTACTATAAAAGGGTTAGTTTTATGCCTCATTTGATGTAATTTATATGTTGCATTTTACACACATCACATTAACATTAACATTAAGGGTCTGTTTGGTATAGGGTAGTGAAATGGGCGAGAGAATACAATGAATGAGGTAATAGAATGGACAAAGGAATGAAATGGATCATTGCATTCCATGGTCTTGTTTGGTACCATGTGGGAATGAAATAAATTATTACCTTGTAGTGTTGGTAGGCAGGAAAAGAAGAAGGATTAAAATTGGCGATGGGTGATGCTTGTGGGTGGTGGCGGTAGTCGATAACGGTGGCGACGGCGGTGGTGGCGATGGTGACGTCGGTGTTCGGAGACGGAGGGTGACAGCGGCGATGGGTGGCGGCGGTGGCGGGTGATGGCGGCGGTGAAGCCGGTGTTCGGTGGTGGAGGGTGGTAGAGGTCGGCAGTGGTGCCGGTGTTCAGTGGCAGAGGGTAGCGACGTCGATGGGTGGTGACGGTGGGTGGCGGAGGTGGTCGATGGTGTTTGGTGGTGGTGGCGGTGGTCGGCGTTGGCATCTGTCACACTGATGTGTGCAAAATGTAACATATAAATTACATCAAATGAGGCATAAAACTAACCTTATTTTAGTACTAATGTTGGAAAAAGTGTGTTTTTGTCTTCCTTTTGAATTTACAGGACAAAATGAGCTTAAACGAACAAAAGGAACAAATATACATCCAAAACCAACATAAATACAAAGAAAAGGAAGAAACGTGACATGCCTGACCCCTCGGCAGCATTCCCAAAGTAAAAACAAAGGAAACAGAAGACTGACCACGGGGCCATGCCCGCTGGACACAGGGACGTGGTCAGAACCCTGCAGAAAAGACAAAGCTGTAGAAGCTTCTACGCCCACCACGGGGGCGTGTCCAGCTCAACACGGGGCGAGGTCAACGCTAAGATATGCAGAATCTTGCAAAATCTTGATAGTACAGATACGCTTCTGCCCACAGGGCCGTGCCCGCTGGACACGGGCCATGTGGAGCCCTATGCTGACACATGCATTTAATGAAGGAAGAGAAAAGGCTAGCCACGGGGGCGTGTTCGCTGGACCCGGGGTTGTAGCCAAAGCTCTGTGCAGACTATAAATAGGGGTGCTTGGCTCACTTCAACGACATCACTTGGCAAACCACTACCCTCCCACTTTGCCACCATTCCACCACCACTACAACACCAACACCCACCACCATCATCCATCATCCATCTTTAGAGTCTGTGTAGTAGCCTCAGGATCCAAGATTGATCGTAAGATTCTTGCCAATCAAGGGCCATGTTTGGCTAAGCCTCTTACATCACTTGGTGAAGACAAGTCTTTTATTTATTACTTTTGATTTTTAATCTTTCAGCACTTTTTATTTGGTTTTGTATTAATAACTTTAATAACTAATTTCTTATGTTGAAGGTGAATTTTCTTTATCATTTGTCCGTGGTGTCTTGGCGTTACTTTACTGTCTATATAAAGTAAAAGATTACATTATTCATGTCTCTACGGTCTATATAGAGGCATGTTGGCTACCTGGTCAGGGGTTAAGGGAATGGTTTAGTAAGGTTCTTGCCTTGTTCAGTGTATAGTTCCTGCAAGGACCTGGTTCAAGCTTAATAGGACCTCCTTCAATACCCACTGGTATTGGATGGCGGGGGTGCGAATGGCTTGAATCCCTCATATGTAAACTACTATTAATACATTAAACCGGCTACTTGGGATTGTATCCCTGCTAACTCAAACCACTTAGCCGAGGGTAACGTCACCTTCAAAAGAGGGGCCTACCACTTTTCGCATTAATAACTAAATTAATTATCTTTCAATATTCCGACCCTTTGGGATTGTATCCTTGCTGACTCAAACCACTGGGTTGAGGGTAACGCACCTTCAAAAGAGGGGCCTACTACTATAACTAAGATAATCTCTTAAAAATTCCGAAAGTGCGAAAATCATCAAAGGATACATTAAAGGCGAGTCGGATCTAAGTGATTTATCTTGCCTATCTGTTTTTATGTTATTTTTATTTCTGCATTTTTAGTTTTTATTTTCATATTTCAAATCTTTTCTCAAAAATTTAGATTGATTAGACGTTGAGGATTAAACGGTACTAAAAGCTCTTGTGTCCTTGGATGACCTCGGTATCTTACCAACGCTATACTACACTCACGATGGGTGCACTTTCCCATGAGTGTGTTTAGTGTTAGTAGAATATCATGTTCTATAAATTTAAAACTTGACTAATGCGTAAAATGGGCTCAAAATATCAATAAAATCATATCACACCTAACGCACACCAAGTTTTTGGCGCCGTTGCCGAGGACACAAGGATTTTAAGTAAGTTTGGATTCAACGGCCTAATTATTTTTTCTTATTTTACTAATTTTTTAAGGATTTTTCTTAGATTTTTTTAGTTCTGCAGACTTCAGCACGGGGTCGTGCCTACTGAACACGCCCCCGTGTCCAATCTTTGTTACTGGCAATCCTGTTTTAAGTCAGACAGTAGCTGACCACGGGGCCGTTCCCACTGAACACGCCCCAGTGTCCAAACTCCAACTGCTAAAAACAGAACCGTAAGATCCCGACGGTTGGTAATTTCTGACAAAAAAATGAGTGATATTGATTATTTTTACTTTCGCTCCTCTTACGGTGAGTGGTGTCAAATATGTGGTGGATTCCATAAGGATTTAGAATGTTACTTTGTAAATTCCACTCCCCACTATTTAGACCTATCCTGCAACCTTAAGATGGGCAAAAGTAAAAACGATCACTATCTCTCCCTCGAATGCCTTCAACCATTTCTTTTAGATGAAATAACTTCCGAAGAATTATGTCAACTCGAAGAAATAATTCTCCCAAAATTAAAAGAGCTTGAGAAGAAAATAAGTTATTCATCACAAGACGACAATCAAGGAGAATTATTGGGCTCGCATTCGGATTCTAATAACATCAACGTTACCGAAAGCACCCCAAACTCTTGTGAGAACTTGAGCGATAGTCGTCCCTGTGTCGATTGTGCCGTGAAGGACTCTCCATCGGTGTCCACCGATGCGCTCATAGACCTGAGTGATTCGACATATACCTTCTTTAACGATAGCCAGAATAAGGGAATAAACATTGGTTTCGCCCACCGGTATTTAGTTTAGGTTTTTCCCTTTCCGATAAGCTCTTGCGTTCTTGTTTAAATCACGAGGAATTAAGGTACCTTAGGCACTTCGGTGTTGTTCTCTCCAGTAAGGAACCGCCCGATCCGGATAAAATCCTTAAAATAAGACGAAACTTCATAAAAACACTCTAGCCACATGGCCGTGTCCAGGTCAACACGCCACGTGCCCACCTAAAAATCGACCACATGGTCGTGTCCAAGCCAACACGCCCCGTGTTTAGAATACGGATAAAATGTGTCAGAGTCTTGTCTGACCACGGGGCCGTGTCCAGCCGACACGGGGCCGTGAACAGCATGCTGTCGTTTTCTACAAAGTCAGCAAGATTCCTGCACATTTGGACCCATTCCAAAGACCAAGATTTGTTGGGATCTTCACACATACCTTAAAAGGTATATTCCAAAGAAGTTTCTCAACCACCATCTTGTCTTTACCACTTTTTCCTCTTACCTTCTTCTCCAAAACTCCTCAACCTCCATTAAAGCTTGAAACTTCCATGGTTCCAAGCTTTATTGTGATATTTTCTAGGTTTTTAACTAATGAATCTTGTTAAAAATAAGTTCTACAAACACTGTTTTAAATTATTTATGCTCAGAAATGTCTAAAAATTCAGGAAAATAATTTAAAACAATGAGATCCCTTGATTCCAAAATCTGCAGAAAGGTTACCACGGGGCCGTGCCCAGCGGACACGGGGCCATGGCCGGAGTTACAGTTTCATTATTTTGAACTTTTTCGACTTGTTTTCTTAGAATGTCGAGCCAGAACAGCATAACATCTTCAGCTCACTTGAGAAACAGTCGCAGGGAAAGAAGGCCATCGATAGAGGCTACCCTTGTGCGTTACGTAATGGCGCTAAGAGAAGCACTCGATGAGATGACATATGTGGAAGAGGTTCTCATTGACCGTATCAACTATCTAACGGTGGGGCTGGGGAGTAGTTTCCAAGAGATCAACCTTTTGCACCAAAGGTTGAACATTCTTGCAATGCCGCCTATGGAAACAATCTTCCCATAAGAAGATTGGAACTTGGCACAAGAAGTTGTCAATCCAATCGGATTTGATAACATTCCCCCGAAATCTCCTCTAGACACCTTACAAGAGGTTCCGGTAGATATCACACCTCCTCCACACGAGGTTGTGGACAATGAGCCCGTCTTCCTTCTCCCTCGAGAGATAGAGGAGTGGCTCAACGATGTGTGAGGAGCTCCCGCCGGGAAGAAGTTCTAAAAGCCTTATTCAACCGGAAAATTCATTTTTCGGGTTTTTGTTGTTCTTATAATGAAATCATATAGGATAGAACTTCTTTGTGGTTTGACATTTCTTGCATTCTTGGACTTACCTATCTATCTTAGTTTTTAGTTTGTACTTTTTATTTTCTAGGAACTATATATATTGCACTTTTAAACGAATAATGGATTAAATTATTGAATGGTGTTTGGATGATGTTTTAATGGTTAAACACACTAAAAAAGGTGGAGGTTACCTAGGGAACATTAAAACCATACCCCATGCACAAAAACAGTGCCTTCCGACAACTTTTCCAGCATTACAGCAAGTTCAGCACGGGGCCGTGCTCAGCCCAACACGCCTCGTGCCTAGGCTCTGCAGAAATTTGCCCAGTTTAGGTAACTGGCCACGGGGCCGTGCTCGCTGAATATGCCCCATGGCCAACCTTCTATTAAATTCTGTTACTGGAGATCTAACCATGGGGCTGTGCCCGGACCAACACGGGGCCGTGGCAAGACGCCCAGTAACATAAAAATTTGTCTTTCAACACTTTTTTACACATTCAATCAACCTAAAAACTTATTTTTAGGAGACATTGAGGACAATGTGTAATTTAAGTGTGGGGGGTATGCTGAAACCTTGAATCTCGCAAGTCCTAATAACAAGCATTACACAAAACTCTATTGGAACCGCTAATCACCCCAATTTTTTTTCAAAAAAAATTCATTTTTTTTACTTGTCTTGGTTTAAAATTTGATTATATATACTTGATCACATTATAAATCCATTCCCACAACTAGTGAGTTTTGAGCCTTTATTGAGCACACAAGCATACATCTTTAAACTAAATGCTCATTTTTCGTTTCTTGTGTGAATAGCCGCTTGGTTCTTACGACTCTAGAACTTGCTATGATGATACATTCCCAGTCCTTACCAACTTAAACCCAAGTAAGTAAAATTTGATTATATATACTTGATCACATTATAAATCCATTCCCACAAAATAAAATTTGATTATATATACTTGATCACATTATAAATCCATTCCCACAACTAGTGAGTTTTGAGCCTTTATTGAGCACACAAGCATACATCTTTAAACTAAATGCTCATTTTTCGTTTCTTGTGTGAATAGCCGCTTGGTTCTTACGACTCTAGAACTTGCTATGATGATACATTCCCAGTCCTTACCAACTTAAACCCAAGTAAGTAAATGATAGAGGCATTAGGACTAACCCATTTTCCTTTCAACACCATTATTTTTCAATTTTTTAATTCACCTACCCAAAATCCCCCTAGCTAACCCCTTTGAGCCTAAACCTTTACATTTCAAAACCCACAAACCAAACACCCTTTACCCACCAAAACCTTTTTCCTTTCAACCATTTGTTTTAGTAAAAGCTCGGTTATCGCGTGACGTTTCTTTATTAAAAAAAATGAAAGTCTTGCAATAAACAAACAAGTTCCTCAATGAAACTTTGTTTGAATGTGCTTGGTTTGAGTAAAAGTCACAAAAACGAAAAGTTTTACGACGACCGACGCTTTTTACGCTTTTTGCCATTTTTACTAACTACTAACCAAAATCACCTACCCTTAGCCCAAGCCTAACCCTTCCCCAAGTCCTCTTGATATATACAAAGGTTTATAGTTAAAAAGGAGGAGGATTGATTGTTTGGCAAACATATGGTAGAAGTAAGTTCCATGCCGGTCTCGAGTGTTTCACAAAAATACATCTTCGGCCGAGTGTTGAGTGATATCCCGTGAGGTATGTGAACTTGTATATAAATGGAATTTTAAAGAGGCATGTTATGCCCAAATAAGTAATTTTTCTTATAAAATGTTCCAAATAAATCATGACGAATAGGATTGTAAATAAAATAAAAATAAAACCCAACACTCAAGATGAGCCCAAAAAAAAAAAATCTCCTCTACATTTTCCATTTGGGTGTGTAAAGCCACATATTAAGGAGTTTTGCTTGAGGACAAGCAAAGATTCAAGTGTGGGGGTATTTGATGTGTGCAAAAGTAACATATAAATTACATCAAATGAGGCATAAAACTTACTCTTTTTAGTACTAACGTTGGAAAAAGTAAGTTTTTGTCTTCCTTTTGAATTTACAGGACCAAATGAGCTAACACGAACAAAAGGAACAAATATACAGCCAAAACCAACATAAATACAAAGAAAAGGAATAAATATGACATGCCTGACCTCTCGGCAGGATCCCCAAAGTAAAAACAAAGGAAACAGAAGACTGACCACGGGGCACGATGGCATGGTCAGAACCCTATAGAAAAGACAAAGCTGTAGAAGCTTCTACGCCCACCACGGGGGCGTGCCCAACTCAGAACGGGGTGTGGTCAACGTTAAGATACGCAGAATCTTGCAAAATCTTGATAGTACATATACGCTTCTACCCACGGGGCCGTGCCCGCGGGACATGGGCCGTGTGGAGCCCTCTGCTGACACATGCCTTTAATGAAGGAAGAGAAAAGGCTGGCCACGGGGGCGTGTTCGCTGGACATGGGGCTGTGGCCATAGTTTTGTGCAGGCTATAAATAGGGGTGCTTGGCTCATTTAAAGGCATCCCTTGGCAAACCATTACTCTCCCACTTTGCCACCATTCCACCACCACTACAACACCAACACCAACCACCATCATCCATCATACATCTTTAGAGTGTGTGTAGTAGTCTCGGGATCCAAGATTGATCGTAAGGGTTCTTTCCAATCAAAGGCTATGATTGGTTAAGCCTCTTACATCACTTAGTGAAGACAAGTCTTTTATGTATTATTTTTTATTTTTAATCTTTCTGCACTTTTTATTTGGTTTTGTATTAATGACTTTAATAACTTGTTTCTTATGACGAAGGTGAATTTTCTTTATCATTTGTTCGTGGTGTCTTGGCGTTACTTTACTGTCTATATAAAGTAAAAGATTGCATCATTCATGTCTCTACGGTCTATATGGAGGCATGTTGGCTACCTGGTCGAGGGTTAAGGGAATGGTTTAGTAAGGTTCTTGCCTTGTTCAGTGTATAGATCCTATAAGGACCTGGTTCAAGCTTACTAGGACCTCATTCAATACCCACTAGTATTGGATGGTGGGGGTGGGAATGGCTTAAACCCCTCATATGTAAACTACTATTAATACATTAAACTGACTACTTGGGATTGTATCCCTGCTGACTCAAACCACTTAGCCGAGGGTAACGTCACCTTTAAAAGAGGGGCCTACCACTTTTCGCATTAATAACTTAATTAATTATCTTTCAATATTCCGACCCTTTGGGATTGTATCCTTGCTGAATCAAACCACTGGGTTGAGGGTAACGTCACCTTCAAAAGAGGGGCCTACTACTATAACTAAGATAATCTTTTAAGAAGTCCGAAAGTGCGAAAATCATCAAAGGATACATTAAAGGCGAGTCGGATCCAAGTGATTCATCTTGTCTATCAGTTTTTATTTTATTCTTATTTCTGCATTTTTAGTTTTTATTTTCATATTTCAAATCTTTTCTCAAAAATTTAGATTGATTAGACGTTGAGGATAAACCGGTACTAAAAGCTCTTGTGTCCTTGGACGACCTCGGTATCTTACCAACGCTATACTACGTTCATGATGGGTGCACTTGCCCATGTGTGTGTTTAGTGTTAATAGAATATCGTGTTTTATAAATTTAAAACTTGACTAATGCATAAAATGGGCTCAAAATATCAATAAAATCATATCACACCTAACGCACACCACACACCCTGCAAAATTAGAGTTAGGCGTGACGACTTGTATCTTTATTGCACAACGGAAGTATAATGCTATGACTTTTAGAAAGTTGAACGCCTGCTAAGTTCTCGAATCCCAAAGGGTTCTCCTATTTCAACCGTGCCATAGTTTGAATGTGTAACCTGAGAAAGAACATGCTAAAAAACTCAACATAAAGTTGGCGAGTTCATAGTTTGTTTGAAAAAAAATTGAAATAAATCTTTTTGGTAACCGGTTTAAATAATGTTGAGAAAACTTAATAAACCATTTTTCTCGGCATGTTATTTGAAAAACTTTGTACTTATAAAACTTGTATAATCGAATTGTCTGCATACGACAAAAGACAATATGCCCCCACGAGCCTATAACCAACCTCGAGCTAGTGAGTGCCTCGCCAACCGAGTAATCAAGACGGTAAACTAGCAGTCGGTTATAGTTCTGATATGTAGCGAGAACTTCACTGTACAGTTTTAAGGACCCTAGGACCCTTATAGTTAAGTAGAGGACAATCTAGTCCTTGTGTATGTATATAGGACAATCCGGTCCCTGTGTCTATTTGTAGGAAAACCTAGTCCCGATATTTGTGATGCGTGTTCGGTGTGATATATGTAGTATATTTTTAGCCCTTTTTAACACTTTAGTCAAGTTTTAAATTTATAAAACACGATATTTTACTAACACTAAACACACATATGGGCAAGTGCACCCATCGTGAGCATAGTATAGCGTTGGTAAGATACCGAGGTCGTCCAAGGACACAAGAGCTTTTAGTACCGGTTTATCCTCAACGTCTAATCAAATCAAAAATTAAGAAAAAGGTTTTAAACAAGAAAATGAAACTAACTAAAAATGTTGAAAATAAAAAAATAAAACAGATAGACAAGATGAATCACTTGGCTCCGACTCGCCTTTAGTGTAACCTTTGATGTTTTCCACACTTTTGAACTTTCTAAGAGATTATCTTAGTTATAGTAGTAGGCCCCACTTTTAATGGTGACGTTACCCTCAACCCAGTAGTTTGAGTCAGGAAGGATACAATCATAAAGGGTTGGATTATTGAAAGATAATTAATTAAGTTATTAATGCGTACTGTGGTAGGCCCCTCTTTTGAAGGTGACGTTACCCTCGGCTAAGTGGTTTGAGTCAGCAGGGATACAATCCCAAGTAGCCGGGTTAATGTATTAATAGTAGTTTACAAATGAGGGGATCAAGCCATTCGCAACCCCACCATCCAATACCAGTGGGTATTGAAGGAGGTCCTAGTAAGCTTGACCCAGGTCCTTGCAGGATCTATACAGTGAACAAGGCAAGAACCTTACCAAACCATTCCCTTAACCCCCGACCAGGTAGCCAACATATCTCCATATAGACCGTGGAGATATGAATGGTGTAAATCTTTTATTTTATATAGACAGTAAAATAACGCCAAGACACCACGGACAAATGATAAGGAAGTTTCACCTTCAACATAAGTATTACACTAAAATGCTTGTCTTCACCAAGTGATGTAAGAGGCTTAGGCAAACATGGCCTTTGATTGTCAAGAACTCTTACTATCAATCTTGGATCCCGAGACTACTACACACACTCTATGATGGATGATGGTGGTGGATGTGGGTGTTGTGATGGTGGTGGAGTGTTTGTGAAGTGGGAGAGAGGCGGTTTGTCAAGGGATGCCTTTGCAATGAACCAAGCACCCCTACTTATAGCCTGCACAGAAGCCCGGACATGGCCGCGTGCCCGCTGGGCACGACCCCGTGTCCACCCATCTTCTCTTTCTTCATTAAATGCAGTTTGTCTGCATTAGTTGACCCCACCCCCGTGTCCGCTGGGCACGGCCCTGTGTGCAGAAGCGTATCTGTACTATCAAGATTTGCTTGGATTCTGCGAATCTTAGCATTGACCATGGCCCCGTGTCCGTTGGGCACATCCCCGTGTTGGGAAATAGAAGCTTCTACAACTTTGTCTTTTCTGTAGACACTTGGGCACACCCCCGTGTTCAATGAGCACGGGGCGTGTTCAGCCTTCTGATGTCTTATTTTTGCTTGGGAAGATGCTGTCGAGGGGTCAGGCATGCCATGTTTATTCCTTTTCTTGTATTATTGTTAGATTTGGCTGTATTTTTGCTTCTTTTGTTCATTTATGCTCATTTAACCCTGAAAATACAAAAGGAAGACAAAGGCACACTTCTTCCAACATTAGTACTAAAAAAAGGTTAGTTTTATGCCTCATTTGATGTAATTTATATGTTGCATTTTACACACATCAAATACCCCCACACTTGAATCTTTGCTTGTCCTCAAGCAAAACTCCTTATTTTGTGTTTTACACACCCAAATGGAATGGGTAGAAGAGAAGGTTTTGGGCTTGTCTTAAGTGTCCGGATTCCAAGATCTTTATTAGGTTTTTTTTATGTTAATTACAATCCTATTCATTATGATTTATTTAGAACATTACATAAGAGAAATTACTTATTTGGCATAACATGCCTCTTTAAAATTCCATTTATATACAAGTTCACATACCTCACTGGGGATCACTCAACACTCGGCCAAAGATGTATTTTTGTGAAACATTCGAGAGCGGCATGGAACTTACTTCTACCATATGCTTGCCAAGCAATCAATCCTCCTCCTTTTTAACTATAAACCTTTGTAAATATCAAGAGGGCTTTGGGGAAGGGTTAGGCATGGGTTAAAGATTGGTGGTTTTGGGTTTGTGGTTAGTAGAAAAGGGCGAAAGGCGTAAAAAGCGTCAGTTTTCGTAAAACATTTTGTTTTTGTGACTTTTTTATTTTCGTGAGGTATTTTTCAAAGAAAGTTCTTTTTGATGAACTTGCTTGTTTATTGCTAAACTTCATTTTTCTTCTTCTTTTTTTTATTAAGGATGTCACAAGAAAACCGAGCTTTTTACTAAAATAAAGGGTTTAAAATGAAAAAGGGTTTTGGTGGGTAAAGGGTGTTTGTTTTGGGTATAGAAATGAAAAGGTTTTGACTCAAAGGGGTTAACTAGGGGGATTTTGGGTAGGTGGTAAAAAAAAAGAAAAATAATGGTGTTGAAATAAAAAGGGTTAGTCCTAATGCCTCCGTCATTTACTTACTTGGGTTTAAGTTGGTAAGGATCGGGAATGTATCGTCATGGCAAGTTCTAGAGTCGTAAGAAACCAAGCGTCTATTCACACAAGAAACGAAAAATGAGCATTTAGTTTAAAGATATGTATTTGTATGCTCAATAAAGGCTCAAAACTCACTTTTTGTGAGAATGGGTTTTTAATGTGATCAAGTATATGTAATCAAATTTTAACTAGATTTGTCATGCCGTTTCATAATTTTCTTATGTTGGTTCTTTTTATCACGATGCTATCGGTTGTAAATTTATAAAAATATAATCTTTTTTGAACTTGTTATTCCCAATTTAAACCAAGACAAGTAAAAAAAATGAAAAGTTTTTGAAAAAAAATTGGGGTGTTTAGCGGTTCCAATATAGTTTTGTATAAGGATTGTGATTAGGACTTGCAAAATTCAAGGCTTTAGCATCCCCCCCACACTTAAATTACACATTGTCCTCAATGTGTCTCAAAAATAAGTTTTTAGGTTGATTGAATGTTTAAAAAGGTGTCTTAAACAAAAAATTATGTTACCGGGCATCTGGACACGACCTCGTGTCGAATGAACACGGCCCCATGTGTAGATTGCCAGTAATGAAAACTTACAGAAGGTGGACACAGGGGCGTGTCGGGTGAACACGACCCTGTGTTGGACAAAGGTCTGCAACATTTTGACAAACAGCAGGTCTGGGCAATGGGCACGGGGGCGTTTCGGCTTAGCACGACCCCGTGTGGACAAACTGTAAATATGTAAAATAGGTTTCTGCCTTCGGCTTTGCAGTCTCGGCCTTAGTAGCACTAATGTTTAGTGCTCTAAGCCTCGTATGTACCTGTTTTACTAATAAATACCACACCAAACAATAACCAACATCCTAAATTACCAAAGTTTCATCATCCATGTCACAAGTTAAAAAGAAAAGAAATGCAGAAAATTAAAAAGTGTTAAAGGAAGTAAATTGTTCAACAAATGGCACGCAGGCCATGCAATTGTTCATGAGATAAAGGGGTTAACCTGTTAGACCTCCAACCGTGTACTGCTACCTCTAACTCCTCCCGCTTAATCCATGTCCCCGTCTTCATCATCATCATCCCCTCCGTGGCCCGCCATATACTCCCGGATATTCCCAATATCATCCGGGCGTATGTGTTGCTGGCCATGTTGTAGGTGTTCCTGGTGCAAATAAGGTTTTCCTGCAATAAATCATGTAAGCTTTGAAAGTTAGGAAAACCACCTCCTTGAGAGGAGGATTGACCCGGATCACCATGGTGCAGGTAGTGGTACTGGGGAGGAGGACGGATGTGTGGAGCGTGTAGGACTAGAGCTTCTTGAGGGTTCCATGCATGCCCTTGAACTGTTTGAAATCTGACCGTCCCGTCATCCGCTTCGTAAATCAAGTTCATGGAGCGGCAAATGACCATGTCCTCTTTCCCCGACCACGGTCCCTTTTGAAAGAACCTTGGCATCCTATCAACAAAGTGTTTGAAAAGGCGGTAAATCCACCCTCCAAAGAAGATAGGATTCGGGGGAGTAGCGAGCTGGTTCAAGTGCATATTTCGGAGTAGCAGGTATGGAACATCAAGGTTGATACAGTTGTGGATGCAATGGAGGACTAGCAGATCCCGTAACCCTACAACACCACTGTTGTCGTGTCTCTGACTAAGAGAGTAGGTGAGGACCCTGTGGATGTAGCGGTAGAGGGGGTCCCTTAACAGTGTGCTCTTAGTTCGGCTTGGGTTATAGTTGCCTTCCCCGATTTGAGCCCAAGCAGCTTAGCGTTGTTTTTCTGGAATCTCGCGTAGACCGCCGGTGTTCTCTTCGTCTCCAGCATCCTCTTCTAAGTACAACCCGACCAGTGCCCCAAATTGAGCGATTGAGATCCTGTACGTCGTCCCTCCACAACGGAACTCTACCCCTTCATTGTCAAACGGATCCGCTCTTGTCTTGAAGACGAACGGGCTGTAAAATTCCATGTTGTACTCATGCACGGAGTGAAGCCGAGTGCAAAGGGCAGCTCGTAGTGGGCCGGTGACAATGTTGTTGAATCGGTCTATTTGGTTCACTGCTTTAAGAGTGTCCATGCACACTTGTCTGGGATTCTCTTCGGGCCTAGTTCTTAATACATCATACCGCGCCTGAGCAGCCAACTCACTTGCGTTGAACCTGGTAAATTTCTTGGCCATCTGAAAGAAAACACACCGAACAATTAGTACGAAACAGTGAAATTTTCAAAGAAAACTGAAAACAGTCGGCTGAACACGACCCCGTGTTCAGCGGACACGCCCCATGTTGTACTGAATTTGGTTGGACACGACCCCGTGCTCGCTGAGCACGGCCCCGTGTCCAGGCGTTTGTTTCTCAAAATTCCCATTTTTCGACCCGGTCCCGAAAACTTGAAAATTTTTGGTCCAGTAGGGGCGGTTTTCCCCGAAAATGAGACCCCAACTGCCTTTTTCCCAAAGCAAACCGTTTACCCCTTCAATTTTATCTTTTTCGGTTAAAAAACAAGGGTTTGGAGTTTTTATGAGAAATCAGGCAAATCTACAAACAATACAAGTTGATTTACTTCCTATAACATGTATCTATACTAATGCTAACAGATTTATGCAAAAATTTGAGGTTCGATCCGGTTCAAGTTGAAAAACCCTAGATTTTCCCCAAATTTTGATGTTAAACTACATGCAAGTACTTAATCTAACTAATTATGAGGATAGAATCATACCTTGACGTTGTTAGAAGAAAGGGAAACGTTGAAATCTACAGGAAAATTCGTCAGAACCAGAGAGTTTTTGGGGAAACGAGGCGTGTAGAATGAAGAAAGTGAAGGAAAAAGGGGGTTTTATCCCGACAGTTGCACGGACACGGCCCCGTGGGCGGGCAAATTAAATTTTTTTAAGTGCTCGTCTGAATGCCTTGTTTCCCGAAACTTGGTTTTAGAAATCTTATCGATATAGATGTTTTCCCGATGTTCGTAACTTACAAGGTATGATGTTGATGCTTGAACCTTTGTTTCATTCTTCTACTGGTTGAAGCAAGATTTCTTCCTCCTCTTCCTCAATAAATCCTCGATAAAGCTTCAGCCGTTGGCCATTGACTTTGAATGGAATTCCATTCTGAGATTTAATTTCGACTGCACCGTGTGGGAAAATATGGGTGATGGAAAAAGGTACTGACCACCTAGACTTTAATTTACCAGGAAATAATCGAAGTCGTGAATTAAACAATAGAACCTGATCTCCTACTCGAAATTCATTAGGTTTAATGTGTTTATCATGCAAATTTTTCATTCTTTCCTTATAAATTTCTGAGTTAGAGTATGCATAATTTCTTAATTCGTCTAATTCATTTAATTGGCAAAATCGATTTTTACCTACAATTTCTAAATCTAAGTTTACATTTTTAATTGCCTAGTAGGCCTTGTGTGCTATTTCTACTGGCAAATGACAACTTTTTCCATAGACGAGCTTATATGGGGTTGTACCTATTGTTGTTTTATACGCTGTTCGGAAAGCCCATAAAGCATCGTCTAATTTATCGGCCCATTATTTTTTTATTTAACCCTACTGTTTTTTCAAGTATTCTTTTTAAACCTCTATTAGTCCCTTTGGCTTGTCCGTTTGTTTGAGGGTGATATGCTGTTGAGACTCGGTGATAGACCCCATATCTTGTTAAAAAAATTTCAAGTTGATGGTTACAAAAATGGGTACCTCTATCACTTATTAATACTTTTGATGTTCCAAAACGAGAGAATAATCTTTTCAGAAATCTTACCACGACTCTTCCATCGTTTGTTGGAAGTGCCTCGGCCCATTTAGACAAGTAATCTACCGCCGCAAGTATATATTTGTTTCCTTTTGACGGTGGGAAAGGTCCCATAAAGCCGAGTCCCCACACATCAAAAATTTCACAAACAAGAATGCCATTTTGTGGCATTTCGTTTTTGGATGAAATATTACATGATCGTTGGCAAGCGTCACATGTCTTGACAAGACTTTGGGCGTCTTTGTAAATGGTTGGCCAATAAAATCCTTAATCAAATACCTTTCGTGCGGTACTTGCTGCACCATGATGTCCTCTGTATGGACCTTCATGACAATGGCAGAGAATTCTCCTTGCTTCACTACCATGTACGCATCGACGAATGAGTTGGTCGGCACACATTTTGAAAAGATAAGGATCTTCCTAAAAGTAATGCTTTACATCGGCAAAGAATTTTTTTCTTTGATGATGTGGCCATCCTTTTGCGACTATACCGCTAGCTAGGTAGTTAGCATAGTCGGCGTACCATGGCTCTTCTCGGTATTCCACCATTTCCAGGGACTTCGTTGGGAATTTTTCGTTGATTTGCTCGTCCCTGGTTGCCTCCAAAGCTGGATCTTCCAAGCACGAAAGATGATCTGCTGCGGTGTTTTCTGCTCCTCTTTTGTCTTTTATTTCGATGCCAAATTATTGGAGGAGTAGAATCCACCGAATCAAACGTGGTTTAGCATCCTGTTTCTTAAAGAGATATCGAATGGCTGCATGATCTGTATAAACTATCGTTTTAGAAAGAACAAGATAAGAACGAAATTTATCAAAAGCAAATACCACAGCTAGTAATTTCTTTTCTGTTGTTGTATAATTTTCTTGTGCATCATTAAGTGTTTTAGTAGCATAATAAATCGGGTGAAAATGCTTATCTTTTCTTTGCCCCAAGACGGATCCAACGGCAAAGTCACTTGCATCACACATGATTTCAAATGGTAATTTCCAATCAGGCGCTATCATGATAGGTGCATTGACTAGCATTTCTTTTAGTGTTAGAAATGCTTGATTGCAATCCTTGTCAAAGATGAAAGGGGCATCTTTTTCAAGTAGTTTTGTTAGAGGCCTTGAGATTTTAGAAAAGTCTTTGATAAATCTTCTATAAAATCCGGCATGCCCTAGGAAACTTCTGATAGCTCTGACGGAGGATGGAGGTGGTAATCGAGAAATAGTGTCTATTTTTGCTCCATCTACCTCCATTCATTCGCTGAGATTTTATGACCGAGTACTATTCCCTCTGTTACCATGAAATGGCATTTTTCCCAGTTAAGGGCGAGGTTAGTTTCCTCGCATCAGGATAGCATTCGTTCAAGGTTATCAAGGCATTGGTCGTATGAATCTCCAAAGATAGAAAAGTCATCCATGAAGACTTCCATTGTCTTTTCTATCATGTCATGGAAGATGGCCACCATGCAACGTTGAAAGGTTGCGGGGGAATTACATAGACCAAAAGGTATGCGTCGATAAGCAAAAGTTCCATAGGGACATGTGAATGTTGTCTTTTCTTGGTCTTCGGGTGCTATCGGAATTTGAAAGTAACCTGAAAATCCATCTAAGAAACAATAAAATTTATGACCGGATAATCTTTCTAGCATTTGATCAATAAAAGGTAAAGGAAAGTGATCTTTCCTTGTTGCCTCATTCAATCGTCGATAATCTATACATACCATCCATCCTGTGACGGTTCTCGTTGGTATTAGTTCATTTTTCTCATTAGTTATTACCGTCATACCTCCTTTCTTTGGAACTACTTGGACAGGACTTACCCAAGGACTATCGGAAATTGGGTAAATGAGTCCGGCGTCAAGTAATTTGATGACTTTGTTTTTAACCACTTCTTGGACATTTGGATTTACTCTACGTTGTGGTTGTATTACTGATTTATAGTCATCGTTCATTAAAATTTTGTGCGTACACATGGAAGGACTTATGCCTTTAATATCTACAAGCTTTCAAGCGATCACATTTTTGTGTTTTTTCAAAGGTGTAATTAATTTTTCTTTTTCTAAACTAGTTAATTTTGACAAAATAATTACAGGTGATTTACCATCTTTGTCTAGAAAAGCATATTACAAACCTTTTGGAAGTTCTTTGAGCTCAAGAGGTGGGTCTTTAGGAGACTCCTTATTTGGTTGCTCATTTCGATCAAGAACCACAAAAGTTTGTTCTATGGCGACCTCTTCTTCAACAAAGTGGTCAATTTCTTTTCTTGTATCGGGTGGTTCATCCTCATCTTCAATTAGGGGGTCATTATTGCCGAATGGATATAACATTGAACGCTCAAGATCGACACTCTTTTTAAATGCCCCTAATTGAATAGATAAGTTGTTGTACTTCCGATTTTTCAAGGCTTCGTGTGTTTTTACAAAAGGTCGTCCCAACACTTAAGGAGCGTCATCAAGGATGACAAAGTCGTTTGGGACTACCATTTGATTGGTTTGGACCAAGACATCCTCAACTATCCCTATTGATTTTATTACCTTCCGATTAGATAGAAAAATGGGTATTTGAAGTGGAGAAAAATCACTAATACTTAATTTTTCAAAAATATAGTTTGACATTATATTAACGCAAAGATCTTTATCAATTGTGATATTACTAATAAAGGAATTTTGAAAAAAAACATGGAACCGGTGTAATGTTAATTTCAAATGGATCTTCTTTTATTAGCGCAGTTTGATCATTTGTTAGCTTAATGCTTACCGTTTCGTCAATTTTAGTGTTAGTGTTTAACTCTTTTAAAAACTTAGCATGAGTGGGTACTAAACAATGATTTTCGAAAGAAGGTGACAAGAGATTAATTTCTTCAAAATTAGACTCTTCTTAGATTTTAACGTTGTTGGACTCACCTTTTTCGTTGTTTAACTCATGTGTCGGTTTTTCACTTACTTGTTCTTCCATTTTTACATTTTCAGCTACCTCTTCTTTAATTCGAGTTAATTCTTCCCTTGCGCGGGACTCCTCTTCCCTTGCGCGAGATTCTTTTATCTTATTGGCTATGTGGGTGATAGAGTAAGGATCGGGATCCTCAAAGCTTGAATCTGGATGTTCGATCCTTGGTTCCTCATAATACTCATACGGAGTAGATGGCTCACACCATTTTTCCTCATTGTATGTATATGATGGATAAGGGTCGTAATTTTGTTCTTCATAATACTCATATGAGGTGGGTTATTCACGCCATGGTTCCTCATAATAAGCATATGCAGATGGAGGCTCATATCTTGGTTCCTCAAAGTATGAGTATGGAGGTTCATACCTTGGTTCATCAAAATATGAGTATGAGGGAGAAGGTTCATACCTTGGGTCTTCATAGCTTTTGTATGAAGTTGATGGCTCGTACCTGGGCTCCTCTTAATAGGTGTATGAAGTGGATGGTTGAAATAAGTCACAATATTGTACCGAGTGAGGGTTACCACAAATGGTGCAATAGTCTTCCCTATAATCATCCTCCTCATAGGTGTAGTTGTAACCTCCTGAGTATTGATCCATAAGAATCACTCAGCAGACCACAACAGAGTCTCGAGAGCAGAAAACAAAAACAAAAACGGAAACTGGACACGGCCCCGTGTTCAGGTTCTGTATCTGGGCGTTTTAATAAAAATGACTGGTTTTGTGTAGCACGGGGGCGTGCTCAGTGAGCACGGCCCCGGGTTCAAACTCTGTATCAGGGAGTTTTATAAAAATGTGCAGCACGGCTCCGTGTTCAGTAAGCACGGCCCGTGTTCAGGCTATTATAATGCAAAAACTAACTAAAATGCAGAAAAATGTGCGCGCGTTGTAAAAAGGTTTTGAAAAACTGATTAGGCCGTCGATTTTAAGCTTTTTAAAATCCTTGTGTCCCCCGCAACGACGCCAAAAGCTTGATGCGTGTTAGGTGTGATATATATTTAAGTATATTTTTAGCCCTTTTTAACACTTTAGTCAAGTTTTAAATTTATAAAACACGATATTTTACTAACACTAAACACACATATGGGCAAGTGCACCCATCGTGAGCGTAGTATAGCGTTGGTAAGATACCGAGGTCGTCCAAGGACATAAGAGCTTTTAGTACCGGTTTCTCCTCAACGTCTAATCAAATAAAAAATTTAGAAAAAGGTTTTAAACAAGAAAATGAAACTAACTAAAAATGCTGAAAATAAAAAAATAAAACAGATAGACAAGATGAATCACTTGGCTCCGACTCGCCTTTAGTGTAACCTTTGATGTTTTCCGCACTTTTGCACTTTTTAAGAGATTATCTTAGTTATAGTAGTAGGCCCCTCTTTTCAAGGTGACGTTACCCTCAACCCAGTAGTTTGAGTCAGCAAGGATACAATCCTAAAGGGTTGGATTATTGAAAGATAATTAATTAAGTTATTAATGCGTAATGTGGTAGGCCCCTCTTTTGAAGGTGACGTTACCCTCGGCTAAGTGGTTTGAGTCAGCAGGGATCAAGCCATTCGCACCCCCCATGCAATACCAGTGGGTATTGAAGGAGGTCCTAGTAAGCTTGACCCAGGTCCTTGTAGGATCTATACACTGAACAAGGCAAGAACCTTACCAAACCATTCCCTTAACCCCCGACCAGGTAGCCAACATATCTCCATATAGACCGTGGAGATATGAATGGTGTAAATCTTTTATTTTATATAGACAGTAAAATAACGCCAAGACACCACGGACAAATGATAAGGAAGTTTCACCTTCAATATAAGAAACTAGTTATTAAAGTAATTAATACAAAACCAAACAAAAAGTGCGAAAAGATTAAAAAACAAAAGTATTACACTAAAATGCTTTTCTTCACTAAGTGATGTAAGAGACTTAGGCAAACATGGCCTTTGATTGTCAAGAACTCTTACTATCAATCTTGGATCCCGAGACTACTACACACACTCTATGATGGATGATGGATGATGGTGGTGGATGTGGGTGTTGTGATGGTGGTGGAGTGTGGGTGAAGTGGGAGATAGGTGGTTTGTCAAGGGATACCTTTGCAATGAACCAAGCACCCCTATTTATAGCCTGCACAGAAGCCTGGACACGGCCCCGTGTCCACCCATCTTCTCTTTCTTCATTAAATGCAGTTTGTCTGCATTAGTTGACCACGCCCCCGTGTCCGCTGGGCACGGCCCCGTGTGCAGAAGCGTATCTGTACTATCAAGATTTGCTTGGATTCTGCGAATCTTAGCGTTGACCACGGCCCCGTGTCCGCTGGGCACGCCCCCGTATTGGGAAATAGAAGCTTCTACAACTTTGTCTTTTCTGCAGACACTTGGGCACGCCGCCGTGTTCAATGAGCACGGGGCGTGTTCAGCCTTATGATGTCTTGTTTTTGCTTGGGAAGATGCTGTCTAGGGGTCGGGCATGCCACATTTATTCCTTTTCTTGTATTATTGTTAGATTTGGTTGTATTTTTCTTTCTTTTGTTCATTTACACTCATTTAACCCTGAAAATACAAAAGGAAGACAAAAGCACACTTTTTCCAACATTAGTACTAAAAAGGGTTAGTTTTATGCCTCATTTGATGTAATTTATATGTTGCATTTTACACACATCATTTGTAAGTAGGACAACCCAATTCCATTGTTTGTATATAGGACAATCTAGTCATGTTGCTTCGTATGTAGGACAACCCAGTCACTAATTGTAACTAGGACAATCCCGTCACTAGTCATGAAACTCATGCACGTTTTGAAAATACGCATATGTTTTGTAAAACTGGTATTTGTGTTAGTTGGAATTCATTTGTAACATGGTTTAGAACTATGTAATTTTCGTTCATCGAAATGTTGTATGTTTTTGCAAAACTTACATGTCTTTCCACCCCCGAAAACATTTATAAAAATGTAAAAATGTAAATAGTGGGGGTTATGAACTCACCTTGATATCCTTGTGCAAAACTAGAATAATAAAATCCATATGTCATTTCCAAGACATAAAACCCGCTAGGCATGCAATCGATGCATTCCTACCAAGGAGTAAGCCCATAAGATTCTACTAAAAATGTAGCTAAACTACGTGTCACGGAGCTCTACCGAATTGTTAACCAAATGAATCGATGGGAAGATGTTGTTAACTTGACGGAAACGATAACTATACTCGTTTAATCCCATTTATTGTCTGTGATAAATACTAGGTCTTGGAACAACTTAGTTTCCAAGAGGTTTAGGGTATATATATTTATATAGAAATATAAATATATTTATATAATCGTGTTAATAGTCCTGATTGGTCATACGTGTATGTAAAGAACTATTTATTTGAAAATAATATACGTTGTAAACTCGTGTAATGTGTTCACGCGTTTTCCGAATAGCTTTCATACACGTTGATGGATAATAATAATATGATTCGTTGTAGTTTTTCGAAGGATGTATATATATATTCGTATATGCAAACGTAATTATATATACACACACAATATATATATATATACATATATACGTGTACGTACGTATACGTGTACGTACGCATACGTGTACGTACGTATACGTATATCTTCATATACGTATACGTATATATATATATATAAATGTCAGGAAGCCGCAATAGTAGTCTCACGTCGCGTGGATAATTATCAAAATAATTATGTAGTTGTTTGCTTGTTATAATGGACTTTCGTTTGTTCGTTACCAAAATAACTCGGATAATAATATATGTTAAGATCTTGCGGTAACGCGTCGTATTACGTTTAGATGTTTGAAATAAATATAAATAATTATATTTATTTTGTTTTATTGAATGATAAGATACTATTGATAATGTATTATTTATTAAAAAAATATACTCACAACTTGTCTTTTGTCATAAACGTTCGAAATAAATATAAGAATTTATATTTGTTTACCAAAGGGTTACCATTATGTGCCATATCTCGTTTAAAGCTATGGATAATTATAAACAAGTATATTTGTTTAGTATACGTTCGCTTGAATTAGTTAAATTACACATCTAATTCAATACCGCTTTTGTAGGTTCTTATAGTTAATCGGAAATATTGTTTAAATCAATATATACCTTATATTTGTTTGTTATAAAACTAGTCAAGCCCAAAATGTTTTCACTTAGTCTTAAACTTTCGAGATAGAAACAAATATTTTAATTTGTTTTTATTAATCATGGACTAAATTCAATGAAATGCCAGATTTAGAATTAGTTTGTAAACTTGTTTTGCTAGCCGTGAACGTTGTCCAAAATAAACATATACTTACGTTTATTTTTATGAAATTCGTTTGAGTCCCGATACGTTTCGGCGGGGTTTGAAACAAGAAAATATCTATTTATATTTGAATAAAAATCGGGCAGAGTTTCCTCTGTTTTTAGAATGAAACCCGACAATAAAAGTTGTCGATAAATTCTCCAAAACACAATAATCAATGTACAACTACATATATATATATATATATATATATATAGGGTTAGGTTCAAGTGTGAACAACTTCTTGAAAGTGAACTGTGTGAACTAATCTTGGCCCTTGATTTTGTTTAAGATGATAAGGGATAGGATTGTAATTTTATAATAAATTAGATTTAAATCATTATTTTAATTCTTCAATTCAGTTACATTCTTTCCTATTTTTATTTGATTATAACAATATCTTTTATAAACATAGAATTCAAATTCGATTGAAAAGATCAAAAGCATGGATTCGGACTTCATAAACCCAGAAATATTCAAAGAAATCATCATCGATCAGTGGCACCAAACTTTTAGATTTTATAAACCTAGAAATCAGAATTGATCAGTTCTTCTACTAATCCAGTTCAGAAATCAGATTTTATATAACCAGTTCATATCCTTTGCTACGAAGATCAGTTCTTCCATAATACCCGACCCAGAAAAAGATCAGTTATTCCATACAAAGATCAGCTCTACAATTTCGATCTTCCAGTATTTCAACCATGGCCGACCCAGAAAATAATACCGATAATTCCAACGAAGATGTTCACGATGACAACGTTCCGACTAACGATAATGTTTTCGTTACGACAATGGATCGCCCAGGTGTGTTTTTTATGATCATTAAAATAAATATACGTATACCAATGTTGTGTTTTTTTCTTATTCTATTCCTATCGTTTTTTGCTACAGGTTTTTTCATCTTATTGTTTATCCAAATGTTATTGTTTTTGTTATTGTTTTCGTTACGACAATGGATGTTTGAGCTTATTTGTATGGGAAAGCTGCCATGTTTGATCATGCATCCAAGGTGTTCGACGAAATGCCTGAGAGAAAATGTGGCCAGACTGTTAAGTCTTTTAATTCGCTTCTTGGTGCTTGTGTTAGTGCCACGAAGTTTGATAAGGTTGATGGGATTTTTTGAGAGTTGACTGGGAAGATGGGTGTGAGTCCGGATATTGTTTCGTATAATATAATAATCAAGGTTTTGTGTGAGATGGAATGATCAGAGAAAACTATGTGAGAATTAACCGTTGGCCGTAATTGCACATATCTAGAAGAGAGGATTTGGGGTGGGAAATGTCGAACCGCCTCTATTGCTACTCGAGTGTTCCTGATGCGCATATGAAAGGTGGAACCGGTCACTGTCTTCAATCCTTTGATTTTGGTTTCCGGTTTTTGTACTAGTAATGTTGTCTTAGAATTTTTCTGTTTTTTAGTATGTTCTTTTGGTTTATGAAAGCAAGATTTAATTGTTTGAAGGTGGGACTGACCTATTATCCGGTTCTAAAACTAATATTATATACAGAAAGTTTAATTGTATCCATTTGGCTTATTATTGATGCTTCTGGGATGCTTTTGCATGTTGTTTTATTCTTTTAATTAGCATACATTATAATGTATTTTAAGGAATTAATTTCTGAGATGGGTTCGTTTGATTCGGATATTGTTTCGTATAATATAATGATCAAGGTGTTGTGTGAGACGGGTTCGTTTGATTCGGCGGGTTTTGTGTTTGATGAAATAAGAAGGAAATGGTGTGAGCCTGACTTGAAAACAGAAAAGTCTACCAGCTATTGTTACTGCATACATAATTAGTATGGTTATTTCTTTGAAGTGTACACATGTGAACGATTGTACAAATAAATGCACACATGTGTACTGTAGTATATACACACCAGTGCACATGTGTACATGGTATACGCATAACTGTACACATGTGTACAAAAAATGATAGCTCATGTTAATTTGTACAATTTTAGTTAGCTTCTTTAAAAACTGTACACAGGTGTACTAATTCTGTTACATTATGCACTAAGTCTGCTAATATGTGAATAATTTATTGTACAGTTTTTTACATATGTGTACCAAAATTACGAACTGAATACATACATAGGGTAGGAACGAGTAAAATATATTATATTATCAACTAAAAGCCAGTTCCATAACGTTTATCAAACCTAGCAAACAAACATTCCACAACAAACCGAAAAAATACCAAAACAATCTACCATCAAACGTATATCAACAACCATCAAGCGTACTAATTAACCCAAATTGCACACCTAAATTCACCGCGTATTTCTTCCGTAACCATGTCAAGGTTGCTTTCTTGGGGCCCGGCTCAAGAGGGAAGCCACTATCCTATTTATCAACTGTTATGCCAAACCAAGTTTCTATATGACGCATAACAAAGACCCCGCAATCGATCGTGTTTCCGACCGTCTTCCATTCAAAATCCAACCTTTGTGGCACTACTTTTTCAATATGCCGATACTTTGGATGATTAACCAGCTTCATATACTATGTGAAAACATCCTTCTAAAATCAAAGATCATGTCAAAATCAGTTTTAGTATGTCCACTTAGGAATAAAACTATATGTATTCAGATGTTGCTTATCGCTTTGTACGGCGTGCTCTTATTGAAAAAATCGTTATCATTGATTAGATGAATGGGGCTTTCCTCTACAGCCATGTTGTCGATGACTGTTATCACTGTGTTCTCAAGATCAAAGCAAACCAAGTAAAATGACCATATTCGAGAATTAGGAAACATAATACACAATATTCCGACAAACTCATTAATGATGGTTTTTTCTCAACCACCAGGAACAAGGCACTTCTGAATTTTTCAACACGTTGCGAATTGGCATACTTTTGATTCATAATAGATCTTCAGCATGAACCCACAAAAAAAACAAACAACATTGTATTGATCTCAACCTATGAATGCGTACTTCATCACATGAATTTTCAAATTTTGAATAACATGGCTACACTTACAAAACAATCAGTATGGCAAAACAATCGTGACTTTGTCCCCTGATTTTATCAGCTTCCCCGAAAATATTTGCTTCATTTGTTCCCTCATTCTCGTCATGGTTTAGCATTGATGCAAAGCAATTGACGACTCCAGCAGTAAACCACTTACTTGCTTGCAAATCCTTCATCTGGAAATGATACAGCCCAACACCAGATGCAGTTTCGAACACAAATTGCCTGCTCAATAAAGTATTAGCTATATAAACTACATTACCAAATGTGTACATTGTGTACATACATATATGTATAACAGTGTCATACACATGTGTATCACGGAAAATACACATGTGTACAACGGACTATAATGAACCTTCCTAAAGCTACTATATTTAACATACACAAACTATGTGTCCACTAATGAACTCGAAACTTTAATGAACGACCTACACATGTATACTTCAACGCAACATAAATCATCTTAAGCTACCCAAAAGCCTAACAACAACATGTCACAAATAATGCCTAAAAATAGAGTCTAATCAACTATCCTCTTAAATTAGCCAATCTTTTTCATGACAATTACTAATGTACTATAACAATGACTGATCAAAACACACAATCGGACCAAAACTTCATTATATAACAACGATTTGAGCAGACTAAACAAACCCTAATTTCCAATTTGAATTTATGAGAAGAAGTATAAAATAAACACAATGTGTACACCCCCTCAAACAGAGCATAATACACATGTGTACACATTTATAACTTCTCATTCATAAGATTAACATCTAACAAATATACACTTCTGATATAACAAAATATGTTGGTGCATGTTATGTGACAACAACTTTGGTTTAGTCTTTGGATATTAGATAGAAGATTGGATCATGAAGACTTAAAGAAAAACGAGTTTATTATAGAGCCCAATCAATCCGAGCTTGTATTAGTTTATTAGGTCCGAATTTGTATGTAATTGTATATGGGCCAGAGCCCAATTTGTGTATGGCATGGTTGTGTTTATAAACAACCTTTTGCTACATGTTTAGGGTTAGACTTTTAGATATCTTGAACAATTGAGAGAGCATTCAAGTGAGAGAGTTATAGAACAAACAGAAATCGGCTGTGAGGTTCTAGGGAGATCTTGAGTGATTGTAAAACGTTTGAAGGTTTGATAATCACAGAAGATCAGTTTGAAAGTTTGTGTGTTCTTATGTTCGTGTTCTTATTCATCTATACGTTCTTGTTTTTGTATTCGAAGATTAATCAAGGAGATTCCGCATCCTTAATTAGTTAACAGTCTTGTTACGATCCATACGGGATTAGGGGACCTACAATTGGTATCAGAGCTTTTGCTCTTGTGCGTGGTTCAAGACTTATCGAAGGGAATCAAGACAATTTTTGTTTGAATATTTTCGGGTTACAATTTTGAATTTATTTTCGAAGAACAGGAAGAACAATAGAAGAACAATTTAAAATTTTGGAGTTTGATCTGTTTTCGTATTGTTTGGAAGGTGTTTTCATGTTTTTAGGAGCCTTTGATTTGGAAAGTTTGAAAATGAATTGAATTTTGAGTTTTTGGAAAGATTTACGGATTTCTAGTTGCTGATTTTTCAGGATATTGGTTGTTAGTTAGCTGGATTCGAGAAATAATCGAACTTGTACGACCAGGATTGATCTTGTGCGACCAGGATTGAACTTGTGCGACCAGAGGTGATCTTGTGCGATCCGGGTCAAACTTGTGCGATTGGTAAAATTGAAAACTTGTGCGATCAGTCCCATTAAGTTAACTGTTCGGCCCAAATTTTGTGATTTGTGCGATCCAGAAGGTTTTGTGCGATTAGCTTGTGCGATTTCCCTAGTGGTGGAATTTTTCATGGAAAGCATAGGAAAATTTTCACTGTTTCATGTTTAGAGAATTATCCATAGCTCATCTGGATAAGCCGTCTGCACGGTTGAATTCGTTGGATTTTTAGGACAGGCTCTGGAAAATCCTGAAAAAGGTCTTCGACATTATATATCATTGGAATCGTATTTTCGAGACGAATCTAACGGTATAATTTGGTAAAAACAGTTTTCGGAGAAATTTTGTACGGTTTTAATCAGTCAGCAACATTAAAATGTCGAACATGTCTAATTTGAATGAGCTTTTGAGAATGGAGCACGAGGTTGGCACTACCAACAAACCGCCTAAGATGATGAAGGTGGAAAATTATTTGACATGTAAGGACCGATTTCAATCTTTCATTGAATATCAGGACACACGCATGTGGATCTGTATTGTTGATGGGTACACAAACCTAAAACACGATTTTGAGGGCAGACAACGTGTCATAGCCTATGTAAACATGCAAGAGGCCGATAAGAAAATGTATGAGGCTGAAAAGAGAGCCTTGGCTGCTATCAAAATGTCCTTACCTGATGGCATCAAGCATACCTTTAAGAAGTACACTACTTCAAAGGAAATGTGGGATGCATTAGAGAAAAAATACGAGTGAAATGCAGATGTCAAGAAAAACAAAGTTGATCTATTGAATAAGCAGTTCACTATTTTCAAGTACATGAAAAATGAGTCACTTGAGGACATCACCACTCGAT
Source organism: Helianthus tuberosus (assembly GCA_030545235.1). NCBI lineage: Eukaryota > Viridiplantae > Streptophyta > Magnoliopsida > Asterales > Asteraceae > Helianthus > Helianthus tuberosus. The sequence goes on from CM060405.1 coordinate 191,204,932, forward strand.
ACTACCATCTGATGTCAGAAATGGATAATTATGATATAGATTGCTATTCTGACATAGAGAAAAATGACAAGCTGCTCGATGCTTTACCTACTAAATGGGATATCTACACTCTCATGATCAAGTGAGAAGCAGATTATGAGACCAAGGAGCTGGAAGAAGTAGTTGGAAAGCTAAGAGCTTATGAGCTCAATATGAAGAAGAAAGAAACTGGATATGATCAGGTTCAAGATCCAGGGATTTACAATGGGCTTACATCTTCTTCATCTCAGAACGCTTCTAGCGACTCTGCTACTGCGTTTCTTTCGTGTGAGAATGAGCAAGTCACAGTGAATGAGGATGGTGATGTGTGTTTCGTAGCTGCTTCAGGAGGATCAAATGGAGCTAAGAGAACATCGGTTGCTGCTAATCAGAGTAGTAATACTAAGTCGATGCCTATGAGTGTGAAGTCTGCAGAAGAACATCTTGCTCTACTTGCTTCATTCGTTGCTTCTTATGAGAACTACATTCAGGGGAAGATATCTGATCCTGCTACTTTAGAAAAAGATTATGATCAGATTGACCCTGATGACTTAGAGGAGATGGATTTGCAATGGCAAATGGACATGATTTCTAGACGAGTGAAGAGGTTTATGAATCAAACAGGAAGGAAGTTTGTGGGCAAAAGTGTTGGTTTTGACAAGACCAAAGTGAGATGCTTCAACTGTCAAAGTTATGGACATTTTGCTAGGGAATGTCAAAAACAAAAGCAAGAGACTTCGTGTCAGAGTTCAAACAATAGGAATACATCAAACAACTCTAACTCAAGGGCGTTGATCTCTACAACAAGAGAAGGTTCATATGACTGGAGTGTTCACTTGGAAGATGATGAGAATGTCACTCAGGCATTCATGGCAGAGATAGTGCCTGTTGATGATGCTGAAGCTAACGTGGATGATGCTGAAGCAAAAGTGGATGCTGAAGTTGAGAAGGAAATTTAAACTGAGGTAGATAAGGCTGATCAGACAACTGAAGCTGAGGAGGAAAAGCTGAAGTCTGACCATGAAAGGGAAGCTGAAGAGAAAGATGTAAAACACAAAAGAATGGAAGCTCAACTTGCTGCTCTCATGGCCAACCTAGACAAGCCAACATGAGAGGTAAGTAACTCTGCTACTTCTGTTTGCTTTAGATGTCGTGAATTACAGGGTGAAGTTGATCGATTATCAACTGAAAATCAAAGTCTGGTTAACGAAATGTCTAACATTAAAGAATCAATTTTTTTTTGTTAAACGAAATGAGTCTATGTATTTGAAGAAAATTAAAGGCTATGAAGCTGAAATTGAAGCTTTAACTTGCAATTTAAATGAAAAAGCTCAAATTATAGATTTAGCTCATGACACTATGAGTGAGAAAACAAAAGAGGTTTCTGAAAAGTGCAAAGAGTTGTCAGAAGCCCAATTAAAAATTGTTAAACTTGAAAAGAAATGAGTCAGTTTAGAGATTCCACTTTTGTTATGAAATACATGATGGGTGGGTTAAAGAAGAGCAATGACAAGACTAGTGTGGTCTTCAAGGGCTTTAATGAAGTCCCACCTCCTCTTAGTCATGACTATTCGTTCCTACCTGATGAAGATGAGTTAATAGACTTTCTGTCAACATCACCTAGTAGTTCTACATCAAGTTAAGGTGATGTGTCTGAGAGTGATGATGCTAAGAAGGAAAGTAACAACAAACCTATTTTGAAAAAGAAAAATTCACATCCTAAGAATAAAAATCAAACTTTTGTTAAAAAGGTTACTTTTGTTCAAGGAAGTGACATGAAAAACGAAACAACTGTTATTGAAAACGAATCAAATGTAGAGTTTGCTAAAAACAAAAACACAAAAAAATCTGAAACCAAGCAAACTGAACCAAATCCTTCTATGGCATCATCATCAAAACCAGGATCTAGTTCAAAGGCTTCAGATAAGAAGTCTTCGAAAAAGAGATCGTGCTTTAAGTGTCGCACCAAGGGACATGTAGCTAGCTGCTGTCCTAACAAAAAGAATGAAGCACAAGTTATTGAGAAACAGAGAGGGAAATCACCATAGAAGAAAGGTGATAATGAGGAGAAAGTCTCAAATTCTCGAAAGAAATCTGCTCCTAAGCAATAAGAGGGTTATGCTGGTGGTGTAGATAAGGCTGAAAAAGGAACTCCACAAGTTCCTCGTTTTCAAAGAAATCAACCAAGATTTCAGCCTGAATTTAAATCGGGCAGATATGAGAGACCTAGAAATAGTTCACCAAAAATGAACAATCATAATTCAAATAATTTCAGAAGTCAAGGTCAATATCAAAATCGATACCAAACTAATGATGGTCGAACTTTTTATAACAATGGCTTTAGAAATTACAACAATCAAGCTTCTTGGAATCAAAACTCAAGGTTTCAAAGGTCAAATAGTCCAAACACATATAGGAACCCTCAGGACCAGAGACCTTATGGAAATCAAAACCCATTTCCATTAACAGGTCCAAGATACAAGACTCCAGTTAGGAGTGATGGATATTGGATGGATGTTCTTGTAGTTGGTGAATCTGGACGACCCAAGACCATTAAGGCTTAGGTCCCCCAATCTAACTAATCTTTTGGTTGGTGTGTGCAGGAGCTGCTAAGGAGGATTATCAACTTATGGTATGTTGATAGTGGCTGCTCTAGGCACATGACGGGGGATGCAAGGTTGTTTTCTGAATTTGAAGAATATGATTGTGGGCATGTGAATTTTGCTGGTTCTAAAGGTGGTAGGATTACTGGACGAGGAATAGTGACGAATGGGAAGATCACACTAGATAAAGTGAACTATGTTGAGCAGCTTAAACACAATCTAATGAGCGTGTCTCAAGTCTGCGACAAGGGTCACTCGGTCCATTTTAGTAAGTTAGAGGCATTGGTGTTGAAACCGGGTTTGGTTATTCCGGACGATTGGATAGTAATGCGTGCACCACAGAAAAATGATACTTATGTCATGGACATGGGTGCCAAGGATCTGTCTGCTGTGGTGGCGTGTTTACTATCAAAAGCATCTGAAGCTGAATCGATGTTGTGGTACAGACGCATGGCCCATATTCACTATCGAAAAATGAATTACCTTATTAAAAATGAGCTAGTGAAAGGGGTTCCAATGCAGAGGTTTCACGTGGAAGATAAATGTCTTCCATGTCAAAAGGGAAAACAACGCAAGAAACCTCATAAGTCTAAAACAGTAAATTCCATAGATGCCCCTTATGAATTACTTCACATGGATTTATTCGGTCCAGTGAACATGAGGAGCATAGGTGGAAAGTACTACTGTCTTGTTGTCACTGATGATTACTCACGTTATTCATGGGTTTTCTTTTTAGGTACAAAAGATGAGACAACTAAGATGCTGATAGATCTTTTTACAAAATTGGAAAACGTCCATGATGCAAGGATCAAGAGGATAAGGATTGATAATGGCACAGAGTTCAAGAATCAGATTCTGGATCTCTACTGTCTTCGAAATGGAATTGAACATCAATATTCTGCTCCTTATACGCCTCAATAGAATGGAGTCGCTGAGAGGAAAAACAGGACGTTGATTGAAGCCACTAGGACGATGCTTTCAGATTCAAAGCTACCAGTTCTATTCTGGGGAGAAGCTGTGAATACAGCTTGCTACGTCCTAAACAAAGTTTTAACTGTTAAATGTTTTAACAAAACTTGTCATGAATTGATGTTTAACAAAAAACCAAACTTGGAAGGCTTTGAACCATTTGGATTACCCTGCACCATTTTGCGAAACAAAGAAAAACAAAAATTCGGTGAGGTGCCTGACGAAGGCTACTTTCTAGGTTACGTACCAGGCACACCGCATAAAAGGGTTTTTAATCTAAAAACTGGTAAAATTGAGGTTGTTTTTAATGTTGAAATTACGACATACAAACCTCAACAATCAACGAATGGACTTGCTATATTATATGATTATGAAAGTGTTTTTAAATCATTTAATATTCCTATGTTTTCTAATGCAGATGATTCTTAGTTGATTCAAACAGTGATTAGTGAAGACGATGAAGGCGAGTTCATGCCTAGATCAAATGTTGATATAACAGATGCTCCGGAAACTTCCTCAGGTGCTGCTGTTTATGATTCAAGCGATAGTGAATCTGAACCCTTTCAGGGGGAGGATTTCATTAATCCGTTTGTGAATCAGAATATTCAGGGGGTGGTTGGATCAAACCTGGGTGATAATCTAGAAGTTGATGCCATTGCTACTACACGAGCAAATAGAGATCATCCAGTTGACATGATACTTGGAGATCCTACGGCAGGTGTTCAGACGAGAAGAAGCATAGCAGCGAATTCTGTGTTATTTGTTTCAATTGAGAAGACTTGGATTGTGAACGAGTGCTTGTATAGTTGCTTTATTTCCCAAGAGGAGCCAAAGAACATTCATATGGCTCTAAAAGACAATTCATGGGTTGAAGCTATGCAAGAGGAATTGGCCCAGTTTGCAAAGTTGAAGGTTTGGGAGTTAGTTGACCTTCCTAAAAGTGAAAGAGAGATTGGCACTAAATGGGTTTTTAGGTGCAAGAAGGATGAAAGAGGAATCGTGACGCACAACAAAGCTCGATTGGTGGTCAAAGGTTTTAGTCAGCAAGAAGGGAATGATTACAATGAGGTGTTTGCACAAGTGGCAAGGTTAGAAGCAATTCCTTTGTTCCTAGCCTTCACTTCTTTCAAGGGCTTTAAAGTTTACCAACTAGATGTGAAAAGTGCATTTCTTTACGGGAAAGTCCAAGAAGTGGTGTATGTCTCACAACCAGATGGGTTCGTTGATCTAGACTATCCAGATTGGGTTTACAAACTTGATAAGGCTTTATATGGATTACATCAAGCTCCCAGGGCGTGGTACGAGACACTGTCTACACATCTGATCAAAAATGGTTTTGAAAGAGGTCAGATTGACAGTACACTATTCATCAAGAGGAAGAAGGAAGATATTCTGCTGGTACAGTTATACGTGGATAACATCATCTTTGGGTCATCTGATGAGAACATGTGTAAAGAGTTTGAGAAAGTTATGAAGAGTAAGTTTGAGATGAGCGCTATGGGTGAGCTATTTTACTTTCTGGGATTACAAGTTGATCAGAAGGAGGATGGGATGTTTATTCATCAAACGAAGTGTGTGTGTGACATTTTGAATCGGTTCAAAATGAATGATTGCTCTACTTTCAACACACCCATTTGCGAAAATCACAATATTGGCCCAGATCATGAAAGTACTGAAGATGTTGATCCAACTTAATACATGGCGATGATTGGTTCTCTGATGTACTTGACTGCTTCAAGACCTAACATCATGTTTGTCGTATGTCTGTGTGCCAGATATCAGGCTAATCCAAAAGAGTCACACATGAAAGCAGTGAAGCGGATTCTACGTTACTTGAAGGGGAAACCTAAACTTGGGTTGTGGTATCCAACTGATAGTGATTTGAGGTTTGTAGCTTACACTGACTCAGACTTTGGAGGATGCAAGTCGAACAGAAAGTCTACAACAGGTGGTTCTCAGTTCTTAGGAGGCAGGATTGTGTCTTGGCAATGCAAGAAGCAATCTTGTGTGTCTACCTTTAGTTGTGAAGCTGAATATATTGCTGCGGATAGCTGCTGCTCTCAGGTTCTCTGGATTCAATAGCAGATGCGTGATTACGGTTTGGATTTCACTCGTACTCCTATTATGATAGACAATAATGCCACTATTTCAATCACAAATAATCCCGTAAAGCACAGTAGAACTAAACATATTGACATACGTCATCATTTTATACGGGATTGTGCTGAAAAGAGACTAATTGAATTACACCGAGTCGACACACTTGAAAACCTTGCTGATCTTTATACAAAAGCTTTTGATAGAGCTCGCTTTGAACATTTAGTCGAACTCAACGGGATGAGGAATCCTATTACTGGTTTTTCATAAGAATTTTGTAAATAGTTTACTGCCTTCTTTAAAATCAAAAATACAAAAACATTGAAAAATCAAAAACATAAAAAAATAGAAAATAAAAAATGAGTTATCACCATGTCAAAAAGAAGAAATGATAGTATATCAGCAAGTTAGACTGTCACACTAAAACTGAATTAAATTGTTTAAGTGTGATAGCAGCTCCATAATATGATGTACCAGTAGGCAAAAGCATGAAATATTCAACTTACCAATGTGATATAAACCTAAATGCACTGAGTATGAGTGGGGAACATATTAGTTGTGTATGGTTTAATGACCTTAAATCTTGCGTTGATAGGTTGCCAAAATCTGAGGGTTTGGGTCTTTATACTGTTATTTCATCCGGGGATATCAGGGTTGTCCTTCTACTGCATCTAGATACATGCTGACCTAGGTACAACCAGGATATCTTAAAAGAGCTAAACATGCCAAAACCCTGAAAAGGAAGAAGCTCTCCTAGAGAGTCATTCAAATGTGCAAAATGCATAAATCGTACCAAAAATGGTATTTGTCTTAGCCCTCGTTAGATATTTTGGTCTTTTTGCTGTACGGAAGTACTGTCCTGGTCACCAATTATCTAAACGTTGAAAAACAAAACGGATGAATTCGGTATACTCACCTACTACGATGAATCTTTGTGCATACCTTGATCGCGTGGGTACATCCTGAAGTGGGACACACAAGTATATCAGTAATAATGTTACCTTAACGTATCATACGGTAATGGTACTTGAAATGTTCATGCATTTTGTTTAAGTGGACGAACATACTGGTAATCGTCTTGGACTGCTTTTCACGAAAAAATTATATAAAGAATCTAATAGTGTGAAAACAGTTTGATTGTGCTGATACGATCTTCTTACCGGCGATTCTCACAAAAATAGAGTATTTATTTGCTTTCAGAAAATATAAAAATCCAAAAATAGTGTCGTTTTCTGTTAAAATTCTTAACGTACGGAAAACTGTTATTCTTGGAGGAGTTGTTACCGATAGGGGGAGACAGTGTTAGAAAGTGGGTTCAAAGTTTTTAAATCATGCAGGTTACAAGGTGTTTGATTAACTATATCTTAAGTAATAATAATTTGTTTAACTTTGTTGAAAAATTCTTATGGTTTCTCGAGATGTTTGTCTTATAGTATACAGATTGAAGCAGTTTGTTGATGAGAAGTTGATTTGAAGAGATGAGGAGTTTTTTGCTGCTTGGTAGAATCCTCCTTCTACAATGCAGAATGGATGCTGTGAAGACTTACTTGGAAAGCTAAATCAAAAATTGGAAGATTTGGTGATTGGATACATCAGCTTAGGGGGAGTCTGTTGCTGACAGAATTCATGTTGAAGCTGACGCTATCCAAAGACCAAAGAATGTGAGTTTCTAAAGACTAAAGTTACCTTTGCAAGCTATTGTCAAGTGGGAGTTTGTTGGTGCATGTTATGTGACAACAACTTTGGTTTGGTCTTTGGATATAAGACAGAAGATTGGATCATGAAGACTTAAAGAAAAATGAGTTAATTACTGAGCCCAATCAGTCTGAGTTTGTATTAGTTTATTAGGTCCGAATTTATATGTAATTGTACACTGGCCAGAGCCCAATTCGTGTATGGCATGGTTGTGTTATATAAACAACCTTTTGCTACATGTTCAGGGTTAGACTTTTAGACATTCTTGAACAATTGAGAGAGCATTCAAGTGAGAGAGTTATACAACAAACAGAAATCGGCTGTGAGGTTCTAGGGAGATCTTGAGTGATTGTAAAATGTTTGAAGGTTTGATAATCACAGAAGATCAGTTTGAACGTTTTTGTGTTCTTGTGTTGTGTTCTTATTCATCTATACGTTCTTGTATCTGTATTCGAAGATTAATCAAGGAGATTCTGCATCCTTAATTAGTTAACAGTCTTGTTACGATCCATACGGGATTAGGGGACCTACAAAATACCTGCTACAATACATATGTGTACAGAGCACACTCTACTAATTTTGTTAAATATATACTTATGGACGTTATACACATGTGTACATTGTCACACCCCCAAAATCCACATGCGGGGTATCACCGCTTGGAGGCGTGACTGACCAGGATCAAGCCACCAATCATATTGAACCATGTTATTAATAAATGTAAATCAACCAAACAATATGAAAGGTGTTCGAAAACCAAAGTATAGTATCAATGTTTAGCGGAAGCATAAATGTAAAACCCAACATAAGTATAAGTATGAAATGTTATAATGGTAAACAAAGCATTCACGATCCATGTCCACAACGACCGTGCCTCCCGTGCAAGCTCCATGTGTACCTATGGTCCTGCAAGGCATGTAACAGAGAGTCAACAACTAGTTGAGCGAGTTCACAGTTGGTTGTTCAGTTATAGTAATTGTATTGTAAACCGTATGTTCGTTTAGTAACCCATATATCGTATGTACTTGAATCGCAGTCTCCCAGACATGTGTGCGAAGAATGTGGGGGGGGGGGGTTTCCCATGTTTTCTAGACTAGGTATATTTGTATCGCAGCCCACCCGGCATGTGTGCGAAGTTCAAAGTATGGTTCGCAGCCATCCCAGGCATGTGTGCGAAGATCAGTCATATTATCGCAGCCAACCCGGCGTGTGTGCGAAGATCAATTCTATAAGTATCACTAGTCTAGTCGTATCTTATCAATAACCCTTCCTCACCCGAGGACCATATAACTAAGTTCCATAAGCTAGGTAAGTACAAGTAAATAATCCAAACCCATTCCCACCCTGGGAATCCCATGCCTTGGTAAGAATGTGAACTCACCTTGGTTTGCTCGGTATGCTAAGTAAGTGCTCAAAGTAAATAAATCACGTCCTAAAGTGTGCACGTATACACAATCAGTTCGCATTCACGAAGTTCACGTATAAGTATAATCACAGTGGACAATGCATTAATATTCATCGAGTAGCACGTTGCACTTATTCAATGATCATACAAATCATGCACAACATTTAACGGCAGTTAACTAACTCAGTTAACTCTAACAGAATCAAACTAGGTTATGGTGCAAATTTCCCATTCGACGAAACACCCTTGTTTCGTCGTTAACACCCTTTGACGAAACACCCTTTGTTTCGTCGTGATACCCTCAACGAAACACATTCGTTTCGTCGTGTTCATTTCGTCAAGTTTGGTTTCGACGAAACGTATTTGTTTCGTCGTGTATTGCGTTTCGTCAACATGTCTGTTACGTCATTCTATCAGTTACACAAAACCCTAATCATCGCTAACAACCGACATCAACATCTTACGAAGATCATATCGTCATCACCATACAACAATCATCATACAGAACTCACACAGTAATCATTCAGCCAATCATCGATACCATTTATTATGCCAATCATAACATAAACATGTGTTAACCTGAGACATTCTAGCATATATGTTGATCATTACATGAGAGCGTATTCACATGCAATTATGATTACATTACAGTGGCCGACAACTAACTATTGATATCATGCTATGATTGGACCGATTGTGAGGGGATTTGTTGTTTTAAAACTTGATATTTGAGTCAACACATATTTAACTTATTGACCGACAAAAGATGTTGTTATATACTTGTGATTGGACCGAAAGCATACAAGGACTCACTCAATTAATAGTCATATGCTCCCTGACAAATCAATATATTAATCACATGGCTTGATCAGATTCCCATGCCTACAATTCCCAAGGCAATAATTATATACTACCAAGACACAAGCATTCCACCATAACTCGATCATCATACTACCAGTATCATCAAGCATATACATACAAAATAGTCACGACACAATATCATCAAACATATGCATACAAGAACAGTCGAGAGACTAATTTTTACTAACCGAGATATCAGTGGTGATGGTTTGATTGCTAGAGAGAGCCTGGGAGAACACAGAGCTGCCGTCACACTAAGGAAAGGTTCTAGGGTTTTCAATTCTGATAAAGTGTGACGAATGCAGCCGTTCCGTATAGTTTATACGCATACAAGTGTACTGGGCCCTTAATGGGCTTGGCGAATCAGGGGCCGGCGAAACAACTTGTTTCGTCGAGTGTGCTTATGGCGAAACAAATCCTGTTTCGTCGGGTTCCTCAAATCTTAAACAGTTTACAAGTATTCATGCAACCAAACAGTCTAATCATACATGACATATCAAACAAACATCTCCGCATATAATTCCGTGTGTACAATTACAAAGCAAGTAAGCAAACAGCTAGACAGCCAACGTGCAATAAATGCGAAAGTGGAATCTCGGAAACTCGAGTTGTCACATTATCCCCAACTTGAAAGAAATTTCATCCCGAAATTTAGCGTGCGGTTACTGAGGAAGCTAGGTAAGTTATATCGTTTACTGGTTTTCCTGGGGTGTCACATACATAACCGATTATACAACAAATCAACCAACCAAACAACCTAAAATGGCATAAAAAAGAGCACAGTCCACTTATATGTTAAATCAACATTATACTTCAAAAAAATTAAACATTTATACAAAAAAACTCAGCTTATGTGTACAATCAATGATTTCTTACCTTATTAGGCATGCTATACACAGGTGTACATAAACAATTTTACAAAAACTTAACCACACAAACACCCTAAAATCTCATAAAAACAGAGCATTAAGATTTGAGAATCAGATGTGCAACCACTTTCTGAAACATAAGAACATTAGGACTTTAGCATCGTGTACCTTTAGAGGTTGAAAATCAGATGTGTATTCCGGTGATTTGATAGCTCCGACGATCATCTTTTGGGTTTCTTTTGTCGTCGACGATGAAGGTGAGAGAGAAGATTAGAGAGTTGAATAAAAGGTGAATCAAAAAGGGATTTGATAATATTAAAATAGAGAGATATTTACGAGATTACATAATAGTGTAGTTACAAAGATACCCTTATGTATTTAATTAAATAGTACAAATTAACCAAATAATTACAATCATGCCACTCATTTAAAATCTCAAGATCATAAAAATTAAGGGTCCAGATCAATTCACACGGTTCATTCTTGGGGGGTTGTTCACTCCGTTATGTGTTCAAAACGTAAAGTTTTGTCGAATACAAGTTTAATATATATATTTATATATGTTATGTTGTGATATGTTGATTCGATTTTTGATTATCAATACACAAGTTATATATGCCGGTCTGGTTGTTATTATATGGTTTTATTAGGTGAGTCAGTTTAGAGCTTGGTTTCGCGTCAAGATAATATTTATATAATAATATAAATGAAATTCGTGTCGTTAAGGTTTTACCAAGTGTCGTGTCTACTCGTTGACCAAGCTTGACCGGTTTGACCATGTTAACCCGAGCTGAAAACAGACTCGGATTGACCATGTTGACCTGAACCCGAACTCGAACCGCGTGGCTAGGGCTGCAAATGAACTGAACAAACACGAACACGACCTTGTTCGTGTTTATTTGTTAAGAAATATTTGTGTTCACGAATGGTTCATGAACACTTACTGAACGAGATTTTATGTTCGTGTTCGTTTGTTAAGGAAATGAACTTGATTGTGTTCGTGTATGATCGATTTTGATGATCTAATGAGTCAATCAGAGTCAAAATACCACTATCTATGTGGCGGAATCACACAAACAGTTTGAATCAGAGAGAATGAAGTAGAAATAGACAGAATATCACTTTAAACACTGTTTCTCATTAATTGATCACAGAAAAATCCGGCAGCAGTTCGGTTACAACTTCAAGGATCAGTGCCAAATGAGAAACATCAACAGCCTATTTATAGGCAAGACCTTTCGCTTGAAATGACACAGTCCATTTCAAGCGAACACACATCAAATGTTCTCGCTTGAAATGACCTAGTGTCATTTCAAGCGAACTACCATGAAATAACATATAACTTTACATTTTAGCCCCCTATACTATATAAAATTGACATATTAGACCCCTAGACTTAAGACAAAGGCTTTAGACATCGTGCACTAACAAACTCCCCCTTAGATACAGCCGGAGTCTTCAGTCCTTCACAGCGACTTAAACTTTCTTCTCTTGGCTTTGGCTTCTTTCTCAGCAAGTTCCTCAGCTTTTCGTTATCTTTCTTCTTTTTCTTTTCCTCTTCAGCCTGCATCTTCATCCATTTTCCTTTGTTTTCTTCCAACTTCTTGCGTTCTTTTTCAACTTTCTTTCTTTCTTTCTCTTCAAGCGACCACCATTTAGAATTCCATTTACTTTCAGAATTAATGCCTTTCTGAAAGCAAATAGTTACAACTTGTTGAAACTGCATCGCTTGCTCTCTGTCTCCAGATTGAAAATGGATTTTGTTGATGAATAAACATTCAATATCCTTCGCTGAGCAGTTAACCAGCCACATTGGATCATAGATAAAAATATCTCTAATCTCTTTCCCAGCTCGATAAGTAATCACGGCCTCAGTAGAGATACAACTATACACCCAGCCCATGAAACCTTTGTAGAATTCCTGCTCCATCTTGGGCACTGGAATGTTCTTCATCGTTTTCGGCTTTTTCACATTCAGAATAGTCTCTTCAATCCCTGTCACTGGATCTCTCCTTTGAACTCTCTTTGGATAGTGAGGCTTCCAATGCTTGAAGTCTTTTAAAGCCTCAAACTTTATCATGCCCCACATCGCAATATCATTCTTCCTTACAGGATATCCCAAAGTTCGTACTTTTGATAATTCATCCACATCCCACCAAGTGAAATACTTCGATCTCTTTGGTAATACTTCAGTGGTCTTTTGAATTTTCTTTCATGACTAACTTTAAACCACTTTTGACCTTCTTCTTTCTGCATATCTTTAGGAATACCATCGAAATTTTTATCTTTTAGAATTTCTTCAACTTTTCTTCTTAGCTCGTCTCTATTCTCTTCACTAAAAAACTCCATCAGCGTTGGATACTCAGAAGTGTCATCAGTAACACCCTCTTCATCAGTACAGTCTTCAACCTCAATTCTGTCATACACATCTGCATCTTCTACATACTTGTATTCATACTCTGGTTGATGGTTGATGTCGAATGCATTCAGTTCTTCCTCAAAATCAAACTTAAACTCAGCTTCATTCACTTTGAACATATTCAATACCTCATCCAACGTGTAAGTATGCCTTATCTCACCTTCTTCAACATGAGGTTCAATTCGAAGAATCAATTTTTTGACCACATCAACATTCTGATCGTCTACATTCTCCCCCTCTCCAGTTGCATTCTCTGGTTCTTCATTTACAGAATCATTCATAAGATCATCAATTGTTTGTTCTTTTGATGCTTCAGTAACTTTAACTCCTGAGGTGCCCTGATCATCATCATCATTGTCATCATCAGAACTATGACTACTTGCAGAAAATACTTTTTCATCATCATCATCTTCTTCATCATTATCATCCTCATCATCATCATCATCTTCATCATCATCATCAATATTTTCATCAACATCATGAACGCTTTCCAATAAAACCTCTTCGTCAAAGACAACAGGAACTACAGAAAGAGGAATGGGCTTCTCATAAAATTGTTCAGGAGCAGTTGATAACACAAGTGCCCTTTCTTCAGATTCAATCTATTTTCCCTTATCCTTCATCTGAGCATCAATTTCAGCTTGATGTTGAGCTCTAACCTCCTCCCGTACAATCTCATCAAATCTCTGCTCTAGAGACACACCAATCACACTCTCTAATACTTTTCTCAACATATAATTTTCATGTTCATTTCGAGCCTTGATTGCTTCCAACTCTTTATTCTTCAGCTTGAAGTAATTATTTTGTTGATCTTTAAGAGTTTTCTCCTCTTCTAACTCAGCTACTCTAACCTTCAAAATATCAATCTATGTCTGATCAGATTCTACTTTCTTCAGCAGTGACTTGTTTTCAGACTCTAACTTCTTTACACGCATCTCAAGAATCTTTTCACGATCAGCCACTATTTTTCTTTCAGCTGCCAATCTTTTGTTTTCATCCATCACAGCATCAACTTTATTTTCCACATTCTTCAATTGAACATTATTCACAAAATCTAAATCTCCAATTTCATCAAGCCGCATACTCAAATTCGGAGGAATTGGTGGAAAATCTCTGTATCCCGAAGAGCCAGGTGTAGTTTGAATAATTGGTTGTGAGGGTGGTGGTGTTTGGAATATTTGTTGAGATGTGAGTAAGGTTTGTTGTTGTGGTGGTGATTGATGAGATGGTGATTGATGGATTGGTGGTGATTGATGTGGTGGTGTGGGTTGTATTGGAGTATATTGAAGTGATGATTGAGATGGTGTAGGTTCAGGTTGTGATGAAGTTTGAATAGGATCTTGAACTGGTTTCTGGTTCACCAAAATCTTCAACTTTTTAACTTTCTTCGAAGTTTCCACAAGTTTCCTTGCAACTTTCTTTTTCCCTCCTAAGGCAGTTGGAGTTCGAATCTCTTCTTGTGAAGGAACGTATACTTCATCATCATCATTACCACTCTTTTTCCTCTTTTTCTGCTTCTCTATTGCAACACCAGACATGACTCTCTTGTATCTTTCAGTTTCGTCAATCTCATCTTCAGAAGAACTAGTAGTACTTTTATCAACATCATCACTCTGTACGTCTTCAGTCACTTTTTCTTTCTGAGCATTTTCAGCTTTAGCTTCAACATCATGTTCTACTTCAATCTCATCTTCTTGTACTGGTTCTTCCACATCAGGTTCATCAATAAGTAAAGTCTTTGCAGCTTTCTTTGGACGTTTCTTTTGCTGTGAAGATGAACCCTCTTCAATTTACAATTTAGGAGTAGCTTTCCTGCTTCTCCTTTTCTTCTCCTTTAAGAACCAATCATTTCTTTTTTCTTTGAAATCTTCCAGAACTTTCAATTCATCAGCATACCCTGCTTCCTTCATTTCCTCTTCATTCCTCCAGTTCTGGTGATTAACTGGATCTGGATCCTGATAATTTCTGTCTTTGATAGCACCAAAAAATTCAACTTGCTTTGTTGGTTCAGGATGATTTGGATGATATCTTGTCAACGCTTTCACCGAATCATTATCCATATGAGAAAGAAACAACAGATCATTATTCTCATCTCTCATAATTTCCGGATATGCATGATCGATCATCATCTGAATGAATCTGGGATATAACCAAGTCTTTCTTTTCGACTTCACTTCGTCCACCAAATAATGAAATACAACATGTGAAAAGTTGTTCTTTTTGTTCAATACAAGTTCTACCACCATGTTCATGTGGTAATCACGCATAGCATCATAACTTCCTTTTTGGTGACTCAATGCTTGTAACACTGAATGAATAAAAAACTAGAATGGCTTTGTGAACTTTGACTTCAGATAATTTCCACTGTTAAGTGCTCCAATGTAGCTCATTCTCAGTAAAAATCCTTTCACCATTCTTTCACGAAATTTCGTTGGAGAATCCTCTTCATCCGGAAAATTCAATACTTCCCGTACATATGCTTCCGAGATAATAATTGATTTCTTTTCATCATTTAGCTTGACCAGCGAATTGATTACTTTTCCCTCTTCATCATATGTAGCATGCTTCCAAAAACGCTTAATATGAGACTTGAAAACCAAGCGTTTGCCTGTCAAAGCCTTCTGTATTGGTAATCTTCTCATAAACTCCAAAATGCTTTTGAACTCCGACAGCTTTGGAATTCTATCTTCATCAAAATCACAACAACTGTTGTGTTGTGCATTAAACAACCGTTTCGATGGCTGAAACATAACAATAAACAAACAAATTAGGCATTTTAAAGAATTTTCAAATTCAAACAACATTCAAGCGAATTCAAACAAATAGTGCATTTCAAGCGGACACAAACAAACAGTTCACTCCAATTATTCAAGCGGATACACTTCAAGCAAAAACAACCATTTCGCTTGAATCATACTGATTCAAATAATGTCATTTTCAAGCAAAAACAGATCATGACCTTCCGCTTGAAACTGTCAAATATTTCCCAAAAATTTTCAAGATCCAATAACCAAATTAATCACATGGATTTGTTCTCTGCTTGATTCCGAGCACAAGGGTATGTTTTTTATGCATTTTGACTCACCAAACAACCCTAGATGTAAGTTCAAAGTTCTGCATATTCGTCAAACATACACAAACACTCAGATCTGATCAAATCAACAACCTAAAACTGTTCTACACTCAATTCCGACAACCATGTGTTTTGATTTCATTAAACATCAAAGATTAACCCTAAATCTAAGAATTTATAAACAGGTTATCGCCGACACTCAAAAACAGATGAAATCAGGTCAAATCGGTGAACAAACTTACATTCACCATGTTTATAGTTGAGTTAGCCAACTAAAAACACACAATCTAACAAGATTTGGGCAGTATAACGGCCGGAAATCGAAGTATTTTAGGATTCGCATGAAATCGCCTCGGACGCACTTTGAAGCGGACAGAAACAAATAAGCTTGTTCAAGCGAACTCCTTCCACTATTTATAGACACGGCCATTTCGCTTGAAAGTGCACATGCAATTTCAAGTGGATAACTCATTCAAGCGAGATGCTTGTTTGAAGCGGACCCAGTGTATTTCAAGCGAACATGCACTTATAAATTTTCAACATTTTGATTTTTTTCTGATTTTACCGACACACCCAGTCAACCAAGTCCAAGTTAATGACCCTGGTCAACTGTTTAGCCTACCAAGTCCAAGGTAATGACCCTGGCTGACCAAATTATGAAGTTGCTGACTTTCAGAAATGATTTTAAGTTTAAATTAATGAACTTTTCAACTTTTAAGTAATTAACGATCACTTTTCTCAAACTTACTGCTTACCCAACCCTCAAGATCCAGACTTGTTCAGCACACAAGACTTTAATCATCTGATCTCCAACGTCCGTTGTCGAAAATAAAATGAAAACTAAAATCTTTTTGGATTTTGAATATAATAAGCAATAAACTGTACACATAATCTTTTTGCGAGCGTGTTAAGGGATCATATCAGCTGCCGACGAGATACAAGTATCGTTAAGCTTAGATTTCATTCTAAGCATTAAACAATTTGCAATGATTGTCGATATACAGGTCCACTTTAAATTTTCACACAAAGTTTAATCTGTTCAGGATACGGATTTAATGTTTTAAGGCTTAACTTTTATATGTGCCCCACCTCAGAATATACTCCCGTATCCAGATCCCAATATTCAGTCTTACCGGTGAGTATACCTAGATGATATCTGTAAGGGATAATATGCGAGGGCCATGAGAGCTCAGGTCAGAACTTCCGTTCAGCAGAGAGATGACAGCCTCGACTTTAGGTGGGTCCCCTTTAGAGGATCTTTTTTACAACAGCATTAATTAGCAATTTTATTGTCTATTTTTGTTGAGGGCGGCGCTATATTTCAAGCAAGCAGTAAAGTATTCTCCGGGGACTAGGCCATTGCTTCCGCATTATCAGAAGTCCCGGGATAATACCCCAGATATCACTGAGTATAAAGACCTAGTATCTCAGAAAGAGGGACCTTTCAAACAAGATTTCGGGGATTACCCATATATCCGAGAGATGTTCCCCACATAAAAGCAAGAAATTTTATGTTTATATCCCGAACAAACCTACTAAATGTGTAAAAACCTATCGACATATCATTTACAAGACTGCTTAACACATTTTTACGTTACATTTCTTTAGCGTACTGCACTGTCTAGCTGATGTACTATCATTTCCCTTTTTTACACAAACTCATTTTTACTTTTTCAAATGTTTTTGGTTTTTCTAATTTTATCATGTTTTTGTATTTTTCTGCAAACTTTCTCCCCCTAAAAACAAAGACATATTTTTGTGTTTTTGGTTTTTATCAAATGCAGAAAATAAACTGTACAAAACTTGACAACTTTGACGTGGATCACATCAGATCGCCGTCCTCCTCAGCTTCACACTCGATTACCCTCCCAGAAAACAGATTTTTCATCCCGTTCAATTTCAAAAGATAATTAAATCTTTTTCTATCAAAAGGTTTAGTGTAGAAATCAACCTTCTGTTCATCGGTGTGTATATGTTCAATACGGATTAACCTCTTTTCATAGCAATCACGGATGAAGTGATGCCGTATTTCAATGTGTTTAGTTTTTGAGTGGTGAACCGGGTTTTTCGTTATGTTAATAGCCGCTTCATTGTCCACAAAAATTGGAGTATTCAAGAACTACAAACCAAAGTCTCACATCTGCTGTTGAATCCAAAGGATCTGAGAGCAACAGCTCGAGGCCGAAACGTATTCAGCCTCGCAAGTAGAGAGCGCTACTGAGGTTTGTTTCTTGCACTGCCAGGTGACCAGTCGAGTTCCAAAGAACTGACACCCAGCAGTGGTGGACTTTGCATACTGCTTACAGCTACCAAAATCTGAATCAGCAAAACCCGAGAGAGAGAAATCGCCAGACTTAGGATACCACAAGCCGGTGCTTGGGTAGCCTTTCAAATACCGTAAGATTTGTTTCACGATTGTCAGGTGAGACTAGCGTGGGCTTGACTGATATCGTGCACATAAACAGGTCGGATACTTGATATCCGGCCGGGAAGCAGTAAGATACATCAAGGATCCAATCATTGACCGATACAGCGTCTCATCCACTTTCTCTCCACTCTTGTCTGGGCAAATCACGTGGTTCTGAGCTAGGGGGGTTGATGCTGGACTGGATTGAGCCATGTTGAACTTCTCCCGAATATCGTTCACATACTTTGTTTGATGAATGAAGATTCCTTCGGGCATTTGCTCCACCTGTAGCCCTAGGAAGAACTTCATCTCCCCCATTGAACTCATCTCGAACTTCTTTTTCATCACATTCTCAAAATCTTTACACAACTCATCATTCGTCGACCCAAAGATAATATCATCGACGTAAATTTGCACGATTAAGAGATGGCCTGCAACTTCTTTGATGAACAATGTACTATCAACTGTCCCTCTGCTAAACCTGTTGTCCAGCAAATGTTGGGAGAGCGTCTCAAACTAGGCTCTCGGGGCCTGGTGTAATCCATAGAGCGCCTTGTCCAGAAGATAGACTTTGTTCTTGTGTACTGGATCTGTGAACCCCGGTGGTTGACCCACATACACCTCTTCTTTGATTGTTCCGTATAGGAATGCAGACTTGACATCCAGCTGGTATACTTTGAATCCTTTCCACGATGCAAATGCTAGGAAGATTCTTATTGCCTCGAGTCTAGCTACAGGGGCATACACCTCAGTGAAATCGATCCCCTCCTGCTGGCTGAAACCCTGTACCACCAGTCGTGCTTTATTTCTTACGATTACACCTCTATCATCTTTTTTGCATTTAAAGACCCACTTCGTCTTGATCAGCTTCTGGTTCTCAGGAAGATCTACTAATCTCCAGACTCCCAATTTTTCAAACTGCTGCAACTCTTCTTGCATAGCATTCACCCAGCTTTCTTCAGTCAAAGCTTCCTTATATGTTCTGGGTTCGATCTGCGAGATAAAACATTTAAGTGAAAATTCTTCCTGTAAAGGAGCGACAGAAGTATAAAAACAAGTAAGAGATTTGTTGATCTGGTCGCGTGTTTTCACTCCACTATAAAGATCTCCAATAATTTGCTCCGAAGGATGATAAGAGAGAGTTCTTGGCATGACTTCGTCAGGTACGCTCACTTCCGATTGCAAATTCGTGATGTCTAGATCACTGGTGTGATCCTCAGCTTCAGTCGATGCAACATTTGGATCCTCATCAAAGATCGGACCGTTTTCCGAATCTGAGTCATCGGATTGATCAAATGATGGAGCTGGTTCCTCTGGTGGTTCGTGAGCTGTTCCACTCGGACCTGCCTTGTGATCATTTGTACCAGTTGTAGGGATGCTTGTTCCCTCATCAGGTTGAGAAACCACCAACGTTCTAGGTATCTGATCTTGTACCATCGATTGTTGCTGTTGATATAAGTAAGCAAGTTCCTCTTCACTCGGCTCTGTAGGTAGTTGAAACGACTCCCAGAGTTTGTCGTAGTCAAAAAGCAATCTGTGTCCGGGAAGTTGAGGTGGATCCGTATGCTTCTGACAGTCCACATGCTGAACTTCAATTACCTTCTTCAGACATGGTACGAATACTCTTTTTAGCGGACTCGCATATCCAACAAAAAATCCCTCATTACTCTTCGCCCCAAACTTTCCATCTTGATCAATAAATGTACATGGTGATCCGAACGGCTCTAGAAACTTCAGCTTTGGCTTATATCTATGAAGAAGTTCAAAGCAAGTCTTCTTGTATTTCTTCACAGTAAGCACTCTATTCAAGGTATAGCATGCCGTTGCCACAGCTTCACTCCAGAAATAGATCGGTAGTTTAGAATCGGCCAGCATCGTTCGAGCAGTTTCAATGATAGTTCGATTCTTTCTTTCAGCTACACCATTTTGCTGTGGAGTATATGGTGCACTAAATTCATGAAGAATTCCCTTCTCGTTACAGAACTCGAGCATGCTATTATTCTTAAACTCCGTTCCATTGTCACTTAGAATCCTTCTAATAGGCACCTTATACAACGTTTTCATCTTCTTGAAAAGAATCATCAGTGACTTAAACGTTTGATCTTTCCTCTCCAAGCACACCACCCAAGAAAATCTAGTGAAGTCATCAGTGACCACCAGACAGTATAAATCTCTACTAATACTCTGCACATTGACCGGCCCAAAAAGGTCCATGTGGAGCCTTTCAAGCGGTACTCTGATTGAATTCAGCAACTTCTACGGGTGTGATTTCTTTGTCTGCTTTCCTTTCTTGCAAGCTACACAATCATCATTCAAGTGAAAGTTTTTCAAATTTACACCATCAACCAAATCATTAGATACAAGAAAGTTCATTTTTCTAACATGAATGTGACCCATCTTTCGATGCCACATTATCGACTCTTTTTCAGTTGCTTTGGTTTTAGACACAAAACATTGTTTTTGATAATCAGTTGTTGTTGCGATACCCATATCAAGAATATACAAATCATTTTCGCGTGGAGCTCGCAACAATACCATTTCTTCTGGAATTTTGAAACCAGGTTTTAAAACACAACATTCATTTTTAGTGAAATGTACGGTGAAAGACTTGTCACATATCTGCGAAATACTCAGCAGATTGTTTTCCAATTCAATTATATAGTTCACTTTATCAAACTAAATGACTCCATTTGTTAGAGTCCCTTGACCAACAATCCTTCCTCCCTGATTCCCAGTAAATCCCACGTATCCTCCGTTCAAAGATTTAACGTCATAAAGCAATGCTAGCATTCCGGTCATGTGTCTTGAAGCTCCGTTGTCCATTATCCACTTTGAGATATACTATCTCGGCAACCCCTGCATTCATCATAGCAAATTCATTCAAACAATGAAGCCCATGACTTCTTTTCCTGTGGAACACTACCAAACACTAAATCACATTTCCCATCAACTTTTGGAATACTAAAGATCACATTTGGGACAACAGGTTCAGATTTAGCTTTTAAATTTCCATCTTTAATTGGTGAGAACTCTGCAAGAAACTTGTCCAATTCAAATTCAAATTTCTGACCATCACAAGAACTCACTTTTGATTCAGATTTTAACTCATTTTCCATTTTCTTCACCTCAACTGATTGTTTTATTTTAGCTACCCATGATTGAGTTTCAAAAACTTTCGTTTTCGGATAAATCTTTGAAGTCTTTTGGGTTTTCGAAGATTCACCAATTTCAAAAGTTGATTTCGGTATATTTTCGGACTTCAATGATTCACCTCTTTTCAAGATTCGAACAGGGGGAACCATGGGTTCTTTACCCTTAACATCAGTTGGAGTTTTTGGTTTTGGTTTTTGTAAAACAGGTTTCTTGAAAATAGATTTTTCCATCTTTTTGGTACATTGCTTTGCCATATGACCAATCTCATTGCAGCGATAACAAACTCTTTTGTCATATTCAACAAAAGTAGATTTGTAGGTCTCTTCTTTCAATTTCTTCGCTGCATTGAAATCATCAATGGCCTTTTGACTGAAAATATACTCTTTTTCAGCATCAACACTTGGACCAACAACAAAAACATCATTCATTTTTTCTTTTGGCTTTACATTCATCTTTGCCATTTTCTTTTCAAATCCAATCCCTTTGTTTTTAAAATTATTTCCATTTTTCTTGTGAGACCCATTGTTACCTACCCAATCTTTCTTCCCAGAGTTGTTTTGTTTCACAAAAGTCTTTTTAGATTTTGAAAAGAACTCATTGTTTTTAACTTCAGAAATATCAATCTCGACAAGTTTAAACACCTTCTCAACATTCTTCATGTTCACATTTTGGATCGGATACTCAAAATCAGAATAGAGTTTGTCCGTTCCAATCATTGTGTAAACCACCATGATCGGATCATCATTCGTAATCTTTTCTGATTTTGGTATAAACTTGTCCAAAAAGTTACCATCATCTTCACATTCAGAACTGGAACTTTCCAAATGTGTTTTCGCAGTTTCAAAGTCTAAGTTATCACTCTCTTCACCTAACACTTGGTCAACAACGGTCTTTATAACCTGTGACTCATTGTCAGTGTCGGACGGAGAAAATGTAACATCAATACTCTCAGGTAACTCATCCTCAATGGTTCTCAACTTGAGGTTCAATGCAGCTTCCACCCCATCTGGATACTTCTGAGTGTAATGATTCCACATTGGGGGTGGAACACTTTTAAAGACAGGTGTTGCATCTGGTTGTTGAGGGACAATTTGTTCAATCACATATGAAGATGCAACGTAACTCATCAACTTCTTATCAATTCTTTCATTCTCAATTTTTGTTAACTCCAATTGCTTTTTCAATGAAGCTATCGTGTCCAAATGAAAGTTGATTTCCTTTTGTTTGTCAAGAACTGTTGATTTTAGCAATTTTGTGGCTTTATCGTTTTCAAAACTCTCATTTTGAATCATTTTTATAGATTTAGCCAACTTGTCATACGCTTCTTTTACTTCATTCAGATCAAATTTCAGTGCATCAGTGTATTGTTTCAATTCATGAAACTTTGTGTCCTTTTCAAGACACTCCATGCAGGGTTTTGAACAGTTTTCGCATGAAGTTTCAGATATTGAATCAATCTTTTCAACAACCTTTTCCTCTTGTTCAAAATTAACATCCTGTTTACCGACATTATCAGACTCTGACTCAGACACTCCTTTTGTTTTGACCTCCTGACTCTCTAATTTCCCATCAGACTCCTTTTGACCTAACTCTGCTTTGACCGACTCAGTATCAACAGACTCTGGTTTTAAAGATTCTGTGTCTACCTCTTTCAGTTTTGCCATCAAAGTTTTGTCTGCAATCTCTTTCAATGTCTCTTCAGTCATTTCTTTTGAGACATCAATTATCTCTTCAACCGGAACTTTCTCCTCTTCATACTGTGGGCAAAATCCGGTTGTTGGTTCACTGAAAATACCTGCAAAAGAATCAACCACATTAGGAGGTATAATTGATTTTAAAGTACTAGCCAAAACTTCTTATTTGGATTGATAGTAGTAGATTTCTGCAGCAACTTTTTCAAGATCAACCGAACTTTCCTCAGACACATCTTCACAAACAACCTTTGTTTCAGCAACATTATCTGGTTCTTCCACAATCTCAGCAATCAAACCTCTACCCTCACTGCCAGGGATGTATTTATCCCAACTGAATACTTCAGCTACCTTTTCATCATCTTGATTGACTAAGAGAGCTTTTTCCGGCTTGTTTTCGATCTGAGGTCTTTGAACTACAGGTTGTTGATTTGTCTTGTGATAGATCGCCTGTCTGTAGTAATCATTTGTAAAAGGATTTTGGTGATTGTTGATCTCTCTATTTGGACACCCTCTCTTAAAATGACCCTTTTCTTTGCATTTAAAACACGTCACTTTGGACTTGTCAAATCCAAGTTTTTGATCTGGTCCTAACAGATTGTTTCGACCCGTAATCTCCATGAATTGTTGAGCTCTTCTAACCAAGCTAGCCATACCCCATTTGATGTCTATCAATTCGAGCTCTTCAGGATCTATTTGATCATAGTCCTCTTTCGTCATATCGGGGTTTCCTATTTTCCCAGCAACCAAAATCTCGTACGATTCCAGTACTGATGCGAGTAGTGCAATGTGTTGTTTAGCAGCAGACTCTGTAAAATCTTGAGCGTTCTTAATGTTTACTGCTATGTTGCACATTATCCCCGGACCTTGACTCTGATTGTTTGAGTTTGAAAAGCTTTGTGGAGTAGCTTGTTCAGGAGCTTTGGAATTTGGCTCATAATTCGCAAATGGTAAAGACCTGTTGTTGCTTGAATTACTCGATGAAACACCCGATGTTGAATCCGCACAGAAGGCTGTTTGAATCTTAGGACTAAGATTCGTTGTTGCTGGAGAACTGCCTTTGTAGTATAGCGACACATCCTGTTGAATGTTTGCAGAATTCATCTGTTTAATCTTTGTTAACTCTAACTCATGTGCTTCAATCTTCTCTATGAACCCACTAAGATTCATATTTTCAAAACTTGTATTGTTCTTCAACACCATCAGATAAGTTCCCCACTCATCATATGGCAATGCGTCTGCCAATTTATCGATCCACTCCTCATTAGTCTTAGTTATCTTCAATCTTCCCATCTCCAAAACTAGATGGCAGTATCTTTCATTCAATTGTTTTGTGGTTTCACCTTTCATGCCCGTGAAGATGTCAAATTGTTTATTTATCAATGCCTTCTTGCTTTTCATCATCTCTCCACTCCCTTCAAACTTTACTTTCAGTTTATCCCAAATAGATTTTAAATTATCTTCATGCTGTAACAACACCAAGATATCCTCCTTAATTGCCTGTTGAAGGATACTCATCATCTTCTTTTCAGCTTTGAAATCTGCTTTTTCAGCTTGTGTCAGACTTCCAATCACTTTCGCATGACCCATACCATCTAAAGGAGGTTCATATTTCGTATCAATCTTCAACCAGCTCTCGAAGTGGTTTGCTTGAACCCACGTGCTCACCCAGCAGGTGGTCGTGGCTAGGTGCCCAGTAACACTAAACTTTTTTTTAAACATATTTTTACACATTCAGTCAACCAAAAAACTTATTTTTGGGACACATTGAGAACAATGTGTAATTTAAGTGTGGGGGGGGGGGGATGCTAAAACCTTGAATTTTGCAACTCCTAATCACAAGCCTTACACAAAACTCTATTGAAACCGCTAATTACCCCAATTTTTTTCATTTTTTTTACTTGTCTTGGTTTAAATTGGGAATAACAAGTTCTAAAAAGGTTATATTTTTACAAATTTACAACCGATAGCGTCGTGATAAAAAGAACCAACATAGGAAAATTATGAAAATGCATGACAAATCTAATTAAAATTTGATTATATATATTCGATCACATTTTAAACTCATTCCCACAATAAGTGAGTCTTGAGCCTTTATTGAGCATACATCTTTTTCTTTTCAACCCCTTTATTTTAGTAAAAAGCTCAGTTTTCTTGTGACGTTTCGAAAAAAATGGAAGTTTTGCAATAAACAAACAAGTTCCTCAAAGAAACTTTCTTTGAAGATGCTTAGTTTGAATAGAAGTCACAAAAACAAAAACTAGAATTTTCGATATTCCTTTTTATTTCTCATCAAACGAATGGCATCTTCTTCTGGATTACGACGACCGACGCTTTTATGCTTTTAGCCCTTTTTACTAACCACTAACCAAAACCACCTACCTTTAGCCCAAGCCTAACCCTTCCCAAGTCCTCTTGATATTTACAAAGGTTTATAGTTAAAAAGGAGGAGGAGTGATTGCTTGGTAAGCATATGGTAGAAGTAAGTTCCATGCCGGTCTCGAGTGTTTCACAAAAATACATCTTCGGCCGAGTGTTGAGTGATCTCCCGTGAGGTATGTGAACTTGTATATAAATGGAATTTTAAAGAGGCATGTTATGCCCAAATAAGTAATTTCTCTTATGAAACCTTCTAAATAATTCATAACGAATAGGATTGTAAATAACATAAAAATAAAACCCAATAAAGATCTTTGATTCCCGATACTTATGACAAGCCCAAAACTTCTCTTCTACCCAATCTATTTGGGTGTGTAAGCCACATAATAAAGAGTTTCGCTTGAGGACAAGCAAAGATTCAAGTGTGGGGGTATTTGATGTGTGTAAAATACAACATATAAATTATATCAAATGAGGCAAAAAAACTAACCTTTTTTAGTACTAATGTTGGAAAAAGTGTGTTTTTGTCTTCCTTTTATATTTTCAGGACTAAATGAGCTTAAACGAACAAAAGGAACAAATATGCAGCAAAAACTAACATAAATACAAAGAAAAGGAATAAACGTGACATGCCCGACCCCTCAACAGCATCCAAGAGCAAAAACAAGAAACATAAGGCTGACCACGGCCCGTGCTCACTAGACACGGGGGCGTAGTCAGATGTCTGCATAAATGGACAAAGGTGTGAAAGCTTCTACGTCCATCACGGGGGCGTGCCCAGCTCAGCACGGGGCGTGGTCAACTCCAAGATTTGCAGAATCTTGCAAATCTTGGTAGTACAGATACGCTTCTGCAAACGGGGTCGTGCCCAGCGAACACGGGCCGTGTGGAGCCTGATGTGTGTAAAACGCAACATATAAATTACATCAAATGAGACATAAAACTAACCCTTTTTTACTACTAATGTTGGAAATAGTGTGCTTTTGTCTTCCTTTTGAATTTTCAGGGTTAAATGAGCGTAAATAAACAAAAGAAGCAAAAACACAACTAAATCTAACACAAATACAAGAAAAGGAATAAACGTGGCATGCCCGACCGCTCGACAGCATCTTCCCAAGCAAAAACAGAACAAAAGGCTGAACACGCCCCGTGCCCAGTGGACATGGGGGCGTGCCCAAGTGTCTGCAGAAAAGACAAATTTGTAGAAGCTTCTATTTCCCAACACGGGGGCGTGCCCAGCTCCACACGGCCGTGGTCAACGCGAAGATTCACAGAATTCAAGTAAATCTTGATAGTACAGATACGCTTCTGCACACGGGGCAGTGCCCAGTGGTCAAGGGGGCGTGGTCAACTAATACAGACATACTGCATTAAATGAAGAAAGAGAAAGTTGATGGACATGGGGCCGTGCCCAATGGACACGGGGCCATGTCCGGGCTTCTATGCAGGCTATAAATAGGGGTGCTTGGTTCATTACAAAGGCATCCCATGACAAACCACCTCTCTCCCACTTCACCCACACTCCACCACCACCACAACACCCACATCCACCACCATCATCCATCATCCAACATAGAGTGTGTATAGTAGTCTCGGGATCCAAGATTGATAGTAAGAGTTCTTGACAATTAAAGGCCATGTTTGCCTAAGTCTCTTACATCAATTGGTGAAAACAAGCATTTAGTGTAATACTTTTGTTTTTTAATCTTTTTGCACTTTTTATTTGGTTTTGTATTAATGACTTTAATAACTAGTTTCTTATGTTGAAGGTGAAACTTCCTTATCATTTGTCCGTGGTGTCTTGGCGTTATTTTACTGTCTATATAAAATAAAAGATTTGCACTATTCATATCTCCACGGTCTATATGGAGATATGTTGGCTACCTGGTCGGGGGTTACGAGAATGGTTTGGTAAGGTTCTTGCCTTGTTCAGTGTATAGATCCTGCAAGGACCTGGGTCAAGCTTACTAGGACCTCCTTCAATACCCACTGGTATTGGATGGCGGGGGTGCGAATGGCTTGATCCCCTCATATGTAAACTACTATTAATACATTAACCCGGCTACTTGGGATTGTATCCCTGCTGACTCAAACCACTTAATCGATGGTAACGTCGCCTTCAAAAGAGGGGCCTACCACATTACGCATTAATAACTTAATTAATTATTTTACAATAATCCAAACCTTTAGGATTGTATCCTTGCTAACTCAAACTAATAGGTTGAGGGTAACGTCACCTTCAAAAGAGGGGCCTGCAACTATAACTAAGATAATCTCTTAAAAAGTGCAAAAGTGCGGAAAACATCAAAGGTTACACTAAAGGCGAGTCGGATCCAAGTGATTCATCTTGTCTATCTGTTTTATTTTTATTTTTTTTATATTCAACATTTTTGTAACACCTGTGCCTCCACGGCCATCAAACAAATACCAAACCAATGAAATATTATATTTCATACTTGGGATTTGTAAAAATATGTGTATCATTTGCACATATCAATTCTTGTTCAATTTCAAACTCTAAATCGCTTTCTGGAAGGTTATACGCGCACTGATGCGTAAATATAACCAGTTTAATGCAAAAAACACTCCGGAATAGTGACATAGGCTTAACATACCTTAAATAACCTTTACATAACTTAGATATAAGTTTTGGAAGGTTTGGTGTGGTGAAATCAAAGTTTAATCGCTTACAGGGACTAAAGTTGACAAACTGCGAAAGTATGCCAATTTGAACTGTAACAGACATTCCAGAACATGACCATAAGTTAAACATACCATAAATATCCTTCGCATAGCTTAGAAATAGGCTTTGAGGTGTTCGGTATGCTAAAATAAACTTTTGTGTCATTCAGGGACTAAAAGTGTCAAAAAGTGCACAAGTTTGCATTTTTACGCATAACTCACGTTCTGAATACATCCGGACATCCAAAAATTTATGTAAGCACTAAAATATTTTATTTTAGTGTTTGGCATAGGAAAAATCCATTCGTCGCGTCATTTGGTTCGTTTTTCGTGCTTATGCGCATTCCGTCGTAATTAAGCGAACATCGCGTTCGTACGGCCAAACGAACCGACATCCGAGATATTTTTGAACATGTTTTAAGTTCCCTATACTTTAACTTCATTTTAGAGCTTTGAAATGGGGTTAACGGGCCTTAAACGTGTCGAAAATGGGCTGATTGCAATACAGGGACCAAAAGTGTAATTCTGCCAAACTTGGGCCTAGCGGTGCGCTACACTTATAGCGTAGCGGTGCGCTAGGGGTCTGCAGACCAGATGCAGAGTACTTAACAGCCTGTTTTCAGCAGATTAACCCACAACCACAAGTTCCTAATTATCTAGTCAGCTGATAAGGATGGAATTTTAGTCACCATAAGGTCCCGACACATGTACGGGCAAGATTAAGGCACGTTTTCCTTGAAACGATCTTAACGGTGGACCGAATACTATAAATACCCCACCCCCCATTGCTTCTAAACCCACAAGAATTCTGATTTGAGAGCTCTAAGTTGAAACCATTGTTTCATACCTGAGTTCTTAGATCGGGATTAGCATTCGGGGACCCTGGGTAAGTATTCTTTCGTTCTTTTCCTTATTTTACTGCTTTTCGAGTCAGAAAGTCAAACTTTGTTTGACTTTCAGCGTTGACCAGTAATGGTCAATGCGAAGTTCGTTTGAACTTCGCAACGTGAGTGTAATCACGTTGGTCATAGTCCCTTGGGACTATGCCCACTGATTACCACGTTGTCTAGAGTCGTAGGGTAGGCGATCTAATAAATCGCCTATACCTTCGAACTCGACCCATTTGGTCGATCATTAGGATCCGACCAAATACATTAGGTGACCATAGTAGGTAGGGAATAACCTTCCGAGGTTATACCCTATGGTCACATCGTTTGAGTAGTTGTATGATAGGTAGTTTATATGCCTTAGGTAAATTACCAGAATACCCTTTTCATGTATAATTGGTAATTAAGCATATGTAACCTAAACTTTTGTCACATAACTGATTATGTAACATGTTTAGGCATATAACACTTGTCATAGGACTAGTTAGACGGTCCGAACGCGTTTCACGCGCACGACACGTTAAAGTAGCATACGTTACCTTAATGGGTCGCGATGGGTCGAAAGCACTTAGGTTTGGTTTCATTGTAGTATGTAGGCCTTGTTAAACCATATCATATGAGTTCCAACACTCATTTGGTTTACCAAGCCTCATCCTATCCGATCTCCCGATTTAAGTCCGGTTTATTTATATAGTTTTAGATTGCCGACTGATTCCGTGCTCTCTCTAGCTTTGTTTGGTTGTTGTTCAAGACCTCCAAGCATTCTCAGGCGAGTACATTATTCCCCTATTTTACTGCTTTCAATTGTTTTGGGGTGACTCATATGTGCTAAATGTTTTCAATGTTATAACGATGGTTTCAAAAACAATTAAGACGATTTATACAAAACTAATAACGATTTCAATAAAGTGAACAAACTTGTTGGTTGTAGTTACATAACAAATGACATTCATTAGCAATGATCAAGCCGACCAGTATTAGGTTATGGTACCATAGGATCTGACAAATCCCGTTATTTACTACACCCGTGGTTATGTGTGGGTATGGTAGGTAGCGACTGAATCTGTAATTATTAACTTACCCTATGGAGGTTTGTTAATACGAAAACGAGAAGCGACGAAAACGAGAAGCGACGAAAACGAGAAGCGATGAAAGTCACGAAGGTTTGAATGTTATTAGCGAGACGATCATTTAAGTAGTTTCACGACCTAAAACGAATTAAACGATTTACGATTGAGTTTCACACGATGTTTTAACGATTGGGTAACGATTGGGTTTCACACGATGTTTTAACGATTGGGTAAACATTTGTACATGATTTACATTTGATCATGCATTTACACGAAACATAGTATTGGTTTAAACCAAGTTTTTCTTCAATACTTTGTTTTGTGCGTTTCACCTATGGTTTAGTTGATGCATTTCACTAGCCATACATATTATTTTGGTTATACATATTACATGATTTACATTTGGGCATGAACATCACTTTGGTGGTTTGGTTTGGATTAAGTGATTAAGTAACAATGCGTGTGGAATATGATACAAGCATGGTGGATACGCCGCTGGTACTTCCTATATATAAGTGTTTGTATGGTATTACATATTGTAGCGTTATTTGAATCATTTCAGTTTGAGACATAGAACATTTTATACAAGTAACATACTTTTCACAAGACATTTATTTACAAACAACTTATCTTATACAAACTCATTTTACATGGTTATTCATTTAATCATGCATTATTCTCTTATTTATACATATCACCTGAACTTATTATTTTTCAAACGATTTACAAAGACAAAGCAAATTACAAGGTTCATGACTAAACATTTTCTTAAAACAGAAGTCATGAATCTTATTTTCACAAAACCTATGTACTCGCCAGCATTTCTTTGCTGACCTCGTTTTCACATATGTTTCAGGTATTGTTGGATTATATCGATTGATAAGATGCATGCTCACATAGGACTGGACAAGGCCTTAGTGACTCAATAATAATGATAGACTATGTCTAATTTGTGTATTTAGATTTCCAGACGATGTAATTATTCTATATTTAATAAAACGAAACACTTTTGGTATCCATGGTTATGAAACATTAATTCTGTTGCAACACGCCCCGATGTTTCCGCCGCGATTTGTTGTTTTACGCGGTCGGGGTGTGACAGAAAAGATGGTATCAGAGCCAATGGTTATAGGGAATTAGGTTATTAGTAATTAGTAATGCTTTGACCTAGTCTATAACCTTCTTAGGACCCTAACGCGAGTTTACTTGCGTTTAGTCATAAAACAATACCGTCACCTATCCTTAGGCGACGACCACAACAAGAACATAAATTTCAAAACCGCTTTGAAAACTAATCATCTGTTCTAGGATGATTGATTACAAGGTTTTGAACCCTCTATTGTAAGGTTTTGAACCCTCTGTTATATGGTTTTGAACCCTCTATTGTAAGGTTTTGAACCCTCTGTTATATGGTTTTGAACCCCTTTGAGTTTTCAAAAATCTCGTCAAGGTCTTGGGTCTTAAATAATGTGAACACGTGCAAACTGGAAGGGTGAATGCCTGTATTCTGGGTTTTCTGTCTAGGCAAGCACTTCGTATACATCTCATCAGACGCGAGACCAGTTGTGCTTACCTGGGAATTCTTGGGATGAGTGTTCACTTATAGGCGAGCATGTCTTCGCGATACATTATTTTTGACCTATTTACTTTGATTAAATCACCGAGGTCGTTTGTTGCTTTGTAGTAACAAACAAATGACCACTATCCTTGCTTTCATCAGATTTGTTTCATCTCATTCTTTTCGTCTAATTCTCTCACTCGTTTCCTTGTCAGACAATGCCTCCTCGACGCGATACCCGGACCGATACTCGGACTTTTACTATTGAAGAACTCGCAGCCCTGATCTCTCAACAGGTGGCTGCTGTGGTTCCCGGTGTTGTAACCCAAGTCCACGAGATGTACAACAACGGCAACAACAACAACAATAATGCACCGTGTAATTTCAAGAACTTCAATTCTGCGAAGCCACTTAAGTTTTCTGGGTCTCAAGGAGCAACTGCGCTCCTGCAGTGGTTTGAGAGTATCGAGAGCACATTCAGACATGTGCAGTGTCAGGATGCGCGTAAGGTGGAATTTGCTTCAAGTGTGTTTGAAAAGCGAGCGCTTACTTGGTGGAATGGTGTTATGCGAGATAGGGGTGCCGAAGTGGCGTTGGCACAAACATGGGCAGAGCTTCGAGCTCTCATGATGAAGGAGTTTTGTCCCCGTCACGAGATTCGAGTTTTGGAACGAGAGTTTGACGACTTAAAGCAAGATGGGGCTGAACACCGTGCGTACACGGATCGTTTTGAAGAACTCAGTCTATTGTGTCCCACCATGGTTACCCCTCTGGAGAAAGCGATCGAGAGATACATAGATGGTTTACCCGATTCTATTATGGATATTTTGATCGGTGTTAATCCTACCACCCTTCGTCAAGCAATCGAGTTGTCAGCTACCCTGACTGAGTCTCAAGTCAGAAAGGGTAAACTCACCCGCAAGGGTGATAAAAAGAAGGCAACCGATTCTGGAAAGGACAAGAAGAAGGATAAGGGGAAGGGTAAGGAAGGTGAGACGTCGAAGAAATCGAAGAAGCGGAAGGGTGCCCAAAATTTTGCTGTTACAGCACAGACTGCTCAGAACCTGCAGAATCCACCGGCTCAGCCACATGCAAAGAAGGCATATGCTGGTACCGCACCACATTGTGCCCGTTGCAACGGTCATCACGTTGCACAACAAGATTGCAAGAAATGCACAACGTGTGGTAGACTTGGGCATTTGGCCAATACTTGTCGTCTGAGACAAAATCAGGCTGCTCAGGTTCAAGCTCCAGTTCAAGGGAATGCTGCGAGATTCCCACTGGGTTCATGTTTCAACTGCGGAGAGTTTGGTCATTTCCGCCCCAACTGTCCGAGACTGGTGAATGCAAATGCTAACGCAAACCCGAATGCGAACGTTCACGTCAATGTGAATCCAGCACGTGGTCGAGTGTTTAACATCAATGAGGCAATCGATGATGAAGAAGTGAACTTTTAGTATTTTGTATTTCCTATGGTTGTTATCTTGTAACATGTAAAGACAATGCGGTTGCTATATAAATAAAAATTTGTGGTTTTTATTTTTTAACTAATGCAATTGCATGAATGTTTGATCCAACCTTATGATGTTAACACAAAGACAAAACTACTCGTGTGGTTCTGTCATTTTTATGATCACTTGTGATCTCCCTAAGAACCTCAAACACTTGTTTCTTTTAAATCTAAAGTATCTTATCGTCTTGTACCGTTCGAGATGCAAGAATTATCAAAACAGCTTCAAGAGTTGTCTGATAAAGGATTCATCCGTCCGAACTTTTCACCTTGGAGAAACTCCTGTTCTCTTTGTGAAAAGAAAAATGGATCTTTTCAAATGTATATCGATTAACGTAAGCCTAGTAAGCTTACCATCAAGAATCGATATTCCCTACCTTAAATCAATGATCCGATCATCTGCAGGGTACTTCATGCTTTTCCAAGATCGATTTGCATTCTTGGTATCATCAACTTCGTATTCTCGAAGAAGATGTTCCCAAAACGGTTTTCTGCACGAAGTATGGCCATTACGAGTTTACAGTCATACCTTTTGGTTTGACAAATGCTCCAGCCATCTTCAAGGACTTAATAAATAGGGTCTGCAAGCCTTATTTGGATCAGTTCGTCATTGTTTTTATTGATGACATCTTGTTCTATTCAAAGTCCCGAGCCGACCACGATCAACACCTTCGTTGATTTCGGAGCCTGATTGGATTCCTTGTACACCTTAATATGTACATTACAACTCAATTAGGATAAGCCGAATTCCTTTTGAGATCTTCCTATTTTCATAGTTAGATTCTTGAAAATATTTAAAGTGCCAAGTGAAATCCACGGATTGGATTCCTAGTATGCTTTAAATACCCATGTCCAAAGATAACAAATTAAACGATTATACGATTAAACGATTTTGCGATTAAACGATTTTGCGATTAAACGATTATACAATTATGCGATTATGTGTTTATGTGTTATGTGTTCTCCTCTATGTTTTTGTGTGATCCAATTTTCAAATCCTCATAGAATCTTTCGTATCTTTATATGAGGGATTCATAGTAGGATATTCAAAAGGTACTACTTTAAATCCTTAATGGGCTTCTACGTTGTAGTTAAAGACCCTTGGGATTATATGGTACCATTCCATGATTCGATGAGAGACCCTTGAGTGGTCTAGTTAAAGATTGATTCAAGATCTGGTTAAGAATAGCATGTGATGATACAGCTGAAAGGACCCTATGGTGGTCCAGTCACGCTCATCACAGGTTCATTCATATGGTTTTCCTCTACACATTATGGAATACACTGTGTCAACTATGCAAAGAATTGGGTAATTATGGACGCGTACATAATTATAAAAAATTCAGTGCACAGAAACCCAGTAAGATTTATTATGTGTAAGAACCGATAGTGACAACAATAACGAAATGAGAACGATGTAATGGAGGTACGGTGGACGCACCAATGACGCTTCATATACTTGTATATAAGTATCCCTCTTACATTGCAAACATAATGTTATTAAAGTTACTAGAAGTTCAAGAACCCTAACCAATGTTGTTTGATCTTTTCAACTTCATATTTCCAAGCTCTCACAAGTTTCCTCTAAATAAATTTCGGGACGAAATTTCCTAAAGTAGGGGAGACTGTAACACCTGTGCCTCCACGGCCATCAAACAAATACCAAACCAATGAAATATTATATTTCATACTTGGGATTTGTAAAAATATGTGTATCATTTGCACATATCAATTCTTGTTCAATTTCAAACTCTAAATCGCTTTCTGGAAGGTTATACGCGCACTGATGCGTAAATATAACCAGTTTAATGCAAAAAACACTCCGGAATAGTGACATAGGCTTAACATACCTTAAATAACCTTTACATAACTTAGATATAAGTTTTGGAAGGTTTGGTGTGGTGAAATCAAAGTTTAATCGCTTACAGGGACTAAAGTTGACAAACTGCGAAAGTATGCCAATTTGAACTGTAACAGACATTCCAGAACATGACCATAAGTTAAACATACCATAAATATCCTTCGCATAGCTTAGAAATAGGCTTTGAGGTGTTCGGTATGCTAAAATAAACTTTTGTGTCATTCAGGGACTAAAAGTGTCAAAAAGTGCACAAGTTTGCATTTTTACGCATAACTCACGTTCTGAATACATCCGGACATCCAAAAATTTATGTAAGCACTAAAATATTTTATTTTAGTGTTTGGCATAGGAAAAATCCATTCGTCGCGTCATTTGGTTCGTTTTTCGTGCTTATGCGCATTCCGTCGTAATTAAGCGAACATCGCGTTCGTACGGCCAAACGAACCGACATCCGAGATATTTTTGAACATGTTTTAAGTTCCCTATACTTTAACTTCATTTTAGAGCTTTGAAATGGGGTTAACGGGCCTTAAACGTGTCGAAAATGGGCTGATTGCAATACAGGGACCAAAAGTGTAATTCTGCCAAACTTGGGCCTAGCGGTGCGCTACACTTATAGCGTAGCGGTGCGCTAGGGGTCTGCAGACCAGATGCAGAGTACTTAACAGCCTGTTTTCAGCAGATTAACCCACAACCACAAGTTCCTAATTATCTAGTCAGCTGATAAGGATGGAATTTTAGTCACCATAAGGTCCCGACACATGTACGGGCAAGATTAAGGCACGTTTTCCTTGAAACGATCTTAACGGTGGACCGAATACTATAAATACCCCACCCCCCATTGCTTCTAAACCCACAAGAATTCTGATTTGAGAGCTCTAAGTTGAAACCATTGTTTCATACCTGAGTTCTTAGATCGGGATTAGCATTCGGGGACCCTGGGTAAGTATTCTTTCGTTCTTTTCCTTATTTTACTGCTTTTCGAGTCAGAAAGTCAAACTTTGTTTGACTTTCAGCGTTGACCAGTAATGGTCAATGCGAAGTTCGTTTGAACTTCGCAACGTGAGTGTAATCACGTTGGTCATAGTCCCTTGGGACTATGCCCACTGATTACCACGTTGTCTAGAGTCGTAGGGTAGGCGATCTAATAAATCGCCTATACCTTCGAACTCGACCCATTTGGTCGATCATTAGGATCCGACCAAATACATTAGGTGACCATAGTAGGTAGGGAATAACCTTCCGAGGTTATACCCTATGGTCACATCGTTTGAGTAGTTGTATGATAGGTAGTTTATATGCCTTAGGTAAATTACCAGAATACCCTTTTCATGTATAATTGGTAATTAAGCATATGTAACCTAAACTTTTGTCACATAACTGATTATGTAACATGTTTAGGCATATAACACTTGTCATAGGACTAGTTAGACGGTCCGAACGCGTTTCACGCGCACGACACGTTAAAGTAGCATACGTTACCTTAATGGGTCGCGATGGGTCGAAAGCACTTAGGTTTGGTTTCATTGTAGTATGTAGGCCTTGTTAAACCATATCATATGAGTTCCAACACTCATTTGGTTTACCAAGCCTCATCCTATCCGATCTCCCGATTTAAGTCCGGTTTATTTATATAGTTTTAGATTGCCGACTGATTCCGTGCTCTCTCTAGCTTTGTTTGGTTGTTGTTCAAGACCTCCAAGCATTCTCAGGCGAGTACATTATTCCCCTATTTTACTGCTTTCAATTGTTTTGGGGTGACTCATATGTGCTAAATGTTTTCAATGTTATAACGATGGTTTCAAAAACAATTAAGACGATTTATACAAAACTAATAACGATTTCAATAAAGTGAACAAACTTGTTGGTTGTAGTTACATAACAAATGACATTCATTAGCAATGATCAAGCCGACCAGTATTAGGTTATGGTACCATAGGATCTGACAAATCCCGTTATTTACTACACCCGTGGTTATGTGTGGGTATGGTAGGTAGCGACTGAATCTGTAATTATTAACTTACCCTATGGAGGTTTGTTAATACGAAAACGAGAAGCGACGAAAACGAGAAGCGACGAAAACGAGAAGCGATGAAAGTCACGAAGGTTTGAATGTTATTAGCGAGACGATCATTTAAGTAGTTTCACGACCTAAAACGAATTAAACGATTTACGATTGAGTTTCACACGATGTTTTAACGATTGGGTAACGATTGGGTTTCACACGATGTTTTAACGATTGGGTAAACATTTGTACATGATTTACATTTGATCATGCATTTACACGAAACATAGTATTGGTTTAAACCAAGTTTTTCTTCAATACTTTGTTTTGTGCGTTTCACCTATGGTTTAGTTGATGCATTTCACTAGCCATACATATTATTTTGGTTATACATATTACATGATTTACATTTGGGCATGAACATCACTTTGGTGGTTTGGTTTGGATTAAGTGATTAAGTAACAATGCGTGTGGAATATGATACAAGCATGGTGGATACGCCGCTGGTACTTCCTATATATAAGTGTTTGTATGGTATTACATATTGTAGCGTTATTTGAATCATTTCAGTTTGAGACATAGAACATTTTATACAAGTAACATACTTTTCACAAGACATTTATTTACAAACAACTTATCTTATACAAACTCATTTTACATGGTTATTCATTTAATCATGCATTATTCTCTTATTTATACATATCACCTGAACTTATTATTTTTCAAACGATTTACAAAGACAAAGCAAATTACAAGGTTCATGACTAAACATTTTCTTAAAACAGAAGTCATGAATCTTATTTTCACAAAACCTATGTACTCGCCAGCATTTCTTTGCTGACCTCGTTTTCACATATGTTTCAGGTATTGTTGGATTATATCGATTGATAAGATGCATGCTCACATAGGACTGGACAAGGCCTTAGTGACTCAATAATAATGATAGACTATGTCTAATTTGTGTATTTAGATTTCCAGACGATGTAATTATTCTATATTTAATAAAACGAAACACTTTTGGTATCCATGGTTATGAAACATTAATTCTGTTGCAACACGCCCCGATGTTTCCGCCGCGATTTGTTGTTTTACGCGGTCGGGGTGTGACAATTTTTAGTTTTTATTTTTCATGTTTAAAACCTTTTTCTAAATTTTTGATTTGATTAGACGTTGAGGATACATCGGTACTAAAAGCTCTTGTGTCCTTGAACGACCTAGGTATCTTACCAACGCTATACTACGCTCACGATGGGTGCACTTGCCCATATGTGTGTTTAGTGTTAGTAAAAATCGTGTTTTATAAATTTAAAACTTGACTAAAGGGTTAAAAAGGGCTAAAAATATACATTAAAAACTATATAACACTCACACGCATCAAGTTTTTGGCGCCGTTGCCGGGGACACAAGGATTTTAAGAAAGTTAGGAATCAACGGCCAAATTGTTTTTCTTATTTTTATGTTTTTTTAGGATATTTCTTAGATTTTCAGCTTCTACAGAGCTTAGCACGGGCCGTGCCCGCTAAACACGCCCTGTGCCCAATCTTTGGTACTGGCAATCCTGTTTTACGTCAGACAGTAGCTGAACACGGGGCCGTGCCCACTGAACACGCCCCGTGCCCAAGCTTCAGATACTGCAAACAGAGCCGTAAGATCCCGACGGCTGGTAATTTCTGAAGCAATCATGAGTGATACTAATAATCTTTACCTTCACTCCTCTTATGGTACGTGGTGTCAATTATGTGGCGGAAATCATGAAGAATTAAAATTTTATTTTTTAAATTATACTCCCCACTATACAGACCCATTGTTTTCCTGTAGCCTTAAGAGGGGTGAAAGTAAAAATAATCCCTATCTCTCCCTCGAATACTCTCAATTGTCCCTTCTAGATAAAATGCTTCTTGAAGAATTTTTTCAGCTAGAAGAACTAATTCTTTGATGGATAAAAGAACTTGAGATGGATATAACTAATTCATCTCAAGACGATATCCAAGAAGAATTATTGAGATCGCATTCGGATAAAAACAACATCGTCGCTCCCGAAATCACCTCTAACTCTTGCGAAGACTTGAGCGATAGTCGTCCCTGTGTCGATTGGGACGTGAAGGACTCCCCATCAACTTCCGTCGATGCATACATAGACCTGAGCGATTCGACATACACCTTATTTAACGAGAGCCTGGATAAGGGTTGGACTTGTCCACCTACATTTAGCATAGGAATCACTATTTCCGATAACCTCTTGCGTTCTCGTCTAAATCTAGGGCAACCAAGGTATCTCAGGCACTTCGGTATTGTTCCATCCAGTAAGGAACCGCCCGATCCGGAAAATTCCTTAAAATTAGACAAAACTTCATAAACAGCCTCTAGGCCCGGGGCCGTGTCCAATTCAACACGCCCCCGTGTCCACCAAAAGATTCTCGTCTGACTTTCTGTCAGAATACGGACAAAATGTGTCAGAATCTTGTTTTCACACGAGGCCGTGTCCAGCCGACACGGGGCCGTGTCCAGCGTGCTGTCGCTTTCTATAAATACAACAAGATTCCTGCACATTTGGACCATTCCAAAGACAGAGATTTGGTGGGATCTTCACACATACCATCCTAGGTATATTCTAAAGAAGGTTCTCAACAACGAGCTTGTCTTTTCTACTTTTGTCCACTGCCTTCTTCTTCATTTTTACCTCAAACACCTCCATTAGAGCTTGAAATCACCATGGTTTCAAGATTTATTGTGATATTTGTTAGATTTTTATTCAAGGAATCTTGTTAAAAATAAGTTTTACAACACTGTTTTAGGTTATTTCTGCTTAAAAATTCTTCAAAAGACAGAAAAATAGTTTAAAGCTTCAAGATTCCTTATTTCAAAAATCTGCAGAAAGGTGAACACGGGGCCGTGCTCAGTGAGCACGGGGCCGTGTCCGAGGTACCGTTTCACTAAAATGAATTCGTTTCGGTTTGTTTTCTTAGAATGTCGAGCAGAAACAGTGGAACATCATCATCACACTTAAGAAACAACCGACAAGGGAGGAAGTTATCGGTAGAAGACTCTCTCGTCAACTATGTCTATGCCTTGAGGGAGGCCATAGACGAAATGACGGGGGTTGAGGAAGCTCTGGTCGACCGTATCAATCATTTATAGGTGGGTCTAGAAGGGTGTCTTAGGGAGGTCAACCTTTTGCACCAAAGGTTGAATTTCCTCGCTTCCCCTCCTTTGGTACCAATCATTACACAAAGGGCATGGAATGTGGTACCAGAAGTTATCATACCGGCCGAGTGGTATGCCGTGCATGCAGACCCCCCTCAAGACATACTCCCCGGGGTCCCGGTTCCCGCCGCTCCTCCCCCACAAGATGTTGAGGAAAATGAGCCCGCCTTCTTCCTCCTGAAAGAGATTGAGGAATGGCTCAACGACATCTAGGGGATACCTCTCGGCTCCGAGTTCGACAATACCCACGAAATACCGGGAAGCTATTTCTGGGCTTTTGATATTCATATAATAAGGGTAGAACTCATTAGGATGATTTCATGTATCACTTGACCTAACTATCTTAGGAACTTTCTTTTTAACTTTCAAGCTTTCTTTATTTTTCTAGGACCTTATTGTAATTCTCTCTATTTAATGAATGATGGTTTTCAAAATTTTTGGTGTTTGGATGATGTTATAATGGGTAAAACACACTTAGATGGTGAAGGATACTAAGGGAGACTTGAACCAACATCCCATGCACAAAAACAGAGCCTCCCGAACATTTTTCTTCATTACAGCAAGTTCAGCACGGGCCGTGCCCAGTCAACACGGCCCCGTGCTCAAGGGTCTGCAGAAAAACGCCCAGTTCAGGTAACTGGACACGGGGCGTGTTCGTTTGACACGCCCCCGTGCCCAGCCTTCTGTTACATTTTGTTACTTTCTGTTACTGGCAGTCTGAACACGGGGCCGTGCCCGGACACCACGGCCCGTGTCCAGGTGCCCAGTAACAGAAAATTTTTGTTTAACACACCTTTTTACACATTCAATAAACCAAAAAACTTATTTTTGGGACACATTGAGGAAAATGTGTAATTTAAGCGTGGGAGGGATTCTAAAACCTTGAATTTTCCCAGTTCTAATCACAAGCCTTACACAAAACTCTATTGGAACCGCTAAACACCCCAAATTTTTTCAAAAACTTTTCAATTTTTTTTACTTGTCTTGGTTTAAATTGGGAATAACAAGTTCTAAAAATGTTATATTTTTACAAATTTACAACCTATAGCGTCGTGATAAAAAGAACCAACATTAGAAAATTATGAAATGGCAAGACAAATCTAGTTAAAATTTGATTATATATACTTGATCACATTAAAAACCCATTCCCACAAAAAGTGTGTTTGGAGCCATTATTGAGCATACTAATACACATCTTTAAACTAAATGCTCATTTTTCGTTTCTTGTGTGAATAGCCGCTTGGTTTCTTACGACTCTAGAACTTGCCATGACAATACATTCCCGGTCCTTACCAACTTAAACCCAAGTAAGTAAATGATGGAGGGATTAGAACTAACCCTTTTTATTTCAACACCATTATTTTTCTTTTTTTTTACCACCTACCCAAAATCTCCCTAGTTAACCCTTTTAAGCCTAAACCTTTTCATTTCTAAACCCAAAACAAACACCCTTTACCCACCAAAACCCTTTTTCATTTTAAACCCTTTATTTTAGTAAAAAGCTCGGTTTCCATGTAACATTACTTATTAAAAATATACATATATATATATATATATATATATGAAGTATTGCAACAAGCAAACAAGTTCCTCAAAAGAAACTTTGTTTGAAAAATACTTCGGTTGAATAAAAAGTCACAAAAACAAAATGTTTTACGAAAACCGACGCTTTTTACGCTTTTCGCCATTTTCTACTAACCACTAACCCAAAACCACCTACCTTCAACCCAACCCAAGCCTAAACCTTCCCCAAAAGTCCTCTTGATATTTACAAAGGTTTATAGTTAAAAAGGAGGAGGATTGATTGTTTGGCAAGCATATGGTAGAAGTAAGTTCCATGCCGGTCTCGAGTGTTTCACAAAAATACATCTTTGGCCGAGTGTTGAGTTATCTCCCATGAGGTATGTAAACTTGTATATAAATGGAATTTTAAAGAGGCATTTTATGCCCAAATAAGTAATTTCTCTTATGTAACGTTCTAAATAAATCATAACGAATAGGATTGTAAATAACATAAAAATAAAACCTAATAAAAATCTTGGAATCCCGACACTCTTAACAAGCCCAAAATTTCTCTTCTACCCATTCCATTTGGGTGTGTAAGCCACAAAATAAGGAGTTTTGCTTGAGGACAAGCAAAGATTCAAGTGTGGGGGCATTTTATGTGTGTAAAACCCAACATATAAATTACATCAAATGAGGCATAAAACTAACCCTTTTTTTAGTACTAATGTTGGAAAAAAGTGTGCTTTTGTCTTCCTTTTGTATTTTCAGGGTTAAATGAGCGTAAATGAACAAAAGAAGCAAAAACACATCTAAATCTAACACAAATACAAGAAAAGGAATAAACGTGGCATGTCCGACCCCTCGACATCATCTTCCTAAGCAAAAACAGAACAACAGAAGGCTGAACACGCCCCGTGCCCATCGGACACGAGGGCGTGCCCAAGTGTCTTTAGAAAAGACAAAGTTGTAGAAGCTTCTATTTCCCAACATGGGGGCGTGCCCAGCTCCACACGGCCGTGGTCAATGCTAAGATTCGTAGAATCCAAGCAAATATTGATAGTACAGATATGCTTCTGCACACGGGTCCGTGCCCAGCGGACACGGGGGCGTGGTCAACTAATACAGACAAGCTGCTATAAATGAAGAAAGAGAAAGTGGATGGACACAGGGCCGTGCCCAATGGACACGGGGTTGTGTCTGGGCTTCTTTGCAGGCTATAAATAGGATGCTTGGTTCATTGCAAAGGCATCCCTTGACAAACCACCCCTCTCCCACTTCACCCACACTCCACCACCATCACAACACCCACATCCACCACCATCATCCATCATCCCTCATCCATCATAGAGTGTGTGTAGTAGTGTCGGGATCCAAGATTGATAGTAAGAGTTCTTGACAATTAAAAGCCATGTTTGCCTAAGTCTCTTACATTACTTGGTGTAGACAAGCATTTAGTGTAATACTTTTGTTTTTTAATCTTTTCGCACCTTTTATTTGGTTTTGTATTAATGACTTTAATAACTAGTTTCTTATGTTGAAGGTGAAACTTTATTATCATTTGTCTGTGGTGTCTTAGCATTATTTTACTGTCTATATAAAATATAAGATTTACACCATTCATATCTCCACGGTCTATATGGAGATATGTTGGCTACCTGCTCGGGGGTTATGGGAATGGTTTGGTAAGGTTCTTGCCTTGTTCTGTGTATAGATCCTGCAAGGACCTGGGTCAAGCTTACTAGGACCTCCTTCAATACCCACTGGTATTGGATGGCGGGGGTGCGAATGGCCTGGTCCCCTCATATGTAAACTACTATTAATACATTAACCCGACTACTTGGGATTGTATCTCTGCTGACTCAAACCACTTAGCCGAGGGTAACGTCGCCTTCAAAAGAGGGGCCTACCACATTACGCATTAATAACTTAATTAATTATCTTCCAATAATCCAACCCTTTTGGATTGTATCCTTGCTGACTCAAACTACTAGGTTGAGGGTAACGTCACCTTCAAAAGAGGAGCCTACTACTATAACTAAGATAATCTCTTAAAAAGTGAAAAAGTGTGGAAAACATCAAAGGTTACACTAAAGGCGAGTCGGATCCAAGTGATTCATCTTGTCTATCTGTTTTATTTTTATTTTTTTATGTTCAGCATTTTTAGTTTTTATTTTTCATGTTTAAAACCTTTTTCTAAATTTTTGATTTGATTAGACATTGAGGATAAACCGGTACTAAAAGCTCTTGTGTCCTTGGACGACCTCGGTATCTTACCAACGCTATACTACGCTCACGATGGGTGCACTTGCCCATATGTGTGTTTATTGTTAGTAAAATATCATGTTTTATAAATTTAAAACTTGAGTAAAGTGTTAAAAATGGCTAAAAATATACATTAAAAACTATATAACACTCACACGCATCAAGTTTTTGGCGCCATTGCCGGGGACACAAGGATTTTAAAAAAGTTAGGAATCAACGGCCTAATCTTTTTTCTTATTTTTATGTTTTTTTAGGATTCTTCTTAGATTTTTAGCTTCTGCAGAGCTCAGCACGGGCCGTGCCAGCTGAACACGCCCCTTGCCCAAGCT
This sequence comes from Helianthus tuberosus, assembly GCA_030545235.1. Lineage (NCBI taxonomy): Eukaryota > Viridiplantae > Streptophyta > Magnoliopsida > Asterales > Asteraceae > Helianthus > Helianthus tuberosus. The sequence continues at coordinate 191,249,445 of CM060405.1, forward strand.
TCAGATACTGTAAACAGAGCCGTAAGATCCCGACGGCTGGTAATTTCTGACGCAATCATGAGTGATACTGATAATCTTTACCTTCACTCCTCTTATGGTACGTGGTGTCAATTATGTGGCGAAAATCATGATGAATTAAAATGTTATTTTTTAAATTATACTCCCCACTATATAGACCCATTGTTTTCCTGTAGCCTTAAGAGGGGTGAAAGTAAAAATAATCCCTATCTCTCCCTCGAATACTCTCAATCGTCCCTTCTAGATGAAACGCTTCTTGAAGAATTCTTTCAGCTAGAAGAACTAATTCTCCGATGGATAAAAGAACTTGTGATGGATATAACTAATTCATCTCAAGACGACATCCAAGAAGAATTATTGAGATCACATTCGGATAAAAACAACATCGTCGACCCCGAAATCACCTCTAGCTCTTGCGATGACTTGAGCGATAGTCGTCCCTGTGTCGAATTGTGACGTGAAGGGCTCCCCATCGACTTCCGTCGATGCATACATAGACCTGAGCGATTCGACATGCACCTTCTTTAATGAGAGCCCGGATAAGGGTTGGACTTGTCCACCTAAATTTAGCATAGGAATCACCCTTTCTGATAACTTCTTGCGTTCTCGTCTAAATCTAGGGCAACTTAGGTATCTCAGGCACTTCGGTGTTGTTCCATCTTGTAAGGAACTGCCCGATCCGGATAAATTTCTTAAAATTAGACAAAACTTCATAAACAGTCTCTAGGCACGGGGCCGTGTCCAGGTCAACACGCCCCCGTGTCCACCAAAAGATTCTCGTCTGACTTTCTGTCAGAATACGGACAATATGTGTCAGAATCTTGTCTGCACACGGGGCCGTGTCCAGCGTGCTGTCGTTTTCTATAAATACAGCAAGATTCCTGCACATTTGGACCATTCCAAAGACAGAGATTTGGTGGGATCTTCACACATACAATCCTAGGTATATTCTAAAGAAGTTTCTCAACAACCATCTTGTCTTTTCTACTTTTGTCCATTGCCTTCTTCTTCATTTTTACCTCAAACACCTCCATTAGAGCTTGAAATCACCATGGTTTCAAGCTTTATTGTGATATTTGTTAGATTTTTATTCAAGGGATCTTGTTAAAAATAAGTTTTACAACACTGTTTTTGGTTATTTCTGCTTAAAAATGCTTCAAAAGACAGAAAAATAGTTTAAAGCTTCAAGATTCCTTGTTTCAAAAATCTGCAGAAAGGTGAACACGGGGCCGTGTCCGAGGTACTGTTTCACCAAAATGAATTCTTTTCGGTTTGATTTCTTAGAATGTCGAGCAGAAATAGTGAAACATCATCATCACACTCAAGAAACAACCGACAAGGAAAGAGGTCATCGGTAGAAGACTCCCTCGTCAACTATGTCTATGCCTTGAGAGAGGCCATAGACGAAATGACGGGGGTTGAGGAACCCCTGGTCGACCGTATGTAAGGACCTGCACGAAATTGTCCTAAAACACTCCGTAAGTAGAAACGCGGACCCCTAAAACCCTAATCCTTATGAAAAATCAAGAAAATTCAGTTTGATTGATCTGTCGCGGGCCGCGTAAGACTTAAGGATAGTCTATGTAAGGCGCGACAGCCTGACCAAACTCCGGATAACGATAAGAGCCACGTGTCAACCACGTGGCAGACCTACACCATGACACGACAGCCCTAGCCGTAGCTAGGGTGGCCCTCACGCGCTGCGTAAGATGCCCCCTCGAGTTTACGCGGGCCGCGACAAAGTAAAAAATTTGCTATAAATTGGACCTTGCATGGCCTTTCTCCTGTGTTCGAATTTCACTTTGAAAACATCAAAATTCTGCTTATATACGAGTGTTTAAGAGTCGAAACGCTGCTATGGTTACAGGGTAATAACTCGATCACTGCTACGATACAATGTCCGATTGATTGAAACCGATCTGATGGATGTTTAAGTGCTGCTCGAATTCGGGCTATACTTTGTCATTCGTCGTGAGGGTTTTGATTTCGTGAGCTTATCGTAAATGTTGTATTAAGTTACTAACCTAGTTTGGTTTGCATTATTTAAGTAGGTTACCAGGCTTAATCAGTAGGCAAAATCTGTCCAGTAAACTTGCAATGTGAGTCATTCTCTTTTTATCCAAAAGTGTTTTACAATACCTAAATGTGTTCCAGTTATATTTTACAGGAATTAAGTCTTTATTATCTTAAATTACTGGCAGTAAGTGGGGTATTGTGCACAATTACTACTGTTTTATCACTTTTAGGTGAAAGGACCTAAATAGTGATACACATCACTTTTGGGTGAACGGACCCAATAGTGGTATGACCACAGTCATAGATCCGGTCGAGTGACAACTGAACCAGCTAATTATAAGATAGGGTGTTGGGATCGAACCCTACCAGAGGAACAGATAATTAAAGCCAAAACTGGGTCAGAGCAGTGGATCCAGAATAAGCAGATGTTACATACAAGTCTCTCCCCTTGAAAGTGGTTTCAACATCTGCTGACCTCCTATCTACTGATCGTACAAGCCACTGACCGTCAATCTGCTGCTCTAGTAAAGGCTGATGGAAGACTAAAGCTCTGCTGCTCAATCTACTGCCTTGAGTCAAGTACTGCTGATCCGGACAAGCACTGTCGGGTTCACAGCAGTGGAAGGATGCAGCAGTTGTTTAAGTGTCTTTTATGTAATGTAATAAGTAGTAGTTAGTATAGCAGTGTTTGTATAGATCAGAGGTTAGAGTTTGTTAGGAGGTTAGATGTCACTTTCATGGTGATGTCAGCTTAGATGCTCAGTGGTTTGCTAGTGCCTATAAATAGAACAGTGCTCTGTACTGTTCCATCAGCTCTTTGCAAACTTGTTTTCCTGCACGAACAAACGCTGAGCTCTGGCTGAGGGGGAGTTTGTATTAAGCATTACATTGTAATCGGTGTTGAAACTAAATTCAATCTTTCGGTTCTTGGTAGAAAATGTCTTGATCAAAGCAATACTCTCGTTTGATTGTATGCAAAGTTTGTTTTCATCTTAATTCCGCTGCACAACTCATCCATCTTCATCTTAATTTCAAACGAAAAATACAATCAAAATCAAACTCAGATCCAACAATTGGTATCAGAGCTTGGACAGTCAAATTTGATTTAACAGTCATTTTGACATAAATAGTTCAGCTCAAAATCGTTGATATCGATAGTTTGTTCGTTTGTGTTGAAAAACAGAGCAAGGTTTAATCACCATTAAAGTTGATTAATCAGTGCCTGTAAAACAACCAGGATGACGTCACAATCACAAGATGATAAGAATAACATTGGCTCTCTTTTTAAACCACCCATGCTTAAAAGAAATGAATACAACATCTGGGAGCGAAGGATGGGTCACATCCTTGCTCAATAGAACACTGGATGTTGGAGGTCTGTTGTCTTTGGTCCCCATGTTCCTACGGTGCCAAGTGCTGAGGATCCAAAGAAGTTCGTTCCTAAACTTTCTGAAAACTATACCGAAATTGATTTTCAAAAGTTCGAACTCGATGCCAAAGCATTTAGCATCATAGCATCTGTATTACCAAATGAGATCTATGCTGGACTGTTACATTGTAACAGTGCTAAAGAGCTATGGGATGCATTAAAGGAACAGTTTGGGGGAACTGAAGAAGTCATTGAAAACAATAGGGAAATTCTGAATCAGCAGTATGAAACATTCTGTCACATCAAGGGTGAATCATTGACTCAGCAATTTGAGCGATTCAGTTATCTCATTAGTGAACTAAGGCTTGTTAAAGTAACTTTTCAAAATTCAACTCAAAATAGCAGGTTCCTTAGTTCACTACCAGAAAAATGGGACACCATAGCTTTTGTCACTAGAAACTCAGCTGAGTTCAAAGATCTGACCCTAACCCAACTCCATGGTAGACTCCTTACCTATGAAAGGGAGTTAAACCAGAAAAGGAAGTTGCAAGAGTCTGGAAAAGTTGCTGATGATTATTCATTCGGTAGCACAGCTCTTTTGGGTCAGGAAGAATCTGGTAGCAGCAGTAAGGAACAGAGTTATGATCATTTCATTGATATAACAGCTGGTGGTAACTTTACCAACCCTGATCCTCACTCTGCAAATTTTGCTTTTACTGCAAACACTGAAAACCAGATGTCAGATAATTTGTGTTTTAAACTCAATGATTTACAACATTTTGATCCCACTGGCTTAGAAGAGATGGACATCCTGCACCAATTGGCTTTGCTCAGTGTTAGAACTAGCAAATTCTACAAAAGAACAGGGCGAAAATTCCCAAGATTACATGGGAATCTAAGGGTTGGGTTGGATAAATCGAAAATCAAGTGTTACAAGTGCAATAGGCTAGGTCATTTCGCTAGGGAATGCAGGAGTCAAACTACTGGTCCTATAATCACTCATCCTAGCTCAAACCCTAGACCTCAAAATCAAAGCACTGTGCACTATACCCAATATACCCATGCAGCACATGTTAACATTGCTCATTATGCTGTTGCACCTGTGCCTGTGCATTATGTCCAAACCACTGTTCCACAGATTCAATATGTTCAAACCCCTGTTCCCCAGGCACAAGTGCAACCTGTTGCACCTCAAACAGCTGCTCCAGCAGTGGTACAACCAGACCAGCAAAGCTTTTTCACTCAAGGCTTTGTTGACTGGAGCAGTATGCCTGATGAGCTTAGTGATGAAAATTTTGCTCTCTATGCCTTTAATGAACCTTCTAATGATGAATTTTGTTTGATGGCTTTAGAGTCAATACCAGAGGGGGTTGAAACTAAAGGTGAACAACTAAGTGTTGAAACAGTGGATGAGGTGACTGAAGCAGTGGTTACTGCTGTGGCTGGTGAACTACTGCTGGGAGAAAGTTCAGGAACCCTGATTGAACCACTGACAGATCCATGGTCCAAAGAGGACAAAGAAGAAGAGGAAGAGATAAGAGCAGGTGAGAAAGAAGCAAGAGCTGATGATGAAGAGGATCATCAATGTGATTGTGCAATGATGGCTGCTGCCAAGGTATCACCTCAAGTTCTTGAAAAACTGTGTTCAGACAATTGCATTATTGCTTTTGCTAACATCAAAGAGGTAAATGAAAACCTTAGGAACAAAGTCTTGTCTGATGAAGTCAAATTTGAAAAGTTGTTAAAAGAACTTAGAAACAAATTGGCTGAAAAAGATAAAGAGATCAGCAGTCTGAAAGAAGAGCAGAGCATAACCAAAACTCAACTCCAAACTATGGTAGAAAAATACCAAGTTTGTAAAAAGGAGTTAGAGTCCACCCAGATTACCTGTGAAAAATGGGTGGAATCTTGCAAAGGGTATGAGGTTATGCTTGAAAAACAGATTAAAAGCAATGTAAAATTTGGTGTTGGTTATAGAAAACATGATGATGAAAACACTGCTTTTGAAAAATCTGTTCAAACCACTGATGTAACACTGAGTTCATCCCCACAAACAAGAATGGCCAAGAAGTGAAAATCACTGATAAACTTGGTAACAAAATCACACTTGACAGACCAATGGGATCCTCTACTTTTGAGGAGCTTGAAAATTATCAGTTTAAACCAAAATGGTCTGATGAGTGTGATATTCTTGAAAATTTCAAGCCCATGGACTTTACATCAACTGATGGTGTTAAGGCTCCAAAAGCTAAAGTCATTCCTCTCAAGGATATCCCAACAGAGGTTAAAACCTCTGCTTCAAAGGAGCCCGAAAAGAGAAAGAAGAAAGAAAAGATCAATAACCTGTTTTGTGAATTCTGTGAGAAAAGAAATCATCTAACAAAAGATTGTTTCCATTTAAAAGCTTATGATTTGAACAAAACAAGTGTCATTGTTCCAGCTGAGAGTTGCATTGTTTGTGGTAAAACAAACCACAAAACTCAAGCATGTGTGTATCTCAAAAACTTTGATGTGAAAAAGAATGAGTACATTGCTAAAACATCCTTGAGTCCATCAACATCATCTGTCAAATTCACCAAGAACCAACCACTGTTTGTGCCAGTTCAAACAGCTGTTACAAAACAGCTAAACCAAACATCTGTCAAAAGAGATGTTCAGGTTACTGATGCACCCCCTGCCAATCAGTTCAGAAAAGGCAAGGAAAAACAGTCTTACCAAAGGATTCCACACGTTTATGAGGCCTACAAAAGGCCCTCTAAACCAAAAGTGAACAGGCATCCTTTTGGGTACCAACAGGTGATTGGTCAAGACCCCCAACAGTGGTTAGCAAGAAACAGTACTAAAACTATCCAAACCCCTGATCTAACCACTGTCCATCAATGTGCATCCATCCCAGACACTGTTGAGACCCCATCCAAAGCCTTATTGGCTTTGGAAACCCTAATGAACTAATCCTTTTACTTCATGTGCAGGGAGCTTATGCCTGCTTAGATAGCCTTTGGTATGTTGATAGTGGAGGCTCCAGGCACATGACTGGATGTAAAGCCCTACTCAAAGATTTCAAAATTCATGGAGGGGGTGATATATCCTTTGGGAATAACAGTAAAGGGAAAGTTCTGGGGTCTGGTACAGTACAATCTGGAAATATAAAATTTGAAAATGTCAATCTGATAGACAGTCTGAAATTCAACCTCCTGAGTGTATCACAAATGAGTGACAAGGGTTTTGGGCCATTCTTCACAAAGGAGTGTTGTAGGATTGTTGGACTAGAAATGGTCAAAAAGATTGAAGCAATAATAAAAACTGGTCAAACAAAACTTGTTGCTCAAAGAAGTGGCAATGTTTATGTTGTTGATATGTCAAAAGAGTGTCCCAGAGCTGATGCATGTCTGTTCTCAGCTGCCTCTAACAAAGAGACAGAACTTTGGCACAGAAGGCTGGGGCACACAAATCTTAAGACAATCACTGAAATTTCAAAAAATGGTTTGGTGAGAGGCCTACCACAAAAATTGTTTTCATGTCCTGAACATTGCATTTCCTGTTTAAAAGGAAAACAGCATAAAAGTTCTTATAAGTCCATTGAAGAGTCCAAAACAAACCAGTGTTTGCAAATGCTACACATGGATTTGTTTGGCCTAGTTCAAGTCATGAGTCTCAAAAAGAAGAGATATTGTCTGGTTATTGTTGATGACTTTTCTAGGTTTACATGGACTTTCTTTTTGCACTCAAAAGATGAGACTGCAGGCATTTTGCAAGACTTTGTGACACAGGTTGAAAAGCAATTTGACCTTCCAGTGAAAAGCTTCAGGAGTGACAATGGCACATAATTTAAAAATAAGGAGTTGGATGCCTTCTGTGTGAAGAAAGGGATTGTAAGGCAGTACAACATCCCTAGAACACCAGAGCAAAATAGGGTAGTTGAAAGAAAGAACAGAACTTTGATTGAGGCGCCAGAACCATGCTTGCTGATTCAGGTTTGCCATTAACTTTCTGGGCAGAGGCAGTAAACACTGCTTGCTATGTCCAGAACAGAGATTTAATAAACCCCATGCACAAAAAGGCTGCTTATGAAATTCTGTATAAAATCAAACCACTGATCTCATATTTCAAAGTGTTTGGCTGCCCATGCTTTATTTTGAACTTAAAAGATTCCATTTCAAAATTTGCAGCCAAAATTGATTGTGGTTATCATCTGGGATACTCAACCACTGCCAAGGCCTATAAAGTGTTTAATACACGGACCAAGGAAGTGGAGGAGACTTTGAATGTAAAGTTCAATGAACTTTCATCAATGAAAATTCCAGCAAATCCTGCAGATCTGTTTGATCTTGAAAAATTTACTTTTGAAAATACTGCTGTCAAGACTAACAGTGCAGGTCCATCAGAGGATTCAACACCAGACTATGGGTATGAAATCATCATCCCTCAAAGGTCTGCCATAATGGGAAAAGCATCAGGTGATCAAAACAGCTGTCAAAGCTCAACCACTGCTACCTCAACAGTTGTTGACCAAAGTAGCCCATCAACCACTGCTTCCACATCCTCAAACACTGCTGACAAAAGCCCCCAAACAGTGGATAAAAGTCAGCATGTGTCCACTCCATTACCTCCAATTCCACTACCTTTTGAAGTTACTGCTGGATCATCAAAGTCCCCAGCAGTGGTTAGCTCAGATGATACACATCTGCAGCCTTCACCAACAAATGCCATCATTCCATACCAAGGAGATTTAATCTACTTGCGATCTCATCCACCTGATCAAATAATTGGCAACATCAATGAAGGGGTGCTCACAAGAAGCCAAACCCAAAACATTTGTCTTTTTGCTGGTTTTCTATCACTACATCAGCCAGTCAAGTACCAAGAGGCACTGAAAGACAACAGCTGGGTAGAAGCCATGCAAGAGGAGCTCCAATAGTTTAAAAGACAACAAGTATGGGAGCTTGTACCACGGCCAGAAGAGGTTAGTCCCATTGGCACAAAGTGGGTCTTCAAGAACAAAACTGATGAAAGGGGTATTGTTGTCAAGAATAAAGCCAGGCTTGTGGTTCAAGGTTACAGACAGGAAGAGGGGATTGATTATGATGAAACATTCGCCCCTGTTGCATGATTGGAAGCCATTAGACTGTTCCTGGCCTTTGCTGTCAACCACAACATGAAGGTGTTTCAAATGGATATCAAAAGTGCTTTTCTCTATGGTACAATTCAAGAAGAGGTGTATGTCTGTCAACCTCCAGGTTTTGAGGATCCATTTTATCCAGATCATGTCTACAGGCTGAACAAAGCCCTGTATGGCCTGAAACAAGCACCAAGGGCCTGGTATGAAACTCTTTCCACCTTTCTACTCTCAAATGGTTTCAAAAGAGGTACCATTGATAAAACACTGTTTCTAAAATGGAGAGGAAAGGATTTAATGATTGTCCAAATTTATGTGGATGACATTATTTTTGGAAGCACATGCAACAAAATGTGTGAAGAGTTTAGGGAACTCATGACAGCTGAGTTTGAAATGAGTGCAATGGGTGAGCTGCAATGCTTTCTTGGTCTCCAAGTTCAGCAAATGCAAAATGGTACTTTCATTAATCAAAGCAAATATGCAAAAGAACTTTTAAACAAATTTGATATGAATGATTGTAAACCATGCAGCACACCCATGGCAACAAATAAGCTTGTCATGTCTGATGAAAAGGGTGAGATGATTGACCAAACTCTATATAGAAGCATGATTGGGTCTTTGTTGTACCTAACTGCATCTAGGCCAGACATCATGTTTGCAACATGTGTTTGTGCAAGAAGTCAATCAGCCCCTAGAAAATCCAACCTTATTGCCGTAAAAAGGATATTCAGATACATAAAGAGTGCTCCCACACTTGGTATCTGGTATCCAGCTAATGGGAATATCAAGCTTTCAGGATTTTCAGACAGTGACTTTGCTGGATGTAACACCACAAGGAAGTCCACATCAGGAGGGTGCCAGTTTCTAGGTGACTGCTTAGTTTCATGGCAAAGCAAAAAGCAAGCAGTTGTTTCAACATCCACTGCTGAAGCTGAATACATTGCTGCTGCAAGCTGTACAGCCCAACTCCTGTGGCTTCAAAATCAGTTGCTGGATTTTGGTATAACTGCCTTAAAGACACCACTCATGTTGGATAGCCAGGCAGCAGAAAATATCATCAAAAATCCAGTTTCCCATTCAACCACCAAACACATCGACATCAGACATCACTTTGTGAGGGATTGCTATGAAAAAGGTTTGATTTCTCTGCATCATGTTACAACTAAAGACCAACTGGCAGATGTGCTCACAAAAGCACTAGATACAGCCACTTTTGAAAGCTTGGTCTCTAGGATTGGCATGCTGAACATGGAATGACAAGCAAAATCTTGTTTTTCTATGAATAAAAGTATTAAAATGTTTTCAGAAAATCAAAAATCCATCCTTAAAAATAGCTAAAAATGATGTTTTCATTAAAATCCTTAAAAGTCTGCCATAACCGCTGGTTGTTCAAAAGTCTGCTCTACTTCAAAGTCTGTCCACTGCTGAAAGCCATCCTCTGTTCTCTCATTTCCTTGATAAACTCTGTTGTTCAAAAGCAGTGTCTTATCCACTGATAGTGAAAATCATCCACTGCTTCCATTTTACCGTTGTAACCACTGCCTTCATCGGTAACTTTCATAAAAGTACTGTCCTTCATTTCTTCAGAGTTTGGCATGTGAGCAGTACATAGTGGTCAGTACTTTTATAACCGCTGCCACGTCAGCCTTCACTTTTTCCTCTATAAAACCCCCACTTCACACCAAAACAGGGTTTTACTGTCGAATTGAATTCTCAAAATATTCTCTTCTCAAAACAGTTTTTCTTCAAATTCCTTCAAAAATTTCTTCGATCATCATCTTCAAAATGACAAAATCGAAGTCATCTGAAAAATCTACTTCCAAATCATCATCGAAAGCGGCCTCTCAAAAGGCACAACCCACTGAAATCCCACACAAACCATCTCACAATCTTCTGGGTCTTCTCACAAAACCCGCCACCACAGAAGCTTTCGACTCCATCAACGCCAAAATGGCTAAATCAAAGTACAAAACTTTGTTAATAGCCGATGCACCAATTTACTTGACAACCCAAAGGGAGTTTTGGAAGAATGCAACCCTTGAAACACAAGGAGACGCTTTAATAGCCATTAACTCTACTCTAAAGGGAAAACCTGTCAAGATTACACCACAGTCAATTTCAGAGGTCTTTCAACTCGAGGATCAACAAGGTAAAACTTCTTTCCCTAAAAACGAGTTGAAAATTGACTTCATTGAGAGAGGGTATGCAGACACAATGATGAAGAAAGCTACCTTACAAAAAGGTTTCTTTCCTTCTGCAACAAGATTTTTATTCCATACCCTCCTAATGTGTGTTTCAAACAAAACCACTTCTTTTAATGAAATACCATTAAAGATTCAAAATCTGGGATATGCTATTCTTCAAGAAGAAAATTTTAATTATTCTCGGGAAATCTTTAATGACTTGGTTAATAATGTTGAAACAAAATCATTCCTACTGTTTCCAAGGTTTCTAAGTTATTATTTTGAAAAGAGATTCAGTAAGGATGATATTGCTGTAATAAACCAAGGTGATTATATTCAAATAAACAGTTTAACTGCTGAAACTTTGTCAAGAATGTAAACACCTTGCAAAACACAAGCAGATGTGCTTGAGCAGATTTTAGCAGCTACCACTGCTCCTCAGGTATCTGCTGCTGAGCCCACTGCTCAAGGTGAACAAAGCAGCAGAACAACTGCTTTGAAACCCACACCTAAAATCACCAAAAAGCCAAAAAGAAAAACTCAAAAACCCCCCCAAACCCATCAAAACGGCAACTCTGGAGGATGAGATACCAGAGCTACTGCCAGTGACAACACAAATGTCACAAGAAACCACTGCTGCTACTTCCTCACAGCAGTTGGTACAAATATCTCAACCCATAACCGAAACTCCTCCTGCTTCTTCACAAAAAGAACAGGTTGTACACTTAGGGCCTCCACATCATGATGCTCTGAAATCACTTGGTTTCATCATCCATAGCTCAATGCCCGGAGCAAATCCTGTTTCTACACCAAACCTCACATCCACAATTCCATCACCAACTAAACTGCTGTTGGATGCAATTGATTTGAACCAGGCACTAACCAGTCCTTCTCAATCACCTATCAATGAGAACATACCTCAACAAATGACTGGGTCTGATGTATCAATCTTTGCTAACCCACCAACACAACATGAGGAGGTTACACCCCTTGAGTTACACGTAACTCTTGGTGGTAGTCCAAGTGAAGCGGCCACTACAACTGTTGAACCCACTGGTTTACAGTTGGACAGTGGTTACATTAATAACACTTCCTTGGAGGCAATTCCTTACATAGCACCTTTTCCAACCACCAGTGGATTTATTTTTCCCACTGGCAACATCAAAAGGTTGTCAAGTGTTGAAGGAAGAAGACCCCAGTACCAAGAAAAAGGGGCATCAGTGGTTAGTGTTTGGAGTACACTCCCTACCTTAACCACTGATAGTGGGAAATCAGATGATCCCATTAAATTGGGTGATGATTTAAAATATCAGGATTTGACGGAACGAATTGAAAAGTTGGATACATCTGTTGTAGATCTTAAAAATATGCTACAGCAGGTGTTGAAAACACAAAAGATGCAATCCACTGTTATTCCACCTCAAGCACCTGCTCCATAACAAAGCACCTGCTACAAATGAGCTCTGGAATCTCTTCCAACCTTTTCTCCAACAACAAAAGGAAATGGCTGATCAGCAACATGAACTACATGTCCAAAAGCTGAGAAACATAATGGAGTCTAGGTACAAGAACACTCAAGTAGACATTAAGGCAATCAAGGCCCATTTACTAGAAACCATTGGCACTGCTCCTCCAACAGTACTTTTCATTGATCAACTCCCAGAAGATAATGCCAAAAAGGGGGAGAAAATTCAGGAGTGGAAGAAGAAAGGAATAGATGATGGTCTGTACATTGAACCTGAAAAGGATGCTATGACCAGAAAAATTCCTGTGCCAGATGGTAGTAAAAAGGTTGATGCTACTCAAGAAGCACTTGATGAAGGAGTAGCAAGTGTAAAAAGAGATAGAATGGCAAAGGATATTTCAAGGTGGAATGAGGAGAAAAGAGCCTTCATGGAGCTGTATGAGCAGGGTTGTTCTGGGTCAAAGGATTCTAAAAATCCTAAGACAAAAAGGAAACCTAAGTCCATCCCATCCAGAATTCCAAAGCATATTCCAAAACCACCATCCAAAAGCCATCAGCATCAAACCTCCACCAAAACAGCTGTTGTAACTCCTGCTGTATCAATTACTGCTGGTACTTAAGAGGTTTCAACATCAGTTGTCACTTCAACACACACCACAACCACTGTTTTACCACCACCATCATCACCACCAAAAACAACATCACCTCCTGCCAAAAAGCAGAAGACAACAGATGTTACAACATCTGTTGTAATGACAACAGTGGTTGAAACACCAGTTGTTTCAACAGCTGTTAGTCAATCACAAAACACTGCCACCTAAATTACCACCACTGTTCCACCCAAAACATCATCAGTCCCTCCTCAAACAAAAAGGAGAAGGCTAATCCTCGAAGATGATGACTATTCACCACCACCAACATCTTCAAAATCCATGTCACTTGTCACCATTCCAAAACCCATACCTCTCTCTTCAGCTCAAATTCTAAAGTCATTACCTCCTGCTGGTGTCTCATTTCCTTTGGAACTCATTGTAGTTAGGGAAGAAATCAAATCCTTTTACTATGAGGATGACCCAGCTAAAAGGAGTTTGCCATCAGTTGAAGGATATCCCAGGCCTAACAATATTGAAGAATATTTGAAACTCAAGGCCAAACAAGCAGAGGATATCGCAACCAAAAATAAACAAGGGAAATCTGATAGGGAATTTCAGCAAAACTATCAGTTTCTACTCACACAGGTCAGAGCTATGGAACAATTTGCCAAAAATGTATGTCAGCAAATCTCAGAAAGGGAAGATGAGTCCTTGAGAAAAGACTACATTGAGAACATCATGACCTACAAGAAATACAAGGGGGAGAAACACATGTACAAAAACTGGACCATTCCTGAGCTTGAAAAAGAAGCAGCCAGGATTCAGGAAATGATCAAAAATAAGGTCAAGCAGACTCCTCCTGAAAAGTTCAAACAGTTTGAAGCTGATAAGGCATTAGAGTTGAAGAGAATGAAAGAGGAGCTGATAGCAGCTGATTATGGGTCAAAGAACTCAGTGACAAAGTGGGGAGAAGATAGGGTCAGGGCTACCTACAAAAGGTTAGAGGAACTCAGAAAGAAAGATCCAAAAGTTCCACAAAAGCCTGACTACTCCAAAGCAGAGGTCTCAAAAAGACCACCAAAGCTACAAGTCAAAAGAACCACTGCTCCAGTTGGTGCTGCCATCTACAAAAGAAGGAGTCAAAACCAGTCCGGTGCTGAAACAATTCAAGATCTAAAAGCTGGAAGTGCTATTGTAAAAGAGGGCATTAAATTAATGATCAAAGAAGATCTTGAATTGGAACAATCTGTAAGTGCTGCTCAGCCAGTCATGAATAGGCCAGCCTCACCAAATACCTCTGTAAATAAACATCTCCCAAGAAACCCACCAGGCTAAAAAATACAAAAGTGGGAAACTGACAAACAGACCTACGTATTGACTTTGCTCAGGTCTGGTGGAGAAGTGAAGAAAATATCAAGGGAACAAGCTCTTGGCCTGAGTCTTGAAGATTTACAGGATCTCCTTGATCTTCCACTTAGCAGGGATGATGATGACACAGATGCCCTAGATTTTGAACTACAGTTTAAAGGTCAGATAAGGGAACTGCTGATGAGGCAATAAAGAATTCCACAATAATGAAGAGTTTTGGCATTATCTGTTCCAGGGGGAGATTGTTGGGATCGAACCCTACCAGAGGAACAGATAATTAAAGCCAAAACTGGGTCAGAGCAGTGGATCCAGAATAAGCAGATGTTACATACAAGTCTCTCCCTTTGAAAGTGGTTTCAACATCTGTTGACCTCCTATCTACTGATCGTATAAGCCACTGACCGTCAATCTGCTGCTCTAGTAAAGGCTGATGGAAGACTAAAGCGCTGCTGCTCAATCTACTGCCTTGAGTCAAGTACTGCTGATCCGGACAAGCACTACCGGGTTCACAGCAGTGGAAGGATGCAGCAGTTGTTTAAGTGTCTTTTATGTAATGTAATAAGCAGTAGTTAGTATAGCAGTGTTTGTATAGATCAGAGGTTAGAGTTTGTTAAGAGGTTAGATGTCACTTTCATGGGGATGTCAGCTTAGATGCTCTGTACTGTTCCATCAGCTCTTTGCAAACTTGTTTTCCAGCACGAACAAACGCTGAGCTCTGGCTAAGGGGGAGTTTGTATTATGCATTACATTGTAATCGGTGTTGAAACTAAATTCAATCTTTCGGTTCTTGGTAGAAAATGTCTTGATCAAAGCAATACTCTCGTTTGATTGTATGCAAAGTTTGTTTTCATCTTAATTCCGCTGCACAACTCATCCATCTTCATCTTAATTTCAAACGTAAAATACAATCAAAATCAAACTCAGATCCAACATAGGGGCAATTGTAATCGCTCTTAATACTGTACTCTATAACAATGTGTCGTTTTATGCAAATTGAGTGACTCACTAGTATTTCCCCGCTGATAAAATCTTTTTAAACATGTTTCAGGTGATTTACTGTAACCAAGGAAAACTGCCGCGCAGCACTACCAGCTTGAATAATGTGGCTCAGTAAATAAATAAACATGTTTTTGTAAACAGAGGATTTCCCAGTGAAATTTCCTTATTGTAAATTACGGGGTTTGTCCCGAAATGTGAAATAAAATAATTGGGTATTTTCAGTTTAAACGATCCTGTTAAAATTTCCGTTGCCAAATTAAATACAAATACCACCGGTTTTATGTCCCGCGGTATTCGAACCGGGAAACTGGGTCGGGGCCCGTGACAGAAAAAGGTGGTATCAGAGCCACTGATTTAAGCTAATTAAGTATTTAAAAATACTTAATTTATCAGATTTCCATTTCGTGATTCGGTGAAAATTTAATTCACAATAAATAAAATTTTAATTTGAATTTTTGTGTGTTTCTTCATGTGTGCTAACAGCATGAATGAACAGTCGGACGCACTCCGAAACTTTACAATCCATACCACCGATATGGATACAACAGGAACCCAATCCGGCTATCAAGCGGATATTGAGGAGCCACTAGTGTTCCAGGCCCAGCCCCAGGAGAAACCCAAGCCTAAAAAGAGGAGGAGAATCCTAGATTGGAAACGCGAATGAAGGAAGAAGCCAGCTGCCCAGAAGGTGAAAAGACAGAGGATCCAAAAGACAAAGGAAAAGGAAAGGAAGTAGGAGAAAGTTCCGGTCAAGCCTAGGAGATGCCACCCAGGGAAGAGCTCGATAGGAAACTGGCGAATTGTGACCTCATCGGACCTGCCGACGAAAACCTTTTAAATTTCCCCGCCCAATCTGAACTTCCAATTAATTTGGAACCTCCTATTCCGGACCCTATTGTCAACCCATAACCTTTTACTGGGCAATTGGAAGAGTGGTGGACGAGCGACTGGCATTTTCAGAACTTCATGAATAACCCCAATGTTTATTTTCCCCAGTTTGATCCTGTACCTGCACCTTTCCCACCTATGAGCTCGGAGAATGTTGTCGAATTACGCCGCTACGGCGAGGAACTGGTGGATGCGGGAAATCGGATTCGGGAAGTGGGGGAAAACATCACGTGGAAGTACGACGAGAGGGAGCGTCGTTTCTGAGAAGCCAGTTAACTGAAGTTGAAAAGTTTTTGTATAATAGTAATATGTGAATATATATATATATATATATATATACATATATTATTAATAATAATAAAATATGTATAATAATAATAATATAATAACTAAAATAAAACTTTTATAAAATAGACGGTTTGTATTGATGCATAATATTATATAAATATAAATGTCGCAAGGTCGACGATTTTGGCTATATTTGTGCGATTACTTGATTATGTTGTGATTACCTTATCGTGTTTAGTTGCTATCCATTAGGTGACAATAATTTATATATATTTTTAATGATTCAGATGGAAAACGCAGTAAACCAACCGACAACCGAAGTTAACCAATCCGAACAAAAATAATGACGACCATTTTCTCAATAGGCAAGATATAGAAAATATTGTTGCTCAGGGAATAGCCAACGCTATCCCTGCAATCGTCGCTTCTGTTAAAAATCTTGTTGAACCTTCCCAAGCCAACCATAGCAAGCGCACCCACTATGATAATTTCAGTAACAGTGTGAATGGAGGCGGCAATAATGATAATAATGTGATTCAAGCCACAATACTTAAGAAAATGAAAGTTGCAAAATCTGGTTGCACTTACAAAGAATTTCTTGCCTATAAGCCAGTCGAATTTTCAGGCAATGAAGGGGCAACTGCCGCACTGCGTTGGTTAGAAAAGACCGAAGCCGTAATTAAAATAAGTAAATGCACAGAGGAAGACAAGGTTATGTATGCATCCCACCTTTTCAAAGAAGAGGCGTTAGAATGGTGGAACACGGTGCTACAAGCTAAGGGAAGTGACGTGGCTTATTCCATGAGCTGGGAGGAATTTAAGGAATTGGTGGAAAGGAAATTTTGCCCCGCCTATGAAAAGGAACAAATGACAAATAAGTTCCTGAACCACCGGATGGTGGATGTTGATTGTCGGGGGTATACTTTGAAATTTTTCGAGTATGCTAGAATTGTACCAACTCTGGCCTCGCCAGAACCGGTTCTTATTTCTCGCTATATTTGGGGGCTAATTAGCGAAATTCATGATATAGTCAAGGTTGCGAGACCCTGCACAATAGACGATGCTGTTGAATTGTCCAAAACCATAACCGACTGACTGGTACGCACTAGAGAAGAGAACAGGAAAAAGGAACTGGCCCAAAAGATTACTCAAGGTTTTCGGGGGAGTAATAATGCAAGTAACTTCAAGAGAAAGGGAACCGGGCAATCCTCCACTGCTCCATTTTGCAGTACTTGTAAAAGGAAGCATCTTGGAAAATCTAAGGGGTACTGAAATTTCTGCAAAATCCCGGGGCACCAAGAGGAGAATTGTAGGAAGAAATCCATGATCTACTTCAATTGCGAAGAAACAGGGCACTTTAGGCTAGAATGCCTAAAATTGGTCAAACCAGCTGATAACAAGGCCAAACCTGCGGAAGGAACTAAAAAGAAGAATGCAAGAGCCTTCCAGCTGACTACACAGGAAGCAGATCTGATTCCAGATGTGATGGACGGTACGTTTCTTGTACATGACGTTTACGCAAAAGTATTATTTGACTCCGGTGCAAACCAAAGTTTTATAAATACTTCATTCTGCCAAGCTCTTAAGCAACCTTTAACCAAACTTTGGCAGATTTATACGGTAGAAACAACACATGGTAATTCTGTTAAAATAGATAAGGTTTTGCAAGAAGGAAAGATAGAACTCTCCGGACATAAATTTTCTGCAAACCTGCTGCCTATGAATTTAGCCGGATTCGATGTCGTGTTAGGAATGGAATGGTTGGTAGCCAACCATGCTCGAATCCTCTGTGATAAGAATTCCATAGAAATTCATACCCCAGCAGGAGAAGTAATTGTGATTTCAAGAGATAAGCCGTGTAAACCAATGAAGTTCATTTTAGTAATGGAAGTTGCTAGTTATGAACGAAAACAAGGAATAGTATATATCATTTCGGTAATCAATAACACTAAAGGTAAGGAACTTAAGGAAATCCCAGTAGTGTCAGAATACCCAGATGTATTCCCAGAAGAGTTACTAGGATTACCGCCCAATAGAGAAGTAGAGTTTAGAATTCATCTGATTCCTGGAACTACACCAATAGCTAAGGCACCTTATCAATTAGCACCCACGGAAATGTTAGAACTGAAGAAACAGTTAGATGAATTGCTAAGCAAAGGATTTATACAACCTAGTTCATCCCCTTGGGGAGCACCAGTGTTGTTCGTGAAAAAGAAGGATGGTTCAATGCGAATGTTTATCGATTATAGGGAATTGAATAAGGTTACAATTAAGAATCGATACCCAGTACCTAGGATTGATGATCTTTTTGATCAACTTCAGGGAGCTAGATATTTCTCTAAGATAGATTTACGCTCCGAATATCATTAGCTGAAAGTACAGGAAGAAGACATACCTAAAACTGCTTTCAGGACTAGGTATAGTCACTGCGAATTTACAGTAATGCCCTTTGGGTTAACAAATGCCCCTGCAGCGTTCATGGACATGATGAACAGAATCTGTAAGCCGTATTTGGATAAATTCGTAATTGTCTTCATCGACGATATACTTATTTATTCCAAAAGCTAGGACGAGCATTGTGAGCACCTACATGCACTCTTAACCCTGTTAAGAAAGGAAAAGCTTTACGCCAAATTTTCAAAGTGTGAATTTTGGCTACAAGAAGTGCAATTTTTAGGACACATGGTGAATCACGAAGGTATTCACGTAGATCCCTCCAAGATAGAAGCAATCACCAATTGGAAGGTCCCACAATCAGCTACCGAAGTTAGAAGTTTTCTGGGATTAGCTGGATATTATAGACGTTTTATTAAAGACTTTTCTAAGATAGTTGTTCCACTAACTAAGCTAACCTGTAAAACGGTTAAGTTTGAACGGGGACCTAAGCAAGAGGAAGCCTTTAAAATCTTGAAGCAAAGGTTAACAAATGCCCCAATTCTAGCCCTACCCGATGGAACGGAAGATTTTTAAGTCTTCTGCGATGCTTCAAAACTAGGATTAGGATGTGTGCTAATGCAACGCAAAAAGGTAATTGCGTATGCATCAAGGCAGTTGAAGAAGCACGAGGAAAATTATACGACTCATGACTTAGAATTAGGAGCAATAATTTTTGCCCTTAAGATTTGGAGACATTATCTGTACGGAAGTAAGTTTACTGTCTATACAGATCATAAAAGTTTAAGATACATATTTGGGCAAAACGAATTAAACATGAGGCAAAGAAGATGGATGGAAATTCTAAGTGACTACGACTGTGATATTCAATATCACGAAGGAAAGGCGAATGTAGTAGCAGATGCCTTGAGTCATAAGTATCATGAAAAACAAAGACGAGTTCGTTCTCTTAGGTTAAATGTCCAATTAGATTTAATGGAACAACTGAAGAACGTTCAAGAAACAGCAATCAAGGATGATGCTGAAGGAATGAAAGGACGGATAAAGGAATTAGAGCAAGGGACTGATGGAATTTGGAAATTCCATAAGAAAATGATTTGGGTAGCTAGGCAAGGAAATTTAAGAGATAAAATTTTAGAGGAAGCCCATAAATCTAGGTATACAATGCATCCTGGTAATAATAAGATGTACCAAGATTTTGGAAATAACTTCTGGTGGATAGGAATCAAAAAGGACATAGTTGGATACGTTTCTAAGTGTCTAACTTATTCACAAGTTAAGGAAGAGCACCAGAAACCTTCAGGGTTACTTCAACAATTAGAAATGCCTGTATGGAAATGGGAACTAATAACAATGGACTTTGTTACTAAGTTACCCAAAACCAGGAAAGGTAACAATGCAATCTGGGTGATTATAGATCGATTAACCAAATCAGCTCATTTCCTGCCAATGAAGGAAACCTTTAACATGGAAAGATTAGCAAAGTTGTACGTAGATGAGGTAGTATCGTTACATGGAGTCCCACTCTCCATTGTGTCAGATAGGGATAGTCATTTCACTTCGCATTTCTGGACGAGTTTCCAAGAAGCTATGGGGACACACTTGAATCTAAGTACTGCATACCATCCCCAAACAGATGGACAAAGTGAAAGGACGATTCAAACCCTTGAAGACATGCTCAGAGCATGTGTGATTGACTTCGGTGGAAATTGTGATGACCATTTACCATTAATTGAATTCTCCTATAATAATAGTCACCATACAAGTATCAGTGTTGCCCCGTTCGAAGCACTGTATGAATGAAAGTGTAGAACTCCAGTATGCTGGGCAGAAATAGGAGAAAGTCAATTATCAGGTCCCGAGATTGTACAGGAAACCACCGACAAGATAACTCAAATCAAGGAGAGAGTAAAACCAGCTCGAGATTGCCAGAAGAGTTATGCAGATAATTGACGTAAGCCGTTAGAATTCCAAGTTGGAGACAAGGTACTCTTGAAAGTTTCTCCTTGGAAAGGGGTAGTTCGGTTCGGTAAAAAGGGAAAGCTAAGTCCAAGGTACATAGGACCATTCACAGTTACCCAACGAATTGGACCAGTTGCTTATAAACTACAACTACCAGATGAATTAGCCGGGGTACATGATGTGTTTCATGTATCTAATCTCAAGAAGTGTTTGTCTGACGAATCACTGCTAGTACCTCTTCAAGACATAGAGGTAAATGAAAAGTTGAAATTTTTTGAGAAACCTCTCCAAATTGAAGACAAAAAAGTTAAGTTCCTCAAACACAAAAGATTGGTACTGGTCAAAGTAAAGTGGGATTCAAAAAGAGGACCGGAGTACACATGGGAACTAGAATCAGAAATGAAGTGTCACACCCCGATATTTCCACGTATTACCGGTGGGCCCGGTGGGGAGTATCGTGACGTAGTTGATATCATCATAGTCAAACAACATAATTTTAAATGCACAGCGGAAGCAAAAGGTAGATTTATTTCAACCGAATAAATTGTAATATTAAGTATCACAAAATAGTTGAAACAGATCCACAGGCGGATCAACTAAAAAGGAAACATAGTTCATCAGACTTAAAATGCATCCAAGCTTGCGAGACTCTAATTGATGCTAAAGAGAGGCCAACTTATTTCGAGTAGTACCTGCACTTAACCTTTTTGGGAAAATACGTCAGTTTACACTGGTAAATACAATTAACTGACTCATTTTGAAAAGGTTTAGAAAATTGATTTGAATGCACAGGGCACAAAACATTTTATAACTTGGGATAACTATTTATATATAAACTTGTAAAAGAATTACATGTTTCTTATACGTTCAGTAGCCCGGATTGACACCGGGTTAAAGATTAATAGACACACCACATGATATAGTCCCGCGGCGAGTTATTCCCAAAACCGGCGGTTATACCTTATTATTTATATATGCACTGTCGGGTGTACGCCTACACCCCGTGCTTTAGGTCGTGGCCATTTCTTAAAATGATGCCAAGGATATCCGGGACATGGTCATTAACCCCCCAAAGGCTTTAAGCAAACAAAACAATTTAAACGGGACATTTCAATAATTTAACCTTCATACAATTAAAAATTCCATGCCCGACCAAGCGGTATTTTATATACCGTACCCCAAGCCCGTATAGGGAAAATAAGTTAAACGTATTTACCTTTGCAAGTAATAATCACAAACAGTAACTGCACGTAGCTTTTACCGGGTCTCCTAGTCTGGAACAAAGGTTTATAATAACCTATTAGATTCCTAACGGGTCTTTAATTAAGCCTAAACTTAGACCGGTTAGTTTTAAAGGAAGATACGGTTCAAACGCATGATTAAGCGAAGACCGGAATAGAATGTGATTTAGACCCGACAAGTTTGAAGACTTGTATAATATGGTTAACTAAACACATTCTGGATTTTGAGACAAAAATGATAAGGTTTGACCCGTTTCGGTTAATTTATACAAACTAGTTACATAAACCGAACCGAATGCGCAAGATGCGTAACGGGTAACCATATGAGTCATATACAGGTTTCCTAAGTTAATATGCCTTAAATATGTTGTGACATCAGTAAGATATCTTCTATTATGCCCGAAATGGATTTAAACCCAAATTATGCCTCGTAGGGATATTTTGGTCATTCAAAAGGTTATAAAAGAGATTTAATATGATTCTGAGTTTCAGATTTGATATAAACAGTAAATATACTTAAATTAATAGGTTATATCAGTAGGGTATTACATATATGTGAAATTTACCATTTATAACTAAACTATGCACCGAAGGGGCATTTTGGTAATTTCACCTAAGCCTAAAAGGTCAAAACTGGAAATCTGAGTTTAAAACTTTTCCTTACTGTTAAATATAAAAATTTACTAAAAATATCAGTAAGCATCAAACCTTATATGTTTAAAATAGTTTTAATACACACTATGCGTTAAAAACGCTTAAAAAGGCGATTTTGAGCTATTTCCGGGTTTTTAAAGGAAAGCTGATATTTTTATTATTCCAGAAAGCTCAAAATGTTTTATTTATCATATTAGATCAGTAGAAAAAGGTTTGGTATCAAAATAATTTGTAAAACTCATTTTATAGGCCAAAAGGGCAAAACCGGCAATTACCGAATTAAGCTTAGAACTCTATGTTATGCTCAGCCTAAAAATAAATAAAAATCTTCAAAAATCCCAAAATATTAGATTACATCAGTGGGTAAAAATTTTGGTATTAAAAATTGAGTTTAGATAGGCTATGCGCTAATTACGCCGTTTAATTAATAAAAACCTTTCAAATTACGCTATTGAGCATAACTCTTAATCTAGACCTCAAACTGATGTCAAATTTTAGGGACAACTTTATAAATCAGTAACTAAGGTTTCTATTCTTTTACATTTTCAAAAATCATGTTTTAATGTCATATGGGCATAATAGTCAACATTTAAGCACTTAACGGAAACATGCATATGAATCGTATAACTAATTAACCAAGTTGTATAATCACAGAGGGTTATACTAACATGAAACATGGTCCTAATAAGGCTCTAAAGAATTTCTAAAACACGCTACATTGGGTCAGAACTGAAAGTCAAGCAAAAGTCAATTTATGCGACTTTCGGTTCCGAACCGAGCCTAAACTGAAAATTGTCGGGTTAAACATGTTTAGACATGTTCTTACATTAATTACCAAGTTATATTAATGTTAAAACAGGTTGCATGGCTCCTACACTGCTAATTATGCATTAATTTGAAAATAAGCTTTTTGTTAACTTTTTAAGCTTACCTTTGACCCGACAATTGACCTAGTTAGAGTGGGAATCAGAGGGTGCCCTTTTAAGGGTTTATTGCCCACATAATTACCAACTCATAGGTACTTTCAATTTGAAATTTTACTGGACAATTTATGATTAATTAAGAAGTCAAACTCTAATTACGACGGTTTGACTTTAGGCTAATTAACTAAGCAAAACTGAATTAAGGAAGGTTAAGGACACTTACAATAGTCCTAAGCATGACTAGTGACTCCTAGGAAGGGTGCTTGAGGTCCAATATTCTCCAGAAGTGAAGTTGTGAAGTTTGCAAATGAATGTGCTTAATGTTGCAACATTGAAGCTCCTTATATACTCATTTTGATCATCTAGGATCATGCCAAGGAAGTCTACTAGTGTTATGAGATGGTCCTATCTGTCCCTATTGCATGAAATACCAGTGGGGAAGTCCCTAGCATAAGAAAACAAGGTTTTAAGGTGGTGCAACGGCTGGACAGACACTTGCAGGTGTTTTCTGTTGCTGTATGTCGGAACCAGCCAAACAAGTTTCATTAATTGCATTTTTGGTCCTTGGTCCTTCTAAACGTGGTTTTGAGTTTATTTCTTGCACTTTTGTCCCCCTAACTTGACTTTTAAGGGCTCCATGACATAACCAAACACCGTTAAGTCCTCGGTTAACCTTGTGTTCACCCGAAAAGTCATGAATTTCAACGTTGACGCTTTTAACCCCTCGTACACGAATATCGTCATAACTTTCTCATACTTTATCGAAACCTTGTGAAATTTTTACCACATATCCTAGTGAGTATAATTTATTGTTACAAAGCTTCGGGTTCGCCAAAAAGTCAGTCAGAGGTATACTTTCAACATGTTGACACATTTAACCCCTGTAGTTTGCAATTTCTCACTATCTTCCACAATTAGCTTCGTATGATCCATAATTCATTCGTTTAAGGGTATAAACGTAGTGTAGGGTTATTGTAAGGTATATTTATCAATTGTTGACACTTTGAACCCTTATATTCACATACTTTCTTTGTTTGTCAACTTTAGTCCTTCATATGTGATCTTTTACACGTTTAAAGCTCATGACACGTGTCGATACATTATTGGGCATAAATGTAGGATCGAGAAACGACCTAATGAGTCGATCAGAAGAGTGCTCAGAACGAATCAGAGGAGGAATTCATTGATTCGGTCTTCGTTTAGCTTGTATTCACTAATAAATGTCTTGTTTATTAATCTTGAACTGATTTACAGCACAGAGACACTTCGACAGGGCTTCGCTGTCGGAAATCAGAAAGTTCAAATGAATTCGTTTGAAGGGTATTTATAGACTAGAGCTGTCCATTTGAAGGTGACATGCCACCCTCCAAACGGTCACCTCTTCAAACAGTCATGCTTGTTCAAACGGTTACCATCTAAAACGATTACAACTTCAAACGGTCAACATCCAATTTCATATTTCATGATGTCACTTGTGATGTCACCTATGTGATGTCACTTGTGATGTCATGCTTGTTCAGATTTTCAACGAACCCGAGACTTGACATAAGATGAAGACGACAGATGCATGCACCAACAGACTCCCCCTCAGATGTTGACGAGTCTTAAGTGTCGAGTCTTCGCATCTTCAATCTTCATCAGTCTCTTTTCTTTCTTAGCATATACCAGGATCTTCTCTTTGGCTCTAACCTCGTCAAACTCCCCCTTTCATCATGATGGGATCATTGTCTGGAATTAGCTATCACCTTGAGATCAATCCCTGGTTTTATCTCTGTTCAGTTCATCTCCTGCACACATTTTCTCATCACAACATAAGTTTTTACTTAAATCAATAAGAAAAACTTACTAGTAATAGTTATATCTAGTTCAAATTAATGACCTTGATTAACTAATCTAACTTTCTTTCTCAAAATCAGTTTCTTCTTTTAAACGCACAATCCCAAACTAGTTCATCATATTCAGCACTTGAAATTTTGAAAATCAGCTCTTCAACATCTGTTGTCGAAAATTTTTTTGTATTTTCAAAATTTATGCTAAAACATACTAAAATCTTTTTGGTTTTTGAAATATAATGAAATACAGTAAAGAAATATTTACATACAATATTTTTGTGAGTTTGTGTAAGAGGATCATATCAGTTTTTGTGACCAATCACTAGCACCATTAAGCTTTAACATTTTAAGCTCTAAACGATTCACATGGATTGACGATATTGTTGTCCACTTAAACTCAATCTAAAAACTTTCGAAATGCTTACCGATACGTTAAGGTATATTAAGATAGCACTAAAATTCTTATGGACCCCACGATCTCAGCATATCCCCTCATCATGCAATACACTGACTCAAGTAATGCCTTTAAACTTTTATCAACTTTGATTTGTGCGAAAACAAAGCAGAATGTTTAAACATTAACAATCAGGTCGATACTTCCGTATACGCAGAGAAAGTCCAATGTTTAAACAAAATAAGAAAATAAAAATAAGTTGAAGTTGTTTAGGCTTTAACCACCAGGTCGATACTTCCGTATACGCAGTGGTGATCCAAAGCTTAAACGAAACACCAAAGAAAATAAAGCAGAACGTTTAGGCAATAACATCCAGGTCGATACTCACGTATACGCAGAGGATGTCCAATGCTTAAACAAAATAAAGAAATAAAACAAGTTTAAATCTTTGCAAAATGAAATGCACAATCACAGCGACTTTTTAGCAAAGTTGTGAAAGTTCACAAACTTAACCAGTTTTATGTCTTTCGACAATCAGCGATTACTGAGTAGGCACACAATCAAGAAGGACAAAACTAAGTACTATGCTTTCAATCATGTTTCCCACTAGAACTAAGCTTTTTGCTTTAGGTTTGTATCGTTATCGCAAATCTACTAGTCTAGCTGAGCCTACCGTCACATCTTTAGTGAGATCGTTTATCACATTTTATCTCTCCGTTTCTTTAGCATGCTGTGACAGTCCAACTGATCTACTATCATTTCCTCTTTTTCACAACAAAACTCATTTTTGCATTTTTTAATGTTTTTGACATTTTCAAAATTTATAATTTTTTAAAATTTTTACTCCCCCTAAAATCAAAATATGTTTCAATTTTTATTTTCTGGGAAAATTTGAAAAACAACTGTACAAAATAAACCGACAACATGATGAGAATCACTTCAATTCTCCATTCACTTGGCATGAACAATCAGAACTCCCCCTGACAACAAAACATTTTCTCATAGTGATTTCAAAACACTTAAGTTTGTTTTAATCAAAACGGTTTTTTCGGAAAATTAATTTTGTGAGTCATTTCTCAAACATGGGGATCATTCATCACCTTGTTTTCTTTAACCACTTGTAAAAACTAACATTTTTAAGATCAATCCACAAACATCACTTGTAGAAAATCAAGTACAATTTAATGTCCCTGATTTACCACTTTTGAATCGAAATCTCTTTCGTGAATTTCTCAAGAAATGTGCTGATTCCTGCTCCACTCTTACCATCCTGGGAATTCCGGCAAGTAAGGTTTTTTCATTTAAACAGATTCACCCAAGCCTGACGGTCCTTGGGTGATTTTGAATTCTTGTTCAACAATGGTGGAAAATTTGCATCATCCATTGTTAGACCAGAATTCTCAACTTTTACCTTAACACATGGCTCCTCTGGCTTTACCACACCAGATTCATTACCTGAACTTGGCTTGTCTGACTTTGAAGAATCAGATTCATCGCCGACATGTGGCTCTTTTGTTTCCGAAGAAACAAATTCATCACCAGATTTGTCAATCTCTTGATTAACTACCTTCTCTTTCTTTACTCTCTTTTCTGTCCTCAGATTTGTATCTGATGAATTCGTTTTGCTTATTTGTCATTCTTTGGCGAGCAAGACGATTTATCAGAACTTTTATCTGTTTTACCAGTTGTATCCGAGGACAAAATCTTCTCTAGATACTCTCTGGCCTTCTTCCTCTTCTTCCTCAGTCTGTCTTTTTACCCCTGAGAAAGCTTCACTTTCTTTTCTTGAACTTTAGGTTCTTGAACCTTCTGTTCTTTGGGCTTTGCTTCGACTTTGACTGGTTTCTTCTTTGGCATTTTCTGAGATTCAGCCCTCGATCTTCCCTTTGATCTCATTGGGCAATCTCTAGCAATGTGTCCTCTGATTTGGAAATTATAACATCTTCTCGTCTTATAACTCCAATTCTGGCAGTTAACAGCAATGTGTCCTCGAACACCACAAGTGTAACACACTCTGTTATCATACCAATCACCACTTTCAGTCCAAACATTCAGATCATAGCATTGTCTGGCTTTGTGGTAATCATCACTCCTCCTGAAAGATGAATTTGGCTTTGAAGCACTGTGGTCAAACCTGCACCACTTATTACCAACAATTTTTGAGTTTTGATTATCTACTTTTTGTGATTTTGTATCACGATTGGATGATGGAACTGATGAGCTTTTATTTTCTTTTTGAACATTTTTTCGGTTTTTTATCTTTTTGTTTTTGTTCCACATTCTTCTTTACAGGTTTTTGCGTAGAGCATTCACCTTTTTCAGTAGAATATAGAACAGTTTCTTTAAACATTTCATTTAATTTCAAAAATATTTTTCTTTTTTCAATTTCATCATCAGTTTTCTCATCACAATCTTCAACTTTGACATTGTCAAAGTTTGTGACATTGTCACTTATTGGAACGGAATTGATCGGTTTTGGACATGGATAATCTGGTGTTGATGACGAGGTCTCAAAACCTTTCAATTTCTCTTCAAGCTCTTTGATTTTAATTCGAACTTTTTCAGCTTCTTTTTCAAGTCGAATAATCGTCTGAAGATGAGAATTTATCATTTTTTGTTTTTCAATGTTATTCTTGCTAAAAACAGATCTCCCATCTTCAAGAATTTTTATTTGACTTTGAAATTCTTTTTCAATTTTTGATTTTTCATTTTCAAAACTTTTAATTTTATCTTCAAAATTTTTTTCATTTTCTTTCAACTTCTTGTTTTCTGATGTCAAACTGTTCAAGTCATTTAACAGTTTAACATTTTCAGATTTTTGCTTCTCACAAATTTCCTGCAAAATAAGAATCTGTTTAACATCAGCTTGCTTCTCATCCTTCAACTTTTTGACTTCCAATGTCAAACTTTCCGCATCTTTCAAGAGTTTGCCATTGTCAGCTTCAAGTTTATCACATTTAGAACACACTGATGCAGAACTTGAAGATTCATTCTTCACAAATTCTTCATTTTTTGAGATTTCCTTTTTCTCTATCTTGTATGTTCCTGCACAAAAATTTTTAACGAAATCAAGAGGATTCATATTCTCATCAATATAACAACCCCTCTTCATATCGTATATCAGATTACTTTTTGCAGCAAGACATACATTAACTCTTCTTTTCATTTCAAGAATCACATCTAAATCCATTTTCATCAAAATATTTTTTGTTTCATTTATCAATTCTTTCTTTTTATTGTCACTTTCATACTCA
This sequence comes from Helianthus tuberosus, assembly GCA_030545235.1. Taxonomy (NCBI): domain Eukaryota; kingdom Viridiplantae; phylum Streptophyta; class Magnoliopsida; order Asterales; family Asteraceae; genus Helianthus; species Helianthus tuberosus. The sequence goes on from CM060405.1 coordinate 191,278,402, forward strand.
AAATCTTTAAGTTTGTTGATGAACCCTTTTAGATACAACTTTGAAAAACTAGAATCTTTCTTTAGGTTTTTCAAACATTCATCCCATTCGATAGGTAATGCATCAACAAACTTTGATACTTTTTCAGTATCTGACAGTCTTATCTCATGTTCTTTCAAATGTTCAATTAAGACTGTATATCGGTTTGCTAGATCATCCAAATTTTCATTTTTCAAACACACAAAATATTTAAATCTTTTCTCCCAACCAACCTTCTTCACATTGCTATAACTATCATCTATATATCCTCTATGCCAATCGTTGAATCTTTCGAAATAATAATTTTCTTGTTCATCAAACATTTTTTTAACTTTCAAAAACAACCTGTTCAAACACTCAATTCAACACTTATAGTCACAAATGGTTCTACAAAATCTAGAACAAATCACATGCACACTTAATTTAAAACTTGCTGACAACTATCAAAAACTCACATGCAAACTTGACTTCTATTGGGCCTCACTTAGAATCTTGAGTTGATGATTTAAAAAATCTGTTATACAATCAATTGCATCACATGGGCTTTTAATATGTATTATATGCAACTATGTATCACATGCAACTGACAATTTTAAGTGTGCAATAAGATTGGGCCGAATGTTTTATTGGGCAGTGAAATCACATGCAAAGGTCGACACTCAAGAATCACAAATCAAACCTATTGGGCCGATACTAAAGTTGTTCACCTGACAACAACACATGCAATTTCTTAGAGTCCGACAACAACAATCTATTTCGATACACAAATTCACATGCAATCTACTCAATTCCCATTGGACCACTCAAATTAGTTGACTGATTTTTTTTAATTCATCAATTGGGCCGCTGATGATAATTCACGTGAAAACGTTGAACTCCTCAAACTATAAAACAACTATAATGGCTGACATTATATCTCGAGATTCTGCAAAAACAGTTCACGTGACTGATACACTCTTCAAACAGGAATCATGTTTCAAACGGGATAGGTCATTTTCAAACGACAACCTCAAACAGAATGGCTGCTTTCAAACGGGATGGACAGTTTCAAACGGTCAGGTTAGTTTTCAAACGGACAGGTCAGTTTTCAAACGGACAGGCAAGCCTCGTTCAAACTGTCACCAATTTTCAAGCCATTTTTACCAGTTTTACTTCGAGTTTTGATCTGATATTCTCAAGGGTTTGTTAAAACACAATTACGCACACATTGTGAAAGTTTTAGCCGATTTTAACCGTGAAAAGTATCAATTTTGTGAAAGAAGGTGTAGAAAATCAGAATTTTCTAGCGAAAACGAGCTAAACGGTAAGAACTCTTCCTCTTGAGCTCTGATACCACTTGTAGGATCGAGAAACGACCTAATGAGTCAATCAGAAGAGTGCTCAGACCGAATCAGAGGCGGAATTCATTGATTTGGTCTTCGTTTAGCTTGTATTCACTAATAAATGTCTTGTTTATTAATCTTGAACGGATTTACAGCACATAGACACTTCGACAGGGCTTCGCTGTCGAAAATCAGAAAGTTCAAATGAATCCGTTTGAAGGGTATTTATAGACTAGAGCTGTCCGTTTGAAGGTGACATGCCACCCTTCAAACGGTCACCTCTTCAAACGGTCATGCATGTTCAAACGGTTACCATCTCAAACGATTACAACTTCAAACGGTCAACATCCAATTTCATATTTCATGATGTCACTTGTGATGTCACCTATGTGATGTCACTTGTGATGTCATGCTTGTTCAGATCTGCAACGAACCCGAGACTTGACATAAGACGAAGACGACAGATGCATGCACCAACAATAAATTTTCGAGGTGTTACATCCTCACCCCCTTAAAAGAAATCTCGACCTCGAGATTTACTGAAACAAATGAGGGTACTTTTCGTTCATTGTGGACTCTACCTCCCACGTATACTCGGGACCTCTACGGGCATCCCATTTAACCTTGACAATAGGCACATGCTTCCTTCGAAGCTTCTTAACCTGTCGATCCTCGATCGACAGCGGTTTTTCCACAAATTTCAAGCTCTCATCTATATACACATCCGTATGTGGTATGACTAGCGATTCATCTGCTAGACATTTCTTCAGATTGCAGATGTGAAACACATTATGGATACCACTGAGCTCTTTAGGCAAGTTTATCTTATAGGCCACGGATCCGACACATTTGATGATCTCAAATGGTCCTATATACCTTGGGCTTAACTTACCTTTCTTACCAAATCGCATCACTCCCTTCCAGGGTGATACTTTAAGCAACACTTTGTCACCAACCTCGAACTTTAGAGGTTTACGCCTTAAGTCTGCATAGCTTTTCTGCCTATCTCTGGCAGCCTTGAGACGCTCTCTTATCTGCACAATCTTATCTGTCATCTCCAGGACTATATCGGGTCCTGTTAGTTGGACATCTCTAACTTCTACCCAACAAACGGGCGTTCTGCACTTCCTTCCATACAAAGCTTCAAATGGTGCAGCTTGGATACTAGAGTGATAGCTATTATTTTATGAAAACTCGATCAATGGAAGATGTTCATCCCAACTTCCACCTAGGTCAATAACACAAGCCCTTAACATATCTTCTAGCGTCTGAATTGTTCGCTCACTTTGACCATCCGTTTGAGGATGATATGTTGTGCTAAAGTTCAATAGAGTGCCAAGGGATTGCTGAAAACTTTTCCAGAAATGCGAGGTATACCTTGTATCCCTATCAGATATTATAGACACTGGCACTCCGTGGAGAGATACAATCTCGTCCACGTACAGCTGAGCTAACTTATCTGAGCTATGTGTTTCCTTAATAGGTAGGAAGTGAGCTGACTTAGTCAGTCTATCCACTATCACCCAAATAGTATCGTTTCCTTTCTTTGTCTTTGGCAACTTGGAGATAAAATCCATTGTCACCATCTCCCACTTCCAGGTGGGAAGTTCAGGCTGTTGTAGCAAACCTGACGGCTTTTGATGTTCTGCTTTAACTTGTGCGGACGTCAAACATTTGGCTACATAGGTAGCTATAGACTTCTTTAAGCCTATCCACAAAAAATTTGCCTTCAGATCCTGGTACGTCTTATCAGCCCCAGGATGAATGGAGTACTTAGAACTGTGGGCTTCCTGGAGGATCACATCCCTAAGTCCTCCATAAATCGGAACCCATATTCGTCCATTTAATCTCAGTATTCCGTCCTTGCCATAGGATAGTTGTTCAGCAGTTACTCCTAGCTTCTCATCAGGATAGTTAACTTCTAGGAAAGCTTCATTCTGCGCAGCTAACAACCTTTCATTCAAACTATTCTTTAATTCAATGCTCTTGGCATTGATTCTTATGAGCTTCACCCTTTCCTTTCTACTTAAGGCATCGGCAACCACATTTGCCTTGCCTGGATGGTAACGTATTTCACAGTCATAATCATTCAAGGTTTCCATCCAACGTCGCTGCCTCATGTTCAAATCCTTCTGATTGAACAGATGTTGAAGGCTCTTGTGATCCAAATAGATCACGCACTTGGTTCTATACAAGTAATGTCTCCATTGTCTTAGTGCAAATACAACGGCACCCAACTCCAAGTCATGGGTGGTGTAATTCTTCTCATGCACTTTCAATTGTCAGGAAGCGTAGGCAATAACTTTGCCTTTTTGCATAACCACACATCCCATACCTGTGTGCGATGCATCACAATAAACTACAAATTCATCAATTCCATCTGGCAACGTCAGTACTGGAGCGTTGCTTAACTTTTGCTTCAAAATATCGAAAGATTCTTGCTGCTTAGGCCCCCAGTCAAACTTGCTATTCTTTCGTGTTAGTAGAGTCAGGGGTGCTGCAATTCTTGAGAAGTTTTCAATAAATCGCCTGTAGTATCCTGCTAAACCTAGAAAGCTACGAATCTCAGTAGGCGTCTTTGGCTCTTGCCAATTCATGACAGCTTCAACTTTAGCGGGATCTACTTGGATACCACGCTCACTAACAACATGTCCAAGAAATTGGACTTCACGAAGCCAAAATTCATATTTTGAAAATTTGGCATAGAGCTCTTCCTGTTGAAGTAGCTTAAGAATACAACGAAGATGCTTCTCATGGTCAGCTTGACTTTTCGAGTAAATGAGAATGTCATCGATAAAGACGATGACAAATTTATCTAGGTAGGGCTTACAGACGCGATTCATGAGCTCCATGAATGCGGCAGGTGCATTAGTGAGCCCAAAAGGCATCACTAAGAACTTGTAATGACCATAACGAGTCCTAAATGCAGTCTTGTGTACATCTTCATCTTTAACCTTCAGCTGATGATAGCCTGACCTCAAGTCGATCTTCGAGAAGTAACTTGCCCCTTGCAATTGATCGAACAGATCGTCGATCCTGGGCAATGGATATCTATTCTTGATAGTGACCTTGTTAAGCTCGCGATAATCGATGCATAGACGCATCAACCCATCCTTCTTCTTCACAAACAGGATTGGGTCTCCCCATGGAGACGAGCTAGGTCTAATGAAACCTTTTGCCAACAATTCATCTAACTGGGTCCTCAACTCTTTCATCTCTGTTGGTGCCAACCTGTAAGGTGCCCTTGCAACAGGTGCTGCTCCTGGAATAATGTCAATTCTGAATTCTACTTGCCTATCTGGTGGTAAACCAGGTAATTCTTTAGGGAATACTTCAGGATATTCAGAAATGAGGGGGATATCTTCAATCTTAGGCTTTGGCTCATCAATAGTTACTTGTGCCATGTAGATGATGCAACCTTTCTTCATACACCTTGAAGCCTTAAGCATAGACACTTGCTTAGGCAACCCATACTAAGTATCTCCCTGTATGGTAAGTGGCTCACCATATGGAGTCTTGATCACTACTTGCTTCTTGTTACACACAATCTGAGCTTGGTTATGAGATAACCAATCCATGCCTATTACTATGTCGAAACCAGCTAATTTCAAAGGAAGTAGGGATAATGGAAAAGAATGGTTCCTAATGGATATGAAACATCCATCTAACACAGTTGATACGGTTTCTATGGTGCCATCGGCTAACCCAACCTCATATTTTATGCTTAGGGTTCTAACAGGTAGGTTTAACAACTTACAAAACTTATCACCAACAAATGACTTATCTGCTCCAGAATCAAATAACACCCTTGCATATACATCATTAATAAGGAAGGTACCTGTTATGACATTATCATTTTGGATCGCCTCTTGTGCGTTCATCTGGAAGACCCTAGCATTGGTCTTTTTCCCATCCTCAGCCTTCTTTGCAAACTTCAGGCAGTTGGACTTGATATGCCCTTTTTCATTGCAGTTGTGGCATGTCGCGTCCTTTATTTTCTTACAGTCTAGTGTCTTGTGCTCAGAAGATTTACAAATCCCACAAACTCTCGGCTGTGATTGGGATTTCGACTCATATCTGCACCTCCCGAAATGGTGCTTCTTACAGATCTTACAGTTGGGCTTATCACCCGACTGATGACCATCCTTTTTACTTCCAGAACCCTTTTTGTGGTCATTGTTTCCCTTATGCTTCTTGGCTGACCTTCGTGAGTTGTCATTCTCACGCTTTCTTTTCTCAGCATCGGTGTTTCTGAGTGATCTTTGTCGGACCGCGTCCAAAGTAAGGGACAATGATATATCAGCTACAGACCAAAAAGTGGTTGGTCTAGAGGCCTTCACACTCACCTTGATCTCTGGGGCTAAACCCCCAATGAAACGAGCTATCCTTTTGGGTTCCGGAGTCACCAGATACGGAACCAGTCTTGACATAGTATTGAAGCTCGTAAGGTAGGCTTGACAATCTAGGTTTTTCAAAACCAAAGACAAGAAATCAGACTCAATCTTTTCAATCTCATTCTGAGGGCAGTAGTTTTCCTTGATGAGAGTAACAAACTGATCCCATGTCAGATTGTACAATGGGATCTTCCAAGTGGCTTGAATCAAAGACCTCCACCAAGCTAGTGCCTCGCCTTTGAACGACTGGGATTCAGCTACAGACCGAAAAGTGGTTGGTCTAGAGGCCTTCACACTCACCTTGATCTCTGGGGCTAAACCCCCAATGAAACGAGCTATCCTTTTGGGTTCCGGAGTCACCAGATACGGAACCAGTCTTGACATAGTATTGAAGCTCGTAAGGTAGGCTTGACAATCTAGGTTTTTCAAAACCAAAGACAAGAAATCAGACTCAATCTTTTCAATCTCATGCTGAGGGCAGTAGTTTTCCTTGATGAGAGTAACAAACTGATCCCATGTCAGATTGTACAATGGGATCTTCCAAGTGGCTTGAATCAAAGACCTCCACCAAGCTAGTGCCTCGCCTTTGAACGACTGAGATACAAACTTTACCACATCCTTATCAGCGCAACCACTGATATCCACCACAGTGTCCATCTCGTCTAACCATGACATGCAATCAACTGCTCCTTTCTCCCAAGTGAAATCCCTGGGTTTGCAGGAGACAAAGTATTTATAGGTGCAACCTTTAGTACGTGGTTTTTGATTTAACACAACTCTCTTAGATGGAACACTCCCCTGATTTGTTGAGTGATGAGAATCACTTTTATGAGCGGTATGAGTTCTAGAGGGTGGTTTAGAGTGTGGCACAGACTGGGTCCTTACATAGGCACCACTGGATTCATTGAACTGTCTGTCCAAGGCTCGCGTAACAGCATTATCTATTAACGCTTGTAATTCTGCTCCTGCTACGTTGACCCTGGAGGTGTCATGATTTTCTCTGGGGTGACTGTTGGCTTCGTCTGACCCGGCCATGTAGCTTGATTGCTACATAAAATAATGATTTTAATTCATTCAAAGGTCTATAACAGTTTTATCATTCTAGATGATTTATTAATCATGGTATTTAAGAAACCATTTTGATTAATTAAGCATACAATTATTCAGGATTTTCATTATATAAATCCTTAGTTATAATTAAAGTATATAAATGGCAAAAAGGACTAGTCATATGGACAGTTTTAAATCTTCAATCATGATCTTATAGGGTCATGGTATTGAGGTTCTAATTATAATCTATTACCTCTTCTTAACAGGGGGTCGAAGACCACGACTGTCTTTTGTCTTATATGACAATGAATATAGCCCGTAGGCGTTATATCCCTAATGGATGATTTAATTAATTAAAAGTATTTGGAAGAATCAAATATAAGGATGACTTAGGCGATTTTATCGAATCACTTTTGTCAAGAGTGTTAACATGTTTTCAGATGTTAACAAGGATTGGAATCTTTTGAATACGTTTTACCATTTTGGTCATGTCTGCAACGACATATAGACTAGGTTTTACCTTTAAGATTCTTTTTAATATTTAACGCAGAACACTCCTAAATTGAGGTGTTAATAAGGATCTGAATCTAATTTGAGGAATTACCATCTTGGCCCTGTCTTATAATGACACATGGCTAGGTTTTGTCCCTTTTTAGATTTTTATTATTTTATTATAACTAGGTGTAGGACCCGTGTAACCACACGGGTAGGTTTAGTAATGATCGAAATCAAATACTAAAAAACAGATTATAATATATCATTTAAATTTTTGTCTTTAGATCTATATCTTTATAAAATAATGTTAAAGACTGTATGTGTTAGTATTATAATAACTATAATGATAAAAGTTTTTGTCTATGTAAATATGTAAACTATCGTGTGAACAAATATCACATTCGCATTTTAGTTAACTATACATTTAAAAGTCCCAACCACAAACTCAGTACATCCCAATACTGGTACTTTGCCTACCGATCTTGGTAATACACATTTTCAATAAATCATCTATGTCTAATAATATCCGCAAACGGATCAAATCTATAATTTTAATTTTCAACGAAACTTTTGTTTTAGCTCTACTTTATTAGCAAGAAGCTTCAGTATATTTTACTTTTCTATACAACATAACTAAATGATAAAAATTTACAAAAAGTAAAAAAAGAAGAATTGATCAACCTATTCCAGTTATCGTCATGATAACATAATGTACCTGGCCATCAGTGTCATCAACATTCAAAACCAAGTAATAATTTTTCGTGAGTTTAACATGTAACTCAACCTCAAAAAGAAAAAAAAACTATATAGTAAAAAAGTAGAATTGGCTAAACAGAATCTGTATCTTCCTCATCCCTGCACAATTGAAGATCAAGGAGAATCACATCACCATCAGATCTGATCTGTGCCTGCAGATTGATTCAGTTCAAGAGTTTCTATCACCATTCTCTTGATAGCTTCTTTTACAAGTTCATCACGAGCCATAAGTTCCTTCAAGGTTTCAGTATCCATCTGCTTTTGTCTTTTTCTTTGATAAATAACAGCACCTGCTGGATCAGTGCATCTCTTGATTTGTGACTTTGGTGGTCTTTTTGAACCTTCAGTTTTAGGATAGTCAGGTTTTTGTGGAACATTTGGATCTTTCTTCCTTAGTTCCACCAACATTTTGTAAGTGGCCCTGACCCTATCTTCTCTCCATTTTGACACTGAATTCTTTGACCCATAGTCAGCTGCTATCAGCTCCTCTTTCATTCTCTTTAACTCTAAAGCCTTGTCAGGTACATTCTTTTTGAATTTTTCCCAGTCAGGAGGAGTGTGTTTAACCTTATTCTTAAGCATCTCTTGGATCCTGGCTGCTTCACTTTCAAGCTCAGGAATGGTCCAATCTTTGTACATATGCTTCTCTCCCTTATACTTCTTGTGAGCCATGATATTCTCAACATAGTCTTTTCTCAGAGATTCATCTGCTCTTTCTGATAATTTTTGACAAACATTCTTTGCAAATTGTTCCAGGGATTTGACTTGAGTAAACAAAAATTGGTAGTGCCTTTGATATTCTTTGTCAGTCTTCCTGTTGATTCTCTTTTAGCAATATCCTCTGCTTGTTTGGCCTTTAATTTTAAATATTCATCAATATTATTAGGCCTAGGATATCCTTCAACAGATGGTAAACTCCTTTTTGCAGGATCATCCTCATAGTAGAAGGATTTGATCTCTTCTCTGACAACAATAAGTTCTAGAGGAAATTGAACACCTGCAGGAGCAATATCAGTGATTGGATTTTGTATCCGTGTTGAAGAGAGAGGTACAAGGTTTGGTAAAGTGACAAGTGGTAAAGGTTGTGAAGATGTTGGTGAAGGTGAAGGCTCATCATCAATCAAAATTAACCTTCTCCTTTTTGGTTGAGGAGAGACTGATGATGTTTGGGGTGGATCAGTGGTTGTGTTTGAAGTGAGAAGTGTTTGACTAACAGTTGTTGAAACAACAGGTGTTTCAACCACTGTTGTCATTACAACTCCTGACGTGTCAGTAGAAGTCTTCTGCACAGTGGCAGGTGGTGATTTGATGGTTGGTGATGTGGTTGTAGTTCTGGTGGATGATTTAGTCAGATCAGGTGTTTGAGTGGTGTGTGTTGAAGTAGCAGTTGTTGTGATTGAGGTGGTGGTTGTTGGTTTAACAACCGCTAAAACCACTGAGGTACCAACAGTTGTTGATACAACAGGAGTTACAACAGCTGTATGGGTGGAAGATTGATGTGTCATTACAACTACTGATGTGTCAGTAGAAGTCTTCTGCAGAGTGGCAGGTGATGATTTGATGGTTGGTGATGTGGTTGAAGTGGTGGTGGATGATTTAGTGAGACCAGGTGTTTGAGTGGTGTGTGTTGAAGTAGCAGTTGTTGTCATTGAGGTGGTGGTTGTTGGTTTAACAACTGCTGAAACCACTGAGGTATCCACAGTTGTTGATACAACAACTGTTTGGGTGGAAGATTGATGTTGAGGGCTTTTAGATGGTGGTTTTGGAGTATGCTTTGTGAGTCTGGATGGTGTGGATTTGGGTTCCCTCACTTTTCTAGTGGGATTTTTTCTTTTTGGATCCGGATTTTTAACATCCTTTGGCTCAGAACAACCCTGTGCATTCAGCTCCATGTAAGCTCTCTTCTCCTCTTTCCACCTTGATTTATCCTTTGCCTCTCTATCCCTTTTTACACTTGCTTTTGCTTCAGCAAGTGCATTTGTGGTAAAATCAATCTTTTTGCTCCCATCTGGCAAGGGAATGTCTTTAGTCATACAATCTTTTTGTGGCTCAATGTAGAGACCATCTTCAATCCCTTTTTTCTTCCACAGCTTGATCTTCTCCCCTTTTTTGGCATTATTTGGTGGTGGATTATCAAGGAAGAGAACAGTGGGAGGTGCTTTGCTAGTGGTGTTCAAGATATGGCCCTTTATGGCCTTGATGTCAGCTTGGGTGTCTTTAAATCTGGACTCCATCATGTTCCTCAGCTTTTGGACATGTATGTCAAGCTGCTGATCAGTCAACTGTCTTTGTTGTTGGAGTAGGAGTTGAAATAAGTTCCATAACTCATTTGCAGCAGGTGCAGATTGTGCAAGTGCTTGACCTAGAACAACAGTGGGTGGTACCTTTTGAATTTCCAACATCTGTTGCATCATATTTTTTAGTTTAGCAACAGATGTGTCAAGTGTGTCAATTCTGTCCGTCAGTTCTTGGTATTTTAAACCATCACCCAACTTAGTGGGATCATCTGATTTCCCACCAACAGTGGTTGTATCAGCAGTAGACTTAGGGAATATGTCACAAAAGTCATCTACTGATGCCCCTTTTTCTTGGTATTGGGGACTTCTTTCTTCATTTGTGGACACTTTGAACAATTCACCAGTTGTTAAAGTAAACACACCAGTGGTTGCCTTGGTTGTCTCTGAAGAAATTGCCTTCAAGGGAGTCTTATTTATGGAACAACTGACCCAATGTAGACCAGTGGGTCCAACATTAGTAGTTGCTGCTCCACTTGAACTACTGACAGGAATTACTGGTAATTCCTGCAGTCTAACCTCCTCAGTTGTTGCTGGGCTAGCAGAGGTATGAACATCAGACCTAGTCACTTGTGGGAGTATACTCTCAGTGATAGGTGATTGAGAGGAACTGGTTTGTGTCTTAGCTATAGCAACTGCATGCAACAAAGGTAACATTGATTGTGGTAATGTGACGGGTGAAGGAATAGGTGTAGAAAGAGACATGTCCTTCGGATCAGGACTGAGGAAGATGGAGCCGATTGGATCCAGAACTTCATAATGTGGGGTGCCTGTGTTAACAACCGAATCCTTTTGTGAGGATGTCGGAGGAGTTTGAGGCAATGGTGGAGATCTTTATTCCATCTACTGTGAGGAAGTAGCAGCAGTGGTTATTGGTGACTTTTGTTTTGTCACTGGCAGTTGCTTTGGGATCTCATCTTCCAGAGTTGCCGTCTTACTGGGTTTGGGTGGCTTTTTGGATGATTTCTTTTTGGTCTTTTTGGTAATGGCAGGTGTGGGTTTCATTGCAGTGGTTGTGCTACTATGATCACCTGGAGCAGTGGGCTCAGCAGCAGATACCTGAGGAGCAGTGGTAGCTGCTAAATTCTGCTCAGGCATCTCTGCTTGTGTTTTGCAAGGTGTTGACATTCTAGTGAAAGTTTCAGCTGTTAAGCTTTTAATTTGAAAAGATTCACCTTGTTGGTATACATGAACATCATCCTTTGCAAATTTCTTTTTAAAGTAATAACTTAAAAACCTTGGAAATAATAGAAAGGATTTTGTTAAAACATTTTTTGGCCAAATCATCAAAGATTTCATAGGAATAATTAAAATCTTCATTTTGTAAAATAGCAAACCCCAGGGATTGAATCTTTAATGGTATCTCCTTGAAGGCAGTTGTTTTATTTGAAACACACATTAACAGGGTATGAAATAAAAATCTTGTTGCAGGAGGGAAATAACCTTTTTCTAAGGTATCCCTCTTTATTTGTTCAGCATACCCCCTTTGAAGGAAATCAGTTTTTAACACATTTTTGGAAAAAGAAGTTTTACCTTGCTGATCATTTTGTTCAAAGACTTCCGAGATGGAGTGTGGTGTGATTTTGACTGGTTTACCCATTAAGGAGGAATTAATGGCTATGATGTCTTCTCCTTGTTTGTCAAGAATGGCATTTTTCCAAAATTCTCTCTGCGTTTTCTGGTAAATCGGAGCATCTGTTGTTAACAAAGTTTTGTACTTTGATGCAGTCATGGTATCAAAGATGGAATCGAAAACATCGGTGGTGCCTAGTTTTGTAAGAATACCCAGATAATTGTGAGGGGATTTGTATGGGATTTCGATGGGTGTAGTAGCCTTTTGAGAGGCCTTTTTAGATTATTTCGAAGTGGATGTTGCAGATCGCTTTGATTTCGTCATTTTGATGAAGAAAATCGAAGAATGAATTTGAGATAAGAAGACGGAAACTGATTTGAGAACAGTTTTTTTGTGAATTCGAATCGACAGTAAAACCCCTATTTGGGGTTTTTGATCAGGGTTTTATAGGAAAAAGGTAATTGCTGACGTGGCAACGGTTACAAAGATCTGACGGATAAGAACTGACCATATGCCAACCTCTGATGAAATGAAGGATAATGGAAGACAGTTGTTAAGGAAACCACTGATGGATGAATATCAGTGGATTACAAATGAAAATGAGGACAGTGGGTGACTTTAACTATCAGTGGATAGCTGTGTCAGTGGTTTAAAGCACTGAAGTTTGGTAACAGTCGAAAACAATGAAAATGATGGAACAGAGGTTGACTTTCAACAGTGGATAGCTACAAACCAACAGATGTTTGAACCAATCAGTGGTTACAACAGACTTTGATTTTCTGAAAACATTTTAATGCTTTTATTCATAGAAAAACAAGATTTTGCCCGTTATTCCATGTTTAGCATGCCAATCATAGAGATCAAGCTTTCAAAGACAGATGTGTCTAAACCTTTGGTTAGCACATCTGCAAGTTGATCCTTAGTGGGAACATGATGCAGACAAATCAAACCTTTTTCATAGCAATCCCTCACAAAGTGATGTCTGATGATAAGTGAGGATGGATGTATGTGGTATAATATTTTTGATGATATATTTCAGCTGCTTGACAATCCTGCATAAAAAAAAGTCTTTTGAACAATTATATCAAAATCAAATATCATATTTAGAGGAAACAAACAGTTATTTCTCAATATGCAGCAGCAACATAGTCTTCTTCAAAACAGTGGTTGTGGAAACATCTGCTGTTTGTGCTTAGTTTGATGAGTATAAATCTTGACAACTATACTCCAACATATACAATGTTTTTGAGGGTCCATTTTTTGCCCAAAAGATTCTCATCCTTTGGTAAGTGTGCAAGTTTTCAAACTTGTTTTCCCTGAACTGTTGAAGCTCCTCTTATATGACACTACCCAACTTTCTGTCTTTTAGTGGATTTGAAGTTTAATTTGATCTGTGTTGAAGAGAGAGGTACAGGGTTTGGTAAAGTGACAAGTGGTAGAGGTTGTGAAGATGTTGGTGAAGGTGAAGGCTCATCATCAATCAAAATTAACCTTCTCCTTTTTGGTTGAGGAGAGACTGATGATGTTTTGGGGGGATCAGTTGTTGTGTTTGAAGTGAGAAGTGTTTGACTAACAGTTGTTGAAACAACAGGTGTTTCAACCACTGTTGTCATTACAACTCCTGATGTGTTAGTAGAAGTCTTCTGCACAGTGGCAGGTGGTGATTTAATGGTTGGTGATGTGGTTGTAGTGGTGGTGGATGATTTAGTCAGATCAGGTGTTTGAGTGGTGTGTGTTGAAGTAGCAGTTGTTGTGATTGAGGTGGTGGTTGTTGGTTTAACAACTGCTGAAACCACTGAGGTACCCACAGTTGTTGATACAACATGTTAGGATCTGAGGCTCTAATGATTATGCTTGTTTGTATAATTTGAACAAATCAATAGAGATGAACAGAGTTTAAGTGCAGCGGAAATGAATAACAAACTTTGTAAACACAATCAAAGAGAAAGATTCACAATGGTGTAACCAAAGCAAAGAGAAATGAATAACAAACTTTATTTTCTTGAATAACATTTGCTTTTCATTAAGTTGAAAGATTATAAATCAAAGCAAAAGATTACAATATATGCTTACAAACTAAACTCCCCCTCAGCCTGATACCCCATGGTTGGTTGCACAAGATGAAAGGATTGAATTGAGGAGAAGAACTCACTCAAAATGATCAAATGTAACAGTACAGGGTACTGTTCCATTTATAGACAAACCAAACCACTGAGGCATCTCAGCTGACGTCACCATGAAAGCGATGTCTAACAACCTACAACCTGTAAACACTGTTCTTATACAAACCCTGCTAATCCTAACGACTGATTCTATACAATACAAGTAAAACACTGAACTACTGCTTTCTTCTTTCAACAGTGCTTTCCTCAAAGTTGATCAGCCTTTGAGTGGGCAGTCTTTTAGCATCAGTAGATTTAACCAGCAGTGTTTGCTTCTTCAGGGCTTTATCAGCAGTTTAAAGCGCAGTAGCAGTTGTATGTGGACAGTGGATGGAGGGTATCAGATGTTATAAGTACTTTCAAGGGGAAAGCCTGTTGTAAACTACTGCTTATTGTTAATCCACTGTTGTGACCCAGTTTTGGCTTTCATTATCTGTTCCTCTGGTAGGGTTCAATCCCAACAATCTCCCCCTGGAACATATAATGCCAAAACTCTTCATTATTTTGGATCTTTATTCTCTCATCAGAAGTTCCCTAGCTTATCTTTTAAATTCTGCTTCAAAATCTTTGGAACTTGAGTCATCCTCATCCCTGCACAATGAAAGTTCAAGGAGATCTTGTAGATCTTCAACACCAAGGCTCAGTGCTTGTTTCCTTGATATGTACTTCATTTCACCATTGGATCTGATCAGGGTCAATACATGGATCTTTTGATCAGAGAGCCATTTTAGTATTTTTGAACCCAATGGGTTTCTTGGGAGAGGTTTATTTACTGATGAGTTGGGAGATTTTGGCGTTGTAAAGATTTGTAAAGCAGTATCCTGAGCTTTTGCTAGCTTAGAATTTTTAGACATTTGTTTGAAACCCTTGTCTATGACTTCATTTGCCGCAGCTATGTCTTCTGCAACTTCTTTGTCAATCTGCTCTTGTCTCTTTTGTTGATCGATCTCAATGTCTGATATATCTGCTGATGTGTTTGGTGATGATGGTTTATTCAAAACCTTTTTGGCAAGGTCTTGAAGCTTTGCTGATCTAACTTTATCTAAAGCCATTTTCTTGATGGCTTCTTCAAAATACTCAGCTTCCTTTTCCTTTTCTTCTGCAACAGTCAGCTGTTTCCTTTTTTTCTTGGTCAATCACAGTGACAGAGGTATCTGCTGAGGTGATCAGTGGTTCAGAAGTTTTGATCTGCTGCTTTGGCTTTTTGTAGTCAGGCTTCTTTGGAGTGTCAGAAACTGTCATCCTCCTTTTCTTAAGCCTTTCATAAGCCTCATCTGTTTGCTGCTTAGTCCATTTTGCGATGGCATTGGCAGTATCCACTTTTGCATCCACCAGCTCCTGCTTCTTTCTTTTGTACTCAGATGTAAGGTCAACTATGAGCTTTTTGTATTTGTTCCAGTTTGGAGTTGTCCTCTTCTTGCTAGGATCATTTTTAATTCTTTCAATTTTGTTTGCCTCATGCTTTAATGCAACTATTGGCCATTCTTCGAATTGTTTTTCTTCAGCTGGATAGAATTTTTCTTTCATTATGTATGCAAGATATTATTTTCTCATTTCTTTTCGTAGATCTGCTTCGGGTGGTAAGTTTGACATTTCTTTGCTCAGATCTCATGCATAGTCTTCCATCTGTTTGACTTTGGTGAGCAAGAATTCCATTCTTTGAGAAATGGCGTCATCACCTTGATCTTTGCATTCAAGTTTGGCTCTTATCTTAGCCAGCCTTGCTTTGAGCTCGAGATATTCATCCATATTTTCTGGGACTATGAAGCCTATGAGAGAAGGAAATCTTCTTTTCGAAGGGTCATCCACAGTGTAGAATTGTCTCATCTCATTTTTTATAGCTTCCAGTTCTAGTGGATATTTTGCAGCATTAGGATCATATTTGTCACCAGTTGCCTGAGTTGTTTTTCTTTTTCTGGTGTAAGTTTTCTCTAGTGAAGGAGTGCTTTTGGGTGATTTATTAATTGAAGTAAAGATGGCTTGAAGTGAAGTGAGGGCAGTGGTGGATTGTGGCTGACTGACAGTTGTTGAAACAACTGGTGTTTCAACTACTGTTGTCATTACAACAGATGTTGTAACATCTGATGTCTTCTACTTTTTCGCAGGAGGTGATGGTGGTGATGTGACATTGATGAGAGTAGTGGTGGATGACTGGCAAACAGCTGTTGAAACAATAGGTGTTTCAACCTCTGTTGTCATTACAACTACTGATGTGTCAGTAGATCTCTTCTGCTTTTGAGTAGGGGTTGATTTGATGGCTGGTGATGTAGTTGAAGTGATGGCTTTTGGTGGTGAGGTGATTTTAGGTGGAGGTAGAGCAGTGGTTGTAGTGTGTGTTGTGGTGGTGTATGTTGAAGAGATGGCAGCTGTTTGGCTAGCAGGTTTTGAAACCTGCTTTTCTTTTTCTGGTTCAACATAAAGGCCATCTTCTATTCCCTTCTTCCTCCACTGCTTGATTTTCTCCCCCTTTTTGGCATTATCTGGAAGGGGGTTATCAATGAATAGTAAAGTGGGAGGAGCTTTGCCAGTGGTGTTTTGGACGTTGGCCTTTATAGCCTTGATGTCTGCTTGAGTATCTTTGAACCTTGACTCCACCATGTTTGTCAGCATTTGTACATGTATTGCATGCTGCTGATCAGCCATTTGTTTTTGTTTTTCAAGCAGGGGTTGGAATACACTCCATAGCTCATTTGCAGGTTGTGCAGGTGCTTGAGCTGGAACAACAGTGGATTGTGCTTTTTGAGCTTTTAACCGCTGTTGCACCATATCCTTTATTTCAGCAACTGTTGTTTCAAGATTTTCAACTCTGCCCGTCAATTCCTGATATTTTAAATCATCACCCAATTTAATGGGATCATCTGATTTCCCACCAGCAGTGGTTATATCAATATGTGACTTTGGAACTGAGTCCCAGAAATCATTCATTGATGCCCATTGTTCTTGGTTCTGGGGTCTTCTTCCTTCAACACTTGATAGCCCTTCAATGTTGCCAGTAGTTTTAAGATACTCACTGGTGGTTATCAGAGGTGCTATAGAAGGAATTGCCTTCAAGGAAGTCTTATAGATGTAACCACTGTCCAAATGTAAACCAGTGGGTTCAACATTTGTAGTGGCTGCTTCACTTGAACTACTGACAGGAATTACTTGTAACTCCTGCAGTGTAACCTCCTCAGTTGTTGCTGGGATAGCAGAGGTATAATCATCATACCCAGTCACCTGTAGGAGTATGCTCTCAGTGATAGGTGATTGAGAGGAACTGGTTTGTGTCTGTGCTATATCAACTGCATGCAACAAAGGTATTATGGATTGTGGTAATGTGAGAGGTGAGGATAAGGGTGTTGAAAGAGACATGTCCTTGGGATCAGGACTGTGGATGATGGATCCGAGTGGATCCAGAGCTTCATAATGTGGAGTCCCTGTGTTTACAACCAGATCCTTTTGTAAGGATGCAGGAGGAGTTTGAAGTAAGGGTGGAGATCTTTCTACCATCTGCTGTGAGGAAGTAGCAGCAGTGGTTTTTGGTGACATTTGTGTTGTCACTGGCAGTTGCTCTGGGATCTCATCTTCCAGAGTTGCCTTTGCTTTGGGTTTGGTGGGCTTTTTATATGATTTCTTTTTGGTCTTTTTGGTGATTACAGGTGTGGGTTTCATAGCAGTGGTTGTGCTACTATGATCACCTGGAGCAGTGGGCTCAACAGTAGATGCCTGAGGAGCAGTGTTTTCTGTTAAATTCTGCTCAGGCACCTCTACTTTTGTTTTTGTAGGTGCCATCATTCTAGAGAATGTTTCAGTGGTTAAACCACTTATTTTAAAATAAGCACCTTGTTTGAGTAAATTTTCATTTTCTTTTCTAAATTTTTCTTTGAAATAGTAGCTTAGAAACCTTGGAAAAAGTAGAAATGCTTTGCTATCAACATTTTTCACCAAATCATTAAAGATTTCCTGGGAATAGTTTTAATTTTCATTATGTAGAATGGCATAACCCAGGCATTGGATCTTTAATGGTATTTCGTTAAAAGCAGTTGTTTTATTTGAAACACATGTCAAAAGATTATGAAATAAAAACCTAGTTGCAGAGGGGAAGAAACCTTTTTGTAGGGTATCCTTTTTTATTTGATCTGCATACCCCCTTTCCAGAAAATCAATTTTCAACTCGCTTTTAAGAAAAGAAGTTTTACCTTGCTGATCATCGAGTTTAAAGACTTTTGAGATGGATTGTGGAGTAATTTGAATCGCTTTACCCTGTATGGAAGAATTAATGGCAGTAACGGTCTCGCCTTGTTTTTCGAGGGTAGCGTTTTTCCAAAATTCTCTCTGGGTTTGTTGGTAAATTGGAGCATCTGCTGTAAGCAAAGTTTTATACTTTGATGCAGCCATGATGTCGATGATTGAATCGAAGGTGTGATTGTTGGTGGGTTTTGTGAGTAGACCCAAGTAGTTGTGAGGGGATTTGTATGGTATTTAAATGGTTTCAGCGGCCGTTTGAGCGACCTCTTTGGAAGATGATGATGATTTTGATTTTGATTTTGATTTTGATTTCGTCATTTTGATGAAGAAAATCGAAGAATGAATTTGAGATAAGAAGATGGAAACTGCTTTGAGAACAGTTTTTTTGTGAATTCGAATCGACAGTAAAACCCCTGTTTGGGGTTTTTGATCAGGGTTTTATAGGGAAAAAGGGGATTGCTGATGTGGCAACGGTTACAAAGATCTGACGGATAAGAACTGACCATATGCCAACCTCTGATGAAATGAAGGATAATGGAAGACAGTTGTTAAGGAAACCACTGATGGATGAATATCAGTGGATTACAAATGAAAATGAGGACAGTGGGTGACTTTAACTATCAGTGGATAACTGTGTCAGTGGTTTAAAGCACTTAAGTTTGGTAACAGTGGAAAACAATGAAAATGATGGAACAAAGGTTGGCTTTCAACAGTGGATAGCTACAAACCAACAGATGTTTGAACCAATCAGAGGTTACGACAGACTTTGATTTTCTGAAAACATTTTAATGCTTTTATTCATAGAAAAACAGGATTTTGCCTGTTATTCCATGTTTAGCATGCCCATCATAGAGATCAAGCTTTCAAAGATAGATGTGTCTAAACCTTTGGTTAGCACATCTGCAAGCTGATCCTTAGTGGGAACATAATGCAGACAAATCAAACCTTTTTTTATAGCAATCCCTCACAAAGTGATGTCTGATGATAAGTGAGGATGGATGTATGAGGTATAAGATTTTTGATGATATATTTCAGCTGCTTGACAATCCTACATAAAAGAAGTCTATTGAGCAATTATATCAAAATCAAATATCATATTTAGAGGAAACAAACAGTTATTTTCTCAATATGCAGCAGCAACATAGTCTTCTTCAAAACAGTGGTTGTGGAAACATATGCTGTTTGTGCTTAGTTTGATGAGTATAAATCTTGACAACTATACTCCAACATATACAATGTTTTTGAGGGTCCACTTTTTGCCCAAAAGATTCTCATCCTTTGGTAAGTGTGCAAGTTTTCAAACTTGTTTTCCCTGAACTGTTGAAACTCCTCTTATATGACACTACCCAACTTTCTGTCTTTTAGTGGATTTGAAGTTTAATTTGATCAGCAACTGTTGGTATATCAGTGGATGAGCTTTAACATCTGTTTTGTACATCTGCTGCTCAGATGTCGTCATGATTGTGTTTTTTGTAATAGATGAATTGATTGTTAAATTGATTGTGTTTTTTGTAATAGATGAACAATGAATGAATATGATTCAATGATTTATGCAGCAGAAATGAACACAAACTTTGTAAACACAATCAAGGAGGAAAATAGTTTTGATAAACACATGCTTTTCATTAATCGAAAGATTACAAATCAAATCAAAAGATTACATTGCATGTTTACAAACTAAAACTTCCCCTCAGCCACCCAAGAAGGGGATATAACTCCTGTTGTATCAACAATTGTTTCTTCATTCCACTGCTTTATTCCAAGCAGGGCTTTGGTCTTCTCAGCAATGCTTGACTGAAGGCAATAGTTGGAAGAGCAGTACTTAGTCTTTGGCATTCTTTTAGTCTTCACATCAGCTGTTGTGCTAAGCAGTGGATAAAACAAATCAGAATTATAGATCAGCAGTTGTTTGAACCACTGTCAAGGGGAAAGTCTGAAGCCTAACAACTGCTTATTCTGGTTCCACTGCTCTGAACCGATTTTGGCCTTAATCAACTGTTCCTCTGTTAAGGTTCAATTCCAACAATGTAATTCGGTATACCAAGACAAATAGAAGCTAAAGAAAAATTAAATAAAGTAGAAAATATACACTTGTTAATGGAATTTAGTAGTTATAAATTTAGGTGTTTTTGAGCTTGTGCTCGTCCTTAAAACTAAGTCTAAACCAAACATATGAAGAGAAACCACAAACAGATTATGTAATTATCGAACATATTATAATCAAATTGCAAGAAAATTAGTTCTACGTACCTATGTCAAAGGCAGAAATCCACAAATGAAAAGAATAATTGATAGTAAGTTGTGCACATGGGTTGAACCAAAGAATAAAGAAGACACCTGCAAAAGATATTGAAAATTTAGCCATTAAAATGATAGTATACTGCATTGTGATAGTGACTGGCATGCCAACCAATAACCAACCTGGTCGGTTCGGTTTTCTTAATCTAAAACCATTATTAGCCGTTTAATCCATATTTTTCACAAAAACTTGGTGAATTGGACGGTGAACATCCGGTTATATGATAACTAACATTTGTTACCTTGTCACACCTCTATAAATTGAGGCTCCTCTAGAAAAACCACTGCTTTTCCTACAAATTTAAAGGTTAATTAGACAATATCTATATATAACCTAATGCACTCACGATTGCACTTAATTGACAAAGTGAAACCGACACAACTTATATATACCTTCTAAGTGAAGCAACAAATTCTTGCCTAGTCATGTTGTTCATTTCTTCAAGTTCTTTCTCATAGTTGCAAACCTAAATCATCCAAATTTATATAAAATATGATCAGACTCGGTGGATAAGCTTTTAGCAAGCCGATCCTTACTTTCAATTAATTCAGGGCATAAAGATAAAGATTACTAGCGGAAAGTTTGTGGTGGTGGTGGTGGGACCACAATACTTGAGGGTTGCTAATTCATAAGCTCTAGCTGCTTTGTCTTCCTTATCGTATCCACCTGGTTAATTAAAATTATAAATCAATAATCAATAAATAATTAATATTTAAACAAAATGTTACTAAAACATTATTTTAATCCGAAAAAGGACTCAATAAAACATTATTCAGATAACCCTTGCCATGTTAGGTAGATAAAGCCTCTTTTTGAATAAAAAGACAAAGTAACTAATCACTGAGAGCTTAAACTCATAAAATAAGGATTGTAGTTTCTTACATGTGATATGGTGAAGATTTGTGAGTAAAAACATTACTTATCACAGATACCACCATCATTTATCCTACAAAAAACTATAGTCAGGGCACTATGTCCAGCGTTTCTGCAATAGAATTTCCCAGTGGGGCATGCTGATGTTCCTGCAAAGCCACATATACCGTTATGTTAAGATAAGTGCACTACTTTCAACTTTGTCAAGTTGAATTCAAACCTAACTTGCTCATCGATACATCAAAAAATCACTCTTATTAAAGTTTATATCTTTGAAGTTGAATTCAAACCTACTTTGAACTTTGTCAAGTTGAATTCAAACCTAATTGCACAATAAGTCATAAAAACTCAAAATGTATTAGAAAAACTGGTTCACCGGTGCCATCACATTAACCTGTGACTTGGTGAATGTTCTAGATCCATCTTTGCATAAAATCATTCCTGAAGACCATAATCCCTTGTAATACTTCTCATCTGGTAAGATAAGCAAAAAAAACTCAAAATGTATTAGAAAAACTTCATATAACTACAACTGGTTCCATCAACAATTAGAAGAGGTATTGGACCTACAGAAGCAACTCCAAGCAGGTCCTTTAATCTGAAATTGCAGTGTCAAACTCAAAACCAAGAATGAGAAGATTGGTGCATTATTCTTCATTTTGATCTCATACCTACAAAACGGCACCGTTTCAGCAACTATCAGATCAAGCACACCTTATACAACAAATGAAGCACACATAACAACCAAATGCACCGTAAATTCAACAAAATTCATACCGAATTTGCACAACAAAAAACCCTAACTTGAGAGAACAATCAAAACATAAGTGGAGAGAGTACCGAACGAATTAATGGTTGGAATAATCGGCGATTGAAGAATGAAAACCCTATAGAACGATAATCAATCTTGTTGTTTTTGTTTTGAGTAGTTGAAAATCACGAGTCGTTGATGACATTGTGACCTGAGTCGATGATAAGTTTACGGCTATAGATACGGCAATCCGTTGCCGGCAGTGGTGGAGCACGGCGGCGTTGAGGGGTTGCGGTAGAGAAGCAGAGAGTGTGGAGTGAACAGGAGAACCAACTCCATCAGAGAGAAATGGATTGATTTCTGAAAGTGAAATTTTGAATTTTAGAGAGAGGTTTTTATGGGTCAGTTGTTTAAATTTTGAATTTTAAATTGTCCCGCCTAAAAAAACCACTAATTAATTCTAATAAAAATAAAAATCAGATTTATAGATTATTTGTAGATTGTAAATTGTAAACCGGAATTATGACATCATCATTGACATGTGGCATACCTTAGAAGTTGACACATAGGCATATTTACATCAGCTCATAATCTCTTATTATAGATAGTATAGATGGTAGGTCTCATAAGAGGAATGTTATATTTTCATTTATTTCACATATTATATTTATGCATATAATTTAATCAAAAATGAAAATTTAAATTCGACCATTCCACTACAAAAATTTAAACAAGTACAAGTTTTCCCTAAACGGGACTTCTTACAAGAAATAACATGCCCGCGCAGGGGCTTAAACAGAAATAACATACCCACGCAGGGGGTTAACAGAAAGACATGCCCATGCAGGGGCAGAGTACAGAAAGACATGCCCACGCAGGGACTTATTAAACATTTAAAAACAACAAACAAATAAAGGATTTAATGATCCTTTTTGCTCTTTCCTTTAATTAAGTTCGCCAGAATCTTGAACATTCCTTGGTTTTGTCTACGGTCTTCCCGCACTTCCTGCCGCACCTCATTAATCCTTTGAAGAATCTCCTGATGCTGCGGTGGCGACATCACTGGCGGCTGCGGGGGTTGCTGATATAGCGGAGGTTGAGGAGGTGGCGTTTGATGATACCCATAAGGTGGGTACCCATAGTGTGAGTATCCGGCTTGATATGGGACCCCAAAGGATCCTTCCGAATGATGTGCATTGTAGTTTGCCACTGCTACCAGGTAAGGGTCGGCCTCGGCATAGTTGTAGTTGGTGTGGATCGGCTGCTCAAAGGGATTATACGCCGCTGAACCGACGTATGTAGGAATCGGGTCACCAAAACCCAACGATGGTGGCGCGACAGGCGCAGAGTTTACTTCCGAGACGGGGTTTGAAGGCCCACCCATCTGCGGTTCTTCATGGAGTGGCGAGTAGCGGCTGCCACTCGAAGGTTGCGGGGTGCTGATTCGCACTCCTCCTTGCACGGACATCCGTGCATTCGATCTTCTTCGCCTCGGTGGCGCCGGAGGCGGTTGCTGAACTGGTGGTGGTGGCGGAGTGATCGCGACGAAACGAGAATCCTCGGAGGGATCTTGCTGCTGCTGCTGCTATGGAGAGTTGTGGTAACTGGGAGTAAACACCCAGTCAATCTGTCTGAACCTCTCCTCATAGCTGTCGGGACCATTATAAGGTGATCCCAGAAAAGGTGACCCATCCAAAATTTCGATGGGGTGGTTAGGGGTCTCGGTTGGAGGCTCGGCGGGATCTGTGTCTTCGTCCATGTCCATCGCATGGTCGCCCGAGAAGTGGTCTTCAGGTCCTAGCGGGTTAAAACCCACTGGTTCTTCAATGTAGTTTGCCGGGTTGAACCGGCTTTGGAAGACAGGTGTCGGGTCATCGAAGGAATAGTGAGGGCTGGATCCCTGGAGGGGGATAAAAGATGGTTGCGGGTTATGGGGCTCATTTTCAGAATGAGGCCCGTAGGAATGGTGATAGGATGGTGACGAACTTAGCGAGACGGATCGCCTCGCAGGCTCTATATAGGTCCTCCAATGCTCTTGAGGACTCGTACTCATTGAGGCTGGTGGGGTTCGTCTGTGTGACGGCCTGGCCTCATGGTCGTGGCCTGTGATTGGTGTCTTTCCTCTTCCCCTGTTGAATCTTGGTGGCATGATTGAACCTGTCAACATAAACAAAGATAACAACAAGGAATATATATAAAGGACAAAAATAAAACAAATCGGGATTTGTCCTAAGTTCTTTGTCTAGACTCGAAAATTTAGGAATGTGCAACTGTGTAACTGAGATTAAACACAAAAGGCTAGTGTTTAATTCACTCAGTGTTGGCTCTGATACCAACCTGTCACACCCTGATATTTCCACGTATTACCAGTGGGCCTGGTGGGGAGTATCGTGACGTAGTTGATATCATCATAGTCAAACAACACAATTTTAAATGCACAGCGGAAGCAAAAGGTAGATTTATTTCAAGCGAACAAATTGTAATATTAAGTATCACAAAATAGTTGAAACAAATCCACAGGCGGATCAACTAAAAAGGAAACATAGTTCATCAGACTTAAAATGCATCGAAGCTTGCGAGACTCTTATTGATGCTAAAGAGAGGCCAGCCTATTTCGAGTAGTACCTGCACTTAACCTTTTTGGGAAAATACGTCAGTTTACACTGTTAAATACAATTAACTGACTTATTTTGCAAAGGTTTAGAAAATTGATTTGAATGCACAGGGCACAAAACATTTTATAACTTGGGATAATTATTTATATATAAACTTGTAAAAGAATTACATGTTTCTTATACGTTCGGTAGCCCGGATTGACACCGGGTTAAAGATTAATAGACACACCACATGATATAGTCCCCGGCGAGTTATTCCCGAAACCGGCGGTTATACCTTATTATTTATATATGCACTGTCGGGTGTACGCCTACACCCCGTGCTTTAGGTCGTGGCCATTTCTTAAAATGATGCCAAGGATATCCGGGACATGGTCATTAACCCCCCAAAGGCTTTAAGCAAACAAAACAATTTAAACGGGACATTTCAATAATTTAACCTTCATACAATTAAAAATTCAATGCCCGACCAAGCGGTATTTTATGTACCGTACCCCAAGCCCGTATACGGAAAATAAGTTAAAAGTATTTACCTTTGCAAGTACTAATAACAAAAAGCAAATGCACGTAGCTTTTACCGGGTCTCCTAGTCCGGAACAAAGGTTTATAATAACCTATTAGATTCCTAACGGGTCTTTAATTAAGACTAAACTTAGTCCGGTTAGTTTTAAAGGAAGATACGGTTCAAACGCACGATTAAGCGAAGACCGGAATAGAATGTGATTTAGACCCGACAAGTTTGAAGACTTGTATAATAATGGTAAACTAAACACATTCTGGATTTTGAGACAAAAAATGATAAGGTTTGACCCGTTATGGTTAATTTATGCAAACTAGTTACATAAACCGAACCAAACGTGCAAGATGCGTAACGGGTAACCATATGAGTCATATACAGGTTTCCTAAGTTAATATGCCTTAAATATGTTGTGACATCAGTAAGATATCTTCTATTATGCCCGAAATGGATTTAAACCCAAATTATGCCTCGTAGGGGTATTTTGGTCATTCAAAAGGTTATAAAAGAGATTTAATATGATTCTGAGTTTCAGATTTGATATAAACAGTAAATATACTTAAATTAATAGGTTATATCAGTAGGGTATTACATATATGTGAAATTTACCATTTATAACTAAACTATGCACCGAAGGGGCATTTTGGTAATTTCACTTAAGCCTAAAATGTCAAAACTGGAAATCTGAGTTTAAAACTTTTGCTTACTATTAAAATATAAAAATTTACTGAAAATATCAGTAGGCATCAAACCTTATATGTTTAAAATAGTTTTAATACATACTATGCGTTAAAAACGCTTAAAAAGGCGATTTTGAGCTATTTCCGGGTTTTTAAAGGAAAGCTGATATTTTTATTATTCCAGAAGGCTCAAAATGTTTTATTTATCATATTAGATCAGTAGAAAAAGGTTTGGTATCAAAATTATTTGTAAAACTCATTTTATAGGCCAAAAGGGCAAAACCGGCAATTACCGAATTAAGCATAGAACTCTATGTTATGCTCAGCCTAAAAATAAATAAAAATCTTCAAAAATCCCAAAATATTATATTACATCAGTGGGTAAAAAGTTTGGTATTAAAAATTGAGTTTAGATAGGCTATACGCTAATTACGCTGTTTAATTAATAAAAAGCTTTCAAATTACGCTATTGAGCATAACTCTTAATCTAGACCTTAAACTGATGTCAAATTTTAGGGACAACTTTATTTAAGGTCATATGGGCATAATAGTCAATATTTAAGCACTTAACGGAAACATGCATATGAATCGGATAACTAATGAACCAAGTTGTATAATCACAAAGGGTTATACTAACATGAAACCTGGTCCTAATAAGGCTCTAAGGCATTTCTAAAACATGCTACATTAGGTCAGAACTGAAAGTCAAAGAAAAAGTCAATTTATGCGATTTTCGGTTCCGAACCGAGCCTAAACTGAAAATTGTCGGGTTGAACATGTTTAGACATGTTCTTACATTAATTACCAAGTTATATTAATGATAAAACAGGTTGCATGGATCCTACATTGCTAATTATGCATTAATTTGAAAATAACCTTTCTGTTGACTTTTTAAGGTTAGCTTTGTCCCGACAATTGACCTAGTTAGAGTGGGAATCAGAGGGTGCCATTTTAAGGGTTTATTGCCCACATAATTACCAACTCATAGGTACTTTCAATTTGAAATTTGACTGGACAATTTATGATTAATTACGAAGTCAAAATCTAATTACGACGATTTGACTTTAGGCTAATTAACTAAGTAAAACTGAATTAAGGAAGGTTAAGGACACTTACAATAGTCCTAAGCACGACTAGTGACTCCTAGGAAGGGTGCTTGAGCTCCAATATTCTCTAGAAGTGAAGTTGTGAAGTTTGTAAATGAATGTGCTCAATGTTGCAATATTGAAGCTCCTTATATACTCATTTTGATCATCTAGGATCATGCCAAGGAAGTCTACTAGTGTTATGAGATGGTCTCATATGTCCCTATTACATGAAATACCAGTGGGGAAGTCCCTGGAATAAGAAAACAAGGTTTTAAGGCGGTGCAACGGGCTGGACAGACACCTGCAGGTGTTTTCTGAAGCTGTATGTCGGACGCGGCCCGCGTAAGAGATCACATAGGGCTTACGTGGCCCGTGTGAGTCCTCCGAACCAGCCAAACAAGTTTCATTAATTGCATTTTTGGTCCTTGGTCCTTCTAAACATGGTTTTGAGTTTATTTCTTGCACTTTTGGCCCTCTAACTTGACTTTTAAGGGCTCCATGACATAACCAAACACCGTTAAGTCCTCGGTTAACCTTGTGTTCACCCGAAAAGTCATGAATTTCAACGTTGACGCTTTTAACCCCTCGTATACGAATATTGTCATAACTTTCTCATACTTTATCGAAACCTTGTGAAATTTTTACCACATATCCTAGTGAGTATAATTTATTGTTACAAAGCTTCGGGTTCGCCAAAAGGTCACTCAGAGGTATACTTTCAACATGTTGACACATTTAACCCCTGTAGTTTGCAATTTCTCACTATCTTCCACAATTAGCTTCGTATGATCCATAATTCATTCGTTTAAGGGTATAAACGTAGTGTAGGGTTATTGTGAGGTATATTAATCCGTTTTTGACACTTTGAAACCTTATATTCACATACTTTCTTTTTTTGTCAACTTTAGTCCTTCATAGGTGATCTTTTACACGTTTAAAGCTCATGACACGTGTCGATACATTATTGGGCATAAATTTTCGAGGTGTTACATGAAGCAAAAATATCCTCACTTGATGAGATTTTAAATAAGGTGGGGAGGATGTGAGGACCTGCACGAAATTGTCCTAAAACACTCCGTAAGTAGAAACCCGGACCCCTAAAACCCTAATCCTTATGAAAAATCAAGAAAATTCAATTTTATTGATCTGTCGCGGGTCGCGTAAGACCTAAGGATAGTCTACGCGGGGCGCGACAGCCTGACTAAACTCTGGATAACAATCAGAGCCACGTGTCAACCATGTGGCAGACCTACATTGTGACACGGCAGCCCTAGCCGTAGCTGGGTGGCCCTTACGGGCCGCGTAAGATGCCCCTCGAGTTTACGTGGGCCGCGACAAACTCAAAAATTTGCTCTAAATTGGACGTTGCATGGCCTTTCTTCTGTGTTCGAATTTCACTTTCAAAATGTCAAAATTCTGCTTATATACGAGTGTTTAAGAGTCGAAACGCTGCTACGATTACAGGCCTTACACAAAACTCTATTGGAACCGCTAAACACCCTAAATTTTTCAAGTCCTAATCACAAGCCTTACACAAAACTCTATTGCTTAAAGCCTTGAATTTTGCAAGTCCTAATCACAAGCCTTACACAAAACACTATTGGAACCGCTAAACACCCCAAATTTTTCAAAAACTTTTCAATTTTTTTTACTTGTCTTGGTTTAAATTGGGAATAACAAGTTCTAAAAAGGTTATATTTTTACAAATTTACAACCGATATCGTCGTGATAAAAAGAACCAACATAAGAAAATTATGAAATGGCATGACAAATCTAGTTAAAATTTGATTATATATACTTGATCACATTAAAAACACATTCCCACAAAAAGTGAGTTTTGAGCCTTTATTGAGCATACAAATACACATCTATAAACTAAATGCTCATTTTTCATTTCTTGTGTGAATAGCCTCTTGGTTTCTTACGACTCTAGAACTTGCCATGACAATACATTCCCGGTCCTTACCAACTTAAACCCAAGTAAGTAAATGATTGAGGCATTCGGACTAACCCTTTTTATTTCAACACCATTATTTTTCTTTTTTTTTTACCACCTACCCAAAATCCCCCTAGTTAACCCCTTTCAGCATAAACCTTTTCATTTCTAAACCCAAAACAAACACCCTTTACCCACCAAAACCCTTTTTCATTTTAAACCCTTTATTTTAGCAAAAAGCTCGGTTTCCATATGACATTATTTATTAAAAAAAATATATATGAAGTATAGCAACAAGCAAAAAAGTTCCTCAAAAGAAACTTTGTTAGAAAAATACTTCGGTTGAATAAAAAGTCACAAAAACAAAATGTTTTACGAAAACCGACGCTTTTTACGCTTTTTGCCCTTTTCTACTAACCACTAACCCAAAACCACCTACCTTTAACCCAAGCCTAACCCTTCCCCAAAAGTCCTCTTGATATTTACAAAGGTTTATAGTTAAAAAGGAGGATGATTGATTGCTTGGCAAGCATATGGTAGAAGTAAGTTCCATGCCGGTCTCGAGTGTTTCACAAAAATACATATTCGGCTGAGTGTTGAGTGATCTCCCGTGAGGTATGTGAACTTGTATATAAATGGAATTTTAAAGAGGCATGTTATGCCCAAATAAGTAATATGTAACGTTCTAAATAAATCATAACGAATAGGATTGTAAATAACATAAAAATAAGACCTAATAAAAATCTTGGAATCCCGACACTCTAGACAAGCCCAAAACTTCTCTTCTACCCATTCCATTTGGGTGTGTAAGCCACAAAATAAGGAGTTTTGCTTGAGGACAAGCAAAGATTCAAGTGTGGGGGTATTTGATGTGTGTAAAATTCAACATATAAATTACATCAAATGAGGCATAAAACTAACCCCTTTTTAGTACTAATGTTGGAAAAAGTGTGGTTTTGTCTTTCTTTAGTATTTTCAGGGTTAAATGAGCATAAATGAACAAAAGAAGCAAAAACACAGCTAAATCTAACACAAATACAAGAAAAGGAATAAACGTGGCATGCCCGACCCCTCGACAGCATCTTCCCAAGCAAAAACAGAACAACAGAAGGCTGAACACGCCTCGTGCCCAAGTGTCTGCAGAAAAGATAAAGTTGTAGAAGCTTCTATTTCCCAACACCGGGGGGGGGGGGGGTGCCCAGCTCCACACGGCTATGGTCAACGCTAAGATTCGCAGAATCCAAGCAAATCTTGATAGTACACATACGCTTCTGCACACGGGGCCGTGCCCAGCGGACACGGTGGCGTGGTCAACTAATACAGACAAACTGAATTAAATCTAGAAAGAGAAAGTGGATGGACACGGGGCCGTGTCCGGGCTTCTGTGCAAGCTATAAATAGGGGTGCTTGGTTCATTGCAAAGGCATCCCTTGACAAACCACCTCTCTCCCACTTCACCCACACTCCACCACCATCACAACACCCACATCCACCACCATCATCCATCATCCATCATAGAGTGTGTGTAGTAGTCTCGGGATCCAAGATTGATAGTAAGAGTTCTTGACAATCAAAGGCCATGTTTGCCTAAGTCTCTTACATCACTTGGTGAAGACAAGCATTTAGTGTAACACTTTTGTTCTTTAATCTTTTCGCACTTTTTATTTGGTTTTGTATTAATGACTTTAATAACTAGTTTCTTATGTTGAAGGTGAAACTTCCTTATCATTTGTCCGTGGTGTCTTCGCGGTATTTTAGTGTCTATATAAAATAAAAGATTTACACAATTCATATCTCCACGGTCTATATGGAGATATGTTGGCTACCTGGTCGGGGGTTAAGGGAATGGTTTGGTAAGGTTCTTGCCTTGTTCAGTGTATAGATCCTGCAAGGACTTGGGTCAAGCTTACTAGGACCTCCTTCAATACCCACTGGTATTGGATGGCGGGGGTGCGAATGTCTTGATCCCCTTATATGTAAACTACTATTAATACATTAACCCGGCTACTTGGGATTGTAACCCTGCTGACTCAAACCACTTAGCCGAGGATAAACCAGTACTAAAAGCTCTTGTGTATCTGTTTTATTTTTTTTCAGCATTTTTAGTTTTTATTTTTCATGTTTAAAACCTTTTTCTAAATTTTTGATTTGATTAGACGTTGAGGATAAACTGGTACTAAAAGCTCTTGTGTCCTTGGACGACCTTGGTATCATGCCAACGCTATACTACGCTCACGATGGGTGCACTTGCCCATATGTGTGTTTAGTGTTAGTAAAATATCGTGTTTTATAAATTTAAAACTTGACTAAAGTGATAAAAAAGGCTAAAAATATACATTAAAAACTATATAACACTCACACGCATCAAGCCCAATGCAGACAAATGCAATTAATGAAGGAAGAGAAAAGGGATGGCCACGGGGGCGTGTCCGCTGGACACGGAGCCGTGTCCGGGCTTCTGTTCAGGCTATAAATAGCGGTGCTTGGATCACTTCAAAGGCATCCCTTGGAAAACTACCTCTCTCCCACTTTTCCACCACTCCATCACCACTACAACACCCACATCCACCACCATAATCCATCATCCACCTTAGAGTGTGTGTAGTAGTCTCGGGATCCAAGATTGATCGTAAGAGTTCTTGTCAATCAAAGGCCATGTTTAGCTAAGTCTCTTACATCACTTGGTGAGGACAAGCATTTAATGTATTACTTTTGATTTTTAATCTTTTCGCACTTTTTATTTTGGTTTTGTATTAATGACTTTAATAACTAGTTTCTTATGTTGAAGGTGAAACTTCTTTATCATTTGTCAGTGGTGTCTTGGCATTACTTTACTGTCTATATAAAGTAAAATATTTTCACCATTCATATCTCTACGGTCTATATAGAGATATTTTGGCTACCTGGTTGGGGGTTAAGGGAATGGTTTAGTAAGGTTCTTGCCTTGTTTAGTGTATAGATCCTGCAAGGACCTGGGTCAAGCTTACTAGGACCTCCAATACCCATTGGTATTGGATGGCGGGGGTGCGTCTGACAACCTGTATGAACGTTATATGATTAACTAATGTTTTTGTTTGCAATGGAATGTTATGTTTTGAGTATGTTGTGTTTTACGAGATTGTAATGTGTATGTGTATGTTTAGTCGCACAAGATGAGTCCAATCGCACAATCCCTTTTAGGCCGTATAACTTGTCCCTTGTCATACACACCCTTCTCGGCCCAATGTTTCCTACCTTGTACTCGAGATCAAAGGGCAGCCC
This sequence comes from Helianthus tuberosus, assembly GCA_030545235.1. Taxonomy (NCBI): domain Eukaryota; kingdom Viridiplantae; phylum Streptophyta; class Magnoliopsida; order Asterales; family Asteraceae; genus Helianthus; species Helianthus tuberosus. The sequence continues at coordinate 191,310,713 of CM060405.1, forward strand.
ACGACCCACTCTTTTGTTGCGCATAACTTCATGGGGAGTGTGTATACTTCTCATATTTCACAAAACAAGAACACACACAAATCCCTAGCTCTCTCTCCTTCCCTCTCTCTTGTTTGACGGCAAACCTCACAGCCGAAGCTTCCCCATCTCGATCAATCTTGTTTTTCGGTTTTCTGGTTAGTGTTACATCCTTACTAGTTACTATGATTTTGATTGCTATGATTTGATATGAAAAACTAGGGTTCATGCTAGAAGATTTGTTAATGAAATTGTAATCATGAATATAGAATATGCGTTTAGTTTGATATTAACTTATGCAATGAAAACTGTTATGTTTGACGACTTGGATCATATACTAGCAAGACTAGTAGAAGAAATAGGATCGATGGTATGGCATGTCAAAACGATTTGGTGGTGTAAATCTGATTAAGGATTAGTTGGTTGTTTGATGCTCATGATTTAGATTGCATGTTAGCATGAAAAATCGCTGACTTGTATGGTTCGAATTGATGTATTGGTATGTTAACCGATTATTGTTCTTGATTAGTTGTTAATTAGGGTTCATGGGAATTATTGGATAATGCTTGATTTGATAGAGTAGAGGAGTAATTGGAAACGGTTCGAATTGATTGAGCAAAATAGATTGTGCAACTGATTGCCATGATTTAAGGAAACATATAACTGATCGCACAAGGGCAACTCGCACAAGCCTTAGTCGCACAAGCTAGGATTCCCTAGAGTACAACTGTTCAAAGCACCATGTACAAACCCTTTATGCATGATCGCACAACATGTTGTGGATCGCACAAGGCAGTGCTGATCGCACAAGGCAGTGCTGATCGCACAACATGTTAGGCCGCACAAGTGGTTTAATTATTTGATTGTTATTGGGCTGCATGTTTTAACGGGTCGGGGTACGGTTTGAATCGCACAACACGTTTGTTTTGGTAAAAAATTACCTAAGTAATTAAGAGATCAAATTAGTTAAGTGAGGTAGTGTGCTAGTTGTAATCGTGAAAAAATATACTGATTAAGTTGTTAATAAAAACAGTTTTCAGGATACGGCTCAGGATATCAAGCTGTATCTACAATCAAACGATGAGCAAAAAAGGTAAAGGGTGACACAGGATGTACGAGGAAAGCCCTTGATCAATCTAGATCGGTGGCATAAAACCTCAGGAGCTGATAATCGCAGCTGCCTTATTCTTCTTATTACTTCAAATATCAGGATAAAGTGCTGTGCAAGATATGATGCGGATCAACTAGGTGTTACAACGTGATTTGAATACAAGTGTAAGTGTGGGTGATTGCAGCTAGAGAGAGTAAGAGTGTTCGAAGAATTGTGTGTGTTCTTATATGATCCGATCAATCCTATTTATAGTAAAACAAAGCTAACTAACTAGCCTACAAATCCGGGATATAGCGAATATTCCCTTGGTGAACGTTGTAGTCCACGTCTTCCGGCTTCAACGTTCCCATTTCAACAGATTAGTCCGAGTCTTCTGGAGAACAGGTCCACTCGAACGTTATAGGCTTACTTCATTAATCTACACGTGAATTAATTAGTCATTACCAGGATACTGTATCAGGATGTTACCAATATCCTGATCCGGTATCCTGATTACAATAAAAGAAACATAGTCAGAATATTGTCTAGGATATATGAGCAAAAAATCACCCATAACAATTGTCCCCAAAATATATCTGTTGGTATACCAATTCCAACGGATATATTTTAAAAATCTTATCTCCTATTCCGAGGCAACTAAGTTGATGTGTCAGTTGAAATGACTCGCTACAACTTCCAACGCGATATTTACTCAACACCCCCTATATCCAGCCTATATCTACTCGAATCATTTGCTTTATGATCATAAAAATCCAAGCAAATTTCAGGTATTCTTCTTCCCTTTCTCTTCTTCCCTTTCTCTTCTGTCTTTTCCTTACTAAGATCCTCCATGGCCAGCCGAACAAGATCCCAAACGACAGATTCTGTTCCTACCTTCCGTGAACAGAACTTGTTAAAAGAACCCTCAAAGGAGGTGTGTTAGTTTGATAATGCTGATATTGCAGCCTTACAAACTTCCAGTGCCTTCCCCGCCGGAGCAATCATTCATCCAGTTGGCCGAGAGGTCCGATCTGAGTTTTGTTCGAATGAGTGGGTATGCTTTTTCGCTTATCCTTTCTCAATAGGGCTCCGATATCCATTCCCAACCTTCATATCTCGCTTTTTCGATCTTATCGGCCTTAGTTATGCCCAAATCATGCCTATGGTTTGGCATGTAATAGTTACCTTGGACCAAATTAAAGCTCGTCACGTGCCTGACCTGTGCATCGAAGATCTTCCGATGGCATATCGTCTAAGGTCCCATGGTAACGGCCGTTTTCTCCTCTTCTCCACTTCAAAGAACCCCCTGATCCTCAAGGCCACTAAGAACGAAGATCGGTGGCAAAGAAAGTTCTTTTTCGTACAAAGGGATTCCATCGCTAAGGGTTTTGACCCGCCAGTAGAGATGTTGACTTCAGGTAGGATTTAGGGTTTTAGGAATATCCCTAGTCGTATCCTGAGACTGTATCTTGAACTGATATCCTGTTATATTTATTTTTTGTAGTGAACTTCAAGGAATTGGCTCCTCCAAGTACTGAGTCAGAAGGAAGAATAAAGGAAATCTACAAGCTCCCGGAAAGTGAAAGGACCTTTACCCTGTTATTCACAAGCTCAAGCCAAAGATCAATTTCCAACATGTCTGGTAAGTATAATTTTACAAATCGTATTCTAAAAATATATATGAAGACTGAGTGTTTCTCCCATTTACGCAGTGCCGGTAATAAATCTTGAAGGATTCGAACTTGAGGAATTGGATAGCTATTCTGGTCCTGTGCAAGTCAAGCAGGAAGCGAATCCTAAACCAGCTGTCACATCGAAACCCACCAGGTCCAAAGCCGCCACTGCTTCCAAGCCTTCCATTGCTTCAAAGCCACGCAGCTCCGGTTCCCGTAAGTGGACGGAGCCAGACTCCCATGCTGCCTCAGACGTCTTTCCGTTAGAGAACCACAGATTCTCGGAGTCTAGCAAGTTCATGACTGGCTTCCTCAATCAGGTAGGTATCCTCGTCCTATATCCTGCACATATATGTTGATTATATATTTTGAGTACACATACTGATACCTGTTCACCCGTTTGCAGGGTTTTGAACGGTTGGTGTTCCTGTACGAGGATTCATGCGGTCTGAACAAGATGCTGGAGGCTAGGTTGAGCAAAACAGAGGCCACCGTTGCAGATCAAGCAGCAATCGCTGCCGCCAAATCACAGCACTACGAAGACAAATACAAGGTGATGATCCAGGAACATCAAGCCGCCCTCAAGAAGGCTACCCAAGAGGCCCAGGCCAAATATGATGCAGCCCAGGTTTAACACGAACATGACATGGCCTCTTATAGGGAAAGCCTTAAGGGTTCGATCGTTATCTCTCTCCTCCAAGCCAGGTTGAAAATGGCCTACGAGGCCAAGACCATGGTCCTTGAATGCCCTTCGTGGAATGTTGAAGCTTGGGAGGCGAAGTTGAGGGATCTCACTGGCAATCCCGTGGAGCATCCTACGAAGCCTGCTAAGGTGGCTGATGCTGGTGGTGATGCTGCTAAGGATACTGGAGCAGATGCTGGTGCTGATGAAGCCATGGTCGAAGAGCCCCTTGAGAGCAGCGAAATGGGCGATGATGGATGTTGATGTTGAGGCTGGAGCCAATTTTTTAAATTTGGTAGTTTGTGGTCTTTAAACAATTTCTTTTTCCTGTCTGTTGAACAATTTTAATTTCCTGCATTAAGACAACATGATGGCCAAAGGTGGATGGGTCCTGAGTTTCAGGATGAAGCCCTTGGTCATTAATCAGTATGGTTTATTTTGAACATTATAACAGTTGGAGGTGGATGGGTCTCAGTTTGAGATGAAACCTTCAACTATTAAGCAATTATGGTACAAAACTAATCGTGCTTTTGGTGGATGGGTCTCGGGTTGAGACAAAACCAAAAGCACAAACTTTTGCTATGTTAATAATATAACCTTTTATGACCTTATCTATTGTTGTTCATTTTTATTTTGTAAAGCTTGTTTTGACAACTATTGTTTGATTCGAATACAGTTTCAATTTTCAAATCTAAGTATCATGTTTCAAACGTTCTAACCAAATACCTTGAAACATATCCTGAGAATATATCCTGATCAGGATACTCATAAATGCTATATCCTAACTTATGTCAAACACAGTTTCAGAAATTTAGACAATTTAGATAGGTTTTTAAAGGAACAAAAAAGGAAAGATCATACCAGAGACAGAGTACAACCCTTAAACTTCAATCCTTTTGCAACCTTTCCACCGAAGATGTCCCCAGTCTGGGATACTTAGTGAACTAGGCCCTAGCCTGATCCTTGGAGCTTTTCATAATGCCTTAGTAGGAATGTCCCCTGTTCATGTCATTGTCAAATACTTAGGAACTCTTGTGATCACAACTGATTTCACACTTTATGTATAACTTTAGTATTTAAGGGGATAAACCCTAAATATCCTGGAGATAGATCCTCAATATTCTGGGGATAAACCCATAGGTATTCTGGGGAAAATCCCAAATTTTCGTGCGCTACAGGCGGGAGTGTATAAACTCCAAGACTTAGAAAGGTGAAAACCTTTAAACCTTAGAGAGTATGAAAATACCCTTTCGTGAGAGAGGGTGATCAATCCTCATATACCTTTAGGATCCAGGATATAGCCAACAATAACGAAATTGTCAGCCACTTTTACATGGACTGGTCCAGCTATCTTGAACTATCCCTGGATAACTTGCGGTCCAGGTGGGGTATTTAAACCCAATTCGAGAGAAAAGTGAATACCTTTAAACCTGTGAAGGGATCAGGATCCCTTAAACGTGAGAGAGGGGGCCAATCCTCTAATCTTTCGAATTATCCTGAGTGCATATCCTGAAGTTATATCCCGGAGCATATTCTGCAAAACAACCTTAGACTAAGGTGGGTGTTAGCCTGGCCAACACCCCTCCGATGCTTAAGTCAGTATCGGGTTCAAATAAAATAGAATTATATTTAAAAGAGATAGAATTCATACCATCTTGAGTTAGAAATTAAATTCTAAACTCACTTGAAATAGGCTTTGAGGTGTATAGAGTTCCAGGATATTGGTAGTATATCCCCCTCCATATTCTTAAGCCGGTATGCTCCTTTTCTGGATTCTGATTCAATCTCATAAGGTCCTTCCCACTTAGGAGCTAACTATCCATCAGCAGGATTAATAGTATTCTGAAAAGCCTTTCTTAATACCCAATCTCCAACTTGAAACCTTCTAGTCCTTAGGTTCTTGTTGTATGCTCTGGATATCCTCTGTTGGTATGCTACCATTCTCAACTTTGCTGCATCCTTTGTCTCATCAATAGTATCCAATTCTTGACACAGGGCTTCAGGATTCTTCTTAGGATCCTGGAGGTTGGATCTCGCTGTAGGTATCACCATCTCCGCCGGGATTACTGCTTCTGCTCCAAATACTAAGGAAAATGGGGTTTGCCCAGTTGCACTTTTCACTGTTGTCCTATCAGCACATAAAACAAAGGGTAATTCTTCTGCCTATCTTCCTTTTTTAGCTTTTAATCTTTTCTTCGGGTTGTTGACTATTATCTTGTTTGAGGATTTTGCTTGCCCATTTGCTTGAGGATGTACTGATGTGGATGTGATCATTTTGATTCCCCAACTTTTACAAAAATCGGTGGTCCTCTTACTAATAAACTGAGAGCCATTGTCACAAATTATCTCAGCTGGTACCCCAAACCTAGTCAGGATATTCCACTTTATGAAGGATATTACTTCTTGGTCTCTGACTTGAACAAACGCCTCTGCTTCAACCCACTTAGAGAAATAATCTGTCATTGCCAGCATAAAAACCTTTCCTCCAGGAGCCTTTGGCAATTTCCCCACTATATCCATCCCCCACTTCATGAATGGCCAAGGGGAAGCAATAGGATACAGTGGTTCAGCAGGTTGATGGAGTATATTGTTGTGCCTCTGACATGCATCGCATCTTCGAGCATATTTTGTAGCATCCTTTCTCATCGTCGGCCAATAATATCCTGTTCTCAACATCTTTAAGAATAATGATCTGCCCCCAGTATGGTTGCCACAATCCCTTTCATGTATATCCTGAAGCACTTCTTTAGTTTCGGGATCCTCCAAGCACCTCAGGTATGGTCCTGCAAGGGATTTCTTATATAGAATATTATTTATAATAGTGAATCGGGATACCTTCATCCAAAAAGCCTTAGGATTCTCATCCTTTGGAATATGTCCTTCCTTGAGATATCTCACAATTGGAGCCGTCCAGGACTTGGGATCCTCCTTAGGATACTCATCATCAGGATCCTGAATACTTGCTACTTCCTTATCCTGGGACTTGAAAAGATCCAGCGCGGGATATAGGATTTGTAGTATTGGTATCTGAGTTCCCTCTGGTATCCTGACTGATGATACTAGATTTGCCAAAGCATCTGCTTCAGCATTATCCTCCCTCGGTACCTGTGCAAGTGTAAAAACATCGAAATATCTTGCTAATTTTTTGAAAATTTCGAGATACCCGATTAACTTCTCACATTTAACTGCATAGGATCCATTAAAATGATTAGTAATTAACAAGGAATCAACAAATACTTGCAAACTTTTAATATTCATATTCCTGGCCAACTCTAATCCTGCAATTAAAGCTTCATACTCGGCTTCATTATTAGTGGCAGGAAATTCACACCTAATAGCCTGGGGTAATATGTCCCCCTGTCGCGATTTTAGTAGTATACCCAATCCTACACCTCTCACATTAGATTCACCATCAGTATATAACGTCCAGGATTCTAAGTTTTCTCCTAACTGTTGTACTTCTAGGTCTACTTTATTTTGAATATCACTACTAAAATCAGCCACAAAATCAGCTAGAGCCTGAGACTTTATGGCATTTCTAGGTTCATATACTAGATCATGGGCACTTAATTTCACTGACCACTTAGCCATCCTACCTGACATCTCGGGTTTCCTAAGCACATTTTTAACAGGATAATTAGTTTTAACATGAATCCTATGTGTTTCAAAATAATGTCTAAGCTTTGTCGATGCCATAACCAGGGCTAATATCAATTTTTCTAAATGAGAATATCTAGTTTCAGCATCTAGTAAACTTTTACTAACATAATAGACAAGATACTGCTGACCTTCATGATCCTTTACCAGAACAGCACTTACTGCATTCCCTGATACTGCGAGATGTAGGGATAATGGTTCACCATCCTCGGGTTTCATCAATAAAGGTGCAGTTGAAAGATACTGCTTCAATTCCTGCAAGGCTGCTTCATGCTTCTCTCCCCCATTCAAATCTCTTATTCTTCTTCAGGATATCATAGAATTCCTTGCACTTTTCCGAGGATCTTGATATAAACCTTTTTAATGCTGCTACTCATCCTGTTAGTCTTTATACATCTTTCATGTTTAAAGGTGACTTGATATCTAGGATAGCTTTAATCTGTTCCGGGGTGGCTTCGATCCCCCTTTTAGTCACCATGTATCCTGGAAACTTTCTTGCCCCCACTCCAAAATGGCACTTGGCAGGATTTAGTTTCATGTTGTACTGGTCCAGAATATCGAATGCTCCTTCAATATCCCGGAGATGATCCTCAGCCTTCTTAGATTTTATCACCATATCATCAATGTATACCTCCATGGTGTCCCCCAGTTTGTCTTTGAACATCATGTTCACCAATCTCTGGTATGTTGCACCTGCAGTTTTCAAACCAAAAGGCATAGCAGTATAACAATAAATACCTGTTGGTGTCATGAAAGCAGTATCTTCCTGGTCCGAAGGTTCCATTTGTATTTGTTGGAATCCTGAGGATGCATCCATGAAGGTTAACATTTCATGACCGGTAGTAGCATCCACCATTGAGTCGATGTGAGGCAGAGGGAATGGCTCTTTAGGACACGCTTTGTTCAAGTCTGTGTATTCTACACAAACTCTCCATTTCCCATTTTTCTTTTGCACCACAACCACATTTGCTACCCATTTGGGAAATTTTACTTCCATAATCATCTTGCTCTTTAATAATCTTTCAACCTCTTCCTGAATGGTCGTGTTCCGTTCAGGAGCAAACTTCCTTCGTTTCTGTTGGACAGGCTTGAAAGACCTGTCAATTCCGAGCTTATGAGTTATAATATCCTTGGAAATACCTGTCATATCCTCATGTTTCCATGCGAATGTTGACATCCTGCATTTCAAAAAGTTAGTCAATTGATCTTCAATATCCTAAGGGATATTGCTTCCTACGAGCACCTAGATATCTGGATTATCCTGATCCAGGATAATTTTCTTAACATCCTGCTCTGAAGCCTCCATGATATCCTGGGCTCACATCTTTAATTGCTATCCTGCTTTAGGCTTTGTTGAGGATTTCATTGAAGAAGAATAACACTCCTTGGCTTCTTGTTGATCACTTTCCACCATGACAACCCCCAAGGGGTAGGGATCTTGATACACTGATGATAGGTTGATGGCACAACCTTCATATCATGGATCCATGGCCTACCCAATATGATATTGTAGCAGGATAAGGAGTCCATGACACAGAAACGTTGCATTGAGTTGACCCCTTCAACATATACTGGTAGCTTTATTTCTCCCACAGTATTCCTGGCCTCTCCACTGAACCCGACAAGTACAGTACATTTTGAAGTGATATCCATTGGGGAAACATTCATCCTTTTCAGTGTTTCTAGCTGAATAATGTTGACAGAGCTGCCATTATCCACCAGTATCCTGCGCACAAAGTGATTAGCAACATATAAAGTTATTACCAAACCATCATGATGGGGATCCTGGACAGTATCCTTGTCATCACTGTCAAACGTTATCACTTTATCGGTTGTGAGGGTTGTCCTCTTGGTCGGCTTATCTCCTTTTTCTGCCTTAGCCTCCTTTGCATGTCTTTTAGCTACAGAATAAGAGGTCCCACAGATATCGGATCCTCCTGAAATAAAGTTTATTATCTTGGCATCCGTAGGAGGTGATGCTGGTCGTTCAGTATCCTGACGCTTATTCTTCTTTCTTCCCAGGAGATCCTTCAGGTATCCTTTGCTCAGGAGATAGCTTATTTCCTTCCTCAGAGCAATGCAATCCTCTGTAACATGCCCAAAATCCTGATGGAAGGCACACCACTTGGACTTATCCTTCCAGTCAGCTTTTTGTTGGTTCTTCCTAGGCCACCTCGCTTTGTCTCCCAAACCCTGCATAGCATACATCAGTTCAGGTATATTAACAGAAAAACAATATTCTAACAACTCAGGATACTCCTCAGGATCCTCGTCTTCTACATCATTCACTTTCTTGCTGTCATTCCTGCCATATGGCTTAGAGCGATATGGTTTGTATGAGGATTCTGACTTCCTGTTGGTCGATTCATAGGTTGAGGATGAATTCATCCTCTCTTGCATCTTTTTTGTCATCCTCCAGCCGAATATATCTTAAAGCCCTATTCCGAGCCTCATCCAGGTTCCTGCAAGGATTCACTACAAGATCCTGATAAAATTGGGAATCCTTTTGCAAACCCATTTTAAATGCTTGCACAGCTGTTGCAACATCAAGGTGTGGGATATCCATAGATTCCCTGCTAAACTTGTTCACATAATCTCTCAAGGATTCCTAAGGTCCTTGAGTTATCCTGTAGAGACCACTGGTTAGTTTTTCAAAACTTTGACTGCAAGAAAATTGACTATTAAATAAATTAACTAGATGAGCAAACGATGTAATTGAATGAGGTGGAACATTTAAGAGCCATTTTAAGGCCGATCCTGTTAAGGTAGAACCAAAACCCTTGCAGAGGCATGCTTCCTTGAGATCTGGGGGGATAGGATTAATTTCCATCCTTTCCCTATACTGAGCAATATGCTCTTCAGGATCCGTAGTTCCATCATAGAGCTTCATGTTCAATAGGATATGCAAACCAGGATATCCTGTGGCTATCCTGGGACACTTCTGGAATTGGCTGGACCACCCCAGGTACACTGGATATCATGTCCTTCAATTTTTTAAGCTCCCTAGAAAATGCTGATGTCATACCTGCATCCTGCAAAGATCCAAGACCATTAGTAACAGGAGTATTAGTATTATTAGACACGTCACCATTCTGAGGATTCTGGCCATATCCTGAAGCATATCCTGAAGCATATCCTGAGCTTCTCACAGTTGACACCCTGACCGAAGAGGGTATCTCAGGAGTATGATTCTGAGTATGGCTAGGCACAATATTTCCCCTGTTATCCTCAGTATACACTGTCGAACTGAAGTTCAAAGCCCTGGGCTGCAAGGGAGTGACGGTATCCTCAGCAGGCTTGCTTGAGCTGGATTTGAAGAGTTGTATCTCTCTCATCAGCATCTGGTTGGTCTCCTGCTGTTGCTTCATCTGATCCTGTATACTACCAAACAAAGTCAGAATTTCATCATTAGAAGCCAAAATAGAAGTACCCCCTGAGACAGCAGATCCTTGAACATTCTGAGTGGGGATAACATCCCGAGCCATATGAATTTCAGTTCTTCTTGAAAGATCCTGAGGCTGTGAAGAGGCTTATGTCCTCGGAGGTGGTGGGAGCACCTAACCAATGGTTGCAGAAGTTGTGGCAGACACGATAGAAGAGCTCATGTTTGATATTGAGGCCATTGAAAATGGTGTAGCAAAAAGCTTTGAAAACAGAAAACCAAGTAATGATTTTGCAAAAGTTTTTAGTAGAAATAGAACCACTTGCCCCACGGTGGGCGCCAAATTGTTTTGGTTAAAGATTACCTAAGTAATTAAGTGATCAAATTAGTTAAGTGAGGTAGTGTTCTAGTTGTAATCGTGAAAAAATATACTGATTAAGTTGTTAATAAAAACAGTTTTCAGGATACGGCTCAGGATATCAAGCTGTATCTACAATTAAACGATGAGCAAAAAAGGTAAAGGGTAAGTGCACTTTATAAAACACGATATTTTACTAACACTTAACACACATATGGGCAAGTGCACCCATCGTGAGCGTAGTATAGCGTTGGTAAGATACCGAGGTCGTCCAAGGACACAAGAGCTTTTAGTACCGATTTATCCTCAACGTCTAATCAAATCAAAATTTTAGAAAAAAGGTTTTTACACAAGAAAATAAAACTAACTAAAAATGCTGAAAATAAAAAAATAAAACAGATGGACAAGATGAATCACTTGGATCCGACTCGCCTTTAGTGTAACCTTTGATTATTTCCGCACTTTTGCACTTTTTAAGAGATTATCTTAGTTATAGTAGTAGGCCCCTCTTTTGAAGGTGACATTACCCTCAACCCAGTAGTTTGAGTCAGCAAAGATACAATCCTAAAGGGTCGGATTATTGAAAGATAATTAATTAAGTTATTAATGCGTAATGTGGTAGGCCCCTCTTTTGAAGGTGACGTTACCCTCGACTAAGTAGTTTGAGTCAGCAGGGATACAATCCTAAATAGTCGGGTTAAATTTTAATAGTAGTTTACATATGAGGGGATCAAGGAGTTCGGACCCCCGCCATCCAATACCAGTGGGTATTGAAGGAGGTCCTACTAAACTTGACCCAGGTCCTTGTAGGATATATACACTGAACAAGGCAAGACGCTTACCAAACCATTCCCTTAACCCCCGACCAGGTAGCCAACATATCTCCATATAGACCGTGGAGATATGAATGGTGTAAATCTTTTACTTTATATAGACAGTAAAATAACGCCAAGACACCACGGACAAATGATAAGGAAGTTTCACCTTCAACATAAGAAACTAGTTATTAAAGTCATTAACACATAACCAAATAAAAAGTGCGAAAAGATTAAAAATAAAAAGTATTACACTAAATGCTTGTCTTCACCAAGTGATGTAAGAGACTTAGGAAAACATGGCCTTTGATTGTCAAGAACTCTTACGATCAGTCTTGGATCTCGAGACTACTCACACACTCTATGATGGATGATGGATGATGGTGGTGGATATGGGTTGTGATGGTGGTGGTGGGTTGGTGAAGTGTGAGAGAGGTGGTTTGCCAAGGGATGATTTATAAGTGAGCCAAGCACCCCTATTTATAGCCTGCACAGAAGCCCGGACACGGCCCCGTGTCCATTGGCACGGCCCCATGTCCACCCATCTTCTCTTTCTTCATTAATTGCAGTTTGTCTGCATTAGTTGACCATGCCCCCATGTCCGCTGGGCACGACCCCGTGTGCAGAAGTGTATCTGTACTATCAAGATTTGCCTAGATTCTGCGAATCTTAGCGTTGACCACGGCCCCGTGTCCGCTGGACATGCCCCCGTGTTGGGAAATAGAAGCTTCTACAGCTTTGTCTTTTCTGCAGACACTTGGGCACGCCCCCGTGTTCATTGAGCACGGGGCGTGTTCAGCCTTCTGATGTCTTGTTTTTTGCTTGGGAAGATGTTGTCGAGGGGTCGGGCATGCCACGTTTATTCCTTTTCTTGTATTATTGTTAGATTTCGCTGCATTTTTGCTTCTTTTGTTCATTTAGGCTCATTTATCCCTGAAAATACAAAAGGAAGACAAAAGCACACTTTTTCCAACATTAGTACCAAAAAGGGTTAGTTTTATGCCTCATTTGATGTAATTTATATGTTGCATTTTGCACACATCAAATACCCCAACACTTGAATCTTTGCTTGTCCTCAAGCAAAACTCTTTATTTTGTGGCTTACACACCCAAATGGAATGGGTAGAAGAGAAGGTTTTGGGCTTGTCATAGAGTGTCGGGATTCCAAGATTCTTTATTAGGTTTTATTTTTATTTTATTTACAATCCTATTCGTTATGATTTATTCAAAACATTACATAAGATAAATTATTTATTTGGGCATAATATACCTCTTTAAAATTCCATTTATATACAAGTTCACATACCTCACGGGGGATCACTCAACACACGACCGAAGATGTATTTTTGTGAAACACTCGAGAGCGGCATGGAACTTACTTCTACTATATGCTTGCCAAGCAATCAATCCTCCTCCTTTGTAACTATAAACCTTTGCAAGTATCAAGAGGACTTTTGGGGAAGGGTTAGGCTTGGGTTAAAGGTAGGTGGTTTTGGGTTAGTGGTTACTAGAAAAGGGCGAAAAGGCGTAAAAAGCATCGGTTTTCGTAAAACATTTTGTTTTTGTGACTTTTTATTCTAATGAAGCATTATTCAAACAAGCCTTCTTTTGTGAGCTTTGAAAGTTCATTGCTAACTTCATTTTTCTTTTCTTCGCTATAAATTTTTTTTTTTTTATAAGGAAGTCACAAGAAAACCGAGCTTTATTACTAAAATAAAGGGTTTAAAATGAAAAGGGTTTTGGTGGATATAGGGTGTTTGTTTTGTGGGTTAAGAAATGAAAAGGTTTAGGCTCAAAGGGGTTAACTAGGGGGATTTTGGGTAGGTGGTAAAAAAATAAAAAAAAATAATGGTGTTGAAAGAAAAAGGGTTAGTCCTAATGCATCTATCATTTACTTACTTGGGTTTAAGTTGGTAAGGACCGGGAATGTATCGTCATGGCAAGTTCTAGAGTCGTAAGAAACCAAGCGGCTATTCACACAAGAAACGAAAAATGAGCATTTAGTTTAAATGTGTGTATTTGTATGCTCAATAAAGGCTCAAAACTCACTTTTTGTGGGAATGGGTTTTTTTTGTGATCAACTATATATAATCAAATTTTAACTAGATTTGTTATGCCGTTTCATAATTTTCTTGTGTTGGTTCTTTTTATCATGACGCTATCGGTTGTAAATTTGTAAAAATATAACCTTTTTAGAACTTGTTATTCCCAAATTAAAACAAGACAAGTAAAAAAAAAGAAAAAAATTGGGATGTTTAGCGGTTCCAATAGAGTTTTGTGTAAGGCTTGTAATTAGGACTTGCAAAATTCAAGGTTTTAGCATCCCCCCCCCCCCCACACACTTAAATTACACATTGTCCTCAATGTGTCCCAAAAGTATGTTTTTAGGTTGATTGAATGTGTAAAAGGTGTGTTAAAAGCAAAGCTTTATGTTACTGGGTATCTGGACACGGGCCTGTGGTGTCCGGGCACGGCCCCGTGTTCCGGTCGCCAGTAGCTGAAATCATTAGAAAGTAACAGAAGTCTGGGCACGGGGGCGTGTTCAGCGAACACGCCCCGTGTCCAGTTACCTGAACTGGGCGTTTTTCTGCAGACTCTTCAGCACGGGGCTGTGTTGGCTGGGCTCTTGCTGTAATGAAGAAAAATTGTCGGGAGGCTCGGTTTTTGTGCATGGGGTGCTGGTTCAAGTTTCCCTTAGTATCCTTCACCATCCCGAGTGTGTTTTACCCATTACAACATCATCCAAACACCAATTTAATTAAAACCATCATTCCATTAAAAATAACACATTACATAGGGTCCTAGAAAATTAAAAACAAAGTAGAAAAATAAAAATTAAAAAGTCCTAAAATAGGTCAAGTGATACATAAAATCATCCTAAGGAGTTCTACTCTTATAATAGGAATCAAAATTCTGAAAATAGCTTTCCGGTATTTAAAGGCTTTGTAGAACTCCGAACCGAGGGGTGTCCCCTAGACGTTGTTAAAGCCATTCTTCTATCTCTCTCGGGAGGAAGAAGGGGGGCTCATTTTCCTCAACATCTTGTGGAGGGGGAGTGACACCAACCAGAACCCCTTGTATTATGTCTCGAGGGGGCTCCGGGTGTATGGTGTACCATTCGGCCTGTATGATGACTTCCGGTACCACATTCCATGCCCGTTGGGTGATGATTGGTACCAAAGGAGGAGAAGCGAGAATGTTCAACCTTTGGTGCAAAAGGTTAACCTCTCGAAGACATCCTACTAGTCCCACCGTCAAGTGATTTATACGGTCGACCAATGCTTCTTCTACTCCCGTCATCTCATCAATGGCCTCTCTTAAAGTGTAAACGTAGTTTACAAGAGAGTCTTCCACCGTTGATGACCTTCTCCCTTGTCGGTTGTTCCTGGAGTGCGATAAAGATGTTCCGCTAGTTCTACTCGCCATTCTGAGAAAACAGACCGAAAAGAGTTCAATTTTATTGGAACAGTACCTCAGACACGGCCCCGTGCTCAATGAGCACGGCCCCGTGTTCACCTGTCTGCAGATTTTTAAAACAAGGAATCTTGGAGTTTTAACTTATTTTTCTGATTTTTAAAGCATTTTTAAACAGAAATAAATTAAAACAATGTTGTAGAATTCATTTTTAGCAAGATTCCTTCAATAAAAATCTAAGAAACATCATGATAAAGCTTGGAACCATGGTGATTTCAAGCTTTCATGGAGGTGTTGAAGGAAAAATTGAAGAAGAAGGTAATGGACAAACGTAGAAAAGACAAGATGGTTGTTGGGAACCTTCTTTAGAATATACCTAGGATGGTATGTGTGAAGATCCCACCAGATCTTTGTCGTTGGAGTGGTCCAAATGTGCAGGAATCTTGCTGCCTTTATAGAAAACGACAGCACGCTTCACACGGGGCCGTGTCCAGCCGACAAGATCCTGACACATTTTGTCTGTATTCTGACCAAAAGTCAGACGGGAATCTTTTGGTGGACACGGGGGCGTGCTGATGTAAGGAACTTCAAAAATGTCCCAAAATGACCCGTAAGTGAAAACCCGGACCCCTGAACCCTAACGTGCATGAAAAACCAAGAAAACAACGTTTTTGGTCTCCACGCGGGCCGCGTAAGACACAAGGGTTGTCTACGCGGGCCGCGACAACTCATCAAGTCTCCGGATCAGCTAGCAGGCCACGTGTCACACACGTGGCAGCGCTAGGTATGACACGCTAGCCCTAGTCTATGATTAGGAGGCCCTCGCGGGCCGCGTAAGTGTCAAGAAGGGGTTTACGTGGGCCGCATAAAACCCCAAAATCTGCTATAAATTGGTTTGATCATGAGCAGTTCAGTGGTGTCAAAATCTTTTCACAAAAACGAAGATACACTGCTCGAAATCATAATTTCCATGAGAGAGGCGCTGCTACGATACAGGGTATTAACTCGATCACTGCTACGATTCAATCTCCGATCGATTGAAACTATCCAATGGATGTTTAAGTGCTACCCACATTAGGGCTACACTTTGTCATTCGTCGTGAATTCGATGGATGTTTAAGTATTACACTTTGTCATTCGTTGTGATGGTTTTAATCTCGTGAGTTATCGTAAATGCTGTATTAGTTACTGACCTAGTTCGTGTGCATTGTTATTTAAATTAGGTTACAAGGCTAATCAGTAGGCTAAACTCTGCCCCGTTTAAATCTGCAATGTGAGTCATTCTCTTTTATCAAAAGTATTTTACAATACTCTAATTATTTTCAAAGGTTATAATTACAGGGATTAAGTCATGGCTATCTTAATCACTGGCTAGTGGGGTATTGTGCACATTACTAAATTTCTCACGGTTAGGCTAATAAATCCTAACAGTGATAATCATCACTACTTGGGTGAAAGGACCCAATAGTGGTATGACCATCGTCACCAGGAGGTGACACGGCGCTAGATAAAAATAAGATAAAAGCCATTGTAATCACTCTGATGCTGTAATTTATAACTATGTGTCGTTTTATCAAATTTGAATGACTCGCCAATATTTCCCCGCTAATAAAATATTTTCAAAACATGTTTCAGGTGACTACTGTGAACCAAATAAAAGTGCTACGGAGCACTAAAAAAGCTTGAAGTAGTGGCTCAAATAAATAAATAAACATGTTTTGTAAATCAGGGAATTTCCTTGAGAAATTAATGTAAATTACGGGGTTTATCCCGAATTATGAGATAAAATAATCGGGCACTTTCAGAGTTTAAAAGATCATGTTTAAATCTTCCGCTGTCAACTCAATTAACTAATACCATGGGTTTCTGTCCCACGGCTCCTGGACCGGGTAAAACCGGGACGGGGGCCGTGACAGAAAAAGGTGGTATCAGAGCCACTGATATATGCCAATTAAGTATTTAGAAATACTTGATTTTCCTGATTACCATCTTGTGATTATGTGTTTTATTAACTGACTACTTGTTAGTTACAGTATGGGTAAGCAAAGAATTTCGGACATCTATCGTCAATTAGATAGTTCACCAAAAGATAAAGGAACTTCATTTCAATCAAATTCCTCAAGATACTCAGCAGATACTGAGGAAGGAATATTTGTTCGTAAGGCACAGTTTGAGGAACCACTTACCATTAAGAAAAGAAGTTTGATTATTAGAAAAAGTCAAGAGAAAATAAAGAAGTCACAAACAAAAGAAGTGATAATTAATAAGGAGACTCAGGAAACAGGTGATAACCCACCATAGGAAGATGAATTAGACAAACAATGGGAAAATCCCTATATGTTAGCCACTACAGCAGTAAATGTTAACTTTTAATTAAATTAAACTGCCAACATCCTGACCCAGTACTAGCACCCATGTCATCCATAAGCCAGAAACTTTAAAAAAAAAACTTGCCCATTAGATAAACAACTTAGTAAGAAAAGATAGACTAAAATAAATTATCCCTAGTATATTTTAAATTTCAGTTTTAATTTGTAATATATATATATATATATATATATATATATATAAATCGCAATATTTTGTTTTAATCAATCTGTTTGTATAAATATATCATATAATTGTAATTAATTTTTCTGATTACCATTTTGTGATTATGTAAAAATTCAATTTGCAAAAAATTAACCCAGAATTTTGTGTGTTTCTTCATATCTGCTAAACAGCATGAATGAGTTATCTGGAGCACTTTAGAATCTCAATCTCTATTCTGTTAATGTGGAAGTTTCCAGAGACTTTACCGGTTATTCTGCCGACGTGGAAGAGCCTATGGATTTTCAAGCCCAGCCTCCGGAGAAACCCAAGCCAAAGAAGAGAAGAAGAATTGTGGGCTGGAGGCGTGTGAGCAGGAGAAAACCAGCAACACGGAAAGTTATAAAGACGGAGGATCCAATCGATAAAGGCAAGGGAATAGAGATAGGAGAAAGTTCCAGGCGAGCCGAGGAAGTGCCATTATGGGATGAGTTGGATCGTAAACTGGCGGACTGTGATATCCTTAAGCCTGTCAATGAAAACCTCTTTACATATCCTGCTGAAAACCAACTCCTAGTGAATTTGGAACCAGCCATCCCAGATCCTCTTGTCAACACCCGACCTTTAGGAGAAATGGAAGAATGGTGGACCAATGACTGGCAGTTCCAGAATCTCTTAAATAACCCTTATACTTTTTTCCCTCAGCTTGACCCAGAGCCTGCACCAAACCCACCGATGAGTAATGAGAACTTGGCTGAACTCTGCCATTTTGGCGAGGAGCTGATGGATGCAGGAAACCGAATCCGGGAGGTGGGAGAACAGATCTCCTGGAAATACGACGAGAGGGAACGTCGCTTCTGAGATGCCAGCAGATGGTGATGGTGTGGTTGTGGTTGTATAATAACAAAATAATAATAGTAAAAAATATAATTATGTGAAATAACTTAAAAATAAAACTTTTGTAAGATAACCAGTGTGTACGGATGCCTATTATAATATATAAAATATCGAACGTCGAAAAATTGACAATTTTGGCTATACGCGTTGACATGATTATGTGTGATTATTTTGTTATGTTTAGTTATTAATTATTTTATGCTAATCACTTATATAAATTAATTACCAGATGGAACACGCTGGTAATGCACCCGCTAACGAAGTAAACCAATCTGAACAAAATCATGAAGATCAATTTCCGAATAGGCAAGATATCGAGAATATCGTTGCTCAGGGAATAGCTAATGCTATTCCAGCAATTCTTGCTGCCGCTCGAAATCCAGTTGAACCTCAACAAATTGTTCCTAGTAAACATACACACGGTGACAATTTCAGTAATAGTGTAAACGGAGGCGACAACCATACTAATAACGACAACGATGGAATGCAAGCCCCACTCCTTAAGAAAATGAAAACTTCAACACCTGGTTGCACTTACAAGGAGTTCCTTGCCTGTAAACCAGTTGAATTTGCAGGCAACGAAGGGGCGACTGCTGCACTGCGTTGGTTAGAGAAAACCGAGGCGGTGATTAAAATAAGTAAATGTGCAAAGGAAGACAAGGTCATGTACACGTCGCATCTTTTTAAAGAAGGGGCGCTAGAATGGTGGAATACGGTACTTCAAGCCAAGGGAAGCGATGCAGCCTATGCCATGAGTTGGGAAGAATTTAAGCGACTGGTGGAAAGAAAATTATGTCCCGAATATGAGAAAGAACAAATGGCAAATAAATTTCTGAACCACCGGATGATGGATGTAGATTGTCGAGGATATACTTCGACATTCTTCGAGTATGCTAGACTTGTGCCTACTCTGGCTACGCCAGAGCCGGTGCTTATTTCCCGCTGTATTTGGGGTTTAATTGGCGAAATACGTGATATCATTAAAGCTGCGAGACCTCGCACTATTGACGATGTTGTGGAATTAGCTAACACCCTAACGGACGGACTGATACGCACAAGAGAAGAAAACCGGAAAAAGGAAGTGGCCCAAAAGATTACCCAGGGATTCCGTATGGGTAACCGTGGTAATTTCAAGAAAAAGGGAACTGGGCAAACCTCCACTGTTCCATTTTGCAATGCCTGTAAACGAAAGCATTTTGGAAGATGCAAAGGGTATTGCAATTTTTGTAAAATTCCGGGGCATCAAGAGGAAGAGTGCAGGAAGAAGAAAGCAACAATCTGCTATAATTGCGGAGAAGCTGGACACTTTAGGCCAGACTGCCCGAAACTGGTCAAACCAGCTGATAACAAAGTCAAACCTGCAGAAGGAACTACCAAGAGAAACGCAAGAGCCTTCCAGTTGACTACTCAGGAAGCAGAGCTAATCCCTGACGTAATAGTTGATACGTTCCTAGTTCACGACGTTTATGCAAAAGTATTATTTGACTCTGGTGCAAACCAAAGTTTTATAAATACTTCATTCTGCCAAGCTCTTAACTTACCCTTAACCAACCTTAGGCAGATTTTTACAGTCGAAACGGCAGATGGAAATTATGTTAACATAGATAAGGTTTTGCGAGAAGAAAAGATAGAACTCTTAGGTCATAAATTTTCTGCAAACCTGTTACCTATGAATTTAGCTTGATTTGATGTTGTATTAGGAATGGATTGGTTAGTAGCCAACCATGCTCGAATTCTCTGTGATAAAAACTCCATAGAAATTCATACACCCACTGGAGAATTAGTGGTGATTACAGGAGATAAGCCATGGAAGCCACTGAAATTCATTTCAGTAATGAAGTTGGCCAGTTATTCAAGAAAACGAGAAGTAGTGTATATGATTTCGGTAATCATTAACACGAAAGGTAAGGAACTTAAAGAAATTCCTGTAGTAGCAGAATACCCAGATGTATTCCCAGAAGAACTACCAGGATTACCACCCAATAGGGAAGTCGAATTTAGAATTTATCTAATTCCTAGAACTACACCGATAGCCAAGGCACCTTATCGGTTAGCACCCACCGAAATGCTAGAATTGAAAAAGCAGTTAGATGAATTATTAAGCAAAGGATTCATACAACCTACTTCCTCCCCATGGGGAGCTCCAGTGTTGTTTGTGAAAAAGAAAGATGGTTCAATGCGTTTGTGTATCGATTATAGGGATTTGAATAAGGTTACAATTAAGAATCAATATCCATTACCTAGGATTGGTGATCTTTTTGATCAATTGCAAGGAGCTAGATATTTTTCTAAGATAGATATACGCTCTGGATATCATCAATTGAAGGTACAGGAAGAAGACATACCTAAAACTGCTTTCAGAACTAGGTATGGTCATTACGAGTTTATAGTCATGCCCTTTGGACTAACAAATGCTCCTGCAGCATTTATGGACATGATGAATAGGATCTGTAAACCGTACTTGGATAAATTTGTAATTGCCTTCATCGACGATATACTCATTTATTCCATAAGTCAGAACGAGCACTGTCAGCACTTGCACGCACTCTTAACTTTGTTAATAAAAGAGAAGCTTTACGCCAAACTCTCGAAGTGTGAATTTTGGCTGAAGGAGGTACAATTTTTAGGACACATGGTGAATCACGAAGGTATTCATGTAGATCCCTCCAAAATAGAAGCGATCACCAAATGGAAGGTCCCGCAGTCAGCTATGGAAATTAGAAGTTTTCTAGGGTTAGTTGGATATTATAGACGATTCATTAAGGATTTTTCCAAAATAGCTGTACCCTTAACTAAGCTAACCTGTAAAGCAGTTAAGTTTGAATGGGGACCTAGACAAGAAGAAGCTTTTAAGGTTTTAAAGCAAAAGTTAACAAACGCCCCAATTCTAGCCTTGCCAGAAGGAACAGAGGATTTTGAAGTTTACCGCGATGCTTCTAAGCTAGGATTAGAATGTGTGCTAATGCAACGCAAGAAAGTAATTGCGTATGCCTCAAGGCAATTGAAAAAGCACGAAGAAAACTATACGACTCATGACTTAGAGTTAGGAGCCATAATTTTTGCCCTTAAGATTTGGAGACACTATCTGTATGGAAGTAAGTTTACTGTCTATACAGATCATAAGAGCTTAAGATACATATTTGGGCAAAAAGAATTAAACATGAGGCAAAGGAGATGGATGGAAATCCTAAGTGACTACGACTGTGATATTCAATATCACGAAGGAAAAGCAAACGTAGTTGCTGATGCATTAAGTCGTAAGTATCATGAAAAGCAAAAGCGAGTTCGTGCTCTTAGATTAAATCTACAGTTAGATTTAATGGAACAACTGAAAAGTATTCAAGAAACAGCAATCAAGGATGATGCTGAAGGAATGAAAGGACTAATAAAGGAATTAGAGCAAGGAAGTGATGGAATTTGGAGATTCCACAAAAGAAGGATTTGGGTACCTAAGCAAGGAGAATTAAGAAATAAGATTTTAGAAGAAGCCCATAAATCTAGGTATACCATGCATCCTGGTAACAATAAAATGTATCAAGATTTAAGAAATAATTTCTGGTGGATAGGAATGAAAAAGGACATAGCTAGATATGTTTCTAAATGTCTTACTTGTTCACAAGTTAAGGCAGAACACCAGAAACCCTCAGGTCTACTCCAACAATTAGAAATGCCTGTATGGAAATGAGAACTTATAACCATGGACTTTGTTACTAAGTTGCCCAAAACCAGAAAAGGTAATGATGCGATTTGGGTAATTGTGGATCGATTAACCAAATCAGCTCACTTTCTACCCATAAAAGAAACTTTTAGCATGGAAAGGTTAGCAAAGTTGTATGTAGACGAGGTAGTATCCTTACATGGAGTCCCACTCTCCATTGTATCGAATAGGGATAGTCGTTTCACTTCCCACTTCTGGACAAGTTTCCAAGAAGCAATGGGAACCCGACTAAATTTAAGCACAGCTTACCATCCTCAAACAGACGGACAAAGTGAAAGGACGATCCAAACCCTAGAAGACATGCTCAGGGCATGTGTGATAGAGTTTAGTGGAAATTGGACCACCTACCCTTAATCGAATTCTCCTATAACAATAGTTACCATTCAAGCATAGAATCTGCCCCATTCGAAGCACTGTATGGACGAAAATGCAGAACTCCAGTTTGCTGGGCAGAAATCGGAGAAAGTCAATTATCAGGTCCTGAAATCGTGAAAGAAACCACCGACAAGATTACTCAAATCAAGGAAAGACTGAAAACGGCTCAAGATCGCCAGAAGAGTTATGCCGATAATCGATGCAAGCCACTAGAGTTTCAAGTTAGAGACAAGGTACTCTTGAAAGTTTCTCCTTGGAAAGGAATAGTTCGGTTCGGTAAGAAAGGAAAGCTAAGTCCAAGGTACGTAGGACCATTCCCAGTAATCCAGCGAATAGGACCAGTTGCTTATCGCTTACAACTACCAGAGGAGCTAGCTGGAGTACATGACGTATTTCATGTATCCAACCTTAAGAGGTGTTTATCTGACGAATCCTTGGTAGTACCTCTTCAAGATGTAAAGGTAAACGAGAAGTTAAAATTTGTTGAGAAGCCACTGCAAATAGAAGACAGAAAGATTAAGTTTCTCAAACACAAAAGACTGGTACTAGTCAAAGTCAAGTGGGATTCAAAGAGAGGACCTGAATACACTTGGGAGCTAGAATCAGAAATGAAGCGAAAGTATCCTCACTTATTCCAATAAATCTCGAGGACGAGATTCTAAATAAGGTGGGGAGAATGTAAGGACCTTCAAAAATGTCCAAAAACGAACCGCAAGTGAAAACCCGGACCCCTGAAACCCTAACGTGCATGAAAAACCAAGAAAACAACGTTTTTGGTCTCCACGCGGGCCGCGTAAGACACAAGGGTTGTCTACGCGGGCCGCGACAACTCATCAAGTCTCCGGATCAGCTAGCAGGCCACGTGTCACACACGTGGCAGCCCTAGGTATGACACGCTAGCCCTAGTCTACGATTAGGAGGCCCTCGCGGGCCGCGTAAGTGTCAAGAAGGGGTTTACGCGGGCCGCGTAAAACCCTAAAATCTGCTATAAATTGGTTTGATCGTGAGCAGTTCAGTGGTGTCGAAATCTTTTCACAAAAACGAAGATACACTACTCGAAATCATAATTTCCATTAGAGAGGCGCTACTACGATACAGGGTATTAACTCGATCACTGCTACGATTCAATGTCCGATCGATTGAAACTATCCAATGGATGTTTAAGTGCTGCCCACATTAGGGCTATACTTTGTCATTCGTCGTGAATTCAATGGATGTTTAAGTATTACACTTTGTCATTCGTTGTGAGGGTTTTAATCTCGTGAGTTATCGTAAATGTTGTATTAGTTACTGACCTAGTTCGTGTGCATTGTTATTTAAATTAGGTTACAAGGCTAATCAGTAGACTAAACTCTGCCCGTTTAAATCTGCAATGTGAGTCATTCTCTTTTATCAAAAGTATTTTACAATACTCCAATTATTTTCAAAGGTTATAATTACATGGATTAAGTCATGGTTATCTTAATCACTAGCTAGTGGGGTATTGTGCACATTACTAAATTTCTCACAGTTAGGCTAATAAATCCTAACAGTGATAATCATCACTACTTGGGTGAAAGGACCCAATAGTGGTATGACCATCGTCACCAGGAGGTGACACGATGCCAGATAAAAATAAGATAAAAGCCATTGTAATCGCTCTTATGCTGTAATTTATAACTATGTGTCGTTTTATCAAATTTGAATGACTCGCCAGTATTTCCCCGCTGATAAAATATTTTCAAAACATGTTTCAGGTGACTACTGTGAACCAAGGAAAAGTGCTACGGAGCACTAACAAAGCTTGAAGTAGTGGCTCAAATAAATAAATAAACATGTTTTGTAAATCAGGGAATTTCCTTGAGAAATTCCTCTAATGTAAATTACGGGGTTTATCCTGAATTATGAGATAAAATAATCGGGCACTTTCAGAGTTTAAAAGATCCTGTTTAAATCTTCCGCTGTCAACTCAATTAACTAATACCACGGGTTACTGTCCCACGGCTCCTGGACCGGGTAAAACCGGGACGGGGGCCATGACAGCTGACCTGGACATGGCCCAGTGCCTAGAGGCTGTTTATGAAGTTTCATCTATTTTTAAGGAATTTATCCGGGTCGGGTGGTTCCTTACTGGACGAGAACGCAAGAGGTTATCGGTGAGGGTGATTCCTCTGCTAAATGGAAGTGGACAAGTCCAACCCTTTCCCGGGCTCTCGTTAAAGAAGGTGTATGTCGAATCGCTCGGGTCTATCTATGCATCGAAGGAATTCGATGGGGAGTCCTTCACGGCACAATCGACACAGGGACGACTATCGTTCAAGTCTTCGTTGTCACACCCCAAAAACGTCGCAGCGGAATATTAAATGTAGTGGTGACGGAAGTTGGTGCCCATTTATACCTTGTCGGACGATGCACTCTTTTCTTGGACTTTTTGACATATTTTAAAACATAAATATTAAACATTACATTTTAAAGGTCACGACACAACCACATAAGTTAAATTGTTTTGATCCTCGCGGATCTTATTACAAAACGTCCCAGATAGTTTTAAACGTTGTCCAACATATTTAAACAAAACAACATGCATCATCAACACAAGATACGCCATGATTTCCCGAAGCCGAGCTCAAGTACCAGTAGAACACGTTAAAATCAAGTGTCAACACAAAGGAAGGTGAGTTCACATATTCGTTTACTAACAATTTTATTCCAAGGAAAACTTTCTGTTTAGGTGTTTATTTGAAAACATCCATATAATTTTTAGAAAGTCCATTTTACTTCCTTAATAAAATCCGTGGGCCTTCCGTCGCAGTTTCAAGAACCCGACAATATTGTTACTACCCAGGTTTTGTATATTAAATTATTGCGTCAACTTTAAGACTCGTATGTTAGCTAGACGATACGAACTATATATTAACCATGCAGGGATAATCAATGCAAGACAATAAACAGGATCAAAATTCGTCGCTTGACTTGACACGGGGCGACCGGTCACCACGGGGTTGTCAACCCGATAGATCTACCAACAATTCCTCACGTACATTACTTAAATGATTAAACGACATCATGGGCGCAGGGTCCTATCTCAATGAACCATATGATGTCTGCCTCACGTACAATATATATATATATATATATCCTACTAATATGACAATTTAATACACGATGTTGTACGAATTCCCCTGTCACTCAATTGTTGAGACCCGGTCCGGAATTCATCCCCAACCTTACGGTCGTGTTTCGCTTAGGAAAATACAGTAGTTTCAATATTCATTCATCAAAAACGTTTTACTTCGAAACGTATGACTTATCAAATTTCATATATTTTCAACGAAAAATATATATTTTAATATTAAAAGGTATGTTTTATTACAAAAACATTATTAAACCCTTTTATTGACGTGTTCTACCCCTAAAATATATACAAAGCAGTAAAAAGAGGGGTTTAGTGACACTCACCTTTGGGTGCGTATTTTAATATCGCAATCCCATATATTGATTTTCTACACGTCCTAATATAGGAACGATTCTAAACCAATATACATCACACAAAAATCCTAAGTTTCTCCGTTTCTTAGAATTATCACATAACTTTGAGATTATCTCGAAAAGTCGTTATTTTTGGATTATGTTGGCACGTTAAAATATACATTAGTCCATATATATATATATATATATATATTATTTTGCGACTTGAACGATTTTATGGGTGACCATTATTGTGTAAACCCGTTTATACGCAATATATCTACGATTTGCGCCTCGTAATATATATACATAAACGTTCACATAATTTAACACTGTAACACGCGAAATCTTGTTAACTTATCTATTTTGTCATTTTTAAAGAAATTATACATAAAATATCTCATATGTAGCAAATTTCATGCTTGACAAACAAGTTACACATTTAACGAAATTTTTATCGTTTCTACAGCACAAAACGCACAAGTATACATGCATAGTCTAAATTTCCCACTATCAAGTTAACCCTCAACATGTTATCACATTTACATGTTTAAATCACTTAACACATTTTATCACATAAGGTTCACTCAAAATTTACCCATACTAGTGTTCACCGAAAAATGCGTATTTTAGCGATTCGGTAACGTTTTCGGGCGTCGGAAGTCACGTATGACCAACCAAACACCAAGTAAACTTAGAATTAGTCAAAATACTTATTTTTAAACTAAAAACATCAGTTTATTTACTGATTTAAATCAGTTTTATAAAAATCACTTGAAAAGCCGATTTTTAACCGTTTTAACGCATAGTTTTGCGTCAAACGTTACTATAATCATCCAAACTCTAAACGACTTGATATTTTAACAAAATACATATTATTTACTGATTAAAACAATAGTTATAAACAGATTAGTGCAGTTTTGTATAAGTTGCCTAAATCATGCGATTTCACGTATTTTACAACTTTTTATGCACCATGTACAACATGCAAAGCTAGCAAACATTATGACAAAGTTATAAGTCACTAAACACTTTAAAATAACTTCATTTTAGTGTTTATAATCTGTTCATAACTGTTTTTTACTCAATCATACTTAAATCATCTTTTTAAGATCATATATCATCATGCATGTCTAAGTATATGCATCTAGTATGTTCATATCAAAATTGTATCATCTAATATGATCTTAATACATCAAAATCTCACCAACATCTTATTCTTTCAAATATCATACATAACACCTTAGATCCTTCAATCATTCATGTTCATTCATACTCAAATCTTTTACTATTATGATTACACATCAACTTTAACATACATGCATACACATATACATATACATACATATGTATATGAAATTTATACACACATATACCTCCAAAATTTCACTTTTAAATATTTCACTTTCAAATCTCTAATCTCTTTAGAACATTCTTATTTGACAACTAACAATTCCTTTAATCATCTTATTTTTCAAGAAATCAAACAACCAAGAAATCTTTCATCAAAAATTCAAAATACAATATACACATATACACACACCATTCTCGGCCATATATACATACATGCATACACCCATTTTTATTTTATTCAAAACTCATTTGTTTGAAATTTTCAAGTTTATGTTTAGGATTTTAACACAGATCGGGTGGTCACCGACGTTCGTTTCGCATTTTAAACGTTACGCGATAAGCGTTAGTTTTATCGTTGCCAACATAATTTTTATACACATCTATATCTACCAACACAACAAATATCATATACTAACATCACAGTCAGTCACAAACAGTCATGTTACATGTTCACTATACAGATTACTATTGTCCGGTACGGGCTGAGAGGCCGGGTGTCACAGTCTCCCCCTGTTTAGGGAATTTCGTCCCGAAATTCTACTTCACAGGTTTCGTTTTCGTACTCGGTGGGAAGAGGTGAGGATAAATCTGTTGCATTTGGTCCTGTCACTCCCAGGTGAGCTCGGGTCCACGCTTAGAATTCCAACGGACCTTGACCAACTCAATCTTACTCCTCCTAAGTTTCTGGGTTTTCCGATCCAGAACCTCCACTGGCTCCTCGATAAATCTCAGTTTATCGTCCACTCGAACCTCTCCAGGGGGTATAATTAGTGTCTCATCAGACAGACACTTTTTCAGGTTGGAGACATGGAATACATCATGGACTCTAATCAGCTCCTGTGGCAACTTGAGCCTATACGCAACGGGTCCAACTCGAGAGACGACTTCGAAGGGACCTATATAGCGCGGGCTCAACTTTCCCCCTTTTCCAAACCTTATAACGCCCTTCCATGGTGATTCCTTCAGCATAACCCTATCACCAACTTGAAACTCCAGCGGTTTCCTTCGGTTATCTGCATAACTCTTCTGTCGATCTGCGGTAGCCTTCAAGCTATTCTTGATCTGGACTGTAGGATCGAGATCTGACCCAAACGAGTCGTTCAGAGGTGTTCAACTTCGTTTCAGGTGCGGAATAACAAGAAACGGAGGTAGAAATAGCTTATTCTTCACTTAAACTGCTAATTGTATTGATTAACACTTGATTACACGCAGTTCTTCACACCGGCAGCACTTCGGCGTGGAATACAAGACCATGTTCTTATCTTGTTTCGCTCATAGGTGTCCCTATATATAGAGATGGTGGTTTCGCTCCAAGTGACATGTTCACATGAGCGAAACCTCATGTGTACAAATAAGCGAAACCTGACCATGACACATAAGCGAAACCCTATGCTATGACCATATGAGCGAAACCCTCTCCTAAGATACATACAATCTCCTGTTTTCTTGTAAAACGCGCCCTAATCTATACAATACAATGTAAGACTCGATACAAGATGAAGTCGACAGATGTAGTGCACCAACAGACTCCCCCTCAGATGTTGACGAGTCGACTATCGAGTCACGACAATGCTGTGTCTTCACTTCTTCAGTCTTGATCAGTCTCTGGGCTTTTCTCTCTTTATCTTCATCAACAGACTCCCTTTTAACCATGTCTGCTTGAAAATATTCAGACTCCCCCTCTCGATTTGCAGGCATTTCTTTGTTCTTCAGCAACATCTGCTTCAGGATCTTTGTCTGGCTTTCTTTATCTTCAGAATCCAAAACCTGGCACTCTATCTTCAGATTCAGAATTGAAACTTGGCTATTCCTGCACATTCTTAACCCAGAAATAAGTTTTATGAATTTAACAAATTAAGTGCACCAACACTAATTCTCTTTCATAAACATGTGCACCAACAACGATTCTCCCTTTAACTACTTTCTTTATGATGAACCACTTGTTGATTGTCAAAACACATTTGATGATTAAGACACACTCCCCCTCACAACAATGTCATCATGTTTAGCACTCGGAACTTTGAAAATCAGCTTTTCAACATCAGTTGTCGAAAATCTTTTTGACTTTTTCAAAAATTTATGCTAAAACACACTGAAAATCTTTTTGGATTTTTGAATATAAAGAAATGCAGTAAAGAAATATTTACAGACAACATTTTTGTGAGTTCGTGTAAGAGGATCATATCAGTTTTTGACAAGTCACAAGTACCGTTGAGCTTAGTTACACAATAAGAATTAAACAATTCACTTAGATTGCCGATATACTGATCCACTTAAATTCTCACACAAATTTCAACTGATTCAGGATATGAGTTAGATGTTTTAAGGACTTAAACTCATTCATGTGTCCCACCTCTTGAATATACTCCTGTATCCAGATCCCAATATTCAGTCTTACAGGTGAGTATACCACAGATGATATCTGTAAGGGGTTAAATTGCGAGGGCCGTGAGAGCTCAGGTCGATACTCCCGTATACGCAGAGAGATGACGGCTTCGACTTTTGGTGTGTCCCCTTTAGAGGATCTTTTGATTACAACAGCAGCGACTATCAATTTTATTGTTTCATCAGCCTGCTGAGGGCGATGCTATGTTTCTAGCATTTGCAGAAAGCATTATCCGGGGACTAGGTCAGAACTTCCATTCAGCAGAAGTCCCGGGATAATACCCCAGATATCACTGAGCATAAAGACCTAGTATCTCAGAAAGAGGGACCTTTCAAACGAGATTTCAGGGGTTACCTATATATCCAAGTAGTGTTCCCCACGAAATAAGCAAGTTTGAATTTAAGTTTATATCCCAAAAAAGCTTACTAAATGTGTAAAAACCTATCGGCATATCATCAGTGAGACCGTTTAACGCTATTTAAACAATACAATTCTTTAGCATACTGTGACTGTCTACTGACTCACTATCATTTCCTCTTCTTTAACACAAAAACTCATTTTTGATTTTATCATATTTTTGACATTTTCAAATTTTCTAATGTTTTTGGATTTTCTGAAATTTTCTTACTCCCCCTAAAATGCAAACACATTTCAGGAAATTTGAAAACAAACTGTACAAAAAACTTGACAACCGATATCGGATCACTTCAATTCGCCATTCACTTGGCATAAACAATCAGAACTCCCCCTTACACAAAACTATTTTCTCATTATGATTTCAAAACACTTAAGTTTGTTTTAATCAAAATGATTTTTACGGAAAATAAGTTTTGTTTATTTTATCACTTGTAAATTCGGGGTATGGTTCATCACATTGTCTTTCAAAATACTAATTGTAAGTATGGTCCAATCAAGTTCAACCTAATGACCTTGATTAACCATTTGTAAGCATAAACCTTCATCAACCAACTTGTAGGAATATCACATCTACACAAATTCATTTTACCAACAAAAATGCCGATTCCTGCTTCGCACTTACCAACCTGGAAGCTCCAGCAATTCACACTTATCCTGTAAAATTTAACTTTATAAGATTCATTCACAATCATCAATTTTCAAGAAAGAGGCCGATTCCTGATCCGCGATATAAACTTGGGATCTCCGGTATAGTCCTAAGACTTTATGGAAAACAAACTTCCATCCAAGTCTTCTCAGACTTGATGGCTTTCAGTTCTTGCACAGTAGGGTTGTAAGTTGCCTTTTTAGTTGCATAAAAATCTTTAACCCCCTTAGCTTTCCCATTCAACATTTTCCCAAAAATTTTCTTAACACTTCCATTGAATGTTTTCTCGACATCAAACTTAGTATTCACGTTGTAAAACTGATTCGAGATATCAACATTGCCAACTTTCTGTTTAACTTCTTCAAATTTCAGTGATGGAAACTCATCATCATTCACTGAAATTTTCATCTCAACCTGTGGCTCTTCTGGATTTGTGGAACCAGATTCATCGCCGACTTTCTCATCAACTTTCTTAACAACCCACACTTGGTTGTCTTTCTCTTTCTTTTTATAAAAATTCTTTTTAGAACACTCACCAACCTCATAAGTTGAGTTTTCAAAAATTTTAAACTTTTCGGTTGGTGGTTCAATATCAACAACTTTTCCTTTCAACTTGTTAGAAACTCCCTGTTTTGACTTGGCATTTTTCGGACAGTTCCATGCAATGTGACCAGCTTCATTGCATTTGTAACAGGTTCTAGTTTCTTTTGAGTGACAAACTTCAGTTCCATTCTTCTTTTTTTCAGCAAGAAACTCTTGATTTGACTGTCTCCAGAATGGTTTCTTCTGTTCCTCTTCTGCACTTCCACCACTATCTTTCTTTTTCTTTGGCTTCTCGTCTTTAAAAGCTTCCATACCTGCAACAGTTGGGTAAATACGATCAATGAGATAATCAGAACTAGAATAACTTTGTAATAAACATCTAATTCTCTCATTTTCGATCTTTTCTGTCTCCAACTCTTGCTTCCATTTAGCACTTTCTTCGATGTAAAAGTTGATGGCTTTCTGCTTTGTCATCATTACAGTATTCATCATCGTTAGTGCTTGTTCTCTTTCTGAATTTGTCTTTTGAAGACCAGTTACTGTTTTGTTCAAGACATCATAAGTTTCTTTCACGTAGTTAATATTGAACAGTAATTGCTCTTTCATCTTCTCAAGCTCAGCCAGCTTTTCATCTTTTGCTACACATTCCTTGCAAGGTTCCAAACAATTTGTGCAAGGCTTGATAACTTCAACAATCTTCTCAATCTCGATTGTCTTTACCACTTCAACCACTTTTTTCTTCTTCAATCACCTTCTCATCTACCTTCACTCGCTCAGTTTCAACTATCTCCTCAGCAACACTTTCAACATTCTCTTTCTGAACAACATCTTCAGATTTCTTTAGTTGTTGTTCTTTAGCAGCTCGTTTCTCCTTCAGTTTCTCCATGCGATCTGCAAAATAAAAATGAAAACTTTCAGGAGAAAGATGAGATTTAGCAATGTTAATATGTTTTTCTTCCTCATCATCATTGCTGTTGTCATCAGTTGGTGACTGAGTAAACTGTACAGACTTTTCAGAACTAGCATCTGATAAACCAGAATCAGATGAGGTTTGATCAAAAACAGCTTCCTTTTCTGAACTTTCATCACTTTGTGAACTTTCATCTGAGCTATGTGAGCTTTCTTCAGATGCAATAGACTATTTATCCACATTCTTCACAGTCTCACCAATAGACTTCATCCACTCGGTGAACATGTCTGGTTCTTTCATAATCTTGGCAATGAAAGCTTTGAAATTTCCATTCTTATCTGCAAACATATCCCATCTGAGTCCTTCAGGTAGCCTCTCATCTTCTTGATCGACTATGCATGCTTTGCTATCAGGAGATATATAATTGTTCCAGTTAAAATCCACCACGCACGCTCTTTTTGAATCCTCGATTCTTCTACCATGAGCCGTCTGTGAATCTTGTGATTTACCGACTTGCTGATAAATGGCTTTCCGGTAGTAGTCGTCTTTTCCGAACGGATTCTGAGCTCCACTAGCTTCCCTGTTCTTGCATTCCCGTTTGAAATGGCCTTTCTCCCTGCATTTAAAACAAGTAACTTTAGATTTATCAAAACCTAAAGTAGAAACGTGTGCATCAAGAAAGTCATTTCTCCCGGTAATCGTTTTGAACTTTTCAGCACGTCTAAGAACACTAGCAAGACACCATTTGATGTCCATCAGTTCCATCTCTTCGGCGTCTATCTGATCGTAATCCTCTTTGGTCAGCATAGGATTTCCGATCCTACCTGCAACTAGACCTTCATACGATAACAACACATAACCAAGTAGAGCCATGTGGTCTTTAGCAGTGTCTTCTGAAAAACTTTGACCTTCTGGAAGATTTAGAGCGATGTTGCACTGAATCACATAACCATTTCCTGTCTTTGTGCTTTGAGACTGAAAGCTTTCTGATGAACTCTTTGGATTGACACTCAGATATAATGAGAAACCACTGCTGCTTTTGTTTGAACTTTGATCAATCTTTTCTGTAGAATCCCCAGCACTAAACGCAGTCTGAATTTTCGGACTTCTCTCAGCTTCTGGAACCGGAACACTACCTTTGTAATACATTTTTACATCCTGTTGACCACTTGGATTGTTCATCCTTGCGATCTTCTGCTGTTCCAAATCTTGACCCTCAATCTTTTCGATAAACTGACCAATTGTTAACCCATCATAAACCCCTGTGTTTTTCAGGATCATCAAATAAGTTCCCCATTCTTTTTGCGGTAACGCATCAGCTAATTTGTCTACCCACTCTTCAGGATCCTTTTTTATACTAAGCATTGACATAGATCGGACAAGGTGTCAATATCTTTCAATCAGCTTCTTTGTGTCTTCACCCGGTAGACTGCTGAACAGATCAAACTCTTTCTTTAACAGTGCCTTCTTGCTTTTAATCATATTCTCGCTACCCTCAAATTTGACTTTAAGTGCATCCCAGATTGACTTTGCAGTTTTGTCATGCTGTAGCAGTATGAAAATGTCTTCTTTGATAGCTTGCTGAAGTAGACTGATCATCATCTTTTCAGCTCTATACATATCACGTTCTTGATCACTAAATTCAGATATTCTTTTGTCAACTTTCAAATCAGTCTGTGGCAAAACATATTTCTTCAAAATACACTCCCATGATCTATGATGGTTTGCCTGAACCCAGTTCTCGAATCTGTCTTTCCACCCGTAGTATTCTTCAATACTCATCAATTTAGGGGGTTTTTGAGTGGTTCCCGTCTCATTTTCTAAACTCATAGCTTGAGCAATAGCACCTGGACCAGACGGTGTTGCAAACGCGTTATAGAACGCGGTATCCATGATGACTTAGCACGTTTTTCAAATTTAGTGACAAATAAGCGAAATCAGGTGATTGTGCACAATGAACGAAATCCCAGATGACTTAAAAGCGAAATAGTGTTCCAGATGACCAGATAAGCGAACCCAGATGAACCTTAAAAGCGAAACCTCTAAGTTCAAATGAGCAAAACCTTGGATATTGATACAAGAGCGAAACCAGATATGTCTTATGAACGAAACCTCAAATACTGATGACACAAGAGCGAACCTAGGTGTACTTATCAGCGAAACCCCTCAATTATGTGTCACAAGAGCGAAATATGATGTACAGAAGAGCGAAATCCAATGACCTTTGGAGCGAAATCAGAGTGTCAAATAAGCGAAATCATGAACTGTCCGTAAGAGCGAAATCATGTTCGAAGGTTATTTGGTCCATTTTTAGTCCGAATTTCAGTCCGAAACTTTCCTGGGTTTGTTTATGTCCAATTGTCTATTATCTGTGAGAATTTGAGCGAATTTTGTCCGGTAAAACTTTCTGAAATAATGAAAGAAGGTGTAGAAACAAGAAATCTCGATAAATTCCAGCTATTTTCTGCAGAACTCCTCCTCCTGAGCTCTGATACCACTTGTAGGATCGAGATCTGACCCAAACGAGTCGTTCAGAGGTGTTCAACTTCGTTTCAGGTGCGGAATAACAAGAAACGGAGGTAGAAATAGCTGATTCTTCACTTAAACTGCTAATTGTATTGATTAACACTTGATTACACGCAGTTCTTCACACCGGCAGCACTTCGGCGTGGAATACAAGACCATGTTCTTATCTTGTTTCGCTCATACGTGTCCCTATATATAGAGATGGTGGTTTCGCTCCAAGTGACATGTTCACATGAGCGAAACCTCATGTGTACAAATAAGCGAAACCTGACCATGACACATAAGCGAAACCCTATGCTATGACTATATGAGCGAAACCCTCTCCTAAG
The DNA here is from genome assembly GCA_030545235.1 of Helianthus tuberosus. Lineage (NCBI taxonomy): Eukaryota > Viridiplantae > Streptophyta > Magnoliopsida > Asterales > Asteraceae > Helianthus > Helianthus tuberosus. The sequence continues at coordinate 191,345,878 of CM060405.1, forward strand.
ATACATACAATCTCCTGTTTTCTCGTAAAACGCGCCCTAATCTATACAATACAATGTAAGACTCGATACAAGATGAAGTCGACAGATGTAGTGCACCAACATGGACAACTTTTTCCGTGGTCTCCTGAATGATCTCGGGTCCGGTCAAATGCTTTTCGCTGACTTCAGCCCAACAAAGCGGTGATCGACACTTCCTTCCATACAGGGCTTCAAACAGAGCGGCTTTTATGCTGGCGTGGTAACTATTGTTGTAAGAAAACTCTGCCAGGGGCAAATGAGTATCCCAAGTTCCACCGAAATCGATAGCACACGCTCTCAGCATATCCTCTAATATCTGAATGGTCCTTTCGCTCTGACCATCCGTTTGAGGATGATATGCAGTGCTCATATCCAAACGAGAACCCAGTGATTTCTGCAGAGATAGCCAAAATCTGGAGTCAAATAGTCTGTCTCTATCCGAAATGATTGGCACTGGTACTCCATGACGGGGTACAATCTCGTTAAGGTACAGCTGCGATATCTTTTCCGTGTTGTCCGTTTCCTTAAGTGCCAGGAAATGAGCAGAATTGGTCAATCGATCCACAATTACCCATATCATATTGTGTCCACGCGACGTACGGGGTAACTTGGTGATAAAGTCCATCGTAAGATGTTCCCATTTCCAATTAGGAATCTCTGGTTGCTGCAGAAGCCCAAACGGCTTCTGGTGCTCAGCCTTAACCTTAGAGCATGTCAGACATTTACTCACGTAGGCCGCAATGTCTATCTTCATCTTCGGCCACCAGTAAAACTCCTTAATGTCCTGATACATCTTGGTAGAACCTGGGTGAATGGAATACTTGGATTTATGAGCTTCGTTCATAACCAATTCATGAAGGTTACCTATAAGCGGAACCCAGACTCAGTTCATGAAGTACATTACTTCATCCGCTTTCGGTATCAGTTTACATTCTAAGCCCTTCAGACCTTCACCTCTCAAATCATCATCTTTCAAAGCTTCCCGCTGTGCATCATGAATTTGATCAGTCAAACTCGTTTGTATGGTTAGACCCAAAGCACGCACACGTAGAGGCTTTTCCCGTTCCTTCCTACTGAGCGCATCTGCAACAACGTTTGCTTTCCCCGGGTGATAACGGATATCACATTCATAATCGTTGAGTAATTCTACCCAACGTCGTTGTCGCATATTGACCTCCTTCTAATCGAGGATGTGTTGGAGGCTCTTATGGTCCGTGTAAATCGTACACTTCATGCCATACAAGTAGTGTCTCCAGATATTCAAAGCAAACACAACTGCTCCAAGCTTCAAATCATGCGTTGTGTAATTTTTCTCGTGCACTTTCAATTGCCTGGACGCATAGGCTATCACTCTGTCTCTTTGCATTAAAACGCATCCAAGACCCAAACGTGAAGCATCACAGTAAACAATGAAATCATTACTTCCCTCAGGAAGGGAAAGAATAGGTGCACTGCAGAGCTTTTCCTTCAACGACTGAAAAGCTTCCTCCTGCTTCTCCGTCCAGTCAAATTTCCTCTCCTTCTGGGTTAATAGCGTCAATGGCTGCGCTATTCTGGAGAAGTTCTCGATGAACCTCCTGTAATACCCAGCAAGCCCTAAGAATTTTCACACCTCTGACGGAGTCTTTGGTGCTTCCCAATTCTTAATTGCTTCAATCTTAGACAGATCTACATATATACCTTTCTCATTTATGACATGTCCGAGAAAATGAACTTCTCGAATCCAAAACTCACATTTAGAGAACTTGGCATACAACTTTTCTTCCTTCAGCAACTCCAAAATTAACCTCAAATGATGCTCATGATCTTCTTTGGTTCGTGAATAAATAAGTATATCGTCGATGAATACTATCACGAATTTGTCCAAGTAGGGTTTGCATACCCTGTTCATGAGATCCATGAACACACCTGGCGCATTAGTTAGACCAAAGGGCATGACTAGGAACTCATAATAGTCGTATCGTGTTCGAAAGGCTGTCTTTGGAATGTCTTTGTCAGCAACCTTCAACTGATGATAGCGTGAATGCATATCTATCTTTGAGTAGTAGCTGGATCCCTGAAGCTGGTCAAACAAATCATCAATCCTCGGCAAAGGATACCGATTCTTGATAGTTAACTTGTTCAGCTCCCTGTAATCTATACACATCCTGAAGGATCCATCATTCTTCTTCACGAACAGAACAGGCGCACCCCAAGGTGAAAAACTCGATCGAATGAAACCTTTGTCTAGTAGCTCTTGAAGCTGGTTCGACATTTCTTTCATTTCAGACGGTGCTAATCTATAGGGAGATTTTGCAATTGGTGCAGCACCAGGTACCAGGTCGATTCGGAATTCGATCTGTCTCGCAGGGGGGTAATCCTGGCAAGTCTTCAGGAAAAACTTCTAGATAATCACGAACAATAGGAATCTCATCGATCTTCCTACATTCGGCCTTTGTATCCATTACGTTAACTAAGAACGCAGGATAACCTTTTCGCAACAACTTGAGCATCTTCATAACCCGACAACACTCGATACACGACTCGAATGATCTCCATGGATAATTATTGCTTCGCCACCACCAGGACGAGGTATCCGCACTTGCTTCTCCGAGCAAACAATCTCTGCTTTGTTCTTGGACAGCCAATCCATCCCCACTACTACATCGAAGCTTCCCAACTCCACTGGTAGTAAATCAATACGAAATTTACGATCGCCTAACAGAATACTACAGTTGCGTATGACTTCGCTAGTCTCTATCAGTTTACCATTTGCTAGTTCTATCGAGTACTTCTTATTTAACTTACTTGGAGGTGAACACAGAAATGGTTCAAAGTTTTTTCGAGACAAAACTCAAGTCAGCTCCAGTATCAAAAAGTAGGAATGCGGAATGGTTATTGATCATAAAATTACCAGTGACAACAACAGGATCATCACGTGCCTTCCCAGCATTTAGCTCGAACGCTCTACCTCTGGCATTCTGCCCTCCCGCCTTAGGACAGTCCTTCTTGAAATGTCCTTGTTCCCCGCACTGGAAACATCCTTCAAGCTTCGTTCCCTCCGTAGTATATCTGGCAAAGCATTCGCGGGTAGCATGCCCAGTTCGTCTGCATCGGTTACATTTCTTCTGTTCTTCCTCACGAGTCTTTCTCTCAGATCCGCCTCGGCTATCCCTGGTGCCATCCTTTCTAGTACCACTAGAACTTGCTGCATGCCTTCTTTGAACTGTGTTTCCTGTCGCACTTCTCTACAGTCTCCTTCCTTGAGCTCTCGGACTTGCGCTTCTTCGTAACTTTTGTCTTAGACTCAGAACGCCCCGACCGTTCAGATTTCGCGTCTGCTATGGCCTTGCCTGACGACTTCCCGGTTTCCTCCCTTTTATCAAGACTACCTTTGCGAGCAGCATCATCAGCCAATGATTTTGCCAATGTAGTAGCCTCTAGGTAGGTGGTAGGTTTCGCGGATGTAACCATACTACGAATTCGTGGCGACAATCCCCAGATAAACCTTTCTACCGTCACATATTCAGGAGTAACCATTCGTGGAACTAACCTTGCCAACTCGTTAAAACGAGAAGTGTAAGCTCTGACATTCAGACCTTCCATGGTTGGGTTCCAGAAGTCTGTCTCGATATTCTGAATTTCACTATGCGGGCAGTACTCTTTCAGGAGCATCTGTTTAAGTTCATTCCAGGTCAGACCGTAGGCAGCGTCTTCACCCAAAATTTGAATTTGCGAGTTCCACCAGGACAGCGCTTCATCAAGAAAAGAGCAAGAAGCATATCTCACCCGTTGATCAGTAGCACAACCAGTGATTGCCATGACAGATTCCATCTTCTCAATCCATCGGGTGATATCTAAGGGTCCTTCAGCACCGGTAAATGATCGTGGGTTACAGCCCTGGAATGTTTTATATGTACATCCGTGCACTGCTCATTAATGTTAATAGAAATCAGGAATTCATTCCAATGATAACATAACATATGAACTACTAAAACTTTCCAATCACATTTTACCTGGAGGATTTTCATTATGTGCCCCACCAAAACCTTGCCCGTGAGCACCACGTCCCTGACCATCGTTAGCATTGAGCTGTTCCATGGCAGTATTAACGTGTTGGGCTATGAGTTGAGCCAACTCTTCCGGTGTGGTAGGTAATCCGGTACCCTGCCTTGCTTTTGGCGGCATTTCGTCGTTTCTACTATCATAAGAATAATATACACATAAGACGATAACCAAAAATAATTCAATCATTAAATGTTATTTGACCAAACATTGCGCATGTAAAATATCCACATATTAATGAGAAAAATTTTAAACCAAAAGTACATCATTGGTATTTATTATAGAAATTATTTAAACTCGCTCTCAGTACAAAAGACTATTCTTGGTATGTCTACATCGACACCCATAAACAAGTTCATACGAAATTCCCAAATAATATCCAAAAATGAAACTGGTACGCAGGCCACAAACACAAAGAACATCAAAAATGTCTAACAATACAATCCACCAAATAACGAAACAAATAAACAACTATCATCAACGCCTCAAATCTAGAGACTCTAACATCTCCTGGACTAGCTTCTCCAAATCCACAACCCTCCAATGCATCTCATCTCTTGCGATGTCGTCTATAACCTTCAACTCCTCATGGTCGTCCATATGTTCCTTGAGGTACTTCGCCTTTCCTTTGGCTATGTCTAGGTCTTTGCGCAAAGCGGCTAGCTGTCGATCACAATGGCAATATCGATCTACCCTATCTCCAGCGGGCCTAATCCTATTCCTACGACGATAATAAACTAACAGCGGCATAGAAGAAGTGCGTGACTCTAAAACAGGCAAATAAGGCTCAGATAAAACAAGCGGAAGGATCTCAGTAGCAGGCTCGATCACAGCAGCAGGTGGGACGACTGATGACTCTAAGGGTCGAGCCGTGACGATAGTGGCGTCCACCACTGGTGCGATACTAGAAGATCCTCCGACAGTAGGGACACTCCTGATCACGTCATCGATAACTGGTACAGTGCCAGATGATCATCTCGTCTCATGGATTGAGAGAGGTACATCATCATATATCCACCCGTTGCTAGTGAAAGCACATCGGGGGTCTCCCTGGCTGGCAAAGGCAGCAGGATTGACGTGGAAAGATGAGGTAAGCTCAGTAGTACCAACCATCTGTGGAGCCGTGACAGGTATCTCTGGCAGCGTAGGTCTGGGTGAAGTCTCGAAATCTGGCTCGTAACCTGAGTCGTGGATCTCGATGACCTCGTGTTCGTGCGACATCTGTGACACACATATAACCGTACAAGTAAGTGCGTAATCAACATAAACAGTAACAAATAAGGTCAAATAAACATAAAATCACGTATGCACATAAAACACATAATGGTTTTCATACATGATAAAATATTTTCTATGTTTATTTAAAAATCTTGGCTTCGAGAATTTTGGACTTTATATTTCAAAATTCTCCGGTTGAAGTCTAGTGTTTTCCGCGAAAACATCTAGTTCGCTAACAACCAATAGCTCTGATACCAACTTCTGTCACACCCCAAAAACGTCGCAGCGGAATATTAAACGTAGTGGTGACGGAAGTTGGTTCCCATTTATACCTTGTCGGACGATGCACTCTTTTGTTGGACTTCTTGACATATTTTAAAACATAAATATTAAACATTACATTTTAAAGGTCACGACACAACCACATAAGTTAAATTGTTTTGATCCTCGCGGATCTTATTACAAAACGTCCCCTATAGTTTTAAAAGTTGTCCAACATATTTAAACAAAACAACATGCATCATCAACACAAGATACGCCATGATTTCCCGAAGCCGAGCTCAAGTACCTGTAGAACACGTTAAAATCAAGTGTCAACACAAAGGAAGGTGAGTTCACATATTCGTTTACTAACAATTTTATTCCAAGGAAAACTTTATGTTTAGGTGTTTATTTGAAAACATGCATATAATATTTAGAAAGTCCATTTTACTTCCTTAATAAAATCCGTGGGCCTTCCGTCGCAGTTTCAAGAACCCGACAATATTGTTACTACCTAGGTTTTGTATGTTAAATTATTGCGTCAACTTTCAGACTCGTATGTTAGCTAGACGATACGAACTATATATTAACCATGCAGGTATAATCAATGCTTGACAATAAACATAATCAAAATTCTTCGGTTGACTTGACACGGGGCGACCGGTCACCACGGGGTTGTCAACCCGATAGATCTACCAACAATTCCTCGCGTACATTACTTAAATGATTAAACGACATCATGGGCGCAGGGTCCTATCTCAATGAACCATATGATGTCTGCCTCACGTACAATATATATATCCTACTAATATGACAATTTAATACACGATGTTGTACGAATTCCCCTGTCACTCAATTGTTGAGACCCAGTCCGGAATTCATCCCTAACCTTACAGTCGTGTTTCGCTTAGGAAAATACCGTACTTTCAATATTCATTCATCAAAAACGTTTTACTTCGAAACGTATGACTTATCAAATTTCATATATTTTCAAAAAAAAATATATTTTAATATTAAAAGGTATGTTTTATTTCAAAAACATTATTAAACCCTTTTATTGACGTGTTCTACCCCCAAAATATATACAAAGCAGTAAAAAGAGGGGTTTAGTGACACTCACCTTTGGGTGCGTATTTTAATATCGCAATCCCAGAGATTGATTTTCTACACGTCCTAATATAGGAACGATTCTAAACCAATATACATAACACAAAAATCCTAAGTTTCTCCGTTTCTTAGAATTATACATGAGTCGTTATTTTTGGATTATGTTGGCACGTTAATATATACATGAGTCCATATATATATATATATATATTTATGATTTTGCGACTTGAATGATTTTATGGGTGACCATTATTATGTAAACCCGTTAACTCACCAGTTTATACGCAATATATCTACGATTTGCGCCTCGTAATATATATACATAAACGTTCACATAATTTGACACTATAACACGCGAAATCTTGTTAACTTATCTATTTTGTCATTTTAAAGAAATTATACATAAAATATCTCATATGTAGCAAATTTCATGCTTGACAAACAAGTTACACATTTAACGAAATTTTTACCGTTTCTACCGCACAAAACGCACAAGTATACATGCATAGTCTAAATTTCCCACTATCAAGTTAACACTCAACATTTTATCACATTTACATGTTTAAATCACTTAACACATTTTATCACATAAGGTTCACTCAAAATTTACCCATACTAGTGTTCATCGAAAAATGCGTATTTTAGCCATTCGGTAACGTTTTCGGGCCTCGGAAGTCACGTATGACCAACCAATGTAACACCTCGAAATTTCGTGTCCAATATTATATCGACACGTGTAGTGAACTTTAAACGTGTAAAGGATTACTTTAGAAGGACTAACGTTGACAAACAAAGATAGTACGTGAATAAAAGGATTCAAAATGTCGACAATGAATAAATATATCTTTCAATAACCCTACATGATGTTTATACCCTTAAACGAATGAATAATGGATCATACGAAGCTAACTGTGAAAGAAAGTGAGGAATTACAAACTACATGGGCTAAATGTGTCAACATGTTTAAAGTATACCTCTGAGTGACCTTTTAGCAAACCCGAAGCTTTGTAACGATTAATTATGCTCACTAGAATAAGTGATAAAAATTTCTCAAGGTTTCGTTTCCGTATGAGAAAGTTATGCTAACATTCGTATGCGAGGGGTTAAAAGTGTAAGCGTTGATATTTAAGGCTTTTCGGTTGACCATAAAGTGACCAAGGACTTCACAAAGATTGGTTATGTCTTAGAGTCCTTGGAAATCAATTTAGAGGGCTCAAAGTGCAAAATAAGAAGTTAAAACAACTTTTAAAAAGGACCGAGGGCCAAAATGCAAACATTGAAACTTGTTTAACCAGAGCTGGGGCTTCACACGGGGCGCGTAAGGATGCCCAGGACCTTATGCGGGCCGCCTGGGACTGCTAGCATCAGAAAAACATGACAGGTGTCTGTCCAGCCTGTTTAACCGACTTAGATTGATTGTTTTCAATACCATGGGCTGCACAAACAAGTTTTTAGGCACTAGGGACACTTGTGTTGATTAGGGATCAATCCTAGACTTGTTTGGCACCATCTTGATCAATCAAGATCACTATATAAAGACCCATATTGTTGCAACTTTTGATCATTCATTCAACCTTCATTTCTGGAACTTCCTGGAGCACAAGACCACTTCCTAAGCATCATTAGTCGTGCGTAGGACCTTGGTAAGCTTCCTTAACCTTCCTTAATCGTGTTTTACTTAGTTAATTAGCTTAAAGTCAAACCGTCGTAATTAAGGTTTGACTTAATGATTAATCACTAATGGTCCAGTGATTAGTGAAACTAAAGGTAGTTATAAGTTGGTAATTATGTGGGCATTAAACCCTTAAAAGGGCACCCTCTGATTCCCGCTCTAACTAAGTCATTTGTCGGGTCAAAGTTAGTTATAAAAAGTCAACAGAAACATAATTTTCGAATTAACACATAATTAGCAATGTAGAAGACGTGTAACCTGTTTTGCCACTAATATAACTTGGTAATCAATGCAAGAACATGTATAAGCATGCCCGACCCGACAATTTTCAGTTCAGGATCGGTTCGGAACCAAAAATCGCATAATTTGACCACTGCTTTGACTTTCGGTTCTGACCCATATTAGCATGAATTAGAAATGCCTTAGAGCTTCATTAGGACCAGCTTATATGATAGTGTAACCCTCTGTGATTGGCTCGTTGATTGTCCGATTCATTTACATGTTTCCGTTAATTGCTAAATGTTGACCATAATGCCCATTTGACATTAAAACGAGAATTTTGGAAATGTGAGAGGACAATAATCTTTGCTACTAATTTATAAACATGTCCCTAAAATTTCACATCAATTCGAGGTCTAGATTAGGAGTTATGCTCAATAGCGTACTTAAAAAGCTTTTTATTAATTAAACGGCGTAATTAGCATAAAGCCTTTCTAAACCCAATTTTTGACACCAAACCTTTTACCCACTGATGTGATATAATATTTTGGGATTTTTGAAGATTTTTAATTATTTTTAAACTGATCATAACATAGGGTTATTGCCTTGATTCGGTAATGGCCAATTATACCCTTTTTTATTATAAAATGAGTTTTACATAACATTTTGATACCAAGTCTTTGGCTACTGATTTTATATGATAAATGAAGTAATTTGAACTTATAAACTGGTCAGGAAATTCAGATTTCCTATTATAACCCGGAAATCGCTTAAAATGACTCGTTACGCGTTTTAAACGTATAGTATGGGTGAAAACCATTATTGTCATATAAGACCTATCACCTACTGATATAACTTATTAAAATAAGTAATTTTACTGATTATTTCAGACCCAAACATCAGAGTTATAATTAACCTTTTTTATAACCCTTAAAATGACCAAAATACCCCTACGGGGCTTAATGTGAGATTGAACTCGTTTTGGGCATAATGGATGGTATCCTACTGATATCAAAACATATTTAAAGCATATTAACTTAGGAAACATATTCACGACTCATTGGGTTAACCGTTATGCGTTATTCGTGTTCGGTTCGGTCTATGTAACTAGTTGCATAAATTGACCGAAACGGGTCAAACCTTATCATTTTCACCTCAAAATCCAGAATGTGTTTAGTTTACCCATACTATACAAGTCTTCAAACTTGTCGGGACTAAATCACATTCTAATCCGGTCTTCGCTAAATCTTGCGTTTTGAAACGTATTCCTTCTTTAAAACTAACCGGTCTAAGTTTAAACTTAAGAAAGACCCGTTAGGAATCTAATAGGTTATTAACACCTTCGTTCCAGATTAGGAGCCCGGTAAAAGCTACGTGCACTTGCTGTTGTGATTTATACTTTGCTCAGGTAAATACTTTTTACTTATTTTCCCATTACGGGCTTGGGGTACGGTATTATAATGATACCGCTTGGTCGGGTATGAATTCGTACAATCAAATATTGATTAAAAAGATGCATAACCCGTTTTATTCTGTCTTGTTTGATGCAATGCCTTTGGGGGGTTAATGACCGTGTCCTGGATATCCTCGGCTCATTCGTTAGAAATGGCCACGACTTAAGCACGGGGTGTAGGCATACACCTGACAGCTGCGTATGTAAAAAGGTAGTCTACAAGAAGGGAATCTTGTTGTGGGTATTATACCAAGTGGTGTGTCTATTAATCTTGTTAAACCAGCTCTTCTAACTGGGTCCTAAATGGACGACAAACATGTAAAACTGTATACAAGTTTATTTTTGAATATTTATCCCAAGTTATAAAAGATATTTTGTGCCATGTGCATTCAAACTAATTTCCTTAAACTCTTTTCAAAATGAGTCAATTAATTGTATTTACCAGTGTAAACTGACGTATTTTCCAAAAAGGTTAAGTGCAGGTACTATACGAAATAGGCTGGCTACTCCAGGCATCAATAATCAAGTCTTGCAAGCTCTAGATGTTAAAGTCTGTTGAACAATGATCTTATTTATCTTTTGATCCGCCTGTGAATCTTTTACAGTCCGTTGTAATACTTTGATATTACTATTTATTCGGTTTGTAATGTGATTCATACCTTTTGCTTCCGCTGTGCATTTATAATTTGTGTTGTTTGACTATGATGATATCAACTACGTCACGATACTCCCCACCGGGCCCACCGGTAATACGTGGAAATATCGGGGTGTGACAGGTTGGTATCAGAGCCAACATTGAGTGAATTAAACACTAGCCTTTTTGTGTTTAATCTCAATGACACAGTTTGCACATTCCTCGACTTCCGAGTTTAGACAAAGAACTTAGGACAAATCCTAATTTGTGTTATTTTGTCCTTTATTTATTCTTGCTGTTTCTTTCATTTGTTTTGACAGGAAAAATGCCTCCGAGGTTCCGAAGAGGAGGACGAGGAAAGGGGCCAATCAACGCCCCCAACGATCACAAAGCCGGGCCTTCACACCGGCGAACTCCTTCTGCTACCATGAGTGCCGGTCCTCAAGGAGACTGGAGGATCTATTCGGAGCCCGCTAGGCAATCTGCCTCGTTCAGCTCAACGCCTCCTTACCGCCATTCCTTTGGGCCGCAATCAGAGAACGAGCCCGAAGATTCACACCACTCCTTCTTGCCGTTGCAGCGGTCAACCTCACACCGGGCCTTCCAGGACCCGACTCCGTATTTTCAAGGCCGGTTCAACCCGGCAAACTACATTAAAGAACCAGTGGGTTTTAACCAAATTGGGCCCTGAAGACCATTTCCCCGAAGCTCAGGGAATGGATATAGATGAAGACACGGATCCTGTTGGACCACCTTCTGGGACACCTACTCACCCCATCGATTTCGGATGGGTCATCCTTCCACGGATCACCTTACCGTGGCCCAGAAAGCTACCAGGCCAGGTTTAACCAGTATGAATGGTATTTTACACCCTCTCACAATTCATCGCCTCACCAGCAGCAGCAGGATCCCTCCGGGGATTCGTGTTTCGTGGCAGTCACGCCACCGCCACCACCGCCGCCAGTACAGCAAGCACCTCCAGAACCACCGAGGCGTAGAAGAACAGGCGCACGAATGTCCGTGCGAGAAAGGGGTTTTCACTTTAGCACCCCCCAACACTCAAGTGGCAGTCACTATCCGCCACTACATGAAGACCCACAAATAGCTGGGCCTTCAAATCCAGTTTCAAAGGTAGATTCTGCACCTATTGCGCCGCCACCATTGGGTTTTGGTAACCCGATTCCTACATACGCCGGTTCAACGGCGTACAATCCATTTGAGCAGCCGGCCCACACTAACTACAACTATGCTGAGGCCGACCCATACCTTGTAGTGGCAAACTACAACGCCCTTCATCCTGAAGGACCATATGGAGCCCCCTGGGGAGTGGGATACCCAGCTCATGGGTATCAAATACCTGCTCGACCTCCGGTTCAGCAGCAGTCGCAGCCACCATGGTTTTCCCCACCGGAACAGGAAGAAATCCTCCAAAGGCTAAGTCGGGTGGAACGAGAATTTCAAGAAGTGTGTAGGAACAACCGGGGATTTCTCAAGGGCTTAGCAAGCTTGTTAAAAGGAAAGAAGAAGAGGGATCATTGAAACCCTATATGTATTGTTGTATTTTCTTATTTCAATTAAGTCCCTGCGTGGACATTTATCTATGTACTTAGTCCCTGCGTGGATTTGTCTTTCTTTAGTCCCTGCGTGGACTTGTCTTTCTTTAGTCCCTGCAAGGACTTGTCTTTTTAGTCCATGTGTGGACATCTATCTTAGTAATCAGTCCCTGTGAGGACATGTATTATCAGTTTAGCCCCTGCGTGGGCAAGTTATTTCTGTTAAAAGTCTCGTTTAGGGCAATGTGTACTCCTTTTAATGTGTAATGGAATGTTAAATTTAAAAATTTCATTTTTGTCATTATATGTATAAATATATTATACATGAAATAAATAAATTAAAAATCATTCCTCTTAAACTAATCTGCCTATTTAAATATTAATTAAGAATCTTAAGGGTATAACCTAGCCTGCATGACATTATAAATCTTGGCCAAGATGGTAAAACCTGTTTAAAAAAAAAGATTCAAATCCTTGTTAACATCTGAAAACATGTTAACACTCCTGGCAGACGTGATTTCGTTAAAATCACACACGTCATTCTTATAATAGGATTCTTCAAAAGATTCCTAACCTAACTTGATGATCTGTAAATCATGGGTTTAAATCATCAATTAAGATGATCACATATTAAACATCCATTAGTGATGTAGTGCCTACGGGCCATAATAAATGTCAAATAAGACAAAAGACAATCGTAGTCTACGACTCCCTGTCAGAAAAAGGTAAAGAACTATGTTCGAACCTTAATGCCTTGATCCTCTGAAATCATGGCTTATAATTTAGAATGTCCCTGTGACTAGACCTTTTGTGCCACTAATAATACTGTTATTGTTTTATAATTAGGATAAATTATAATAAAAAAAATCCTAAATAAATATGATTAACAAATTAACCAAATATGGTCTAGGTTTACCATGGTTAATGATTTGCCATAAAAGATAATTCCATAATAAACTCCCAAATAAACTATTGTCGATATTTTATGTAACAGTTCAAGCTACATGGCTGACTCGGATGAGATCAACAGTCACCCACGGGAGAATCATGATAATACCCGAATTAACATAGCGGGTGAAGAACTGCAGGCATTGATAGACAATGCCATTCCTCGTGCTCTGGATAGAAGGGAATATGAATCAAGTGGTACGCATAGCAAGGCCTTATCTGTACCTCACTCTAAAGCACCCTCCAAAGTTCATTCAGCTCGAAAGAGTGAATCTCATCACTCTTCAAATCAGAAAAGTGTCCCGTCTAAGCAGGTTGAGCTCAACCAGGAGCCTCGGGTCAAGACCTGTTCATATAAGTACTTTGTCTCCTACAAGCCGAGAGACTTCACGGGAGAAAAAGGAGCCGTCGATTGTATGACCTGGCTCGACGAGATGGACACTGTAGTGGATATTAGTGGTTGTCCGAGCAAGACGTTGTGAAGTATGTGTCGCAGTCGTTTAAGGGAGAAGCTCTAGCATGGTGGAGATCGTTAATCCAAGCTACTGGAAAGATCCCGCTTTATAACATGACATGGGGTCAGTTTGTTACGTTAATCAAGGATACTTTCTGTCCTCAACATGAGGTCGAAAAGATTGAGACTGACTTCCTCACACTGGTTATGAGGAACCTAGACTGTCAGGCTTATCTCACGAGTTTCAATACCATGTCTAGGTTGGTTCCATACCTGGTTACACCGGAACCTAAGCGTATAGCTCGTTTCATAGGAGGTTTGGCTCCAGAGATTAAGGCGAGCGTGAAAGCGTCAAGACCTACTACCTTTAGGTCTGTAACTGATTTGTCATTATCCCTCACCCTCGACGCGGTCAGGCAGAGATCTCTTAAGAACTCAGATGAAGGAAAGAGGAAGCATGAGGATGATAACTCACGTCGTTCAGACATGAAACACAAAGGGAACCATGAGAACAAGAAGAGTTCAGGGTTCAACAAAGGTAACCAACAGTCGGGTGAGAAACCCAGATGCAAAGTTTGTCGGAAACATCACTTTGGGAAGTGTAGATTGGAATCGAACTCGCAGACACAATCAAGGACTTTTGCATGTGGGATATGCAAGTCCAAGGAACACAAGACCTTGGATTGCAAAAAGTTGAAGGATGCGACCTGCTACAACTGTAACGAGAAGGGGCACATCAAGTCAAATTGCCCAAAGTATGCAAAGAAACCGGAAGAAGTTAAGAAGACCAATGCTAGGGTCTTCAGAATGGATGCTAAGGAAGCAGTGCAGGATGATAACGTGATAACAGGTACCTTTCTTATAAATGATGTTTATGCAAGGGTATTATTTGACTTAGGGGCGGATAAGTCATTTGTGGATAATAAATTTTGTAAGTTATTAAATCTACCTGTTAGAACCCTAAGCATAAAATACGAAGTGGAGTTAGCTGATAGAACCATAGAATCTGCTTCAACCGTGTTAGATGGATGTTTCATCTCCATTAGGAACCATTCTTTTCCATTGTCCTTACTTCCTTTGAAATTAGCCGGTTTCGATATAGTAATAGGCATGGATTGGTTGTCTCGCAACCAAGCCCAGATCGTTTGTGCTAAGAAGCAAGTGATTGTCAGAACTCCTCATGGCGAGCCTTTGACAATCCAAGGAGATACTGTACGGAATGCCTGAGCAAGTGTCCATGCTTAAGGCATCAAGGTGTTTGACGAAAGGTTGTATTATCTACATGGCGCAAGTAACTATTGATGAACCAAAGCCTAAAATCGAAGACATACCTATTATCTCTGAATATCCAGGAGTATTCCCTGAAGAACTACCTGGTTTACCCCCAGATAGGAAAGTGGAGTTCAGGATTGACATTATTCCTGGAGCAGCACCTGTTGCAAGAGCGCCTTACAGATTGGCACCAACGGAGATGAAAGAGTTGAGAACTCAACTGGATGATTTGTTAACCAAAGGATTTATTAGACCTAGCTCATCTCCTTAGGGAGCACCAATCCTGTTTGTGAAGAAAAAGGATGGGTCGATGCATCTGTGCATCGATTATCGAGAACTTAACAAAGTTACTATTAAGAATTGGTATCCATTGCCTAGGATCGACGACTTGTTCGATTAGCTTTAAGGAGCGAGGTACTTCTCCAAGATCGACCTGAGGTCAGGCTACCACCAACTGAAGGTTAAAGATGAAGATGTACACAAGACTACATTTAGGACTCGTTATGGCCATTACGAGTTCTTAGTGATGCCATTTGGACTCACTAATGCACCAGCCGCATTCATGGATCTCATGAACCGCGTCTGCAAACCCTACTTGGATAAATTTGTCATCGTCTTCATCGATGATATTCTTATTTACTGGAAGGATCAAGATGACCATGAGAAGCACCTCTGTTGCATTCTGAAACTGCTTCAACAAGAAAATCTCTATGCCAAATTCTCTAAGTGCGAATTTTGGCTTCGTGAAGTCCAATTTCTTGGACATGTGGTTAGTGAGCGCGGAATCCAGGTAGATCCCGCTAAGGTTGAAGCTGTCATGAGTTGGCAAGAGCCGAAGACGCCCTCAAAGATTCGCAGCTTCTTGGGATTGGCAGGATATTACAGGCGTTTTATTGAAAATTTTTCAAGGATTGCTGCACCCCTAACTTCTTTGACTAGGAAGAATATTAAGTTCGACTGGGGACCAAAGCAACAAGAATCCTTTGATATCCTTAAACAGAAGCTAAGCAATGCACCAGTGTTGACATTGCCTGATGGGATTGAAGAATTTGTAGTATACTATGATGCATCACACACCGGTATGGGGTGTGTGCTTATGCAGAAAGGCAAGGTTATTGCCTATGCTTCTTGACGGTTAAAGGTGCACGAAAAGAACTACACCACCCTTGACTTGGAGTTGGGTGCCGTTGTATTTGCACTAAAACTGTGGAGGCATTATTTTTATGGAACCAAGTGTGTGATCTGTTCTGATCACAAGAGCCTTCAACATCTGTTCAATCAGAAAGACTTGAATATGAGGCAGCATCGATGGATGGAGACGTTGAATGATTACGATTGTGAAATCCGATACCATCCAGGCAAGGCGAATGTAGTTGCTGATGCCTTGAGTAGAAAGGAAAGGGTCAAACCCATCAGAATCAATGCCAAGAGCATTGAGATAAAGAATAGTTTGAATGAAAGGTTGTTAGCTGTGCAGAAGGAAGCCGTTTTGGAAGCTAATTACCCTGATGAAAAGCTAGGAGTAACTGAGGAGCAGTCATCCTATGGCAAGGACGGAATCCTGAGGTTAAATGGACGAATATAGGTTCCAGTTTATGGAGGACATCGAGATGTTATCCTCTAGGAAGCCCACAGTTCTAAATACTCCGTTCATCCTGGAGCTGACAAGATGTACCAGGATCTGAAAGCAAATTTTTGGTGGATAGGCTTGAAGAAGTCTATAGCTGCCTATGTAGCTAAATGTTTGACGTCTGCGTAAGTCAAAGCTGAACACCAGAAGCTGTCAGGTTTGCTACAACAGCCTGAACTTCCCACATGGAAGTGGGAAATGGTGACGATGGATTTTATCACCAAGTTGCCAAAAACAAAGAAAGGAAATGATACTCTTTGGGTGATAGTAGATAGACTGACTAAGTCAGCACATTTCCTACCTATTAAGGAGACTTTTAGCTCCAACATGTTAGCCCAATTGTACGTAGATAAGATTGTATCTCTGCATGGCGTACAAGTGTCTATTATCTCTGACAGAGATACTAGATACACGTCACATTTTTGGAAAAGTTTCCAACAATCTTTGGGCACGCGCTTAAATTTTAGTACGGCTTACCATCCTCAGACGGACGGGCAGAGTGAGTGTACCATCCAAACTTTGGAAGACATGCTTCGTGCATGTGTGATTGACTTAGGTGGTAGTTGGGATAACCACCTGCCATTAATCGAGTTCTCGTATAACAATAGCTATCATACAAGCATTACGGCTGCGCCTTTTGAGGCATTGTTGGGCGGAAGTTGGAGATGTCCAACTGACAGGACCTGAAATAATCCTGGAGACGACAGATAAGATTGTGCAAATACGCAATCATCTCAAGGCTGCCAGGGATAGGCAGAAAAGCTACGCAGATTTAAGGCGTAAGCCTCTGAAATTCGAGGTAGCTGACAAAGTGCTACTTAAAGTATCGCCCTGGAAAGGGGTAATGCGATTTGGTAAGAAAGGCAAGTTAAGCCCGAGATACATAGGACCATTCGAGATCTTCGAATGTGTCGGATCAGTTGCTTATAAGTTAAACTTACCTGAAGAGCTCAGTGGTATTCACAATGTATTCCACATCTGCAATCTGATGAAGTGTCTAGCTGATAAATCACTAGTCATACCACATACAGACGTGCACATAGAAGAAAGCTTGAAGTTTGTTGAAAAACCTGTGTCGACCGAGGATCGACAGGTTAAGAAGCTTCGAAGGAAGCATGTACCGATCGTAAAAGTAAAATGGGATGCCCGTAGAGGTCCCGAGTACATGTGGGAGGTAGAGTCCACAATGAAAGAAAAGTACCCTCATTTATTTCAGTAAATCTCGAGGTCGGGATTTCTTTTAAGGGGGTGAGGATGTAACACCTCGATATTTCATGTCAAATATTATATCGACACGTGTCATGAACTTTAAACGTGTAAAGGATTACTTTAGAAGGACTAACGTTGACAAACAAAGATAGTACATGAATAAAAGGATTCAAAATGTCGACAATGAGTAAATATATCTTTCAATAACCCTACATGATGTTTATACCCTTAAATGAATGAATCATGGATCATACGAAGCTAATTGTGAAAGAAAGTGAGGAATTACAAACTACAGGGGCTAAATGTGTCAACATGTTTAAAGTATACCTCTGAGTGACCTTTTACCAAACCCGAAGCTTTGTAACGATTAATTATGCTCTCTAGAATAAGTGATAAAAATTTCACAAGGTTTCGTTTCCGTATGAGAAAGTTATGCTAACATTCGTATGCGAGGGGTTAAAAGCGTAAGCGTTGATATTTAAGGCTTTTCGATTGACCATAAAGTGACCAAGGACTTCACAAAGATTGGTTATGTCTTAGAGTCCTTGGAAATCAATTTAGAGGGCTCAAAGTGCAAAACAAAAAGTTAAAACAACTTTTAAAAAGGACCGGGGGCCAAAATGCAAACACTGAAACTTGTTTTACCTGAGCTGGGGCTTCACACGGGGCGCGTAAGGATGCCCAGGGCCTTACGCGGGCCGCCTGGGACTGCTAGCATCAGAAAAACATGACAGGTGTCTATCCAGCCCGTTTAACCGACTTAGATTGATTGTTTTCAATACCATGGGTTGCACAAACAAGTTTTTAGGCACTAGGGACACTTGTGTTGATCAGGGATCAATCCTAGACTTGTTTGGCACCATCTTGATCAATCAAGATCACTATATAAAGACCCACATTGTTGCAACTTTTGATCATTCATTCAAACTTCATTTCTGGAACTTCCTGGAGCACAAGACCACTTCCTAAGCATCATTAGTCGTGCGTAGGACCTTGGTAAGCTTCCTTAACCTTCCTTAATCGTGTTTTACTTAGTTAATTAGCTTAAAGTCAAACCGTCGTAATTATGGTTTGACTTAACGATTAATCACTAATGGTCCAGTGATTAGTCAAACTAAAGGTAGTTATAAGTTGGTAATTATGCGGGCATTAAACCCTTAAAAGGGCACCCTATGATTCCCGCTCTAACTAAGTCATTTGTCGGGTCAAAGTTAGTTATAAAAAGTCAACAGAAACATAATTTTCGAATTAACACATAATTAGCAATGTAGAAGACGTGTAACCTGTTTTGCCACTAATATAACTTGGTAATCAATGCAAGAACATGTCTAAGCATGCCCGACCCGACAATTTTCAGTTCAGGATCGGTTCGGAACCAAAAATCGCATAATTTGACCACTGCTTTGACTTCCGGTTCTGACCCATATTAGCATGAATTAGAAATGCCTTAGAGCTTCATTAGGACCAGCTTATATGATAGTGTAACCCTCTATGATTGGCTCGTTGATTGTCCGATTCATTTACACGTTTCCGTTAATTGCTAAATGTTGACCATAATGCCCATTTGACATTAAAACGAGAATTTTGGAAATGTGAGAGAACAATAATCTTTGCTACTGATTTATAAACATGTCCCTAAAATTTCACATCAGTTCGAGGTCTAGATTAGGAGTTATGCTCAATAGCGTACTTAAAAAGCTTTTTTATTAATTAAACGGCGTAATTAGCATAAAGCCTATCTAAACCCAATTTTTGAAGCCAAACCTTTTACCCACTGATGTGATATAATATTTTGGGATTTTTTAAGATTTCTATTATTTTTAAACTGGTCATAACATAGGGTTATTGCCTTGATTCGGTAATGGCCGATTATACCCTTTTTGATTATAAAATGAGTTTTACATAACATTTTGATACCAAGTCTTTGGCTACTGATTTTATATGATAAATGAAGTAATTTGAACTTATAAACTGGTCAGGAAATTCAGATTTCCTATTATAACCCGGAAATCGCTTAAAACGACTCTTTACGCGTTTTAAACGTATAGTATGGGTGAAAACCATTCTTGTCATATAAGACCTATCACCTACTGATATAACTTATTAAAATAAGTAATTTTACTGATTATTTCAGACCCGAACATCAGAGTTATAATTAATCTCTTTTATAATCCTTAAAATGACCAAAATACCCCTACGGGGCTTAATGTGAGATTGAACTCATGTGATTTCACGTATTTTACAACTTTTTATGCACCATGTACAACATGCAAAGCTAGCAAACATTATGACAAAGTTATAAGTCACTAACACTTTAAAATAACTTCATTTTAGTGTTTATAATCTGTTCATAACTTATTTTTACTCAATCATACTTAAATCATCTTTTTAAGATCATATATCATCATGCATGTCTAATTATATGCATCTAGTATGTTCATATCAAAATTTTATCATCTAATATGATCTTAATACATCAAAATCTCACCAACATCTTATTCTTTCAAATATCATACATAACACCTTAGATCCTTCAATCATTCATACTCAAATGTTTTACTTTTATGATTACACATCAACTTTAACATACATGCATACACATATATATATATACGAAATTTATACACACATATACCTCCAAATTTTCACTTTTAAATATTTCACTTTCAAATCTCTAATCTCTTTAGAACATTCTTATTTGACAACTAACAATTCCTTTAATCATCTTATTTTTCAAGAAATCAAACAACCAAGAAATCTTTCATCAAAAATTCAAAATACAATATACACATATACACACACCATTCTCGGCCATATATACATACATGCATACACCCATTTTTATTTTATTCAAAACTCATTTGTTTGAAATTTTCAAGTTTATGTTTAGATTCAAGAACAAGAGAAACTTTCACTATCATCTTCATCACCATGAATCAAGAGCAAGATTGAAAATAAAATATGTTATACCTTCAAGATTCTTAGTGGGTTTTAAGATTTATGATGATGTGAAGCCTTGTTCTTGCTCCAATCTCCTTGAAATCACCTCTAAACCTTTATGTAAGCTTGAAAACACCTTGGAATGGACATGATCTTCAAGATTTAAGTTTGAAAATGAAAATGGAAGTGTACAACGGGGTGTTCAGCTGAGCTTGGTATGGGGGATAGAGAGAGTGAATTTTGAATTGGGTTTTCTTGAAAGTTGAAGTTTATGGAAGCATGCAAAGTTCTTAATCATCACCACCTTTTCTCTAGTGATTACAAGTGTTTAATTGAGAGAATCAAGAGAATGTGGCTGCCCTAAGTGCCGCCACCTATCCCACCTCTCACAAACATTATACATACATACACATATATATGTAAATTTGTGTTAAAAACAGGTATTTTACTGATTACCGGGTATTTTATCTAGCGTTTTAATCCTGTTTTAGCGCGTTTTAAATTATTTTTATCATTCTATAAAAAGAATCACTTAAAATTATTACTGAAATAATTACCAGTTGCCTTGACTGGCTGTGTTGACAGTATTTTGTTTAATTCGCGCAGTATCGCGCGGTACGCGCTCAAACTCGAAAAATAGAGTTTCTTAGCGTTTTAAATTATTTTTCCATGCGGATATGATTAAAATTATTATTCTAATCATAACAGACTATTTTTAGGATTTTAACACTGATCGGGTGGTCACCGACGTTCGTTTCGCATTTTAAACGTTACGCGATAAGCGTTAGTTTTATCGTTGCCAACATAATTTTTATACACATCTAAATCTACCAACACATCAAATATCATATATTAACATCATAGTCAGTCAAAAACAGTCATGTTACATGTTCACTATACAGATTACTATTGTCTGGTACGGCCTGAGAGGCCGGGTATCACATTCGTAAGAGTTAGAGATGATTTCAGGAACAATGAAGTTGTGTTTTTCTGAATGCGGTCTCAATAATTCTTCTTGGGTATCGTCTTGAGGTGAATTAATGATATCCACCTCAAGTTCTTTTACCCAATTAAGAATTAGATCTTCCAATTGAAATAATTCATCAAGAAGCATTTCTCCTAGAAGGGATGATTAAGAGCTTTCGAGGGAGAGATAGGGATTATTTTTACTTTCGCCCCTCTTAAGGCTACAGGAAAACAATGGGTCTATATAGTGGGGCTTGTAGTTTAAAAAATAACATTTTAAATCTTCATGATTTCCACCACATATTTGACACCACGTACCATAAGAGGGTTGGAAGTAAAAATTATCAGTATCACTCATGGTTGTGTCAGAAATTACCAACCGTCGGGATCTTACGGTTCTGTTTTCAGTATCTGAAACTTGGGCATGGGGCATGTTGATTGGGCATGGCCCCGTGTTCAGCTACTGTCTGACTTAAAACAGGATTGCCAGTACCAAAGATTGGGCACGGGGCGTGTTCAGCTGGCACGGCCCGTGCTGAGCTCTGCAGAAGCTGAAATATAAGAAAAATCCTAAAAAATAGGAAAATAAGAAAAACGATTAGGCCGTTGATTCCTAACTTTCTTAAAATCCTTGTGTCCCTGGCAGCGGCGCCAAAAACTTGATGCGTGTGTAGCGTTATATAATTTTATGTATATTTTTAGCCCTTTTTGCACTTTAGTCAAGTTTTAAATTTATAAAACACGATATTTTACTAACACTAAACACACATATGGGCAAGTGCACCCATCGTGAGCATAGTATAGCATTGGTAAGATATCGAGGTCGTCCAAGGACACAAGAGCTTTTAGTACCGGTTTATCCTCAACGTCTAATCAAATCAAAATTTTAGAAAAAGGTTTTTAAACAAGAAAATAAAACTAACTAAAAATGCTGAAAATAAAAAATAAGAATAAAACAAATAGACCAGATGAATCACTTGGATCCGACTCGCCTTTAGTGTAACCTTTGATTATTTCCGCACTTTTGCACTTTTTAAGAGATTATCTTAGTTATAGTAGTAGGCCCCTCACTTGAAGGTGACGTTACCCTCAACCCAGTAGTTTGAGTCAGCAAGGATACAATCCTAAAGGGTCGGATTATTGAAAGATAATTAATTAAGTTATTAATGCGTAATGTGGTAGGCCCTTCTTTTGAAGGTGACGTTACCCTCGGCTAAGTAGTTTGAGTCAGCAGGGATACAATCCTAAATAGTCGGGTTAAAGTTTTAATAGTAGTTTACATATGAGGGGATCAAGGAGTTTGGACCCCCGCCATCCAATACCAGTGGGTATTGAAGGAGGTCCTACTAAACTTGACCCAGGTCCTTGTAGGATCTATACACTAAACAAGGCAAGACGCTTACCAAACCATTCCCTTAACCCCCGACCAGGTAGCCAACATATCTCCATATAGACCGTGGAGATATGAATGGTGTAAATCTTTTACTTTATATAGACAGTAAAATAACGCCAAGACACCACGGACAAATGATAAGGAAGTTTCACCTTCAACATAAGAAACTAGTTATTAAAGTCATTAATACATAACCAAATAAAGAGTGTGAAAAGATTAAAAATAAAAAGTATTACACTAAATGCTTATCTTCATCAAGTGATGTAAGAGACTTAGGAAAACATGGCCTTTAATTATCAAGAACTCTTACGATCAATCTTGGATCCCGAGACTACTCACACACTCTATGATGGATGGTGGATGATGGTGGTGGATATGGGTTGTGATGGTGGTGGTGGGTGGGTGAAGTGTGAGAGAGGTGGTTTGCCAAGGGATGATTTGCAAGTGAGCCAAGCACCCCTATTTATAGCCTGCACATAAGCCCGGACACGGCCCCGTGTCCACCCATCTTCTCTTTCTTCATTAATTGCAGTTTGTGTGCATTAGTTAACCACGCCCCCGTGTCCGCTGGGCACGACCCCGTGTGCAGAAGCGTATCTGTACTATCAAGATTTGTCTAGATTCTGCGAATCTTAGCATTGACCACGGCCCCGTGTCCGCTGGCCACGCCCCTGTGTTGGGAAATAGAAGCTTCTACCGCTTTGTCTTTTCTGCAGACACTTGGGCACGCCCCCATGTTCATTGAGCACGGGGCGTGTTCAACCTTTTGATGTCTTGTTTTTGCTTGGGAAGATGCTGTCAAGGGGTCGGGCATGCCACGTTTATTCCTTTTCTTTTATTATTGTTAGATTTGGCTGCATTTTTGCTTCTTTTGTTCATTTAGGCTCATTTATCCTAAATACAAAAGGAAGACAAAAGCACACTTTTTCCAACATTAATACTAAAAAAGGGTTAGTTTTATGCCTCATTTGATGTAATTTATATGTTGCATTTTGCACACATCACACAACATGATTGGGCTCACACAATCTTACCAGCCCAATCACTCGACTCGCACGAATTGGGCTTTATGTGTGTACCTGACTGATATTGTTTAACATGCTTCTATGTGTATGCTGTGATTGTTATATGTATGTAACTTGCTAGTATATGTAACCTAGACCTGACTTGTATGGTAACCATGTTAGGACATGGTTGACCACAAGTAGCTCAAGTGACCTTTTTGTTTATCTGCCGAGCTAATCTAAGGTGAGTTCACACTTTCTACAAGGCATGGGATTCCCGGTGGTTTGGGAATGAGTTAATGTTTACTAAGGAAACCTGCGTATTCTACTTGGGTAGAATACATACTCCCACCCACTTAAGTGAAGGGTGACAACATTGATACCTGCATGATCTCCTTGGGTAGGACACGTACTCCCACCCTCTTAAGTGAAGGGTGACAACATTGAATGAAACTAGAAAAAACTCTGTCATTAAGTCCCTCATTTTTATATCGACTTAATCGTCGGGCCAATGGCTAACGGGCCGTAGAGGACGGGCGTGGACTAATGGACTTGGGCATTTAGTCAATGATGATAGACATTGACACAGGGCACATAAACATAACTACAGTCAGTAGTCGATATGGTAATGGGTCTAGTGGTTAACATGGGGAAGCCCCCACTGGTTATGGTTTGGGAAACAAGGAACTGGTTAACTCGTGGTTTTCGAAATAACTCATGTTTTTGGAACATCATTAAAATGGACAACCAACTGTGAACTCGCTCAACATTGTTGTTGATTCCTTGTTACATGCCTTGTAGGTCATTAGGTACTTAGCAGGAGCTTGCATGGGAGGAGTCGTTGTGGAACATGGACCATTGAGTGTTCATGATAAACTTATGGACTTTAAACATGTGTTTTGGGTTTTGAACTAAATGCTTCCGCTGATAACTTAAACTTTGTTGAACGGCTTGACACAAATTATATAGCTTGGTTTGGATTTTTATTTACTTACTTATATGGTTCAATATGATTGGTGGCTGGATCCTGGTCAGTCACGCCTCCTGCGGTGATACTCCGCTTGTGGATTTTACGGGGGGTGTGACAGATTGGTATAAGAGCCATTGGTTATAGTGAACTTATTGGTATAAGAGCCATTGGTTATAGTGAACTTGGTTTTAAAAAAGGGGGAAAAGCTTTTTCATAAAAACCAGACTATAACCTGTTCAGTGCTCAACGATCCACAACGACGCTTCGCTCCACGTGCAAGACTCAACAATATAGGTAATATGGTTTATGTTTGTATTGCCTGCTGTTAGTTTACATAGTGCATTGTTCATGGTATGCTTAGTGTAACAACTGTTTTCCTGAAACCCTGTATGCTTGCTCTCTTCTGTCGTCTCATACTTTTCACACCTCTACGTCATCATTTTTACTTGTGCATTTCTCGATGTGAAGATCATGAGTGGACGTCTCAACTTGACTCAGGCCCAACTGACGGCTCTAATCAACGAAAGAGTTGTTGAGGCTCTCGCAGCAGCTCAAGCAGGAGGTACAGCCTGCTATCTCAACCTATCCTAGGATGTCTAGATCCTACTCTCATGCTTAACCTTATCCTTTCTTTCTCGCACGACAGATCATCATGCTCAACCTCCAGTGTGTACGTTCAAGACATTCATGGATTGTCGACCAAGTACCTTCAACGGCATAGAAGGAGCCGTAGTTCTTCTCCACTGGTTCGAGAAGATCGAATCTGTTTTCGAAATGTGTGAATGCCCTGTTGCCAGTAGGGTGAAGTTTGCTACAGGAACACTTGAAGGCGGTGCGTTATCTTGGTGGAACGCACAGGTGCAAATGCTAGGGTTGGCAGCTGCTAATGCCACCCCCTAGAATGACTTTAAGGGTCTGATCAAAGAAGAGTATTGTCATCGTGATGACATTCACAAGCTAGAGGTGGAGTTTTACAATCTGAAGATGATGGGGTCCGAAATCGAAGCGTATACTAGGAGATCGAATGAATTAGCTGCTTTGTATCCCAACATGGTGGATCCTCCCTACAAACGTATCGAGCTTTACATCTAAGGTTTAGTGGCAGAGATTCAGAGCATGGTAACTTCAGCTAACCTTCCCATGATTCAGCAGATCATACGACTATCTCACCATCTCACTGATCAGGCAGTTGAGCAGAACAAGTTGCCTAAGCGTATTAGTGCTACCACTACTTCTGATGCTCCAAGCGACAACAGACGCAAATGGGATGGAAATTCAAGCAAGGTTTCAAGTTCTGTTCAGTCTCAGTCTCAGTCTCAGCAGCGAAGGACTGACGACTTTAAGAGCCCTAGTCAACCATCTTCTGGTAATCAAGGTCAGGGTGGGTACAAGGGAAACCACGCTAAGTGCAATCAATGTAATATGCACCACAGGGGGCCGTGTAGCAAGAACAATTGTCAGAGATGCAACAAACCAGGCCACACAACAAAAGATTGCAGGAGCCTTTATCATGCGAATCAGATGCGACAGCAGCAACAGACTCCACAGAACCAGCGCCAGTAGCAGCATCAATATCAGGATAACAACAAAGGATGTTTCCAGTGCGGTGCTAAGGGCCACTTTAAAAGAGACAGTCCCCAGCTGAACCAGAATCAGAACAACAATAACAATCAGGGGAATGGGAACAACAACAAGGATAACAATGATGGCAATGGTGCCAGGGGACATGCATTTGTGATTGGTCAGGGTGATGCGAGGAACGATCCCAACGTCATGAAGGGTAAGTTCCTACTAGATGATTTCTTTGTTTCTGTTTTATTCAATTCGAGAGCCGATACTAGTTACGTGTCCTTAAGAGTTAGTCAGATGCTTAAGCGTACCCCAATCCCTCTGGATTCTAAGCATGTTGTAGAACTAGCAAACAGTAAAAATCTTGAGGCCACACACATAGTTAAGGGTTGTAATCTTGCTCTAGCTGGTAAGACCTTCTCTATCGACCTTATCCCCATTGTTCTTGGTAGCGTCGACGTTGTCATTGGGATGGACTAGTTATCCCAACATCGGGCGGAAATACTCTGCAAGGAGAAAATAGTCTGCATCCCTCGTTCTGGCAAAGAACCCCTCGTTATTCGTGGTGATAAGAGTGGTGTTGTTGTGGGAATCATCTCTTTCCTTAAGGCCCAGAAGTGTTTGTGAAAGGGCCACATTGCTATTCTAGCCCTCATTGATGACACCTCAACGAAAGAGAAGAAGATAGAAGACATTCTGATCGTCCGCAACTTCCCTGAGGTATTTCCTAAGGAATTACCTGGTCTTCCGCCCCATTATCAAGTTGAGTTTCAAATCGAACTAGCTCCTGGAACAGCGCCTATATCTCGTGCACCTTATTGCTTCGCCCCATCTGAATTAGAAGAATTGTCAGCGCAACTGCAAGAACTTTTGGACAAGGGTTTCATTCGTCCTAGCTCTTCGCCTTGGGGAGCTCTAGTTTTGTTTGTGAAGAAGAAAGACGGTACTTTCCGAATGTGCATTGACTATCTCGAACTCAACAAGGTGACCGTGAAGAATCGTTATCCTCTTCCGCGTATCGATGACCTGTTCGACCAGTTGTAAGGGTCGAGCTTCTACTCAAAGATTGATCTGAGATCGGGCTATCATCAGCTGAGAGTCCGAGATGAGGACATCTCTAAGCAGCATTCAGGACTCGTTACGGACACTACGAGTTCCTGGTTATGCCTTTCGGGTTGACAAACGCACCTACGGTTTTCATGGATCTAATGAACCGATTATGCAAACCGTACTTGGATAAATTTGTTATTGTTTTCAATGACTACATCCTGATCTATTCCAAGATTCAGGAGGAACACGAGCATCATCTGCGACTCATTCTGGAACTTCTTCGAGCAGAACAGCTTTATGCTAAGTTTTCGAAATGTGACTTTTGGCTCCGTGAAGTCCATTTCCTAGGCCACGTGGTTAATGAGGATGGGATTCACGTAGATCCATCCAAGGTTGACTCGATCAAGAATTGACCTGCACCTCAAACACCAACTGAAATCCGTCAATTCTTGGGTTTGGTGGGTTACTACAGAAGGTTTATTAATGATTTCTCGAAGATTGCGCAACCTCTTACTATCCTAACTCATAAGGGTGTCACTACCGTTGGGGTGATGCTCAGGAATCCGTGTTCCAGCAACTGAAGACAAAGCTTTGTAGCGCACCTATTCTCTCGTTACCTGAAGGCACATACGATTTTGTGGTTTATTGTGACGCGTCAATCCAAGGACTTGGTTGTGTGTTGATGCAACGTGAGAAAGTCATTGCTTACGCATCACGCCAACTCAAGGTTCCCGAAAAGAACTACACTACTCACGACCTGGAGTTGGGAGCAGTGGTGTTTGCGCTCAAGATATGGAGACATTACTCGTACGGTACCAAGTGCACCATTTACACCGATCACAAGAGTCTCCAGCATATCTTCGATCAGAAGGAGTTGAACATCCGACAACGTCGATGGGTCGAACTCCTTAACGACTACGAATACGCAATCAAGTATCATCCATGCAAAGCCAATGTGGTGGCTAACGCCCTCAGTCGTAAGGAAACCAAACCTAAGCGTGTACATGCGTTACAGCTTACTATTCACTCCAGTCTTCCCTCTCAAATTCGTGATGCTCAGGTCGAAGCATTGAAGGAAGAGAACCTCAAAGCAGAGTCCCTGCGAGGCATGGAAAAGAAACTCGAACGTAAGGAGGACGACACCTACTACTTCATGGAACGTGTCTAGGTTCCATTCTTTGGAAATCTATGAGAACTCGTGATGGACGAAGCACACAAATCTCGCTACTCGGTGCATCCTGGTTCTAACAAGATGTACCAAGACCTCTGAACTCTCTACTCGTGGCCCCACATGAAAGCTGACATAGCAACCTATGTTAGTAAATGTTTGACCTGCGCTAGGGTCAAGGTTGAATACCAAAAGCCATCAAGCCTACTTCAACAACCAGAGATCCCAACATGGAAATGGGAGAAAATTTCCATGGACTTTGTTAATGGCTTACCTAGATCTCAACGAGGAAACGATACCATTTGGGTAATAGTGGACCGACTGACCAAGTCTGCACACTTCCTGGCTATCAAAGAAACGGATAAGTTCTCTACCCTAGCGGACATCTACCTGAAGGAAGTGGTCGCGAGGCACGGGGTGCCAACTTCCATCATTTCCGATCGCGATCCGCGTTTTGCGTCTGATTTGTGGCAGGCTATGCACAAATCCTTTGGCTCACGTCTGGACATGAGCACAGGGAATGACCCACAGACGGATGGGCAGACTGAACGCACCATCCAAACTCTTGAAGATATGCTTCGAGCATGTGTAATCGACTTTGGTAACGGCTGGGAAAGGCACCTACCTTTGGTGGAGTTTTCGTATAACAACAGTTACCACACCAGCATCCAGGCTGCTCCGTTCGAGGCTTTGTACGGACGGAAATTCCGATCATCCTTATGCTGGGCAGAAGTTGGCAACAGCCAAATCACTGGCCCAGAACTCGTCGTCGACACAACTGAGAAGATTGCCCGAATACGACAACGAATGGCGGTAGCTCGTGACCGTCAGAAAAGCTATGCTAATAAGTGCAGAAAACCGCTCGAGTTCTAGGTTGGGGATCGAGTGCTACTTAAAGTCTCACCTTGGAAAGGTGTGGTTCGCTTTGGTAAGCGGGGCAAGCTAAATCCGCGTTATGTCGGACCTTTCAAAATCACTGAGAAAATCAGCAAAGTGGCGTATAGACTGAATCTGCCTGAAGAGCTCAGTGGTGTTCACAACGTATTCCATGTGTCAAATCTAAAGAGAGACCCTCATAGTTCCTTTCAAGGAACCCAGTATCGATGACCAGTTACGATTCATCGAGGAACCGGTGGAAATTACAGACCGAGAAGTTAAGACTCTCGAGCGTACCAGGATACCCATTGTTCGAGTTCGTTGGAACTCTCGTCATGGCCCAGAGTTCACCTGGGAACGAGAAGACCAAATGAAACATAAGTATCCACAGTTGTTTAAGAAAAGTGAGTCCACTACTGAAACTGAAGCTACTGCGGAATTTCGGGACAAAATTCCAAACCAACGGGGGAATGATGTGATACCCCAGGAAAACCAGGAAATCACGCAACCTAACTAGCTTCCTCAGTGACTACGTGCTAAATTTCGGGACGAAATTTCTTTCAACTTGGGGATGATGTGACAACTCGTATTTTTGAACCTTTCGTTGTATTTTAACATAACCTGTATGAACGTTATATGATTAACTAATGTGTTTGTTTGCAATGGAATGTTATGTTTTGAGTATGTTATGTGTTACGAGATTGTAATGTGTATATGTATGTTTAGTCGCACAAGATGAGTCCAATCGCACAAGCCCTTTTAGGCCTTACAACTTGTCCCTTGTCATACACACCCTTCTCAGCCCAATGTTGCCTACCTTGTACTTGAGATCAAAGGGCAGCCCGTGTAAGGGTTCGCCCCACTCTTTTTTTGCGCATAACCTCATGGGGAGTGTGTATACTTCTCATATTTCACAAAACAAGAACACACACAAAACCCTAGCTCTCTATGCTTCCCTCTCTCTTGTTCGACGGCAATCCTCACAGCCGAAGCTTCCCTATCTCGATCAATCTAGTTCTTTGGTTTTCTGGTTAGTGTTACATCCTTACTAGTTACTAAGATTTTGATTGCTATGATTTGATATGAAAAACTAGGGTTCATGCTAGAAGATTTGTTAATGAAATTGTAATCATGAATCTAGAATATGCGTTTCGTTTGATATTAACTTATGCAATGAAAACTGTTATGTTTGACGACTTGGATCATATACTAGCAAGACTAGTAGAAGAAATAGGATCGATGGTATGGCATGTCAAAACGATTTGGTGGTGTAAATCTAATTAAGGATTAGTTCGTTGTTTGATGCTCATGATTTAGGTTGCATGTTAGTATGAAAAATCGCTGACTTGTATGGTTCGAATTGATGTATTGGTATATTAACCGATTATTGTTCTTGATTAGTTGTTAGTTAGGGTTCATGGGAATTATTTGATAATGCTTGATTTGATCGAGTAGAGGATTAATTGGAAACGGTTTGAATTGATTGAGCAAAATAGATTGTGCAACTGATTGCCATGATTTAAGGAAACATATAACTGATCGCACAAGACCCCAATCGCACAAGGGCAACTCACACAAGCCTTAGTCGCACAAGCCAGTCGCACAAGCTAGAATTCCCTAGAGTACAACTGTTCAAAGCACCATGTACAAACCCTTTATGCATGATCGCACAACAAGTTGTGGATCGCACAACATGTTGGGCCGCACAACTGGTTAAATTATTTGATTGTTATTGGGCTGCATGTTTTAACGTGTCGGGGTTTGGTTTGAATCGCACAACATGTTGTGGATCGCACAAGTTTGTGCTGATCGCACAACACGTTGGGCCGGGCCTTTATTGGGCTTCACCTACTGAGGAAACCTGATTGGGATCGCACAACATGATTGGGCTCGCACAATCTTACCGGCCCAATCACTCGACTCACACGAATTGGGCTTTATGTGTGTACCTGCCTGATATTGTTTAACATGCTTCTATGTGTATGCCGTGATCGTTATGTGTATGTAACTTGCTAGTATATGTAACCTAGACCTGGCTTGTATGGTAACCATGTTAGGACGTGGTTGACCACAAGTAGCTCAAGTGACCTTTTTGTTTATCTGCCGAGCTAATCTAAGGTGA
Organism: Helianthus tuberosus; assembly: GCA_030545235.1. Lineage (NCBI taxonomy): Eukaryota > Viridiplantae > Streptophyta > Magnoliopsida > Asterales > Asteraceae > Helianthus > Helianthus tuberosus. The sequence continues at coordinate 191,377,628 of CM060405.1, forward strand.
GTTCACACTTTCTACAAGGCATGGGATTCCCGGTGGTTTGGGAATGGGTTAATGTTTACTAAGGAAACCTGTGTATTCTTCTTGGGTAGAATACGTACTCCCAATGGCGAACGGGTCATTAGTTAAATAGCGCTATTAGGTATGACAAGCCTCACACCGTGCCACAGAGGACGGGCGTGGACTAATGGACTTGGGCACTTAGTCAATGATGATAGACATTGACGCAGGGCACATAAACATAACTACAGTCAGTAGTCGATATGGTAATGGATCTAGTGGTTAACATGGAGAAGCCCCCACTGGTTATGGTTTGGGAAACAAGGAACTGGTTAACTCGTGGTTTTCAAAATAACTCATGTTTTTGGAACATCATTAAAATGGACAACCAACTGTGAACTCGCTCAACATCGTTGTTGATTCATTGTTACATGCCTTGCAGGTCATTAGGTACTTAGTAGGAGCTTGCATGGGAGGAGTCGTTGTGGAACATGGACCATTGAGTGTTCATGATAAACTTATGGACTTTAAACATGTGTTTTGGGTTTTGAACTAAATGCTTCCACTGATAACTTAAACTTTGTTGAACTGCTTGACACCAATTATATTGCTTGGTTTGGATTTTTATTTACTTACTTATATGGTTCAATATGATTGGTGGCTGGATCCTGGTCAGTTACGCCTCCTGCGGTGATACTCCGCTTGTGGATTTTGGGGGGGTGTGACAGTGCGAATGGCTTGATCCCCTCATATGTGAACTACTATTAATACTTTAAACCGGCTATTTGGGATTGTATCCCTGCTGACTCAAACCACTTAGCCGAGGGTAACGTCACCTTCAAAAGAGGGGCCTACCACTTTTCGCATTAATAACTTAATTAATTATCTTTCAATATTCCAACCCTTTGGGATTGTATCCTTGCTGACTCAAACCGCTGGGTTGAGGGTAATGTCACCTTCAAAAGAGAGGCCTACTACTATAACTCAGATAATCTCTTAAAAAGTGCAAAAGTTCGGAAATCATCAAAGGATACATTAAATGAGAGTCGGATCCAAGTGATTCATCTTGTCTATCTGTTTTTATTTTTTTATTTTTATTTCAGCATTTTTAGTTTTTATTTTTCATACTTAAAACCTTTTTCCAAAAATTTTAGTTTGATTAGACGTTGAGGATTAAACCGGTACTAAAAGCTCTTGTGTCTTTGGACGACCTCGGTATCTTACCAACGCTATACTACGCTCACGATGGGTGCACTTGCCCATGTGTGTGTTTAGTGTTAGTAGAATATCCTGTTTTATAAATTTAAAACTTGACTAATTTGTAAAATGGGCTTAAAATATCAATAAAAACATATCACACCCAACACACACCAGTACTCCAGAATATACAATGAATCTGTGTACCATTCTCTTAACACACAATTGTATTAAGGCTGTTTTAAGATAAACTAACAAGGTGGATTTAAAAAAAAATCCGCACATGAAGTTTGCGAACGAGATTAGCTCAAGCTTCAAATTAGTGAAAACGCAACCACAAGATGACGTAACCAAATATACTATTCAATGAAGGTGAAGACCAAGCAAGTCTACTATGGTTCTGAGCAGATGAAGTACTCGTTGAGATTGATTTGAATATGATGTTCTCGATACATCATATGGTGCCTTGAATTGAATATATACAATGAGAAAGTTCAAACAATTGAACTTGGTTTAGGCAGAATCCAACAACGAATATATGTATCGACAAGGAAATTTCGACCTGGCTACAACGAAAAACCATGTATGTAACTCGAAAAGAAAAGAAGTTTCAAGAAATTCGTTGACTCAATATCAAGGAGTCGACACTTACAATAATGTAGGTCATCCAGATCACAATGCAAAAATTGGGTATAGCAAAATAATATTTGAACTATTGATAAAATAACCTTTTGATGTGTGGCCCCTGATAGCCTCCATGAATCAAGCTAAGCACATGCGTAACAAACAAAGCATGCGTAACATATGAATTTGTCAAGAAAGCTTGCAAATAGGTGTTCGCTAACATGAAAGCAATTCTCGTGATACAATGACCATTAGGAGGAGTAGAGGTGTGAAAATCTACTCACTATATGCAAAAGTCGGAATTTCAATAAATGAGATTTGAGGAGTTTACCTAAAATTTCCTATGATGACTTGTTATGCGACATCACCAAGGAATGTCGAACATGGCGTAACCGCCATTAAGGAAGTAGGGAGATGCAAGGACATGTGATTTCTTTCGCGATGCCAATAATTGTGATTTCCTAGTAGCTTATGTACTCGTTGTTGTGAAGTCTCGTTTGGACGTACTTCGGCGTGATTCATATCACTTGTCGGGGTTGAGTGTCAGGTTGCTATACCTTGGTCGGTAGTTCTCCCGCTGACGGGATTCTCATTGTTATTGTACTGCCTAATCGTGTTTTTTTAAAAGGCCTTGCCTCAGAGGTCGTATGTGATGTACTTCAACATTCGTTGATGTATAAGTTAAGTTTCATGTATATTTGCGTACCAGTATTTCGTTATGCGTAGGTTACCTGCTCGGGTAAATATAATAGCATGGATAATATAGACAATGGCATTTGCCCGAGTTAATAGTCGCAGCTCCTACGTAACGACCTTTAATGGATTTCGACATAAGTTTTCCAAAGCTCTTAAATGCATGTTCCAAAACTCTCAAAGTTTTGCTTACTATATGTAACTGTTTCGTGCACTGTGTATAAAACACAACACTAGGGTATGTTTAAAATCAAAATGTTGACTCATTGTTTCGGCAACGGTTGGAACCCATGTTCAAGTCCTAGGCGCTCTATATGTATTCAAAGTCTTAATAATCTAAGTCCCCATATGAAAATGAGGTTAAAGCCTAGGTATCTCTACAGAAACCTAATTCGCTAGAACCTATGGCTCTGATATCAATCTGTCACACCCTGCAAAATCAAAGTTGGGCGTAACGACTAGTATCTTCATTGCCACACCCTCTAGCCTAAGTATTAGTAATTTCTGTGTGGGTCTATCTATAACTTTTTTCATACATACTTTGTAAAAATAATATGATATTTCTTTAACAATAACTAACCTGAGAGAATTTGTAAAGTATAATACAACTTGAATGCCTTTTAAATTTCAGTACTTAGAAAAATTATACATGTAATACAAAACTATATATAATAGATAAATAGAAAATATTACCTAGCTACTTCATATGAGAGTGATAAATCAAGGGTAAATATGAAAAGTATCATATATGAATAAATATATACATAGTCAGGTTCAATACATAATCAACATAGAATATATAATCATGAAAACAATATATATCTCGTAGGTATAGTACTGTGCAGGGCCGGCCCAATAGGCTTCAAAACCTAGGCACAGACCTAGGGCCACCCAAATTGAAAGGCCTCTAAATTTGTGATAGGTTTTTCTATACTAGGCCAACTTTTATGATTTACACTAAACAACCCAGAACTTAAAGGCCCAACAACGCTCAAACTACCAAATACAAAACCTATTGGTTACTAAATCTCGTAAACATAAAAGGACGTGCTGTTGAGAGAACCAAAGAACACTCATATGGAAACCTCGGAATCCACGGCAGTGCGGCAACGATTGAGTAATCCGAAAGATGTATTGATTCGCAATTAGGGGTTGTAGACAATCAGACAACTGTGATGGAATCATTAATCTCAATTAGAGGTCGATTGGTTGATCCACGGGTAACTCTTAACGGCTCTTTTTTTTATTTTTTAACATATATATTGCGATTTTTTTATTGTCGATTTGTTATACAAACAAACCCTCAGTTCCTCACTTCTTCAAACAAAAATTCTGTTTTGTCACACCCTCAAATTCCACATGCAGAATACTACAGCGAGACATGTGATTGACCAGGATCAAGCCACCAATCACATTGAACAATTATTCTAGTAATAAAGTAGTTTTCTACACAACTAATGTGATCAGTGACTGAAAGTCCAAAGTTCACAGTTTTAAAAGTAGTAATCAAGGTTATCAGCAGAAGCATAATTAAACAGTTCAAAACAACAGTTTAAAGTTCATAATTATTAAAAAGAACCCAACACGGCTTAAAGCGACCACTATGCTCCCAAGCTGCAAGCTCCTTTCCCTTGGTGAGTTCACGAGTTGTCCAGTTTTAATTCCATAAAACTTGTTTAAGTTGTTAATTTACTCATTTATATCATGCCATGGGGAGCTACCCCATATGTAAGCTACTAAACTATGTAATACCGAATACTTAGCGACCGCACGTTTCGTGATTGCCCCGTTTGTCAATGTCTATCATCATTGACGTATTGCCAGAGTCTATTAGTTCACGCCCGATCCTATCCAGGTACAGTGTGAGGTTGGTGAGACCTAATAACGCTATCAACTAATAATCCGTTCACCAGGCCACTCGACTAATCAGTATAGTAAGTGGGGAGTTCCGTGATAGAGTTTCGTTTAGTATGCTTGTTGCATCCAACATAAATAGAAATTAACTGAGCATCCCACACATGGGGAGAATGTTACCCGTATCCCACACAAGGAGATAATGTAGTTTGTATCCCACACAAGGAGATATTGTCTTTCGTTCCGTTTCCCAACCACCGGGAATGCATGCTTTTAGAAAAAGTTGTGAACTCACCTCGGTTTGCTCGGCATTTTATTTTACTTGAGCTAATATGGTCAACCACGTTCTATTATGGTTACCATGATTATTAGTGTTGTGCATAAATAATTCACGTATACCTTACGCGTATCTAACAAATAGCATGCAAGTTAACTATCACGTATAACATGTGCGCCTTATTTAGACTTATAATATAAACCAAAGTGTGAACAGTAAGCAGTGCACGACCTAATTATTGCATGTATGTTGCGAGTGGAACCTTAGTCGAAGCCATGAGATCTCGACTCGAAACCGAGAGGTCTCAAGTTGGAACCAAAAGGATCTTGAGTTGTATTTAAGAGATTTTGAGTCACTAATCATCAGTCGAAACCTTGAGGTTTCGAGTCAGGCCTTGGGTCGGAACCAAAGAGGTCTCAAGTCGCAACCGGAAAGTTTTCGAGTCCTTTGGTGTGTGTGTAAAGTCACGTTTTGAGTTGTAACCAAAAAGATCTAGAGTCGCAACCGGACAGGTTTCGACTCGCAATCTCAGTCGGAATCTCTAAAACCTCTATCTGATTCAGCATAAACCATTCAAAATCTACTAACACTTATTTTATCCGTACAAACCCTAAATCAGATCAAAGGCATAAACTCTCAAATATCATTAGATCATTCAAACAGATCATCAGGGTTTCATCATGACACTATCCTCCTAAACAGCTCTAACCACACAACATCATCTACATTGTTTCATCCATTTTTAGCAAGCAGTACCGTGTGCAAGCATTTATCATATGAATCATCACAATGTTCAATCAAATCTCTTTACAGGAATATCATCATATGGACATTCATCAAACCAAGTTATCTATTCATTCAACCCTAAAACAAGTATCCTTCATTCATAACCGTTTAACATATAAATCATTAACAAGCTTGAATTTTTATCACATTTTACTATCACCCAACATCAATTCTTCTTGCAATGTATACACCTTAGCTTATTTAACACCAAATCAGTCATCATCATGCATTTGGAAACACTTTTCATCACCAAATCATACAAACACAATGAAAACAAGTGGTATATAAACACTAACCAGAGGATTTAGGGTGCCAAGATGTGCAAGGAGATTAGAGGAATGAAGCTTCCGAGTATGAGGAATGATGGTGATCTTCAAAGTATGAAGGATGCCGTCAAAATCAGCAGGAAAGGAAGAGGTGTTATGTGTTTTTAGGGTTTTCTAGAGATAGAATGTCACACCCCGACCACGTAAAAACAACAAGACGTGGCGGAAACGTCGGGGAGTGTTGTAACAGAATTAATGTTTCAAATCCATGGCAATTGAAGTTTCGTTTTATTAATTAAAAGTGTTACAATGTCTTAACAAACAAAGAAATACAACATAATTAACTAGTCTTGCATCTTTTATTGTCACTAAAGCCCAAGTCTGCCTATGTGTATCTTGATCATCTTATGCAACAGCTCCTGAAAAAACACATGTGAAAATAGGTACGTCAGCATAAAAATGCCTGTGAGATACATAGGTTTTGTGAAAATAGGTTTCATGACTTATGTTTGAGAAAATGTTTAGTCATGAACCTTGTAATTTGCTTTGTCTTGTAAATCATTTGAAAAACAATAAGATCAGATGATATGTATAAATAAGTGAATAATGTATGGTTAAATGAATAACCATGTAAAATGAGTTTGTATAAGATAAGTTGTTTGTAAATCAATGTCTTGTGAAAAGTATGTTATTTGTATAAAATGTTATATGTATCAAACTGAAATGATTCAAATAACGCTAAGATATGTAATACCATACAAACATTTATATATAGGAAGTACCAGCGGCGTATCCACCATGCTTGTATCATATTACACACGCATCGTTACTTAATCACTTAATCAAACCAAACCAAACAATGTAAGATGTCTATGTCTAAACCAATTATCAAATGTATTGGATAATATGTCAAAGTGTTTATGTCAAGATATAAATCATGTAGTGTAAAACAAATGTCAATCATGTTTATGTGTCAAAGGTAAATCATGTCAAAATGTCTATGTCAAATATCCATGTCAAATGTCTTTGTCAAATGTCTTTGTGTAAAATGTCTATGTCAAAATGTCATGTATGGCAAGTGAAATGTCTCAACTAAACCATATGCACGAAAACAAAGTATTGAAGTAAAACATGGTTTAAATCAATATTATGTCTTGTGGAAAATGCATGCTAATACTGAATATGAACATTTATGTGGTATTGTGAAAATGCATACATCCAAGCCTTGTGACTGTGGTGATAAACCCTTTAAACAAATTAAATGTCTATCTGTATTTTATCATCGAATTCGGTCATTCCTTTCATCCCCTTTCCCTGGGATGTCCGGAACGGGAGTTGTCAATTCCTATGGTACCACTACCTACTAACGAACGGCGTGATCATTGTTAATGAATGTATTGTCCCATGTAAACAAACCAAATGTCATACCAAAATGTAAGCATGTGAAAACAATGCACTAAGTATGTAATCAAATGAACATACATAGCGTGAAATGTCATGTAAAACGATGTACTAAGTAATGCACACAATGGGCACACCTAGCATAAAATGTAATGTAAAACGATGTACTAAGTAATGCACACAATGGGCACACCTAGCATGAAATGTAATGAAATCATGTACTATAATGTACTAACAAACATAGCCGATATATGATGTGAAAACAGGAAAGCATGAAAGTAACAAGTAGGCACATGTGTTTCACCCCAAAACAGTTTGGAAAACAGTAAAAGAGGGGTCTATGTACTCACTTGAGATTGCTCAGAAGTCCTAAGATAACCACCAAGCAATGCTAGAGATCACGGAATCAAACGGCACCTAATATAGGTAACTATATTAATAAACCGGACCTATAATCGGAAGATCGGGTAGCATGAGGGTTTGTAAACCAAATGAGTGTAGGAACTCATGTAACATGGTTTAACAAATCCTACATACTAAATGAAACCTAACCTAAGTGCTTACGACCCATTACGACCCGTTTAGGTAGCTTATGCTACTTTAACGCGTCGTTTGCGTAAAACGCGTTCGGAACGCATAACTAGTCCTATGATAAGTAAAATATGCCTTAACATGTCTAATATTGTTGCCATATTAGTTTAGATACCAAAATTTATGTTACATATGCTTAAAATGAATTTTGGCGTAAAAAGGGCATTTTGGTAATTTACCTAAGGCATATGAACTACCTATCATACAACTACTTAAACGAAGCGACCATAAGGTATAACCTCGGAAGGTTATTCCCTATATACTATGGTCACCTAATATGTTTGGTCGGATCCTAATGATCGACCAAATGGGTCGGGTTCGAAAGCATAAGCGACTGATCAAGTCGCTTACCCTTACGACCCTAGACAACGTGGTAATCAGTAGGCATAGTCACAAGGACTATAACCATCGTGATTACAATCACGTTGCAAAGTTCTAACGAACTTCGCATTGACCATAAACTGGTCAATGCAGAAAGTCAAACAAGGTTTGGCTTTCGGACTCGAAAAGCAATAAAAGAATGAAGGAACACTTACAAAGGGTCCCCGAATGCTAATCTAGATCCAAATAACTCAGGTATGAAACAATGGTTCCAACTTAGAGTCTTTTGGATCAGATTCTTGTGAGGAAAAGTGAAGGGTGGAGGTGGGTATTTATAGTAAATGGTCCACCGTTAGGATCGTTTGTCGAATATCGTGCCTTAATCACATCCGTACATGTGTCGGAACCTTATGGTACCCAAAATGGCCACTCACCATAAGAGATCAACATGTGGCAAGGGGTTAGGGAGTGGTTAACAGCTGTTAACAGCTGTAAAAAAAGACATTTTGCTGCATCTAGCCCCTACTTAGGGACCTAGTTTGGCAGATTTACAGTTTCAGTCCCTGCAACCTCAAAACTTGGTTTACGATGCGTTTTTTTTGACACGTTTAAGCTCCGTTAACCCCATTTCAAAGCTCTAAAATGAAGTTAAAGTATAGGGAACTTAAAATGTGTTCAAAAATATCTCGGGTGTCGGTTCGTTTAGCCGTACGGTTACGTTGTTCGGTTAATTACGACGGAATGCGCGTAAGCGCGAAAAATGATCCAAATGGCGTGACGAATGGATTTTTCTTATGCCAAACACTAAAATAAAATATTTTAGTGATTACATAAATTTTTGGATGTCCGGATGTATTCAGAACGTAAGTTATGCGCGAAAATGCAAACTTGTGCACTTTTTGACGCTTTTTGTCCCTGAATGACCCCAAAAGTTTATTTTAGCATACCGAACCCCTCAAAGCCTATTTATAAGCTATGTAAAGGATATTTATGGTATGTTTAACTTATGGTCATGTTCCGGAATGTCTGTTACAGTTCAAATTGGCATACTTTCGCAGTTTGTCAAGTTTAGTCCCTGTAAGCGAATTAAGTTGTTTTTGCCATACCAAAGCCTTCAAAACTTATTTCTAAGTTATGTAAAGGTTATTTAAGGTATGTTAAGTATATTTCACTATTCCGGAGTGTTCGTTGAATTAAACTGGTTATATTTACGCATCAGTGCGCGTATAACCTTCCAGAAAGCGATTTAAAGTTTGGAATCGAACAAGAGTTGATATGTGCAAAAGATACACATATTTATACAAGTCCAAAGTATGAAATACAATATTTCATTGGTTTGGCATTTGTTTGATGGTCGCAGTGACACAGGTGTCACATAGAAAGTGGATGAGGAGAGAGAGAGGGAATGAGAGAATGTTTTTGGGAATGATGAGCAAATGATTGTTGCCAAAATATTCAATATGTCTGCTACCCTAGGGCTTTTATAATGTTCCAAAGTGCCACACACTAGGGTTTCGAGTGGGCTCGAGGTGTTGGGCCAGGTCGTGTATTTCACACCCCCAAAATACCACATGCGGAAACCCCGCTAGGCGTGTGACGTACCAGGATCTAGCCACTAATCACATTGAACCAATTGTTATGAGATTAAAAAAAGTTTCCATTCATTATGGTAAAATAATCATAAACGTAATCCAAGTTTAACATGTTCAGCGGAAGCAAATAGTAAATCGTTGTTTAAACGTTTCAAAAGCAAATGTATGTGAAATCGGTAAACAAGTCATGCATATCCAAGCAGTGCGACCCATGACCACTCCAGCAATCCTAGATAGCAAGTTCCTTTTCCATAGTACCTAACGACCTGCGAGCATGCAACAAGTGTATCAGACAACGCTGGTGAGTTCATAGTTTTACTAAAACGTTAGTTACCAAGTGTTCATTGATAATAATGTTGATAATAACTCGAGTACTGTACAAGATGGCTTCCAGATTGCTTTGGCCATCCCCAATGCCCCCTATCTAAGCATTGGTCATGATTAAGGTAATTAGTTCACGCCCGTCCTCTCAGGTACAGTGTGAGGTTGCCAAGCCTAATAGCGCTATCAACTAATACCCCGTTACCTCTCAGGTAACTATTCGGTATAAGATGGGACTTAAAGTGATAGGAAATGAGTGTATTATCTAACATTCCAGTTTTACCAAAAAGACCTATTCCTCTCAGGAATACCCATTTGATTGTCCCACCCACCGGGACGCATGCTCAAGAGAAATGAACTCACCTTAGATTTGCTCGGTATGTTTAGTTACCCGTCCAGGTTGGTCAACCCAAACCCTACCGTGGTTACCAATCAAAATCAGTTTCACAGTCAATCAAGCCACATATTTTACACAGTTTGCATCTACCACAAGATCACCGTTTATCACATATCACGTATTCAGTCCTCATACATGTCCACATCTCATGTGCAAGTCTCATAATAACATTTTACAGACAAATTGGCCACCCACATTATCATCATATAACAAATAAAATTTCACAAACACAAGTGTCCATCTTCTTATACATCATGATCTGTTTACTGTTCTATCCATTTACTCTTACGGCGAAGAATCCTAGCGACGAAGGACTATCCTTCGTCGAGATGGAGTGTAACAAAGTACCTAATCTTCATCGAGATGGGGTTCGGCGAAGTATCTAACCTTCGTCGAGATTGGGTTCAGCGAAGTATCCAACCTTTGTCGAGATGGGGTTCGGCGAAGTACCATAAAGGTTCTTCAAAATCACATAACAACAGTTAACACATTTTCAGCAGGATTAATGGATCAACCAACAGTTATTTTACAAGTTCAAACAACCCTAATTATGATTAATCATCGACTACCCAAAACATAACAGTTTCATTTAACTTACAATCCTAATCAAACATTAATCATTGAAACACACAAGGATCTTTAACACTTTCATCGTACAAACCCTAATTACGTAGTCAATATTCATACGGCCGATCAACATGGAACATTATGTACACAAGATCCTTCATATTCATACAAAGTCATCACAAAAGAACACAAATCATTCAATCAATAACTTACTAACAGTGATACGGAAGTGTTTAGCTAAATCGAGATAGAAAGGCTTAGAGATCCTATGATTGCCGTCGCACAGAGAATAGGGAGAGGGGACTTTAGGGTTTGCGTTAACGGTTATGAGAGTTTATACGTTCATAATAATAGTCCGGCCCATTCTGGGCCACGAACTAACCTGGGCCGAAGCCCTTTGTTGGCAAAGTATCACTTGGCGAAGAATGCTTATTCGCCATGTTGTAAGGGTGACGAAGGTTCAACCTTCGCCGAGGAGTGAGAGTGACGAAGGATCATCCTTCGTCGAGTGTTTCTCAATCGAGGTTAAACATAATTATAACATTACACAATAAACATTACACAATACTTAATTTTTCATGCAACACTCAAACGTAACAATACTTTAACCATTCTAATATCATGCACAAGATACAACATAAAATGAATTGTGGAACAAGTAATGCGTAAAGGAAGGGCCTTGAAATCTCGAGTTGTCACATCATCCCCAACTTGAAAGAAATTTCGTCCCGAAATTTGATAAGTAATCCAAGATAGCAAGATGTTAGATCAGGATGACTGTGGATTTTCCTCGGGTGCCACATCATCCCCAACTTGAAAGGGAATTTCGTCCCAAAATTCACTAGTGGCATCAGAACTAGATTCGTCAGTTGGGAAAAGATGAGGATACTTGAGCTTTATCTGATCCTCGCGCTCCCACGTGAACTCCGGTCCATGTTTTGAGTTCCAACAGACTCTCACGATTGGAATCCGACTGTGCATACGAACCTTAACTTCCCGATCCATGATTTCAATGGGTTCTTTGACAAACTGCAATTTGTCGTCGATCTTCAGCTCTTGAAACGGTACCACAAGTGTTTCATCGGACAAGCATTTCTTTAGTTGCAAAACATGGAAGACATCATGAATGTTACCCAACTCAGCAGGTAACTCGAGCTTGTAGGCTACTTTACCGATTCGCTCCAAGATTTTGAATGGCCCAACATAGCGTGGATTAAGCTTGCCGTGCTTCCCAAAGCGCACCACACCCTTCCAGGGGTAGACTTTCAACATAACACGATCGCCTACAGCGAACTCCAATGGTTTCCTACGCTTGTCAGAGTAGCTTTTCTGACGGTCGCGCGCTTCCGCCATGCGATTTCTGATTTGGACAATCTTCTCTGAAGTTTCAAGTACAAGTTCCGGACCTGTGATCTGGCTGTCACCCACCTCAGCCCAACAAAGAGGAGAACGACATTTCCGGCCATACAACGCTTCAAACGGACCTGCCTGGATGCTAGTATGGTAACTGTTGTTGTAAGAGAACTCTATCAACGGCAAGTGTTTCTCCCACCCCTTACCAAAATCGATCACACATGCTCGCAGCATGTCTTCAAGTGTCTGGGTGGTTCGTTCACTTTGACCATTCGTCTGTGGGTGATAAGCGGTACTCATGTCATGACGTGAGCCGAATGATTTATGCATCGACTGCCATAAATCTGATATAAAACGCGGGTCACGATCAGAAATAATAGAGGTTGGCACCCCGTGCCTAGAAACCACTTCCTTAAGATAAACAGTAGCAAGTTGTGAGAACTTATCCGTTTCCTTGATTTCTAGGAAATGTGCTGACTTCGTGAGACTATTAACGATCACCCAAATGGTATCGTTTCCGTTTTGAGTTCTTGGCAAACCGATGACGAAATCCATAGCAATTTGTTCCCATTTCCACAAGGGTATTTCTGGTTGCTGGAGCAGGCCTGAGGGTTTCTGATACTCTACCTTGACTTTTACACAAGTCAAACATTTACTCACATACATCGCGATGTGAGTTTGCATCTTTGGCCACCAATACAAGACTTTGAGGTCCTGATACATCTTATCCGAACCTGGGTGAACAGAGTAGTGAGACTTGTGCGCTTCGTCCATCACAAGCTCCCTAAGATTTCCAAACAAAGGAACCCATATCCGTTCCATAAAATAATAAATGCCGCCTGATCTCTCCACGGGTCGTTTTTCCATGCCCCGCAAATATTCAGCTTCCAGGTTTTCTTCCTTCAACGCTTCAGTCTGGGCCGAACGGATCTGATCAGGTAAATTAGAGTGGATAGTGAAAGTGCGCGGACACGCTTGGGTTTCGTTTCCTTTTGACTAAGGGCATTAGCTACAACGTTAGCTTTACCCGGGTGATACTTGATCGCACAATCGTAGTCGTTTAAGAGTTCTACCCAGCGACGCTGTCGCATATTCAATTCCTTCTGATAAAAGATATGCTGAAGGCTCTTGTGGTCGGTATAAATGGTGCATTTAGTACCGTACAGGTAATGCCTCAAGATTTTTAATGCAAAGACCACGGCCCCCAACTCCAAGTCGTGAGTCGTGTAATTCTTCTCATGAACCTTCAACTGTCGAGAAGCGTATGCTATCACCTTCTCGCGTTGCATTAGCACACAACCGAGACCCTGAATAGAAGCATCACAATACACCACAAACTCCTAGGTACCCTTTGGTAAAGACATGATTGGTGCACTGTAGAGTTTTTGTTTCAAGAGGTGGAAAGCATCATCCTGCTTCGTTCCCCAAGAATATACCACGCCTTTCTGAGTTAACGCGGTGAGAGGTTGAGCGATCTTCGAGAAGTCTTTAATAAATCTGTGATAGTACCCAGCGAGACCAAGAAATTGTCGCACCTCCGAAGGATTCTTCGGTGCCGCCCAATTTCGGATAGCATCAATCTTAGCAGGATCCACGTGTATCCCTGATTCATTAACAATGTGGCCAAGGAAGTATACTTCTCGAATCCAGAAATCACACTTCGAGAATTTTGCGTAGAGTTGCTCTTTCCTTAGGAGCTCCAAGATAAGCCGCAAGTGTCGCTCGTGGTCCTCCTTGCTCTTAGAGTAGATCAAGATGTCATCGATAAACACAATGATGAAATCATCGAGATACGGTTTGCACACACGGTTCATAAGGTCCATGAAAACCGCTGGTGCATTTGTCAACCCGAAGGGCATAACCAGAAACTCATAATGGCCATACCGCGTTCGAAATGTTGTTTTTGGAACATCCTCCTCTTGGACTCTCATCTTATGATAGCCTGATCTTAAATCGATCTAAAAGTAAAACCATGACCCTTGCAACTGGTCAAACAGGTCGTCGATATGTGGTAAGGGATAACGATTCTTGACGGTCACCTTGTTGAGCTCACGGTAATCTATACACATACGAAAGGACCCGTCTTTCTTCTTCACGAGCAGAACTGGGGCTCCCCAAGGTGAAGAACCGGGTCGGATAAAACCTCTATCCAATAGTTCTTGGAGTTGACTTGACAGCTCTTGCAACTCTCCTGGTGCAAGACGATAAGGAGTACGAGCAATCGGGGCTGCTCCTGGTGCATGGTCAATCTGAAATTCCACCTGACGATGTGGAGGTAGACCACGAAGTTCTTCAGGAAATACATCTGGAAACTCACTGACAATAGGCAGGTTTTTTATTTTCCTTTCTTCAGGCTAAGTATCAGTGACGAGTGCTAAAATAGCAGGGTAGCCCTTTCGTAGACACTTTTGGGCTTTCATAGTTGAAATGATGCCAACCATTGCACCACTACGATGACCTTGAACCGATAAAGATTCTCCACTAGGGAGAGGAATACGCACGATTTTCTCTTTATAGTGAATTTCCGCTTGATGCTTAGACAACCAATCCATACCAATGACCACATCAAAACTTCCAAGAGTAACGGGAAGTAGGTCAATGTCGAACACTTGACCCATTAGATCAAGTTTACACCCAAAAAGGACATGCGAGGCTTCAATCGATTTGCCATCGGCCAATTCTACTACGTGTTTAGTTACAAGAGGTGTAGGAGTTAACCCTAACTGATGACTGAACCCCAAAGACACATAACTCCAATCGGCACCAGAGTCAAATAAAACAGAAGGAAATAGATTGTTCACGGAAAATGTACCAGTCACAACGTTGCCATCATTCCTAGCTTCCCCAGCACCAATGGTAAACACTCTTCCACGCGCACCGTTCCCACCATTATTCCCATTGTTGTTGTTCCCAGTGTTGTTGTTGTTATTACCAGCATTCTGATTCAGTTGAGGGAAATCTCGCCTGAAGTGACCCTCGTCTCCACACTGAAAACACCCCCTTACGATTTCCCTGATTCTGCTGAGGCTGCTGCCTCTCCTGTTGTTGTGGCTACTGTTGCTGTGGGGGTTGTTGTTGCTGCTGTCTTGGGAGTGGGGCCCTGGAATCTCTCGCCATATGGCGCACCTTGTTGCACCTGTGACAGACCCGGGTACACGGCCCACGATGGTGGAAGTTACACTTGTTACACTTTGGCTGCTTCCCTGCGTAACAACCCTGAATAGAGCTATTGGTCTGATTTTGATTAACTGAGGACGACTGACTGAAACTATCATTGTCTGGCTTCTTCTGTGACTGATTCGAGTTGGACACCTTGTCCACTTCATTCCACCTACGTTTGCTGTCAGTGGCAGGAGCTGTAGCAGTAGCAGTAGTAGTAGAAACACGTGGTGGTTGCGAGCCACACTCCACCTCCTGATCTGTGATTTTGTGAGCCAGCCAAATTATCTGAGGTAAATTATTGAGGTTCGCTGCATTAACCAAGCCCTTAACCTGCGGGGCTAATCCTTTGATGTACAGTTCGATTCTTCAGTGTGGAGGTCGTGATAAGTTCAGACACGTATTAGCTAATTCATGAGACCGTTTCGCGTATGCCTCAATCTCAGACCCCACCATTTTCAGATCATAATACTCATTCTCCAGTTTCTGCACTTCATCACGAGGACAGTATTCCTCTCTTATCAGCTCTTTAAAATCCTCCCAAGTGGTTGCATTTGCCATTTCAATACCCAGCATCTGGACTTGGGCATTCCACCAAGTCAAGGCACCATCCTCAAGTGTGCCCAAAGCATACTTCACTCTGTCCCCCGCGGGACAGTTACACATCGCTAACACCGATTCCGCCTTCTCAAACCAACGCAGTAGTCCCACAGCTCCTTCAGTCCCACTGAACGTCTGTGGCTTACAATCCATGAACGTCTTAAACGTGCACACAGGCGGATTGTTCTGATTCATGTGTTGACCTAAAGACCAAAGAAAATACAACACACAGGTAAGATTCGAGTACGCGACACAAGGATAAAGGGTGTTTGGCACATATCATACCAGCCTGCTGAGCTGCTAAAGCTTCAGCCACACGAGTATTGATCAGATCGGTTAATTCAGCTTGGGACATGACGATGTTGCCACGTCCTCCACCGCGGCCACCACCACGTCCATCACGTCCACTCATGATTCTAAATAAGAAAGGGTAAAAAAAGGTTAAAAGTCGGGATTGGATGGGAGTCATACATCACTATGACCTCTACAGATTACCGAGTTCTATCATTACATCAGATAACAGAGCGGAACCCCTTTCACACTCGTTAAGCCTCACTGGGACTCACATGCACCCCACATTGTTATTATGTGTGCACCCTTAATAGCAATGCGATTTGCATGTTTATCTCAGCTCCTCCCAACTTATGCTAAAAGGTTCCTCAAATTCGAGTAGCAAGACAAAACACCACAACATAGATCATGAAGGTTTAGAGGAGCGTCATACTATCAAACACATAACGTATGCAAGTAACATAGGAAGTCATGTTGTAGTGCTAAATGTGCAATTCATATGCAATATCATACATAAGTGTACACTAGATATGCTGTGCAATAAGTAAACGAGAGACGAACCTTGTAATCTGGAGCTGAGTGTCATGGTCGATTTCTGAACTCTTCGGTTATAGTCTGGTTTTATAAAAACGTTTTAAAACCTAGTTCACTATAACCAGTGGCTCTTATACCAAACTGTCACACCCCCAAAATACCACATGCAGAAACCCCGCTAGGCGTGTGACGTACCAGGATCTAGCCACTAATCACATTGAACCAATTGTTATGAGATTAAACAAAGTTTCCATTCATTATGGTAAAACAATCATAAACGTAATCCAAGTTTAACATGTTCAGCGGAAGCAAATAGTAAATCATTGTTTAAATGTTTCAAAACCAAATGTATGTGAAATCGGTAAACAAGTCATGCATATCCAAGCAGTGCGACCCATGACCACTCCAGCAATCCCAGGTAGCAAGTTCCTTGTCCATAGTACCGACCTGCGAGCATGCAACAAGTGTATCAGACAACGCTGGTTAGTTCATAGTTTGACGAAAACGTTAGTTACCAAGTGTTTAGTTCAGTTCATTGATAATAATGTTGATAATAACTCGAGTACCATACAAGATGGCTTCTAGATTGTTTTGTCCATCCCCAATGCCCCCTATCTAAGCATTGGTCATGATTAAGGTCATTAGTTCACGCCCGTCCTCTCAGGTACGGTGTGAGGTTGCCAAGCCTAATAGCGCTATCAACTAATACCCCGTTACCTCTTAGGTAACTATTCGGTATAAGATGGGACTTAAAGTGATAGGAAATGAGTGTATTATCTAACATTCCAGTTTTACCCAAAATACCTATTCCTCTCAGGAATACCCATTTGATTGTCCCACCCACCGGGACGCATGCTCAAGAGAAATGAACTCACCTTAGATTTGCTCGGTATGCTTAGTTACCCGTCCAAGTTGGTTAACCCAAACCCTACCGTGGTTACCAATCAAAATCAGTTTCACAGTCAATCAAGCCACATGTTTTACACAGTTTGCATCTACCACAAGATCACCGTTTATCACATATCACGTATTCAGTCCTCATACTAACATTTTACAGATGAATTGGCCACCCACATTTCTAGTTAACATTATCATCATACAACATATAAAATTTCACAAACACAAGTGTCCATCTTCTTATACATCATGATATGTTTACTGTTCTGTCCATTTACTCTTACGGCGAAGAATCCTAGTGACAAAGGACTATCCTTCGTCGAGATGGAGTGTGACGAAGTACCTAATCTTCGTCGAGATGGGGTTCGGTGAAGTATCCAACCTTCGTCAAGATGGGGTTCGGAGAAGTATCCAACCTTCGTCAAGATAGGGTTCGGCGAAGTACCATAAAGGTTCGTCAAAATCACATAACAACAGTTAACACATTTTCAGCAGGATTAATGAATCAACCAACAGTTATTTACAAGTTCAAACAACCCTAATTATGATCAATCATCGACTACCCAAAACATAACAGTTTCATTTAACGTACAATCCTAATCAAACATTAATCATTGAAACACACAAGGATCTTCAACACTTTCATTGTACAAACCCTAATTACGTAGTCAATATTCATACGGCCGATCAACAATGGAACATTATGTACACAAGATCCTTCATATTCATACAAAGTCTTCACAAAAGAACACAAATCATTCAATCAATAACTTACTAACCGTGATACGGAAGTGTTTAGCTAAATCGAGATAGAAAGGCTTCGAGATCCTATGATTGTCGTCGCACAGAGAATAGGGAGAGAGGACTATAGGGTTTGTGTTTACGGTTATGAGAGTTTATACGTTCATAATAATAGTCCGGCCCATTCTAGGCCACGAACTAACCTGGGCCGAAGCCCTTTGTCGGCGAAGTATCACTTGGCGAAGAATGATTCTTCGCCATGTTGTGAGGGTGACGAAGGATCAACCTTCGTCGAAGGTTGGTTGTGACGAAGTTCTACTCTTCGTCGAGGAGTGAGAGTGACGAAGGATCATCCTTCGTCGAGTGTTTCTCAATCGAGGTTAAACATATTATAACATTACACAATAAACATTACACAATACTTAAGTTTTCATGCAACACTCAAACGTAACAATACTTTAACCATTCTAATATCATGCGCAAGATACAACATAAAATGAATTGTGGAACAAGTAATGCGTAAAGGAATGGCCTTGAAATCTCGAGTTGTCACAGTGTATACCTGGTCCATTTGTCTAGGAAAGAGGGGTGTTCGAAACCAAGGAAATCCCAACTCGAAACCTAGAGGTGTCGAGTCAGAACCGAAGGATTTCAATTCACATACATATATACACATTTGCACATATATAAACTTTAATGATCATATTATAATTTTTGGTTTTGCACATTTTCACATAACTACAGTATAATTAATCCTTTAGTTATTATCAATTTAATTCTCGTTTATTAAATCCCTATAGTTACAACATAAAAGAAATGTGCAGGAAAACCCGAAGTGTCACATGTTTTGATGTTGTCGATTTGTCAACATGGCCGTTGGTAGATTGTTGCTTTGATTTGATATTGTTGATTTGGCTGGCTTACAACTCAGTTTTGAGTTGTCGATTTGGCTGACTTGGAACTTAGTTTTGATTATTGTGGCAGGCTTGGAACTCAGTCGCACACAAGACACTCGATTTGATATTATGGTTGGCTTGGCACTTGGCACTTTGGCAGTGTGGCACTCAGGTTTGATATCTACATTTGCTATTTTGCCGAATCAAGTTGTTGTTTAGGTAATTAGGGCTTATTTGTTGTTTAGGCATTAGGGCTTGCTTGTTTGCTAATTTAAGTTTGTTGTTTAGTGAATTAGGGCTTATTGTTAATATCTTAAATAGATTTATAATTTACCAGTGTCAAACAATTTGCGTCAATTAAAGTTAAAAAAATAAACTTTATTTAAACATATACTATATCCATAAAAAACATATAACTTTCAAAAAAAAATAACTACGCAAATTAGAAATGTTTTAGTTTATAATTGTCGGTCCCAAACCCGGGTAAAGGAGGAGGGTTTTGTTATTAAATATATTGAAAATGATAATTTTGCAAAAAGACCTCCATTTCGTAGTTTGCTTAGGGCCTCTGAAAACTTAGGAACGACACTGGTACTGTAAGATAGAGAGAGCCGATACATAGTTGTTTTATGTATTAGTAAACAAACAATATGTAGAAGTGTTATATGAATGTTGTGATTCTCTACTTAAAATTAAACTTTTATTATTAACTAACTTGCCTATAAATATAAACTAGTTGTAGGACCCGTGTGACCACACGGGTAGCTTTAACAACCATCGAAATAGATTATAATACATCATTTAAATTGTTTGTATTTCGTTACATATCTTTATAAAACAATGTTAAAGTCAATATGTGTTAGAACATAAAAAATTTATTACTGTGTTACGAAAAAATTATTAGCTAAGGTTTGATATAGAAATAACCTAACTAATTGATAATATGTTGTCTAAAATAAAAGCATGACCTAATTTTATGTTGTCTAATAATAAAAAGAAGACTTAATTTAAATAACCAAATGTTATTGAACAATTCAATAAAGCCCATATGTTTGATCCTATTAACATTAATAATGGGTTAGAGTTTAAAAGGTCATTATTAATATACCAACTGAATTGAAAAATGAAATATTTAGTGTACTACAACTGTAAATAACTCAGTTCTGTTTACATAATGTAAAAACAATATGTCACCAATGCACAAACTTTCATTAAAACCAGGGTTATAATATCCAAAGAAAACTTGTTCTTACCTAAGTGTAACAAATGGGTTTTCTTTAGTAAATGAGATCAAAGTACATCTTACATTCTATTAAAAAGAATTTGTTTAATAAAATCTTATCTATTAATTTATTAAAAGTTAAAAAGAAAAGAGATCCATTTATAAAATTTCTTAATAAATAACAAAAAGTTTATTTCCAAAAAAAGAGTGATTATAAATCAAATATAAAAAGATTGATTAGTTAAATAACTCTTTTTAAGAATCCTGATTAAATAGATCAAATGCACCGATCATCATCATCATCACACTTCTCAAAAAATCTTCAAATCTCTCTCAACTCTCAACACCGATCATCATCATCTTCATCCATCTTCATCTTCATCATCTTCATCCATCTTCATTATCTTCATCCATCTTCAAATCTTGTGTACCTTATTTTTTTCTGTTTTACACCGATCATCATCATCTTCATCCATCTTCACCATCTTCATCCGTCTTCATCATCTTCATCCATCTTCATCTTCAAAACAGAGGTTTGGATCATCATCTTATCTATATATGTTTTTGATATTTGTGATGTCTTGGTGACAAAACAGAGGCTTGATTTGGGTATTTTGGCTTCAGTTTTTGATAATGATAATCTGAATGCCACATGATGATGATGATGATGATAATCAGTTATTTGTGAATGTTTTTGTGAAAAAACAGAGGGTGATTTGGGTATTTTGGTTTCAGTTTTTTATAATGATAATCTGAATGCCGCATGTTGATGATGATAATCAGTTATTTGTGAATGTTTTTGTGAAAAAACAGAGGGTTGATTTGGGTATTTTGGTTTCAGTTTTTGATAATGATAATCTGAATGCCGCATGATGATGATGATGATAATCAGTTTTTTGTGAATGTTTTTTGTGAAAAAACAGAGGGTTGATAATGATGATAATCAGTTTTTTGTGAAAAAACAGAGGGTTGATTTGGGTATTTTGGTTTCAGTTTTTTGATAATGATATCTGAATGCCGCATGATGATGATGTTGATAATCAGTTTTTTTGTGAAAAAACAGAGGGTTGATTTGGGTATTTTGGTTGCAGTTTTTGATAATGATAATCTGAATGCCGCATGATGATGATGATGATGATAATCAGTTTTTTTGTGAATGGGTTGATTTGGAGTATTTTGGTTTCAGTTTTTCAGGTTTGTTTGTTCTGTTTTTGTTCTGTTTTGTTCTGTTTGTTTGTTTTGTTTTTGTTTTGCTTTGTTATGTTTGTTTGTTTTGTTTGTTTTGCTTTGAAAAAACAGAGGGTTGATTTGTTTTGCTTTGTTCAGGTTTGTTTGTGATGTCTTTTGTGAAAATATTGTACAGAATGGCTGCGGATGTAAAGATACGCAAAACACCAACTACGAAAGCGAGAACACTTGACAACCTCCTAGAAGATGGTGCGGTGCACATAAGGAACTGATTGATCAAAACGATCAATTGCATATGAATGAATACAACCCTAGTGGCAGATATGTAATTAGCGAGCTCTGGAATTTCAAGGAAAATCGAAGAGCTACACTGGGGTTATATTCATTCATATGAATGAATATAACCCCAGTGGCAGATATGTAATTAGCTACACTGGGGTTATATTCATTCATATCTGCTACATTCCGAAGTGCACCCGTTAGTAAAGATCCACAATTGGTTGTGGTGGTATGACGTTTTGTCTCTGTATTGAATGTTACGGTCTTTTGTTATCGAGTCTGTAAGTTCCGTCAAGTCTACGAAGTTGGTACGACGTTTTGTCTATGTATTGTATGTATTAAAAGTTTACATTTAATATACAATTTAGGCTTTAATAATTTGTTATATATAGTATACATTTAATTATTAGATTGCATTTATTTAAAAAGAGTTAATTATTAGATTGCATTTATTTAAAAAAATTAATTTAAATATTAAATCAATGATTTCTTAACAAAAAAGCAAGAAAAGAATTTAGGGGCTCAGGTTGATATTTCACTCATACCATAGGGACGCAAAGTGTTATTAATATATGCCAAAATACGGTCTTATCCCTGGCTCAAACGGTCAAACAGACGGCACACTGACGGAGGGACTCAAAGTGTTATGAAAAAATGAAAAAATGAATTTAGGGGCTCAGGTTGATGTTTCACACAAACCACAGGGACGCAAATTGCATTTTTCTCTAACTATAATGATAAAAGTTTTTGTGTATGTAAATATGTAAACTATCATGTGAACAAATATTTGATGAATTCACATTCGCATTTTAGTTAAGTATACATTAAACTTGTCGACTGATTAACTATAGAAATGAGAGAAGCATAACTAACGCAAGAAACATTATTTGTTGCCAATATACCAGTTCAATACAAGAGAAGTATAACAAACACACGGGTAAAGAGGCGTGTACAAAAGAGGTGTGTACAAAAGAGGCGCATCAAATTAAGATTATAATATATCATTTAAATTTTGGTCTTTAGTTCTATATCTCTATAAAGTAATGTTAAAGACAATATGTATCAGTATTATAATAACCATAATGATAAACGTTTTTGTCTATGTAAATATGTAAACTATCATGTGAACAAATATTTGATGAATTCACATTCGCATTTAAGTTAAGTATAAATTAAACTTGTCGACTGATTAACTATAGACATAAGAGAAGCATAACTAACACAAGAAACATTGTTTGTTACTTGTATACCAATTCAATACAAGAGAAGCATAACGAACCCAGGAAACATTATTTGAAGCATAACCTGGACTTGCTATAATTCCATCAGTTCAGTATTTAATCCTAATATACCAACTCAATAGAAAAATGAAATATTTAGTGTACTACAACTGTAAATAACTCATGTAACAGATTTGAAACCATAATTATGGATTATAGACATCTATTTACATAATGTAAAAACAATATGTCACAAATGCACAAACTTTCATTAAAAGCAGTCTTATTTGGCCCAAACAAAATTTGTTCTTAGTTAAGTGTAACAAACGGGTTTTCTTTAGTGGATGAGATCAAAATACATATTACATTCTATCAAAAAACATCATTAACAACACTATTTCGATGGTTAATAAAAATATTATGATATTGAAAAATAAGATGGTGGTACCTCTTCTTCTAATTTGAAAACATGAATATTGAAATGTTGATGCAATTGTTCTTTTGCATAATTAATGTAAAACTGCTATATTAGCCATAACATAAGAGCAAATACACCCCAAATAGAACAAAAACAACAAACAAACTACACAGAAGCCTATACAAAACCCAAGTTTTACAAAATTGTTCCAGCTATCTAAGGTGAGATCCGCAATTTTTCTCCTTTTAACCATCCACCAGTATGATTTCATTCTGCCTTAATACTTTCCAGGAGCATGGTTGTATCCATATACTTTAGTTCAAAAACCCTCTCGTCTCGGTTCTTCCAATAAAGCTCTAAAAACATTTCATAAATTCAGCCAATTCACTACATACGAATAGAAAAAAACGTAAATGGAAAGAACTACATTGATATGAAACCACCAAATCACTAAACCACTTTATTACCCTTCGCTTCCACACTTGCACACAAGCCAAAGTGCCCGGCACACTCCAGCAGCACCGCTTTAACCTGATCAAGATGAACATCTTGCCCCTCTTTGGATTGCTACAAAATGAATCATAAAAAATGAATGAATCTATATTTATTGCACTTTAAATCTAACACTAATGTACAGAATACAAACTACTTATGAAGGAATTTATGGTGAAATGTATTGACTTTTTTAGTCAAACCAGTTACCGTTCAAATTCAAATTTGAAATTGAATAAGAAATTCAAATCTTAAATTGAAAAGGAATTAATGGTGAAATGTTGTGAAAATTATATTGAGCAGGTTTGACATGGGTAGTAGTAGTAGTAGTAACGACATACCGTTAACATTCAGAAGCACGAAGATCACAAATGATATCCATAGTACTAGAATGAAAGTTTTCAGAATTATGAAAAGTTACGGTGATTATAATTCGATGAAAATGTCGGATTTGTACCTGACTGCCATAAACACTTCTTCATAATTCTGGGGTTTTCAGTAAACACTTCTTCATTCGATATTAATTAGTATTACAAAATTCTGAGTTTTAAAAATATTAAAAATTAAACATTACAATTAACACTTCCTAGGATATCTATTTCTCTCGCCTTCTTGCATGCAATTTCATTTTTTGTTTTAATTTGCAGATCAGCTAGCATATCACAGGTCTTCTGATCCTGTTTCAGCAGATGTGTGATAAACTCTTCTGCTTTTTCTTTAAACTCTGATGGAGGAGAAGAGACAACTTCATCCGGCAATGCAATGCTACTCCACGTCTGCTTATAATATTTATCACTTACCAACGCAACCTTTTTGTTGAGTTCTTCAGCTTTTCTCTGTTCATGGAGTGACCATCTTGAATATTCAATTTTAAGATCGGTAGTATCTGACCAGTGGTAGAAGCTTTTGCTTGCCATTTAGAAAGACTGTGAGTGGTTTTGGACGTTTTGTTTTAGGATGAAGGGTTTTTTAAAAATGAAGTCTTGATGTTTTCAAGTAGACTAATGTTGGTGCACTTGTGTCTGTACTTTGTCTGTATTCGGTCACGATGTAAACGATGTCCTTGTTAGTCATGTAAGTTTGACCAAGTCAACCATCCTCCTGGTTTGACTTGGCCAAACAGTTAGAAAATGGTTGTAAAATGTTCTGTGTCGAAGGTTGGGCTTTCGAAGGATTGTTTCTATCCTTCGATAAGCTCGAAAGATATCCCACGAAGGATACTGATGGACTTCGAAGGATATGCCATCCTTCGAAGTGTTTGTGGATCCTTCGATGGCTTCATGATCGACAGATCATCTTTCGGGCAGTCCACATGATCCTTCGACCATACAACCTGTGCTGGGTATATATATACCCATGCAGTGTGTGTTCGAGGCAGAGAGACAGATACAAGAGACAGAAAGATACACTCGAGAGATAGTGAGAGCATTCTGTCAAGAACACACACACACTTAGAGAGTTTGCAAAACTGATTTGTAAACCTTGTGCTTGTAACCGGAACCTTTCATACGTATTAATACAGTGGTGTTATGTAACAACTGTGCTTGTAATCACTATGAACAGTTCTGTTATCAATAAAATAATGTTATTTGATCCCAATGTTTGTTTTGTTATGTTATACATTTTTCATGTTTTGACTTTTATCCAATTTCAAACTCTACATCGCTTTCTGGAGAATTATACGCAAACTAGTGCGTAAACGTACTCAGTTTAATGCGAGAAATACTCCGGAACATCAACATATACTCAACATACCTTAAATAACCTATACATAACTTAGAAATAAGTTTTGAAGGCTTTGGTATGGCAAAAATAAGTTAATTCGCTTACAGGGACTAAATATGACAAACTGCGAAAGTATGTCAATTTGAACTGTAACGAACATTCCGGAACATGACCATAAGTTAAACACACCTTAAATATCCTTTACATAGCTTAGAAATAGGCTTTGAGGGGTTTGGTGTGCTAAAATAAACTTTTGGGACATTCAGGGACTAAAAGTGTCAAAAAGTGCACAAGTTTGCATTTTCGCGCATAACTTACGTTCTGAATACATCTGGACATCCAAAAATTTATATAAGCATGACTACATTATATTTAAGTGTTCGCCTTAAGAAAAATCCATTCGTTTCGTCATTTGGATCGTTTTTCGCGCTTATGCGCATTCCGTCGTAATTAAGCGAACATCGCGTTCGTACGACCAAACGAACCATCATCCGACATATTTTTGAACATGTTTCATGTCCACAATGTTTAGGCAACATTTTAGGGCCTTAAAGTCGGCTTTACGGGCCTTAGAAGTGTCGGAAATAGCCTTAAACACGTGCAGGGACTGAAACTGTCATTTTTCAAACATATGTGCAGATCAGAAGGGCCATGCGGCCCGCATTGTCTTTGGCTGATCCTGAAGCGGGCCGCTTCCCACTATCAGACCAGATTAAATGTATTAAACAGCTGGTTGCAGCTGTTTTGCACTTCTAATCCCACTTCCACATGTCAATTCCTTATGGTGGTGAGCATTTTGAGGCACCATAACATTCCGACAAGTGTACGGCCTTGATCGTGCCCCCTTTTCCAAGAAACGATCCTAACGGCTCTACCTTTTCTATAAATACCCACCCCCCATTTGTTCAAAACCCACAAATCTGATCAAGAAAGCTCTAAGTTGGAACCTTCGTTTCATACCTGAGCTATTTCGATCTGGGTTAGCATTCGGGGACCCTTCGTAAGTATTTCTTTCGTTCTTTTCCTTATTTTTACTGCTTTTCGAGTCAGAAAGTCAAACTTTGTTTGACTTTCAGCATTGACCAGTAATGGTCAATGCGAAGTTCGTTTGAACTTCGCAACGTGATTGTAATCACGATGGTTATAGTCCCTTGGGACTATGCCTACTGATTACCACGTTGTCTAGGGTCGTAGGGTAAGCGATCTAATAAATCGCTTATACCTCGAACCCGACCCAGTTTGGTCGATCATTAGGATCCGACCAAACACATTAGGTGACCATAGTGTAGGGAATAACCTTCCGAGGTTATACCTTATGGTCACGACGTTTAAGTAGTTGTATGATAGGTAGTTTATATGCCTTAGGTAAATTACCAGAATACCCTTTTCATACATAATTGGTAATTTAGCATATGTAACCTAAACTTTTGTCACGTAACTGATTATGTAACATGTTTAGGCATATAATACTTGTCATAGGACTAGTTAGGCGGTCCAAACGCGTTTCACGCGCACGACGCGTTAAAGTAGCATAAGCTTCCTAAACGGGTCGTAATGGGTCGTAAACAATTATGTTAAGTTTCATTTAGCATGTAGGCTTTGTTAAACCAAATGACACGAGTCTCTACACTCGTTTGGTTTACGAAACCTCATTCTATCCAGTCTTCCGAGTTAGGTCCGGTTTATTAACATAGTTACCTATATTAGGTGCCGTTTGATTCCGAGATCTATAGCATTACCTGGTGGTTATCTTTATACAACTGAGCAATCTCAAGTGAGTACATAGACCCCTCTTTTACTGTTTTCCAAACTGTTTTGGGGTGGAACACATGTGCCTACTTATTACTTTCATGCTTTCCTGTTTTCACATCATATACATGCTATGTTCGTTAGTACATTATAGTACATGATTTCATTACATCTTATGCTAGGTGTGCCCATTGTGTGCATTACTTAGTACATTGTTTTACATGACATTTCATGCTAGGTGTGCCCATTGTGTGCATTACTTAGTACATTGTTTTACATGACATTTCATGCTAGGTGTGCCCATTGTGTGCATTACTTAGTACATCGTTTTACATGACATTTCATGCTAGGTGTGCCCATTGTGTGCATTACTTAGTACATCGTTTTACATGACATTTCACGCTATGTATGTTCATTTGATTACATACTTAGTGCATTGTTTTCTCATGCTCACATTTTGTTATGACATTTGGTTTGTTTACATGGGACAATATATCCATTAACATTAGCTACGCCGTTCGTTAGTAGGTAGTGGTACCATAGGAATTGACAACTCCCGTTCCGGACATCCCAGGGTAAGGGGACAGAAAGGAATGACCGAATTCGTTGACATTAAGACAGATAGACCTTTAATTTGTTTAAAGGGTTTTATCACCACAGTCGCCAGGCTTGGATGTATGCATATTCACAATACCACATAAATGTTCATATTAAATAGTTGCATGCATTTACACAAAACATAGCTTTGATTTAAACCAAGTTTTACTTCAATACTTTGTTTTCGTGCATATGGTTTAGTTGAGACATTTCGCTTGCCATACATGACATTTTGACATAGACATTTGACATGGATATTTGACATAGACATTTGACATGATTTACATCTTGACATAAACACTTTGACATATTATTCAATACAATTGACAATTGGGTTAAACATAGACTTCTTACATTGTTTGGTTTGGTTTGATTAAGTGATTAAGTAACGATGCGTGTGTAATATGATACAAGCATGGTGGATACGCCGCTGGTACTTCCTATATATAAGTGTTTGTATAGTATTACATGGCGTAACGTTATTTGAATCATTTCAGTTTGAGACATAGAACATTTTATACAAATAACATACTTTTCACAAGACATTGATTTACAAACAACTTACCTTATACAAACACATCATTTTTACATGGTCATTTATTTAACCTGACATTTACTTATACATATCATCTGATCTTATTGTTTTCAAATGATTTACAAGACAAAGCAAATAACAAGGTTCATGACTAAACATTTTCTCAAACATAAGTCATGAATCTTATTTTCACAAAACCTATGTATCTCACAGGCATTTTTATGCTGACGTACCTATTTTCACATGTGTTTTCAGGTGCTTTTCCATAGGATGTTGATCACGATACTAGGGCGGACCTGTGCCTTAGAAACTTTAAAAGAAGATAGACTATGTTTAATTATGTTCTGAACTCTTTAATTACCTGTTTGAAACAATGAAACACCCTTGTTTAATAAATAAAATACACTTTGTATGCCATGGTTATGAGACAATTAATTCTGTCGCGATCACTCCCCGGCGTTTCCGCCGCGGTTCGTTGTTATACGCGGTCGGGGTGTGACATGTTAATCGGTGAACTTTGTGTGTCTTGTGTTTGTGCTTGTCTCAACTCGGTTGCACTCTAGCTTGGATTCCGCACTTGCTAGTGTGTTAACTCAACAAGGATAAGGTTTAATCTCACCTCCGAGAGGGACCTACAAGTGGTATCAGAGCCTTGGCTCTTCTCCTTGTTAAAACCGAGTAGTTTTCGGGCTTGTTTCAGATTTTTGAAGTTCCTTTTTTTCTGAAAAATCTGTTCAAAACTTCGAAATTTCTGTTGTTTTGCTTGAAGTTTTTATAAAAACCTTGTTGTTTATCATTTTCACATGTTAAAGAGTGGTTTTTAGTGAAGTTTCGGGAAAAAATTCGTGTTCGGAAAGTTGTCGGATTACCAGAAAATTCAAATTTTCTGGGTGTGTTCATCATATATTCTAGTGTTCTTCAAAGCTTTACACCTTTTGATCTTGTTTAATTAGTGTTGAAAGTTGTTTGTGTATTGGGAAGGGATATTTGGTTAAAATAATCAAACCAAATCTGGTTTTGGCAGAAAGTACAGTCTGATCATACTCTTTTACCGAAAGTTGACTTTACCAACCCATCACCTTTTCACCAACCTATCATATCAGCGTCATTTGTGTCAGAAGCGATCGAAGGATATCTTTCGATATCGAACGATCATCTTTCGATCAAGGAAGGCTCGATAGATAATCATCTTTCGACCCATCCTTCGAAGTTTGTGTTCTATCTTTCGAGCTCAAGGGAATCTATTCGGAGGATACATTTTCGAAAGATAAGGATCTTTCATTGTGAATCTTTCGAGATAGTTATTCGAAAGATAAGGATCTTTCATTGTGAATCTTTCGAGATAGTTATTCGAAAGATAAGGATCTTTCAAATTGTGAATCTTTCGAAGTCTTTGTTCGAAACTCAACAGTGATCTTTCGAACACTGTTGATCCTTCGAACAAGTCTTGATCTTTCGAACAAGGCTGTATCTTTCAATTCGTGTCTGTTTGAACTTAACAGTTTGTGTTTGTGTAGGTCGTCTATTAGTATTTCATCAAAATGAGTTGTACAAGTCCTTGGGACTGGAGTATTGACTCACAATCTAGTCAAGAGCTAACCTCTGCTGCAGCTTGGGCGAAAAGTATGTTTCCACCGCCATCAATCAGTCCAAGTCAATGGGCTTTGGTATCCAATCAAAGTCAAAGCATTCAAAATCTTTTGATTAGTGAAAGCGAAACGGGAAGCAACAATCGTCCACCAAAGCTGAACCATATGAATGACTTTCCATCATGGAAAAACCGTTTTCACACGTATGTTCAAGGGCAAAGTACCGATCTTTGGACATGTTTCATCAATGCATTCAATGCTAATCTTGAGGTTGTAGCGTCCACTTCAGAAGGTTATGCTAACATGCTCGAAAATGACAAGAAGGCTTATGAATTGGAGAAAAAGGCCTTTGCTACACTTACACAAGCACTCAACAAAGATATCTATCATCAGTTCTCCTACTGCAAGACCACGAAAACATTGTGGGATGCCTTAGTTGCTAGAGGTGAAGGCAATGCAGCTACTCGAAAGTCTCGTCATGATTTGTTGAAGAAAGAGTTTGAATCGTTTCAGTTTTTGGAAAACGAAACTCTAAATGATATGACCACACGGTTCTATCATTTGATTAGTGAAATGTGTGCTTATGGGGTTGTATCTACTCAACAAGACATGGTGAATAGGTTTGCTGACGCATTACCTCCAAAATGGAGTTCGTTTATTGAGCTGTTGAAGCATACTGGAACTCTAGACACGGTTAACATCTATGAGTTTATTCAGAAACTGGAACATAAAAATGATGAAGAAATCAGGAAAGCAAAGCGAGCTCCCGCTCCTCAGAATACAGAAATGTACCTTCCGGGCTTCGATGTTTTGGCAAGATCCGCTGCAGCTCAGCAACCTAAACTGCAAACTGCATTTGTGTCCAACACAAGTTCTCTTCCGTTTCCTCAATCAACTGCTGCTCCGGCTTTTGATCCGAGGTCTTACATTCCCGTCCCAACACAGCCACAAGTCCAACCACCGCAACAACAACAACAGGCTCATTATACAAACAATCCTCAACCTCAACCTCAAAACCCTAACACAATCCGAGTCGATAATTCAAATCTTTCACACATCAGCATTGAAGTTGCTAAGGAGCATATGGAAATTATCAATACAATGGTCAGTGCTTACTGTGGTTTGGTAGCAGGTCAGCTTGGAAACATCAACATGACCGATGAAGATTATCAACAGATCGACAAGGAAGAAATGGAGTTAATGGATATCAAATGGGCTTTTGCTAGTGCAGTAAGAAGGGCAAAAGATTTCATGGCTCGAACTGGAAGAACTTCGTTGGAAGGAAAGAAAGATACAAAGTATGGGTTTGATATCAACGCCGTTACATGCTACAATTGTGGTAATAAAGGGCACTTCAAACGTGAGTGCACTCGACCAACAAAACAAGGCAATCACAACCCTTTCAGAAACCAGACAAGTACTGCAAATGTGAATGCCCAGCAAGAAAACCGTGAAAGGAGGATTGTGGGAGTTAATAACAATCAGGCACAGCCTGGATCTTCAAATCCCAATCGGGCTTTGACTGTTCAAGCTGATGAGGGATGTGACTGGTCTGTGCAGCTTGGTGAAGGTGATCAAGGAAGTGGAACAGCTTGTTATGCAAAGATCATCAATCACATCAAGCATGTTCATAAAGAAGAGTCCTCTGAGAGTGATGACAGTTCTGGTTATTCTGGAAGTTCTGATGAAGAAGGCTCTGTTTCTGGGGATAATCAATCAGAGTCTGATGAGAAGGAGGAAGCAGGTTCTGGTGTTGAGGATTTATTGAATGAAGCTGATGAACTTATATGTCAGAAATCAATTCTGATCAAGAAGGCTGCTACTCCATCCAGGGAAATGGAAAAGTTCTTTTCTGAAGATGGATCTTTTTCTTTTCAAACTGCATTTATGACAAATGTGTCAGCCTCTTCGAGTCAGGTAAATTCTGAACCTCCTGCTCCTAGTGTTTGTGAATCATGTGCTGAAATGAAGCTTGAATTAGAAAAGCTTAATAGTCATAATCAAAATTTGGTTATTGAACTTTCCAAATGCAAAGAGGCAAATATGGCTTTAACTCGGAACGAAAAAGATTTTAAATCAGTAATTGAAACATTAAAGAAAAACGTGTCCGAAGTGAACAAAGTAGTTTACCACAAGCAAGTAAGTATAAATGAATACATCAACAGTGTGGAAGAAACTAAGAAGCAATTAGCCATTGCCCAATGCGAGCATGATGCGATCAAACAAAAATTGGAGAGTTATTCTAACTCCCAATTTGTGCTTGATCACATTATCGATGTTCAACAACTGAAGGGAAATCAGAAAGGCATAGGGTATAAGAAATGTCTGCCTCCTTTGATGAATAACTATACCAAGATGCCTGATGAGGAGGAAATGCCTCGGTATGAACCCAGTGTGCCTCTTGATGTTGAGGAATTTGCTACTGGCCTAGGGTTCAAACCGGACAATTCTTTAAACACATCCTCTAAGCAACAAGAAACTTCATCATCCATGAAGCAAAGTCCTCCAGTTATCGAGGACTATGAGACATCGGATGATGAATCAGAAGTGGATGTAAGTGATCAGGATAAATCACTTAACAAGATGAAAGGAGTAGTTATTCCACGAGAGAATCACATTCTTTGTGATCCTGATACTCCTGATGTCTCCTCTGTTAAGAAACAAGTGATTGATTCTGTCAAAGTTGATAAGACATGTGTGTCTACTGTTAAAAGCAGTAATGTGTTGTATACATTGGTTGGAGATGATAAAATCTACTCAGATCACGATTTCCCAATTAAGAATGTAAATCAATCTTTG
This sequence comes from Helianthus tuberosus, assembly GCA_030545235.1. Taxonomy (NCBI): domain Eukaryota; kingdom Viridiplantae; phylum Streptophyta; class Magnoliopsida; order Asterales; family Asteraceae; genus Helianthus; species Helianthus tuberosus. The sequence continues at coordinate 191,410,796 of CM060405.1, forward strand.
ATTGATAAAGTCTTTGAAGACAACACAAACAAATTTTTGGGAAAAACTCTTCCGGGAATTGTTGTAACACAATGTGATCCAATTCCTAAGGCTGAGATTAGAAAACAGTTTGGTAATCAAAAATCTTCAACCACTCAACAACCTAGTGCTTCTAATGGTAAACAACCAGTCAAACGAGCTCAAAAGCATAAAGTCTCTCAGATGAAGTCTGAACCAAAAGGGGCTCGATTTCAAAAGAAAGCAAAAGATGTCAAGTTCGTGACATCCAAGGGTACTGATAAGATTGAAACTTTTGAGAACAAATCTAACACTGATTTTGTAAAACAAGTCACAATCTTAAAACGTAACAGTGATAACAATTACACTCAACATACAAACGGATGTGATGAAAAGGCTAGTACCTCTGGTTCCACGAGCTCGACATCCCATGGTCAATCAAATTCTCCCAAATTTGTTGAAAGGAGAACATGTTTTAAATGTGGGGAATTTGGGCATATCATTAAAAATTGCCCAAACGTTCCAAAAGAAAAGTTTGTTCAGAAATCTTCACCTGAAAAAGCTCACCCTCAACGTCGGTCAGTTTCACCTAAACATGATAAACGAACAGTAAAAGAACAAGAAACTAAACAGCGACGTAAGAACATGAAAACTGTTGAAAAAGCTTTAAAACCGGAAGTTAAAACAGTAAAAAAGGAACCAAGTGTGTCACAGCCGTTAAAGCCAGAATCGTCAAAAACAATTTATAACACTCAATCTGGTAGGCAAAAAGAAACTTGGAGATCTAAAAAGGGTGATAGTTCAGGGGGAGTTAATGTGTTTGAAAACCATCAACAGATCGAGATCACGTTTCGTGATGCTCAGGGACGACCCAAGACCACTAAGGCTTGGGTCCCCATCCTAAACTGATGTTTTTAAATGACATGTGCAGGGTGTTCCAGGAGGAACTATTAATAGTCACTGGATTGTTGATAGTGGAGCATCCAGGCACATGACTGGCGACTTACGACTCTTATACGACGTGAGATATATTAGAGGAGGGTATGTCGCATTTGCGGGAGACAAAGGCGGATTCATCACTGGAGAGGGAAGTATCTCAAATGGTATTGTGTGCTTCGATAAGATCAATTATGTTAAGCAAATTGATCATAATCTTCTCAGTGTGTCGCAAATCTGCGATAAAAAGTTCTCAGTGCATTTTGATGGTGCCGGCTGCTATGTGCTGAAATCTGGATTCAAAATTCCACAAGAATGGATTCTCTTATCGGCTCCGAGAGTTAATGATCTTTATATTCTCGACATGAGCCAAGCGATAACAACATCTGCACAAGTCACTTGCTTTGTCTCGAAAGCCACAGAAAAGGAGTCTATATCCTGGCACAGAAGAATGGGACACATTCACTTGAGAAAGATGAACCATTTGGTGAAAAATAATCTTGTGAATGGTGTGCATGTGAGAAGTTTTCATTTACAAGATATTTGTGTCTCGTGCCAAAAGGGGAAGCAAACAAAGAAGTCTCACCCTTTGAAGAAAATCAACACTGTCAGCATACCTCTTGAACGTCTTCATATGGATCTTTTTGGACCTATGAAGCACAAGACAACATTCGGAGATGCTTATTGTCTAGTTGTTACTGATGATTATTCTAGATTTTCTTGGGTATCCTTCATGGCACACAAGAGTGAAACTCCTGGCATCCTCAAGGATCTTCTTACAATGTTGGAGAATCTCTATTCGTTGAAAGTGAAGAGGATCCGAAGCGACAATGGAACCGAATTCAAGAATCAAGTTATGGATGAGTTTTGTACTTCTAAAGGCATTCTTCATGAGTACAGTTCTCGTTATACTCCACAACAAAATGGTGTCGCGGAGAGGAAGAATCGGACGGTTATCGAAACTGCAAGAACAATGTTAGTAGAGTCGGAACTCCCTATTCAATTCTGGGGGGAGGCTGTATCGGCTGCATGCTACACGTTAAACAGAGTTCTTACAGTAAAGAGACTTGGCAAAACTTGCTTCGAACTCCTTCAGAAAAGAAAACCGGATCTTTCTTACCTAGAACCATTTGGTGCTCCATGTACTATGATTGAGCCGGATGGAAAGTTTGGAGCTAGAGCTATCGAGGGTTTCTTCCTTGGATATGATACTCCGAATTTTCGTGTTTGGAATCTGGCTACCAGAAAGATTGAGCTATGGAGTGAAGTGAGGGTTCAAAGGTACACGAGTCCTGTTAGGGCTCCGGGTGATCCGTGGATGTTCGATTATGATGGACTATTTGACTCCTTCAATCTGCCAACCTTTGACGAAGAATCAGCAGCGGCTAGAATGTTGTTTGAATGTGACAACGCTGCTGACTCGCCTTTGGTTAGACCTATTGTTGTTGACCCACAAGCTTCTTCGTCTGTCAACAATATGGTTCAAAATGAGGTTTATGAAGATGCTGCTGATTATAATGAATCTTCTAAAGATGATGAATTTCATGATGCAGCTGAAGGATCTTCGGCTCAAGATGCTCCTGTTCAAGGTGCCTCTGTTGATACACCTCATATGCAGAATGTAGACACTGCTGAAGGGAATGCATCCACCTCTACACACATTCCTGGTGTGGAGTTGGTTATTGATCTTAATCTTAACAATTTGGGTATCAATGCATGTGTGTCAGAAAATCCTGAAATGAGGATTCACGATACCCACCCCCAGCAGAATATTATAGGAGATGTCCATCGCGGTGTGCAGACGCGTAATCAGCTGAGAAACAACCGGAATGCTGGTTTGTATTCAGCTATAAGAGAATCTGGTCTTCAGAATGACTGGTCCTTCGCGTGTTACGTGTCACAAGAAGAACCAAAACCGTGGAAAGAAGCGTTGAAAGACAATGCTTGGGTTGAAGCCATGCAGGAAGAATTGCAGCAATTTCAAAAGCTTGGTGTTTGGAAGCTTGTTGAAAGACCTGAGAACTACAAGAAAATTGGCACTCGATGGGTTTTCAAATGCAAGAAAGACGACCGTGGAGTGGTTATTCGGAACAAAGCACGTTTAGTCGTTCAAGGTTTTCGTCAGATAGAAGGAATCGACTACAACGAAGTCTATGCACCTGTTGCACGTCTGGAAGCAATTCGGATCTTTCTGGCTTATGCCTCATTCAAAGGATTCAAGGTTTATCAGATGGACGTGAAAAGTGCATTCTTACATGGTGTGGTTGAAGAAGAGGTGTACGTCGAACAGCCCCCAGGTTTTGAAGATCCTATCCATCCCGATCGGGTTTGGTTGCTCAACAAAGCTCTCTATGGTCTTCATCAAGCACCGCGAGCTTGGTATGCAACCTTATCTACCTATCTGCTGGAGAACGGTTTTCGAAGAGGTCTTATCGACTGTACTCTTTTCATCAAAGAACAAGATGGAGATCTTCTTCTGGTACAGGTATACGTTGATGATATTATTTTTGGTTCTACTAATGATGTCTTGTGTAGGAATTTCGAGCGCATTATGCAGGATAAATTCGAGATGAGTGCTATGGGGGAAATGACCTTCTTCTTGGGCCTACAAGTGCAACAAACTGAGTCTGGGATATTCATCCATCAGACTAAATATGTTGGTGACATCTTGAGCCGGTTCCAGATGTCTGATGCAACGCCCATTGGTACCCCACTGCCACAAAATCATGGAATTACTCCAGACTTGAAGGGTGAAGCTGTTAGCCCCTCATACTATCGCGCAATGATCGGATCTCTTATGTACCTCACAGCATCAAGGCCAGACATAATGTACCCAACGTGCCTGCTTGCCAGATATCAAGTCAACCCGAAGGCCTCACATCTTGCAGCTGTAAAAAGGATTTTTCGTTATTTGAAGGGTTACCCTGACACCGGTCTATGGTACCCTAGGGATAATAACTTTGACTTGATCGCATTCAGTGATTCTGATCATGGCGGATGCAAAATCGACGGCAAATCCACAACGGCTGGATGTCAGTTTTTAGGAAATCGCCTAGTCACATGGCAGTGCAAGAAGCAGACGTGCGTCGCTACATCAACATGCGAAGCTGAATACATTGCTGCCTCAAGTTGTTGCTCCCAAGTTCTTTGGATCCAACAACAATTACGCGACTACGGTTTTGAATTCCTAACTACTCCTATTTACGTTGATAATTCTGCTGCATTACAGATCACTAGAAATCCTGTGCAGCACTCAAAGACCAAACACATCGAAATCAAATATCACTTCATACGTGATTGCTTTGAGAAAAGGCTAATCGATGTTGTTAAGGTCCACACCGATGACCAACGTGCCGACCTTTTTACCAAAGCATTTGACAAATCAAGATTTGACTTTTTATTATTGGTAAACGGCATTAAGGTCAAGCAAGAGTAAATCAACATCGGAAAATCATTTTTGTAAATACCTTTGTGTTTTAAATTTTATCTTAGTTTGTTGATTTTAGGGGGAGTAAATCCAAATTTGAAAAATTCAAAAACATCGAAAAACTTCAAAAGCACAAAAACATTGAAAAACAAAAATGAGTTTCCTGGCGAGCAAAAGAGAAAATGATAGTACATCAGTGGTCTGTCTAAACCTCTTTAAACCTTAAATGAAAAACGATAAGCAGCTCTATATAAGATGTATCGGTAGGCTCACAATCATTTTAAAGTGTGCAGGGTGATATAAACTTAAATCGACTGAAGACCAGGTGGGAACCATTCATTGGCATATGGTCTTAGTACCGAAATTTCGTTTGAGAGATTGCCGAGGTTCTGAGATATTCGGTCTTTATGCTGCTTATCATCTGGGTATCATGGTTGTATCTTTTACCGAAAAATAACGGGGACGCAAGTCTAGATCTTCCATGATACCATACATACGTGTACATATTTCATACTGCATTCGACCTCAATAAGTGATCAACAATCACATGTCCCTTAAAATAAGTGATAATTTATCACATTTATCCGGGAGTCAAGTTCGTCTCTCTGCTGTACGAAAGTACTGACCTGCTCACGGACTTGCTCCTGTGCCCTCATGCATCGAAAATCAAGTTCCTCATCAATAAGTGATTATATCACATAGGGCTTGTTTTCAAAACAAAATAAGTGAGAATCTCACATCATATACGGTCAAACAGATGATAATCGGTATACTCACCGGTAAGATGAACCCTCGTGCATACCTTGATACGGGAATGTGTCGTGATGTGGATGAACACCGGTCGGTAAGTATAAATCATACCTTAACGTATCCCCTCGCCATGATTACATCTGATAAGTTGAGCTTATGTGGACAACAATACCGATAATTGTTATAGGATGCTTATCTTAATGTTAACTAATAGAACAACAAGAGCGTTTTGGCATGACCGTACACTGATATGATTCTCTTACCCTCGAAACTCGCAAAAAGCATGTTTGTATATATTTATTTACTGCTTAACTTTTATTGTTTTATTTTTAAACAGTTTCGTCGTTTGGTGCATATCAGCACGACATTAGCGGTGATGTCGTTTGATAACACTCAAAGGATATTAAAATTGTTGTCTTTTAATTTATTCAAAAATACCAAAAAGATTTTAGGTGTGTTTTAATATAAACTTTATAAAAGCCAAAAAGATTTTACTTCTTCTTTATTTTCGATCGTACGATGTTGGAGCTCGAATCTTCGTTACCTGAAACCTGACTGAAAACCGAATTGACTAAATCTTCATAAATGGTCGTAATTTGCAAGTCTTTGAAAGTTAAATCTAAAATTGACAAATTTATTAAACTTTCAAACTGTCGGACGGTGTTTGATTGTGACATGGTCATTCGTGTGTCATTTGTTTATACTAACTATTCCAAGCAGTTGTTCTCATTATGCGTTTAGATTTCTTGCATGTGCAGATTCTAAAGGCAAGGAGAACATAGTCGATGACAAGCTTCGGAATGAAGACACAACGTGAAGGCGCTCAGAAGATGAAGATGATCGAGTTGCCGCTGACCATCAGGAACACCACAAGGATCTCACTTCATAAAGATCAAGTCTTTCACGAGCATAACTCAAGGAGGAGCCTATGCCAAGGGGGAGTTTGTCAACACACTTCCTACATGATACGGGTAGTTTGTTGATACACTCTCTGCTTTCAAGACGTGAAGACTTTGAAGATCCTCCGACATTGAAGACTTGAAAGGACATCAGAGTCTTGAAGACACGTAGATCAAAGATAATCAAGATCGAGACAAAGCTACAGCCAAGGGGGAGTTTGTTGGTGCACTTGTGTCTGTACTTTGTCTGTATTCGGTCACGATGTAAACGATGTCCTTGTTAGTCATGTAAGTTTGACCAAGTCAACCATCCTCCTGGTTTGACTTGGCCAAACAGTTAGAAAATGGTTGTAAAATGTTCTGTGTCGAAGGTTGGGCTTTCGAAGGATTGTTTCTATCCTTCGATAAGCTCGAAAGATATCCCACGAAGGATACTGATGGACTTCGAAGGATATGCCATCCTTCGAAGTGTTTGTGGATCCTTCGATGGCTTCATGATCGACAGATCATCTTTCGGGCAGTCCACATGATCCTTCGACCATACAACCTGTGCTGGGTATATATATACCCATGCAGTGTGTGTTCGAGGCAGAGAGACAGATACAAGAGACAGAAAGATACACTCGAGAGATAGTGAGAGCATTCTGTCAAGAACACACACACACTTAGAGAGTTTGCAAAACTGATTTGTAAACCTTGTGCTTGTAACCGGAACCTTTCATACGTATTAATACAGTGGTGTTAATCGGTGAACTTTGTGTGTCTTGTGTTTGTGCTTGTCTCAACTCGGTTGCACTCTAGCTTGGATTCCGCACTTGCTAGTGTGTTAACTCAACAAGGATAAGGTTTAATCTCACCTCCGAGAGGGACCTACAATAATCATGATCCTTTATAGTGTTTGAAATATTTGATAGGGTAAACGAAGAGACGTCTGCTAATAAAGATCAACTTTTTTGAAAGTTTAAATTTTGTTCTTTGGTTTTCTAGATATTTAATTTTGCTTGGTTTGCCATTAAAATTGATTTTTCAAAGGTTTTACATTAAAATGTTTGATAAGGTAAATGAAGAGACATGTTGGCCATATACACGTTTTTCATTATTAAATCATTAAATGTATCAGGTTTTTAAATATAAATTTTTATTTAATGGTTGCATTTAAATCTGACCTTTGGGCTGTTACATATCCTATATAATACCATTGCAAATTCAAATGTTGTTTCATCATACCCAGATTCATTCAGTGAAATAGAAGAACAACTGTTATTGTTTTGATTTAGTTGTTATAAATACATTAAAATGGAGTCACATACTTCTGCACAATCTGAGGATTTCAAGCAACGCTTTATTAAACAAATCGAAGAGCAAGTTTTTGCTGATAGGTGTACTCTTCAAGAGTTGAAGAGATGTTTAACGGACTGCAACTTGGTCTGCTGACAAGAGACCAAGTTTCGAGAGACCTGAGGGCGATGCCGACTACTTCCGTTCGTGACCTGTGTGTTGAGAGTAATATAGAGTGTGGAGACAGAGACCTGGACTTCATGAGAAAGATCAATGACATACATCGAGAAGTTCAGTCCTCCATGGAGTTGAAGTTAAAGATTCTTGATTCTTGCTATTAGAGTTTAAGTGTCTGATTAGTTTTCTTTTTTATATATAATTGTTACTTTTTTTAATAATTTTATACTTTAATCGTATTAATTTTTTTTATGACATTTTATTTTTGCTTCTGTTTCATTATAATTTTAGGTATGGTTATAGGCTCACAAATCTTTTTGGGTTTTGTTTTAAATGCTGAATTTTTGTTTTGTTATAGGTTCTTCACTCGGAAACAATTTTTTTTTTGGTTTTGTTTTAAACGATGCAAGTAAAACTTTAAAGCAGGTATGATATCAAACCCATTTTCCTCGATTGTTAAACAGCGAACTAAAACCCTAAACCTCCAATCACTTTATAGTACAAGACGAAATTAAAAATCCAGATAACAAACACAGTAGAAAGTAGAGATTTTTGTTTTAAGTATCCAGAACTTAAGTAAAGTATGAAGAATTTACCGGATAATCAGATCGAGAAACAATCAGTGAAGGCTTGCACAGATCCAACAGTGACATGGTCACCTTCTTTCACTCCGAAACAATGCGCTTCTCATAACTGCATACAACACATAAATGGCGCTTATCATAACTGCATACAACACATAAATCTTGCAAATTGGATTAATTATGGAAAAGAACACTGGTAAATTGCAGCAAAGGATTTTGACTCTCTGAATCTAACCGCTGATACTTCTTCACATAATGGAGGTAATCCCGACGAACAATATTGGTCCTAACCATTTTCACACTGTGGCAACTACCAGCAAGAATACGACCTCTAATGGAGATATCACCAATGAAAGAACACTTCTACTTGACTTTCTAAAATAAATAACATTCATTTCACAGTAATATGAAACAGATTAACAATCTTTGTTCAAAATAAGTGGGAAAAAACAACAACAACAATGGATGGATCATGGATGAATCGATATTGACCTAAAATCAAGATTGAACACAGTGTACAAAAACATAATGAACATCAATAAAGATATTTGTATTTTAAAAAATAGAAAAAACAAAAACCACCCAAAACCTAAAATCGAACTTGAAACATGAAACAGATTAACAATCTTTGTTCAAAATAAGTTACAAATTACGAAAATCCGAGACAGAAAGTTACCATCAATACAATCCATCTGTGAAGTTCAATGACGACGAAAAAGTAAACATGTTTCCAGAAAATAATGTCGCGGCAGCCGGTTCCTCCACCGCCTCCACGCCGTAAAAATGGTTGTTTTCACCGAAGATTATATAGATACCCACATATGAACCCTAGAAGTTCAAACCTGTGTTAAAAAACAAACTCAGAAAGGAAGATCAAATATAAGAGGATGATTTCTAACTTTAAATCTGTCATGATTTGTGAAGGAGGCAACATGAACTACCGATTTGAGAAAGTTTCAGCATGCCGATTTGAATCTGAAATGATTTGTCATTGGTTTTTTAATGAGAGAGAGATAGAGAAGAAAAGAGGGCGGTTTAATTTCCTGGCATTTATTGAGCCCCTTCTCTATTTTGAATTTCAAATTTCAAAATTCAAATTATATCTATATAATATAATATCAAAGTTGTGTTCTGCACAAAACAATATATGTAAATATGCACACATATACTTTCAAAATATATATAATATAACCCTGAATATAGTAAAGGTTAATGTAACAACTCTCAACAAAAGTCATATTTATTAAATTAATTTGTCCAATAGGAAACCCTAATTGAGATACCCAAGTGATTCTGCACAAACCCTAAAATTTTTAGAACAATCAGAATCAGGATCAGGGCCCCTAAAACTCAGGGGGGGGTAAACCCTAGTTACGATTATCTAAATTATGTGCTGTCAAATTCGAATTTTTCAATTTCATCAACTCAGCAGGCCTAGTCCCACACGTGGCAACCCTATGACCATTAGGTGTCCCTTACGGACCGTAAGGGATAAGTCTTACGGTCCGTAAGCAATGTCAAATTTTGGCTATAAATAGCAGACATTGGCACTTGATATTCTGCGTACGTTCGACGAAGAAATTCGTTTTAGGCACCGAGTTACGTTTTGTTTACCACAATTAACACACACGGATCACTAATCGACGCCGCAATACAGGGTAATAACTCGATCGCTGCTACGATTCAATGTCCGATCGATTAAACTATCCAATGGATGTTTAAGTGCTGCCCACATTAGGGTTTATGCTTTGTCATTCGTCGTTAATTCGATGGATGTTTAAGTATCGCACTTTGTCATTCGTTGTGAGGGTTGATCTCGTGAGTTATCGTAAATGCTGAATTGATTACTAACCCAGAATTGTGTGCCTGTTATTAAATTTAGGTTAAAAGGCTAATCAGTAGGCTAGACTCTGCTCAAAATTAAATCTGCAATGTGAGTCATTCTCTTTTTATCAACTATTTTACAATACCTCAAATTATTTTCAAAAAGTTATAATTACAGGGACTAAGTCGTGGATATCTTGAATCACTGGCTAGTGGGGTATTGTGCACATTACTAATTTTCTCCCAGTTAGGTTCATTGACCTACTAGGGATAATCATCACTATTTAGGTTCATTGACCTAATAGTGGTATGACCATCGTCACCATTGTGACATGTCACCATTGTGACACAGCGCCAGATAAAAATAAGATAGAAGCCATTGTAATCGCTCTTATGCTGTAATTAATAACTAAGCATCATTTTATGTAAATAGAATGATTCACTCAGTATTTCCCGTTGACAAAACATTTTTCAAACATGTTTCAGGTGATCTGTTATGATCCAGGAAAAGTACCGTGAAGCACTACAAGCTTAAGAAAGTGGCTCAGTATAAAATAAAGAAACATGTTTTGTAAAATAAAAGATTTCTTCGTGAAATCATATGATTGTAAATTACCGGGGTTTTATCCCGAGTTGTGAAATAAAATAATCGGGAAATATTTCAGTTTTAAAAAGATCCTGATAATAAACTTCCGCTGTTAAACTTAATTAATTAAATACCACGGGATTTCTGTTCTGCGGCTCCTGAAACGGGTCAAACCGGGTCGGGGGCCGTGACAGTTAAATCCAACATTTTATGTAAATTCAGCAACAACATATCTACGATAACATATTTATGTAAATCCAACATTTTACATGTATTCAAGTTATGATGGTCCTACTACAACAAAAGCTTTCAAACGGTTCAGGTCACGTATCCTGTTCTTCAAATCAATTCTTAGCGAATCAGATCAGCAAATCTAATTCTCTTATTCCAACCATAAGTCACTAACCCTAACCTAACACATAACACATTTTCTGACATCTAATCCAAAAAAATGATAATCGAAAACCTAAACTAACAATAAACAACTTATTCACACATTAACACAAACAAATCAAATGTCTTAACAAAAAAAATGAAAAGATCAAAAAAGCTTAGAATGATGTTGTACAAACTTGATTTGTGGAATTTTGTTGATCACTTGTGCTGCTCCCATATCCAATGTCTACCAATACAAAAGGATTTCGAAAAGGTGAAAACCAAAAGAACTATTAAAAAAGCATCAAAACTAACATAATCGAGTGATATGAATCCCCTTCGTCTCCGACCATTGTCTTCCATACTTCGATCAAAAAGAAACAGACTTTGTTAGTTACAGTTGATTCTTTGTTAGTTATGTAATGATTCAACTATAAAAAAATTATCCTTTTTGTAATCATTCAGACTGACCTCAACTTCTCAAAAAAAATTATCCCCGTCCAAGATAGCTTGCTGATCTTGATTTCCCTTTTGATTGAACCAACCTAAGTCACTAACCCACCCTAATCGCACCACAGGTACTGAAACAATACAACAATCAAATCCGTAACACCTACAAAAAAAAACAATGAGCCTGATTGTTACAAAAACAAAACAAAATAATCAACCTTACAACAATGTTCTATCATAAAAAAGAAAATAATCAGGTAACAAAACAAAGCCTCATCAACATCAGGTAACGCTAAATCAGTGTAGTGAAAATGAAAAGGAAATAATACCTGATGAAGGAACTGGACGATCCGATTATAAACCCTTGATCAACCTAAACATAAACCACATACCAACAAACAATCACAAAACAAAACAAACCAAACCAAATTCAAGAATCAACTCTGTAAATATAATCATGTAGTGTGGATTTTACCTGGCTAAACAGTGTATCATAAAGTGCCATAAGAACGTTTTGTCGAACAGCCGCACATGCCTTACCGTCAAGCTCGGCTTGTGGTTTTTGATGATCCACAAAGCTTTAAGAAAAGAATAACTAAAAGTCATTGATATGATAACAATCTCACCACAAACAATTAATAAAATGTAAATTACAATACTTGTGAATAGTCTCCTCTAGAAGCATGATGGTGTTACCAAGTTCTCGCTCGGTTTGGCCTTTCTTTACCGCAACCATTTTTTACGCTCTTGGGCTTCAATTCAATGCTTTGCAAACACAACAGTTGAAGCCTCATCAACCTTTCTTCTATACACTTCGGCTCACTCTCTTTCTAATTCCATTAACATATTGTCTTTCTCTGCTTCATTTTCACATATGTCCATCCATATTTGCTGCACACATGCCAGAATCCAAAAGGAAGAAAACATCAAGAAAAATAGCAAAAGCTTGTCAAAGATTTCGGTTCTCAACTCGGCTTATTGAATGGGGAAAATGAAACCAAATGTTCATTTCAATTGAATGACTGTGATTTGATAACTATATAACAGTTAAAATAATTAAATGTTTTTGAACAACTCGAGTAAAAAATATAAAATTTGTTAATAAATAATCTTCAAATTTCAATCCATTGAATTGAAGTTCATGTACTGCTTGTGTGCTCCTGGCATAAAAAAACCTACATTTTTTTGCAATTTGATTCTCAAATCTCAGCGACGTAATTCAAACTTACTGACAATTACACATTCAAATCATGGACTGCAAAACAATATCACTACTATAAAATTTACATAACCAAATCAGAAGCTACCATTTATTCAAAACTACAATATTCCAACAAAAGCACAATATTCCAACAAAAGCACAAACAAAACTATTGAACCAAAAATTACATACCCTAGGCTGTATAAAATGGATAAGAAACCAAAAAATACATACCACACAGTCATCATCATCCAAGTCAACTCTCGACGACTTCAATCCACCGTTAGTCTCCTTCTCATCATCATCCGAACTTATTTCCTGCACCACTGCTTTCGGATCCATCGCAAAAGTTCATCAAATTAGGGCTAAATGTGTCGATTGATGTTTAAATTGTTGGTCAGTTGTTACTCACTCTGTTGTGGAATTCCTTTCTTTCTTCAATCGACACATTGTTTAGGAAGATTCTAGAGGAAGAACTGAAGAGGAGATAAGACGATTGTGAGGATGATGGAAGAGAAAGTTGGTTTTAGAAAGAGAATGATGGAAGAGAGAGAAGATGTTTATCTGAGATGTGGTTTTAGGTTTATGTTTAGGGCTTTCAAATTTGAAATCTTTTAAATTATCCCGCCTAAAAATACCACTATTAGTTCTATCAAAAATCAAAGACATCTTTTATAGATTATATTATAAACCGGAATTATGACATCATCATTGACATGTGGCATACCTTAGAATTTGACACGTAGGCAGTTTTAAATCAGCTCATCTTCTCTTATTATAAAAAGTATAGTTAAAATAAATAATTAGATTTATGAATTAGACATGTGAATTAGTCAAATTAAATTACAGATTCCCAGCTGAGAAGTCACTAGAAGTGAATATTTTTTTCCATCACTATATGGGTGTCATAAATGTTAAACCTAATATTAATTTGGTAATTCTGGCAACCTAAGTTTTGTAAACCAATAGTTTATGAAGCTTTAGTTAATTCTTTTTAGGTTTTGTTTGATAGCACTCATGTTACGAGGTGGACACGTGCTTCTCCTCAAAATTAAGATCAATTTAATATTCTTTTAATCCAATAATTATTGATACCATTAGCAAATTACAAGTTAATTAGTGACCTAATTAGCGGGGACCATTAAGTACTTGGATGTTATTGCAAGTCATTTTCTGACTTTCCAGGGTTTTATAAAGTAGTTATTCTAATTTGAATTAAGCATTTAAAATAACCTAACTTATACAATTCTTTCAATTATTTTACTTATGGGTTTCTGTTGCTTTTATAAGATTCGTTATTCTATATAATTTTATACTCCCAGTTGACAATTATAAGTTTTTTTTTTTTAACGGCAAATTTCTTTTATTCTATGTCGTCTATGGGACTTAAACCCAAGACCTCACTCTTCCAAAGTGTTTAAAGACTTTGTCTTTGCCAATGGACCACCACCCCATTGGTACAATTATAAGTTATTTGATATTAATATTCTGAATCTCAGCCGTTGATTTGAAGATGTCGTGAAAAATCCTAATTAATGGTAATCGATTAGGTTTAAGTGGTGGGTCTTCATAACCTATGTCGGTTGTTATAGTTTTAATTGGGTTGTATTAAACGTATTTCATCTTATCTCTTTTTTACTTGTTATATGATCTCCTTTAACTTATCAAATCAATAAGATTATACCATTTCAAACTAAAGACAACATATCTTACCGATTTAATGTTTTTCAGCGAGTTAGGTAAAAATTTAGGGGTAGGGTACGTTTAGCTAACTCAGAGATTCGGTTAAACGTATACATTCTCTTAATTTTTACTATACTCCCCTCCTCCTCCGATGTTATTAAATCATCAACTCTCGTCTTTTTACCATAAAAGACAAAAAACAACCCTTTTAGTTTTGTTGATTTAATGTTTTCATGGGGTATGATGAAAAATTAAGAGGAAAGGGTACGTTTAGTCAACCCCTTATAGACTTGCGTAACGTTGTATTTGTTGAAAGTGTAAAAGAACCGAATCCACTATAGATGGATGATGGCATAAAGATATAACTTTCGTATCTAACATTGGAGACTTTTATTTTGATATAAAAGAGCAACGTGTCTGTGTTTTAGAGGATCAAGATTTACTTAACCAACATGGTTCACAATATAGGATCTAACTCAGGTAGAGAAGTCATAAACTTCTCATATAATGCTAGCACTAGCACTGCAGCTTCTCAACAAGATCCTGATGTGATCAAGGAACAAGATCGGTTGCTACCGATCGCGAATGTAGGTCGTATCATGAAGCAAATCCTTCCCCCCAACGCCAAAATCTCAAAAGAAGCTAAAGAAACCATGCAAGAATGTGTATCAGAGTTCATTAGCTTTGTGACCGGTGAAGCATCGGATCATTGTCGTAAAGAAAAGAGAAAGACGGTCAACGGAGACGATGTGTGTTGGGCAATGTTGAATCTAGGGTTTGATGATTATGCTGAGCCATTGAAGAGGTATTTGCACAAGATTAGGGAGCTTGATAGTGAAAGGGCTAACCAAAATAAAGTGGCTAGTAGCAGTAGTAATGAACAGAAAGATCATATTCGTCATCCTCATCAAGAAACTTCATCAAATAACAGATCTGCAGGTAACCAAGATGCTCAAAAGGATACTGTTTCACCCTCCCCAAATCTTTTTAATTTCACTGTTATAGATAAAATAAATAAATATTAGTTAGGGTTCATGATGTTGTTACTTTTTTGGGTTGGAGATTCAGGGTGTTTTTAATTGGGTCAATAAAATTTTAAATACTTGTATGATAGATGATCCTGACCCTGAATAAATTTACATCTAGGGTTAGAAAATGACTCTGAAAGAATAACATATTAGGGTGTGCCTTTGTGGATCATGAAGTTTTTGTATCATATTCGAGCTTCTATCGATACCGCAAATGACATTTTCAAATTTCAACTTTTGTATGTTTAAGGTTAATTTGTACCTGTATGGTCATTTTCTTGAATGAATTGCATCAAGTTCTAGTGTGTGCTTAATCATTTGATCTTGTTAGAGCATTCCTATATGAGTGTTTTGCATAGTTGTATTTTTGTTGTTAGTTATTATTTTTTTTATTTTTATTTTTTTTGTTATGAAGTTGATCTTAATTTGGATGTGCCTTAATTTGTGGATTATAAAGTTTTTATATGTGTGATTTGTTCATATTTGTGTCAAGAACTTAACAACTAACTTAACAACTTTGAACTGGTGAACTTAGAAACACGACCAAAATAAATAAGATAAACATTTATTATGATAAACGTGAACTTATTATGTTTTAGGCGTACTATATGGGCGCACTGCATCCTCAGGTGGAGTGGTGCTCGCTCTCCCACACCCCTTATGGTCTAGTCCTACTTTTGCAGTTTCTTCATTTCAGGATGCCCATGCCAATTGATCCATCTAGCATCCCACGCCATATCAGCATAATCTCCTTCCTGCTCTGCTCCCTCCTACTTCTTGAGCTCATTCCGCCTAGCCTAAATGCCATAAAAAAGTTCATCTCCCTCGTGATAATAGGCAGAAATTATATATATTGCTAGATTGCTTGTTACATTTCATATGTTAGATTTTTTTGACCAATTTTGATGATGATAAGCACCTGAGGTCACTAAGCTAAAGGGCTATCAGCATATGTTAATTAAAAACAGAAAATCCAATAATAAAAAACAAAATACATGAGCAGGTAAAAGTAGTTTTTCATTTGATTATCTTTTATCTTTAAGTTTATTTGTTAGTAACTACTTTTTTGAATATTATGATGGTTTTTTTTTCTTTTTTCATTATTATGGTTTATCATTTGTTTATTATCTTTATCATTATTATTTTGTTATAATTTCTCTACATTAAGATATTTGATTTTCATTTACTCAATACATAGAATAGAATATAGAATCACCAATATCCTTTGGCTCTTTGTTTCGATTCTTTTGTGGTATCAACCAACGAAATAAAAGTCTGGTTATCCGGGGTAACTCAATGGCAAAAGACGACCTAATACGTCCGCGACTGTAGACAGCGTTAGGTAGTTCAAGCCCACCTTCACCAATTCTGAGGAAAACCCGTCGTCCGAAGACACACTGCAGTAAAACCCGGTTGGGATCGAATTCGAACTTGAGATCCCTGGCCACAAACTCAAATCTTAACTTTCACTCCAATACCAATTTAGCTATAGCTCATTGTTAGTCAACAATCTTTTGCAAATATATTAACCCATCCATTTAATTGGTAATTGGACAATACAAGAATGTGTGGTCATAGGTTATCTAAACAATACTCGTTAAGTATTCATCAAAATTCCTAGAAAAAATAGATTAAGATTATTTTAGTGTAATTTTGGAGTAAGATATATGCTACATTTGCCTGTTAGGCATGCGTAATAAGACTATAGGGGCGTGAAAGAGTTTGATAATGTCCCCATACGATCATTAGCGGCGACAAATGACCCTTTACCGGCTAATCTTTAGCGGCGACCCTTTACCGGCGACAGGTCGCCGCTATTACCTTTAGCGGCGCAGAATGTCGCCGCTATTGGTCCGTTTTCTTGTAGTGTACGGGCATTATAGAGACATTTTTAATAGAAGAGACATTTTTAAAACAATGCTCAATGGAGAAGAGACATTCTGATGAGGTGGCGAAAAATGCCCTTTAAGAGGCAATAACCATTACGGATAGTGTTAAAAAAAGTATTCACGTGAATTGAATCCACTATGATTAATGTAACTTGTAACATCTCTAGCCGCTAGCTTCATCTTATACTAGTGTGTGTTTTAAATATAATCACGCATTAAAAAATATAAGCCCAGCTAGATGTTAACTTAATATTGGTAATTCACTAAACCGCATTCAATAATTTAATCAACTAGACAACCAATCAACTGCTTAAATTTTAAAGGCTTGTTCTGTTGTAATGTGACAAATGAGTCTAGTTTGACATATAGAAACAACTATTTTTTTTTTTTGTGTGTGTGGTAGGATATTGTTTATAGGTACATATTTAGTACTGCAATGTTTTGGGGTTAGGGTTCTTGTGAAACCCTAGATGGCAACCGGACTTACTTTATTCATCTTTGTCATAAAAAACCCCATCTGCAAACACTTTATCCCACAAATTTAGCTTATTGGAAGCACGTTTCATAGTATTTCTGTTTTTGTATAATAATATTTTAATTTGTGTTTAAAGTGCATTTTGTCGAATTTATGGATTTGTTCTTTTAAAAAAAAAATAATAAAATCAAAACGATGGTTTGAAATAATTATTGTTGTCCAGAAAATAAGATTTACAATTAATTAATTCCAATAAAAAGTTTTAATATTCTCTAGTCTTCGATCCTTGACTTAAAAAACGTTGGAAGCTTATCAAAATGACACTCTTATATGAGAACCACAAAGGTTTTGACTATTGTTTTATATAAATCAAATGCACATTAAAAACGTTTTCATGAGTGCATAATATATGTAATGTCAATTATAAACATTTATTTTAGATTTTCCCAGTTTCTTGCATAAGATTAACAAGTTTATCATTTGTGATTTCCTGCAATATATAGATGCTGACCATTGTGATAAACTTATGCGAATTTGTTAACTGTGGATTTTAGTTTGTAACATGCATGTGGGTTTGGTCAACCGAAGGCCGACAACTCAAACGGTTGGCATGTATGTGGATCAATGTTATACGACAAAGAGTGAAAAACAGATCTTACAATTCATAAAAAATAATTTTTTTAATAAATTAGTTTTGGTTTAGATGTTATTTCACTTATTCAATTCAGTTACCTTTTCTATTTCTCATATATATTCGGGTTTATATATATGTAGGTTAATTTGACAGAAATTAACGCTTCCCACTAGCTTGCTAGAATAACTTGTTCGTAGTTACAGATTCATTTGTGATATTTATTAGGTTTCCTTCTAAATTGGTGTATATGCATTATGCCTAGTGGAGGTAGATATGATCGAGTGATTCCGATGGTGACGTGATGATAATCTAATGGTCCGTCAGTGATCCAAATTAACCGATCAAAAAAATGTTTGTATCTAAATTTAGGCTTATGTATTTAGCTTAAGATTAGAGATATCACATTTAAAATAATTAAAGAATCATGAGGAATTGAGAATTGATAGTTGTGCTGTAAGGAATAGTATAGTTAAAATTTAAAAGTATAAAAAATTCTAAAGGGAAAAAACTAGGCTGGAGATATTTGGACACCCATCGCGCCTATTTTCACACCTTTGGTGCCCTAGACGCCTCGTATAGGTCTATACGAGGCGTCTACGCACTGAATTCAAGGGGGTCTGCGAGGGTGTCAGGCACAAAGTTTAAGGAACCCTAGACGCCTCGTACAGAGCTATACGAGGCGTCTAAGATTGGGTTTTTTTTTTTTGGCTGAAATGAGAGGTGTTTTGGTGGGTTTTGGTATGGTTTTTGGATAGTTTTTGAAGATGTGTTTTTTATTGAAAATTTTTTTGTTTTTAAAAAAAGTTATGTTTTTTTTGTTTTTTACACTATAAAAAAGTTTTTGTTTTTTAAAAATGAACTATTTTAAAAATCGGCTCTTTAAATATATTATATCGATTAAATATTATAATGTTTTTTACATTTTACTTTTTTAAATATTATTCTTCCGATTAAAATTTTATCTCGTTCAAATATTCAAAACATATTTTGTTTCCGTATTATCTCAATTTAAGACAACAATCATTAAGTAACCGAATAATTGAAAACAAACATAAATATGACATAGATAAGATAACTTTGTACATCCATAACAAAAATATATAAGATAAGTTTGTACATCCATAATAAAAATAAAAACAACAACAGGTCTATGCATCCGAATCCGAATCTGGCTGCTGCGGCTGCTGCTGCTGATGTGGTGCTCGAGGTGGTGGGAGCGGTATCGCGGGTAACCCATCTCTCTCGCGTCTATCCTGCAGCTCCCGAACCACCCAACCTATCAAATCGCTGAGCCTGTCAAGCTCTGCTCGTACCTCCGGATGTATCGGCGCAGGTCCTGGGGCATGACCTGGCACCGCTGCACCGTCTACATCCTCCGGAGGCTCCTCCACAGGCACTATATCAGCAGGATCTACAGGAGGATAAACGGGCTCGAAATGCTCTGGTAGTGCCTCCTCTGTCCATATGCCCCCGGTCGCGCGGTTTTTAAACCGCGGGCCAACTGGAAACCTCTTGATTACCTTCATCCCCCACAGCGACTGCATGCCCATCCGCGTCGGCATGACTGGCGGCGTCCGTAGATGTGGGTCCTCGTGCAGCACGAGGCCAAATGAACGGGCAATGACGGTCACATACGCCCCGCCATACAAAAATCCGCGCTCCTGCCGGTGATGGGCGGAGGCGTAGTACTGGGCTAGACCGTGTGCTAGCGCGCACGGCCTCCTATACAACAAACAGTAAAGGAAAAAAAGATCTGTGGTCGTACACCACTCACGGCTGTACCCGCGCGCTGAGATAGAAGTAGCGAGCAAATGGTACAGATACCTGCAGATAGTGTTAGTGTTAGCGAAATACAGAAATAGAGATAAATAAACAATGCACATAATCACAATAATTGCCGTAATAAACATACGTACCTGTATAGTGGGTCCGCAACAAACGACACCCTCCCCTTCGACTTATCGTGCTCCCAATGATCTGGCCCCGCAATCACCTGCCAAAACCCCAGAAGAATGGGTTTTTCAACCACCACTAGCCCCGCTGTGTAAACCTCAGTCTCGATCTCCCCCTGCATGTATAAACCAGAACGCACCGCAAAGTCTGCTAGCGTCATCGTACGCAAAACGCCAGCGAGCCTGAAAGAAATCTCAGGCGGAGGGGGAGCACCTGGGTACGGCAGCGGCACTGGGACCCCAGGAGGGTGAAATGTGAATGACGAAAGGAACTCGACCAGCAGCTCCCTGTAGGTCGGCGTGTGCGCCAAATCGAAAAGTCGATGCCACGGCGAATCGAGAGGTACAAACCGACGCACTCTATCCGTCTCAGCAAGCTCCCCCATCGCATCCCAGTCGATCGATGCATGCGATCCAATGTACATCCTCCGAAGCTTCTGGCAATGGCGGGCGGCATCGGTGCCCGCGGGAAACTCTAGATACGGACAACCCTGCAGCGTATCCAGAGGCGGTCGCCGTCTCCGTCGTGGACCCTCCTGAACCGGCTGAATCTGCTGAGCCGGCTGACCCCCCTCAATCTCTATCTCAATATCATCGCCCTCCATAATCAATCTGCAAATAATAAATAATAATAATAATAATAATAATAATAATAATAATAAATAAAAATAATAATCAATAACAATAACAATAATAATAAATAATAGTAATAATAAATAATAATAATAATAATAATAATAATAAATAAAAATAATAATAAATAACAATAACAATAATAATAAATAATAGTAATAATAAATAATAATAATAATAATAATAAACAACAATAATAATAATAATAATAATAATAATAATAATAATAAATAACAATAACAATAATAATAAATAATAGTAATAATAAATAATAATAATAATAATAATAATAATAACATTAACAATAATAATAACAACATTAATAATAACAATAATAATAAAACTAATAATAATAATTAATTAAAAAAAAAAAAAAACACAGAGCCTCGTATAGCCCTCGTATAGGGCTATACTCGGCGTCCTGTTCTTCCATATTCATCTTCAACCTCAAAACTCAAACCCCCAAACCCCACAAAAATCAAATTTCAGGGCAAACCTACGGTCTAAAGGCAAAAACATGGCAAAAATACTAAACTACGGGGCGAAATACATACCGGTGATGCTTCAAATCTTTGAAAATCCGGTCGAAATACGTATCCGAGGCGTATAGAGGTGTATTCTCCGTATGTGTGTTTGTTTGGGGGTAAAAGCAGCCTCGTCTAGACCCCCCCTGTGTTATACGAGGCCTAGACGCCTCGTATAGCTCTATACGAGGCGTCTTCCTTTTTTATTAAATGACCATTTAGCCCCTGGTATGCCCCCAGTATAGGCATTATTCAGGGGCAAAATGGTAATTAACCATTCCAAAAAGATATTTCTGGAATGGTTAATTACCATTTTGCCCCTGAATAAAGCCTATACTGAGGGCTTTACAGGGGCAAAATGGTAATTTAATAAACTTTTTTTAATAATTAAAAAACAAAAAATCTCAAAAAGTTGCCGCCTCAGAAGACGACACGTATAGCTCTATACGCGGCGTCTGGGGTTTCAAAATTACCTTTAAGCCCCTGTTAATGGGCTATACTGGGGGCTTTACAGGGGCAAAATGGTAATTAACATAAAATATTTTCAAAATTCAAAATTTAAAAAAAGAATTGTTGCAGACACTGTAGACGTCTCGTATAGATCTATACGAGGCGTCCTAATTCAAAAAATTCAAATTTTGATTTTCAAATTTTCAAAATTCAAAATTTCAAAAACCCGCTCAAATAGACGTCTCGTATAGATCTATACGAGGCGTCTGTGGTTTAGGAAATGACCTTTTAGCCCCTGAAATAAGCCTAGATTGGGGGCATAACAGGGGCAGAATGGTCTTTTGGGCATACCTATACGACGCGTATAGCTCTATACGCGTCGTATATTTTTAATTTTTTTTAAAAATGATATTAAACTGTTTTAATTATTGAAAAATGATACAAATTATAAAAAAAATTATAGAAATTGTAGAAAATTATAGGAATTAATAAAAAAAATACATTCAAATTACAAAAATCATTCTTCCGTATCAATATCGATGTAATTAAGACTGGGGTTTGATCTTGGCGGAGGATTCATTATCGATGTATACCATTCTAGACGTGGCAAGTACATATCTTCCCATTGTTTCGTATGGGGTGTTCGGTTGGTCAACCATAGCCCGTGTGCTGGTGGCATTGGATAATCCCCTTCCAGCTTAACATGTATGAAGTGGTTCTCGTTTACATGTGTAAGCGTTATGAACAATGGTTGTTGATTAGCCGGAGGACTTAGTATCGGGAAGAAAGTGGAACTCGCACCCATGGTTGTCGTTAACAGGTGCACCCCGATACCGTACGTTTGTGCAATAAGAAGTCCTGCATAGGGGAAGTCCATCCAGTGATCCCCCCCACAACCGGACACTGAATCCCAAATTAGGCCTTGACGATGCGTGTAAAAATAACCTTTATCCCATGCTTCAAATATTGGGAACCAGATCGATTTGTTCTTATCCATTTCTTGAACAAGGTGCCTTCGAATGAGCCCCCATGAACTCTGTTCCATACCTAAGCCCACAGCCACAGACCGAAACCCACAATGACCGTCCGGCATCACATCTCGTATGCACGACACGTACGGATGGAACACTAGCGGAATGTCATCCTGAAACTGTTCGATGATTCCCACGTACTCGTCCCCAATGATTAACGGAAAACCGTGAGCATCTCGTGTCTCTTTCTTCTTAGAACTCTTTGAACGGCTTAGGCTCGCTTTGGGTTTTTGGGACCTTATAACCGACTGTTGAGAGGCCTGTGACGGAACGTACGAGCTGTGACGAGGTTTGTCGTACTTACTTTGTCGGGAACCTTCAAAGCACGTGTTTGCATCACCGAATGAGCTTCTCCTCAATTCTTCATCTATACGAGAGGCTTCGTCCAACCTTTGTTGTACCTGCTTTGTTGTTGGTCGGCCACGAGTATTTTGTTGGACAACCGGTGGTTTCTTGGTAGATTTCTTTGGAGTCAACACCGCTTTAATCTTTGAAATCAGGCTTTTTTGCTGAGCTGGGGGGTGCGACTCTAATTGTTGTCTAACAATATTTAGCTCTTCGACCACGTCCACGTTATCGTCTATCAATTTACAACTTTGGAAGTTAAGTCTCCGCCAGAAGACGTCCACGTCTTCGAGTTGAATCGGACGCTCTGCACGGTTAAAAACAACATTGTTTAAGTCACATGATTAACGGAAATATATCACACAAGTGTTGTACGTTTAACAATTATTACCTTCAAGCATGTACTTTTGTATCCTGCAAGCACAGGGCAACCCACAGCTGTGCCACATTTGGCAACCACATGATGAATGAAAGCGCTCCAAGACATCTAGCTTCCTAATTGACTCTCCCCTCAACAAATCAAGGGCTGTATGAGATACTTTACCAAGTAGGTGTTGAAACAACGGGTGTTTGTGGTGGGTCATTGTTTTTTCGATGCTTTCTCGAAAAGTCTTCCTTATTTCACCGAACTGTGTCTCAACTATATCATGGACACAACCAACTATACGGTCGAGCGAGCTCCTATCTTCAACGTATCTCTTTAAGTTGGCGTGTTGGCTCTCAACTCTGTTTGTGGTACGATTACCAAAGTTGCGCCTCTTATCAGTCCATGCAAAGACGAACATCTCCTTATAGTCTTTTAGCCAGTTATCGTACACGTATTTGAAGACTCCTAAAACGTAAAAATAATTTAATAAAATTTGCATATGTGAGTCGTATGTTATTATAAAAACTTACTAGAACGTTTGCACTCCACAAGTCGTTTTCGCATGTTGCGCAAGTGGTACTCGTAGATGAGTATGGATGGAGACTCAATCAATGTCCCCCAGAATGACAAAAATTTCTTCCAGTCTTTGTCTGTGAAGGCACCCTTGCAGTTCTTCATAACATTCTGTTGTATGTGCCACCTGCAAAGAAGCCTGGAGGCGTTTGGAAATACTTTAGCACACGCGCCCATAAGGGCTAGGTCTCTATCGGTTAAAATCACACGTGGCTCCATGCATTCATCCAACATTGACTTGACCCTCTGAAGCACCCACACAAAGTTATCACCCCGTTCTTTACTAACAACGGCATGCGCGATAATAAACGATTTGTTGGTAGGCGTCATACCAACAATCTGGATAAAGGGCATATTGTATATGTTTGTCTTGTACGTCGCATCGATCAGCATGACGTGGGGGAATGCACGCCACATGTCTCTCGAGTACCGATGAAGAAAGAAGATCTCTGTTACGATCTCTGTTCCGGGTTCCTCCCGTGTCTCGTAAATAAAGTCGTTGTTTATCAGCTTGTTTTCTAGTGACTGCATGGGAGTCAATCCTTGTCTTTGTTCGGCTCTAATCTTCGCCACAACGTTTTGAACGTCTTTCAGAACATGAAACCTGTCGGGGTCCTGCTTCCTTATCGTTTGAAATATTTTGCGCGACTCCATGTTTTGAGCTGTCAGCTGCTCGATCAGTTTCATTTCGCTTGGAGTAAACCTTCGCACAAACGCGTGGGCCGACAGGTCCTCACAAAGTTCGTGGTTATGTTCAATTTTTCCGTCTTTAATCTCCCAGGTTTCATACGGGTGGTTTCGCACAGCCAGCAGGTAAAACGGGCAACCGGTTTTTTTGCTTCCGGCTTTTCTAAGTGTTGCTGTAGTCTGGTGCTCACCAGCACGATCACATTCAAGCCATACCCTCCGGATTATTCCACCGGTTTTCTTTGATCGACGGGTGACAATAACGAAACCATCCGCGTTTGCTATTTCTTGAATCCAATTCTTTAGTTCATCTAAAGAGTTGAAAACCTGTAATATCGACAATAATAATAAATAATGTTAATAAATAAATAAATAATAATAATAATAATAATATTAATAATAATACTAATAATAATACTAATAATAATAATTAAATAATTAAATAATACAAAAATAGTAATTAATACCTGCTTTTTTAAGTACGGACTGTCCTGGATGGGAGGTGTCTCACCACCATATCTACCATATCCACCATAACCACCGTCTCCTCCGTATCCACTGTATCCACCATCTCCTCTGTAACCACCGTCTCCTCCGTATCCACCGTCTCCTCCGTATCCACCGTCTCCTCCGTATCCACCGTCTCCTCCGTATCCACCGTCTCCTCCGTATCCACACCCGTATCTATAATCCGGATACCCTTGTTGCGTCAGATAACTTGGTTGACAAGCATGGTATGAGTCATCTACAGGGGGTGTTTCATCAACAGGGGGATGATTGTTCAAATCTAGAAACGGTTTGTTTTGTTCTCCTTGTATACTAGACACAACCTCCTCTTGCTCATTAGAATCGGGAACGCAAGACTCCTCCAAAATAAAGAACCGTATCATCATTAGAAAATAATAAACTAAATCAAAAACTAATTAAAACATTTAAGTACCTGTACTGTTACCGGATCGCTTTCGGGCACCCAGTTCTCGCTATAATACTGCCCGAAGACATAGTTGCCGTCCCAGTATGATGACATTTCAACACTTCGGGATGATAAGAACACAAATTAAATGTCGTCCCAGAATGAAAGAAGAAGAAGAAGAAGCAGAATGAAAGAAGAACAAGCAAATGTTTTAAGGCTAACGTCGGATGCTAGGGACAAACCATACACTGTATGTTGCACTTTTTCATAAGCCATCGACGCCTCGTATAGCTCTAGACCCCTCGTATATCTTTTTGTCACCTGTCGAAGACGCCTCGTATAGGTCTATACGAGGCGTCTTATTGCCTCGTATCCATCCCTCGTACAGACCTATACTCCCCGTCTGATGTGACTGATTTGACATTGTGCTTTGTTGCAGAGATGGTCGGAAAAGTAACCCTATACGCCTCGTATAGGTCTATACGAGGCGTCCTGAAGGGTGTCAAAATAGGCATAAAGGTGTGTAAATATGTAGACCCAAAAACTAATTTCACTTCTAAATATAAAACATAGATAACACTGTTTAGATAACTTTTCTCTAAAATTTAAACACAAACTTGCAAAAAAAAAAAACCCTAAACTTAAAACAGGTTAATTTGTTAGTTAAACAAGTTGTATTCATGTTACCCGTTTAATAAACATGTTATATTGATTAACTCAAATTCTAATTATTTTAGTGTTGTGTTTGTTTTGTGGTAGGATTTGTTAGCCTTAGCTAAAACATTCTTGTCCTTTATAAGGACTTGTAATTAGGCCTGCAAAAAGAATATATCGTTGTCTCCGAAAACATGTTCCTACTAGAATCCCTATTTTTTCCCTGTAAGAAGTTTTGTTCTACAAAGGAGGCAATTTGGTTCAATTCCCTTTTAAAGCCTCTTATGAATTTCATATATGTTTTTAGGAAACTTAATTAATCAATTGTAATTTCTATTGCACTTGTAAAAGAATATAATTAAACAAAAGCTAAATCTAAAGCAGTACCTTACCAACCACTTTTATATGCTTGTACACATATTACTAAACACGTTAGGAGAATATTTACATACAATCTTTATGGTGATGGTATGGTCACTTGACCTATATTTTCATTATTATACTTTCCTTTTTTCTTTTTCTTATTTTTTTTTTCAGTTTACTACTTCAGATCAATTTAAGAGCTAATTACACAGATATGCCTAGGCAAAGAGCAATGGAGTCTAACTTTAGAATATTACATGTTGGTTGTTTAACTGTAACGAAAGTCAAAATGTATATTAAGTGTAGGTCCCTAGAGGAGGATCTAGAAAACCTTATCCTTGTTATTTAACACACCCGAAAGTGTGGAATTCAAATGGGTATGCAGCCAAGCCAAAGAACACAAGATACAAGACAAAGATTCAAAGTTAAAGCTCACTTGTATAAATTTCAGCAGAGTTTCAATACAATGTTTACACAAGAATAACCTCTAAACTCAACTGCAGTGTTCTCTCACTGTGTTCTCTAACCTTATATGTTTGTGATACAAGTCTTTTTATAACCAACCTTATCTGCAGCATAACGAAGAACTTACTGGGCCTAAGCCAAAGCCCACGAAAGACTAAGTCTTTCGTCCATAAGTCAAACCAACGAAGAACCCATAGATGAAAGATATTCTTCGCTGGAATGAGTTCTTCGTGAGATGTTGTCAGCATACATGTTGGGTTCTTCGTCCAAGGGTTCTTCGCCATGCAGGCTATAAGCAATGCATGGTCTTTCGTGGGATATGTTGCAACATGCAGACTTGCAGAATAACAAACAGACAATTAGAAACAATATACTATCAATTATCAGCCTGCAAATATGCAGCTGATTTACATCAGATATAATGACAACGCTGTACCGAGTCAAGATAGGAGGATATCTTGACCTCGGCCATCACTTCGTAACGCGGGCGAACCGAATGAGCCGTATCCACATTAAATGTATCAACAAACTCCCCCTTGGATGCTGCTCGTGAAGGTTCATTCTTCACATTATCGGATCTTGAGATGTCTTCACTTGTCACTGTTCAGAGATATATCAGCAAACTCCCCCTTGAACGTTGCTCGTGAAATGTTGATCTTCATATTTTAGATCCTTGTGGTGTTGATGAGAGGTCAGCGGCAACTCGATCATCTTGATCCTTTGATTGCATCCATGTGGTGTCTTCATTCCAAGCTTGCCATCGAACACGTTCTCTTCGCCTTTAGTTGGTTCGAATGTCGCATCTGCACATACAAGAAAGCTAAACGCGTAATGAGAACAACCGCTTTGAATATAGTCAGTATAAGCAAATGACACACATGTGACCAACTCTCAATCAACTACCGACAGACAACAGTTTGAAAGTTGTAAAGATTTGATCAATTTAGATTTTAACTTTCAACACTTGTTAACTTCGACCGTTTATGAAGATGCAATTGTTTTAGGTTTCAATCAGGTTTCAGGTGGTAAAGACTCGAGATCCAACATCTGGCAATCAAAAATAAAATAGAAATAAAATCTTTTTAGCTTTTATAAAGTTTATATTAAAACACACCTAAAATCTTTTTGGTGATTTTTGAATATTTCAAATTTAAAGACTGAAAGCAGTAAATAAATATATACAGAAATGCAGAAAAATATTTACAGACATTCTTTTTGCGAGTTTCGAGAGTAAGAGAATCATATCAGTGTACGGTCATGCAACACTCTTGTTGTTCAATTAATTAACATTTAGATAAGCATCCTATAACGATTATCGGTATTGTTGTCCACATAAGCTCAACTTATCAGATGTACTTGCGGTTAGGGGATACGATTAAGGTATGATTTATACTTACCGACCGGTGTTCATCCACACACGACACATTCCCATATCAAGGTATGCACGAGAGTTCATCTTACTGGTGAGTATTCCATTTATCATATGTTTTCAGCGTATACGAGAAATTAGAAAACACAAATAAATTTTTACAAAAATGATTTTCCGATGTCGGTTTACTCTGGCTTGACCTTAATGCCGTTTACCATTAGTAAATAGTCAAATCATGATTTGTCAAAAGATTTGGTAAAAAGGTCGGCACATTGGTCATCGGTGTGGACCTTAACAACATCGATAAGTCTTTTATCAAAACAATCACGTATGAAGTGATATTTAATCTCGATGTGTTAGGTCTTTGAATGCTGCACAGGATTTCTAGTGATCTGTAAGGCAGCAGAGTTATCAACGAAAATAGGAGTAGATAGGAATTCAAAACCGTAGTCACGCATTTGTTGTTGGATCCACAGGACTTGGGAGCAACAACTTGAGGCAGCAATGTACTCGGCTTCACAAGTTGATGTAGCGACATAAGTCTGCTTCTTACACTGCCATGTGACCAAGCGATTTCCTAAAAACTGACATCCAGCCGTTGTGGATTTGTCGTCGATTTTGCAGCCACCAAAATCAGAATCACTGAACGCGATCAAGTCGAAGCTGTCATCCCTAGGGTACCAGAGACCGGTGTTCGGGCAACCCTTCAAAGTGCGGAAAATCCTTTTTACAGCTGCTAGATGTGAGGCCTTCGGGTTGGCTTGATATCGGGCGAGCAGGCACGTAAGCTACATTATGTCGGGCCTCGAGGCTGTGAGATACATGAGAAAACCGATCATTGCGCGGTAAAGTGAAGAGTTAACGCTTTCACCCTTCAAGTCCGGAGTAATCCCGTGATTCTACGGAAGTGGGGTACCAATGGGCGTCGCTTCGGACATCTAGAACCGGCTCAAGGTGTCACCGACATATTTAGTCTGATGGATGAATATCCCAGACTCCATTTGTTGAACTTGTAGGTCCAAAAAGAAGTTCATTTCCCCCATGGCGCTCATCTCGAATTTCTCCTGCATAACACGCTAGAAGTCCCTACACAAAACATCGTAAGTTGAACCAAAAATAATATCATCTACGTATACCTGAACCTAGGGATGACGCTCCGTACTGACCGGTACCGGTACCGAAAATCCTCAAAAGTGGGTACCGGTACCGGTACTGAATATACCCGGTACGGTACGGTTCGGTACCGGTACGGTACCGGTATTTGAGGGTAAAAACCGGTAAATACCGGTACCGAACCGGTACCGTACCAGACCGGTACCGAACCGATACCGAAAATGTTAAAAGTCGGTACTGAAAAGGTACCCGGTTCGGTAAATTCGGTACCGGGTCCATTTTGCTCATCCCTACCTGAACCAACAGAAGATCTCCATCATTTTCTTTGATGAAAAGAGTGCAATCGACAAAATCCAGGCGAAAACCATTCTTCAGCAGATAGTTAGATGAGGTTGCATACCAAGCTCTCGGTGCTTGATGTAATCCGTAGAGAGTTTTGTTGAGCAACTAAACCCGATCAGGATGAATAGGATATTCAAAACCCGGAGGTTGTTCGACATACACCTCTTCTTCAAACACACCATGAAGAAATGCACATTTCACGTCCATTTGGTAAACCTTGAATCCTTTGTTGGAAGCATAGGCTAGAAAGATCCAAATGGTTTCAAGACGTGCAAAGACGTGTAACTGGTGCATAAACTTTGTTGTAGTCTATTCCTTCAAGTATAGGCCTATATGCCACGTATAGGCATATTTGGACACCTTTTGCCTCGTATATGCCTCGTATAAGCCTATACAGGGCGTATATGGTTACATCAAACTCAGTGTCTGACTCATGTCAGTTCTGGTTTGGCTGCTCCTATATGCCTCGTATAGGCCTATACGGGGCGTATAGGACCCCTCGTATAGGTCTCGTATATGACTCATGCCCCATATATGCCACGTATAGGCCTATATGGGGCGTATATAAGGTTTTTTTTAACAAACATTTTAACAAAGCGTCGGGAAAGAAAGATGGATTTCACACTTTATAGCACATGCCATATTCTAGTCCATCTCAACCGTTCAAGAAGGCATGATCAATGGATGTTATGAGCTCTTTTGATTTTCTTAACTAAAGACAGTTTTCATTTTACCCTAAGTAAACTACATATATAATCCATATAATTTTAACAACAGTGGTAAAATTATAATTTGAAACATAGTTAACATAATTTTAATGGAAGTTGGTGTAAGACCACAAAGATGTTTCAAACACGCAACTTTTCAAAACATGTATTTCATACTTTTGTATATGTTTTAGTTTAGTTCTTGAAAATTTACAATATACAAATCAAATAATTTTTTTATAGTTTTGTAATCATATCAATTACAAAGATTATGTTATATTCTAGTTAATTAACTAATATGTATCTACGATAAGCTACCAGTTTGTGAGAGAATAACAGTGTAATACAGAACGTACTATGCTTCAACTTTTTTGTTTCATTGTCAATCTACTAGTGATTTATGAAAACAATTTATTAAACTTCGACAAATAACTTATTTAACTTAAGCTGGTTTAAAACTAAGTATCTATATTTTAATTTTAATAAATTAATAAACAAATATAGCAATATAACTGCTATAGTGGATGATGTCAAGTTGGTTTTATTAAACCAAAGTAGATTCTCAATCTACTCGAAATATATTTAACTAAAATCGGACAAATGCGCACTTCGGTCATCTCCCATGAACTATGGAAAGGACTCATGTTTCGAGGCCGTTCAAAGTCTTCTATGTGTGTCTCCAAGGAAGATATTTTTTTGTTACTCAATGCCATTATTAACTAACTTAACTAATAGTATTATTCAATATACCTGTAAATCAGCAATAGCTAAATTGGTATGGAAGGGGTAGTGAAGATTTAAATTTAAGGTTATAGGCTTCAAGTTTACAACCAATTTCAATTGAGTTTTAACGAGTGGGCCTTCGAGCGGTGGGTTTTTTTGGAACCGTAGATGGTGAGCTTAAGCTATCCAGCGTTGCCTGCGATCGTGGGTATACGGGGTTGTCTTTTGCCATTGGATTACCCCAGGTAGCCGGGCTTTCATTTTGTTAGCCATTATAAAAAAAAAGGGTAAACAACATAGCATTTCATTTTTTTCATGGCTTTTAATTCGTCTCTCACCATCAAAATAACAAAAATCTCACTGCACCATATTACAATGAACTTATATATTAATGTTTTATATTGTGACATGACTCGAAATATCACAGGCATCTAACATGGAAACGATTAAACTTCTGGTTAGTTAGTTTAATTTTTGTCTAATAAATGAATTGTGTTTGAGTAGAAGTGCATGTATATAGCATGTTTAACAAATAGGCCGCGTTAGATCGGTACTAAAATTAAGTATTCATTAGATTGTTTAATTTCAATTACAAATTTAAAACAATAACATTTAGGCCATAGGGTATACTTTCACGCCCCTTAACTACACGTAGGCGTTACATCGCCCACTTGACCCTCTTTCACTTCACCTCACACCAAGGAATTGGTTTAACCCCCCATTAACGCCCTTAAATTAATTAAAATACATATATATAACATGTTGTGTGTGTGCAAATTTTCCTATTCTTGATTCTCTCCCTCTATCTTCTAGTTAACATCTTAACACGTGAAGCTTTTAATGCGCCTTAACACTCTCCAGGAATGGTATGACGAGTGTTAACGGATGTTAACTAGAATTAACACCTACGGATGTTAGTTTCTTTAAGAAAAAAAGGTTACACGGATGGATGGCGGTTATATGGTTTAAATGTGTTAAGTTTTAGGTCTATAATAAAAGAAATATATAAATCCTTTTTGTTTCATAAATTTTAATCCTTCAACCCACCCCGATCCGTCTACCAAATTACCAACCTTTTCAACATAGGTAGGCCTAATCAAAAGAATTACTACAGACCGCACTTTATATATACATATTGGGCCCAACAATATCACTTCACCATACTATATTTGATGGCTTGTAAATTGAAAAAAGACCAACATGAATACATTGAAATCTTTTAAAAAAAACCCACACACCAAATTGATGGAAGCAAACACAATAACTTTTTCTTTATCGGCAAACACACACCCTTCTAAAAACTACTCTCAAAATCCACCTATTACATACTTTTTAGGACTCGAACTCGTACCATTTTAATCGGAATAAACACCTTTTATCACTAGACCAAGAGGTAATAAGCTATAACTTACTTTAATGTGTTCGCAACAAAAACAATAACCGGATGTAATTCACACTACGCATTTCGGTGGGGCTAGACGTGAAATTGGATCTACACAAATACAAAGCTTTTTATTTATAAAGACAACGGATTATTTATAAACATAACGGAAGTCTGAATGTTTACAATATGTGATTTACATAAGGTTATCAAAGGCCTTGGAGCATCAGAGTTCGTAATGCCATCAATAAATCTCTGCCAGAGTCGTTAGAATGTAATGAAACACTCAACGGGAGAATTTAAATCTACAAAAGAGATTGATGTGAAATAAGTAGTTCAAATAAATAAACTAAAATAAACCTAAATTTAGACTCAAGTAATAATAATCTAGACTCTCTAACTTGACTAAACTACTCACCGGCAAGTGAACCGGTCGACTCTAGCAAGGAAAAGCAAGTCCGGATGTCGAACCCACAAGGACTCTAATTAATCACGTTAAAGACTTTATTTAGACTAGACACTGACACGACTTAACTATTGTTGTGTTTTAAGGGGGGGGGGGGGGGGTTTACTAAAATCCTAAAATTGAAATTAAAATAAAATTAGACTATGACACGAATAAGAACTAAGGTTTGATTCAGATGAGATTAACGACTACCTAGGCTTGAATCCAGTTTAACTATGAATGGATTTCTGACGGTACTATTGTTTTATGGAATCGGGATCGTGAAGTACTAAACCCTAAGGTATTTCAAGCTAAGACTTCCCGACCCTTCTCAGGAAGAAACCTAGGAAACCCTACAAGGCTGCTATGAACACCGATTGTTAGACTTCCTCTCAGTCCTCTAACGACTCTAAAAGTGCCCTAATTCGACTATCTACCTCTCAGCGCGACAGTCTAAGGCAATCCTAGGTTCTAACTTGGTTTAATAGACACAGATGCAATTAGGGAACTAAAACCGACTTCTCTCAAAACCTGTCTTAGCTTTATATTGCACTGAGACCTAATAACTAACTCGAGCCTCTCAGCGACAAGTTAAGCAGAATACCTAATTCTAATTGAATTTTAATTACTGTTTCTAAGGCTATCGACCGATTTACCCAAAGATCACCCGAACCCGCAAAGATACGAATAATCAACACAAATTCATTATGTGAAAGACATTCACCAAAATCTATGTGAAACAGCAAATAATCAACAATTAACGTTAAATACGCATATGCACCAAGTCAGATATTCTAGAATTGTTTACTTTCAAAGATCAATCCACAACAAACAATAGAAACCGTTAAAAGATCCAAACTTCATTAAACTATCATCTAACCTAGGTAGTAACGAAGGTTTTAGCCACAAAACATAGTATCTAAAATCAAAACACAAGTTTCAAAACAAAAATTCATCGCAAAAGTGTCGAAACAAGAAAATAATGAAAACCGGGAGATAAGACCCGAACAATCTTCTTTCCTATGCTCCGAGCTTCAACCGGATGATTCCCGCAAGCCAAGATACTCCGAAAAGCGTAAAATCTGCTCTGAAAATCGCCTAGGGTTTCTTGAATTCGTAACTTCTCTTTAATGATGATTAACTTTAGTATTTATACGAAACCCTAGCAAATAATAAGCAAATCTCGCCAGACCACCCCGTCGCGTCGCGCGACGGGTGAGAACACTCCTGGTGGCGCGACGCCACCATGTATAATTTCAGATTTTATTTGTTTAAAGTTGGCGCTGCGCGACGAAACTCTAGAATAGCCGTGGCGCGACGCCACTGACGTTTTTTCACAGACTCTTGCGTCCAATTTCCAGCTCTAACATTCCAAAACTCTTCAAAATTATTCTAACTCTTTTAAGCTTGTTCCAAGACTTAGTGTTTCAGCAATGTAGCTCGTTTTCGCTCCTTTTTCAGCAACTTTTAGTACCAAGACCTGGAAAACGCACATATAATCAATAGCATGCAATTCTAACTAAAACTAAACTAGAAATAACGAGAAATAATACAAACTATACACGAATAAAGGATGTATTTTGCAATACATCAAATATCCCCACACTTACTCTTTTTTCGTCCTCGAAAAAGAATTATACAACAGAATCAGAGACAAATAATCACTTGGGTCAAAAATTATTTATATCTTATTAAAACCAAGACTTGCGTTAGCTGCGATTGAGAATATACTTGTCCCTTTAAACCCAAGTCCGATCCTAAGCCCTTATCATGTAAATTTAATTTAAATGCGGTCAATCTACCTAGGTACTCACACTAGAATCTACGGTCCACCTACTCCCACCTCAAGCTAATAGGACTAAAGGAACGATCACTGGACCAATTCCCAACCGTCTTATATCAAAACCAAAAGAGTTTACAATCAATTTTTTTTTTCTTTTTCCATTTTTTTTTCGCTTTTCTTTTTTTCTTTTTCTTTCAATGAGCGTAGACGATGCTTTCCCTAACCAAGAGGCAATCCAGTTGTAGAGTCGCTATCCCCAACTCGGACTACTTAAGTTTCGGTACTTTTTACTTTTCTTTGCACAGTCGATTTCACACACCCTAGCGGTAATCCGGTTGTAAAGTCACCATCCCCAACCCAGACTACATAGGAATGCACTACTTTCATTCAGTTTCTAGCTCACTTTTTATTTTATTTCCTTTTTTTTCATGATCACAAACTCTAACAGTTTTAACTTATAACGGTGCCCCTTATAATATTATCGGCAGTTTTAATTTCCCATATCTCCCAGGCGAAACCCACTAGCAGACCGACAATTAAGGTATATTAGCTCAAAGGGACTTAAAACCAAACCTGAGCCTATCCACATATCCCTAACTAGACGCAAGCTCGATTTATTTTTGTCTCATATTATTATTATTTGAACCCAAGCAAAAAAATTCACCTTTTCTATCATTTTCCGTATTAAATATGCAAACTTCTCATTTCAAAGGACATTTTTCTGCTTTTTCAATTTTTTTGGATTTTTTCAATTTTTTTAATTTTTTTGTATTTTTCAATATTATGACTCGATTATTTACATGTATCTCATCCCCACACTTAAAGATTGCGTTGTCACTAATGCAAGAATGGAAATACGACTCAATAACTACCTAAAAACACTAAAAACGAAAACTAAAGACGAACTAACTAAATAAATAACGAACGAAATAAATAAATAAATAAAATACAACAACAAAAAGGGAAACGACTTAGCTGATATGTGAGACTGTCAAAGTGCCAATCATTTCCACATAAGCCCTCCAATTCGAAACGCGCTCAGCAAACAACTCTTAACCTCGGACACGCGAACGAAAGCGGCTAACATAATCAACCTATCCATCATCAAACAAACTACCAAAACATATCATATATATATCAAAATATCATCAGATCATCAGTTCCAACATCAACCAACCCAACCTCCCTAACCAACTTGTTCAAAGTGTATAAATATCAGTACAGACCAAAAATATGAGGACAAAAAACAGCATAAAAGAAAAATAATCAACAAAAGATATAATAGTCAGCTGCTGCTCCTGCATCCTCATGCTATCCCCACACTAATCCATGTCATGCTCCCTATCAAACTCATGACTGCTCTCCTCTCGACCACCTGCCCCTGAACTGCCCTCTCAAAATACACGAATCGGGGGATTCGGATCAAACCTCTCAGCAGTACTAGCCGAGCTACCCTGATGCCTCGGCTAGAAGAAATCTGGGATCCCCATGCTGTGCCTGCTCATGATGTATCAGAGGGCATCCTCCTGCCTTTCCTGACCTGTCAAAACAAGGTGCTCCAGCCTGTCGAACCTCTGCTCCACATACACAGAGAACGACTCCAAAGTAAGAGGTGCAAGTGGTGGCTGTCTATGTGGAGGATCAACCTGTAGCATCACATCCTCAGCTGGATGTCCCTGTGGCGGCTGCACCTGTGGACCCTGTCTGATCGGGTCCCAGTCGTAGAACTCCATCCATGACACTATTCCCGCTTGCTGCAACTCCTTCAACCCAAAAGTCACCATCTTGGGCCCCTCGTGTAAAAATTTGGGAAGATATTTGTCAAACACCCCCAAATTTCTTGCAATCCTAGTAATATAGGGGCCCATATCCAAACCAGCACGAGGACCTCCTCGACGACTCCTACTAAAAGAATCTGTTAAGACCGTAGCCAGATTCATCTCCATGTTCTGCACTCTACAGATCAAGATAAACAACTCTATCCAGTTCGCTTTGTTCTCCCCCGACTTCCAACCCACCAGTGTAGTAGATAAAATTTCAGCACATACCTATAAACCGGATTACGAACCGAAGTGACCAGGTTCGTAGTCGTGAACGGGTGGTCAAAAATCGTACTCCAGAACTCTCGCAACTCAGTCGCACCAACCCCAAGATCCCTAGGCTTAGTATAAGCACCCCGCAAGCAAGTAACAAACTCCGGCCTCTTCACTTCCTCTTCAGTATACAACCCCAAAACTATGGAAAACCGCGCCATATTCATCTCATACACCTGCCTACCTAAACTAAACGACACAGTTGTGCCCTACTCGAACTTTCCCTCCTTATGCGCCCAAGTGCTATGGAACTCTAGCACCAACTCCTCATACTAAGGCTCTATACACTCTAACGCATCAATCAACCTCTGACCCAAAAGATCAATAACCTCCTACTTTGAGCCTATTTCACTCAACCACAACCAGTCGATCACCCTGTGCTGGAGTAGATCAGTGTCTTCAATTTGTCATATTTGTTCCATTCTGGCGAACTCAGCTCAAACTTCAGAATCGGGTGATTAGCTCTATGAACTTTCATATCTGGGATAAAATTATAAGACGCTTGATATTCGATTTTTCTCAGCTTCGGATCCTCGGCAGCTATCTGAATGGCCGGTGTCTCCTGTGGGACCGGATCCTGCTGAGGCGGATCCTGTTGCGGTGCCGACTGACCCGCTCCTGTCTTTCTCGCCCTAACACGGCGGGAACTACTAGCCATGCCTGCAAAACAAATATAATCAAGACAAAACAAGCAGACAGTCAGTCATAACAAACTATTTTTGGTATTTTTAATTTTTATAATTTTCTTGAATTTTTTTGAAATTTTTTATATATTTTTTTTCGAAAAAGAAAGAATAGCCGTATAGCATTCCATTCACGGCTAATTCTAATACAAACGGGTTACCTTTTACAATTGCTAAGTGATAGTTAAACTCGCCCGAATGGAGATTGAGTACGGGCGAGCTTAAACCACTTGTACATGCAAGTAAACCCAAACACAACTAACTACGACTGAAACTAGGCTAAAACGACACTAAGACAACTCAAAGACACTAAACTAGACTCAATGTACACTACCGCCCATCGGCACTTTTAATTGTCCCAATTAAGAGCCAAAGTGCCGAACAATGACATTGAAGTCCAATCCGCGCTTAAAAATCATTTGCTTTTTTAGATATTTTAAAACAAATTTAGCGTCGAAAAATTCCGCCTAGTTAAAGGAGGTTTCTTTCGAATGCAAAAATTCAGTTTTAATGCGCAAAATCAGAACTTCAAGTCATCAATGTATCATACCATTCAATAATCAAGCAAAGCACATTAAATATAACCAAACCGACACCATCCGCGCCCAATACATCGACACCAATCCTGAACGCCTAATTAAAGACATAAATCAAAAATTGAGTATCAAATGTCACACAAAGTAGCATCATAATTCAGCAAAATAATGTTTAAATCGCCCAACCCCTAAACAGCCGCACCCCTGAACTAACTAACATACCTAACATAGCATACCACAAGACCGACGCAAACAAAAGTCAACACCACTGACTCGAAACTTACTGATATCCTAAGCAACTGACCCACACTTAGACACAAGACTGACCCCACAAACACTTGACTCGACTAACACAAACTGACCCGACATCAATCCGTAACATTACTCTAAGAAAACAGGACACAACTGACCACCAGACGCCTACGAAACTGACTCAACCAGCAGGACTCGAGAGCTCTTCAGGACTGATTCGAACCTGACTAGACATCACTGAACATGAAATCGACTCAAACCAAGACTCGACTCGACAAATGGACCCGAGACAAGACTCTATTAAGCAAATATAAGAGAAAAATGAGGATAAACGTACCTGAATCGTTGATATTTGCAAGAAAATTTGAAAATTTTTCGTGAGATGAAGGTCCCGAATCGGTTCAATATGGTGGCTGGATGATGAAGAATTGGTGTGGGTTTTGTTCGACGAGTTTAACCGATCACGTGGGTGGAATTTTGGCCGAAAATGGTGAGGTTTTGGTGGTTTAATGGAGGAGATAGGGTGGTGTTTAAGGGGATCGGCGATGGGGCGGTGGAAGAAAGGTTTTGTTGTTTGGGGAAAGCTGTCGACACAATAGGGTTTTAATCTTTTTTTTATCGTCACGCGACGCCAAGATAAGGAGGGTTGGCCGTGGCGTAGCGCCACGGCGTGGTTCGGATAGGGGGTATTGATTTTAGGGGTTCAAACTGTTCAAATAGGTTTTTATTGACCCCAATGGTGGCGCTGCGCCACGGCGTGATGATTTGATGGTGGCACGACGCCAAGATCGATTTTGAACAGAATGTATCGAAATTTTTCATGTTTTAGGACTTAGAAAAATTTCTAAGTCTTACCAAACCTTCCCCAAACCATCCCAAATTTTTTCTAAGTATGGGACTTACCTGGGATGACGTTTTCTTTGCAAATTCAGCTCTTCAAAGGTACGCTTCCTGCAAAATATCTCAAACACACAAAACACAAACACGAAAAAACTACTAGAAATACGAAAAATTAACAAAATTTACAAACGGTACATACTCTACAAACGAAGCTCTTCTCACTCATTGTTCGGTGAAGGTGGGTGGGTCCTCTAGAGGAATTTCTTCCTCCTCGGTAGTATCAATGGGGCCTCCCAAGTAATGTTTCAAGCGATGACCATTTGCCTTCCACACACCTTTATCGACTTCGTCATACAACTCAACGGTACCGTATGGAAACACCTCCTTTACCACATACGGTCCGGTCCATCTTGATTTCAACTTCCCCGCTATCAATTTCAATCTTGAATTGAATAACAGCACTCTATCACCTACCTTAAACTCCTTCAATCCTCGCAACCTCCTATCGTGCAACACCTTAGTCTTTTCCTTGATACTCCAAGATCGTTCATAGGCGGCATCCCTTAAGGCTTCCAATTCATGGATTTGGAAAAACCGCCTTCTTGCGGCTTCGGTAAGATCGAGGTTAACGGTTTTTAATGCCCACAAAGCTCTATGTTCTAACTCTACCGGAAGATGGCATGCTTTTCCATACACAATCATAAAGGGTGTGGTTCCTAATGGTGTTTTGTAGGCGGTGCGGAATGCCCACAAAGCGTCGTCGAGCTTTTCCGACCAATCCTTTCTACTTTTTCCTACCGTTTTTTCTAGGATTCTCTTCACCCCTCGGGTTGCATTCTCTACTTGGCCACTAGTTTGTGGGTGGTATGCGGTAGAAAGATGGTGAGTGGCACCATAGCGAGCAAGTGCCTTTTCCATGGCGGAATTGCAAAAATGCGTACCACGGTCACTTATGATAGCTTTAGGAACTCTGAAACGTGTGAATAATTTCTTAAGGAATCTCACCACCACTCGGGCATCATTAGTGGGCAAAGCTTGAGCTTCCACCCACTTTGAGACACCGTCAATGGCCACGAGGATGTACCTATTCCCACTCGATGAGGGGAAAGGTCCCATGAAATCAATATCCCAAACGTCAAATACTTCAAGAACTTGGATGGGATTTTGGGGCATTTCATCCTTGGATGAGATGTTGCCGGTACGTTGGCAACGGTCACATGTCCTAACAAACTCTATGGCATCTTTAACTACCGTTGGCCAATAGAAGCCACTATCAAAAACCTTTTGTGCCGTCACATTTGCCCCTTGATGACCTCCCGTTAAACCCTCATGTACATGTCTAAGTATGTCCATCCCATCCTCTTTTGAAACACATCTCCTAAGCACTCTATCTCCACCTATCCTAAATAGGTACGGGTCATCCCAAATGTGCTTCCTAGCATCCCTAAGAAGCTTTTTCTTTTGTTGGTAGGACATACCCCTCACAAGATCTCTGGTCGCTAAATAATTTGCCAAATCCGAAAACCATGGCAAACCCTCTACCTCGGCACTAACAAAGTCTATGGTTTCATGAGGAAAAGTGTCTCCTATTGAATCCTCATGAACTTCCTCTCTCTTAGGATCCTCTAAGCATGACAAATGGTCGGCGGCCATGTTTTCCGCTCCCTTCTTATCTTTAATTTCGATATCGAACTCCTAGAGCAAAATAATCCATCTAATGAGGCGTGGCTTTGCGCCCTTCTTTTGGAAGAGAAAGCGCAAAGCGGCATGGTCGGTGAACATGGTGGTTTTGGAAAGCACGAGATATGAGCGAAACTTATCAAACGCAAACACTACGGCTAAGAGCTCTTTTTCCATGGTGGTATAGTTCTCTTGAGCATCATTTAAAGTTTTGCTCGCGTAGTAGATTGGATGAAAATGTTTATCAACTCCTTCACCTAAAACCGCACCTACAGCATAATCACTTGCATCGCACATGAGCTCGAAAGGCAAGCTCCAATCGGGCGAAACAAGGATAGGGGCACTAACGAGTTTCTCCTTCAAAAAATCAAACGCCTTTATGCACTCCTCGTCGAAGACGAAAGGTACATCTTTCTCTAAAAGTCTGGTCATGGGGCGCGTAATCTTAGAAAAATCCTTAATGAAACGCCTATAAAAGCCCGCATGACCTAGAAAGCTACTAACGGACTTGACACTAGTAGGTGGAGGCAATCTACTTATGATATCTATCTTGGCCATATCCACCTCTATCCCCTCTCTAGACACCTTGTGACCTAAAACTATCCCCTCCGTCACCATAAAGTGACATTTCTCCCAATTCAACATAAGGTTTGTCTCTATACATCTCTTAAGCATCCTATCAAGATTGAGAAGACATTGATCAAAAGTGGTACCATAAACCGAGAAGTCATCCATGAAAACCTCAATAGAAGTCTCAAGCATGTCTTGGAATATAGCAACCATGCGTCTTTGGAAAGTAGCTGGAGCGTTGCATAACCCGAAAGGCATGCGACGATACGCATAAGTGCCGTAAGGGCATGTGAATGTTGTTTTATCTTGATCCTAGTGGGTGATTGGTGTCACACCCCCAAAATCCACCTGCGGAGTACTACCGCTTGGAGACGTGACTGACCAGGATCCAGCCACCAATCATATTGAACAAGCATGTAAGTAGTTATAAAAATCCAACCAATACAATTGGTGTCCAAACAAAACATAGTTTAAGTTGCAAGCGGAAGCATAATGTTTAAAACCAAGACATAAGTTCAATTATTCAAAGTTTAACATGGCACACATCTATCCATGTCCCACAACGACTCTCTTCCATGCAAGCTCCAGCTAAGTACCTATTGACCTGCAAAGCATGTAGTAACGAGTCAACAACAAGTTGAGTGAGTTCACAGTTGGGTGTTCGTTTAAGTTGTTTCGAAAACAGATTCCTTTATCTGGCATCCTGTCGTGGGGGTTACCCCATAGTTGAAAAACGTGACTTGTTTATTCCCGGTTACTCTGGCAATCCAGCCGTGGGGGCTACCCCTTGTTAGTTATCTGGCATTTCGGCCATGGGGGCTACCCTATGTATACACTAGACTCGTTACCATATCGACTGCTGACTGTAGTCATGTTTATGTACCCTGAACTGTCAATGTCTTTCATCATTGACGTGCCCAGATCCATTAGTTCACGCCCGTCCTCTGCGGCACGGTGTGAGGCTTGTCAGACCTAAATAGCGCTATCTAACTAATGACCCGCTCGCCATTGGCCCGGCGATTAAGTCGATATAAAATGGAGGGACTTCGTGATAGAGTTTTGGTCTAGTACGAGTTATCTGTCCGTGAGGACGAGGAATTACATTCCTGAACCAATACTGTCCTACCCAAGAAAGGACGAGGAATCCACGTTCCTTAACCCCATTCCCAAACCCCTGGGAATCCCATGCTTTGTAGAGGGTGTGAACTCACCTTGGTTTGCTCGGCAGATACACAGAAAGGTCAATCAAGTTGTAAGTGCTCAACTACGTCCTAACATAGATACCATTCATGTCAGGTTCATATCCAAGTAGTGCACGTATTGTTCTACACGTATTGTACACAAGTAACAATCATGGCATACATGTCTAGCATGGCGGTTCAACAACAGTTCGTAGCAAGTTCCACAGTAACATTCACGTAACAACCAAAGTCCAAGTGTGCGGCCCAAACAGTTGGGCTCGTGATGGTATGCAAGTCCAAATCAGTGTGCACAACATACGCATTCAATAGCAACACATGAAGCCCATAAGTTCGGCCCAAACATCAAAGCCCGTAACAATGCAAGTCCAATTCAGCGAGTATGCGTACGTGGTCTCGAGTCGAGACTAAAGATCTCGGTTAAAGCCTATGAGTTCTCGAGTCATGCATGAACTAGTCGAGACTAGGTGGTCTCGAGTCGCAACCGGACCCGCAACCGTGGTCTCGAGTCATGCTGTTTTGTGTTGATGTTGTGTGGTCTCGAGTCGAGACTAGGGGTTCTCGACTCGCAATCCGTGTCGCAATCTACGGTCTCGAGTTGTCATGTGGTGATCTCGAGTCGAGACTGAAGGTCTCGGCTGGAACATCTGCTGATTTCCGACATTGTACTAGCCAATGGGATTTTGATTTCATGCAACAATGTGTACTATCCACACAAACATGTTTTCTTGTCTAAAAATTAATTAAAATGGATCAAACAACTAGTTTTCAAATATTCAAGACACATTCATATCATGCTCATGTTGTTCTTCATATATTCAAGTCATTCATCATGATCATTCAAACTTGTTCATCATATTTTAGGGTTTTTAGCATTAATCACAATCATAACATGAACAACAATCAAAACACTTGAACATACTCATCTAAGGGTTTCAAATCATCACATAACACCTCAAACTCGATTCTACACTAATCCGATTTCCACATACATGTAGCCGGTTTAACAAGCATTCGGTTCTTAGCACAAGAGTGTACAATCCGGTTAACATGACATTATCTAATACACATATGCAAGCCGATTTCATGAACATCAACAATTAATGGTTTAAATCATATTTAGACACAAGATATCATTAACTCATCATGCAATATATCCGAAGTCAAGACATGTTAGCCGCATAACATCATCATACACATCCGATTCACAAGAACATCATCATTCGTACAACTATTCTAGTTAAACAAGCATCATAAAACACTAACCGGTTGATGAGGAGTGTGTGAAGAAGAGTAAGTTTGTTGTCCGAAAGTTTCCGAGTGAAGAGCACAAGCGAATCCGAGAGCTTGGCTTGCTACCCTTGATCCGACACAAGGTAAGAGGGTGGTGTTGCTAGGGTTTTAGTGAGAGAGAATGTGGGAGTGTGTGTGTAGGAGAGGGTGTGTTGTCCAAAGAAATGGCAAAAATGGCTAGTAGCATGAGTTATATACTAGGTTAGTTCACCCTAGTGGGTTTTCGAGTGGGGTGGA
The DNA here is from genome assembly GCA_030545235.1 of Helianthus tuberosus. Lineage (NCBI taxonomy): Eukaryota > Viridiplantae > Streptophyta > Magnoliopsida > Asterales > Asteraceae > Helianthus > Helianthus tuberosus. Next base: position 191,455,192 of record CM060405.1, read on the forward strand.
GAGGGACATGGCCCAACCGGCCCAACAGTTACACTATTCACTCGAGACCGCATGGTCTCGAGTCGGGTTCTTGTGTCTCGGGTCGCATACATACAAGCATACATATAAACATAACACATAATCACATAGGATGTTCACTTATATCTTTAAACCAACAAGTTAACTAGTCACATAACGTTCAAGCATGTAACATCGAGATACAATGAAAGGTTCTAAATTTCGAGTTGTCACATCATCCCCAAGTTGAAAGAAATTTCGTCCCGAAATTTGGTAAGCACTCACTGAGGAAGCTAGTTAAGTTGTATGGTTTTCACTGGTTTTCCTGGGGTGTCACATCCTCCCCCCGTTGATCTGGAATTTCGTCCCGAAATTCCGTAGCTTCAGCCTCAGTAGTAGTTGTACTGTTTGCGAACAGTTGGGGATACTTTTGTTTCATCCGATCTTCGCATTCCCAGGTGAACTCTGGGCCGCGACGTGAGTTCCAACGAACTCGGACGAGAGGTATTCTAGTGCTCTTGAGGACCTTAACCTCCCGGTCCGTGATTTCAACTGGTTCCTCGATGAATCGTAACTGCTCGTCGATAGTGAGTTCCTTCAGAGGAACTATGTGGGTTTCATCTGACAGACACTTCTTCAGAATTGACACGTGGAAAACGTTGTAAACTGCACCGAGTTCTGCTGGTAAGTTCAGTCTGTAGGCCACCCTGCCTATTTTCTCGATGATTTCGAAAGGTCCGACGTATCGTGGGTTAAGTTTGCCTCGTTTACCAAAACAAACCACACCCTTCCAGGGTGAAACTTTGAGTAGTACCCACTCCCCAACCTGGAGCTCAAGTGGTTTCCTGCCCTTATCGGCGTAGACTTTCTGACGGTCACGAGCTGCCGCCATGCGTTGTCGTATTTGAGAGATTCGTTCAGTTGTGTCTACCACATGTTCTGGACCAGTGATCTGACTATCCCCCACCTCTGCCCAACAAAGAGGTGACCGGCATTTACGTCCGTACAATGCCTCAAACGGAGCAGCTTTAATACTGGTGTGGTAGCTGTTATTGTACGAGAATTCCACAAGTGGCAAGTGCTTTTCCCAGCTGTTGCCAAAGTCGATTACACATGCACGAAGCATGTCTTCTAAGGTTTGAATAGTGCGCTCGGACTGCCCGTCCGTCTGAGGGTGATATGCTGTGCTCATGTCTAATCGTGAGCCAAAGGATTTGTGCATCGCCTGCCACAGTTCTGAAGTAAAACGCGCATCTCGATCCGAGATAATAGAGGTGGGCACCCCGTGCCTCGAAACAACTTCCTTGAGGTATACGTCTGCTAGAGTGGAGAGCTTATCCGTTTCCTTGATAGCCAAGAAGTGAGCAGACTTTGTGAGTCGATCCACGATCACCCAAATAGTATCGTTACCTCGTTGAGATCTAGGTAGGCCGGTAACAAAATCCATGGAAATTTGCTCCCATTTCCATTGCGGTATCTCTGGTTATTGGAGTAGGCCTGAGGGTTTCTGGTATTCAGAGTTGACTCTCGCACAAGTCAAACACTTGCTGACGTAAGTTGCTATGTGGGCCTTCATGCTAGGCCACCAATACGTAGTTTTGATATCGTGGTACATCTTATCTGAACCAGGATGTACTGAGTAGCGAGACTTTTGTGCTTCATCCATCACAAGCTCTCGTAAGTTGCCATAGAGTGGGACCCAAATGCGCCCCGTTACGTAGTAAGCACCGTCTTCCTTCCGTTCCATGCGTTGCCTTGAGCCGCGTAGGGCTTCAGCCCTGGCGTTTTCTGGTTTCAATGCTTCTATCTGAGCAGCTCGTATTTGGGAAGGAAGACTAGAATGTATAGTGAGTTGTAAAGCTCGCACGCGCTTAGGCGCGGTGTCCTTCCGACTGAGGGCGTCAGCCACAACATTGGACTTGCCCGGGTGATACCTGATTGAGCACTCGTAGTCATTCAGTAGTTCGACCCATCGTCGTTGTCGCATATTCAGTTCTTTCTGTTTGAAGATGTGCTCGAGGCTCCTGTGGTCGGTGTAGATGGCACACTTGGTACCGTACAGGTAATGTCGCCATATCTTAAGTGCAAAGACAACAGGTCCCAGCTCTAAGTCGTGCGTACTGTAGTTCCTTTCATGAACTTTAAGTTGGCGTGAGGCGTAGGCTATAACCTTATCCCGTTGCATCAGTACACAACCAAGACCCTGAATTGATGCGTCGCAGTAGACCACGAAGTCGTCTGTGCCCTCCGGCAAGGAAAGGATAGGTGCACTGCAAAGTCTATCCTTTAAATGCTGAAATGCCACCTCCTGTGCGTTTCCCCATCGATAAACAACGCCTTTCTGCGTTAGTGAGGTGAGAGGCTGTGCGATCTTTGAAAAATCCTTAATGAACCTCCTGTAGTAACCTGCCAAACCTAAGAATTGGCGAATTTCCTTTGGTGTACGAGGTGCAGGCCAGTTCTTAATCGAATCCACCTTGGATGGATCAACATGAATCCCATCCTTGTTTACCACATGGCCTAGGAAATGGACCTCACGAAGTCAGAAGTCGCATTTCGAGAACTTTGCGTAAAGCTGTTCTGTTCGTAGGAGTTCCAGGATAAGCCGTAGATGTTGCTCGTGTTCCTCCTGACTCTTAGAATAGATCAGGATGTCGTCGATGAAGACTATGACAAACTTGTCCAGGTAAGGCTTGCACACTCGATTCATCAAGTCCATGAAAACCGCAGGTGCGTTTGTCAGCCCAAAAGGCGTGACCAAAAACTCATAGTGCCCGTAGCGAGTTCTAAAGGCTGTTTTAGAGACATCCTCTTCTCGGACTCTCAGCTGGTGATATCCCGATCTCAAATCAATCTTTGAATAGTAGCTCGACCCTTGCAGCTGGTCGAACAAGTCGTCAATGCGTGGTAGAGGATAACGATTCTTCACCGTCACCTTGTTGAGTTCCCGGTAGTCGATGCACATTCTGAAGGTACCATCTTTCTTCTTCACAAATAGCACTGGAGCTCCCCAGGGCGATGAGCTAGGATGAATAAAACCCTTATCCAAAAGTTCTTGTAGTTGCGTAGAGAGTTCTTCCAACTCTGAAGGGGCTAATCGATAAGGTGCACGAGCTATAGGCGCTGCTCCAGGAGCTAGTTCGATCTGAAACTCGACTTGGCGATGAGGCGAAAGACCAGGTAATTCCTCAGGAAATACCTCAGGATAGTCGCGTACGATTGGAAAATCTTCTATCTTCTTTTCTTTCTCCGAGGTGTCAGTAACGAGAGCCAAAATGGCGGTGTGGCCCTTTCGCAAGCACTTCTGGGCCTTAAGGAAAGAGATGACGTTCTCAACAGCACCCTTTTTGTCGCCACGAATCATGAGAGGTTCGCTGCCTGAACCAGGAATACGAACAATCTTCTCGTTGCAAAGAATCTCTGCTCGGTGTTGGGATAACCAATCCATCCCAATGACAACGTCGAAACTACCCAAGGCGATAGGAATAAGGTCGATAGAGAAGGTCTGGTTAGCAAGAACAAGTTTACAACCCTTGACTACGTGTGTGGCCTCTAAACTCTTACCATTTGCTAGCTCTATAGTGTGCTTGTTGTTCAAAGGTGTTGGAATACGCTTAAGCATTCGACTAACTTCTAGTGACATGTAGCTAGTATCAGCACCCGAATCAAATAAAACTGTAACATAAAAGTCGTCGAGAAGGAACTTACCCGCCACAACATTGGGGTCATTCCTTGCTTCACCTTGGCCAATCACGAACGCCCGCCCCCTGGCACCATTGTTGTTGTTGTTCCCATTGTTACCATTCCCCTGATTGTTGTTATTGTTGTTGTTGTTGTTCTGGTTCCTGTTCAGTTGTGGACAATCTCCCTTGAAGTGGCCTTCAGCTCCACACTGAAAGCACCCTTTGTTATCACCTTGCTGCTGCTGCTGGCGTTGGTTCTGTTGAGCTTGTTGACGATTCTGATTGGCGGGATATAAGCTCCTGCAATCCTTTGCAGTGTGACCTGGCTTGTTGCACCGATGACAGTTACCCCTGGTGCATGGCCCACTGTGGTGCAGGCTGCAGCGATTGCATTTGGGGTGATTCCCTTTGTACCCACCGTGACTTTGTCCACCAGATGATTGCTGACTAGGGCTCTTGTAGTCATCAGTCTTTCTCTGCTGAGACTGGGACTGAACAGGAGTCGAACCCTTACTTGAAGCTCCATCCCATTTCCGTTTGTTGTCACCAAGAGCGTCTGAAGTAGTTGCAGCACCTATGCGCTTTGGCAACCTGTTCTGCTCCACCGCCTGATCCGTGAGACGGTGAGCCAATTGAACAACTTGTTGGATGGTGGCGAGGTTAGCTGAAGTCACATGACTTTGGATCTCTGGCACCAAGCCCTTGAGAAAGAGTTCAATACGCTTAATTAGAGGGTCCACCATAGTAGGACACAATAATGCAAGCTCGTTCGACCTCTTGGTATACGCCTCAATTTCTGACCCCGTCATCTTGAGGTTAAAGAACTCGACTTCCAGCTTATGAATGTCATCCCGACTGCAGTATTCTTCCTTGATCATCTCCTTAAAAGTTTCCCATGGGGTGGTGTTGGCAGCAACCAACCCCAGCATTTGAACCTGAGCGTTCCACCATGTGAGGGCTAAACCCTCGAGAGTACCGGTAGCATACTTCACCCTGCGCGCCTCAGGGCATTCACACATTTCGAAAACTGACTCGAGCTTCTCAAACCAGTGGAGGAGGCCTACGGCTCCTTCAGTGCCGCTAAAAGTAGTTGGTCGGCAGTCCATAAAAGTTTTAAAAGTGCACACAGGTGGCTGAGCATGTTGACCTATTGTGGGTGAAAGAAAGACAGGGTTTAACACAAAGGTTGGTTCACGAGTGTAGGATCTAAAGATCCTAGAATGAGTTTGAACTGCAGGATATACCTCCTGCGTGTGCAGCTGCAAGTGCCGCAGCCACTAGTTCGTTAATCAAAGCCGTCAACTGAGCTTGTGTCATGTTAATGCGTCCAGACATGATCTTCATATCAAGAGGAACGTGAGTGAGAGGGGTTCGCGAAAATGCGATGACAGAAGAGAGTATACACACACGTGTTCAAGCAACAGTAGTTACGCTAACCAAGCATACCATGAGCAATGTACTATGTAACTAACAAGTAGGCAATATATACACAGATCATATCACCTAGATTGTCGAGCCTTGCATGTGGAGTGAAGCGTCGTTGTGGATCGTATAGCACTGTACAGGTTATAGTCTGATTTTAATAAAACTTTTCCCCTTATTAAAACCAAGTTCTCTATAACCAATGGCTCTGATACCAATCTGTCACACCCCCAAAATCCACCTGCGGAGTACTACCGCTTGGAGGCGTGACTGACCAGGATCCAGCCACCAATCATATTGAACAAGCATGTAAGTAGTTATAAAAATCCAACCAATACAATTGGTGTCCAAACAAAACATAGTTTAAGTTGCAAGCGGAAGCATAATGTTTAAAACCAAGACATAAGTTCAATTGTTCAAAGTTTAACATGGCACACAGCTGTCCATGTCCCACAACGACTCTCTTCCATGCAAGCTCCAGCTAAGTACCTATTGACCTGCAAAGCATGTAGTAACGAGTCAACAACAAGTTGAGTGAGTTCACAGTTGGGTGTTCGTTTAAGTTGTTTCGAAAACAGTTTCCTTTATCTGGCATCCTGCCGTGGGGGTTACCCCATAGTTGAAAAACGTGACTTGTTTATTCCCGGTTACTCTGGCAATCCAGCCGTGGGGGCTACCCCTTGTTAGTTATCTGGCATTTCGGCCGTGGGGGCTACCCCATGTATACACTAGACTCGTTACCATATCGACTGCTGACTGTAGTCATGTTTATGTGCCCTGAACTGTCAATGTCTATCATCATTGACGTGCCCAGATCCATTAGTTCACGCCCGTCCTCTACGGCACGGTGTGAGGCTTGTCAGACCTAAATAGCGCTATCTAACTAATGACCCGCTCGCCATTGGCCCGGCGATTAAGTCGATATAAAATGGAGGGACTTCGTGATAGAGTTTTGGTCTAGTACGAGTTATCTGTCTGTGAGGACGGGGAATTACATTCCTGAACCAATACTGTCCTACCCAAGAAAGGACGAGGAATCCACGTTCCTTAACCCCATTCCCAAACCCCTGGGAATCCCATGCTTTGTAGAGGGTGTGAACTCACCTTGGTTTGCTAGGCAGATACACAGAAAGGTCAATCAAGTTGTAAGTGCTCAACTACGTCCTAACATAGATACCATTCATGTCAGGTTCATATCCAAGTAGTGCACGTATTGTTCTACACGTATTGTACACAAGTAACAATCATGGCATACATGTCTAGCATGGCGGTTCAACAACAGTTCGTAGCAAGTTCCACAGTAACATTCACGTAACAACCAAAGTCCAAGTGTGCGGCCCAAACAGTTGGGCTCGTGATGGTATGCAAGTCCAAATCAGTGTGCACAACATACGCATTCAATAGCAACACATGAAGCCCATAAGTTCGGCCCAAACATCAAAGCCCGTAACAATGCAAGTCCAATTCAGCGAGTATGCGTACGTGGTCTCGAGTCGAGACTAAAGATCTCGGTTAAAGCCTATGAGTTCTCGAGTCATGCATGAACTAGTCGAGACTAGGTGGTCTCGAGTCGCAACCGGACCCGCAACCGTGGTCTCGAGTCATGCTGTTTTGTGTTGATGTTGTGTGGTCTCGAGTCGAGACTAGGGGTTCTCGACTCGCAATCCGTGTCGCAATCTACGGTCTCGAGTTGTCATGTGGTGATCTCGAGTCGAGACTGAAGGTCTCGGCTGGAACATCTGCTGATTTCCGACATTGTACTAGCCAATGGGATTTTGATTTCATGCAACAATGTGTACTATCCACACAAACATGTTTTCTTGTCTAAAAATTAATTAAAATGGATCAAACAACTAGTTTTCAAATATTCAAGACACATTCATATCATGCTCATGTTGTTCTTCATATATTCAAGTCATTCATCATGATCATTCAAACTTGTTCATCATATTTTAGGGTTTTTAGCATTAATCACAATCATAACATGAACAACAATCAAAACACTTGAACATACTCATCTAAGGGTTTCAAATCATCACATAACACCTCAAACTCGATTCTACACTAATCCGATTTCCACATACATGTAGCCGGTTTAACAAGCATTCGGTTCTTAGCACAAGAGTGTACAATCCGGTTAACATGACATTATCTAATACACATATGCAAGCCGATTTCATGAACATCAACAATTAATGGTTTAAATCATATTTAGACACAAGATATCATTAACTCATCATGCAATATATCCGAAGTCAAGACATGTTAGCCGCATAACATCATCATACACATCCGATTCACAAGAACATCATCATTCGTACAACTATTCTAGTTAAACAAGCATCATAAAACACTAACCGGTTGATGAGGAGTGTGTGAAGAAGAGTAAGTTTGTTGTCCGAAAGTTTCCGAGTGAAGAGCACATGCGAATCCGAGAGCTTGGCTTACTACCCTTGATCCGACACAAGGTAAGAGGGTGGTGTTGCTAGGGTTTTAGTGAGAGAGAATGTGGGAGTGTGTGTGTAGGAGAGTGTGTGTTGTCCAAAGAAATGGCAAAAATGGCTAGTAGCATGAGTTATATACTAGGTTAGTTCACCCTAGTGGGTTTTCGAGTGGGGTGGAGAGGGACATGGCCCAACCGGCCCAACAGTTACACTATTCACTCGAGACCGCATGGTCTCGAGTCGGGTTCTTGTGTCTCGGGTCGCATACATACAAGCATACATATAAACATAACACATAATCACATAGGATGTTCACTTATATCTTTAAACCAACAAGTTAACTAGTCACATAACGTTCAAGCATGTAACATCGAGATACAATGAAAGGTTCTAAATTTCGAGTTGTCACAATTGGGATCTGAAAATAACCCGAAAATCCATCGAGAAAACAATAAATTTGTTGACCCGCTAGACGCTCCAACATTTGGTCAATGAATGGCAAGGGGAAATGGTTTTTCCGGGTGGCGTCATTTAACTTTCGGTAGTCTATGCACACACGCCAACCGGTAACAGTACGGGAAGGGATTAATTCGTTCTTTTCGTTCATGATCACTGTCATCCCACCCTACTTTGGGACAACTTGGGTCGGGCTAACCCATGGTGAATCGGAAATTGGGTATATCACCCCGACATCTAACAACTTAAGCACTTCCTTCTTAACAACCTCTTGCATCTTCGGATTTAGGCGCCGTTGAGGTAGCACCACCGGCTTATAATCATCTTCCATGAGTATCCGGTGGGTACAATAGGCGGGGCTTATGCCCTTAATATCCGAAAGTCGCCATGCAATGGCTTCCCTATTCTCTCTCAACACCTCTAACAACCTACCCTTCTCCCCCTCCTCTAACTTAGACGAAATAATAACAGGAAAATCGGACCCCTCACCTAAGAAAGCGTACTCTAAGTGGGATGGGAGAACTTTAAGTTCTAATGGGGCAGGTTTCTCTAAGGGTGTACTCTCAACCTCACTTTTTACTTCACTCAATTCTAGTACTTCGGGGACCCACTCGGTCTCTTGTACTTCCTCACTCTCACACACAACCTCCTCTACCTTCTCAACTACCTCATCTAACTTACCCTCAACTAAATCGGCTCCACTAATATAGTCAAAGCAATGCTCGACACATGATAGGAAAGACTCTATGAAATAGACCGAATGACAAGGACTACTAAGATCATCGGAACCACTAGGGTGTTTCATGGAGCGTGCTATCTCAAAAGTAACTCTCTCCTCACCGACTTGGAGTGTGATTTTACCGTCGAAGACATCGATGATAGCCTTGGCGGTATACAAGAATGGGCATCCTAGAATGATAGGAACCTTCTCGTCGGCTTCCATATCAAGAACGACAAAGTCTACAGGAAAAACGAATTTATCCACTTTAACTAGAAGGTTTTCGATTATGCCACGTGGATACTTCACTGATCTATCATCTAGAGACAAAGACATACGTGTAGGGGATAACTCTCCTAGACCTAACCTCTCATACATGGAATATGGTATTAGGTTTATACTCGCTCCTAAATCGGCCAGGGCCCTACACTCGGTATCACTCCAAAACAAGCACGGGATGGTAAAAAGGCCCGGATCCGTTAATTTTTCCGGGACCTTGTTTAAGACTACGGCGGAACACCCTCCACTAAGGGGAATGTTAGAAACCTCTCCTAACCTATCCTTACATTTTAGAAGGTACTTTAAAAATTTTGCAAATTTAGGCATCGATTGGAGGGCTTCTATGAAAGGAAGGTTGATTTTAAGTTGCTTAAAGATTTCTAAAAATTTCCCGTACTCTTTAGAATAAGTTTGATTTTTAAGACGGGGAGGAAATGGAGCACGGGAAATATCAACAGTGGGTGATGGAAGAACTTGTATGGGCCTTTTTCCTATACTCTTCTCACTTGAAGGCCCCCCGGTTTGTGCGGTACTTGCTGGGATTAACGTAGGTTGCACTTTACCGGGAGCCTCCATCTCAATCTCTTCATCTACGGGGTCCTCATCTTCTTCCTCAGCACGCTCGGGTCTCACTACCTCTCCTAAGGTCCTACCACTACGGGTCGAAATTGCCTTCAAAGTACTAGATGGGTTGGGCTTTGTATTTCCTGAAAATTGACCGGGAGGTCGTTCTTGCAACTGGCGTGCAATATCCCCAACTTGCTTTTGAAGGTCTAAGAAATTTGAATGGTTATTCTTCAAGAATGTAGCGCGTTCTTCTTAGGTACGTTGGGTAGCCTGATCCTTAACCACTAGCTGGGTAAGAAGGTCCTCTATCCTAGATAGACTACTAATTGACCCCTCATTCCTAGGTTGAACCTCTTGGTTTGACCCCTCACCTCTGAACTGTGCACCTGAACATGAACTAGCAAATTGACATGTTTGACCCGAACCCCCACTAGAATAGAAACCTGGCCCCCTGCTTTGATATTGACCTGATGGAAAACCAGGGGGTTACCGGAAGAGCAATAATTATTAGCACGCCAATTGGAGTTACTATTGTTGAATGGGTTAGTTGGACCCCGATTTTGACCTGCTATGTACTCAACCTGTTCTAGGGTAAGTGTTAGGCAATCTATGGTGTCATGTCCACCTTTACAAACTCCGCACCTATCGACCTTCTTCTTAATTTCTATCAACTCTTTGGTGATATAGTCGAGTTGCGATGCTACCTTTGAGTCTGAGACGACTTGGTTTACCCCTCAAGAAGATGAGGAAGTATTCACAGGATTGGAATTCCTGTTGGTAGCACTATGATCTATATCAGCATGAGCGAAGCTCTCAAAGAGATCATTGCAGTCGGCCACAGTTTTCTTTCCCATAAGATGGCCTCCTGCAGATGTGTCGAATCGGGCCTTGCACTCAGGGGTGAGACCATTGTAAAATTTTTCTACTAAAGCCCAATCCGACAGCCCATGTTGGGAACAACGTGAGAGTAAACTTTGAAACCTCTCCCAAGCTAAGTGATATGGTTCGTCAGGTTCCATTCTGAATGAATGGATCTGATCTCGAAGGCAAGAGGCCTTCGCAGGTGGGAAATACTTTACAAGGAAAGCATCTCTAAGTCCAGCCCAAGTAGTATAAGTACCTGCTGGCTGCGAGTCGAGCCATGTGGCTGCGCGGCCAGCAAGCGAAAAAGGGAAGACTTGGAGATAGCGGGCATCAAGATTAACACCTTCGATGCCGAAGGTGCTACACAGACGGGGGAGACGGTTGATATGTGCATGCGCATCCTCATCATCACGACCGTGGAACTGACAAGAGTTGTTAATGGCGGTCATGATGTATGAGGGAATTTGCCAGGACTTGTCATTGGTGATTTCAGGGATGGTGATGGGTGAATTTGCGGTAAAACCAGAGGTGGAGCGTTGGTGGACAGTGTAGGATCGTTGTTGGACCCAACCGAGTCGTTCAGAAGAGCTTATAATCCGATTCAAAGGCGGAATCAGTGAAACGGACGTGGAAACAGCTTGATACTCTTTAATTTGTCACTATGATTGATTTAGCAAAGATTACAACCTGGACAAATTTTGGCAGCACCTCGTTACAGATTCTTAAGTGTACCAAATGAAAACACAAGTGCCCTATTTATACTATTCCTGATTCCACTCGAAATGGACAAGGTGCACTTTCAAGCGGAATCAGAACTTTCTGATTTAGCTTGAAATGACCAGGGTCACTTTCGAGCGGAATCACATCCATAAACCTGAAAATCTGTTTCTCGAACCTTGGCACTAAATATTCTATCCTATCTAATTACATGATACAAGACGAAGTCAATAGACGTAGTGAACTAACAGACTCCCCCTCGGATATTGACGAAGTCTTCAGTGTCTAGTCTTCAGCATGACACATCTTCAGTCTTGATCATTCTGCCTTCTCATCCAAATTGTAACATTATAAGCATCCATCAATCCTTTTCTTCTTCCATCAGCTTCAGGCTCCCCCTTTCGTCAAGCTTCTGTGCTTTGGGATCGAAACCTAGCTTTCCATCTACAAGCTCTTCCTTACTTCAAGCTTGTCTTCAGACTTCCCCTTAGACTCTGCTCTCGGGATCGTAATCTGGACTATCTGTAAACACTCAAACATCTATAAATACAATGTTTTCATATTATCAATCAAATTCACTAATCCACTCTCCCTATCAACAAACTAAATGATTTAGCAGCATTAAATAATCCAACTCCCTCACAGTTAATCATCCAAGTCCAAACTAATGACCTTGGAGATAGCACAAACTGTTTTGATTTTTTATTTTTAATTCAAGTTTCAAGTTAATGAACTTGTTTTATTTTCAGAAACACAATCAGCTTACTTAGATTTTGAAACTCAGCATTTCAGAAATCAGTTGTCGAAAATAAAGCAGAAAGCAAAATCTTTTTGTATTTTTCTGAAAATATAAAGCAGTAAAGAAATATGTACAAACATATTTACAGACAATATTTTTGTTTGAGTTTGCATCAGAGGATCATATCAGTTTTTAACAAGTCACAAGTACCGTTGAGCTTATTTACACGTTAAGAATTAAACAATTCACTTAGATTGTCGATATACTGATCCACTTAAATTTTCATACAAATTTCAACTGATTCAGGATACGAATTAGGTGTATTAAGAACTTAAACTCATTCATGTGTCCCACCTCTTGAATATACTCCCGTATCCAAATCCCAATATTCAGTCTTACAGGTGAGTATACCACAGATGATATATGTAAGGGGTTAGATGCGAGGGACGTGAGAGCTCAGGTCGATACTTCCGTATACGCAGAGAGATGACGGCTTCGTCTTTTCGGTGTGTCCCCTTTATGTGACACCCGTGTCACTGCGACCATCAAACAAATGCCAAACCAATGAAATATTGTATTTCATACTTGGGATTTGTAAAAATATGTGTATCGATTGCATATATCAACTCTTTTTCGATTTCAAGCTCTAAATCGCTTTCTGGAAGGTTATACACGCACTGATGCGTAAATATAACCAGTTTAATCCAACGAACACTCCGGAATAGTGAAATAGGCTTAACATACCTTAAATAACCTTTACATAACTTAGATATAAGTTTTGGAAGGTTTGGTGTGGTGAAATCAAAGTTTAATCGCTTACAGGGATTAAAGTTGACAAACTGCGAAAGTATGCCAATTTGAACTGTAACAGACCTTCCGGGACATGAACATAAGTTAAACATACCATAAATATCCTTTACATAGCTTAGAAATAGGCTTTGAGGTGTTCGGTATGCTAAAATAAACTTTTGTGTCATTCAGGGACTAAAAGCGTCAAAAAGTGCACAAGTTTGCATTTTTACGCGTAACTTACGTTCTGAATACATCCGGACATCCAAAAATTTATGTAAGCACTAAAATATTTTATTTTAGTGTTCGCCATAAGAAAAATCCATTCGTCGCGTCATTTGGTTCGTTTTTCGTGCTTATGCGCATTCCGTCGTAATTAAGCGAACATCGCGACCGTACGGCCAAACGAACCGACATCCGAGATATTTTTGAACATGTTTTAAGTTCCCTATACTTTAACTTCATTTTAGAGCTTTGAAATGGGGTTAACGGGCCTTAAATGTGTCGAAAATGGGCTGAATGCATGACAGGGACTAAAAGTGTAATTCTGCCAAACTAAGGCCTAGCGGTGCGCTACACTTTTAGTGTAGCGGTGCGCTAGCCTTGCACAGACCAGATGCAGAGTACATAACAGCCTGTTTTCAGCAGATTTAACCACAACCACATACTCATACTTGCTTAGTCATTGGATAAGAACCAATTTCTAGCCACCATAAGGTTCCGACAAGTGTACGGGTTGGATTCATGGCACGTTTTCCATGAAACGATCCTAACGGTTCGGGTATTCCTATAAATACCCAACCCACACAACCTCATTTCTTACAAGAATTCTGATTTGAGAGCTCTAAGTTGAAACCATTGTTTCATACCTGAGTTCTTGGATCGGGATTAGCATTCGGGGACCCTTCGTAAGTATTCTTTCGTTCTTTTCCTTATTTTATTGCTTTTCGAGTCAGAAAGTCAAACTTTGTTTGACTTTCAGCGTTGACCAGTAATGGTCAATGCGAAGTTCGTTTGAACTTCGCAACGTGATTATAATCACGATGGTCATAGTCCCTTGGGACTATGCCCACTGATTACCACGTTGTCTAGGGTCGTAGGGTAGGCGATCTGATAAATCGCCTATACCTTCGAACCCGACCCATTTGGTCGATCATTAGGATCCGACCAAACACATTAGGTGACCATAGTAGGTAGGGAATAACCTTCCGAGGTTATACCCTATGGTCACATCGTTTAAGTAGTTGTATGATAGGTAGTTTATATGCCTTAGGTAAATTACCAGAATACCCTTTTCATGTATAATTGGTAATTAAGCATATGTAACCTAAACCTTTGTCACATAACTGATTATGTAACATGATTAGGCATATAACACTTGTCATAGGGCTAGTTAGGCGGTCCGAACGCGTTTCACGCGAACGACGCGTTAAAGTAGCATAAGCTACCTAAACGGGTCATAATGGGTCGAAAGCACTTAGGTTAAGTTTCATTTAGTATGTAGGCTTTGTTAAACCAAAAGACACGAGTCTCTACACTCGTTTGGTTTACAAACCCTAATGCTACCCAATCTTCCGATCTAGGTCCGGTTTATTAATGTAGTTACCTATATTAGGTGCCGTTTGATATCCGCGATCTCTAGCATTGTTTGGTTGTTACTCAAGGACTACTGAGCAATCTCAAGTGAGTACATAGACCCCTCTTTTACTGTTTTCCAAACTGTTTTGGGGTGGAACACATGTGCCTACTTGTTACTTTCATGCTTTCCTGTTTTAACATCATATACTGCTATGTTCGTTAGTACATTATAGTACATGATTTCATTTCATCTTATGCTAGGTGTGCCCAATTGTGTGCATTACTTAGTACATCGTTTTACATGACATTTTGACATAGACATTCGACATAGACATTTTAACATGATTGACATTTGATCATGCATTTCCCACAAAACATAACTTTGATTTAAACCAAGTTTTACTTCAATACTTTGTTTTTGTGCATATGGTTTAGTTGAGACATTTCACTTGCCATACAAGACATTTTGACATAGACATTTGACATGGATATTTGACATAGACATTTGACATGGATATTTGACATAGACATTTTGACATGATTTACATCTTGACATGAATACTTTGACATATTACCCAATACATTTGACAATTGATTTAAACATAGACTTCTTACATTGGTTGGTTTGGATTGATTAAGTGATTAAGTAACGATGCGTGTGTAATATGATACAAGCATGGTGGATACGCCGCTGGTACTTCCTATATATAAGTGTTTGTATGGTATTACATATCATAGCGTTATTTGAATCATTTCAGTTTGAGACATAGAACATTTTATACAAATAACATACTTTTCACAAGACATTGATTTATAAACATCTTATCTTATGCAAACATATTTTACTTGGTTATTCATTTAACCTTACATTTATTTATACATATCATCTGATCTTATCGTTTTTCAAATGATTTACAAAACAAAGCAAATTACAAGGTTCATGACTAAACATTTTCTCAAACATAAGTCATGAATCCTATTTTCACAAAACCTATGTATCTCACAGGCATTTTTATGCTGACGTACCTATTTTCACATGTGTTTTTCAGGAGCTGTTGCATAAGATGATCAAGATACATATAGGCAGACTTGGGCCTTAGTGACAATAAAAGATGCAAGACTAGTTAATTATGTTGTTTTCTTTGTTTGTTAAGACATTGTAACACCTTTAATCAATAAAACGAAACTTCAATTGCCATGGATTTGAAACAATTAATTCTGTTACAACACTCCCCGATGTTTCCGCCACGTTTAGTATGTTCTACGTGGTCGGGGTGTGACACTTTAGAGGATCTTTTTTACAACAGCAATGACTATCAATTTTATTGTTTCATTAATTTGCTGAGGGTTGCGCTATATTTCAAGCAATGCAGAAAGTATTATGCGAAGACTAGGCCATTGCTTCCGCAAAATCAGAAGTCCCGGAATAATACCCCAGATATCATTGAGTATAAAGACCTAGTATCTCAGAACGAGGGACCTTTCAAACGAGATTTCAGGGGTTACCTATATATCCAAGTAGTGTTCCGCACGAAATAAGTAAGTTTGAATTTAGGTTTATATCCCGAAAAAGTTTACTAAATGTAAAAAAATCTACCGGCATATCATCAGTGAGACTGTTTAACGCTATATAATCATTACATTTCTTTAGCATACTGTAACTGTCTACTGATGTACTATCATTTCCTCTTTTTACACAAAATCTCAATTTTTCATTTTATCATGTTTTTTTACTTTTTCAAATTTTTCAAATGCTTTTGTATTTTCTGACAATTTTTCTCCCCCTAAAATGCAAAACCATTGAAAAAAAAATTGACAACACGATGCTGATAGCTTTGTCTCGCCATCCATTTTCTGCTAACTGTGCTCTGTTTTGCAGAAAATCTAATATAAAGTACCCCCATGATTTACAACCCATTGATTTTCGATAGTTTGAAAACCGTTTTTCAATCTTGTGAAATTAGTCATGTTTGTTCAGCCGTGAGGGTTTCGGCGTATTCAATCAATACATTTTTGTAATTTTCTATTTTTGACAAAAATTAAAAACAAACATATTTTTGGTTTTGCAAATAAAAATTATAACAAACTAAAAACAAATATTTTTTTTTTATTTTTCAAATTTTTAAGGTTTTTGAAAATATTGTTTATTTATGTACACAAAAACAAATAAACTCCCTGTTTCAACCAACACAGGGTTCAGCAGCAGCCTCCTCCTCTTGTTGTGCCAGGCTGCTCTGAGTTCCAAACTCACAATCTTCAAATTCCATGAGCACCTGCACAAACAAACTACTCAATTACTTGAACAATTTAGCCCATGTCTTTTGAACCTTAGGCATTTCAACACAATAATTTTCATTCAATGCTGGAAACTCTTTGTCATCTTTCACAAAAATCTTTTCAACTTTTACATCAACTTTTTCATCTTTTTCAAAAATCACCTGTTTCTTTTCACTCCATGTTTGACCTTTAGGAGTACCACGTTTGTAAAAATGTGAATCTTTTTTAACACTTTGTTTTTGAACAACAATTTTTGGTTTCCAAAATTCTTGTGGTTTTGTCATATCAACACTCTGGGTGTATGAGAATTCCAGGTCTGTCTAGAATCGAACCTATATGGGTTTGACTTCTAATTTTGATTCGAAGCAAACTTGTTTGTGTTGTACCTCCAAGTTTGTTTTGAATCAAATCTGGTTGACCTTTGTCTCATATTCTCAGATTTTTGTTTCTCAGCATCAATCTTCTTTTTGTCAACATCCACAGGTTTCAGATTTGGACACTTGCGAGCAAGATGTCCTTTTTGATCACATTTAAAACATGTTCTCATGGACACATCTTTGACCTGTGGTTGTTGCTTTTTCTTTTGAGCTAGGAACTCTTCAATAGACTGTTGTCCAATTTTAAGTTCTTTTTCTTTTTCTAAATTGTCTCCTTGAACAAAACTCATTTTTGCTTGATAAGTTGGCACTTCATTTTTCTTCCAATTTTGTTTCTTCTTATAACCCAAACCAGCCTTCATGTTTTTCTTCTTGAAACTAGGTTTGTTATACGAACCTTTATGACTCTTACCAGCAAACTTTGAAATCTCAGACTTCTCAATCTCAACCATTTTGAAAACTTTATCAACCTTTTCTGAAATCACATTCTGAATCGGGAATACAACATCTAAGAACAATTTGTCCGATCCAATCATGGTATAAACCAATCCTTTTGAATCATCATTCAAACTTTTCTCGGATTTTGTGTTTTTCAGATAACTATCATGAAGATTTCCTTCATCTTCATCCTGTGATTCAGATTTACCTGTATCAACCAACTCTTCTTTCAACACACTTTCAACAACTTTACCTACCACCTCTGAATCATGAGAATCATCAGATTTGGAATAGGTTATGTCAATGTTGTCTGGCAATTGGTCTACCATGTTGAAAGCTTTTTCGACCTTTTCATCATCATAAAATGAAAATTTTCCAGGTGGTGGAACTTGATGAAATTCTGAGCCAATGCCTTTCTTGTTTTGCTCAGACTCACCATCTCCCGGTTTTATATTGAAAATTCGTTCAAGCACATATGACGACACGTGATAACTCTTTAACTTGTTGTTATCCTATTCTAGATCAGCAATCTGTCGCTTTAGCTTAGCAACATCCTCAATATAGGAATTAACAACATCTTGTTTTATGGAATACATTCGTTTAAGTTCTTTAGTTGTTTCAGAAAGATAATTCATTCTTGATTGAGCATATTTCATTTCATCTTTCACTTTTTCGTATGACTCTTTCGTAATATGATATGCTAATTTCATTGAGTCATATTCTTTCTTCATTTCTTGACAAGCAATTTCTTTTTGTGAACATTTTTCTGTCATTTTAGAAACATTTTCTTTCAAAACTTCATTTTCTGTTTCTAACTTTTTACATTTTTCTGTAAGTTTTTCATCATTTTCTTTCAAAACTTTTTCTTTTTTTAGCATTTCTTTGCATTTTTCTTTAAAAATGTTTTCAATTTTAGTGAATTTAAGATCTCTTGTTCTGAATTGCTCATCTTTTTCAGTACAAGCTCTGCACGGTTCCATGCATTTCTTGCACTGATCAATCGTTTTTAAGATTTCAGAATCAGAATGTACCTCAGTGATTGGCACTTCGGTGTTTGATGCAGTTGACTCAGTTTGCTTCTGATCAGCATCATCTTGCTTTTCTTCAACACCGACTTCATCACCAACATTACCAGCAACCAAATTTTCATTCTTTACTTCTTCTTCTTCTTCTTTCCTCGCCTCTCCTCCAATCTGCTGTTCTTCGATAACAGCTTTCTTAACCTCTTCATTCACCTCAACTTCAACACTTTTGATTTCCTTCACAACCTCAACTTCAACAGCTTCTGCTTTAACCTCTTCAGCAACTTTCTTCAGATTGTTCACCATTTCTTCAACATTCTTCTTCATTCTCTCTTCATCCCTTTTTCTTAGACACGGTGTCATGGCATATCTGATCTCCTTTTCATGCCTTTTAGCATATGTGTCATCTTTCATCACATTTCTATAGTATTCAGCTCTCAAAGGAATTATGAAAAGAACATCATCAAAGATTATGTCTTTCTTTGGAACAACTGGTTCTCCTTCTCTGTTGAAGTAACATTCTTTCTTCTTATCCCATCTTTTGCTGCTGACAGCAATCTCATACTCTTCCTGCATTTCATCCATTCTGTTCAACACAATGTTTCTTTCTCTGTAGGTCTTTTCTTCCAGAATCTCTTCTCTGGTTTTCACTTTGATCTCAGCTGTATCTTTGTCTTTGTTTTCATCTTTAATCTCAGCAACAAAAACAAACTTTCTTTCCTCTGTTATAGCTTTGCCATGAGCTGTTTTTCGAACATTCTCTAAACGATCTTCTTCTGGACATATCTCGGACCAATAAAAACCTTCATCATCTTGAATTACAAAACAAGCTCTCGATTTGGGTTTATCTTCAATCATCTTTGGCCCTTCTCTGCTTCGATGGTATATTACCTTTCGGTAGTAATCATCATTGAACGGATGTTCATTTCCACTAACTGCAGAATTAGTGCATTCTCTCTTGAAATGACCTTTCTGCTTACATTTGAAGCAAGTCACTTTGGATTTGTCGAATCCAAGCTTTGTTGATGCACCTCCAAGAGATTGTTTCCCAGTAATCTCCATATACCTCTGCGCTCTTCGGATGCAACTTGCTAAGCACCAACGGATGTCAATGAGCTCCATCTCTTCCGGATCAATCTGGTCGTAGTCTTCTTTGGTCAATTCGGAGTTTCCAATTTTTCCAGCTACAAGACCTTCATACGATTCCAGAACAGATGCAAGAAAACTCATTTGTTGTTTAGCTGCATTGATGCTCATCGATGGAGAATTCTTCAGTTTGAGAGCGATGTTGCACAGAATTTCCTCAGTTTCATCAGAACTTGATTTTGAAGAAGAATGATATCCAGAATTATAATTTGATGAAGTTGTTTGAGGTTCTTTCATCTTCTCTCCACTGAATGCTATCTTTGGTGAACCAACACCTTTCTCTGATGATACACTGCCTTTGTAGTAAAGACCAACATTCTGTTGATGTGAAGAACCAGTCATCTTGCTTTGCTTTTGTAACTCCAGATCATGACTTTCAATCTTTTCAAACAACGTATCAAGAGAAATCGTATCATATAAATCATCATTTTTCAAAATAAAAACAAACGTTTGCCACTGATCAGCTCGTGGTAACGCTTCAATCACTTTGTCGATAATTTCCTCTCTTGTTTTCACAATCTCAAACCTCTCAAGTTCAATTTTTAAATGACAAAATCTATCAATCATTTGCCTCACTGTTACTCCTTTTAAACTATCAAATAAATCAAATTCTTTCTTTAGTAAAGAAATTTTGTTCTTTTTGATCTGTTTACCCCCCCCCCTCAGCTTTAACTCGTAAAGCTTCCCAGACAGATTTCGAAGACCCATCATGATTAAGTAATGCAAAAATATCATTTCTAATAGCCGACTGGATCAACGCAATCATTCTCTGTTCAGACGAGAATTCTTTTTTGTCTTCAATGCCTAACTTCTTCAAAGGAATTTCCTCTCCTTTGTCATCTTTTGGTCTCTCGTATCCAAACTCTAGACAAAACCAGCTTTCATGAGCGTATGCTTTTGCCCAGTTAAGAAACCGTTCTTTCCACCAAGTATAATCTTCAATATTATCCAGTTTGGATGGTTTGGAATAAGTCCCATAAAAATTGTCATGATTAATGTTTTCATTGACCACTTTTGTGATTGACTTTGGTGTGACCGTTGATGTTTCGGAAGAATCGGATGTGAACGCGTTGAAAAACATGTTGTAGAATTCTTCAGCCATGATGTAATCCTGGACAAATACAATCAAATAAACACAATCAGTACAAACAATATCAAATAATTTGAAACAGACTAACACTCAGATGATGTGAAATGATTTCAACACAAAAATCCTCTTTTCAAGCGAAATCAACTGTTGAAGCGAAATCAATTGTTGAAGCGAAATCAAGACTCAACAGCTTTCAAGCGGAATCCCTTGAACATCAATTCGAGCGGAATCAGGTCTATTATTCAAGCGGAATCACTTGAACATCAATTCGAGCGGAATCAGATTTATTATTCAAGTGGAATCAATTGAATAACACTTCGAGCGGAATCAAGTCGATTTTTCAGGCGGAATCTCTATTTCGAGTGGAATCACTGAAGTGTGTTTTGGAGGGGAATCAGAATTTTGCAATTTGGAGCGGAATCAAAATTGATCCAGTTTTGACCGTGAAATCTTGTTCAGATTGAAAAAGAAGGTGTAAAAGTCAGAAAATAGATGATATCAAGCTAAACTCTTCTTCCTGAGCTCTGATACCACTTGTAGGATCGTTGTTGGACCCAACCGAGTCGTTTAGAAGAGCTTATAATCCGATTCAAAGGCGGAATCAGTGAAACAGACGTGGAAACAGCTTTATACTCTTTAATTTGTCACTATGATTGATTTAGCAAAGATTACAACCTGGACAAATTTTGGCAGCACCTCGTTACAGATTCTGAAGTGTACCAAATGAAAACACAAGTGCCCTATTTATACTATTCCTGATTCCACTCGAAATGGACAAGGTGCACTTTCAAGCGGAATCAGAACTTTCTGATTTAGCTTGAAATGACCAGGGTCACTTTCGAGCGGAATCACATCCATAAACCTGAAAATCTGTTTCTCGAACCTTGGCACTAAATATTCTATCCTATCTGATTACATGATACAAGACGAAGTCAATAGACGTAGTGCACTAACAGACAGTTTGGTTTTTGGCCATTTGGTGAACTGGTGGTGGACTAGGTGGACGGGAAGGTGGTGGGGTGTTGTGGGATGATGACTTCGAGGTGAAGTCATAGTTTGGAGGTTTAGATTGTAGTGTAGAGTCAGAAGGGGCTGTAGATGAAGTTGAAGATTTTCTAACCTGTAAATTGGGTGTGGAGAAGGAAGACTTGTCAATCGGCGGCTGCACTGGTCCCTGAGAACGCGTGTAGGGCATGAACTGCAAAACCGAGAATAAACAAGTAAGACGACTCCAACA
Organism: Helianthus tuberosus; assembly: GCA_030545235.1. NCBI lineage: Eukaryota > Viridiplantae > Streptophyta > Magnoliopsida > Asterales > Asteraceae > Helianthus > Helianthus tuberosus. Next base: position 191,477,032 of record CM060405.1, read on the forward strand.
AAAGACTCTGAAAATAAAAAGACACTAAAATTACTTGGACTCCTACGACTCTCAAACACACAAAAAGCACGTATAGATATCAGTTGAAATCCAAACAAAGTAACTAACGCAATTTCCAAGAGTCCCCGACAACGCCGCCAAAAACTTGATGTGGAATAAGTAGTTCAAATAACTAAAGTAAAATAAACCTAAATTTAGACTCAAGTAATAATAATCTAGACTCTCTAACTTGACTAAACTACTCACCGGCAAGTGAACCGGTCGACTCTAGCAAGGAAAAGCAAGTCCGGATGTCGAACCCACAAGGACTCTAATTAATCACGTTAAAGACTTTATTTAGACTAGACACTGACACGACTTAACTATTGTTGTGTTTTAAGGGGGGGGGGGTTACTAAAATCCTAAAATTGAAATTAAAATAAAATTAGACTATGACACGAATAAGAACTAAGGTTTGATTCAGATGAGATTAACGACTACCTAGGCTTGAATCCAGTTTAACTATGAATGGATTTCTGACGGTACTATTGTTTTATGGAATCGGGATCGTGAAGTACTAAACCCTAAGGTATTTCAAGCTAAGACTTCCCGACCCTTCTCAGGAAGAAACCTAGGAAACCCTACAAGGCTGCTATGAACACCGATTGTTAGACTTCCTCTCAGTCCTCTAACGACTCTAAAAGTGCCCTAATTCGACTATCTACCTCTCAGCGCGACAGTCTAAGGCAATCCTAGGTTCTAACTTGGTTTAATAGACACAGATGCAATTAGGGAACTAAAACCGACTTCTCTCAAAACCTGTCTTAGCTTTATATTGCACTGAGACCTAATAACTAACTCGAGCCTCTCAGCGACAAGTTAAGCAGAATACCTAATTCTAATTGAATTTTAATTACTGTTTCTAAGGCTATCGACCGATTTACCCAAAGATCACCCGAACCCGCAAAGATACGAATAATCAACAAAAATTCATTATGTGAAAGACATTCACCAAAATCTTTGTGAAACAGCAAATAATCAACAATTAACGTTAAATACGCATATGCACCAAGTCAGATATTCTAGAATTATTTACTTTCAAAGATCAATCCACAACAAACAATAGAAACCGTTAAAAGATCCAAACTTCATTAAACTATCTTCTAACCTAGGTAGTAACGAAGGTTTTAGCCACAAAACATAGTATCTAAAATCAAAACACAAGTTTCAAAACAAGAATTCATCGCAAAAGTGTCGAAACAAGAAAATAATGAAAACCGGGAGATAAGACCTGAACAATCTTCTTTCCTATGCTCCGAGCTTCAACCGGATGATTCCCGCAAGCCAAGATACTCCGAAAAGCGTAAAATCTGCTCTGAAAATCGCCTAGGGTTTCTTCAATTCGTAACTTCTCTTTAATGATGATTAACTTTAGTATTTATACGAAACCCTAGCAAATAACAAGCAAATCTCGCCAGACCACCCCGTCGCGTCGCGCGACGGGTGAGAACACTCCTGGTGGTGCGACGCCACCATGTATAATTTCAGATTTTATTTGTTTAAAGCTGGCGCTGCGCGACGAAACTCCAGAATAGCCGTGGCGCGACGCCACGGACGTTTTTTCACAGACTCTTGCGTCCAATTTCCAGCTCTAACATCCCAAAACTCTTCAAAATTATTCTATCTTTTAAGCTTGTTCCAAGACTTAGTGTTTCAGCAATGTAGCTCGTTTTCGCTCCTTTTTCAGCAACTTTTAGTACCAAGACCTGGAAAACGCAGATATAATCAATAGCACGCAATTCTAACTAAAACTAAACTAGAAATAACGAGAAATAATAAAAACTATACACGAATAAAGTATGTATTTTGCAATACATCAGAGATCTTAGGTGATATCATAGGTTCTAGTTAGTAGAGTTATATGTCCTAAAGACAATAGAACCGAACCATCTCAACACCTTAGCGGTTACTGTCACCTAGGTGATCTTTAAAAATGCATCACCTTTCGCTAATAAATACAAATAACATATGCATTTTATAAAGCATTTAAAAGTGTTCATGAGATTAGTCTTTTGATTTACCAAATTCACAACTTGTCACACATTTAAGCCTAAACTAATGCTAGATCTACGAATCACACACATCACAACGTCTATCGGGTGTATGTCAACACCTCGCGTTTTTGTGACTTATTTGTATAATGAATACAACAAGGTACCCACTTATGTGTGCAAGTTGGCTCAAAGTGTTTTGTTGCAAGCATACCGAAGTAAATCATATTATCACATGGTTGAACATGTATAATACATGCAGCACGAATTAAGTGATAACATACCAAGGGTTTTAATACTAGCACCCTAGGTTATGTAAAGTGTAACACCCGTCTAATTTTACTTGAATTTGATAATAGTCCATACCATTTTAGATAAAAGATACCTAATTAACATAGATTCCATAAGTCAAGTTCATAAGTAGCAAAAAGCTTAGTCAACTAACGACTAAGTTAAAACATTCAAAAGTTGTTTAACAATTTGTTTACATCCCATAAACATAGTCTATTAAGGGTTAAAGTATTGCGGAAGCTTGTAAATTGTGTTCAGTTCTTCAAAATCTAGCTCGATCATCTTCCGGTTAGTTTCCAACATCACCTAAGATCAAAACCACAACAAATGTCAGTTTTGATTAAGTTAGAATGGATATAAACAAGTTCCAAGAGTCAAAAGAGCAATAAAATAATTTTTTTTCGGGATCAGGGGGCGCCGCGTGACGCCAAGGGCCTAGGAGTCACGCCTAGCCCTGTTTTTCACAGAATGTTCTTTAAGCTGATGCTGTACATACCCAGCTCAAAGTTTAATCGAATCCTAACTTAGAATTGTCATAACTTATGATTCGTAAGTCCGTTTTTAGTGATTCTTTTTCCTATACGTCTGTAAATTCATTACCAACGTGCCTATTTCGATAGTCATACTAAAAGCTTAACTTACGGACAGAAAGACTATATGTCATTATGCATTTATTCGACCCATTTCAACTTCACACAATTTACTACCATTTAGCTAGTAAACTTATGTCACTTTATTCCCAACATCCGGGGCTCATTATCACTCGCATTTCTTTACCAATCTCATGGCTTAATGCTCTCGTAATTGTCATTACCTTCTAGCTCTCTAAAACAATAGAACAATAATTTACACAACTAATCGATCCGTTTGGCTCATCTTATGGAATCCTCCAATATGATGACTACCAAACGATTCCTTGTCTCTCTTAGACTATTAATTCAAGTAACAATCATGGTTGCTACAATCGACACCATATTTATCCTAAAAAGGGACTTCGCAAAATTTAACAACAATTCATTGAATGTAACGGGTCAAGTCACATACCTTCAAAGTAGGCCTTTCAAACGTGATTCGCCACCCGCTTGTCCGCTTGACGCTCCTGCGTCCTTTCCTATAGAGTTCATTTATGACATATTTAGAACTCTCTTTAAATCATAATTCGCATAATACACCGAAACATCATAATTATGCGTTTCAACTTTGAATTTCAGTTTTAAGCCTTCTTTGAGGCATTTTCACAAACACTTTAAGGGCAAATTTTACATGATTAAATATCAAGTCTCTAGCTTATCACTTAGCCCTAATTTCACATCAATCAACCATTTTACATAATTGTTAGCTTCTATAATTCTGAAGTCACTTCAAAATTGTCAAATTACACTAGAACAACACCCAATTTCCTAGTGTTTATCAAATTCTACATAACCCCCTAATCACCTACAATGATGTTCATGGATTTTACTAAAATTTCACATGATTTCAACTTGTATTTGTCTAGGGTTTGTCCCTAGACACTATATTGTTCCTAATCCATCATAAAACAAACATGCAACCATAAATTTCAGATTTCCCGAATTTATGAGAATTTCAAGTTGGGGAATTTTCACCAAATTTTACATACCTGATAATCCCCTTGCAATGAGGATCACTAATCTATGCTCTAATTTCGATTTCAGCTTGGATTGAGCCTTTAATTTGAGAGTTTAGTGATGTTTAGGGTTTTGAGAGTGGGGAATCGCCCCTTCCTGCTTCTGTACGACCAGACATCTCCAAAATGGGGTGTTTGGTTTTATTTTTATTAAAATTAATAATATAGTTTCAATTTTAACAACATAGGCCCCTCCACTTTTGTTCAACATATAGTTTGGTTATTTTAACCCTATTTCAAGTTATTTCTAGACTTGTAGTTAACTAGGTTATAATTTCCTATTTAAATAATATTCTTGTTTATTTAAACTTTATAATTCAAATATGAAGTTTTATATTTCCGAGGTGTTACAAGTCCACCCCCCTTAAAAGGGTTTCGTCCCCGAAACCGAATTACGTACCAAATAAAGTAGGGTAGAGACGTCGCATCTCCTCTTCGGATTCCCACGTAGTGTCCGAACCTTTCCTATGTTCCCACTTGACCTAGACTTGATCAATTTGTTTGTTTCGCAAGTGTTTGATCTTTCGATCTAAAATCTCCACTGGTTTCACTGCATAATTCAGGCTATTATCCACCACGATATCATCGTAATGGATATAAGCTATTTCATCTGCTAGACACTTTCGCAGTTGCGACACGTGAAACGTACTGTGAATCCCGCTTAGTTCCTCCGGTAGTTCAAGGCGGTAAGCTACCTTTCCTACTCGTTCAACAATCACAAACGGCCCGATAAATCTCGGGCTTAATTTTCCTTTCTTTCTAAACCGGATAACCCCCTTCCATGGAGATACCTTGAGCATGACTTTGTCGCCAACCTGGAACTCGATCGGTCTCGCCCTTTTGTCATCATACGACTTTTGTCTATCTTGAGCCGCTTTCAAGTGTGCTCGGACCACATCAATCTTTTCATTTGTGGCTCGTACTATATCTTGGTGGGCGAGTTTACGTGGGCCCACTTCACCCCAACATACTGGGGTTCGACATTTCCTACCATAGAGCATTTCGTATGGTGCCATCTTAATACTAGCATGGTAGCTGTTGTTATACGAAAACTCAACTAATGGTAGATAGACGTCCCAACTGCCTCCAAAGTCGATTATACATGCCCTTAGCATGTCTTCCAACGTTTGTATTGTTCTTTCACTCAGTCCATCCGTCTGAGGATGGTACGCAGTGCTGATGAACAATTTGGTTCCCATTTGCTCTTGGAAATCTCGCCAGAAATTCGAAGTGAACCGGGTATCCCTATCAGACACGATGGATACCGGTACTCCATGGCGAGCTATTATCTCATTAGTGTAAACTTCTGACATCTTTTCTGAAGTATAAGTCTCACAAATCGGAATAAAGTGAGCACTCTTCGTCAATCTATCCACCACTATCCATATAGCATCGAAACCACGATTTGTCTTAGGCAATTTGGTTAATAGGTCCATTGTAATATGTTCCTATTTCCAAACCAGGATTTCTAACGGTTGGAGTTTGCCGTATGGTTTTTGGTGCTCCGCCTTGACTTGTAGACATGTCAAGTATTTTTCCACATATTTCGCCACATCCCTCTTTATTCCACGCCACCAATAGTTTTGTTTCAGATCATTGTACATCTTGGTCGCACCCGGATGAATTGAATATCGGGATTTATGAGCTTCATCAAGTAGAAGCGTCTTCACCCCACAAGTATTTGGAACCCATATCCTTCCGGATCGAGTCTTCAACCCGTTATTCCCATCCGACAAATCTTTCAACTGACCGATTATTCTTTCTTTCTTCCAATTCTCCTCTTTCACTGCTTCTAATTACGCCTCTCGAATACGTTCAAGTATACCCGATGTCACCACAAGCTGCATCGATCTTACTCGTATTGGGACATAGTCCGCTTTTCTGCTCAGGGCATCCGCCACCACATTTGCCTTTCTGGGGTAATAGTGTATTTCACAGTCGAAATCTTTCACCGTTTCTAACCATCGCCTTTGTCACATATTTAACTCCTTCTGATCGAAGAAGTATTTTAAGCTCTTGTGATCGGTGAATATGGTGCACTTTACCCCATATAAGTAGTGCCTCCATATTTTTAATGCAAACACCACCGCAGCCAACTCGAGATCGTGCGTGGGATATTTCTTCTCGTGTATCTTCAATTGCCTCGAGGCATAAGCTATAACTTTGCCCCGTTGCATCAAAACGCATCCGAGCCCCGATAGTGAAGCATCCGAATAAACCACCAAGTCTTCGACCCCATCCGGTAATGTTAGTACCGGAGCTTGAGTTAACTTCTCTTTTAGCGTTTGAAACGCTCTTTCTTGATCTACACCCCAAATGAACTTTTCTTCCTTCCGAGTTAGCTTTGTTAGCGGTGACGTAATCTTGGAGAAATCTTGGATGAATCTCCTATAGTATCCCGCAAGCCCCAAAAAGCTTCTAATTTCCGAAGGGTTCTTCGGGGGATTCCATTTTGCCACGACCTCGATCTTTGACGGGTCTACTAATACTCCATCGGCACTTATGATGTGGCCAAGAAATTGCACCTCCCGTAACCAAAAGGCACACTTAGAGAATTTCGCATACAACCTCTCTCGTCTAAGTGTCTCTAACACCTCTTGTAAGTGGTGTGCATGTTCAGCTTCACTTTTTGAATACACCAAAATATCATCGATAAACACGATGACTGACTTATCCAACATTGGCTTGCAAACCCGGTTCATGAGGTCCATGAAAGCCGCGGGTGCATTTGTTAGCCCGAATGACATCACGAGGAATTCATAATGTCCGTATCGCGTGCGGAAAGCCGTCTTCGGCACATCTTCCTCCTTGACCTTTAGTTGGTGCTACCCCCATCTAAGGTCAATTTTTGAAAACCAGCTCGCACCTTGTAATTGGTCGAATAAATCATCTATCCTCGGAAGCGGGTATCGATTCTTTACCGTGAGTTTGTTTAACTCCCGGTAATCGATACACATGCGCATGCTCCCATCTTTCTTTTTCACGAACAGTATCGGTGCGCCCCAAGGAGACACACTCGGCCTTATGAATCCCTTGTCAAGCAGGTCTTGAATTTGGGACATCAACTCTTGTAACTCTGACGGTGCGAGTCGGTACAGTGCTTTAGCTACGGGTTTTGCGCCCGGAATCAATTCAATCCCGAACTCTACTTCCCGTTCAGGCGGTATCCCCGGTAAATCCTCCGGAAACACGTCTTCATAGTCTCGTACTACCGGTACATCTTCAATCTTCAGTGATTCTTTCTCGGGCTCATTTACGTATATCATGAATGCCTTGCATCCTTGCTTCATAAGCTTGTGAGCTTTCAACATTGAGCATATTATGGGGTTGCCTCCTTTTTCTCCAAAGATAGTGACGTGTTTCCCGCTCGGAGATATTAGCTTTATCTCTTTACGAAAACACACGACCTTTGCATGGTGCTGAGATAGCCAATCCATCCCAACGACTACTTGAAATTCCCCCATTGACATCGAGATTAGGTCTATAAGTATTCCTCATCGTCGATGCTTAATTTGCAGCCTCGACAAACATCACAAACTATAAAACTTTTGTTGTCCCCTATTTCAACTTCTAAGGGCACATATAATTTCGTCAATACAAATGAAGGATGTCGAATAAATCCATGCGAAATGAAGGATTTATTCGCACCCGTATCAAACAATACACGTGCTGGAATTGAGTTAATTGTGAATATACCTGAGACCACACCGGGCACTGTTTTTTGCTTCAGCCGCGGTAAGTTGGAAGGACCTAGCCTTCGCCTTTGGAGCTTCTGCTGGAGACTCTTTTGTGTCTCTCTTTCCAACCAACTCGGGGCATTCAGACTTTTTGTGGCCGGGTTGATAGCATTTGTAACAAATGGAAACTTTTCCGGGACATAGCGATGCAGTGTGCCCCGTCTTCCCACATACCGGACACGGCTTGTCTTTGAAGCGGCACTCACCTTTGTGCCCTTTTCCACATACTTTGCAACTTGGTGACCCGCCTTTAGCTTCCACTTTCTTCCCTGATTCAGCAGTTCTAGCTTTCTTTGTAGGGCTTGGATTCACATCATGTGCCCTTCGCTCACCCCTTTCAACTTGTTTCTTTAACTCGATTTCCCGCTCCCGGGCGGTGTTGATGATTTCTGTGAGAGTTTCATATTTTGAGGGAGTCATAAACTCCTGGTATTCAGCACTCAGCATGTTATAATAGTAGTATATCTTCTGCTCTTCTGTGGTGACTAACTCGTCACAAAATCTCAGCTTATCCATGAAGATACCCGTGATTTTATCAATTGATTCTCCCTTTTGTCTTAACTAGATAAATTCCTCTTTGATCCTATTGATAACTGCTTTGGGACTATGGTGTTTAAGGAACGGCACCTTAAACTCATCCCAAGTCATGACCCTTGCCGCTTCGGCTCCTATTTCCTTCATTTTATTGTCCCACCAATCCTTGGCTTGACCTCTCAATTGACCCGTTCTGTAAGCAACAAAGTCGCCTACTTCACAATGGGTCCGTTCAAACACCCCTTCGACGTCACCTAACCATCTTTGGCATATTATCGGGTCGACCTCCCCGTTATAGATTGGCGGTTTACACGCCATGAATTCCTTGTACGAACACCCTTTGCGTTCTCCCGATTTTTCTTTCACAAGGTTGACACTATCCTCCAACCTTTTAACTCGCTCTTCAACAAGCGACAACACCTTGCTTTGAATTTTGTCTATAAACCCGGATGGACTACCTTCAATTGCCTTCCCTACTTCTTCGGCAACTATCTCTTTCATTTGTTCGGTGCTTGTTTGCACCGGATCATCATCGTTTCCTTCAGACATCTTGAAACTGAAATGTTGACATTTAAACATTAAACATTTCATTTATAACATTACTTCATTTGTTTCGGTTTAGCCAAGTTCTTGACTTGCTTTAACCGTTCACATTTAGTGCACTTTCCGGGTTTGAGTGTGTTAACACGCTCTTCCCATGCACATCAATTCATTTCTCATTTCTTACATAAGATATAATTTATTAACATAATAAGTTAATCCTTACCGGACGATTGATCAAGGTTGAACCGAACACTTTGTTGACAACCTTAAGCTCTGATTACCAACTTGTAACACCCGTCTAATTTTACTTGAATTTGATAATAGTTCATACCATTTTAGATAAAAGATGCCTAATTAACATAGATTCCATAAGTCAAGTTCATAAGTAGCAAAAAGCTTAGTCAACTAACGATTAAGTTAAAACATTCAAAAGTTGTTTAACAATTTGTTTACATCCCATAAACATAGTCTATTAAGGGTTAAGGTATTGCGGAAGCTTGTAAATTGTGTTCGGTTCTTCAAAAGCTAGCTCGATCATCTTCCGGTTAGTTTCCAACATCACCTAAGATTAAAACCACAACAAATGTCAGTTTTGATTAAGTTAGAATGGATATAAACAAGTTCCAAGAGTCAAAAGAGCAAAAAAATAATTTTTTTCCGAATCAGGGGGGGCGCCGCGTGACGCCAAGGGCCTAGGCGTCACGCCTAGCCCTGTTTTTCACAGAATGTTCTTTAAGCTGATGTTGTACATACCCAGCTCAAAGTTTAATCGAATCCCAACTTAGAATTGTCATAACTTATGATTCGTAAGTCCGTTTTTAGTGATTCTTTTTCCTATACGTCTGTAAATTCATTACCAACGTGCCTATTTCGATAGTCATACTAAAAGCTTAACTTACGGATAGAAAGACTATATGTCATTATGCATTTATTCGACCAATTTCAACTTCACACAATTTACTACCATTTAGCTAGTAAACTTATGTCACTTTATTCCCAACATCCGGGGCTCGTTATCACTCGCATTTCTTTACCAATCTCATGGCTTAATGCTCTCGTAATTGTCATTGCCTTCTAGCTCTCTAAAACAATAGAACAATAATTTACACAAATAATCGATTCGTTTGGCTCATCTTATGGAATCCTCCAATATGATGACTACCAAACGATTCCTTCTCTCTCTTAGACTATTAATTCAAGTAACGATCATGGTTGCTACAATCGACACCATATTTATCCTAAAATGGGACTTCGCAAAATTTAACAACAATTCATTGAATGTAACGGGTCAAGTTACATACCTTCAAAGTAGGCCTTTCAAACGTGATTCGTCACCCGCTTGACGCTCCTGCGTCCTTTCCTATAGAGTTCATTTATGACATATTTAGAACTCTCTTTAAATCATAATTCGCATAATACACCGAAACATCATAATTATGCGTTTCAACTTTGAATTTCAGTTTTAAGCCTTCTTTGAGGCATTTTCACAAACACTTTAAGGCCATATTTTACATGATTAAATATCAAGTCTCTAGCTTATCACTTAGCCCTAATTTCACATCAATCAACCATTTTACATAATTGTTAGCTTCTATAATTCTGAAGTCACTTCAAAATTGTCAAATTACACTAGAACAACACCCAATTTCCTAGTGTTTATCAAATTCTACATAACCCACTAATCACCTACAATGATGTTTATGGATTTTACTAAAATTTCACATGATTTCAACTTGTATTTGTCTAGGGTTTGTCCCTAGACACTATATTGTTCCTAATCCATCATAAAACAAACATGCAACCATAAATTTCAGATTTCCTGAATTTATGAGAATTTCAAGTTGGGGAATTTTCACCAAATTTTACATAACTGATAATCCCCTTGCAATGAGGATCACTAATCTATGCTCTAATTTCGATTTCAGCTTGGATTGAGCCTTCAATTTGAGAGTTTAGTGATGTTTAGGGTTTTGAGAGTGGGGAATCGCCCCTTCCTGCTTCTGTATGACCAGACATCTCCAAAATGGGGTATTTGGTTTTGTTTTTATTAAAATTAATAATATAGTTTCAATTTTAACAACATAAATCCCCTCCACTTTTGTTCAACATATAGTTTGGTTATTTTAACCATATTTCAAGTTATTTCTGGACTTGTAGTTAACTAGGTTATAATTTCCTAGTTAAATAATTTTCTTGTTTATTTGAACTTTATAATTCAAATATGAAGTTTTATATTTCCGGGGTGTTACATAAAGTAGTTAAATTTGTTTACCTTTAACCGCACCTGGAACACAATGTATTACAATCGTATAAAGTCAATTGTTCACACGGTTTGTTTTATGCTAGAGGCGCTATAATCATGGAGTAAAATGTAACAATCTTCCAATGAGATGGTTACAAATCATTAATCGTCTTTTAAGACTGATTATTAGTACTCAGTTTGAAACCCCGTTCGTTAAATTAAATGGGGAATCAGTCAGAATGTCAGTTATAACCGTACGATTGAGAAAACTTCGTACATTGTGGTTTTGTTAACCATACATTTTTATTTAAAAAAATGTTGACGTATTACGGTTTGTTTTAATGGTTTAAACCATTGTTAACGATTTGTATTCGTATAAACGGGTTCGAATGGGAAACAGATTCGTACCAAGTCGAACACGGTTGATATATTTTAGTGAAGTTTACAAACTGATTTGGAAGAGTTTTGGTCCATTACAAATCATTTTTCCAGTTAAACCGTCTTAACGGCTGGTATCCCGTACATACGGGTTTTGGACGGAATCCAGCTCGTTATGGAATGAACCAGAAGGAAATCCAATAAATAGAGTTTATAAACAAACATGATCAAATAACGTGGACTAAAATGCAATTTATATCCTTTAACTAGAAATTAGACCCGCACGCGTTGCGGTGCGGGCTACGAAGATAGAAACACACGTTATAACATATGATATCAAACGAACCTTTTAACTTCGTCATGGGTAACTTTTTATGTTACAGGAACAATTCAAACACATCAAACGAACTCTTGATTAACATCAAATACCCAATAAATGACTAAAAAAGTAACAGTTTTTGTAATCGTTAGGCATTGTTAAGAATGAATAAGCAAACATAAAAACATAGGTTGTGTTAACTGGATAAGGTCCACAATATGCTTCACGGTTTCTCTCTTTCTGTTTCTTTATCTCATCTGCATCAATCAAAGTGATCATTTTGTTAATTACAAGTCACATGGATCAACATCTAAAGGCTCCTACTCCCAAGTGTCTAACCATCAAATATCATACAAAGATTAAATACTAAGAACACCTAAATTCAGCTTATTTACTTTATGTTTGTTAAAGCAACTGCCATGGATAGATGCAACAAAACACACCTAACATAATCAATCGATTAGCAGAGCCGCTCAATCTTTCTACAAGCCGAACGAATTTACAAAATTCATAGCTTTTGTTACTGCTCCTAGATTGACGACATCCAATGGATCAGTTGTCGCTGCAAAAGGTCTAAGTTTGTAAATCAAGCCGAGCCGCTCAAGTTTTTTACAGGCCGAACCCAAACCCAACATTTTAGGTCATTAAGATAATCGATCCTAGCCGATTTAGCACGATTTTTATACGATCTAAGCCCGAAACCAAATTGGGTAAGCTTGTTCGCAACCAGTGATATAATCATCCAAACATTGTAATTGAAAAGATGATACATAACACATACCATAGGGATCTGAAGGGTATAGCATCCAACAATCAACATCATCATGAAACAATTAAGTGATTAACTGAACAAAAAACACAAATTAGAAATATCTAAAAACTGCGAAATAATATAAAAAACCAGCTATAAAACATAAATTAAATCTGTAAAAAAATAACTTACCATAAATCTAACTCTTCACTGGCTGAATTGAAAAGTCGTACGTTCCCACGACAACCGATCGGACTGCAAGTACTGCAGGAACAGTTTCTACCGAACCAGACCCTCCAACATTGGTAAGTTGGTGGCGACGTGATTGGAATTCTGTTGGTTTAGAAGAACGAATACAAAATCCAAAATGAAGAACAATGAAACAAATGTGATACGGGACAGAAACCTGATGAACAAAAGTTTTGTGATGAGCAATGCTTATACGTGAGCATAGGTGGACAATAGAGTTTGTGATTGTGAAATGGTGACAAGTACAACAGACAATGCATGAAGCACAACTTACAACTCACTAATGCACCCAAAATGCATTTTTCGTTATGTGCAGCGGATTTTGTGTATAGTATCTCCATGTGAAATGATTGAACCATTTCATCTCTTAGTTTGTAGATGTAATATGATGTGTGGTTTAGGTTAATTCCATTAAACCACACATCTCACATAAAACTGGCAGTCAAAAAAAGAGCAGTCACACCTCCATCGGGTGGTTGCTAATTATATCATAAAGTGACCTTCTGCAAATAAAGTTTTAAATTTCTCAGTCCCTATACACAAAGAACTCAAGAGAAAATCATAAATATTAATACACGATGAATCAACGTTTCTTGAAGCATACCGGTCAATGGATTCAGACACAAATTCTTAAATTCTTGATTTTTTATTGGAAAGTTTATAAAAATGTAGGAATGCTAGGGATATAATGAGACAGTGGGATCCAAATGCAACACATGTGTCCATTGATAGCAGACAAGTGCAAAGTAGTACCTCCATTGATAGCAGCCAAGTGCAAAGAAGTCTCTATATCTGTTCACTGGTTCAAATGATCTAGAGCAGCCTAGAATAAAAGGAGGATGCAGTCCCAAATAGATCAGATAAACAACAAATTACAACATTCCTACAAGCTAACCATTCGTAACCTAAAATTCACTTGAACACCCATCTCATCAAATCCCAAGTTATCCATGCGCATCACACCAAATCCCCCCAAAAATTCAAGAAAAGGTTAATAATTTTTCAAAAAATCAAAAAAATATTCATACCACTGTCATCAAATATCCAAAAAAAATTCAAGAAATAAAGAACAGATTCATACATTATTCAAGAAATACAGAAAACATTCATACCTAATTAGAAAAGGTGGACCAAAAATGCACCCAATCCCGGCGAGGAGATGCGCACATGAACCCTAAAAGTTGTCATTGCGTCTGCTCTGAAGCAACCGTTCATCTAGTTGTCACGGTTTCTCCACTGGTGTGGCTTGGCGGCAAACGATGGTGGTGGTTAGGTGAGACATGAGGGTCGTGGTGGGTGAGGGATTAGGGTTTTGATTTGTTTGAGATGAGAAAGACATTGAAGAAGTTGATGAGTCGGCCACCGCCCATATCATCCAATAGTAGAATAAATGCGAGCTGGGTGAAACATTGAAGCATGATGTACAACCTCCTACATCGGCAACGATCTATAGCTTTTCTGTATTGAGACCGTGGGGTATGGTGGGGCTTGGGTTGGGTTGGGTTGGGGCATTAGTTGACACGTGGATGTTGAATATTAACAAACCCAAAGCCAAGTTTTAAGGGGTATGGTGGGGCTTGGGTTGGGCGTGGCTGGGCTGGCGTGGCCAAGCCACATCAACATTTTTTTAATATATATATATATATATTTATAACTACATAAATAATAAACATACATATTTTTTTAAACTACATAATAATTATCAAAATAAAAAACAATCATTCTTCGTCGTCTTCGTCAATTTCGAACCCAGGAATCGTTGAAACATGATCCACCAAATCAGATCGAAGGTTGTGATGTATATCCCTTGACTTGATCAAAAATTCATTTGCCGCTTTATCTTGGTCTGTTACGTTACCTGGTTGGGGGTCATCGTCATCATAGTAGGTAACGACCGCTCTACCTTCATCCTCCAAAATCATGTTGTGAAGAATGATACATATGTACATCACGTTTCCAATCTGATCCTTGTCCCATAGTCGACAAGGCATTGCCAATATTCGCCACCTTTTCTTCAAAACACCGAATGCTCGCTCGACGTCTTTACTTGCAGCCATCTGGACCCTGTTAAACTTTAATCTCTTTGGATCTGTTGTACCATGTTTTGTGAACAATTTTACGAAAACCCCCTACTCTGGGTAAATCCCATCAACTAGGTAGTACCCATACACGTACTCAACCCCGTTTACAAAGAAAGTTCCTTTGGGTCCTATACCATTTACCCGATCATTGAAAAGGGGTGAGTGGTTTATGATGGTAATATCATTATGTGAACCTGGCATACCGAAGAACGCATGCCATATCCAAAGATCATGGGACGCAACCGCTTCAAGCATGATGGCTGGCATCCCGTGAAATCCACTCGTGTGAGCGCCTTGCCATTGGGTAGGACAAAGTTCCCAAGCCCATTTCATACAATCTAAACTACCTAGCATCCCGGGTAGCCCATGATAATCTGCGTGATGTTCCAATAATTGTTGCATGTCACTGAACGAGGGCTTTCTCAAATATCTTTTCCTATAAAGTTCTAGAATACACGAACAAAAGTTGTGAAGACTTTCTCTAGCTACACGTGCAGACATTTTTAAATAGTCATCCATAATGTCCGAACTATTGTCGTACGCTAACTGCCTAAGTGCGGCCGTGACCTTTTGCCACGTACTAAATCCTAATTGCCCGATTACATCGGGTTTTTGTTGGAAATAAACATACTTCTCCTCAAGATCTCTAGATATCCTTAAAAATAAGTTTCTACTCATACGAAAACGACGCCTAAACATTTTTTCATCATATTTAGGTTCCGCTTAAGAAGTAATCGCTTACCAACAAATTGTTAGCGGTGTGCCGTTCACGAGCGATGTACCTTCTCCTGCGTTTAGGTTGTTGAGTCTCTTCCTCCTCCTCTTCGTCTTCCACGATAGCTTTCACCACCGTCGCGATCGTTTGTAGAAATATTTCTACACCATCGTCAGATGATGATGACGATTCAGTATAACTTGTAGAACTCATGGCAAGATTGTGTTTTATGTGTTTGATATTGTGTGAGAAAAATGAGAAATATGGTAAGGTATTTATAAAGGAAAAAAAATTAAAATAGCCCCCAACGGCTATGCCAACGGCTAGCCCAACGGCTAGTTTGGTTTGGCCATTCACAGCCCGCCATGTCAGCTTGCTAGACCCGCCACACGCCCGGCTTGAAACCCAAGCCCAAGGGCCACGCCCCAACCCAAGCCCACCCGGGATGGTGGCTTGGGCGTTTTCCCCCAACCTACGCCCCAACCCAAGCCCCATACCCCATAGTCTGACAGAGAGAATAGAAAAGGGTTTTGGGAGGAAGAAGAGATGATGTGGTGTTTTGGGAAGAAGGAGAGATGATTCAGTGTTTGGCACGTGTATAAATCAAAATCACATATCCAATTTTTTTTTTTTTTTTTTGAAAAACACCCAAAGCCAAGGGTACAACTACCCTTAGCTTAAAGTTGTTGCTTCTTTATAGTGTTTTAATTATGAACCAAATTGCAGGTGTTGTCCTTTAACTAACTAAATTACACAGGTTGTCTTTTATGTCACTGTTTCTCATCAGGCGGTGTTCTTTTACCCTAACCCAATTAATATTTTATGTTAACTCTTAGAATGTTCCACTCACACGAGGGCACAATGATCATTTTCACTTGATATCTTTCGTAAAGTGCATTTTGTGTCCTTTAAATTTCAACCAGATTTTAGGTGTTATCCTTTGACTAACAAAATTACAATGGGTGTCTTTTATGTTTCAGATTCTATACATGCGGTGTCCTTTTGCTTTAAGTCATTTACATTTTTAACATTAAGTCGGTTCAAGCTTATAGATCCTGCGAGGACTTGGTTCAAGCTTACTAGGACCTCCTTCAATGCCCCAAAGGTATTGGATGGCGGGGGTGCGAATAGGTTGAACCCCTCATATGTAAACTAGGGGAGTTCAAAAAAATCCAAATCCGAAATATCCAAAAATCCGAATCCGAATTATCCAAAATTTCGGATATCCGAAAATTCGGATAGCGATATTGAAAATTTTCGGATAATTCGGATGTCCAATATCCGAAATATTAAAATAGTTAACTTTTAATTATTTATTATAAAAGTAAATATATATAGAGTTTTCTAGAAGCCCAACTCAATAATCATCCATTCTGCCATTCACGTTTCACCCTAACATCGCCGCCACGCACAATCCAGTCCCACACCGTCAGTCCCGCTACGGTTGGCGACTCGAACCGGCGACCTACGACCTACGACCGCCACTCCTTCAATTGTTGACCTGCAACTTTCATTCTTATGATCTGCAATAGTTTGTTCAAAGCCGATTAGGTGAGTCACGGGCTCACGGCTTCAGATTTTCAATTACTAATCAAGGGTTTTTAATTTTTTTTTTTTTTTTTTTTTTTTTTTTTTTTTTTTTGTACCATAAGTTAAATAAATATATAAATATACATACCCTATAAACAGAAATTACAAACTAATGGCAGGTAGACGAGCAACAAGCTGCGCCGCTACCCCCTTCTTAATTTGAATATAGATTAAGGGCATTATTTTATCAGGTAGTTTGAGTAATGGTTTGTTTTGTTCAAGACTTCAAGCCTAGTTTGAGTAAATGTGTGTTTTGTTCAAGACTTAAAAGCCTAGTGTTCAATTGTTGATATTTGGTGTTCGTATGTATTAATCATTTACAGTGGCAACTACTTTTAATTTTATTATTATCGTTGGTGTTCAAATGTTGAGTTTGGCTTTTAGACTATTTTATATAATGACTCCATATTATTAGATTGATTTCTGTTTTGCATAAACTCATATGTGGTCGTGTAAAGATACCAGACTCGTTTCGGATTACACTATTGTGCAAGTTTGATTTGAATTTTTTAGAATTTTGGATATCCGTTTCACTATCCGAATGGATATCCGAAATTTCGGATACGGATTTGGATAGTGAAATTAGTTATCCGAATTTTCGGATATCCAGTTTTGAACACCGGCTTCTTGGGATTGTAAACTACTATTAAAACATTAAACCGGCTTCTTGGGATTGTATCCTTGCTGACTCAAACCGCTTAGCCGAGGGTAACGTCACCTTCAAAAGATGGGCCTACCACTTTTCGTATTAATAACTTGCTTAATTGTCTTTCAATATTCCGACCCTTTGGGATTGAATCCTTGCTGACTCAAACCACTGGGTTGAGGGTATTGTCACCTTCAAAAGAGGGGCCTACTACTTTAACTAAGATAATCTCTTAAAAAGTCTGAAAGTGCGAAAATCATCAAAGGGTACATTAAAGATGAGTTGGTTCCAAGTGATTCTATCTTGTCTATTTGTTTTTCATTGTATTTATCTTTTACTTTTTAGATTTATTTTTCATGTTTAAAAACTCTTTTAAAAAAAATTTAGATTGCTTGGACGTTGATGATAAACCGGTAATAAAAGCTCTTGTGTCCTTGGACGACATCGGTATCTTACCAACACTATACTACGCTCGCGATTGGTGCACTTGCTCAAGTGTGTGTTTAGTGTTAGTACAATATCGTGTTTTATAAATTTAAAACTTGACTAATGCGTAAAACAAGCTTAAAATATTAATAAAATCATATCACACTTAATGCACACCAAGACCGAACCACGTTAAAATTCTTGTGTTCTTTATTTTTTATTTCCATGCGAATTTGTCCGTGTTGTTTGCGTGTTGATTTGGTTCTGTGCTCCCCTTGATTCCAAACAATTGATTCCATTAACGTTGTTGGTCACTTTTGTTAGTATTCGCTTCACCTTTGCTATTGATTGATGACTGGATCATCACTGCAATTGTTTTAAAGACGAACTACTAGTTGATAGTTCTTCTGGAATTCAATTAACTTGGAGTTTAAGAACAACTCCACATAACATAAAACTCAATTCAAGAACCAGATTCGAACTAAATGGTATTAATAACTTAAATATGTTTTAAAAACCTTTCCCGCTCCTATAACTAACATTAATGTGCATCCCCGTGGTTCCCTTATTGATGCATGTCAAATGTGCATCCAATTTCTTTCTTGCAAATTCAAAATAAAAAAGGATAACCTTGCCGCCTCGTTGGTTGATTCTACTATTATTCTCCTTCACTTCGTTTATTTACGTCGATTAGGCTGGAGGGTATGGAACAGAACCCCTAAGGCTTCTATTGTGTCATCTCAGTTCCCCCTCATCAATAGCGTCCCACACTCCCCCCCCCCCCCCCCCCACACACACACACGCGCGCATTGAGGGTATGAAAGCCCCAACCCATCAATAGTGCCCCCTCTCCTTCACACACATACATCTCTCCATTGCAACCACAACCCACCAATAGTACCCCCATGACAATGCATGGGGTATGATAGAGGGGGCACTATTAACTCTTTTTGGCTTATATGGCATGGGGATGACGCCCCATACCGCTTATTCTTAACTTTTGTCCCACTCCCATAGCCTCTAATTTGTTTCTATACAAGCTTTCTTTGAATAATAATAATATTTTGATAATGAAATCCCCTAAAAGGAAATGTGTTTTTGTCATTACATGCTTGGCTAGTCGATTCTTCATTAGACATATCGACAATATACGATGAAAACCATGGTTAATCTTTCATTTTAATTATATTGAGTTGAGTACAAAACACGATTACTTATATATTCTTATTTTTGTCTTGTCAGCAATATCTTAACAATTATTAATTTATGAAACAAGCAAACATACAAAAGTAGATATCGGTCGTGCATTGTATATAGAAAACTCTACTAGGTATGCTTTTAATAAATATATCGATATCCTTTAAAACGAGTAAATTATAATAACATAACATTTAAAAGATGGTTATCTACCAGCAATTATTTAAAAAGAGTATTTACTTCTCTTTAGTCCACATTTATGATAAAAATTTAACAAAGAAAATAAGTTATGATATTTCATTTGTCTATAATTAAGTTGATCAATATTTTTAATTTAGCCTTCCTAAAACTTTTAAAATTAACTTTTTTATTAAGTTTGGAAATTTTCAAAACAGATAAGATAAATCAATATTAAGCTTATCTTATGAAGTTTAAGACACTAGTCTTGATATATTACTTTATAATTTCAAAATTTCATAGCCAAGCGTTATGCTTTTATGAAAGATTGCAATTGATAAGTGACTCTTTAACGTTTCATAAAATCACTCTTTGAAAGGGTATTTTGTTTGTATTCTTGTTTCCAGTTTTTTGCTACTTTTCTATATACATCATTTTTTCACCGTTTAAAAAACAAGTAAATTTGTATTTTTGGTCACTAGTAAATCATTTTACATACAAACTAGGTTATTGTCTGCGTAAACACGCAGTTTCACAAATAATACATACATACAATTTTGTTGTAAGTTTTTTAAATTGATTGTAGAGATGACGGTTTCAGCTTATTACTAAAAAACGTGTCGATTCGGATTGTGTTTTTTCATAAATGTCAAATGGGTAGAATCAAATTGACCAAAAAATGTTATACTTTTTATAACACTCAAAATATATTGAATTTCTTGTCACTTCTTATTTATAATAATAATAATAATAATAATAATAATAATAATAATAATAATAATAATAATAATAATTTTAAACCACGTACCTTTATATACATTTAAATCAAATTAACTCATTAATAAAGAATTAATATAACTCACTAATTTAATGCCAAACTGAATCCAACAATTATATAAGCCAAATGTCACCACATACATACACCATCAACTCCTATTTCATCAATCAAAACACACAAACCTTGGAAATTCCCTCTTTGTCTTCCTCATAAACCCCCAACTTTTCTTCATTTTCTATTCTAATAATCCACATATCATCTATTCAAAAGAACACATAATCAGTTAGGTTTATGTCTAATCTCACCAGGGATGATGGCACTTTCTCTTCAGGGAACACTGGAGACAATACCTCACTCCCTCCTGCTAAGAAAAAAAGAAACTTACCAGGAACACCAGGTACTTGTTCTTACATAGTTATCTCAATGTTCTACTTAGTTAGAGAGTTTTTTTAAATGGTCTAGCAAAATCATAAGCGTTTTTATGTTGTTTTTTAACTTGTTTTAGTTTATAGGGAGTCTGCTAGTCGAAAGAGCAGACTCGGTTGTAGTCTGCTAGTCAAGCAGCTGGCAGACTCATTTTTTTGAGTTTTGCATGTAAATGTATCCGAGGAGTTCGCTTGCCATGTGAATATCTTGTATCAGATTCTTTAAACCTTGGGTAGTGAAACTTCCAAAAACCCTCCTAGAAACACTTTTCATTTTGCTAGACTATCTGAAAATCCAAAAAAAAAAAAACATTCAATAGATAGAGAATTTTACTAATTTCTAGCTGATCTACCAAAATCATAAGCCCTTCTAGGTGGTTTTTGAACTTGTATTGGTTTATAGGGAGTAGTCTGCTAGTCAAAGGAACAGACTCATTTTTTTTAGTTTTGTCGTGTAAGTATACTCGATAAGTTCGCTTGGCGCGTTAATATCTATATGGTGTCCATTTTTTAGAGCTCGCTACCTTGTGTAGCAAACTCCCTAGAAAACAAAACACTTCCAACAACCTTCTAAAAACATTTATCATTTTACTGGACCACCTAAAAGATAAAAATAATAAATTGGTAACTAAATCATAGTTTTTTTTCATATTTTATGCATGCATGCAGATCCTACAGCTGAAGTTATTGCTCTATCACCATCGTCGTTAACGGCGACCAACAGATTTGTGTGTGAGATTTGCAGCAAAGGGTTCCAAAGAGACCAAAATCTTCAGTTGCATCGAAGAGGTCATAATCTTCCATGGAAGCTTAAGCAAAGAACGAGTAGTGATGCTCGAAAACGTGTATACATATGCCCCGAGTTGTCATGTGTTCATCACAATCCAGCTCGAGCACTTGGTGATCTCACTGGGATCAAGAAACATTATAGTAGAAAACATGGTGAGAAGAAATGGAAGTGTGATAGGTGTTTGAAGAAATATGCGGTTCAGTCTGATTGGAAAGCTCATTTAAAGACGTGTGGCACTCGTGAATACAAATGTGATTGTGGCACCATCTTTTCAAGGTTAGATCGATTCTTAGTTATTAACGAATATAATGTTCAACTAACCGTTCGGTGGGAACATGAACAAAAAGTTTGATAAACAAACGATTATGCAACATGTGCCTCGTTCATTCATTTAAATTTGGGGATGTTATTTTATGTTTGTTCATTTACATTCGTTTATGTTGGTACATTAAGGTATGTTTATGTCTGTTCATTTACGTAGTCATCCAAAGAGGTTGTGTCCAGCTCATTTTACAACCCGCGGTGCAACCCCTATCGTTGTTAACTTTTAGATTGGTGTTCGTTAATTTGTTTTCTTTGTGTTTGTTTATGTTCGTTTAGAATATTAATGATCTAACATAAATAAACATGAATACATTCACTTTGTTAAAGAACGACCGTGCACAAGAAACTATATTCGTTTAGGTTTAATTGTTTGTGTCCGTTTGTTTTGTTAATTAATGTTGAAAGAACGAATAATGACGGATCCAAGATTTCTTAACAGTGGGGGGCAAAAACGGGTCTGATTTGTTTGGTTCGTTATAACTATTGTCTTAGACTTTCGACTTACAAGAAGAATGTTTACCATGTTTGTATCTGCAGAAAAGATAGTTTCATCACTCACAGAGCATTTTGCGATGCATTAACAGAAGAAAACAACAAGATGAATCAAGAAATGTTACAATCACAACAAATGTCAGATGATTACATGAACACCAGAAATAGCATGTCAATGGGACTCCCTGAATTCAACAACTACAACCCGAAAAGCCCGCTCAAATTGCACCCTCAAGAGATCCCAATGCTTTATAGGCCGATGAATATATCAGCAGGTTTGTTCTCAAGCAGTTCCGGTACCTTACTTAACAACCCAATAGTTGAATCATCTTCTAGTATCGGTCTAGAGCTCAGCTCTTCAAATGGGCCAGTGAGCTACGGGAACTTCCAACAAACCGAAGGCCTGCTTTCTGAGCCCATGGCGCATATGTCTGCGACAGCCTTGCTTCAGAAAGCAGCTGAAATAGGTGCAACGGCGAGTAATATCGTAAATTCTCCGATTATCCAAAAGAGCTATGTCACTAGCATGGCAGGCCCAGACCAGCCCAATTCTGATGGACCAAGGCCCAGTCCATCATACTGTAATATCCAAGGCCCATTCCACAACTTCCAGACACAACCTGAAGAAAACAATGCCTTGCCAAATCCCATCCTGCAAGGTACATTTGGGCCTGGGCCTGGGCCTGGGCCCAAACCTGTTTTGGATGCTGATCCTGTTGTGAATAATATAGGAGTTTATAGTGATATTTTAAAGGGTGCAGATCAAAGTCTTGGATTGATGAATATGGAGCATGGAGACAGAAGAAATAGTAACTCGGATTTGATTCATGGTATACGTGATACGGGTATAGGAAGAAGCGTGTCAGGGCGCGGTGATGGTAGTGACACGTTGATAGTCGATTTCTTGGGAACTGGATGCTGAGGAACAATACACATGAATGGACAACATTGATTTGGGGGTACTGAAGCAACAAAACATGCAAGCAATGTATTCATAGCAATAACTTATGAATGAGCATTCATCAACATATGAAAAGCCCATTTAGAAGGAACTGAAAATGGAAATTTTCAAAATAAATGCATATTGTAATTATAGATTTGCTGGTTTTAAAATAGTTGTTTAGTCTTATACAAATTTTGTACATTTTTTTCATCTTGATAATCTAATATTTATGCAAAGGAGGCAATAAAATACTTATAACTATTACTTAAGTTGGGGGCTATAATTAGAAGTTATATTTGCTTCAATTCTGCTGCACTCTCTTGACCCATACACAGGATTTACTTGTTTGTTCAAATGTTAGCTTACTCCAACTATAGAATCGGCGTTTACTTCACCATTAATGTTCATGCTTAAATGTCCGATTTTGCTTGTTTTATCTGTCATCGAAACGAATTCTTTTTTTTTTCATCGTGGATATTGTGATTTGATAAGTAACAGCATCCATTCAATGTCTTGAAAGATCATGGCATACCAGTAAAGTATGGGATGCAGATAACTGAGGTGATCCCGAATTTGGGCCACATATCTTATATAAACGTGTTAAGCTCAAATCCGTAGCACTAACGCAATAACTTTTGCTAAAAGAAAGCTTGCGTATATTAACATTATACTTGAAAACTCATACATGAAGTCCACAAGCCGATACATTTATTTGAAACCCTAGTTATAAACTTTAAAATTAAAAAAAAAATGAACATATCAACTAAAGAAAATGTTTAACTATGTGTGAACCATCTGTAAGGGGACTGTGTAGGGGAAAATCTGGAAATTGCAGTGATCTTCATGTGACAATAGAAGCACCAAACAAAGGAGGATTTTTTTCATGGTGCTGCAAATTACCTTTTTTAACCTTCATCACCACAACATCAAGTACTTCTTGACTTTCATTGTTGCAGAATACAAATCAACTTAACAACTCCATTATGTGAACTGCACCCAAAACCAAGATGAAGGTAAATCATATATTTTACTAATAAAAAGAAAATAAGCTTTCATATATTGAGAATTTTTTTATGCACCCACCCACTAAATGCATTATGTTTTACCTAAAACAAATAACCATTGGACAATAATATGCCTTCATATACTTAAAGATGTCGTCTATACAATATGTCCTGCAAAGAAGAAACGAGTAGGTATTAGAGGTGGCAATTTCAACCCATTTATTTGAAAACAGGTCAATTCGGGTTGTATTTTATTGATATGGGGCCGAATGTTGAAGATTAGCTAAAAAGGAACGGGTTAAACAGGACAAAAGCCACCCGACATGTAATCAAATGCTTACAATATACAAAAATATTTTATTTAAAAAAACTTATCTTGTTATTTTAACCAAAAAAAAGATTTCATAATCATAGTTAATAACAAAATACAAAAAAGAATGTTGAAAGACAGTTGTTTCCACCCAACCCGGACCATCACGTGAAGGTTTGACTCATTTAAAAGCAGACTGACGCAGACAAAAGGTATATGAATATGCTTTACCTGAAGCTTGATGCGTTTTATGCTCTCTTTACAGTGCAACTTGATCAAGTTTCGATAATGGTGTAACGCATTACTATTGAACTCTTCAAAATGATCTTTATTAAAACCAACACATCTGAGTCATCCTTTCAAAAGACCGAACAATATCTATCCACTTGAGAGATCTTTTTTTCCAAAAGACTGAAAAACGTCGACAAACACAGTGTCTTTGCGGCTACGCTTTCCTTTGATTCTTGTGTTTTGACCTTGAATCACCTGTTAATTACTTCCATTGCCACTCGAACCCGATGCAACAATTCCTCAACATCATGAAAGTTAAAATCAAGAGCTCTTTTGATTGCAGATATAACGGCCTCTTCTTTTGAACTACACGCTGCAAATGCAATCCTTGATTTCCTTGAGGCTTCCATTGCTGACGTTACATTTTGTGTCTGTAAAGTACATCAGAGTTAAAAACCCGTAAACATGAAGTTTTTATAAATTTATGAGTAAAATGCCATTTTCATCCCTGAGTTTTGGTCAGTTTTGCGACTTTCATCCCAAGGTTTTTTTTCCGCATCTGGATCCAAAAGGTTTGAAATCTTGCCATTTTCATCCGGCTCGTCAACTCCATCCATTTTTCTCCGTTATGTCAGGGATGTTTCTGTCTTTTTTGTTAACTTAAAGGGCAATTCGGTCCTTTCCAGGGGTATTCGGTCTTTTTACATAAATTGAAAAAGACCGCGTTGCCCTCTCAGTTAGCAAAAAAGACGGAAATACCGCCGACTTAACAGAGGAAAATGGATGGAGTTAACGAACCGGATGAAAATGGCAAGATTTCAAACCTTTTAGATCCAGATGCGGAAAAACAAACCTTTGGACAAAAGTCGCAAAACTGGCCAAACCAAAACCTCAAGGACGAACATGGCATTTTACTCTACATTTATTGAGTGGCAACTTTAAACATGGACAATAAGTGTTGATGGGTCAACGGAAAACCCGACCCAATTTGGGCCGTAAGCCCATCGGACCCACCTATTCTGCGCCTCTAATTATGGACTTTCAAGAGTACACTTACAAAGTTAAGAATCCGTGTAAAGCTGGGTTTGTTTTTAGTAGCAATAACATGATTTCCAGCCACTTGATTAACACCCTTAACTATTGCCACCTTGTCAGCAGCTGCCGGGTTGTTCAAGTTATCAAGATCAGAAGCGGAAGCAGAGGAGGAAGGAGACTCGCCTATCAAAAGCAATATTGAATAATCACGATAAGATTTCAGATTATGTGACGTTTAATAATCAGAAGCAGGTAATTAGTTTTGACATTATGCATGAAGTTGTAAAAGTCACTTTTGATGGTGTTGCGTGTTTGGAAAAATATAACTAAGTAATACTGTAATAGTATACTAGTATAGATACAATTTCGATACACAAAAAGACTGACCCGTAGTACCAATATGAAGAGACGTTTGCAACTCGTTCACGTCTTTGCAAGCGGTTGTGTGTGAAGAATATATAACTTTCATGTAAGCAACTTCCATGCATTTGTAGGCCAAAGATGCAGTTGTCATCTCCTTGGTTCTCTCATATTCATGAGCACAATACCTAATAACAGATAATTAATTAATAAATTTAAAAAAAATAACCAAATGAACATGTATAAAAGAAAAATGTTCAGTATTCTATAAGGTTTTTCGTAAAAAGAGAGAAAATATAAACAAACACTTAAATGTTAAATATTGAACAACAAAAAGGGCCAATATTGATTACTTACTCGCATAATTTAGCGGTGCTACTATAAATGGACACTGATTGAATCATATCACCGTATCTCCCTGTTTGGCTATGGCAGGATTCAAATAAAGAGGCTACATGAAGAAATTGAAGCGCTGCTTCTATATAAAGAGCTCTACTTTCAAGGCTTGATCCAGCATTCTGCAAGTATTTTTTTAAATTATGAAAATCATTATGGGAAACAACAAACATTAAAAAGGAATTATAACAGCAGAGACGTTAATTACTCAATTTCTCCCCATTTACCAAAAAAGGGGTCGTTCTTCGTCACCCAATCGTCAAATGTGTAGGTTTAAAATACTAGCTAATAATGAAACATGTTAGACGGGTGGAAGTCACCCATAAGGTATTTAAATGTTTATTAGAACCAAATTAGCTTCACTAAAAAAATTGTGATATTCAATAACCATTTATATAAATTAAAGAGTAAAATGTCATTTTCGTCCATGAGGTTTGGCTACTTATTTAGCGAATTGGATGCAAATGGTAAGATTTCAAACCTTTTGGGTCCAAATGCGGAAAAACAAACCTTTGGATGAAAGTCGCAAAAGCAGCCAAACCTCAGGGACGAAAAATGACATTTTACTCGTAAATTAAAAGTTGACGAAAAACCTTCTAACCCTAAACCCAACCTGACCCACACTAAAAATGGCCCGTTTTGACCCGTTACCCAACCAGCTCATTTTCTCATCTAGACATGACACCAAGGTGGGAAAATCATAGAATATAGTAAAGACCAAAATACGAAGCAAAAAAACGAGTAGAACCTTAACACGATCAGCCATATGTTTAAGATTAGTCGCCTCTCTTAAAGCATTTGTCGTAGCTTGATTAGATAAATCCCTAACAAGAACAACAGTCGGATCCTGACTTTTGTCCTTATGTTTTTCAGGTGTCGGATTTTTTATATTCGAATGTTGACTTCCATTCTGATTCTGAGCTTTTTTATTATGTTTTAACGCCTTCGATGGCATATTATTTCCCACATTTTCTTTCCGTTCGGTTTCACCTTGACCCACCGGTGGCAAAGAGTTTGACTTTCCTTTTACAGAAACATCCTTCTTTGAAGCTTTCTTGGAACCGTGAATAGAAACGTTATCGATTCTGACATTTTTGTTCGGCAATAACTCCTTAGATTTGGTAGATTTGGTCAAAGGGTCAACACCTCTATTATTTAAGATTCTCATAGGAGAAGAAGAAACCGATTCCACGGGTGACCCTTTTGATTCTCGGTTATTTGGCTTACTTTTATGAGAACCAGAAACCTTTGAAGAGCTTGAAGTGGCAGCCCGAACCGTATTTTGTCTCGAAGGTTCTGTTAACTTAACGTCTTTGATGTTTTTAACTTTTCTTCCAGAGCTTCCCTCGTCAAATGACTTTAATACCCTTGCCTTCTTTTCCTTCATGTTAACAATTTCGCTTGTTTCTTTCACATTGTTCCCGGTAACATCAATTTCATGTACTCTTTTTCTTTTCTTCGCAATGTCTCGTTTATCAACTTTCCCTGTGTGAGAGGGTCCACCGTTTCCATCTGTTTTGACTTTCTTGACCTTTCTCGGAAAATCTTTACTCTCTCTTTTGGTGCCAGTCTTCAAGCGATGAATGTTACTACCTGAAAAAAAGTTATATCAAGAACGAACATTTTTCAAATGAACGAACGTTCAGTGGATAGTTTGTGAACTGCTCGGCGGGGAGCTCGTTCATGTTCATTCATCGTTCATTTGAACGAACACGAACCAGAAATTTCATTCGGTTGATCGGTTCGTTCGTTTAGTAAAATGAATGAACATGAACAAAGGTCGCATCCGTTCAATTATGTTCGCGAATGTTCGGCAACATGTTCATTTATGTTTTTGTTCGATAGTTCATTAGGGTTTTTGTTTATACATTTTATTTAAATACTTTCAGAATTCCAAGTAACAAAATATTTAATAAATATTAGTGTATTGTATTTTATTTAATTTATTTAATAAATATTAGGTTAGTACATTATGCATTTACGTAATCTTTGTGATGAAAGATGCCGATTTTATTCGAAATTTAATATTTGTTCGTTTTTGTTCATGAACGCTTGTTTGTGTTTGTGTTCATAAACGTTCGTTTGTACTCATTTATGTTTTCATGAGCATCCATTTGAGTTCAGTACCTAAAATTAACGAACGAACAGATTCATTTCCTTAATGAACGAACACAAACAAAAAAATCTCGTTCGGTAAGTGTTCATGAACAGTTCGTTCGGTTCGTTTGCAGGCCTAACCTCCACCAAATAAACCTACATGCAAGTACAAATCAGGGTCAACGTCAATGAAATACCTTCATCCGCAAAGTTTTCACAAAATTTATAGTTCTCATTTTGCTTTAATCTGTCCTTATCCACAACCACGTCACGAGACCGCCCTGAATCTTGAAACGCTACTGCATTAACAATGGGAGACTGATTTACGCCATTTAAGCTTCTGGTTTTATACGAGGTGTGAAGTTTCTTCTTTGAAGAATTAGAAGACATCGAAGGACCGTCCCGCTTGGCGTCATTTGGTAGATCTTTTAACGCAAGATTTTTCTTGACACCAGAAGATGGATTTTGTGAACCGAATTGTTGGTTGGCCACGTCAAGTGTGACCTCTGCTAAGTGGGCCCCGCCAGGATGAACGGGTTGAGAACTGTGTACAGGACCAGGAAAATGAGAGGTTATAGCCTTGGTTGTTTCCTCTTCACTGATGCTACACCGATTCATTCCAGGCCTAGGCACATTAAAATTTTTCACTAAAATGAAATAGAAAATAATATAAAAGAAACTCTTTTATAGGAAAATTTATTTGTCTAACATACTTGATGCACACACTAATTATTGAAGAAATTTTTAAAATTTCAAGAAAAGTGTTTCGGGTCAACTCGACCCAACTGTTTCGGCCTATATCCAAAAGTTACCCTTTTGACCCATTACCCAACCCAACCCAACCCGACCCATCCCATCCATTTGCCACCTCTATGCCGAACAAATCTAGTTCAGCAACACAATCATGGAGCCCTTGGGGCATGGCAAACGTGTGCATCTCAAGCATGCATAACTGGAGCCCACTGAAGGGCTTGACGGGCCAGGGCCGAAAGTTGTCAGGCCCAAATCTTGTCAGTTGGGGATCAGAATAGATGTTACACGGATGGTCCCTGTAGTTTACCAAGATTTTGGATTTGGTCCCTAGGTTTCTAAAAGTTCACAGATTGTCCCTGTGGTTTGCACTTTGTAACGCATTTAATCCCTAGCTTTTTCCAAAAGTACATGGATGGTCCTTGTGGTTTGCACTTTGTAACGCATTTAGTCCCTAACTTGGACATGCTAAAACCTTTAGATTTGCTGGTTGGGGACTAAATGCGTTTCAAAGTACAAGCCTCTAGGACCATCCATGTACTTTTAGAAAGCTAGGGACCAAATCCAAAATTTTGGTTAACCGCAGGGACCATTCGTGTACTTTCATCTAAAATAAAAGAAGCTCTTCTATAGGAAAATATTTATCCATCATCATGACATCATCAAACAAAAAGTTAAATTTTACGGCACATGCAAAAGAGAACTTACAACCAGTCTAGCATGCTACAAATCCACTTCTCGGGAAAGCTGTCCGTATTTACGCCAGGTGGAAGAAGCCTCCATTTCTCACATTTGTCACAACAAACCCACTCTTCATTGACCACAGGAACTACCGTAGACACAGCTGCATTAGATTCTGGCCCGTTGCCTATTGTCGATGAAGACGGTTTTTGACTTTTCTTTCCATTTGATCTCTCTTTCAACAAACTGTTATTTTCCATTGTGCTTTTTACATTAGTGTCCTCCAAAGGTTTCTCCAAACCCTCCTGTTCTAAATCAAGTTCCCCGAAGAAATCTTTATACGTCTCTTTGACTTTTCCGCTATTTTTCTTGAAATCCTCTGTATAGCTTTTTGACCCGTTATCGCTTTTCTTAGTTTTAGATCTAAAAGATTCGTTCTTTAAACCGCCTTCCGCTTTCCGTTTGCCACCTGAAGACGATGTGTTATTCCCAGGGGCAAAATTGTCCACGCTTGTTTCCTTCTTGGGTAGAACACCATTTGTCGATTCCATTGAGACAGAATTCTTTTCGGTTGACTTTGACTTCTCTCCAGTAACATTTTGTTCAACGTTAACCAAATCAGGCCCATGAACCGCTGTCACTGTACTATCTTGGCTCCCCTTGTGCATGGGCCCACAACTATTATCCTCTGACTTTTTTTCAGTCAAGTGCAACACATCATAAGGAAGAGGAGATAATAAAAGACTTCCAGAAACCGGAAATGATGTCATCATCTGTTGCCATAATAAATTTCAGTTCTCTCTTAATTCATAACTCAAAAACATAAGAGTTAACTGCCATTTTTGTCCCTATGGTTTGTCCAATTATGCCGGTCCAGGCCAAATTTCAAAGTTGTACCATTTCCGTCCCTAACATTCTCGAAACATGACAGTTCCGTCCAAAAACTTAACGTCAGTTAAAACCTCGTTTAATGAAGGGCAAAAACGTCATTTCCCTTTTTTTATTTTCTATTGTTACACTATTTTCCATTTTTGTTTTCCGTTTAACGGGATTTAAAAAAAGGAAAACAAAAGTAAAAACAATGACGGTTTTACCCTTCATTAAACGGCAGGTTTTAAACAGATGTTAAGTTTTTGGACGGAACTAGCATGTTTTAAGAATGTCAGGGAGAAATGGTACAAATTTGAAATTTGGCCTGGACTGGCATAATTGGACAAAGGACTGGCATAATTGGACAAACCACAGGGACAAAAATGGCAGTTAACTCAAAACATAATATTGGTAAAACTACAAACCTCAAGAATACTAGTGGGAGACTCATACGGGACATCTCGAGGCCCATGAATAAACCTGTGACTGTTTACAGGGCTGGCTTCCAAAGAAGATGGAGACATATCGAGCCCAAGCCCACTGTAGATTTCAGCGTGTTTTTTAGTCAACATGTTATCAGACCCCACTTTGATTCGAACCTTTAGAGACTTCGGGTCAGAATCGTTAGCAACGTCGGTAATCGACTTTGATTTGTTACCACTATATATGTTGACTTCTTGCTTCAGTTTACCGTTTGACTTTGACTTCCTAGGTGCTGACTCTGATCTAGCACTAACAGAGGCTGGCCCGTTTCTTACAGGTTGTGATTTGTTTGAATGTGAAACAGAATTCTGATTAACAACCTGCATAGTCATACACATTGAAACCTTTATGCAAACCAATATAACAAGTAGAAGATATCAAGATCTTGTTCATTATAGATAGCGAGTCAGATACAATTATAAATATTATGTTGTTTCTATAACAAAAAAGTTTCAGGGTATGCATGCATGCACCTACCTTGTCTTCTACCCCCCCCCCCCCCCCACACACACACACACACTATGCCGTTAATATCGTTAATATATCGGTTATCAGTCCCCATGTAAAATATCGGTGTCAAATACCTATATTGATATTATCGGCGATGTTAGCCGATATATCACCGATTTTTCCGCTATCAATACCTTTCTTCTTTGTTCTACAGTTCGTCCTTCTTATTGCTGCTATTAGTGTTTAAAGTCTTAATTGTTAGTGTTTTAAGTCTTAATCAGTTCCTAATTGCTACAATTGTTAGTGTTTTGCAAGTTGCAAAAGGCTGTGTAGTTAATAGCGGCGCTATAGCGGTGCTATAGCGGGCTATAGCGGTGTAGCGGTCCTCTGGCATCGTAGCGGTCCAAATAGCGGTTGGGCATAGCGGTTCCGCTAATAGCGGCGCTATAGCCCGCTATTTGACCGCTATGCCTACACCTTTATAGCGGCTGGATCAGTGATATTAGCGGTCAGCCCAAGTTGATGAAAAGCCCTTTTTTTTTTTATAAAACCCATTACCCATTACAGTAAAAAAAGGCCCAATCTTTAATAAAAACCCATTACGACCAATTAAAACCTAGACGACCAATTTATCATGCTCAACGAACAGCGCTATTCGATTCTTCAGTCTTCTTCGACATCATCAGAGTTCAATTGCTGCTGTTCATCAAAGATTCAAAGCTGATAAAAATCGATCAAAGCTGTAATGATAAAACTATGAATTTTGATATTACTATTAATATTTTTCAAAGACATATTTATATATATATATAAAATTATATAAATTATGCATGGTATAAAAATTACCGCTATATCACCGCTATACCACCGCTATAACCTATATATCGTATAGCGGACCTTGACCGCTATCCGCTATTTTACCGCTTTAACTACATAGGCAAAAGGTTAATTTGTTAATGGTAGGAGAGTATACTGAATTGTTAGTGTTAAATTGCTATATATAAAAATTCTACATGATGTTAAAGTTACCGATATCCCACCGCGATAACCTATATCTCAGATATCGGTTCTTGACCGATATTCGATTTTTTACCGCATTAACTACATACCCCCCCCCCCCCCCACTCAAGAATTAGAACATTAAGCTATCAAAAAACAAAAATCAATAACTATAGTACCAATGGAATATTAAATACGAATATGTCCCAAACTCAAAAAAAAAAACCCACCTTCATATGTGCGTTATTTGGAGAAACGGGCGCACTATAATTGAGATCTTTTGGACGTGCGTTTGGATTAGGCAAAACAGGAGAACGCTGCAAAAATGAACCGTAGCCTCCAAATTGTGCACCTGCAAAATAACCTCAAATTTGCATCAGTATGTTTTAACTTTTTAGCTTCATCTTTACAGATAATTAATTTAACTTACCCAAATTTTCAGTTAAAACTCCACCTTCAAAATCCTTCTGACAATGTCCCAAAACATTTTGTATTTTCTCATCCTTCAGAAATCACAACAATGAGTTGCATTTAAAAGCAGATAATGGACATGTATATCACCATTTATGTGTGTATGAATGTATCCCTAGTTAGGAAACTAAATTCCACAGCTCAAGTTGTAATCATTTTCTTATAGCAACTCGTTGTCTGATTATCCAAATCTCACTATGTTGGCCCTAAATGAACAAAAAATAATACTCTAGATCGGTTTACCCAAACACACAATATTCACTGTGCTAATTCAACTCACAGCAACAGTGGCGAAGCTTGAGATTTCCGACCGGGGGGTCGAAAACGTACACACCCAAAAATTTCTATAAAACTGGGGGTCGAAAACGTATATACCCAAAAATTTCTATACGAAAACTACATTCTCTCCACTACTGAGCGAAAAGTTCGGGGGGCCGGCCGCCCCCACTATCCTACGCCCTTGCACAGTAAGTTAAACTGTTAAACACACGTCCAAAGACGACGCTAAAACTATGGAGTGAAGATTGTTTCTAAACAAATAACTGCAATCTGAGTGTTTGGGTAAACCGGTTACGGTTTCCTAACTACTTAAAGAGAGACAGAATTGGATACTCAGAAATATTTAAGTGATCAATGAACTTTTATGTAGCTGGAAAAAATCGGTTTTACAACTTAATCATATCCAACATACTAAAATTCATTATTACCTTACTTAACCAAAATATATAATTATGCTAATTACTTCAACCAAACTTTAATTGCAGAGTATGTGCATACAACAAACAATAATCTAAACTAAACAAAATCCCAAAAGAGATAACAACTGCTTACAATATAAGAGAGAGACACATCAGGATCAATTATTGAATCATCATCACCATCATTATTATTATTATTAATAATATTAATCTTCTGAACACAAGCTTCCCCTTCTTCAATCTCAGTATCTAACTCCATCTCTCCCCCTTCAAAACAATACTTCAAACTCATCCCCTTTCTCTCATCTCTACTCCCCACAGAAATCATCCAAAACAAATTGTATCTTTCTTTCCTACAAACAAATAAAACACAAAATACATCTCAAAACAGCAATAAAACTTCAAAATCTCATCGACCCATTTCAGATAACCAAAAACCCATAAAAACCCACAAAGATTTTTCCAGAAAGATCAAGATCGGAACTAAAAGATTAATAATTTAGTATTACCCACAATGAAAAGGTGACGTTTTTGAGCTGATTGACCGATCTGTTGATGAAATTGTTGAAAATCGAAGAAAGTGGAGGTGGGTTAGTGCTGGATTGTTGCGATCTTGGTACTTTGGACACAATCAATGAGACAGAAAACCGGAGGCGAATCTGGTTTGGGGGTTCACACTTCACCAGCCGCGTTTTTCTTTTTTATTAATTCTTTATTTTTTATTTTCAAATAGTAGTGCTTATCTTATTATTATTTGTTATTTTGGAAAGCACGCAATTTTTTTATTACTAAGATAATTTTTTCACCAACTTTTATAAGATTTGAAATTTTATCTTTATATTAAAAGATTCCAACTAATTAATGTCAGTTGGCACACTTTCTTTTTCCTAAAACTTCTCAACCAGTATTTTTCGTATTTAAATAATTGATTTCATGATTTAAAAAGGAAATGAAATTATGAAATAAATATTAATAAACTTATATCATGTAATTCCAATGTAAAATCTTACTTTTAATAAACTATTTTAAAAAATGCCACATGCGCCATATCATCTTCAGAATAGTGTCTTTTATTAAATTAGCTTTTTGTTACTTTTTAACTCGGGTTGATGTCATACAATGATAACATTGCTTATTTTATAATTATTACTTTAGTATTTGTTCTTTTTTCAAATATATCTTTAAGTTAACCAGTATCTTTTATTAGATTAAATATGTTAAACTTTCTCACAAAATGCACTCTTATTTCAAATATTTTATAATTTATAATGATAATGACAAGTAATATTATAATGATGTTTTTGAATTAAACCTTAACCAAACACAGATTTTTGTGAATTTTTTGTATATTAAATTTATAATGATATTTTTTAATTAAAATACGAAATTTGTGTTCATATTTACCATGTATATCAGTATTCGATGTCAAAGAAGATTACCGTAGGCTTCAATATACACAAGCAGTCCACATTTTCAGATTTGATTTGCAAAAAAGAAATGGTTCCTACAATCGTGAATTGTTTTATATTATTTGAAAAACAAATGATTTTGAAGGGTATATTTGTGCACATATAATTTTTGTTTAGTTTTTGGTTTATGAATACTTAAAACTTTATAGTTAATGCATATATGCAATGAATTGATGTATCTAATAAAGATTATTTCATTCCTTCATTGGCTAACAATGTAAAAATAATTAAGAAACTTTATAAAGAATTCATGATTGCGAAGAATTGTTAAGGACTTTAGAAGAAGTTGGATATTAATTACTATGATCAAGAGATCACAAACTTGTGAATAATTATCAGATGCACCTACTTTTCTTATTGTGCTTTACAAATAAAGAGTTTTCATTATTTAGCCCGTGTAATACACAGGACTATAACCTAGTATTTTAATAAGTGTAAAGATTAGTGACATAAATAAAAAAAATATAAAACTTGGGGTAAATATCAAATACAAATGAGTCTTAACATACTAAATGTGAGAAGTGTATAATGATTTTTTTTTTCAATCTGCTTAAGCGTTATTATTAGTTGCAAAAAAAATTGTGTATTTACTCTATTAGAGTAATAATGTGCAGTTACACTAGAGTGAATACATAATTACTCTACTAGTGTAAATACACGATTTTTTTTCTTTAAATTATGGGACTAAAATACGTGTTTGCCAAGATGTGAAAAAAATTCCAAAAAAGAAAAAAAATCCGTCTTCACTGCTCTTGTTTAGTATCTTAAGCTCATCTGTACAATAACCTTACCCTAAAACTTGGTTCATGTTTAATAAGTATTATTATTTATAAATTTAAGTTGAAGATCTTAATGAGAAGATCAAGGTACAATTCCTGGTATGAGGTAGATTCAATATAATTTGGTGTAATTTAAGAAAAAGGTTATTATAATATTCGTCGTTAAAAGAAGGTTGAAGAATAAGAGTTGTGAAGTAAAAAAAAGTAATTGAACAATATGCACTTTTATAATTATTTTAGATATAATAAGTAAGTTGTAAGCCACTTAAAAATAAAAATTGAATAGTTGTTGTGGTTAAATAAAAGGTATGAGTGGTTTTATTGAAATAATATTGAATTTTGTTACTATTTTATAGTTTATAACTTTGTAATTACTTAAAAGGTGGGGGGGGATATTCCACGGTCCTCCCAACCGTCGAGGTGATCCCACCTCGCAGACCGCCACCCAGTAAGCCTGAGTCTGGGGGTAAATCCGCTACCGTAGGGGCATTGGGAACGAGCAAGACTCGAACTCGCCACCTCCGGGTTAGAATGCGGGCTGGTGGCCATTGGGCTGACACCCAATGGTTAAATACATTTTTCCGTCATGATGTCATGTCGCATGCATATATCGCTTTATAAATGTGTTTTACGATTGTTGTTATGAGATTAAATCTAAACCTAATAAATAAGGAGTTGGTTGCGACACATGTAATATTTTTATGAGCCCAATGCGTTTTTTCTTGTTTTCTTTTGTTTCACCTATTTCTATTATATTTCTTAATATAAAAAAATGATGTT
Organism: Helianthus tuberosus; assembly: GCA_030545235.1. NCBI lineage: Eukaryota > Viridiplantae > Streptophyta > Magnoliopsida > Asterales > Asteraceae > Helianthus > Helianthus tuberosus. The sequence continues at coordinate 191,514,201 of CM060405.1, forward strand.
TTATCTCAAAAGAACAATATGATTTTTATGACTTCTATTCATTAGTTTTTTTAACGCCCAACTAAATCACTGGATAAGCATTATAGGATGCCCTTAATCGAGCAAATGCATCCGCTTCTCCATAATGGTCAGAGTTGGATACATACCCGAGCCACCAAGCCACCAGTTCCGGGGAAAACCCCCCACCCGAAAGCCCACTGCGGTAAAACCATGTTTGGCTCGGTTTCGAACTGACGACCTCTAGAGAGGTCTAGTTCTAAACTTTATTGTCACCACCAATGTCCTTCAAGTGATACTTCCGAGGAGTTGAACTTCTATTCATTAGTATTGAAAATTTTGATTGTGATGAATTCAGAGTAAATGCAACTAAATATGTATATCTAGTAGTTACTTTGAATGATTGTTTTATTTTAAAAGATAAAGCATGAGGAGAATGGTGCGTAAATGTTACGTTATCCTTGTCATATGTATATTTTATTTATTTATAAACATTTTCTTTAACACCGCTTCTTATTAATGTGCGATGGGAGATTTTGAATTATTTGAAGTTTATTAACTTTTTTCTTATTTAGATGACAGTTTAAAAGTCATGACCTAGTGATCTAGTGTATGGTGTGTTTTTCTTCCATAAACAGGGGCGGACTCATCTTATGGCGTAGGTGGGCGGCCGCACCCCTTCAAAAAAAATTAGTGCTATTTTTCGTGAAAAATCCCGACCGCACCCTTTGGAAAATTCCGATCGCACCACTTGGAATTTTTCGTCTGCACCCCTTAGAAAAAAATGTTAGGAATTTATATAAAAAATTGTGAACACGGATTGAAACCCGACCAAATTATGTAAACAAGTTGCCCACTAATCCATTTAATTAAACTTGTATTCATTCTTGTAACCGAACATCAAGCCCAATAAGTTAATATCAATTCAAGCCCAACCCAAATACCACTTTAATTAAACAAAATAAGTCCACAAGACAACAAACAAACCTAATTCGACCGCCACTGTGCGACTCCCGCCCTCCCTCTGCCTCACTGTCAGCGACTTCGAGACACTTAGCCCCAATCAACAATCGCAAAATTCCGGCCCCATTAGACAGGTACATGTTTTGTTTTGGTTATTTTGATGTTTATGTGATTGTGTTCAAGATTCAAGAGATAATTGGATGGGTTAAAAAGGTTTAAACTTGTATGTGTTTTGATGTATTTTTGGGTTGTACTAGTCTTTATAGGATGGGTTTGTTGTATCTTAATCTCTTATTGAATATATGATTCTAGTATAGGGTTTGAAAAGTTGAAATTCAAAACTTGTTGATGTGAATAATCTTGAAAATTAAGGAATATTGATGGTTGAACACTTGAAGATCATTGTTTATTTTGTATGTGATAGGCACAATGAGTAAGGAAGTTATAGCGTGATTTCTCAACAAGAGAAAAGCAGTTGAAATTGAATCATCTTCCGATTGTGATGATGTGAATAATCTTCCCTCGGATCCTCATGATTGCAAGGCGATTGCATCATACAACGTGAATCAACTAGATGATGTTAGAAGGCATACCGACTAAGAGGACCATGCCAACCAACGGGTATTAAATTCCCACAATCAACGTTTCAAGGTAAATAGTTGAGAAAATTCAAGGAAAAAATTGTCGCAACCCCCGTCCCCTAACTGTCCCGGGAACGGGCGGCCGCGGCCAGTTTCGGTGGTATCTGGTGTTTTATCAATTTTGGCAGCAGAATTTACATCAGGACCGTAGTTAGGAAATATTTTATCAGAGTAAAATACCACATTTTCAATGTATTAAATACATGGGAAAATCCCAAGTTTCAAGTACACACATTTTCATAGGGATAAACCCCATTTTATTTAATAAAAACATCTATTTATTTTAGGTAACTTTATTGCCACTTTTCCAAGCCTTCAGTGCTGTCCAGCTGGCTTCCATTGGCTTTCACATATTGTTACCTGAAACGCGTTTAAAAACATTTTGTCAGTGGGAAATACTGGTGAGTGAATCCCAGTTTAATCAAGTTTAATAAAAACCATTGTACAGTATTGAGGGCGGTCGCGCAATTACATTTGTTTCCAAGTCATACTAATTACCACCCACGGTACTGTCAACCCGACTTGTGGTCATGTTACTCCTCGCAAAGTAGTAACAAATTTTGTATACAAAACCCCAACATACCGACGATAATTGTATCCTTACAAATACTCAATAACTGCTTAATATATAAATAATCGTGTGAGGTTTTGTAAAAACAATTGACAAAAAGGAGATTCACATTGTTGTTTTAGGTTTTCTGTAAGGGTTTCCTGGTGGCAATCTATAAATTACACAAATGCACACGTGTTAGTATAATAACCCATTTTAACATTAGTAATACCCTCCCTGAGACAGCATTCCAACGACTACGTCGGGCAGAACCACGACAGCTGTTACGGAACCCTAGATCAATCGGGCAGCGTATCTAATACGTATCCAGGGGTTATGATACTTACAACGGAGCAGAACTTCGTTATTTAGCGGGTATTATACCCGTGTATAGCATACACTACGTAGAAATTGAGAAAGAAAGAAAGATTCGGGACGAGTTGGATTGAAGGCCCGAGGCCTTCTTTAATAGTGCTGGTCGACAGGTCCGTCGCGACCCGCGACGAAGAAGGGCAGGGGCTATCGCGGCCCGCGACATAGGGGTCTACGGCTCTAGCTTTGTCCGGTCATTGGGTAGATTCGACAGGTGATAGACCACGTGGCAGCTCAGGGCTGCGCCACTTGCCCAGGCGCTCGCGGCCCGCGTAGACTCAAGTGGAGTCTGTCGCGGCTCGCCAGGGCCCCTATTTTCTTGTTTTTAATTAATTTTAATAAAAATTAAGGTATTCGGGGTCCGTTTTTACGTATGGGGGGTATTTTAGGACATATTGGGATATTTTAAATATTTTTAGGGTGTCAAAAAATTTAGGAGGGTGTCGGTTTATTTTAGGGTTGTTATATCCTCCCCACCTTGTTTTAGAGCTCGTCCTCGAGATCTACTGGAACAAGTGTGGATATTTCCGTTGCATTTCTGATTCAAGCTCCCATGTGTATTCTGGTCCTCTTTTGGAGTCCCATTTCACTTTGACCAGAACTAATCTCTTGTGCTTGAGATTCTTGACTTTCTTGTCTTCAATCCGTAGAGGCCTTTCTACAAATTTAGGTTGTTCATTTACCTCTATGTCCTTAAGAGGTACTACCAGTGATTCATCAGCTAAGCATTTCTTGAGATTAGATACATGAAACACATCATGTATTCCTGCCATTTCCTCTGGCAGTTGTAGCTGGTAGGCTACAGATCATATTCTTCTAATAATCTTAAAAAGGTCCAACTTACCTGGGACTTAGCTTTCCTCTTTTGATGAATCGTACAATTCCTTTCCAAGGAGAGACTTTTAATAACACTTTGTCTCCTACCTGAAATTCTAACGGCTTGCGTCTGTTATCTGCATAACTCTTTTGTCTATCATGTGCTGCTTTCAGTCGTTCCTTGACTTGAATGATCTTGTCGGTTGTTTCTTGCACTATTTCAGGTCCAGATAGTTGTTTTTCCCCAATTTCTGCCAAACAGACTGGGGTTCGGCACTTTCGTCCATAAAATGCTTCGAAGGGTGCAACATTAATACTAGTGTGATAACTGTTATTATAAGAAAATTCTATAAAAGGTAAGTGATCATCCCAATTACCTCCGAAATCAATTACACAAGCTCTAAGCATATCTTCCATTGTTTGAATCGTTCTTTCGCTTTCTCCGTCCGTTTGAGGATCATAAGTTGTGCTTAGATTTAACTTGGTTCCCATTGCTTTTTGGAAACTTGCCCAAAAATGAGAGGTAAATCGGCTATCCCTATCAGAAACAATTGATAAAGGAATTCCATGTAATGAAACTATTTCATTTACATATAACTTAGCTAATTGTTCCATACTGAAAGTTTCCTTCATTGGTAGAAAATGAGCTGACTTAGTTAGCCTGTCTACAATCACCCAGATTGTATCATTACCTTTTCTTGTTTTGGGTAATTTGGTAACAGAATTCATTGTTATCAATTCCCATTTCCACACTAGCATTTCTAACTGCTGCAACAACCTGAGGGTTTCTGGTGTTCAGCTTTGACTTGTAAAGAGGTTAAACACTTAGAAACATAAGCTGCTATATCCTTCTTCATTCCTATCCACCAAAAATTCTTTCTTAAATCCTGATACATTTTATCATTTCCAGGATGCATCTTATACTTAGACTTATGGGCTTCTTCTAATATACGAAGACGCAGGTTTCCTAATTTAGGTATCCACCTTCGTTTCTTATGGAATCTCCAAATTCCATCTGTTCCTTGTTCTAATTCCTTAATCATTCCTTTTAATTTTTCAGTATCATCCTTGATTACTGATTCTTGTGCTTTTCTAATTTGTTCAATTAAATCTACTTGTAAATTTAATTTAAGAGAACGTACCCTTTTTGGTTTTTCATGATACTTTCGACTTAAAGCATCAACCACTACATTTGTCTTTCCTGTATGATACTGGATATTACAATCATAATCACTAAGAATTGCCATCCAACGTCTTTGTCTCTTATTCAACTCTTTTTGTTCGAAAACATACCTTAAGCTCTTATGATCAGTGAAAATGGTAAACTTACTACCATAAAGGTAATGTCTCCGAATCTTAAGGGCAAAAATTATAGCTCCTAATTCCAAATCATGGGTTGAATAATTCTCTTCATGATTATTAAGTTGTCTAGATGCGTAAGCTATAACCTTTTAGCGTTGCATTAACACACATCCATAACCTAACTTAGAAGTGTCACAATAGACTACAAAGTCTTCAGTTCCTTCTGGTTAACGCTTGTATGGTTGCATGGGTTAATCTTTGCTTAAGAATTCTAAATGCTTCTTATTGTTTTGGTCCCCATTCAAACTTAATAGATTAACAGGTTAGCTTCGTTAAAGGAATGGCTATTCTAGAAAAATCTCGAATAAATCTTCTATAATAACCGGCCAATCCTAAGAAACTTCTAACCTTGGTTGGTGACTCAGGGGTTTTTCATTTAGTAATTGCTTCGATCTTGGTGAGGTTCACATGAATTCCTTCATGATCGACTAAATGTCCAAGAAACTGTACATGTTCTAACCAAAACTCGCACTTAGAAAACTTAGCATAAAGCTTTTCCCTTCTCAGTAAACTTAAAAGTGCGTGCAAATGCTTTGTATGATCCTCTTTACTTTTAGAATAGATAAGAATATCATCTATAAAGACAATTATGAATTTATCCAAATATGGCTTACATATTCGATTCATCATGTCCATAAATGCACCTGGGGCATTGGTTAAACCAAATGGCATGACAGTAAATTCATAATGGCCATAACTTGTTCTGAATGCGGTTTTAGGAATGTCTTCTTCCTGTACCTTCAGTTGATGATATCCTAATCTTAAATCGATTTTAGAGAAAAATCGAACTCCTTGCAACTGGTCGAACAGATCATCGATTCTCGGTAATGGGTACCGATTCTTAATCATGACTTTGTTTAATTCACGGTAGTCAATGCACATGCTCATTGACCCGTCTTTCTTTTTAATGAACAGTATCGGTGCTCCCCATGGCGATAAACTTGGTTGTACAAATCCTTTCTCCAACAGTTCGTCTATTTGTTTCTTCAGTTCTTGCATTTCTGCGGGTGCCAAACGGTAAGGTGCTTTGGCAATTGGTGTTGTTCCTGGTAGCAGATGGATTTTGAATTCGACTTCCCTGTCCAGCGGTAGTCCTGGTAATTCTTCTGGGAATACATCTGAAAACTGAGATACTACTGGAATATCATTCAGTTCTTTTCCTTTAGTGTTAGTGACTATAGAAATCAAATATACTAAAAACCCTTTTCTTATATAATTTGTTGTTTTCATCACAGAGATGAATTTTGTGGATCTGGATGGCTTATCTCCTTTAATTGTGATCTTTTCACCTTTTGGTGAGTTTACTTGAATTGAATTTTGATCACATAAAATACTGGCTTTATTGGTTATTAACCAATCTATTCCTAATACAACATCAAATCCTGCCAGATTCATTGGGTAAAGGTTTGCCATAAATTTTTTATTTAAAATTTCTATTCTTTCTCCCTGCAAGATTTCAGAAATCCTAACGGTTTCCCCATTTGTTGTTTCTACTAGACATTCTTGTGGGAGTTTAGTTAATGATTGATTAAGAAGTTTGCAAAACGAAGTATTAATAAAACTTTGGTTCGCACCAGAGTCAAATAATACTTTAGCAAATACATCATTAACTAAAAACGTACCGGCTATCACGTCTGGAATCATCTTGGCTTCATCTGCCGTCAGAACAAATGCTCTAGCATTTTTAGTGCTCTTGTTGCCCATGGCTGGAACTAGTTTCGGACAGTTGGGCTTGATGTGGCCTTTTTCTCCACAGTTGAAGCACATCCCATTATTAGGTTTTCTCCTACAATCTTCTTCCTTGTGTCCTGGCATCTTGCAGAAATTGCAGTGAGTGGAGCATTTTCCCGAATGCTTCTTCTTACAAGCTTTGTAGTACGGTGCAGAGGTAGAACTTACGTTCCTACGGTTGGAATTTCCATAGCGGAATTCCTGGGTTAGCCTCTGAGCTAGATTCCTTCTCTGGTCTTCTTCTCGTGTACGAACTAATTCATCAGTCAAGGTGTTTGCTAGTTCTACAACTTCTTCTATGGTTTGAGGTCTAGCTGCCTTGACTACATGCCTAATCTCTCCAATTAATCCCCAGATGTAACGGGAGATTAATACTGGTTCAGGTGATGCAAGGGTTGGTACTATTCAAGCATATTCAAATAATGTAGTAGTATAACCCTTACTATCTACTCCAGTCATCCTAAGGTTTAGGAATTTATTCGCTATCTGTTCCTTTTCATTGGGATGGCAGAATTTCCTTTCTACCATATTTTTAAATTCCTCTCATTCCATATTATAAACCCTATCACTTCCTCTAGGCTGAAGGATAGTGTTCCACCATTCTAAGGCTGAGTTTTTAAATAGATTGGAAGCAAACATTATCTTATCCTCTTCCGCACATTTGCTTATTTTTAGAACAACCTCAGTCTTTTCTATCCAGCGTAGAGTTGCAATGGGTCCTTCATTGCCCGAGAATTCTATTGGTTTGCAGGACCATAATTCTTTGTAAGAACAACCATAAGGCATGGTTCTTCTTCTTTTGGGAATGGGCGCTTGAAGTACAGGTCCATTGTTCATGCTGTGTTCAGGTTCAGTTGGTCGCTTACTGCTATGTTTACTTTTATTCTCAGCCTCCTTAACAGTTTGAATAATAAATGGCATCGCATCTATTATTCCTTGTGCCACTATGTGTTGGATGGCACTGTTATCCACTTGATTTCCATTGTTATTGTTGTTTGGATTCTCATTATTCGGGTTATTGTCCATCTGAATTTTAAACATTTACCTCATATTAATATCACAAAATAATATTTAATATAGCAAATCACATGACATGCATTTTGGTCAAAAGCGTCGATCATTGCGACTTACTCTTTTTATATATATTATGCATCTACTACAAACCGATACTAGAAATTAAAATTACAATATAACCGAAATAAAAATTATACTAATAATAGTAGGCATCCGTAGTTTTTTTTTTCAACATACACGCATACTATATATTATTATATTATATTATTATTATCACCATCTCTACCATCACATTCACGGATATGGATTCATCCAGAAATCCATATTGCCCTCGTCGTACTTCCAGACGAGTCGCTCTCCCACCTGTCTCATCCTCTCGTTACTTTCTAAAATTTCCTAACCAAATGTCCTGAGTTCTTGTACATTTTCTGCACTCATTGGGGGTGCAGGTTCTAGGACTAGGTTTGGAATCTGGGGTGCGAGTTCAGGGTATGGGGGTGTGGGTGCCTGGTATGGGTAAGGATTCTCTAAAATCTCCCTAATGAATACATCGTTATCGTAATAGGGATCTAGAGGGTCCAAACCTGGGTAAGCTCCTATATTCGGCATGGGCAGGTCTTCTTGTATGGGGTAACGTTGCACATAGTCTCTATTGTCATACCACCACGGGTCGTAATTTGGGTCTAAGGGGTTTGGTGCTGGTACCCTAGGTATTTCCTCCTCTGGGTTGAAATCATGCATTTCTACTTGATTTTCAGGGTGGTTTTATATCTCCATTGGCTGGTTGGGAATTGGGGGTAGTGATTGGGGTGATATCAGTTACTCCAAGTTAGGGTCGGCTGCAGTGGTTGCTAGAATATGGATGTTGGCTATACCACTATTAATCATATCCTGGGCATGGGCATCTGTCTCTCTTTTGGCGGCTGCTAGTGCTCTCTGTTCTTGTAACTTTTTCATTCATTTCCTACACTCATGTGCTCCCCTACTGAACCATCCTCTCTTTTTAGGAGGGAATGGCTCTTCAGACTGAGCCTTAAACACGAATATTCCTTCTTCATTATCAGCAGAGTACCCTGAGAGGGCAGGCTAAGAAGAGGCGCCTTCACTTCTAGGCGAACCAGACAACTGACGATACGCGTCGGATGGTCCTTGGTCACTCATACTGTAAACTAACAAATAGTCAAATAACACATAACAATAAAATACAATTATGCACGTAGTTTCGTAATTTATTTCCTAACACTTTGAATTTTGGTGTCAGCAGAACACTTATGTGGCTGAATCAGTGGCCTAGCTCTGATACCACCTTCTGTCGCAACCCCCGTCCCCTAACTGTCACGGGAATGTGCGGTCGCGGCCAGTTTCGGTGGTATCAGGTGTTTTTATCAATTTTGGCTGTGGAATTTACATCAGGACCGAAGTTAGGAAATATTTTATCAGAGTAAAATACCACATTTTCAATGTATTGAATACATGGGAAAATCCCAAGTTTCAAGTACACACATTTTCATAGGGATAAACCCCATTTTATTTAATAAAAACATCTATTTATTTTAGGTAACTTTATTGCCACTTTTCCAAGCCTTCAGTGCTGTCCAGCTGGCTTCCATTGGCTTTCACATATTGTTACCTGAAACGCGTTTAAAAACATTTTGTCAGTGGGAAATACTGGTGAGTGAATCCCAGTTTAATCAAGTTTAATAAAAACCATTGTACAGTATTGAGGGCGGTCGCGCAATTACATTTGTTTCCAAGTCATACTAATTACCACCCACGGTACTGTCAACCCGACTTGTGGTCATGTTACTCCTCGCAAGGTAGTAACAAAATTTGTATACAAAACCCCAACATACCGACGATAATTGTATCCTTACAAATACTCAATAACTGCTTAATATATAATTAATCGTGTGAGGTTTTGTAAAAACAATTTACAAAAAGGAGATTACTCACATTGTTGTTTTAGGTTTTCTGTAAGGGTTTCCTGCTGACAATCTATAAATTACACAAATGCACACGTGTTAGTATAATAACCCATTTTCACATTAGTAATACCCTCCCCGAGACGGCATTCCAACGACTACGTCGGGCAGAACCACGACAGCCGTTACGGAACCCTAGATCAATCGGGCAGCGTATCTAATACATATCCAGGGGTTATGATACTTACAACGGAGCAAAACTTCGTTATTTAGGGGGGTATTATACCCGAGTATAGCGTACACTACGTAGAAATTGAGAAAGAAAGAAAGAAAGATTTGGGACGAGTTGGACTGAAGGCCCGAGGCCTTCTTTTATAGTGCTGGTCGACAGGTCCGTCGCAGCCCGCGACGAAGGGGGCAGGGGCTATCGCGGCCCGTGACATAGGGGTCTACGGCTCTAGCTTTGTCCGGTCATTGGGTAGCTTCGACAGGTGATAGGCCACGTGGCAGCTCAGGGCTGCGCCACTTGCCCAGGCGCCCGCGACCCGCATAGACTCAAGTGGAGTCTGTCGCGGCCCGCCAGGGCCCCTATTTTCTTGTTTTTAATTAATTTTAATAAAAATTAAGGTATTCGGGGTCCGTTTTTACGTATGGGGGGTATTTTAGGACATATTGGGATATTTTAAATATTTTTAGGGTGTCAAAAAATTTAGGAGGGTGTCGGTTTATTTTAGGGTTGTTATATCCTCCCCACCTTGTTTTAGAGCTCGTCCTCGAGATCTACTGGAACAAGTGTGGATATTTCCTTTGCATTTCTGATTCGAGCTCCCATGTGTATTCTGGTCCTCTTTTAGAGTCCCATTTCACTTTGACCAGAACTAATCTCTTGTGCTTGAGATTCTTGACTTTCCTGTCTTCAATCCGTAGAGGTCTTTCTACAATTTAAGTTGTTCATTTACCTCTATATCCTTAAGAGGTACTACCAGTGATTCATCAGCTAAGCATTTCTTGAGATTAGATACATGAAACACATCATGTATTCCTGCCATTTCCTCTGGCAGTTGTAGCTGATAGGCTACAGATCCTATTCTTCTAATAATCTCAAAAGGTCCAACATACCTGGGACTTAGCTTTCCTCTTTTGATGAATCGTACAATTCCTTTCCAAGGAGAGACTTTTAATAACACTTTGTCTCCTACCTGAAATTCTAACACTTGCGTCTGTTATCTGCATAACTCTTTTGTCTATCACGTGTTGCTTTCAGTCGTTCCTTGACTTGAATGATCTTGTCGGTTGTTTCTTGCACTATTTCAGGTCCAGATAGTTGCTTTTCCCCAATTTCTGCCCAACAGACTGGGGTTCGGCACTTTCGTCCATAAAGTGCTTCGAAGGGTGCAGCATTGATACTGGTGTGATAACTGTTATTATAAGAAAATTCTATTAAGGGTAAGTGATCATCCCAATTACCTCCGAAATCAATTACACAAGCTCTAAGCATATCTTCCATTGTTTGAATCGTTCTTTCGCTTTGTCTGTCCGTTTGAGAATGATAAGCTGTGCTTAGATTTAACTTGGTTCCCATTTCTTTTTGGAAACTTGCCCAAAATGAGAGGTAAATCAGCTATCCCTATCAGAAACAATTGATAAAGGAATTCCATGTAATGAAACTCTTTCATTTACATATAACTTAGCTAATTGTTCCATACTGAAATTTTCATTCATTGGTAGAAAATGAGCTGACTTAGTTAGCCTGTCTACAATCACCCAGATTGTATCATTGCCTTTTCTTGTTTTGGGTAATTTGGTAACAGAATCCATTGTTATCAATTCCTATTTCCACACTGGCATTTCTAACTGCTGCAACAACCTGAGGGTTTCTGGTGTTCTGCTTTGACTTGTGAACAAGTTAAACACTTAGAAACATAAGCTGCTATATCCTTCTTCATTCCTATCCACCAAAAATTCTTTCTTAAATCCTGATACATTTTATCATTTCTAGGATGCATCGTATACTTAGACCTCTGGGCTTCTTCTAATATACGATGACGCAGGTTTCCTAATTTAGGTATCCACGTTCGTTTCTTATGGAATCTCCAAATTCCATCTGTTCCTTGTTCTAATTCCTTAATCATTCCTTTTAATTTTTCAGTATCATCCTTGATTACTGATTCTTGTGCTTTTCTAATTTGTTCATTTAAATATACTTGTAAATTTAATTTAAGAGAACGTACCATTTTTGGTTTTTCATGATACTTTTGACTTAAAGCATCAGCCACTACATTTGCCTTTCCTGTATGATACTGGATATTACAATCATAACTACTAAGAATTTCCATCCAGCGTCTTTGTCTCATATTCAACTCTTTTTGTTCGAAAACATACCTTAAGCTCTCATGATCAGTGAAAATGGTAAACTTACTACCATAAAGGTAATGTCTCCAAATCTTAAGGGCAAAAATTATAGCTCCTAATTCCAAATCAGGGGTTGAATAATTCTCTTCATGATTCTTAAGTTGTCTAGATGCGTAAGCTATAACCTTTTGGCGTTTCATTAACACACATCCATAACCTAACTTAGAAGCGTCACAATAGACTACAAAGTCTTCAGTTCCTTCTTGTAATGCTAGTATGGGTGCATGGGTTAATCTTTGCTTAAGAATTCTAAATGCTTCTTCTTCTTTTGGTCCCCATTCAAACTTAATAGATTTACAGGTTAGCTTTGTTAAGGGAATGACTATTCTAGAAAAATCTCGAATAAATCTTCTATAATAACCGGCCAATCCTAAGAAACTTCTAACCTCGGTTGGTGACTCAGGGGTTTTCCATTTAGTAATTGCTTCGATCTTGGTTGGGTCCACATGAATTCCTTCATGATCGACTAAATGTCCAAGAAATTGTACTTGTTCTAACCAAAACTCGCACTTAGAAAACTTAGCATAAAGCTTTTCCTTTCTCAGTAAACTTAAAAGTGCGTGCAAATGCTTCGTATGATCCTCTTTACTTTTAGAATAGATAAGAATATCATCTACAAAGACAATTATGATTTTATCCAAATATGGCTTACATATTCGGTTCATCATGTCCATAAATGCAGCTGGGGCATTGGTTAAACCAAATGGCATGACAGTAAATTCATAATGGTCATACCTTGTTCTGAATGCGGTTTTAGGAATGTCCTCTTCCTGTACCTTCAGTTGATGATATCCTGATCTTAAAACGATTTTATAGAAAAATCGAGCTCCTTGCAACTGGTCGAATAGATCATCGATTCTCGGTAATGGGTACCGATTCTTAATCGTGACTTTGTTTAATTCACGGTAGTCAATGCACATGCTCATTGACCCGTCTTTCTTTTTAACGAACAGTATCGGTGCTCCCCATGCCGATGAACTTGGCTGTACAAATCCTTTCTCCAACAGTTCATCTATTTGTTTCTTTAGTTCTTGCATTTCTGCGGGTGGCAAACGGTAAGGTGCTTTGGCAATTAGTGCTGTTCCTGGTAGCAGATGGATTCTGAATTCGACTTCCCTGTCCAGCGGTAGTCCTGGTAATTCTTCTGGGAATATATCTGAAAACTGAGATACTACTGGAATTTCAGTTCTTTTCCTTTAGTGTTAGTGACCATAGAAATCAAATATACTAAAGACCCTTTTCTTATATAATTTGATGTTTTCATCACAGAGATGAATTTTGTGGATCTGGATGGCTTATCTCCTTTAATTGTGATCTTTTCACCTTTTGATGAGTTTACTTGAATTGACTTTTGATCACATAAAATACTGGCTTTATTGGTTATTAACCAATCCATTCCTAATACAACATCAAATCCTGCCAGATTCATTGGGTAAAGGTTTGCGATAAATTTTTGATTTAAAAATTCTATTCTTGCTCCCTGCAAGAATTCAGAAATCCTAACGGGTATAACATCAATGTTGTTACTTGTTTAGGTCCAAATTTGGTGATCATAGAAACACATTTGTTTTGAACGGGTATAACAATTGGAAAATAGTACATGAGGTACTTACAATACATGTTGGCTTAGTTAATAGTGCCCACAACAAATGTTTCCAAAAATGTGCCGATTTACTGAACGAAAAGCAAGCGGTACACACACAATGGGACAAAAGGACCCCTAAGGAGAAACGTGATTACAAACTTAGATTAAGTGCTTCTACTTTGCTTGGGAAAAGGTTGTTGAACGGCGGTTTGGCGTTTCGTAGTCATGATGAATCAAAAGATTCATTAAATAAAGGAAATTTCTTACAGCTTCTAGAACTAATGGGTGAAATGAATGAAGAACTTGGTAAGGTTATCTTAGAAAATGCAACGGCGAATAACCAAATGACTAATCTTAAAATTCAAGCGGACTTTAAACATTGTTATGCTCACGAGGTACTTAAACAAATTTTTGAAGATCTTGGTGATGATGTTCTTTCTTTATTAGTTGATGAATCATGTGATGTATCAAAAAACGAACATTGGCGGTTGTTATTCATTATGTTGATAATGTTGGGATTGTTTAGGAGCGTTTTATTGGGCTTGTTCATGTCAAAGAGACAAGCGCATTAACACTTAAATCGGCTATTGATGATATGTTAGCACGTTATGGGTTGAGTTTGAAAAGGATTAGAGGCCAAGGTTATGATGGGGCAAGTAACATGTCGGGTGAGTTTAACGGCTTAAGAGCTCTTATTTTAAAGGAAAATGTTTCGGCTTTCTATATAATTGTTTTGCACACCAACTTCAACTAGTTGTTGTGTGGTTGCACATAAACACACACCTATTTGGATAGTATTTGAAACGATAACATGTTTAACAAATGTCGTTTATGCATCTTTTAAACGACAAGACATGCTTCGTTAAAGCTAAAGAAGACAATTGGAAAAAAATGGAAGACGTGCTTTGTACCAGAAGTGGGTTGAATCAAGAAATGACACTTTCAAGACCCGGAGATACACATTGGAATTCCCATTACAAAACGATTTTGCGTTTGATTACTTTATATCCAAACATTATGGAAGTTCTTGGATGGATAGTAGAAACGGGTCAAACTCTTCCTTGTAGTAGACAAGCGAACGAACTTCTAGAGGATATGAAAAAATACGACTTTGTATTTTACATACACTTGATGGAGCATATTCTAAACATCACATACACATTGTCCCAATGTCTACAAAGAAAAGAACAAGATTTGATGAATGTGGTTAAATTGGTTTCTTCCACCAAAAAACAACTTGAAAAGTTTAGGTTGGAAGGATTTAATGAGTTATTGGAGAAGGTTAACTCTTTTTGTGACATTTATAAACTTGAGGTGAAAAAATTAGATGATGAATATATTAACCCAAGGTGACCAAGAAGAAAGATGAACATCTCAAATCGGCATTATTAAGAGGGTGATTGCTTCGATGCATTTCTAGATTTGTAAATTCAAGAATTTGGGAACCGTTTTAACAAGGTAACATCAGAACTACTTCTTTGTATGAGTTGTTTGAGTCCGTGTTATAATTTTAGTGCGTTTGACATTCCAAATATACTAAAACTAGCTGAAAAGTATCCATATGATTTCGATGAAGCCGAAACGAAGGCTTCCGGCTCAACTCGGAAACTAAATTGGTTTTGTGAAAAAAGATACATGATTTGCCAACTTGGATGGTTTGTCAAGTCTTTTAAGGTTAATGGTTTCAACAAATATTCACGTAATTTTACATTGGTATATCGTTTATTGAAGCTTGTTCTCGTATTACCCGTCGCAGCCCCAACCGTTGAAAGATGTTTTTCGGCAATGAAGAATGTGAAGACCGACTTGCGTAATCGGATTGGTGATGAGAATTTAAGTGATAGTTGTATATGTTATATAGAGAAAGACTTGCTTAAGAAAGTACCTCTAGATATTTTGGATAGATTTCAGAAAACGAAAACCCATAGGGCGACATTTTAAATATGTTTGTAACAATGTTTGACGTGTTTTTGATGATTATATAAATTTTAGTTTGATGTTCTTTTGTTTTACAAGACCCGACCCGATCCGGATTTTTTATTTATATATCTTGGTGCCTAAAAATTTTTATTTATATATCTAGGCGCCTAAACTTTTATAATTATTTTATATATAATAAGTAAGTTGTAAGCCAAATAAAAATAAAAATTTAATAGTTGTTGTGGTTAAAATAAAAGGTATGATTGGTTTTATTGAAATAATATTGAATTTTGTTTCCATTTTATAGTTTATAACTTTATAATTACTTAAAAGGTAAGGTTGTCGAAAGGAAATGTATGAATACATTTCTCCGTCATAATATCGTGTCACATGGATATATCGCTTTATAAATGTATTTTACAATTGTTGTTATGTGATTAAATCTAAACCTAATAAATAAGTAAGTGGTTGCGACACGTGTAATGTTTTTATGAGTCCAATGCGTTTTTTCTTGTTTTCTTTTGTTTCACCTATTTATGTTCTATTTCTTAATATAAAAAAATGATGTTTTATCTCAAAAGAACAATATGATTTTTATGACTTCTATTCATTAGTTTTTTTTAACGACCAACTAAATCACCAGATAAGCATCATGGGATGTCCTTAATCGAGCAAATGCATCCACTCCTCCATAACGTTCAGAGTTGGATGCATACCCGAGCCACCAAGCCACCAGTTCCGGGGAAAAACCCCCCGCTCGAAAGCCCACTGCGGTAAAACCATGTTCGGTACGGTTTCAAACTGGCGACCTCCAGAGAGGTCTAGTTCTAAACTTTATTGCCACCACCAATGTTCTTCAAGTGATGCTTCTGGGGAGTTGAACTTCTATTCATTAGTGTTTTGGTCAAAAATCAAGCTAGGATAATGCAACCGAATCTTTTGTTGTGAGGTGTGATGCTTGAATCAATGAACAAATGTATGAATAACTTGCAAAAAGAAATGAACAAGTGACACAAGGATTTATACGAGGAAAAAGCCCTTGATCAAGAGTTGATCTCCGGTATAAAAAACCTCGGGTGATGGAAACTACCGATCACCAACTATAATTAAACAAATGATTGTTACAACTCGGGATGATAACAAGCTTGTTACAAGGATCACTATAGTGTAATGTGTATGAAATCGCCAATGAACTGCTAAGAGCTGTTTCGAGTGTGTGTGTTTGCTTAATTGTTCTAACTCAAGCTTGTTATCCCCTTTAAAAATAGAAATAACTTAAATAACTAATTATCCGCTAAATGTGCAAGCTCCCCACGACTTCTAAAACGGTCACCAAGCCATGCACGTGCGGAATATTGAGGGCATATTCCCCAAGAATATCGGCAAGACCAAGTCCAATGCGTATACTCCTGCAAAACAAGCTTAAACATAATGAAGGCAACCGTTAGTATAAGGATAACAATGAGGATCCTGGATCTTGATCTTGCAAGGTCTTCTGAGGATCCTTAATTCAAACATAATTGAGGATCCGTGATCCTAGCAGTACTTGAGGATCCGTGATCTTTAGGTTTAGAAAATCTATCCCTAACAATTGCCCCCAAAATATGAGGAGTAAAATGTAAATTAAGGAGTTGTATTTTTCTTGATCTTATCTGCAACAAACTATCCAACGGAAAAATAGCCGTTGGAATCGAACTAGCCGTTACATAGCCTGCGTCACTGAAGTGACATCCTGCAGAATCATCATTATATATAGGTTAGAGATAAGGATCAATTTTGAATTTAAATTCGAGCGATACTTCCCTTTAAATCCTCATTCTAAGATCGATCGGGTATCTCTCTCCTCCTTCTCTCTTCATCTTCTTATTCTGTTCTTCATTATTCTGAACATCCATGACGAAGAAGGTTCTTAGATCCTCACCGGCTAAGGATCCAAAGAAGGATAGTCCCCTGAAAAGCCAAGGGATAATAAAAAATCCTTAGAAGGAACTCTGCTGTTTCACTGATCCGGAGATTGACCGGACTCGCCACTGTTTTCTGGCGGACACCGTTTTCAAATCCTTCGACTCTTCCGCTAAGAGTGATTCTGTCTCAGACACTTGGGTTGCTATTCCGGCCACCCCATTCCTGATAGGATTCTCCTATCCTTTCCCTGCCTTCACCAAATCCTTCTTTTCCCTCACCGGCATGTGCTACATCCAGGCCATGCCAATGATGTGGAGGGTTTTATATACCCTAGAGAACATCATTGAGCAGGAAGGCATAGAGTTGGGAATGTCGGAACTGGCTGAACTGTATAACCTTGTGAGCCATGGTTCACACCGCTACTTGTTCAAACATAAGCCTGGTGATCCTCATCCAATCCTTAAGACCACAAAGAATGACACCAACTGGAAAAAAAACGTTTCTTCTTTATCAGGAGAGATTCTATCCCAAACGGGAAAGATCTCCCCAAAGAGTGGACCACCCATGGTAGGATCCTTATAGAAGGATCATAGGATGATTCTATTTCTGTTGAGGATAACTGATCCTTTTCTGTCTTTTTGTGCAGCTATCTCAGTTTCTCACATCATTCAGTCACCTACAACAAAAGAAAGGATCGCTGCTTTTTGGAGCCTTGATCCTGCAGTTAGATCATTCCAGGCAAACACAAAGGATTCACAAGAAGTATCCTGCGGTTCAGTCACAATGTCAAGTAAGTGTTTATTTTTACGTATGATTAAATAGATTTAGATCAAGGATACTTATCTGTTGATTGCCATTTGTAGGTGCTGGAAAGTCCTCGAAATCAGCCACTCGCTTCAGCGTCAGTGATCTTAGTACTGTCGCTCCCCGGTCCGGAAAGAGGAAATCTACTGCTAGCCCAAGCGTTCCAATCCCTAAGCCTGTCACCTCCAACGGCAAAGGAGGAAAGAAGAGGAAGTCCACTGAAGCTGATAATCTTGAAGGCCTGCCCCTCATCCGTCATCAGTTTAAAGAATACTTCAATGATGTAAGGATCCCTGATCCTTAATTCTATCCTGTCCATTTGAGGATAACGGATCCTGAATTGTATTCTTCTTTCTTTGCAGAAATTTACTGAGATCCAGATGCTCTTTGATGCCTATGTTGAAGAGGCTGAGCAGAAGGAGCTGGACTTCCAGAAGATCTTCCTGGCTAAGGATCAAACCATCTCCAACCTCGAGAAAGAGCTCAACTTGGCAAAAAAGCAGTTGGTCATGGCCCACATCACTGCTGATCAAGAGAAGAATGAGGTAATGGAGGATGCCAAGCTCTCTGCCGCCATTGCTATGTACAAGACCAAATTGCAGATGGCCCAGGAAGCTGAGGATCCTGGCTTTGACAGGACCAATTGGGACCAGGAGGGCTGGAAGGCTAGGTTGGCGGAGCTGGATGATGAAGAGGAGGCTACAGAGGTCTTGATGCTTGAGGCAAGCGGTAGCGGGGCTAAGGATCAGGCTGGTGATGCTGGGGCTGCAGATGATGGTGATGGTGATGCAGCGACGATGTAAGCTACAGAAATGGGCGATGATGGATTTATCTAGACGCGGCCGGAGCCCATTTTTTATGGTTTGGTAGTTGGTTTTTTGTTTGATGGTGTTTTCCTTGAACAATGCTGGTCTGTACTTAAACAATAGTTTTTAGGGTTGAGGATCATGGATCCTTGGACAATAGGTAGGATAATGGGTGGTGGATGGTGTAACAACTCTCATCAAAAAGTCATAATTATTATTTTAATTGACCAATAGGAAACCCTAATTGAGAAACCCAAGTGATTCTGAGCAAACCCTAAAATTTTCAGAACAATCAGAATCAGGATCAGGGCCCCTAAAACTCAGGGGGGGGGGGGTATTTCCTAGTTAACGATTATCTTAAAATCGTGCTGTCAAAAATAAATTTCGAGAAACTGTCAAGTCATCAGGCCTAGTCCCAGACGTGGCTACTCTATAAAATATAGGTAACCCTTACGGACCGTAAGGGTTAATTGTTACGGTCCGTAAGGGGTGGCAAAATTCGGGTATAAATAGCAGACATTGGCACTTGAAATTCTGCGTATGTTCGATGAAGAAATTCGTTTTAGGCACGGAGTTATGCTCTGTTTACCACAATTAACACACACGGATCACTAATTGACGCCGCAATCAGGGTATTAACTTGATCGCTATTACGATTCAACGTCCGATCGATTATAACTATCCAACGATTGTTTAAGTGCCGCTCAAATTGAGTTTATATTTTGTTATTCATTGTGATTTCGACTTGAATGTTTGAGTGCTGTTCGAAATCGGACTATACTCTGTCATTTGTTGTGAATCCGCTAAATTGTTAAGTATTGCACTTGTAAATCGTTGTGAGGGTTTAATCTCATGAATTGTCGTAACTGCTGTATTAGTTACTAACCTGTTTGTGTGTGTATTGTTATTTAAATTAGGATAATCAAGGCTAATCAGTAGGCTTATACTCTGCTCGTTAAATCTGCAATGTGAGTCATTCTCTTTTTATCAACTATTTTACAATACCTCAAATTATTTTCAAGGTTATAATTACAGGGACTAAGTCGTGGATATCTTGAATTACTGGTTAGTGGGGTATTGTGCACATTACTAATTTTCTCCCAGTTAGGTTCATTGACCTACTCGGGAAAATCCCTGTTAGGTTCATTGACCTACAGGGATAATCATCACTATTTAGGTTCATTGATCGGTATGACCATTGTCACCATTGTGACTTGTCACCATTGTGACAGAACGCCAGATAAAAATAAGATAAAAGCCATTGTAATCGCTCTTATGCTGTAATTAATAACTATGCATCATTATGCAAAATAGAATGATTCACTCAGTATTTCCCGCTGACAAAACCTTTTTCAAACATGTTTCAGGTGATCTGTTATGATCTAGGAAAAGTGAAATAAAGCACTACAAGCTCAAGGAAGTGGCTCAGTATAAAATAAAGAAACATGTTTTAAGAAATAAAGATTTCCCAGTGAAATCACTTTATTGTAAATTATGGGATTTATCCCTATATTATATATAAATGAGCAGTTTTAATATTAATCGATCCTGTTTAAAAAGACTTCCGCTGTCACCTAATTAGATACCACGGGATTTCCTGCCTCGCGGCTCTGGACCGGGTCAAACCGGGGCCGAGGGTCGTGACAGGAAAAGGTGGTATCAGAGCCACTGATTTAAGCTTACTATTGATTTTAGCCTATTAAAGTAATTGAGAGATACTTAGGAAATTTCATTGCCATTCTGTGAAAACATGTTTTATTATCTGACTAATTGTGTACAGTATGGGCAGATCTCTATATGCTAGCCACCGTAGCTAGGGATGGCAATGGGTCGGGTTTGGGACGGGTTTAGGTAATCCCAAACCCAAACCCGGTTACATAAGCTTGTCCCAAACCCGTCCCAAAACCCGTCGGGTTTCTAACGGGTAAATACCCATCGGGTATCGGGTATACCCGCGGGTTTCGGGTAAACCCATTAATTTAAAAAGATTACTCGTTGGGTATACTCATCTCAAAACTCATTGGGTATTTATCGGGTAACTACTAACCGGTTACATTTTATATTGTCATTATAAAAATATATATCAAATAACTACAATGTATACGGAATAGAGTACCTATATGTGTAAAAAATCAATGTATCATATATATACATATTTAATAATATAAAAAAATATATTGGGTATACAATCGGGTAAACGGGTACACTTTATCGGGTAATTGGGTCGGGTAAACGGGTATATCACTAAATCCCAAACCCGTCCCAAACCCGCGAAAAAAATAAAAACTATTCCCAAACCCGTCCCAAACCCGATTAACCGACCCCAAACCCGTCCCAAATGTGCCGGGTTTCGGGTTTACCTAACGGGTTCGGGTTTGATTGCCATCCCTAACCGTAGCAATAAATACAAATCTTTAAAAATAATTTGACTCAAAGTTTTAGCAATCGAATTACCTACAGTCTAGAAATCTTACCCAGTAAATAAATAAGTAAACCTTAGTGTGTTTTAATTTTCTGTTATTTTGGGTAGTTACTCAGCATGAAATAATATTTAAAAGTTTTTTTTTTATAAAATTTTGTTATGATTTCTAATTTAGTAATTGTATGTATTTTGCTAAACAGCATGAGTAACTTGTCTGACGCCCTTCAGAATTTAAATCTCTATCCAGTAAGAATAGAGGTTTCCAGAGATTTCAATAGGTATATACCAGACATAGAAGAACCTATAGAATTCAACGCTTCACCTCTCAAGAAACCCAAGCCTAAGAAAATGGAAATTGGGGAAAGTTCTAGGCAAATTGAGGGGTTACCATCTCAAGAAGAACTAGATTTTATAATAGCAAACGATGATACTATTGAGCCTATTAATGAAAATGATTTTATTCATTCTCTTGAAACACAACTACCAATGAACTTAGAACCAGCTATTCCAAACCCTTCAATCCACTGGCAAATAGACGAATGGTTGAATAGTGAAATACTGTTACAAAACCATCCCTATAAGCTTTTTCCTAAGTTCAATCCAGAACCTTTACCAAATTCACCAATGAGTAACGAGAATATGGTTGAACTCCGCCACTTTGGCGAAGAACTAATGGATGCTGGGAATAGGATCCAAGAGATTTTGGGACAGATCTCCTGGAAATACGATGAGAAAGAACGCCGTTACTAGAATATCACCTGACAAAGGATAGGGGATTATGAAACTATGGTTGTGTAATAATAATAGTAAAATCAGTATGTGTAAAATAAATAATAAAACGGGTGTATATAGATGCATGATATATAAAACAAATGAAATTTTAGAAAATTTCAGTTTTGTTTGTATATTCGTTTACGTAAGTATGTGCAATTAATTGTGACATTGGATTATTTCTTTTATACTAATTAATTATCTATAAATTAGTTATTAGATGGAAAACGCTAATAATGAACCAGCAAATGAGGTTAATCAATCTGAGCAACAACCGGGGGATCAATTGATGACTAGGCAGGATATAGAAAATATCGTTGCTCAAGGGATAGCCAACGCTATTCCAGAAATAGTTGCTCAAGGGATAGCCAACGCTATTCCAGCAATCATTGCTGCTGTTAAAAATCCAATCGAACCTCAACAAATCGTTCCTAGCAAACGTATTTCTGAAGATAACTTCAGTAATAGCGTAAATGGAGGCGGTAATCATGTTAATCATGATAATGAACCACGGCAAGCTCCACTCCCTAAGAATAGGAAAACTGCAACGCCTTGTTGCACTTACAAAGAATTTCTTGCTTGTAAACCCACTGAGTTTGCAGGCAATGAAGGAGCGACTGCGGCACTGCATTGGTTAGAGAAAACCGAGGCAGTAATTGCCATAAGTAAATGTGCTCAGGATGATCAAGTCATGTATGCATCAAATCTTTTCAAAGAAGTGGCGCTAGAATGGTGGAATACGGTGTTACAAGCAAAAGGAAGAAGGATGGCATATGCTATGAACTGGGAAGAATTTAAGAGCTTTGTAGAAAGAAAATTCTGTCCCGAGTATGAAAAGGAACAAATGACAAATAAGTTTCTAACCCACCGGATGGTGGATGTAGATTGTCGAGGGTATACTACGACATTCTTCGAGTATGCTCGAGTGGTACCAATCCTGGCTTCGCCAGAGCCGGTACTTATTTCTCGTTATATTTGGGGATTGATTTCCGAAATCCGTAATATCGTCAAGGCTGCGAAACCTCGCACGATTGATGATGCGGTGGAATTAGCTAATACTCTGACTGACGAACTAGTACGGACAAGAGAAGAAAATAGAAGGAAGGAAGTAGCCCAAAAGATTTCCCAAGAATTCCGTTCGGGTAACCATAACAATTTCAAGAAAAGAGGGAATGGGCAATCTTCTACTAGCCCATTTTGCAATTTTTGCAAAAGGAATCATTTTGGAAGATGCAAAGGATATTGTAATTTTTGTAAAATTCCAGGGCATCAAGAAGAAGACTGCAGGAGGAAGAAATTTTCAGTCTGCTACAACTGTGGAGAAGCTGGACATCTTAGGCCAGATTGTCCAAAACTGAATAAACCATTTGACAATAAAGCCAAACCGGCAGAAGGAGCAAAAAGGAATGCGAGAGCCTTTCAGCTGACTACTCAAGAAGCCGAGATGATTCCAGATATGATAACCGGTACGTTCTTAGTTCACAACGTTTACAAAAAAGTATTATTTGACTCTGGTGTAAACCAAAGTTTTATAAATACTTTATTCTTCCAAACTCTTAACTTACCTTTAACCAGCATTGGGCAAATTTCTACAATAGAAACGGCAGATGGGAATTCAGTTAAAATAAATAAGGTTCTGCAAAACGTAGAAATATAACTTTTAAGTCATAAATTTTCTGCAACCCCATTATCTATAAAATTAGTTGAATTTGATGTTGTGTTAGGAATGGATTGATTAGTAAAACAATTATGCTCGAATTATCTATGATAAGAATTCCATAGAAATTTGTGCACCACTGGAGAAGTAATAATGATTCCAAAAGATAAGCTATGAAAAACCCTAAAGTTCGTATCAGTAATGAAAATTGCTAATTATGAACGAAAGCAAGAAATAGTATATATGATTCCAGTAATCATCAATACTAAAGATAAAGAATTTAAGGAAATTTCTGTAATTTCAGAATACCCAGATGTATTCCCAGAAGATTTAACTGGATTACCACCAGATAGGGAGATAGAATTTAGGATTCATCTAATTCCAGGAATTTTACCGATAAGCCAAGGAACCTTATCGGTTAGCACCTACAGAAATATTAAAAATGAAAAAGCAATTAGATGAATTACTAAGTAAAGGTTTCATACAATCTAATTTATCCTCGTGGGAGGCACCATTATTGTTTGTTAAGAAAAAGGATGATTTGATGAGAATATATATTGATTATAGGGAATTGAATAAGGTTACAATTAAGAATCGATACCCATTACATAGGATTGAGCAACTTCAAGGAGCTAGATATTTTTCTAAGATAGATTTACGTTCCGGATATCATCAATTGAAGGTACAAGAAGAAGACATACCTAAAACTGCTTTCAGGACTAGGTATGATCATTACTAGTTTACAGTCATGCCCTTCGGATTAACAAATGCACCTGTTGTATTCATGGACATGATGAATAGGATCTGTAAACCATATTTGGATAAATTTGTAATTATCTTTATCGACGATATACTTATTTATTCCAAAAGTCAGAAAGAACATTGTCAGCATTTGCATGCACTCTTAACTTTGTTAAGAAAAAAAAAAAAGCTGTACGCCAAATTCTCGAAGTGTGAATTTTGATTACAAGAAATGTAATTCTTAGGACATATGGTGAATCATGAAGGTATTCACGTAAATTCTGCTAAGATAGCAGCAATTATCAAATGGAAAGTTCCACAATCCGCAATGGAAATTAGAAGTTTTATAGGTTTAGTCGGATACTATATTAAGGATTTTTCCAAGATAACTATACCATTAACTAAGCTAACCTATAAAACAGTTAAGTTTGAATAGGGACCTAAACAAGAAGAAGCCTTTAGGATCTTAAAGCATAAATTAATAAAATTCTAGTTTTACCAGAAGGAACAGAAAATTTTAAAGTATATGGTGATGCTTCGAAACTAGGATTTGGATATGTGTTAATGCAAAAAAAAAAGTAATTGCGTATGCATCAAGGTAATTGAAAAAGTACGAAGAAAACTATACCACTCATGACTTAGAATTAGAAACCATAAATTTTACCCTTAAGACTGAAGACATTATCTGTATGGAAGTGAATTTACTGTCTATAAGGATTATAAGAATTTAAGACATATATTTGAGCAAAAAGAATTAAACATGAGGCAAAGGAGATGGATGAAAATCCTAAGTGACTATTGTTTTGGTCAAAAATTACCGAAGTAATTAAGTGATCAAATTAGTTAAGTGAGGTAGTGTGCTAGAAATGAGTGTCAAAAATATGTTAATCAAGTTAATTTGTAAAAACAGTTTCAGGATACGGCTCAGGATATAGAGCTGTATCTATGATCAAACAATGAGCAAAAGTAAAGTAAACGACACGGGATGTACGAGGAAAGCCCTTGATCAATCCAGATCGCCGGCATAAAACCTCGGGAGCTGACAATCGCAGCTGCCTAGTTCTTCTATTGCTTCAAAAATCAGGATACAGTGCAGGATGTGGTACGGATCGACTAAGTGTTACAACGAAACTTGAATACAAGTGTGGTGTTTGCAATGAGCTAGAGAGTGTAAGTGTATGAGAGTGTTAGTGAAAAATTGTGTGTTCTAAGCTGATCCGCACCCATCTATTTATAGTAAAGATAAAATAACAAACTACCCTAAACTTGCGGGATCCACCGAATATTCCCTCTTCGAACGTTGTAGACCTGGTCTTTCGGGCTCAACGTCTCTTCCTCAACAAATTCGTCCGAGTCTTGAGGAGAAGAAGTCCTCTTGACCGTTAGCAAGTCTCATCCCTTAACCTGCACGTGGTTAATTCAATAAGCCTCAGGATATCGCCCAAGATGTTAGCAATATCCTCTTCCAGCATCCTGGTCACAAATGAACAAACATAGGCAGGATATTGGTCAAGATATATACGTTAAGAAAATGACCCCTAACAATTGTCCCCAAATATATCGGTTGGGATACCAATCCAACGGATATATTTCAAAAATCTTATCCCACAACTCAAGGCATTTAAAACGAAGCGACGGTCAAGATCACATCGTAACTTCCAACGCGTTTTTTACTCAATGGAGATCCACGATGCCCCTATATCTTCTCTTTTCTTGTTTGAAAAGCAGATATCTTCAACAGACCCTTCAGGTAATTCTCCATTTCTGATTTTCTTCTTGTCAACTTACTTCATCTTTCTAGCAATGGCCGCCGAGACCTTCACCCAGCAGAATCTTCTTAAAAATCCCGAAAAGGAGATCTGCGCTTTTGACAACGCAGACATTGCAGCTTTAAGAGCCTCCGGCGCTTTCCCCGACAACACAGTCTTTGGGCCATTCGATCGGTCAATCCGATCGGATGTTTCTTCTACCGAATGGATCTGTTTTCCAGCATATCCTTTTTCACTAGGTCTTCGATACCCTTTTCCTGAATTCATGATGCAATTCTTTCGTATTACTGGCATCTCTTTTGCTCAAACCATGCCCATGGTTTGGAGAGTACTAATTGTACTCAACCAAATAAAAAACCTCCATTGCTCTGACCTCTGCATTGAGGATTTACCTATTGCTTATCGCCTCCGATCCCACGGCTCTAGCCGATTCTTGCTCTTCTCGACCTCCAGCAAACCCCTGATTCTCAAAGCCACAAAAAACGAAGACGGATGGCAACTCAAATTCTTCTTTGTCAAACGAGATTCCATTGCTGAGGGTGCCAACCTTCCGGTGGAGTGGTTAACCACCGGTAGGATCATAAATATCCTCATAGACGATTTGATTGTTATCCTCTATTAATATTCTTCTTTTTAATCTTTATGCAGTGAACTTCAAGGAAGTTGCTCCTCCTACCGCTGAGTCAGAAGAGAGAATCAATACCGTTTACCGGTTACCTGCAATAGACAGGACTTTCACAACACACGTCCCGAGTTCAAGTCAGTACTCATCATCCGAGATGTCTGGTAAGAATTCCTTTCAAAATAATTAGTCAAAACAATATAATGATAAAATAAAGAGTAAAACTTTTCCCTTTATGCAGCACCAGCTAAGATCCCTGAAGTCTTTGACCTTGATGAACTGGATAGCTATTCTGACCAGATCCAAGTCAAGAAAGAACCTGGCTCCAAGACCACTGCTACATCCAAACCCAGCAGCTCCAAAGCCATCATCATTCCTAAACCTTCACCGGCTACCAAGCCCCGGAGTTCAAGTTCCCGCAAAAGGAAAGAATCCGATTCCCCTGTCATTTCTGACACCTTTCCTTATGAAAAGCACGGGTTCATTGAAGCCAGTTGTTTTATGACTTCTTTTCTTAACCAGGTTAGTATCTTCATATCATATCCTGCAATTTAGACTATTTTCAAATATTAATCCCTGTCCTCTTACCTTTGTAGGGTCTTGAGCGTTTGGTTCATTTATATCAAGAATCCTGCAAGCTTAACAAAACACTTGAATCTAAGCTAAAGGAAGCAAAAATCACAATCTCTTACCAAGGCATGATTGCGGCCGCCAAGTCTCGTCATTACGAGGAGAAATACAAAGCTATGACCCAAGAACACCAAGTTGCTCTCAGCAAAGCTACTCTTCAAGCCCAGGCCGATCTGGAAGCTGCCCATGTGCAGTACGAACGGGATATGGTCAGTTACCGAGAAAGCCTCAAAAGTTCCGTCGTCATTTCTCTTCTCCAGGCTAGGTTGAAGATGGCTCATGAAGCCAAAACATTAGGCTTCGAATGCCCTTCTTGGGACGTTGGTGCTTGGCAGACCAAGCTGAAGAATCTTGGCGGTACTTCTTCCAAATCAACTGTCGATGAACCTTCTAAAGCAGTTGAAAAGGCAACCAATGCTGAAAAGGATGCTGAGGCGGATCCCAAGATGGATGTTGCTGAAACCGCTATGGACCAAGAAGGCACTACCCCCTAGAACTTATTTTCATTCGAACAATTATATGTCTTTATGAACAATGTTCATTTCTGTCTCTAAACAATTTGATAACCGAAGGCGGATGGGTCCTGGGTTTCAGGACAAAACCTTCGGTTATCAACCAGTATTGATTACTTTAAGAATAATTTCATCTTTTGACTTATTTCCTGTTATCTTGCATTACCTTGCATTACTTAGTGTGAGTCTTATCTTTGTAAAGATTTTATGTTGTTATCTTATAAAATATCCTGATCAGTATGCTCAGCAACATACTGCAAAAGCCTTTTATTAGATAGATCTTCCAAACGTTCTTTCAACTTAGTAAAAATTTCTTTAGAAAGTAAAAAATAGTTTATCTTTTCAAAACCAAGTTTTGATATTTAAATGATCAGAATTCCAAACTAATACTGGTTTTAAACACCCTAATCAAATATCTTTAAAAGGGCTTTGAGGATACATATCAGGATACTCAACATAATGTCACTAAAAACTTAAATGAGGCTTACAAAGGAAAGATCATACCAGAAATAGGATATAAACCTATTACCAAACTTCAATCCCTTTGCAACTTTTCCAATGAAGATGTCCCCTGTGCAAGGTACTTAGTGCATTAGTTCCAAACCTCATCCTTTTAGCTTTACATCACCACCTTAGTGGGAATGTCCCCTGTGTACAATGTCTTTAAACACATTAGAAATCTTCTGGATGTCAGTTTCCATAGGCAATTTTTTACGTCCCAAGGGTAAAACCCAAGGACGTACTGGAGATAAATCCCTTGTATCCTGGGGAAAATCCCAACTTTTCATGCGCTACAGGCGGGAGTGTATAAACTCCAAGACTTAGAAAGGTGAAAACCTTTAAACCTTAGAGAGTATGAAAATACCCTTTCGTGAGAGAGGGTGATCAATCCTCATATACCTTTAGGATTCAGGATATAGCCAACAGTAACGAAATTGTCAGCCACTTTTACATGGACTGGTCCCGCCACCTTGAACTATCCCTGAATAACTTGCGCTCCAGGCGGGGTGTTTAAACCCAATTCCGAAGAAAGGTGAATACCTTTAAACCTGTGAAGGGATCAGTATCCCTTAAACGTAAGAGAGGGGGCCAATCCTCTAATCTTCTGAGTTATCCTGAGTGCATATCCTGGAGCTATATCCTGAAACATACCTTGCAAAACAATTGTAAACTAAGGTGGGTGTTAGCTTGGCTAACACCCCTCCGATGCTTAAGTCAGTATTGAGTTTCAAAGAATAAATTAAACCAAAACATATTTAAAAAAGATAGAATTCATACCATTCTGAGTTAGAAATTGAATTCTAAACTCACTTGAAATAGAGCTTAAGGTGTATAGCATTCCAAGATCTCGGTAGCATATCCCCCTCCATATTCTTGAGTCTGTATGCTCCTTTCCCTGCTTCTGATTCAACTTCATATGGTCCTTCCCATTTTGGAGCTAACTTGCCATCGGCAGGATTAGTAGTATTTTGAAAAGCCTTTCTTAACACCCAATCTCCAACCTTAAATCTTCTGGTTCTAATATTCTTGTTATATGCCCTGGATATTCTCTGTTGATATGCTGCCATCCTTAGCCTTGCCGCATCTCTCTTTTCATCTATAGTGTCTAAATCCTGACTTAAGGCTTCAGGATTCTTCTCAGGATCACTTAAGACAGATCTTGCAGTAGGTATCGTCATTTCCGTTGGAATCATTGCTTCTGCTCCAAACACCAAGGAAAATGGGGTTTGGCCTGTTGCATTCTTTACCGTTGTCCTATCAGCCCATAAAACAAAGGGTAATTCTTCTGCCCATCTTCCTTTTTTGGCTCCAAGCCTCTTCTTTAAGTTATTGACAATTATCTTGTTTGAGGATTCTGCTTGTCCATTTGCTTGAGGATGTACCGGAGTAGACGTGATCATTTTGATTCCCCAACTCTTGCAAAAGTCAGTAGTCCTCTTACTTATGAACTGAGAACCATTGTCACAGATTATCTCAGCTGGTACTCCGAATCTGGTCAGGATATTCCTCTTTATGAAGGATACTACTTCTTGGTCTCTAACTTGAACAAATGCTTCAGCTTCAACCCACTTAGAGAAATAATCCGTCATTGCTAGCATAAAGACTTTTCCTCCCGGAGCTTTCGGTAGCTTTCCCACTATATCCATACCCCACTTCATAAATGGCCAAGGGGAAACAATAGGATACAATGGTTCAGCAGGTTGATGCAGTATGTTACTATGTCTTTGACATGCGTCACATCTTCGAGCATATTCTGCGGCATCTTTTCTCATTGTTGGCCAATAATATCCTGTCCTTAATACTTTTGAGAATAACGACCTGCCCCCAGTATGGTTACCACAATCCCCTTCATGTATATCCTGAAGTACTTCCTTGGCTTCAGGATCCTCCAAGCACCTCAAATACGGTCCTGCAAGAGATTTCTTGTATAAAATATTATCTATAATAGTGAATCGTGATACCTTCATCCTAAATGCCTTAGGATTTTCATTTCCAGGGATGTGTCCTTCTTTGAGATATTTCATGATTGGAGCCGTCCAGGATTTAGGATCCTCTTCAGGATGTTCTATTCCAGGATCCTGAATACCAGCTACTTCTTTATCCTGAGGATTCGTTGCAGGATATAGGACATGTAATATTGGTATTTGCGTCCCTTCAGGTATCTTGATCGATGATCCTAAATTTGCTAAGGCATCCGCTTCAGCATTATCCTCCCTTGGTACCTGTTCAAGTATAAAAACATCGAAATATCCTGCTAATTTTTTGAGAATATCGAGATATTCGATTAATTTCTCACCCTTAACTGCATAGGATCCATTAAAATGGTTAGTAATTAACAAAGAGTCAACATATACTTGCAAATTTTTGATACTCATGCTCTTTGCCAACTCTAATCCTGCAATTAAAGCCTCATACTCTGCTTCATTATTAGTAGCAGGAAATTCACACCTAATAGCCTGGGGTAATATGTCCCCCTGTGGCGATTTTAGTAGTATTCCTAATCCTACTCCTCTTACATTAGATGCACCGTCAGTATATAATGTCCAGGATCCTGAGGATTCTCCTAACTGTTGAACTTCTAGGTCTACCTCGTTCTGAATGTCACTACTAAAGTCAGCCACAAAGTCAGCTAAAGCCTGAGATTTTATGGCATTTCTAGGTTCGTATACTAAATCATAAGCACTCAACTTTACTGACCACTTGGCCATCCTGCCTGACATCTCTGGTTTCCTAAGCACATTTTTGATAGGATAATTTGTTTTAACATGTATCCTATGTGTCTCGAAATAATGCCTAAGTTTCGTTGATGCCATGACTAATGCTAGTATCAATTTTTCTAAATGAGAATACCTAGTTTCGGCATCTAACAAACTTTTACTAACATAAAAAACAGGATATTGCTGACCTTCATGGTCTTTTATAAGAACAGCACTTACTGCATTCCCTGATACAGCAAGGTACAGGGATAGTGGTTCACCATTTTCCGGCTTCATCAATAGAGGTGCGGTTGAGAGATACCGTTTCAAATCCTGCAGGGCTGCTTCATGCTTTTCCCCCCATTCGAATCTTTTGTTCTTCTTTAGGATATCATAGAAGTCTTTGCATTTCTCTGAGGATCTTGAGATAAACCTGTTTAGAGCTGCTACTCGGCCTGTTAATCTTTGTACGTCCTTCATGTTTGAGGGTGATTTTATATCCAGGATAGCTTTGATCTGCTCTGGACTTGCTTCTATCCCCCTCTTTGTCACCATATATCCAAGAAACTTTCCTGCCCCCACTCCGAAATGGCATTTAGCAGGATTCAGCTTCATGTTGTATTGATCCAGGATATCAAATGCTCCCTTGATATCCTGGAGGTGATCCTCAGCCTTTTTAGATTTCACCACCATATCATCGATATATACCTCCATGGTGTCCCCCAGTTTGTCTTTGAACATCATGTTTACCAATCTTTGGTATGTTGCACCTGCATTTTTCAAACCAAAAGGCATAGCTGTATAACAATAGATACCTGTTGGTGTCATGAAGGCAGTATCCTCCTGGTCAGAAGGTTCCATTTGGATCTGTTGAAATCCTGAAGATGCGTCCATGAAGGTCAGCATTTCATGCCCGGCAGTGGCATCTACCATTGCATCAATGTGTGGAAGAGGAAATGGGTCTTTAGGACAAGCTTTGTTCAAGTCTGTGTAGTCCACACAAACTCTCCATTTCCCATTTTTCTTCTGTACTACAACCACGTTTGCTAGCCACCTTGGGAACTTAACCTCCCTGATCATTCTGGATTTTAATAATCTCTCAACTTCCTCCTGGATAATTGTGTTCCGCTCAGGAGCAAATTTCCTTCTTTTTTGCTGCACAGACTTGAATGATTTATCAATTCCAAGCTTGTGAGTGATAATATCTTTGGATATGCCTGTCATATCCTCATGTTTCCATGCAAACGTAGACATCCTGCATTTCAAAAAGTTAATTAATTGTTCTTCAATATCCTGAGGGATATTGGTCCCTACGAGCACCGAAATATAGGGATTATCCTGGTCCAGGATAACTTTCTTCACATCCTGCTCCGGATTCTCCACGATATCCTGGGCCCGTGTCTTTAATTGCTATGCTGCACTAGGTTTGGCTGAGGATTTCATCGAGGATGAGTAGCATTCTTTCGCCTCCTGCTGATCACTATCAACTTTGACCACTCCCCAAGGGGTAGGTCTCTTGATGCATTAGTGATACGTTGATGGCACGGCCTTCATATCGTGAATCCACGGTCTTCCCAGTATGATGTTGTAGCAGGATAGAGAATCCATCACACAGAAGCGTTGTATCGAGTTGACTCCTTCAACGTATACTGGCAACTTTATCTCTCCCACTGTGTTTCTAGCCTCTCCACTGAATCCAACAAGCACAGTAGACTTTGAAGTGATATCCATTGGAGATACATTCATTCTCTTCAGAGTTTCTAGTTGGATTATGTTGACGGAGCTGCCATTATCAACCAGTATCCTGCGTACAAAATGGTTAGCCACATATAACGTTATTACCAGAGCATCATGGTGAGGATCTTGGACAGTATCCCTGTCATCAGCATCAAAGGTGATCACTTTGTCAGTTGTGAGGGTAGTCATCCTGACAGGTTTGTCTCCTCTTTCAGCCTTGGCTTCCTTTGCATGTCTCTTTGCTGCCGAATACGAAGTTCCACAAATGTCGGATCCTCCCGAAATGAAGTTGATTATCTTGGCATCCGCGGGAGGTGATGCTGCTCGCTCAGGATCCTTCTCAGTATCCTGACCCTTATTCTTCTTTCATCCTAAGAGATCTTTCAGATATCCCTTGCTTAGAAGATAGCTTATTTCTTTTCTTAGAGCAATGCAATCCTCAGTCACATGTCCGAAATCTTTGTGGTAGGCACCCCACTTTGACTTATCTTTCCAGTCAGCCTTTTGTTGATTCTTTCGAGGCCACCTAGCCTTGTCTCCTAGACCCTGCATAGCATACATCAATTCAGGAATATTAACAGAAAAGCAATATTCGGACAACTCAGGATACTCTTCAGGATCCTCATCTTCGACAGCATTCACTCTTTTGTTTTCATTTCAACTATACGGCTTAGGCCGATACGACTTGAACGAGGATTCTGACTTCCTATTAGTTGACTCATAAGTGTTGGATGAGTTCATCCTTTCTTGCATCTTCCTGTCATCTTCCAGACGGATATATCTCAAAGCCCTGTTACGAGCTTCGTCGAGATTCCTGCAGGGATTCATTACAAGATCCTGATAAAACTGAGAATCCTTTTGTAATCCCATCTTGAAAGCTTGCACAGCTGTTGCAACATCAAGATGTGGGATATCCAAGGATTCTCGACTGAATTTGTTCACATAATCCCTCAAGGATTCCTGAGGCCCTTGAGTTATCCTGTAAAGATCACTGGTTAGTTTCTCAAAACTCCGACTACAAGAAAATTGACTGTTAAATAAATTAACCAAATGAGCAAATGAAGTAATTGAGTGAGGAGGAACGTTTAATAGCCATTTTAAGGCCGATCCTGTTAGAGTAGAACCAAATCCCTTGCACAAGCACGCTTCCTTGAGCTCCGGAGGGATAGGGTTAATCTCCATTCTTTCCCTATACTGAGCAATATGCTCCTCAGGATCCGTACTCCCATCATAAAGCTTCATGTTGGGAGTTTGGAATCTCTTTGGGATCTCAGCATCACAGATAGGATATGCAAAACGAGATATCTTGTGGTTGTCTTGAGACACTTCCGGGATCGGCTGGACCACCCCAGGTACACTAGATATCATGTCCTTCAACTTCTGAAGTTCCCTGGTAAGTGCTGATGTTACACCTGTATCCTGCAAAGATCCACCACTGTTAGTAGCATGAGTATTATTATTCGACACGTTACCCATTGGAGGATTTTGCCCATATCCTGAAGCATATCCTGAGCTCCTCATGGTTGACATCCTGGCCGATGAGGGTATTTCAGGAGTATGATTCTGAGGAAGACTGGGCACGATATTCCCCCTGTTATCCTCGGTATATACAGCTGAACTAAAGTTCAACGCTCTGGGGTGTAATGGAGTGACATTGTCCTCAGCAGATCTGCTCGAGCCAGACTTCAGGAGCTGTATTTCCCTCAAAAGCATTTGGTTTGTTTCCTGTTGCTGCCTCATTTGTTCCTGCACACTTCCAAATAAGGTTAAAATTTCATCATTAGAAGCTAAAACGGGAGCAGATCCCTGGACACTCTGAGTAGGAATAACATCTTGAGATTGTGTAGAGGCTGGCATCCTTGGAGGAGGTGGTGGAAGCACCGAACCGGTAGTAGCAGAAGTCATAGCAGACACAGTAGAGGAACTCATGTTTGATCTTGAGGCCATTATGGACAATGTGGCAAAAAGTTTTGAAAATAGAAAACCGATTAGCGATTTGACAAAAATTTTTAGTAAAGAGAGCACCACTTGCCCCACGGTGGGCGCCAAATTGTTTTGGTCAAAAATTACCGAAGTAATTAAGTGATCAAATTAGTTAAGTGAGGTAGTGTGCTAGAAATGAGTGTCAAAAATATGTTAATCAAGTTAATTTGTAAAAACAGTTTCAGGATACGGCTCAGGATATAGAGCTGTATCTATGATCAAACAATGAGCAAAAGTAAAGTAAACGACACGGGATGTACGAGGAAAGCCCTTGATCAATCTAGATCGCCGGCATAAAACCTCGGGAGCTGACAATCGCAGCTGCCTAGTTCTTCTATTGCTTCAAAAATCAGGATACAGTGCAGGATGTGGTACGGATCGACTAAGTGTTACAACGAAACTTGAATACAAGTGTGGTGTTTGCAATGAGCTAGAGAGTGTAAGTGTATGAGAGTGTTAGTGAAAAATTGTGTGTTCTAAGCTGATCCGCACCCATCTATTTATAGTAAAGATAAAATAACAAACTACCCTAAACTTGCGGGATCCACCGAATATTCCCTCTTCGAACGTTGTAGACCTGGTCTTTCGGGCTCAACATCTCTTCCTCAACAAATTCGTCCGAGTCTTGAGGAGAAGAAGTCCTCTTGACCGTTAGCAAGTCTCATCCCTTAACCTGCACGTGGTTAATTCAATAAGCCTCAGGATATCGCCCAAGATGTTAGCAATATCCTCTTCCAGCATCCTGGTCACAAATGAACAAACATAGGCAGGATATTGGTCAAGATATATACGTTAAGAAAATGACCCCTAACAACTATGACTGTGATATTCAGTATCACAAAGGAAAGGCTGAAGACGGCTAGAGATCGTCA
This sequence comes from Helianthus tuberosus, assembly GCA_030545235.1. Taxonomy (NCBI): domain Eukaryota; kingdom Viridiplantae; phylum Streptophyta; class Magnoliopsida; order Asterales; family Asteraceae; genus Helianthus; species Helianthus tuberosus. Next base: position 191,549,914 of record CM060405.1, read on the forward strand.
GAAAAGTTATACAGATAATAGACGAAAGCCGTTGGAGTTCGAGTTGGAGACAAAATGCTAATTGAAAGTATTTCCTTAGAAACGAGTTGTTAGATTCGGAAAGAAAGGAAAGCTAAGTCCAAAGTACGTAGGACCATTTCTAGTAATCCAACGTATAGGACCAGTTGCTTAGCATTTACAACTACCAGGAGAGTTAGCTGGAGTACATGATGTATTTCATGTATCCAATCTCAAGAAATGTTTATCAGACGAATCTTTGGTAGTACCTCTCCAAGATATAAAGGTAAACGAAAAATTTATAGAGAAACCTCTTCAGATAAAAGATAGAAAGATCAAAACACAAACGACTAGTATTAGTTCAAGTAAAGTGGAAATTCAAAACAAGGACCCTAATACCTTGGGAACTAGAATTAGAAAAGAAGCAAAAGTATCCTCAATTATTCCAGTAAATCTCGAGGACGAGATTTTTATTAAGGTGGGGAGAATGTAACAACTCTCATCAAAAAGTCATAATTATTATTTTAATTGACCAATAGGAAACCCTAATTGAGAAACCCAAGTGATTCTAAGCAAACCCTAAAATTTTCAGAACAATCAGAATCAGGATCAGGGCCCCTAAAACTCAGGGGGGTATTTCCTAGTTAACGATTATCTTAAAATCGTGCTGTCAAAAATAAATTTCGAGAAACTGTCAAGTCATCAGGCCTAGTCCCAGACGTGGCTACTCTATAAAATATAGGTAACCCTTACGGACCGTAAGGGTTAATTGTTACGGTCCGTAAGGGGTGGCAAAATTCGGGTATAAATAGCAGACATTGACACTTGAAATTCTGCGTATGTTCGATGAAGAAATTCTTTTTAGGCACGGAGTTATGCTCTGTTTACCACAATTAACACACACGGATCACTAATTGACGCCGCAATCAGGGTATTAACTTGATCGCTATTACGATTCAACGTCCGATCGATTATAACTATCCAACGATTGTTTAAGTGCCGCTCAAATTGAGTTTATATTTTGTTATTCATTGTGATTTCGACTTGAATGTTTGAGTGCTGTTCGAAATCGGACTATACTCTGTCATTCGTTGTGAATCCGCTGAATTGTTAAGTATTGCACTTGTAAATCGTTGTGAGGGTTTAATCTCATGAATTGTCGTAACTGCTGTATTAGTTACTAACCTGTTTGTGTGTGTATTGTTATTTAAATTAGGATAATCAAGGCTAATCAGTAGGCTTATACTCTGCTCGTTAAATCTGCAATGTGAGTCATTCTCTTTTTATCAACTATTTTACAATACCTCAAATTATTTTCAAGGTTATAATTACAGGGACTAAGTCGTGGATATCTTGAATTACTGGTTAGTGGGGTATTGTGCACATTACTAATTTTCTCCCAGTTAGGTTCATTGACCTACTCGGGAAAATCCCTGTTAGGTTCATTGACCTACAGGGATAATCATCACTATTTAGGTTCATTGATCGGTATGACCATTGTCACCATTGTGACTTGTCACCATTGTGACAGAACGCCAGATAAAAATAAGATAAAAGCCATTGTAATCGCTCTTATGCTGTAATTAATAACTATGCATCATTATGCAAAATAGAATGATTCACTCAGTATTTCCCGCTGACAAAACCTTTTTCAAACATGTTTCAGGTGATCTGTTATGATCTAGGAAAAGTGAAATAAAGCACTACAAGCTCAAGGAAGTGGCTCAGTATAAAATAAAGAAACATGTTTTAAGAAATAAAGATTTCCCAGTGAAATCACTTTATTGTAAATTATGGGATTTATCCCTATATTATATATAAATGAGCAGTTTTAATATTAATCGATCCTGTTTAAAAAGACTTCCGCTGTCACCTAATTAGATACCACGGGATTTCCTGCCTCGCGGCTCTGGACCGGGTCAAACCGGGGCCGAGGGTCGTGACAGATGGATCCTCTGTTTGGGGGATGAAACCACTTGTTATCCTGCGGCCTTTATTTCCTGCACTTAGACCTTGTTAATATGGACACCCTTTGCCAACCCAAGTGGACGGGCCACGTTTTGCTGGTAGAAACTTGGGTTGGCAATTTTGACAACCTTTAAAGGGTTTAACTTTTGATAAATAAAACTTTAATCTTTTGGCTATCTGATGTGTTGTCATATTTGTGAATACTTTATCTTTCAATTGTTATGATATACTTTGTTTGAATCCATAAGTTAAGAATACAAGTTTAATAGTTTATGTCAAAAAGTTTAGGATATGATCAAGGATCAAATATCCTATAATCGATAAATTCAAAAAAGTAGTGTAATTTAAGGATCATGCAAGCTGTTGTCAAAGAATAAGGGTCACTTAGACAAATAAAGGATAAAATTAAAGTGATTAAGGATCATACCTGAGAATCCAAGTTAGGATCTTAAACCTTTAACATTTACAATCAGCATAACCAAAAGACAAACCTTCATAAAAGCTTAGGATCAAGAATCCTTAGCTGTTTAGCTTCAAAATCCTGAAATGGAACATAACTTGGGACTAACCCAATATAAGAGAAGAGTTAGCAATTGGGGACAAGCCCAAAAATTCTGGGGACAAGCCCAATATATTGGGGACAAGCCCAAAAAACTGGGGACAAGCCCAAAAAAAAACTGGGGACAAGCCCAAAGGATCTTGTATAAACTGGAGTATGGCCCTCACTGGCGACTATCCAAACTTAGTGACATGAAAATGCCAAAACCTTAGCTAACGTGAAAACGTTAGAAACCTTAGGAATGGATGTATGGTACGTCTACCAATATACGTAGGATCCTTAATGCAGCCAGTACAATGAAATTGTCAGCCCCTAAAGCGAGTACTGGTCCCATTGCCTTAAACTGCATCAGGATCATCGTGCGCTACTGGCGATACTGGGGACAGGCCCAAAAACTGGGGACTAGCCCAAATAACTGGGGTCAAGCCCAAATAACTGGGGTCAAGCCCAAATAACTAGAGACTTCTGTGGATACTCAAACCTTTGTTAAGGATATACCAATCTTCTGCAAAACTCGGAATTGAATGAAAGAAGGATAAAGGATCCAGGATCCTTCTCCTTGTATATAAGATAACTAAAGAATTAAATAGATTGAAATTAGATCATTACCAGAATGAGGACCATCTATCCTCTAAGGATCCTTCGAGGATATCGGTCATGAATGTTGCTAAGGATCCTGGATCCTTATTACATGAAGTATTTCTTCAAGTGGACAGCATTCCAAGCTCTTGGTAGCAAATCGCCTTCCATTGTCAGCAATCGATATGCCCCCTTTCCTGCCTCAGCTTCAATAAGATAGGGGCCTTCCCATTTTGGTGCCAACTTTCCATCAGCAGGATTTGTGGTATTCTGAAATGCTTTCCTCAATACCATATCACCAACTTGGAACTTCCTGATCCTGCCATTCTTATTGTAGGCTCCAGCCATCCTTTGTTGATAACTAGCCATTCTTATTCTTGCTAAATCCCTGAGTTCTTCTATGGTATCCAAGTCTTGAACCAAGTTTTCAGCATTTCCTTCAGGATCACGGATGCTTGTTCTTGCAGTAGGAACCACCATCTCTGTAGGGATCACTAATTCTGCTCCAAATACTAAAGAAAATGGGGTTTGGCCAGTAGCATTCTTGGGAGTTGTCCTATCAGCCCATAGTACATAAGGTAGTTCTTCTGCCCATTTTCCTTTCTTGGATCCAAGCTTCTTTTTCAAGTTGTTGATGATGATCTTGTTGGATGATTCTGCTTGACCATTAGCTTATGGGTGGACTGGTGTTGATGTTATCATCTTAATCCCCCAGCTGTCACAAAAGTTAGTAGTTCTACTCCCAATAAATTGGGATCCATTATCACAAACAATTTCAGAAGGGATACCAAATCTATTAATAATATTTCTTTTGATAAAGGATATCACATCTTTCTCTCTGACTTGAGCAAAGGCTTCAGCTTCTATCCACTTGGAGAAGTAATCAGTCATGACAAGCATGAACACTTTTCCACCAGGTGCCTTGGGAAGTTTGCCAACTATATCCATTCCCCATCTCATGAATGGCCAAGAAGAGGGTATAGGATGCAGGAGTTCTGCTGGTTGGTGAAGGATATTACTATGTCTCTGACAAGGATCACACTTCTTGGCATAATCCACAGCATCCTTCTTCATAGTAGGCCAATAGTATCCTGTCCTAAGGATCCTTGAGAACAATGCCCTGCCCCCAGTGTGGTTTCCACAATCTCCTTCATGAAAATCCTTTAGGACTTCTCGAATTTCAGGATCCTCTATGCACCTTAGATATGGACCTACAAGAGATCGTTTATATAACATGTTATTTAATATTGTAAATTGAGATACCTTGATTTTGAAAGCCCTGGGGTTTTCTCCTGTAGGAATCTCTCCATGTTGTATATATCTCATGATTGGAAGGATCTATGATCCTGAATGAGATTGTGCACTATCACTAGGAACTATTGCAGAATCCTCCTCTATCTCCATAGTTATGTGATCCTCAATAGCAGGAGCCAAAATATGGATGATATGGATCTTGATATCCTCTGGAATTTTCAATGATGATCCTAGATTGGCCAATGCATCAGCTTCTGCATTCTCTTCCCTAGGTACCTGTGTCAAACTAAAAGAAACAAAAGAGAGTGCCAATTCCTTGACTATCTCTAAATACTTGATTAGCTTTTCACCTTTAACAGCATAGGATCCATTAAAGTGATTAGTAATTAACAATGAATCTACATGGACCTCAAGATACCTGATCCTCATATGCTTGGCAATTTGCAAACCAGCTATCAAGGCTTCATATTCAGCCTCATTATTAGTAGTTTGGAACTCACAAGCTATTGAGTGGGGTATTATGTCCCCCTGTGGCGATTTTAGTAGTATTCCAAGTCCTGTTCCTTTGACATTAGATGCTCCATCAGTGAAGAGTATCCAAGGATCCTTAGTCTCTTCAAGCTGCTGAACTTCTAACTCAGCTTCTCTTTGTAAATCACTACTAAAATCTGCCCCAAAGTCAGCTAAGGCTTGGGATTTGATGGCAGTCCTTGGTTCATATCTTATATCATAAGCACTAAGCTTCACTGCCCATTTAGCCATCCTTCCTGACATTTCAGGTTTCCTGAGAACATTCTTAATTGGAAAGTTAGTCTTAACAATAATGGCATGAGTTTCGAAATAATGTCTTAGTTTAGTAGATGCCATAATCAAAGCAAGGATAAGTTTCTCTAAATGAGAATACCTGGACTCAGCATCAAGCAAACTCTTACTTACATAATAAACAGGATGTTGTGTACCTTTGTGATCCTTAACAAGGACTGCACTTACTGCTTTAGAGGATACCGCTAGATATAAGGATAATATATCCCCTTTTCCTGGTTTCATCAAGGCAGGAGCTGAGGATAGGTAATCCTTAAGGGCTTTGAGAGCATTTTCATTCTTTTCAGTCCATTCAAATTTCTTGTTCTTTCTCAAAATGTCATAGAATTCCTTGCACTTTTCTGATGACTTGGATATGAACTTATTCAAGGCTGCGATCCTCCCTGTCAACCTTTGCACATCCTTGGCATTGGCAGGAGATTTGATATTCACAATTGCCTTGATTTGCTCTGGACTTGCTTCTATGCCTCTTTTTGTTACCATGTAACCTAGGAACTTGTCTGCTTTAACACCAAAGTGACACTTTGAAGGATTTAACTTCATATTGAATTTGTCAAGGATATTAAATGCTTCCTCCAGGTCTCTAAGGTGATCCTCAGCTCTCTTGGACTTAACCACCATGTCATCTATATAGACTTCCATAGTGTGTCCTATTTATTCCTTAAACATCATATTGACTAGCCTTTGATAAGTAGCACCTGCATTCCTTAGTCCAAATGGCATAGCAATATAACAATAGATACCAGTTGGGGTCATAAAGGCTGTATCCTCTTGATCAGATGGTTCCATCTGAATTTGTTGAAATCCAGATGAAGCATCCATAAAAGTCAACAACTCATGACCCGCGGTAGCATCCACCATGGAGTCAATGTGGGGTAATGGGAAAGGATCCTTGGGACATGCCTTGTTTAAATCAGTGAAATCGACACATACCCTCCACTTTCCATTTTAATTTTGAACTACAACCACATTGGCTAACCACCTTGGATAATTGACCTCTCTAATCATACCTGCTCGGAGTAATTTGTCTACCTCCTCCTGGATAATAGCATTCCTCTCAGGTGTAAACTTCCTCCTCTTCTGATGTATGGGCTTGAATGACCTGTCAATGCCAAGCTTATGAGTAATTATATCTTTAGAGATACTTGTCATGTCTTCATACTTCCAGGCAAAGGTAGTTTTTCTCCTCTTAAGGAAGGATACTAGATCCTGTTCAATGTTGCTGAGGATCCCTGATCCTATGAAGACTTTGGATTCAGGATCATTAGGATCCATAAGGATATCTTTCACATCATGTTCTCTTGCCTCCAAGACGTCTCTTGGAGGATACTTTAGTTGCTATTGCTCCCTTGGTCTTGAGGCTGGCTTCATTGATGAGGTATAGCAATTCTTTGCTTCTTGTTGGTCACTCTCAATCTTTATCACCCCCCATGGACTAGGATGCTTCACACATTGATGATATGTAGATGCAACTGCCTTCATGTCATGTATCCATGGCCTGCCAAGGATAACATTGCAATAGGATAAGCAATCTATTACACAAAATTTTTGATAAGAATGAAGTCCTTCAATGTAGATGGGAAGTTTAATGTCCCCCAATGTATTCTTGGTTTCTCCACTGAATCCCACAAGAACTGAGGAACTTGGGATAATATCCGACTCAGGGATGTTCATTTTCTTGAGGACATCAAGCTGAATGATGTTCACCGAGCTTCCTCCATCGATTAGGATCCTGCGAACAAAATGGTTAGAAATGAACAAAGTAATGACAAAAGCATCATGATGAGGATCCTGAACATCAACACGATCATCCTCATCAAAATTATGACTTTCTCCTGTGTGACAGTAGAAGTCCGGACGGGTCTGTCCCCATTATCCATCTTGGTCTCCTTGGCATGTCTTTTGGCTGCTGAAAAGGAAGTACCACAAATGTCTGATCCACCAGATATGAAGTTTATAACTTGTGCATCTGTCGGAGGAGCAGGGGCTCTTTCTGGGACCTTTTCAGGATCCTGAATCCTTGACTTTTTTCTTCCCAAAAGCTCCTTCAAGTGTCCCTTGCTTAACAAGTAACCGATTTCTTTTCTAAGTGCAATACATTCTTCAGTGAGATGTCCGAAATCCTCATGATATGCACACAATTTGGACTTGTCTTTTGTTGCAGCTGGTTTATCACTTTTTCTAGGCCATCTTGCTTTCTCACCTAGATTCTGCATTGCAATAATTAGTTCATTGTTATCAACAGAAAAACAATATTAAAAAATGGGAGGATAATCCTCATCATTCTCTTCCTGTTCCACTGCATGCACGTTCTGGTTGTCAGACTTGTTATAAAATTTGTACTTGTTGTTCCTGAAGTAGGATCCTTGCTTTTCCTGCTTCGAGGATCCTGCAAATCTTTCCTGGATCCTTTTATCATCCTCTAGTCGAACGAATCTAAGGGCCCTGGTTCTTACCTCATCAAGATTCCTGCATGGGGTCATGACAAGATCATCATAGAATAATGAATCCCTAAGTAAACCCATTTTAAAGGCTTCCACAGCCGTAGCTATATCCAGATTAGGAATATCTAAGGATTCTTTACTAAACTTAGTGATATAATCTCTAAGTGATTCATTTTGACCTTGTGTTACCCTATATAGATCACTAGTTAATCGTTCAAATTTTCGACTACATGAGAATTGGCTATTAAACAGATTAACTAGATTAGCAAATGAAGTAATAGAGAAAGGGGGAAGACTTAGCAGCCACTTAAGAGCTGATCCTGTGAGTGTGGATCCAAAACCCTTGCATAGACATGCTTCTTTTAACCTCTCAGGAATTGGATTGATCTCCATCCTTTCTCTGTACTGAGCTACATGCTCCTCTGGATCCGTCGAGCCATCATACAACTTCATGGTTGGTATTTGGAACCTCTTTGGAATTTCTGCATCACAAATGGGTGGTGCAAAGCGAGATATCCTGTGGCTTCCATCTGCAATTTCAGGAATGGGCTTAACCACTCCTGGAACGCTGGATATCATATCCTTTAGTTTCTGTAATTCCCTAACCATAGCTTGATTGATACCTGTATCCTGCACAAAGCCATGGTTAGTGTTATAAGAATTATTCAAAGTGTTACCTCCCGGAGGATTCAAGTTTGGAATCCCAGATGTGAATCCATATTGACGAGATTCTGGTATGACTGAAGGACCAGAAGAGGCAATGGTCTGCATTGGAATGAAGTCTCCTTGATGAACATCTGAACTTGAGGGCTGCACATTTCTTAAGAATCATTGATCCTGAAAGATGTTGGATCCTTGATGTGCTGTGACTGGGGGTCTTGGAGGATAATCCATGGATCCGTAAACCTGAGATGAGGATCCTTGGACTTGAAAGGAGGATCCTTGAACCCGAGAGGATCCTTGAACCTGAGAGGATCCTTGAACCATGTGCGTCCCCATATATCCTCCTGAGCTAACGAAGGATCCCTGATGCTGGAAAGAGGATCCTGAAGGCTGAAAGCAGGATCCCAAAGCTTGACTCATGGTCGTTGATCCATAACGCCTTCCCAATGGTCCACTCTGGTACTGGATGTTCGGAGCTGCAGATTGCAGGGCGGTTATAGCTGGAGTGTCGAAATCCAGTGATCTAGGTATCAGAGGAGAGTGATCCTCCACTGATTTCTTCTGTTTCTTGATGTCACCAATCTCCCAGAGGATCCTTTCGTTGGTTTTATCCTGCTCTTGTATGTGATCCCTCATCTGCAAAATCAAAGTAAAAAGTTCACTGTTAGTTGGGTTAGAAGAAACGACAGATGTTGGTGGTTTTGGGAAAATGGGGCATTGTCTCTTTGCAGCATTTTCAGCATTCTTCTGGGATCCAAAAGGTGGTGGAGGCAAAGGTGGAACGCCCTGTGAAGAAGTGACTACCGGCATAGAGCTTGAAGTGTTTTTTGCTGAAGAAGCCATATGGTTGAAGATAATGAACCGAAATGAACACAATGAGCAAAATTTTTCAGAAATGAAGCACCAATTGCCCCACGGTGGGCGCCAAACTGTTTTGGTAAAAAAATCAAGCTAGGATAATTCAACCAAATCTTTTGTTGTAAGGTATGATGCTTGAATCAATGAACAAATGTATGAATAACTTGCAAAAAGAAATGAACAAGTGACACAAGGATTTATACGAGGAAAAAGCCCTTGATCAAGAGTTGATCTCCGATATAAAAAACCTCGGGTGATGGAAACTACCGATCACCAACTATAATTAAACAAATGATTGTTACAACTCGGGATGATAACAAGCTTGTTACAAGGATCACTATAGTGTAATGTGTATGAAATCGCCAATGAACTGCTGAGAGCTGTTTCGAGTGTGTTTGTTTGCTTAATTGTTCTAACTCAAGCTTCTTATCCCCTTAAAAATAGAAATAACTTAAATAACTAACTATCCGCTAAATGTGCAAGCTCCCCACGACTTCTAAAACGGTCACCAAGCCATGCACGTGCGGAATATTGAGGGCATATTCCCCAAGAATATCGGCAAGACCAAGTCCAATGCGTATACTCCTGCAAAACAAGCTTAAACATAATGAAGGCAACCGTTAGTAAAAGGATAACTATGAGGATCCTGGATTCTGATCTTGCAAGGTCTTCTGAGGATCCTTAATTCAAACAGAATTGAGGATCCGTTATCCTTAGGTTTAGAAAATCTATCCCTAACAATTAGTATTGAAAATTTTGATTTTGATGAATTCAGAGTAAATGCAACTATATATATATATATATATATATATATATATATATATATAGTAGTTACTTTGGATGATTATTTTATTTTAAAAGATAAAGAATAAGGAGAATGGTGCGTAAATGTTACGTTATCCCATCATATGTATATTTTATTTGTTTATAAACATTTTCTTTAACACCGCTTCTCATTAATGTGCGATGGGAGATTTTGAATTACTTGAAGTTTATTAATTTTTTTCTTATATAGATCACAGTTTAAAAGTCATGGCCTAGTGATCTAGTGTATGGTGTGTTTTTCTTCCATAAAAGTGGTGTGGGTTCAAATTCTTATAAGTGTAAGGTTACGTATATAGCTTTATAAATATATTTTACGATTGTCGTTATGTGATCAAATCTAAACCTAATAAATAAGTAACTTGTTGCAACAAATGTCATGTTTTTGTGAGTCCAATACTTTTTTTCTCGTTTTCTTATGTTTCGCCCATTCCTATTCTATTTCTTAATTCAAAAAAAATTGATCATGTTTTATCTCAAAAGGACAATATAACTTTTATGACTTCTATTCATGAATATTGAAAATTTCATTCTGATAAATTCAGAGTAAATGCAACTAAATATGTATATTTAGTAGTTACTTTACGTGATCATTTTACTTCAAAAGATAAAGGATGAGGAAAAGGGTGCGTAAATGTTACGTTATGCCTATCGTATGTATATTTTATCCCTATCATTTTACTTCAAAAGATCAAGTGTGCCGAATCTTATGGTATCCGAAAAAGGATGTTCAAATATTTAAACGATTTCAAAACAACCATCAACTAAAGATAAGTGAATTGACAAATGGCAATATAGAGACACTAAAGACAATTTTAGTCTTCTACTACATTTTTGAAAGTTTTGCAACCAATAGCTTTCCTTCATTCTTTGACCATTTTAAAACAGAAAGATCACTGATCTTTATGTCCTCGCCTCTGATCAACTAATTCCAACTGATGACATTACGCCTAAAGGTAAATAAAATATTATAAAATCATTTATATATTTGTAATAAACCACATACCTTTAATTTATATTGATCATAAGTATTTTAGATAAGATCATTTATATAACCCCACCGTAAAGCTTGTTTGTTACAGGAACATTAAAAAATGAACAAATCCCACCTTAAAGCTTTATCAGCCATTTGTGCAAACTACAGAAGAGAGTCTCCAGCTCCCTGCATTTGATCGGATGATATATTCCAATTTATTGACCAAAAACTCATAGAGATCTTTGTCTTTAGGGCAATCCATTAATTTTGGTTTTTCTTTATTGTGAGTCTAATATAATCCATGAGTTGAATACTCAACCCTAATATTTTCTATTTTTTTTTGAACGGCCAACAAATCCTCCAAATGGGCTACTGGCGAAATTCACCACATCGGGATACACTCGTCTCCGAACTGGGGGAAAACCCTCACCTAGGGCAGAAGCCCGTGAACACTCGCCCAAAGGCACGACAGTCAGTGAGGTAAAACCCATTCAGTTCAAAGATCGAACTAGCAATCGTCGCCTACTCGCCTAGTCTCCCGTCATCACCAGGTGCTGCTTAAAATTAATGGAGAGAAGCAGGAATTGAACCTGGGTCTCTTGAAAACCCAAGTCTTTCCCTTACCACTCCACCACAAGCTCATTGGCCCTAATATTGTCTATTAAGAAAAGATATCTTATTGAATAGAAAAGATCATAAATTAAGAACCATAATATAAATAGATAACATAATAATTAAAGCTGCAAAATACAAACAAAAATAACCAAACATGCTAACTGTGTTGGCTTACTTATGGCGCTACCCGTTTAGCCGTAACACTAACCCTTTTATTAGAACAATTTGACATATTTCCTTTTTAGCTAGATATATATATATATATTTACACGTTTGACCCATTGAAAAGAAATTAAAATGTAACTGAACCAATTGATAAGTAAATCAATTAAAATTGCTTGGATGTCATTTACATTAGACATAGATGATAAAATGTGTAGAATATCTAGCAAGGGAGATCGTTTAGAAAAATAAATAACGGAAAAGAATAAATAGTGTAAGTCAGACATGTATGAACCAGTTGCCATCAGCTGCCCATCTCTACTCGTACAACATTAAAATTTGTTGAATAATGTGACGTTTTCATAAAAATCACAAGGCTAAAAGGAGCATAGAATGAGGATTGATTCATAAAGTTGATTTATTTTGATATTTTTCTTTACAAAATGTTAAGTATTACCTTAAGCAACTTTGGAACCGTTTTTACCCACACTACCAATTCAACCCTCCATGATAATCCAACCATTTCACTAGTTTGAGGCAAAGTGTAAACAATTAATCATGACATGTATGGAATATAGTTATGCTTACTCTAGATGAATATATATATAATCGGGTTTAGGATCCTGTACATTAATCAACTTTTTGTGAGAAGGGTGAAAAATAATTTGGGAATGATAAGTGTCCTTTATCTTAATTAATTCAAAAGGGTGTATTAGTAATTTTCCATTCTTATCAATTAATTGATTCCAAGATAACTGCAAAAAAACTGACGATGAGATATTTTAGGGATTGTTTCGAATTTTGTAATTTTTTGCAAGATCCAATAAGATTTTCATGTACGCATTAACCTTCTACGATTCTGGTGTTAGTATGCTTTGATTTTTGTGTTTATGTAGTGTTTTATACATTGAATTGTTTAGGGTAAGTTGTTGTTTTAGTGTTTTATCATGAACAGAGTTATTTTTTTTATATTTAGATGTATAGTGTTTTATCCCCAATCAATAGTGTTATATTCTGTACAGACATCTTAATTTTCTTTTATAGTGTTTTATCCCCAATCAATAGTGTTATATTCTGTACAGACATCTTAATTTCCTTTCATAGTGTTTTAACCCCAATCAATAGTGTTATATTCTGTACAAGCATCTTAATTTTTTGGTTCATAGTGTTTTATCCCCAATCAATAGTGTTATATTCTGTACAAACATCTTAATTTTCTGGTTCATAGTGTTTTATGATTATTAAGTGATTTAAATCAACAGATTATTGTTAATTAAACTGTATAGTGTCTTACAATAAACAGATAGTGTTATATCTTCATATAGTGTTTTATCAAGGGTTAATAGTCAAGGAAATCGGATAATCAACTTTTGAAGGAAAGTGGCTGGTTTTTAGGAGAATGATGGGGGTTTTGATTGTGTAGGATACGGTTACCATATTTGAAACATTTGAAAAGACACTATTGCCCTTCAATTTTACATAAGGTCCTTCTAAGTAAAACACAATTTACATTTTTATACCCTATTGATCTCAACCATTAGATCAAATATCCAATGGTTTAAAACACTTCTTACCCTTCTCACATTTTAAACACTTTTTACCATATCCCTACCCTATATAATCGTGTATGATTTATTTCAACCTGTGTTGAAAACAAAATATTTAAAGCATACTATTTAAAAATTTATATTTTATGATCCTAAAATAATATAATAGGGCTATTACAGGTGGCCATGTCAACCCTTTAACTTATGAATGGGTCGATTTGGGTTATGTGTTATCTTAAATGGGTCGATATAATAAAGTTGATAGAAGAGGAACAAATCAAATGAGTTGAAAGTTAAACAAAGTCTACTTTTTATAAATACAACTTACTAAATTGTTTTATTCAATAAAAACAATAATAAAAATATTGATGATGCTTCATTAAATTGCATAAATTCACACTAAATTTTAAAAATTAAAAAGTGTATCAGCTAGAATATACCAATGCCACAAGCTTCTTCACATTTACTGATATCAAGGTCTTCTAAACGAGTAACGATAAGATAAGCATTTGACTGAATAGAACAAACTGCTAATAAAATGACTGTTTGACCTGTTCAAAACCGCAATTTGTGTGACACGTGACCCATTTGCTGTTCGGTGACCCAATTACTCACTAGTCCGCGACCTGTGAACAAACCGATTAACCCAACATTGGCAGAGCAAAGTTTGCAGTGTTGTATCTATAGGAATACCTGCAGCAATATGCGAATAAGTAAAGATGATTAAGAACTGGCTAACATTTATTTATGGTTTTAAACAAATTGTTCAAGTACCTGTGTCAAAAAAATATTTAGCTCTTCGACTCGTTTAGATATTTTAGATTGGTCCTTGGAAGCCCAATTCTACAGTCAAAAATATATTGTTAGAGCATTTGAGACCGTTGGTACTTGCGTATAGTAGGTTTAGGTTTGCTTTGTAATGTTTAGAAAGTTATAGGGGCTGAAAGTGCAATTGTTGTAAACTTTCATAGTGGCGGCGTATTTAATAAATACGTTGGACAGTCTGTAACTATATATATGTGCATCAATGAAACCCTTGCCTCGAAGGTTCTTGGACAAGGCATTTTGTGTTCTTCTTGTGTTGTTGGTCTGATTTTGATTCTTGATTCGATTATCCAGGTGCTTTAGTGATTATAACATTGTGGGATTGTATAACAACACTAGTTGTTTGGATCTTTGTCTCGAATCTTCACCTTTATCTTGTTTTCTTACTTTACACCATTCAAAGACCTAATCAATAGGTGTTTGAGTGTTGTAAATCATTCCACTGTGATCCGGATGTTGTTTGGGACTCACATATATACATGCTATCATCACCAATTAAGATGCCTTGTTAATACAATTAGCTTAATTACCTGGCCTTTCAGAAAGCCCGTGAATTTGGACAAAGTTACCAACAACAACCACTTGAACTATTTGTGTTGCAGACTGTTGTTCCTGTTCAAACTTCATATATGTAAAAAATGAGATATAATTACTAAAAGCATATGTATATGGGAACCACATGAAAAAGAGTATACCTTTTTGAAAACAAATATATAGGGCATATAGAAGCATATCAAAGAAAGGATCTCTTATAAGAATCCAGCTGTTCCCAAACAAAACTAACCTTTGCACAAGACCAACTACAAATCTAGCATAACATCAACAATCTAATAATATCTGTGCAATCCTACATAATAATTTATAACCTTTGTAGCTGTTATCGTGCTTTACAAGAGAATAAGGATTTGTACACGTAAGGCAAACTCAAATCGAAAGATTATACTACTTATATTCAAATTCGTAGTAGTTCCAACAGGACGTAACCTCAAGTTGTAATATTAGAGTAGCAGAATGGATGATACACATTGTAATGGTTAGTGTTTATAAAATAAGAAAATAAACTTAATCCTGAATGTTTAAACGAACAAAACAACCACGACCATGCTTGTTGCGTCCACCATTTCTTCTCTTAAAAGCCTACACAATTTTCAATGAATTAATTAATTTAGTGAATGAAGTGAGGGGATACATATTAACAACGGTGAACAAAATGAACATGGATAAAAAAAGATTACAGATAAATATAGATATAACATGAAGCCAAAGCATACACCTACCTTTGTTTTTATTGTTCATATCTTCCGATGTAGGGCTGGCAATTTTACACGAATACACGACACGAACCTACACGACCTTAACAGGTATCGTGTACTAAACAGGTAGACACGAAACAACCTGTTAATTTTCGTGTCTAAACAGGTTAGATACCTGTTTACCTGTTATGTACCTGTTAAGACATGTTAAGATTTTACTTTTAATTAAATAAAAAATATGCCAGTACTCATTTACTCAAATAGATGGAACGTGCTCTAAATCTTCTTTAGTTCAAAAAAAAGAAACCCTAATGACCTAATCTCTCTCAACTCTCTCAAGTATTTCGCCGACATCATCCAGATCCAGCGCCACCGCCGGTCATCCATCGCCGCTCATCCACCACGCCAGTCATCCACCATGCCTGCATCCACCGCCGCTCATCCACAACGCACAACCGCTCCCAATTACCGGATCCTGTGTAATTTCGAGTCTTGTTTCAAAAAAAAGGTAATTTATGTACTGTAGTATCAGATGGAGTCGATACTGTTTTGTTTAATTTCGAGTCTTGTTTAATTTCGAGTCTTGTTTAATTACCGGATCCTGTTTACTTTCGAGTCTTGTTTAATTTCGAGTCTGTAGTATCAGATGGACTGATGGAATCGATACTGTTTTGTATATGGTTTATGCTTTATAGTTTATGTTTTGTATATACTTTTTTGATGTCTTTCTGTAAATGACTAAAAATATTCTGACGAAAAATAGATGGTTGGTGCTGCAATGGTTTGCAACTGCATATTGCATGTTTTGAGTTCTGGCTTTCTATTTACTTTGATCAATATTCTTTCTTTCAATTTTGTGGGTTCTGTTTACATGCTATACGGGTTTGGGTTAACTTTTGGCGAGTTTTGTTTCACTAAACAGGTTCTAAATATGTGATTATTTTAGTGTTCGTTAACAGGTATTAACAGGTAATTTTCGTGTATATCGTGTCGTGTTCGTGTTTGAAAAAAAGGACACGAAATCTTATCGTGTCGTGTTCGTGTATGGCCTTTCGTGTATCGTGTCTTATCGTGTCGTGTCTTATCGGGTACGGGTATACACGATATGCCAGCCCTATTCCGATGAGGATGGTGATTCAACCAGAAAGAATCCAATCGACGGCCTCAAAACCTAGCACTATGAAATTTAGGTATTTAGCTGATGTAAGAGCATCTAATCAAGTGATGTTTCATGTTTATTAGGAGGTATGAAGAAAAGTTTACCAACATATTAGATCTACCAAGCATGTTGATGATTAACAACAATACTTATATCAATTCTGAAACTAATTATCTTATACTTCATAAAAATTAACCCAATACATTATTTATAAACCAAATGATGTATATCACAAAGGAGAACCATTATCATAACTTATGGGTACCTTTGCAATGGCTACAGTTGAAGCAAGTTTTGTGATAATCTACACCATCAGCAGACAAAAGCTCCACTGGTAATCTGTCTTTCCACAAGCCTTTCTATTTTTATGTGTTCCAATAAATAACATAATTGCCCTTGTTCCCTTAGCATCTGGTCTTAATCTTTTCCGTTAGCTCCCTGTTTTCAACAACCAATCAAATGTAAATCATTATACCCTTTTCGATTCAGATTCAATCTTAAACACACCTCAGAAGAAAAACCCATGGAGTTTTCAACATTACTGTTGTTATGGGTCATTTTCTGAGTATACATATCCTGACTAATATCCCGCTTTTAATTGTTTATTTGTGATCAGGATACTGGACGGGGATACTGCTAACATCCTGGGCGATATCCTAAGGTTGAGTGAATTAAACACGTGCAGGTTAATGGCTGTAAGTTACTAACGGTCATCAGGACTTCTTCTCCTCAAGACTCGGGCGTATTTGTTATGAGGAAGCCGTTGAACCCGAAAGACTTGGTCCCCAACGTTCGAGTGGGAATATTCGCTGGATCCCGGAAGTTTAGGATAGTTTGTTACATTATCTTTACTATAAATAGATGGGGGCGGATCAGTTTAAGGCACGCAATTTTACACTGACACTCTCGAACACTTATACTCTCTAGCTCACCGCAAACACCACACTCAAACACTTGTATTCAAATTACATTGTAACACATAGTCGATCCGCACCACATCCTGCACTGTATCCTGATATTTGAAGCAATAAGAAGAACAAGGCAGCTGCGATTGTCAGCTCCCGAGGTTTTATGCCGGCGATCTAGATTGATCAAGGGCTTTCCTCGTACATCACGTGTCAACCTTTACATTTTTGCTCATTGTTTGATCATAGATACAGCTCTATATCCTGAGCCGTATCCTGAAACTGTTTTCATATCTAACTTGGTTAACATATTTTTTACACATAACTCTAGCACACTACCTCACTTTACTAATTTGATCACTTAATTGCTTAGGTAATTTTTGACCAAAACAATTTGGCGCCCACCGTGGGGCAAGTGGTGCTACTTTTACTAAAAATCTTTGTAAAATCATTAATCGGTTTTCTATTTTCAAAATTTTTTGCCACATTGTTTACAATGGCCTCCAGATCAAACATGAGCTCTTCCACTATGTCTGCTACGACCTCTGCTACCACTGGTTCGGTGCTTCCACCACCTCCTCCAAGGATGCCGTTTTCTTCACAATCTCAAGATGTTATCCCTACTCGGAGTGTCCAGGGATCTGCTCCCGTTTTAGCCTCTAACGATGAAATTTTGACTTTATTTGGAAGTGTGCAGGAACAAATGAGGCAGCAACAGGAGACTAATCAAATGCTGTTAAGAGAAATACAACTCTTAAAATCTAGCTCGAGCAGACCTGTTGAGGAAACTGTCACTCCTATACAACCCAGGGCTTTGAACTTCAGTTTCGCAGTTTACACTGAGGATAATAGGGGGAATATAGTCCCAAGCCATTCTCAGAATCATACCCTTGAGATACCCTCTTCGGTCAGGATATCGACTGTGAGAAGTTCAGGATATGCTTCCGGATATGGCCAAAATCCTCAGAACGGTAATGTGTCAAATAATAATATTCTTGCTACTAACAACAATGGCTCTTTGCAGGATGCAGGTATGACGTCAACATTTACCAGGGAGCTCCAGAAATTGAAGGACATGATATCCAGTGTACCTGGAGTGGTCCAGCCAATTCCGGAAGTATCCCAAGACAGCCACAGGATATCCCGCTTTGCATATCCTATCTGTGATGCTGAAATCCCGAAAAGATTTCAAACTCCCAACATGAAGCTGTATGATGGGACTACGGATCCTGAAGAGCATATTGCCCAGTATAGGGAAAGAATGGAGATTAACCCTATCCCTCCGGAGCTCAAGGAAGCATGCTTATGCAAGGGATTTGGTTCTACTCTGACAGGATCAGCCTTAAAATGGCTGTTAAACGTTCCTCCTCACTCAATTACTTCGTTTGCTCATTTGGTTAATTTATTTAACAGTCAATTTTCTTGTAGTCGGAGTTTTGAGAAACTAACCAGTGATCTTTACAGGATAACTCAAGGGCCTCAGGAATCCTTGAGGGATTATGTGAACAAATTCAGTCGAGAATCCTTGGATATCCTACATCTTGATGTTGCAACAGCTGTGCAAGCTTTTAAGATGGGGTTACAAAAGGATTCTCAGTTTTATCAGGATCTTGTAATGAATCCCTGCAGGAATCTCGACGAAGCTCGTAACAGGGCTTTGAGATATATCCATTTGGAAGATGACAAGAAGATGCAGGAGAGGATGAATTCTACCTCAACCTATGAATCAACTAACAGGAAATCAGAAACCTCATATAAGCCATATCGCTCCAAGCCATATGGCAGAAATGATAACAAGAAAGTGAATGCTGTTGAAGACGAGGATCCTGAAGAATATCCTGACTTATCTGAATACTGCTTTTCTGTTAATACACATGAGTTAATGTATGCTATGCAGGGTTTAGGGGACAAAGCTAGGTGGCCTCGAAAGAACCAGCAGAAAGCTGATTGGAAGGATAAATCCAAATGGTGTGCCTTCCACGAAGACTTCGGACATATGACCGAGGATTGCATTGCTCTAAGGAAAGAGATAAGTTACCTGTTAAGCAAGGGGTATCTGAAGGACTTGCTGGGAAAAAAGAATAATAAAGGGCAGGATCCCGAGAAGGATCCTGAACGAGCAGCATCACCCCCAGCAGATGCCAAGATAATTAACTTTATTTCAGGAGGATCCGATATTTGTGGAACTTCGTATTCGGCGGCCAAGAGACATGAAAAGGAAGCTAAGAGTGAGAGGGGAGACAGACCAGTCAGGATGACTACCCTCACAACTGATAAAGTGATCACTTTCGATAGTGATGACAGGGATACTGTTCAGGATCCTCACCATGATGCTTTGGTAATAACATTATATGTGGCTAACCATTTTGTACGCAGGACACTGGTAGACAACGGTAGTTCTGTCAATATAATTCAGCTGGAAACATTGAAGAGGATGAATGTATCTCCGATGGACATTACTTCGAAGTCCACTGTGCTCGTTGGTTTCAGTGGAGAAGCTAGGAATACCGTAGGGGAGATAAAGTTACCAGTATATGTTGAAGGGGTCAACTCCATACAACGCTTCTGCGTGATGGACTCCTTATCCTGCTATAACATCATACTGGGAAGACCATGGATTCACGATATGAAGGCTGTGCCATCAACATATCACCAATGCATCAAGATCCCTACCCCTTGGGGAGTTGTCAAGGTTGAAAGCGATCAGCAAGAAGCAAAAGAATGCTACTCATCCTCAATGAAATCCTCAACTAAGCCTAGTACAGCATAGCAATTAAGGATGCGGGCCCAGGATATCATGGAGGATTCGGAGCAGGATGTGAAGAGAATTATCCTGGATCAGGATAATCCTGATATCTCGGTGCTCGTAGGAACCAATATCCCTCAGGATATTGAAGAGCAGTTAACTAACTTTTTGAAATGCAGGATGTCAACGTTTGCCTGGAAGCATGAGGATATGACAGGCATATCCAAAGACATTATCACTCACAAGCTTGGAATTGACAAATCATTCAAGCCTGTTCAGCAAAAAAGAAGAAATTTTGCTCCTGAGCGGAATGCGATTATCCAAGAGGAAGTTGAAAGATTGTTGAAGTCCAGGATGATCAGAGAAGTCAAGTTTCCAAGATGGCTAGCAAACGTAGTTGTGGTACAGAAGAAAAACGGGAAATGGAGAGTCTGTGTAGACTACACGGACTTGAACAAGGCTTGTCCTAAAGACCCATTTCCTCTCCCTCATATCGATGCAATGGTGGATGCTACTGCTGGACATGAAATGTTAACGTTCATGGACGCATCCTCAGGATTTCAACAGATTCAAATGGAGCCTTCGGACCAGGAGGATACTGCTTTCATGACACCAACAGGTATATATTGCTATACTGCTATGCCTTTCGGTTTGAAAAATGCAGGTGCAACATACCAGAGATTAGTAAACATGATGTTCAAAGATAAGCTGGGGGACACCATGGAGGTATATATCGATGATATGGTGGTGAAATCTAAAAAGGCTGAGGATCACCTCCAGGATATCAAGGGAGCATTTGATATCCTGGATCACTATAACATGAAGCTGAATCCTGCTAAGTGCCATTTCGGAGTGGGGGCAGGAAAGTTTCTTGGGTATATGGTGACAAAAAGGGGGATAGAGGCAAGCTCGGAGCAGATTAAAGCTATCCTGGATATAAAATCACCCTCGAATATGAAGGACGTACAATGGTTAACAGGCCGAGTAGCAGCTTTGAATAGATTTATTTCAAGATCCTCGGAAAAATGCAAGGAATTCTATGATATCCTCAAGAAGAATAAGAAATTTGAATGGGGAGCAAAGCATGAAGCAGCCTTGCAGGATTTGAAGCGGTATCTCTCAACTGCACCTCTATTGAT
This sequence comes from Helianthus tuberosus, assembly GCA_030545235.1. Taxonomy (NCBI): domain Eukaryota; kingdom Viridiplantae; phylum Streptophyta; class Magnoliopsida; order Asterales; family Asteraceae; genus Helianthus; species Helianthus tuberosus. The sequence continues at coordinate 191,571,207 of CM060405.1, forward strand.
GAAGCCTGAAAATGGTGAACCACTATCCCTATACCTCGCTGTATCAGGGAATGCTGTAAGTGTTGTTCTTATAAAAGACCATGAAGGTCAGCAATATCCTGTTTATTATGTTAGTAAAAGTTTGTTAGATGCTGAAACTAGGTATTCTCATTTAGAAAAATTGATATTAGCTCTAGTCATGGCATCGACAAAGCTTAGACATTATTTTGAGACACATAGAATCCACGTTAAAACGAATTATCCTGTCAAAAATGTGCTTAGGAAACCAGAGATGTCAGGCAGGATGGCCAAGTGGTCAGTAAAGTTGAGTGCTTATGATTTAGTATATGAACCTAGAAATGCCATAAAGTCTCAGGCTTTAGCTGACTTTGTGGCTGATTTCAGTAGTGACATTCAGGATGAGGTAGACTTAGAAGTTCAACAGTTAGGATAATCTTCAGGATCCTGGACGTTATATACTGATGGTGCATCCAATATAAGAGGCGTAGGTTTAGGTATACTACTAAAATCGCCACAGGGGGACATATTACCCCAGGCCATTAGGTGTGAATTTCCTGCTACTAATAATGAGGCAGAATATGAAGCTTTAATTGCAGGATTAGAATTGGCTAAGAGTATGAGTATCAATAATTTGCGAGTATATGTTGACTCCTTGTTAATTACTAACCATTTTAATGGATCCTATGCAGTTAAGGGTGAGAGATTAATCGAATATCTCGATATTCTCAAAAAATTAGCAGGATATTTCGATGTTTTTACACTTGAACAGGTACCAAGGGAGGATAATGCTGAAGCGGATGCCTTAGCAAATTTGGGATCATCGATCAGGATACCTGAAGGGACCCAAATACCAATATTACATGTCTTATATCCTGCAACGAATCCTCAGGATAAAGAAGTAGAGGGTATTCGGGATCCTGGAATGGAATATCCTGAACAGGATCCTAAATCCTGGACGGCTCCAATTGTGAGATATCTCAAAGAAGGACACATCCCCGGAAATGAAAATCCTAAGGCATTTAGGATGAAGGTATCACGATTTACTATTATAAATAATATTTTATACAAGAAATCTCTTGCAGGACCGTATTTGAGGTGCTTGGAGAATCCTGAAGCCAAAGAAGTACTTCAGGATATACATGAAGGGGATTGTGGTAACCATACTGGGGGCAGGTCGTTATTCTCAAAAGTGTTAAGGACAGGATATTATTGGCCAACAATGAGAAAAGATGCCGCAGAATATGCTCGAAGATGTGACGCATGTCAAAGACATAGTAACATATTGCATCAGCCTGCTGAACCATTATATCCTATTGTTTCCCCTTGGCCATTTATGAAGTGGGGTATGGATATAGTGGGAAAGCTTCCAAAGGCTCCAGGAGGGAAGGTTTTTATGTTGGCAATGACAGATTATTTCTCCAAATGGGTTGAAGCCGAGGCATTTGTTCAAGTTAGGGATCAAGAAGTAGTATCCTTCATAAAGAGAAATATCCTGACCAGATTTGGAGTACCAGCCGAGATAATCTGTGACAATGGTTCTCAATTTATAAGCAAAAGGACTACTGACTTTTGCAAGAGTTGGGGAATCAAAATGATAACATCTACTCCAGTACATCCTCAAGCGAATGGACAAGCAGAATCCTCAAACAAGATAATTGTCAATAACTTAAAGAAGAGGCTTGGAACCAAAAAAGGAAGATGGGCAGAAGAATTACCCTTTGTTTTGTGGGCTGATAGGACAACGGTAAAGAACGCAACAGGACAAACCCCATTTTCCTTGGTATTTGGAGCAAAAGCAATGATTCCAACGGAAATGACAATACCTACTGCAAGATCTACCCTAAGTGATCCTAAACAGAATCCTGAAGCCTTGAGTCAAGATTTGGATACTATAGATGAAAAGAGAGATGCAGCAAGGCTAAGGATGGCAGCATATCAACAGAGAATATCCAGAGCGTATAACAAGAATATTAGGACCAGAAGATTTAAGGTTGGAGATTGGGTGTTAAGAAAGGCTTTTCAGAATACTACTAATCCTGCCGATGGCAAGCTAGCTCCAAAATGGGAAGGACCATATGAAATTGAATCAGAAGCAGGGAAAGGAGCATATAGACTCAAGAATATGGAAGGGGATATGCTACCGAGATCTTGGAATGCTATACACCTTAAGCTTTATTTCAAGTGAGTTTAGAATTTAATTTCTAACTCAGGATGGTATGATTTCTATCTGTTTTAAATATGTTTGGTTTAATTTATTCTTTGAAACCCAATACTAACTTAAGCATTGGAGGGGTGTTAGCCAAGCTAACACCCACCTTAGTGTAAGGATGTTTTGCAGTATATGCTTCGGGATAGAGCTCCAGGATGCTCACTCAGGATACTTCAGAAGATTAGAGGATTGGCCCCCTCTCTCACGTACAAGGGATCCTGATCCCTTCATAGGTTTAAAGGTATTCACCTTTCTTCCGAATTGGGTTTAAACACCCCGCCTGGAGCGCAAGTTATTCAGGGATAGTTCAAGGTGGCTGGACCAGTCCATGTAAAAGTGGCTGACAATTTCGTTACTGTTGGCCATATCCTGAATCCTAAAGGTATATGAGGATTGATCACCCTCTCTCACGAAAGGGTATTTTCATACTCTCTAAGGTTTAAAGGTTTTCACCTTTCTAAGTCTTGGGGTTTATACACTCCTGCCTGTAGCGCATGAAAATTTGGGATTTTCCCCAGGATACAAGGAATTTATCTCCAGAACATTCTTGGGTTTTACCCCTGTAACATGAAAAATTGTCTATACGATGGGAACTGATATCCAGAAGATTTCTAAGTATTTGAAGACATTGTACACAGGGGACATTCCTACCAAAGCAATGGTGTAAAGCTCAAAGGATGAGCCTCGGAACTAATGCACTAAGTGTCTCAGACAGGGGACATCTTCATTGAAAAAGTTGCAAAGGGATTGAGGTTTGATAATGGGGTTGTACCCTATCCCTGGTATGATCTTTCCTTTGTAAAACATAGTTTAAGTCTTTGGCAATACTGTGCTTGGTAAAAGGTTAAATATCCTGATATATTCTCAAAGTGTATTTTCAGAATACTCTTCAGGATATTTGATTAAGATATTCGAAACTAATACTAATTTGATACTTTGATCATTTAAGTATTATCAAAACAGGTTTTGGAAAAGTGGACTGTTTTTCACTCTTTAAAGAACTTTCTACAAAGTTGAACGAATGTTTGGAAGTCCTCTCTAATAAAAAAGTTTTTGTATATCGCTGAGCATATTTATCAGGATATTTCCATAAGATAACAATACAAAATTTTTATAAAGCTAAGAGTTACGTTAAGTAATGCAAGGCAATAACAAATAGGTCAAAAGATAGTTATATTATTAACAAGTCAAAAGATGTGCTTTTGGTTTCACCTTAAACCAAGGCCCATCCGCCAAAAGCACAATTAGTTTCTACCATACTTGTGTAACGGTTGGAGGATCTATCTCAAAACAGGACATGTCCACCTACAACCGTTACCACATTCAAAACAGATTATACTAACTGATGACCAAGGGCTTCATCCTAAAACCTAGGACCCATCCACCTTTGGTCATCGTATTGTTCTAATGCAGGAAATATAAATTGTTCGAAGACAGGAAATGTAAATTGTTTTTCACAACCACAACCATGAAATTTAAAAATGGGCTCCGGCCTCAGCACGTATATCCATCATCGCCCACTCCACTGCCTAAGGGGCAGCACCTTCTTGAACAGTAACCTCTTTCCCGGCGTGCAGAAAAAAAAAACTATCTTAGTGGATTGGCAGTCGCCCTTCTCAACCAATTATAAACATCTACCATTCCCGCTCATGGTTATTGTCTATATAGGTAATATCATATGGACTTCGGTCATTTTATATAAATTACCGAATTGGCCTTCTCGTTAACAGAAAAAATTGATGAAGTTAACCCGATGGACTAAAATGGAAGCGGTGAAACCTTTTTGTACCCACAGGTGAAAATTGAAACATTTCGACTAAACTGGCAAAATGACCCAAACCACATGGGCTAAATGGCATTTAACTCTTTAAATTAAAATTAGTGACACTTTTTGGAATCCTTTATTATAATAGGGATTGAATATACGGTGTTAATCTTGTCGGTTTGGCGGGTTAACGAGTTGAGTTGGTTGGCCAAAACACATATTGAATTTTTTATTCGTGTTAAAACATTCACCTAATCTGTATAGTTAAAATTAAGTAACCTAAACACGTCATGTTTAACTCATTTTTTTAGATGTGTCAAAACGGGTTGACAGGTAATAATGGGGTTGTTGGTAATTTTAGTGTAACAAATGTTCGTAGTTATATTGGATTATCTTGTCGATCAAGCCAATCTTATTTTTATTAACCGAGTTAGGTGATACAGGAGTGCGAGCTCGATTTTCAAAATAAGATATTGTGTGTTAGGCCATTATTATATATAACATTTAGGACAGGAAGTTAGCTACAGTGTCAAATACATGTCTTCTTCTCATGATTGGTGCACAACTTAATCAACACAAGTTACAAGCTCCAACATTTGTGAATTGTGAACAAGCAACACAACACGACATCACCAAACTACTACACCACCGCAGCAGTTTTGACAATTACCTCGTCGGTCAAAGGCCTTCACCGACCACCGCCGGTACTACCATCATGGGTTTCGTTGGTCCAAGTTTCTAACCTTTTTCTTTAGAGTAAGCATCGGCCAGAAATAGTTGGTCTCATGTTTTTGCTGACCACCTACGACAATCACGAACCGCGCGTGTCACACCCCAACCGATGGCGAAAACATCGGGGTGAGGCACTGAGCGAAACAGATTGTCCAGGAGAAATCCATAACAACTAAATTACCAGATATTTAATATTATGTCCCATACCGTAACATACCAAAGTAAAACAGTTATTACAGACCAAATATCTCAAAGACAAGTAAAATGTTGTTCCGACAACTCATGACATAAATTGTTTATTTGTTTCTAGACTCACCTACTTGATTCCACAAAAGCAGGCATCCTAGCATCTCAAACACCTTTCACATATGTTAATATAGAGGTCAATACACATAGTGTAAAGGTGAGCATACAAGTTTAATAGTATAATAGATAGCGAAAATCGTTTTACGCATAACCAACATGTAACATGTAGCAGTGTGAAGCATGTAGGTTATCGACAATGAAATATGCACAGACGTGACTGCGAGTTGTAGAATGCGCAACACATATCACCACTGTGACACGTGAAGTAAAGCCCTTAACAACCCCTGTCCACGGGCTGAGTCCAAACTATAGTACTATCGTCGCTAAGGTGTCAGGCAACAATCACTGTGTAAACATAACATATAAGCATTCATCGAGTAACACGTATAACATGCAGTAGAGGTCAGCGTAATAAAGTGTTTGCGTTGTGTGTCGATTGTGATTTGAATAAGTAACGTATGTAACACCCAAAAGTGTGTAAAGTAAAAAGGGTTCGAGTATACTCACAGATTGTGTTTAGTAAATAAACACTCTCTTAGATTGAAGGGAGCGCTGGAAAGTTAGCCTGATTACAGAACGATAGCGTAAGCGATGAACAGTGCGTTAAACGAAGATAAGTGACTGAGTGACGAATGGTCATCCGGTCGGATGGCCATTCGGTCGGATTGACATTCGTTTGGGATAGATGTGTTTGTGTATGATGGCTTTGAAGTTTTCGTTGTAGCATTTTAAAAACAGAGAAGCATCTCTACCTTTCAGGTCGTCGATCGAATGGTCGTCCGATCGGATGGCCGTTCGGTCGGAAGGTGATCCATTCCAGCGAGATATCTTTTGAGAACAAGTTCACAGCAGGATTGGTCATTCGATCGGATGGTCATCCGATCAGATGGCAATCCGTTAGAACTGATGATCTTAGAAAATTATGAAAATGTTAAGTGTTGAAAACCATATGTCATCCGATCGGATTGTCGTTCGATCGGATGGCAATCCGATCGGATGGTAGTCCGTTTGGTGATTGGCTCATTTTGGAATTTGCTAAGTTTGAAAGTTTATGGTTTGATCGAGACGGTATGACAACGTGTTAAACAACGGGAACCCATCAAGTCCAAGTCATCCGATCGAAATGGGAATCACCCAAGTCCAATCAGTTAACGGTCCTTGACGGTTACTCATGTTCAACCCGGAATCGGTTGTCTCTTTGATAGGAATCAGATCTCAGACCGACACTTCACTAGAAACGAGTAGAAGGCCTGAACGAGCTCCGATTCTATCGGTTTTGAGTGTATGAGTGTAAAAGAGTTGAAAGAAAGTTATGAAACCATCTTTTAATCCTTCTAATCTTGAAAAATATTTAGATTTTATGCGAATTCAGTGTTTAAACATGTTGAAATCTCTTAGATCTGAGTTGTTCTTGGTGGAATGAAGCCAAATCTCGAAGTTCATAAGAACCCCATGATGACATCATCCTAGAACACCTCAAATCAGTCGATTTCATGGTTAAAAGTTAAGATTCAAAGGTGAAAATGATGAAGATGTGTGTGTAGATGATAGATGTACAAGATTTGAGTTGAAAACTTACAAGAATCGCGAGAAATCGAGAGAAAATGGCCTGAGGAGTCGAAGGGTCGCAGAGAGAGTTGTCACATCACTGTTTGTGATGTGATAGGGCTATTTATAGGTGTCCAAAAGAGGAAAGGCGGTGCAGTGATGGATTGGATGACAACCTGATCTGATGGCCATCCGATCGGATGGTCATCCATTCGGATGATCATTTTATCGAATGGTCATTCGATCAAAGGGTTGCCGCGGTTTAGGTTTCGATGTTACGTTTCGTGCGTTGAGCGATGCGGTGCATTTAAGTGACTGTCGATTAAGCGATGCGATAGATGAAATAATAGTCACACAAATAATATAACTAATATACAACAACATAAGTAAACTTGTGTTTCCAGTCCGCGATGAGTTTACGTTGCGATAAAGTTGCGATTGCCTTTCGATTATTCATTACAAACATATAATAAACATGCACAAGTAACACATAAGTAGCACACACACGTAAAAACAATATACAAAACCTACAATTCAAGTTGCGATTGCGATAGCGATGCGATTAGCGATACATAGGTTAGCGATTAATCATCGATTAAGCTACGATTATTATAGATACTCCACATAATACAACTAAAGTATTTAAATTAAAGAATTCGATTACAAGTTAAGAAGTAAAATCAATAATTAAGCAAGGAGTGACAGATCGCATTTAGCAATCTTTTCTTCCTTTGACTTTGATTTGTACTTTATATTTTAAAACGCGGGGTGTTACAGCCTCCCCTAGTTTAGGGAATTTCATCCCATAATTAGGCCGTAGGCTTATCAAATAGCTGAGGGTACTTCGCCTTCATGTCACTCTCGAGTTCCCAGGTGAACTCTGCGCCTCGCTTGCCTTCCTAGCGAACCTTCACAATGGGAATGCGTGAGCGCCTAAGCTTCTTGGTTTCTCGATCCATGATCTCGACAGGCTTCTCCACGATGTGTAATGTTTCATCCACTTGTAGATCCTCAAGTGGCACTTGTAAATCCTGCTCGGCTAGACACTTTCTGAGGTTCGAGACGTGGAAAGTCGGGTGGACGTTACTAAGTTCCTCTGATAGTTCGAGTCTGTAGGCCACTTTGCCGATCCGTTCCAGAACCTTAAAGGGTCCAACATATCGAGGTATGAGCTTTCCTTTCTTGCCGAATCTGATCATACCCTTCCAAGGTGAAACCTTTAGGAGTACATGATCTCCAACGTCAAATTCAAGGGGCTTGAGGCGTATATCGGCGTAACTTTTCTGACGACTCCGAGCTTTCAGCAGATTGTCTCGAATTTGGAGGATCTTATCAGTCGTTTCTTGCAACAGCTCAGGACTGGTTATTTGCGCGTCTCCGATCTCGTGCCATATAATAGGCGATCGATATTTTCTTCCATATAATGCCTCAAATGGTGCCATTTGAATGCTAGAATGATAACTGTTATTGTACGAGAATTCGACCAAAGGTAAGTGCGCGTCCCAATTACCACCGAAGTCTATGACACACGAGCGAAGCATGTCTTCAAGGGTACAAATCATTCTTTCAGTCTGACCGTCGGTTTGGGGATGGAAAGCGGTACTTAGATTGAGAGTAGTACCGAGAGTAGATTGAAACGTTTCCCAAAGACGCGAGGTAAACCGACCATTGCGGTCAGAGATGATATCATGAGGCGTCCCGTGTGGACAGATGATTTCGTCGGTGTAGATCCGTGTTAATCGTTCTACCTTAAAGTCTTCTCGTATCGGCAGGAAATGAGCAGATTTAGTCAAACGGTCAATGATAACCCAGATGCTGTCGTGACCTGATGACGTGCACGGGAGTTTCGTTATGAAGTCCATAACTATACTCTCCCATTTCCACATCGGGATCTCGGGTTGCATGTCACGGCCCCCGTACCGGTGTTACCTGGTCAAGGAGCCGCGGGACAGAAACCCGTGGTATTTATTATTTGAGTTGACAGCGGAAGTTTAACAGGATCTTTTAAAACTTGAAAATGCCCAATTATTTTATTTCACAAATTGGGACAAACCCCATAATTTACAGTAAAGGTAATTTCACGAGGAAATCCCTTGTTTTACAAAACATGTTTATTTATTTTATTGTGCCACCACTTCAAGCTTGTTAGTGCTCCGTAGCACGTTTTCCTTGATTCACAGTAGGTCACCTGAAACATGTTTAAAAATAATTTATCAGCGGGGAAATACTGGCGAGTCACTCAATTTTGATAAAACGACACATAGTTATAAATTACAGCATAAGAGCGATTACAATGGCCACTATCTTATTTTTATCTGGCGCCGTATCACACCCTGGTGACGATGGTCATACCACCATTGGGTCCTTTCACCCAAGTAGTGATGATTATCACTGTTAGGTTTGTTTACCTAACCGTGAGAGATTAGCAATGTGCACAATACCCCACTAGCCAGTGATTCAGGATAACAACGACTTAATCCCTGTAATTATAACTTTTGAAAACACTTTGAGATTTTATAAAACAGTTGATAAAAAAAGAATGACTCACCTTGTAAGTTTAACTGGACAGAACCTTGACTACTGATTTAATCTTGTAACCTAGGGAAATAATAATGCGCACGAAACTAGGTCAGTAACCTAATACAACATTTACGATAATCTAACGAAATTAAAACCCTCACGACGAATGACAAAGTATAGCCCGGATTCGGGCAGCACTTAAACATCCATCGGATCGGTTTCAATTGATCGGACATTGTATCGTAGCAGTGATTGAGTTATTACCCTGTTGTCGCAGCAGAGGGTCGGGATTTTGATTGTTTTGTACTAAACATTGTATAACTAAACGTATGAAGTGAGCTTTTCCGTCGTAACAAGACCCTTATGCAAGTGCCAAAGCCCTGATTTATATGCTGAAAAATGGGTTCTGTCGCGTGGCGCGCCAGAAACACCTGGTCTTGGCGCGTGGCGCGACGGGTAACTTTTAGGGTAGGGTAGCTTCGTGTATTTATAGCCTAGGTGAGTCGACAGTTCGATAAAATACGCGTTCTACAAAAAACTGTGAGGATAAATGTCCATTAGGGGACCCCCCCTGAGTTTTACGGGGCCCTGATCCTAGTTTCAATTGTTCTGAAAATTTTAGGGGCCATGCAATATTACTTGGGGGTCTTAATTAGGGTTTCCTATTGGACGTAATAAAATAAGAAATAATAATTTTAATGAGAGTTGTTACATCCTCCCCACCTTATTAAAATCTCGTCCTCGAGATTTACTGGAACAAGTAGGGATATTTTCGTTTCATTTCTGATTCCAGTTCCCAATTGTACTCCGGTCCTCTCTTCGAATCCCACTTGACTTTGACCAGCACTAATCTTTTGTTTTTGAGAAACTTGACCTTTTTATCTTCTATCTGATTTGGTTTCTCTACAAATTTTAACTTTTCATTTACCTCTATGTCTTGGAGAGGTACTACCAGGGATTCGTCGGACAAACACTTCTTAAGGTTAGATACATGAAACACGTCATGTACTCCAGCCAGTTCTTCTGGTAGTTGTAGGCGATAGGAAACTGGTCCTATTTGCTGGATTACTGGGAATGGTCCTACGTACCTTGGACTTAGCTTTCCCTTTTTACCGAACCGAACTACCCCTTTCCAAGGAGAAACTTTTATGAGTACCTTGTCTCCAACTTGAAATTCTAGCGGCTTGCGTCTATTGTCTGCATAACTCTTCTAACGATCTCGAGCAGTTTTTAGTCTTTCCTTGATTTGAGTTATCTTGTCGGTGGTTTCTTGTACGATTTCAGGACCTGATAACTGGCTTTCCCCTATTTCTGCCCAGCAAACTGGAGTTCTACACTTTCGTCCATACAGTGCTTCGAACGGGGCAACTTCGATACTTGAATGGTAAATATTATTATAGGAGAATTCAATTAAGGGAAGGTGATTATCCCAGTTTCCACCAAAATCTATTACACATGCCCTGAGCATGTCTTCTAGGGTTTGAAACATCCTTTCACTTTGTCCATCTGTTTGGGGATGGTATGCAGTGCTCAAGTTTAGTTTGGTCCCCATTGCTTCTTGAAAACTTGTCCAGAAATGCGAAGTGAAGCGACTATCTCTATCCGATACAATAGAGAGCGGAACTCCATGTAAGGATACTACTTCGTCTACGTATAACTTGGCTAATCTTTCCATACTAAAAGTTTCCTTCATGGGTAGAAAATCAGCTGATTTGGTTAATCGATCCACAATTACCCAAATCGCATCATTACATTTTCTGGTTTTAGGCAACTTAATAACAAAATCCATTTTTATTAGTTCCCATTTCCATACAGGCATTTCTAACTGTTGTAGTAACCCGGAAGGTTTCTGGTGTTCTGCCTTAACTTGGGAACAAGTTAGACACTTAGATACATATCTAGCTATGTCCTTTTTCATTCCTATCCACCAGAAGTTATTTCTTAAATCTTGGTACATCTTATTATTACCAGGATGCATGGTATACCTAGATTTATGGGCTTCTTCTAAAATCTTATCTCTTAAATTTCCTTGCTTAGGTACCCAAATCCTTTTCTTATGGAATCTCCAAATTCCATCACTTCCTTGCTCTAATTCCTTTATTTTTCCTTTCATTCCTTCAGCATCATCCTCAATTGTTGTTTCTTGAACCTTCTTCAGTTGTTCCATTAAATCTAACTGTAGATTTAATCTAAGAGCACGAACTCGCTTTTGCTTTTCATGATACTTACGAATTAAAGCATCCACAACTACGTTTGCTTTTCCTTCGTGATATTGAATATTACAATCGTAATCACTTAGAATTTCCATCCATCTCCTTTGTCTCATATTCAATTCTTTTTGCCCAAATATGTATCTTAAGTTCTTATGATCAGTGTAAACTGTAAACTTACTTCCATACAGATAGTGTCTCCAAATCTTAAGGGCAAAAATTATCGCTCCTAATTCTAAGTCATGAGTCGTATAATTTTCCTCATGCTTTTTCAATTGCCTTGAGGCATATGCAATTACCTTTTTGCATTGCATTAGCACACATCCTAATCCTAATTTAGAAGCATCACAGTAAACTTCAAAATCTTCTGTCCCTTCTGGTAAGGAAAGAATTGGGGCGTTTGTTAATTTTTGCTTTAAAATCTTAAAGGCCTCTTCTTGCCTAGATCCCCATTCAAACTTCACTGCTTTACAGGTTAGCTTAGTTAATGGCACAGCTATTTTGGAAAATCCTTAATAAACTGTCTATAGTATCCGGCTAATCCTAGAAAACTTCTAACTTCCATAGCTGATTGCGAGACCTTCCATTTGGTGATCGCTTCTATTTTGGAGGGATCTACGTGAATAACTTCGTGATTCACCATGTGTCCTAAAAATTGCACTTCCTGCAGCCAAAATTCGCACTTCAAGAATTTGGCGTAAAGCTTCTCCTTTCTTAACAAAGTTAAGAGTGCTCGTAAATGTTCACAATGCTCGTCCTGACTTTTGGAATAAATAAGTATATCGTCGATGAAGACAATTACAAATTTATCCAAATATGGTTTACAGATTCTATTCATCATGTCCATAAATGTTGCAGGAGCATTTGTTAATCCAAATGGCATGACTGTAAACTTATAGTGACCATACCTAGTTCTGAAAGCGGTTTTAGGTATGTCTTCCTCTTGTACCTTCAACTGATGGTATCCGGATCGTAAATCTATTTTAGAAAAATATCTAGCTCTCTGAAGTTGATCGAAAAGATCATCAACCCTAGGTAATGGGTATCGATTCTTAATTGTAACCTTATTCAATTCCCTATAATCGATACACATTCGCATCGAACCATCTTTCTTCTTTACAAACAACACAGGTGCTCCCCATGGGGATGAACTAGGTTGTATGAATCCTTTGCTTAATAATTCATCTAACTGCTTTTTCAATTCGAGCATTTTGGTGGGTGCTAACTGATAAGGTGCCTTGGCTATCAACGTAGTTCCAGGAATTAGATGAATTCTAAATTCTACTTCCCTATCGGGTGGTAATCCAGGTAATTCTTCTGGAAATACATCCGGGTATTCTGATACTACCGGAATTTCCTTAAGTTCCTTACCTTTAGTGTTGATGATTGCCGAAATCATATACACTATCCCATGTTTTCGTTCATAACTAGCAACTTTCATTACTGAAATGAACTTCATTGGTTTACGTGGCTTATCCCCTGTAATTATAATTACTTCTCCTGTGGGTGCATGAATTTCTATTGAATTCTTATCACAGAGGATTCGAGCATGGTTGGCTACTAACCAATCCATTCCTAATACAACATCGAATCCAACTAAATTCATAGGTAATAGGTTTGCAGAAAATTTATGATTTGAAAGTTCTATATTTTCTTTTTGCAAAACCGTATCTATGTTAATAGAGTTCCCGTCTGCCGTTTCTACTGTATAAATCTGCCTAAGTTTGGTTAAGGGTAGCTTAAGAGCATGGCAGAAAGAAGTATTTATAAAACTTTGGTTTGCACCAGAGTCAAATAATACTTTTGCATAAACGTCATGAACTAGGAACGTACCAGCTATCACATCTGGGATGAGCTCTGCTTCCTGAGTAGTCAGCTAAAAGGCTCTTACGTTCTTTTTATTAGTTCCATCAGCTGGTTTGGCCTTGTTGTCCGTTGGTTTGACCAGTTTAGGGCAGTCTGGTCTAAAATGTCCAGCTTCTCCACAGTTGAAGCAGATTGTTGATTTCTTCCTCCTGCAATCTTCTTCTTGATGCCCCGGAATTTTGCAAAAATTGCAATACCCTTTGCATTTTCCAAAATGCTTTCTTTTACAGGTACTGCAGAATGGAGCAGTGGAAGGTTGCCTGGTTCCCTTTCTCTTGAAATTACTACTATTACCCACATGGAATCATTGGGTAATCTTTTGGGCCACTTCCTTCTTCCGGTTTTCTTCTCTTGTGCGTACCAGCCCGTCGGTCAAAGTGTTAGCTAATTCTACTGCATCATCAAGTGTGCGAGGTCTCGCAACTTTGACGATATCACGAATCTCGCTAATCAAACCCCAAATTAAGCGAGAAATAAGTACCGGTTTTGGCGAAGCCAGGGTAGGTATAATTCTAGCATACTCGAAGAATGTCGAAGTATATCCTCGACAGTCAACGTCTACCATCCGGTGATTGAGAAACTTATTTGTCATTTGTTCCTTCTCGTATTCAGGACATAATTTTCTTTCCACCAATCTTTTAAATTCTTCCCAATTCATGTCATAAGCCACATCACTCCCCTTGGCTTGTAGTACTGTGTTCCACCATTCTAGTGCCCCTTCTTTAAACAGATGCGACGCGTACATGACCTTGTCTTCCTCGGCAATTTACTTATTTTAATTACTGCTTCGGTTTTCTCTAACCAACTCAGTGCTGCAGTTGCCCCTTCATTGCCTGCAAATTCAATTGGTTTACAGGCAAGAAATTCCTTATAAATTTTTGTTTTTTCACATCTTTTTACACATTCAATGTAACACCCCGAAAACGGGTTTGGTAATCAAACCACGTTGATACTACAGGACGGGTAAAATACCGTTAGCGGTAAAATTTAACCCGGTAAATATTAGGACTTAAATAAATAAACCTAATATTAATTAAAAAGGAAAAATAAATACTTTGAGAAAACAAAGTATACAAAAAGCCCAAATTAACGGGACATAAAACATAACGGGTTATAATTTCTCGAACCCGTTAAAGTAACTAGGAATAATTAACCTAGTTAGTAGCATATAATTAAGTGACTAACGGTGAGTTGTAGCTTCATTTGATCAAAATAAAACATGAGGGACTAATATTGCCAAGTGGGAAACTTGTTTTATTAAAACAAGAGTTAAACACCAAAACACACACTTAGAGTGTGTGTTCTGGTCGAAATATCCACAGGAGCCAGGGAGCTCAAACCCTAACATTCACTAATCTCACAAATTGAATGATCAAACCAAGTCCAAACCGAAAATCGAGCATAGATTAATGATCCCCATTGCAAGGAGATCATAAGGTATGTAAAATTTGACAAAAATTCTCTACTTGAAATTCTCATGAATTTAGAGAACTTGAAATCTGATGATGCATGTATGAATTGTAGATGAATTAAGAACATTAAAATGTCTAGGAGTAAACCCTAGACAAGTACATGTTGAAATTATGCTAAATTCTAGTGAAATCCATGGTCACCATTGTAGGTGACTAGTGGGTTATGTAGAACTTGATAAACACTAGGAAATTTAGAGTTGTTCTAGTGTAATTTGACATATGCGAAGTTATTTCAGAACTTTAAAGGCAAATAATTGTGTTAAATTGTTTGAATGATGAAAATTCGGGTTATATGTCAAGTCATGAGCTTGTCAATGAATTATTTATAGAATATGCCCATAAGGTGTTCGATGTAATGCCTAAGTGAAATTGGGTATCTACTAGTTCGTAGATAGAACTTGGTTTGAATAAGTATTTGGATAAATGCCTAATAACATGACAAAACGGGTTTCACTTATAGAGGGAAAACCCGTAGATTTTGTGAGATAAAGAAATATAGTGTCTTCGATAATCAAGAGCTAGGCTAACTTAGTGTTAACAATAGCATGAACTCGAGTTAAAAGATTCGTTAGAACGATGGCTTAAAGGAACGCCCACCGGGTAAATTGAAAATGCCTAAACTAGCTAATGAACATGAATGTGCATTTTATATATTAAGGGATGTTTGACTTTCAAAAAGTCAAACTGACCTATAATACGATAAATGGTAATTTTTTATATGAAATGCATAAGGTGGAATAATCGTATTAAATTATGATTAAACTAACCACCTTGAAAACGATGATGATAGTTTGACGCGTAAGAGCGGGTCAAACGAATCAAGAAGGAAAGGAAAAGCGTAGTTCGGATGCGAGGTAAGTAAAGCTTACGCCCCTTTTCATTATTTACAAATTACATGATTGCAAGTATAGTATATGAATGCTACTAAGTGGTTGGCATAGGATGTTCCGACACGATTCAATGAGAGTCGGAACGAGGGGAAAATGGTAAGAAATCATAAGTTATGGACAAAGGGGTAAAATGGTAAATTAGTCATGTAATGACGAACAAACAAAAAACGGTTTTAAGTAAAACGAGTTCAAGGAAAACCGGGATAGGTTTAAAGGAGATGAAATGGTACTTAAATACCATCTCATACGGACAAATGGTCAATTAGACTAAATAGGTCAATTGGTGTGGGTAACGCCATTTGACAATAACATTTGACAATCGCTTGTTGAGTTTTGTAATCACAGGAAATAACATAAGCTTGCATAGCTTTAACTATAAAGATTTAAAGCAAAAGTTAAGTAAACGGGTCAATACTTTGACCCGAGCCAGGTACGTATAACTAAGCTTTTTGGTTAAACATACAATTTTGGTCAAAATATTTAGCAAAAGTCCTTCGTCGTGAAGTGAGGGACTAAAGTTGACCAAAACACCCTTGAAGGGTATATTGGGCAAACGACTCATAGGGGTCATTTAGGAACTTGCATAAAGATTATGGAATCATTAGACATGAATAAAGGTCATAGGAATGCACATTCGCGGGTCAAATGCTCAAAAATGGTCATTTGCATAAAATGACCAACCGATGAGTAAAATTGGGAAAAGGGGTTCATTATGATAAATCCACCACAAAATAGTTGTGGTGGAATATTTGTAGTTAATTAGATATGGAACTTTTGTAGCGACAAAAGAAAGACACAAGTTCTAGACTAAAATGCATAAATACCCTTAACGGGTCAAAATATGCATTTAAGGATAAACGGGATTTTATTACTTAAGAAACCCGTGATTTGAGATTAATATAATAGGAGATATTGAAATAATGAATTTCATGAGTTTAACGATCAAATAAACTTGTTGGTGTGATAAAATTATGAACGGGTCAATATTTGGTAAAAAGGGTAGTAAGCCGAAGACTTAAAAGTCTGAAATTATGTTAATCCGGATGTCGGATTTTAACTCCATAAGATGGAGAATTGAATTACGGACGCGTAGGAAAAAGAATCGGGTAAAACGGATTAAAAACGAGAGAGTTATGCTCGTTTTCGTGAAATCAGGTTATGCTGGGAATGTACAGCAGCTGTTAAGCAACAGTCTGTGAAAACAGGGGCTAGGCGTCACGCGACGCCCCCTGTTCCGGAAAAAAATTATTTTGTTGTTGTTTGACCCATGTAACTTGTTTATACTGATTATTTAACTATCAAAACTAACTTTTAAGTTGGTTTTGATCATAGGTGATCGCCAAGAGTGCCCGGATGAAGATCAAGCTCGATAAGGAACCGAACACGATAAAATTAAACACTCGAGATTAAAGCTTCCGCACGGCGTTACGTCATAACTTTTAAACGACGAACTTGTTTATATTATGTGGAAAACTTTTAAGTTGTAAAAGTTTTAGATTACTCGTATTTTCTAAGGATACTGAATTGTAATTACATGTTTATTTTCGTTATTTATACGAAAATCTTTAAAATAATAACAAGGGTGTTACATTCAATCAACCTACAAACTTATTTTTGGGACACATTGAGGACAATGTGTAATTTAAGTGTGGGGGGATGCTAAAACCTTGAATCTTGCAAGTCCTAATTACAAGCCTTACACAAAACTCTATTGGAACCGCTAATCACCCCAAATTTTTTCATAAATTTTTCATTTTTTACTTGTCTAGGTTTAACTTGGTAATTTCAAGTTCTAAAAAGGTTATATTTTTACAAATTTACAACCGATAGCATCGTGAAAAAAAGAACCAAAATAAGAAAATTATGAAACAACATGACAAGCTTAGTTAAAATTTGATTACATATGCTTGATCACATAAAAACCCATTCCCACAAAAAGTGAGTTTTGAGCCTTTATTGAGCATACAATACATATCTTTAAACTAAATGCTCATTTTTCGTTTCTTTTGTGAATAGCCGCTTGGTTCTTACGACTCTAGAACTTTCCACGACGATACATTCCCGATCCTTACCAACTTAAACCCGAGTAAGTAAATGACGGAGGCATTAGGACTAACCCTTTTTATTTCTACACCATTATTTTTCTTTTTTTTTACCACCTACCCAAAATCCCCCTAGTTAACCCCTTTGAGCCTAAACCTTTTCATTTCTTAACCCAAAAACAAACACCCTTTTTACCCACCAAAACCTTTTTATTTTTAACCCTTTTTTTAGTAACAAGCTCGGTTTTTCTTATGACTTTCAAAAAAATATATATATTACTATAATGATGAAGCAAAAATAAATAAACAAACAATTTTATAAAAAATAACTTTGTTTGAATAATAGCTTCATCAAAATAAAAAAAATTACAAAAATAAAAAGTCTTACGAAAACCGACGCTTTTTACGACTTTCGCCCTTTTACTAACCACTAACCCAACCACCTACCTTTAACCCAAGCCTAACCCTACACCCAAAAGTCCTCTTGATATTTACAAAGGTGTATAGTTAAAAATGAGGAGGTTTGATTGCTTGGCAAGCCTATGGTAGGAGTAAGTTCCATGCCGCTCTCGAGTGATTCACTAAAATACATCTTCGACCGAGTGTTGAGTGATCCCCCGTGAGGTATGTGAACTTGTATATAAATGGAATTTTAAAAAAGGCATGTTATGCCCTAATAAGTAATTTATCTTATGTAATGTTTTAAATAAATCATGACGAATAGGATTGTAAATAAATAAAAATAAAACTTAATAAAGAATCTTGGAAATCCCAACACTCTATGACAAGCCCAAAACGTTCTTTTCTACCCATTCCATTTGGGAGTGTAAGCCACAAAATAAAGAGTTTTGCTTGAGGACAAGCAAATATTCAAGTGTGGGGGTATTTGATGTGTGCAAAATGCAACATATAAATTACATCAAATGTGGCATAAAACTAACCCTTTTTTTTTGTACTAATGTTGGAAAAAGTATGTTTTTGTCTTCCTTTTGTATTTTCAGGATTAAATAAGCTCAAATGAACAAAAGAAGCAAAAAGACAGCTAAATCTAACATAAATACAAGAAAAGGAACAAATGTGGCACGCCCGACCCCCCGACAGCATCTTCCCAAGCAAAAACAAGAGAACAGAAGGCTGAACACGCCCCGTGCTCAGTGAGCACGGGGGCGTGCCCAAGTATCTGCAGAAAAGACAAAGCTGTAGAAGCTTCTATCACCCACCACGGGGGCATGCCCACCGGACACGGGGCCATGGTCAACTCTAAGATTCGCAGAATCTGGGGAAATCTTGATAGTACAGATACGCTTCTGCACACGGGGTCGTGCCCAGCGGACACGGGGGCGTGGTCAACTAATGCAGAAAAACTGCAATTAATGAAGAAAGAGAAGGAGGGTGGATACGGGGCCGTGCCCGAGCTGCTGTTCAGGCTATAAATAGGGGTGCTTGGCTCATTTGCAAACCATCCCTTGGCACACCACCTCTCTCACACTTCACCCACCACCATCACAACACCATCATCCACCACCACCACCATCATCCATCGTCCATTATAGAGTGTGTGAGTCGTCTCGGGATCCAAGATTGATCGTAAGAGTTCTTGACAATCAAAGGCCATGTTTGCCTAAGTCTCTTACATCACTTGGTGAATACAAGTGTCTAGTGTAATACTTTTTATTTTTAATCTTTTCGCACTTTTTATTTGGTTATGTATTAATGACTTTAATAACTAGTTTCTTATGTTGAAGGTGATTCTTCCTTATCGTTTGTCCGTGGTGTCTTGGCATTATTTTACTGTCTATATAAAATAAAAGATTTTCACCATTCATATCTCCATGGTCTATATGGAGATATGTTGGCTACCTGGTCGGGGGTTAAGGGAACGGTTCGGTAAGAGTCTTGCCTCAGTGTATAGATCCTGCAAGGACCTGGGTCAAATTTAGTAGGACCTCCTTCAATACCCACTGGTATTGGATGGCGGGGGTCCAAACTCTTTCATCCCCTCATATGTAAGCTACTATTGAAACTTTAACCCGGCTACTTAGGACTGTATCCCTGCTGACTCAGACTACTTAGCCGTGGGTAACGTCACCTTCAAAAGAGGGGCCTACCACATTATGCATTAATAACTTAATTAATTATCTTTCAATAATCCGACCCTTTAGGATTGTATCATTGCTGACTAAAACTACTGGGTTGAGGGTAACGTCACCTTCAAAAGAGGGGCCACTACAATAACTAAGATAATCTCTTAAAAAGTGCAAAAGTGCGGAAATAATCAAAGGTTACACTAAGCACGAGTCTGATCCAAGTGATTCATCTTGTCTATCTGTTTTTATTTTTCAACATTTTAGTTAGTTTTATTTTTCTTGTTTAAAAACCTTTTTTCTAACTTTTGATTTGATTAGACGTTGAGGATAAACCGGTATTAAAAGCTCTTGTGTCCTTGGACGACCTCGGTATCTTACCAACACTATACTACGCTCACGATGGGTGCACTTGCCCATATGTGTGTTTAGTGTTAGTAAATATCGTGTTTTATAAATTTAAAACTTGGCTAAAAAGTGTAAAAGGGCTTAAATTATACATTAAAAACTATACACACTTACGCACATCACCCCCGACCAGGTAGCCAACATATCTCTATATAGACCGTAGAGATATGAATGGTGAAAATCTTTTATTTTATATAGACAGTAAAATAACGCCAAGACACCACGGACAAATGATAAGGAAGTTTCACCTTCAACATAAGAAACTAGTTATTAAAGTCATTAATACAAAACCAAATAAAAAGTGCGAAAAGATTGAAAATCAAAAGTATTACATTAAATGCTTGTCTTCACCAAGTGATGTAAGAGACTTAGGCAAACATGGCCTTTGATTTGTCAAGAACTCTTACTATCAATCTTGGATCCCGAGACTACTACACACACTCTAATATGGATGATGGATGATGGTGGTGGATGTGGGTGTTGTAGTGGTGGTGGAGTGTAGGTGAAGTGGGAGAGAGGTGGTTTGCCAAGGGATGCCTTTGAAGTGAACCAAGCACCCCTATTTATAGCCTTCACAGAAGCCCGGACACGGCCCCGTGTCCATTGGGCATGGCCCCATGTCCATCCTCTTTCTCTTTCTTCATTAATTACAATTTGTCTGCATTAGCTCCACACGCCCCCGTGTTGGCTGGGCACGGCCCCGTGTGCAGAAGCGTATCTGTACTATCAAGATTTGCAAGATTCTACGAATCTTAGCATTGACCATGACCCGTGTTGAGCTGGGCACACCCCCGTGCTGGGAATAGAAGCTTTTATAGCTTTGTCTTTTCTGCAGACATTTGGCCACGCCCTCGTGTCCGCTGGGCACGGGGCCGTGGTCAGCCTTCTGTTTCTTTGTTTTTGATTGGGAAGATGCTGTCGAGGGGTCGGGCATGCCACGTTTATTCCTTTTCTTGTATTTATGTTAGTTTTTGCTGCATATTTGTTCCTTTTGTTCATTTAAGCTCATTTGGTCCTGAAAATACAAAAGGAAGACAAAAGCACACTTTTTCCAACATTAGTACTAAAAAAGGGTTAGTTTTATGCCTCATTTGATGTGATTTATATGTTGCATTTTACACACATCAAATACCCCAACACTTGAATCTTTGCTCGTCCTCAAGCAAAATTTTTTATAATGTGGCTTACACTCCCAAATGGAATGGGTAGAAGAGAAGTTTTGGGCTAGTCATGAGTGTCGGGAATCCAAGATCTTTATTGGGTTTTATTTTTATGCTATTTACAATCTTATTCGTTATGATTTATTTAGAACGTTTCATAAGAGAAATTACTTATTTGGGCATAACATGCCTCATTAAAATTCCATTTATATACAAGTTCACATACCTCACGGAAGATCACTCAACACTCGGCTGAAGATGTATTTTTGTGAAACACTCGAGACCGGCATGGAACTTATTTCTACCATATGCTTGCCAAGCAATCAATCATCCTCCTTTTTAACTAAAAACCTTTGTAAACATCAAGAGGACTTGGGGAAGGGTTAGGCTTGGGTTAAAGGTAGGTGGTTTTGTGTTAGTGTTTAGTAAAAAGGGCTAAAAGCGTAAAAAGCGTCGGTCGTCGTAAAACTTTCTGTTTTTGTGACTTTTATTCAAACTAGGCATTTTCAAACAAAGTTTCTTTGAGGAACTTGTTTGTTTATTGCTAGACTTCAAAAAAAAATTTTGATAAGGAATCATCACAAGAAAACCGAGCTTTTTACTGAAATAGAGGGTTTAAAAGAAAAGGGGGTTTGGTGGGTGAAGAGAGTTTGTTTTATGGGTTTAGAAATAAAAAGGTTTAGGCTCAAAGGGGTTTACTAGGTGAATTTTGGGTAGGTTAAAAGAAAAAGAAAAATAATGGTGTTGAAAAGAAAAAAAAGGTTAGTCCTAATGCCTCCATCATTAACTTACTTGGGTTTAAGTTGGTAAGGACTAGGAATGTATCGTCATGGCAAGTTCTAGACTCTTAAGAACCAAGCGGCTGTTCACACAAGAAACGAAAAATGAGCATTTAGTTTAAAGATGTATGCTTGTATGCTCAATAAAGGCTCAAAACTCACTTTTTGTGGGAATAGGTTTATATTGTGATCAAGTATATATAATTAAATTTTAACTAGATTTGTCACGTCGTTTCATAATTTTCTTATGTTGGTTGTTTTTATCACGACGCTATCGGTTGTAAATTTGTAAAAATATAACATTTTTAGAACTTGTTATTCCCAAATTAAACCAATACAAGTAAAAAAAAACGAAAAGTTTTTTTGAAAAAATTTGGGGTGATTAACGGTTCCAATAGAGTTTTGTGTAAGGCTTGTTATTAGGACTTTCAAAATTCAAGGTTTTAGCATCCCCCCACACTTAAATTACACATTGTCCTCAATGTGTCCCAAAAATAAGTTTTTAGGTTGATTAAATGTGCAAAAATGTGTTTAAAAACAAATCTTTATGTTACTGGGCGTCTGGACACAGGCCCGTGTTGGTCTGGGCACGGCCCCGTATTCAGATTGCCAGTATCATAATTAACAGAAGGCTGTGCACGGGGGCGTGTTCAGTCAACACGGCGCCGTGTCCAGTTACCTAAACTGGGCGTTTTCTACAGAACCTTGAGCACGGGGCGTGTTGGGCTGAGCACGGCCCCGTGCTGAACTTGCTGTAATGAAGAAAAATTGTCGGGAGGCTCTATTTTTATGCATGGGTTGTGGGTTCAAGTTTCCCTTAGTAACCTCCACCATTCCGAGTGTGTTTTAACCATTACAACATCATCCAAACACCATTTAATACTTAAAAACCATCATTCATTCAAGAGTAAATTACATAATTTCCTAGAAAATAAAAACATAAACTAAATCTTGATAAGTAGGTCATGAAACACAAGAAATCTCAAACCTCAAAGAAGTCCTAGCCTATATAATTTTATTTTAAGAGCAAAATTTCCGAAAATAATTTTTTTTTCGGTTGAGTGCGGCTTAAAGAACTTCTTCTCCGGAAAGGGTTCCTCACACATCATTAAGCCATTCTTCTATCTCCCGAGGGAGAAGGAAGGCGGGCTCATTGGCGTCCTCGTTTTGAGGAGGTGTGACTTCCACCGGAACCTCTTGTAAATTGTCAAGAGGAGGTTCTGCGGGGATGTCATCCCACCCGGTGGGGTTAATGACTTCTTGTGCCAAGTTCCAATCTTCTTGGGGAAAGATTGGTTCCATAGGAGGCATTGCAAGAATATTCAACCTTTGGTGCAAAAGGTTGATTTCTTGGAAGCTATTTTCTAGCCCCACCGTTAGATAGTTGATACGGTCAATAAGGACTTCTTCTACGGATGTCATTTCGTCGAGAGCTTCTCGTAGTGCCATTACATAGCGCACAAGAGTTGCTTCGATCGAATGCCTTCGTTCCCTGCGACTGTTCCATGAATGTGCTGAAGAGGTAACGCTATTCTGGCTTGACATTCTAAGAAAATAAACCGAAAAATTTCAAATCAATGAAATAGTACTCCGGCCACGGCCCCGTGCTCGCTGAGCACGGCCCCGTGGCCACCTCTCTGCAGATTTTTGAGACAAGGAATCTTATGGCTTTAATTTATTTTTCTGACTTTTGAAGCATTTTTAAGCAGAAATAACTTAAAACTTTGTTGTAAAACTTATTTTTGATAAGATTCCTTGAATAAAAACCTAACAATTATAACACTAAAGTAGTAAAGACAAGATGGTTGTTGAGAACCTTCTTTAGGATATACCTTGTAGGGTATATGTGAAGATCCCACCAGATCTTTGTCTTTGGAATGAGTCCAAGTGTGTGGGAATCTTGCTGCATTTATAGAAAACGACAGCACGCTAGACACGACCCTATGTCGGCTGGACACGGCCCCGTGTGCAGACAAGTTTCTGACACTTTTTGTCCGTATTCTGACCTTAAGTCAGACAAGAATATTCAGGTGGGCACGAGGGCGTGTTGACCTGGACACGACCCCCTGGCCAGAGGTTTTTATGAAGTTTCATCTATTTTTAAGGATTTTATTCGGATCGGGTGGTTCTTTACTGGTCGGAACAACACCGAAGTGCCTGAGATACCTAAGTTGCCCTAGTTTTAGACAAGAATGCAAGAGGTTATCGGAAATGGTGATTCCTAAGCTAAATACCGGTGGGCAAGACCAACCTTTATTTCCCTTATCCGGGCTCTCGTTAAAGAAGGTATATGTCGAATCGTTCAGGTCTATGTATGCATTGGCGGTAACCGATGGGGAGTCCTTCACGGCACAATCGACACAGGGAAAACTATCGCTCAAGTCCTCGCAAGAGTTAGAGGTGATTTCGGGAGCAACGATGTTGTTAATATCCGAATGCGCTCTCAATAATTCTCCTTGATCGTCGTCTTGAGATGGATTAGTTATTTCCTTCTCAAGTTCTTTTATCAATTGGAGAATTAGTTCTTCCATTTGTAATAATTCTTCGAGAATCATTTCATTTAGAAGGGATGATTGAGAGCATTCGAGGGAGAGATATGGATTGTTTTTACTTTCGCCCATATTAAGGCTACAGGAAAACGATGGGTCTATATAGTGGGGAGTGTAATTTAAAAAAATAACATTTTAAATCTTCATGAGTTCCGCCACATATTTGACACCACGTACCATAAGAGGAGCGAAAGTAAAAATTATCAGTATCACTCATGTTTGTGTCAGAAATTACCAACCGTCGGGATCTTATGGTTCTGATTTCAGTAACTGAAGCTTGGGCATAGGGGCATGTTCAGTGGGCACGGCCCCGTGTTCAGCTACTGTCTGACTTAAAACAAGATTGCCAGTACCAAAGATTGGGCATGGGGGCGTGTTCAGCGGGCACGACCCCGTGCTGAGCTCTGCAGAAGCTGAAAAATTTAGAAAAATCCTAAAAAAACAGAAAAATAAGAAAAACGATTAGGCCGTTGATTCCTAACTTTCCTAAAATACTTGTGTCCCCGGCAGCGGCGCAAAAAACTTGATGCGTGTCGACTGTGATATGTTTTTGTTTATATTTTAAGCCCTTTTTAACACTTTAGTCAAGTTTTAAATTTATAAAACACGATATTCTACTAACACTAAATACAGGTATGGGCAAGTGCACCCATCGTGAGCGTAGTATAGCGTTGGTAAGATACCGAGGTCGTCCAAAGGACACAAGAACTTTTAATACCGGTTTATCCTTAACGTCTAATCAAATAAAAAAATTTAGAAAAAGGTTTTAAACATGAAAATAAAAACTAAAAATACTGAAAAATAAAATAAAAACAGATACACAAGATGAATCACTTGGATCCGACTCGCCTTTAATGTAACCTTTGATGATTTCCGCACTTTTGCACTTTTTAAGAGATTATCTTAGTTATAGTAGTAGGCCCCTCTTTTGAAGGTGACGTTACCCTCAACCCAGTGGTTTGAGTCAGCTGGGATACAATCCAAAAGGGTTGGAATATTGAAAGATAATTAATTAAGTTATTAATGCGTAATGTGGTAGGCCCCTCTTTTGAAGGTGACGTTACCCTCGGCTAAGTGGTTTGAGTCAGCAGGGATATAATCCCTAGTAGTCGGGTTAATGTATTAATAGTAGTTTACATATGAGGGGATCAAGCTATTCACACCCCCGCCATCCAATACCAGTGGGTATTGAAGGAGGTCCAAGTAAGCTTGACCCAGGTCCTTGCAGGATCTATACACTGAACAAGGCAAGAACCTTACCAAACCATTACCTTAACCCCCAACCAGGTAGCCAACATATCTCTATATATAGACCGTAGAGATATGAATGGTGAAAATCTTTTATTTTATACTAGTGGGAAACCCGCGCGTTGCGGCGGAGCAAGCAATTTACAACGTTGTACTCGGAAATGTTTTTCGTTTGTTCATTAATTGTTTCGGTTTTTGTTGGGTCCCGAAGATAACCCACGCTTCGGGACGGGCAAAAATTTTTTCTACTAAAGCGTACGAAAGCGATAACATGAAACATAGTTCTCTAGGATGGACCTGCGCTCCGCAGCGGCGTCGGAAGACCATTTGTAACAAAAAAAAAAGTACTTAAAAAAAGACCACCATGTATTTGTAACACACTCCACACTTCTTGATGTCACCATACTAATGAAATATGTTGTAATGTTGGGAGACCCGTCTTGTAAATTTTATAAAATAAAAAAAATTGAATACAAACTTTAAGGGGGCATACCCCCAAACTACCTAACGACTACGATAACCGAAACAGGCTTTGAGGATGTTAAACAAAAAAAAAAAAAAAAACACAGAGAACCAAACTATGCTAGTAATCCTAGTACGTAAAACATGTCTCCTAACCCAAGATGATGGGTCATGCGATCCGCACCAAACATATATAAAATCCCAACCAAGCTAACCTAGATCTCAAACATGTTTACCTACAAGGACCGAGATTAATATATACCATAACCAATAGACCCATAAGTCCATAACCATACCAGGTCCTTGGTGTTCTTTGATTCATGCCTAACTACTTCCTGTAATGAAATATATAAAACTAAATGGAGACACTGAGAATTTACAAAATAGCAGAGCAATATGTATAACCCATAAGATGTAGAGTATCTGTATCATACATTAATATTCTGCACAAAAAACACCAAAATCTACATCTTTTAACAAATGACGTTAAATTAGTTTCCCAGCTTCCTTTTTACCGAAATCAGCATCGGCTTCCGTGAACCTTTTTGATGGTGTCTTTGTGACAGTTCTTGTAGTTTGATTACTGTTTGCATTTGAATTTGATTCTGATTGAGAACCACCAAAAGGATTCACCCTGGTCCTAGAGGCGTTAGCTCGGAATTTTCAGCCACTAATTTCGACATCATCTACAGTTTCAACATCACAATAGATTATAGTACATTTATACCATTGTCATACGTTTGTTATTCTTCTTTGATCAACTGATCATATACATGTGATCTTATATATGAGGAACTTTTTAAGATAAATTTTGAAACCTTACCTTTTGGCCCATAATATAGCTCAAATCAATCCATTCATAAGTAAATTTACCAAAAGAGTTGGTAGTGTTTTGAAAGTTGAGTTGGATTGGATTGTTTACAGCCGTTACGACCCGTACCGTTTTGACGCGAACCATTTCGATCCGTACCGTTTCGACGCGTACCGTTTTGACGCGAACCGTTTCGACCCGTACCGTTTCGACGCGAACCGTTTTGACGCATACCGTTTCGACGCGTACCCTTTTCATAAGAGCCCTGACCTTAAATGGCATACCGAGCAAAAGTTTTGCCATTAGTGATCTATATAAGAGTTCAGGTGTCTGGAAAAAGAGAACGCAAAAGTTTATAACAGATACGTAAATGGTAATAAAATGTTTACAGAAGTGAGAGTTTAAAATTTAATAAATGTTGAGTTGATCGAGGGAAACAGACATGAGAACAGAACCGTCACGTTGGAGTACACCTCTATAATCTACCTCTTCACCCTGTCATACATTTAATTAGTTAATATATAATTAAGAAAATATTTAACGTTTTGCAAAAAAAACATTTTTGAACCAACCCGACCCGAAACCCGTTCTGACCCCGTTCCGGCCCGAACCCGTTCCGACTTGAACCGAAACAACCCTTTTTTAGTTGACCCGTTTTGACCCGAACCCGTTATGACCCATGACCCGACTCGACCCGTTTGCCAGGTCTAGTAATCATGGAAGCAGCAGGAGCATTCCGTGGTGCTGAATACAGAAATATCAGTGACAAAAGTAAACAAAAAATCTTTAACTTAAAGTAGTAAAACCGTCTTTTCACTATATCATTATTATTATTATTATTTTAATTTTAAATTTTTAAATAATAAAACCCAAACCCAAACCCTAATTCCCTCAATTTCCAGATCTCATCATATAAACACTACCAACAACATAATAATCAATTAACAAACAAAATTAATCAACAAACAAAATCACTTTTTTAACAAACAAGCTTGACACACATTAAGCGGACACTTCTTGTTCCCACTTTCATTAGTACACGCCACCACAAAATCCAAAATAAATGTGTGCGATAAACCAAGTTGGCGACCCCACGCGTTGCGGTGGATCAAGCCTAGTTAACAGCTCCACATGCTCGCCTAGTTAACAACTTTATGTCTACCACAGGGGTGTTGCGGCTTGCAGGTCCACATGGTCGCCTAGATAGAAATTGAAAGCCCGTGTTAAAATTGCTTTCTTTGTAAGAAAATAACAAAAGGGTTTTTATGGCTTTCAAGACCTTTTTACCCTCTAAACATAAAACCTCAAGTGAACTGCAATGAAGCGAGGAGCCATTTTTCTCATTCGCATAACGATTTTTAACAGAGAATCCATGATTCCATGGTGCAAAAACTATGAAGGGAAAAGATCAAAATTAGTACGAATTCAATAAACTTAAAGACATGTTTGGTTAAATGTAAAATGGGCCAGGCCGGGCCAGTCACCAACGCTTCTTTGTGCATATTAGGTGATCTCTATCAAACAAAATGGTGCTTCTAATGGTTTATACATAAGTTAGTGAATGCAGTCTCCATTGAAAACTCGAAGAATGGGACGTATAGTGGTAGGTTTCGACACGAACATAAAATTTGTGAGTTTGAATTTAGTGTAAATTCGTTTAGTTAATAAATATTGGATCATGAGTAAAGCTGTTCAAACCATCAAAATAGATAGGATCGACCCACACAACCTGAACAATTTGGTTCATCTTTTGCAAAACCATAGTAAGCGTTTTGGCTCAAATGTTTAGGCAAACCTAGCTGAACCAGATCGTATCTCGGGTCATCAATGCCAGTTATTGATAAACTGTTAAAAGATATCAACACACAAAGTTTTCATGTGCCCTTATCATGAATCAAGAGTTTTTCGCCAGCTAACTTTTGGTCAAATTTACCACCGATGAAGTTGCTGTTATTCCTACTATATTATGTAATCCATCCTTGCTAACCTCTCATAGTGCAGCTTGGGTCCCAGTTATACGAAATGTTGTTGTAGAAAGTTGAACATGGCTGCCACACAAATAGAAAGTATTTAGCCATTTTCCAAATAAACTACAATAATTCCTTTAGTATAAAATTACAAGTAGTGAGATGTATGCAGCCATGGACACGAGCGATACACAAGCTTTGACCCGGATGTGAATGAGACACCTCCGTAAGTGTATTTACATGGTTTGAACTCTGTAGCATGCTAGTGTAAAACTCTTCCAGATCTAGAGAGTGCTATTTAAGGTGGAGATACATACTTATTGAATTTATTAAAACGTTAAAAAAATCATCTTATGTTAGTGTTAACTTTTATAGAGGACATCACGATAGATTAAAAAAACCTTAGGTATTAGTTGCTGAAGACAATGATGATACATGGTATTCGATGAAGACGTTTTATCCCTATCGAATCACCTAATACTTAAGCCCCTTCTAACAGGAAAAGAATATATCTTTTTTATGAGTGTATTCAAATGACAAAGTAAAAATTCTTGCTTCTGTTCTTTCCGCCATCTCAACTAAATTCATAACAACTCTCAATTAGACCTATATTTCCACAAAAAATAAGAAAGGGTATGAATTTGGCATCTGGGAAGTTGAAAAGATGTAAAGCACCCCATCGTCTAAATTTGAACTCTAAACCTCTATAAACCCTAAATTAATTGAATACCCACCATTGAAATCTATATAGATAGTCTATTTCAGAAAATAAAGAACAAATCCAGCTTACTTGTTGGCCTCAAATCTTCTTTTCACTAAAAGCGAGCTCCGTTGCCACAAAATTAATCATCTGCCATTTCAAGATCAGCACAATACTCTGCACTTTAATAGCATTACTTGTTCCCAACCCCTAAAACATAATGGAACTTAAGCAACAAACTTACTTCACAATTTACATCCACACTCAAAACGAATACCTGCAGCTTACATAATAAGAACTCTCTTTCCTTAATCTATGGGCAGAAGTGCCATTTTCGTTACCTGCAAAAATGTAGTCAACAGTGAAGCCAGTCTTGTGGTTGCAATTAAGGGGGAAATTCCAACCCAATTATAGGTAAACATGTCAATTTAGGTTTCGCTTTTTTTTTTTTTTTTTAAGTGAAAATAGGATTTTTTTTTATACTCGACAAAATGCACTTTACATCAATATCGCAGGTAAGCGAACAACAAGCTGCACCGCTACCCCTTTCTGGATAGCAAACCCTAGCCTATTAAAAACAAACCCCCCGCCCCCCTGTTGATGAGCCACTGCTGTGGACAACCTGTTGGACCCTAGTCAGCAAACGGATAGCTTCTAGAGCCAGGGATCCAAAGGTGTCGAAGGCGAAGGGGACAAATGCATGTTGGTTATCAGCACATGCTTTAGCGTGTTTGTCCACCTTTTTAGATTCTGCTTTCTTTACCGCTTGTCCTGCTACAAACCCATTTTCCCTTAACCCAGCTAAGGGAGAGACTCCTGTGAGATCTACACAAGCATGTTTCCCTCCCGCCCAGCCAAAGACGAGCAGGTCCGCTGGTCTCAATGTAGATCTCCCTTCCATGGGGTCTGTAAGGAAATTCACAGGGGCCTCCTTCTTGGCAGAAATCCCCGCTCTCCTCAAGATGTCCCCCAAAACATCCCTCACCCAGTCATGCCGGTATTTGAAACCAGGGAGCTCCTTGCAATGAACAGTATGCTCCCCGTATTTATCCATGCAGGCTTTACGGCAGATTGGGCAGGTTTCGTCTTCTGGATACATAGGGATCATCAGCCGGTATTTGAGGATAGCCCTGTACTCAACAGCCGACATGCATTGCCCCAGCCCCTCGATCGGGATAACAGTCAAAAAGTCTTGCGCATGGGGGCCTTTCAAGCACTCAATCACCGCCTTCTGGCGGGGAGACAGATCAAGTGTTTCTCCCAGATTCCGAGCGATTTTCTCAAATAGAGCATTCGCCAAGGTTTTTTGTGGCTTTGGGGGGGGGGGGGGGGCGGTGTCCATATTAGAGAAACCGCCAATGTCAAAGTCTGGAAGAGAGACACTTAAATACTCGAGGGCCTGTTGGTAGTCTACGTCAAGCTTATCAACCCCACTGTTCCGAAGGATGTGGTCTTGTAATACACACGACTGAGCTCTAGACGCCACAAAAGCATAAACTCCAACATCCCGAGCTGAGAGGAGGCCCAAACCACCCAGGCGCATCGGCAAAGATGCCAAACGCCACAGAAGTTCACCAAAGTAGGGCCCCCCACAAACAACAATGTCTTCAATAGCCTTTCGGAGAACATCGTCAAAACAGGATACCGCATTTGCCATCAAGTGAGGTTGGCAGGTCCGCAGCCCAAACAGTAACTTAGCTACCCCCATGCATGACCTTAAAAGAAGAAGCTCGCACTAGGGGTCCTGTAAGCAGGGCAAGAGTTTCATAAGGTCAACCGCTGTCGATGCCCGCCGCCCTGCTAATTCCCCAATAAAAGCAGAGTCTCGGCTAACCGCCCCCCCAAGGAGCTTAACCCCTCTCACAGGTCTACCTATCCCTCTCGGGAAAAGGCCGTCCTGCACCTTGAGACCGTCACAAGATGGCCAGTACACTTCCGTTTTCTTAATATTGAGATGGAGCCCTATGGATGGTCCCTCTGTGTTGATGATGTCCAAGGCTTAAGCAACTTCCATTGCATTACCTATGATCGTACCATCATCCAAATACCAAGCATGAAAGGGGAGGTTACAGTGCTCCTGTACACGGAGAATAAGAGGATGTAAGGCTAGGGCAAAGAGGAGGGGCCCCAAGGGATCTCCCTGTTGCACTCCAGTGGTGGCCCCGATACACTCGCTGCCAACATACAACCGAGCGGGTTGGGCGTACAGGAACTGGACCCACCGATAGATAGATGGGCAACGTTGGTGGACCTGCTGGAGGAACGCTGAACGGTCAACCATGTTGAAAGCATTGGTGAAGTCTACTGTAAGTAAGGCCATGGACCCATCTTCGTGAAAAGAGTTAAGGAACCTGTTCGCACTATGAAGCACCGCCTCCGCCCCATTTGGTGTACCACCCCCAAATTGAAAATCCCCCAAATACTGGGCCATGTCCTTCCCAACCTTCTTCATAGCCACCTTAGAGACCAACCTACGCCAGATGCCACCCACTGCGATAGGCCTAATACCATTATCAGGTTTCAATAAGGGGGTGAGGGGGGCTGAGGCCACAAACTCTGCCAACTCTTTAGGGCAAAGCCCTTCAAGCCATAGGTTGACGACTCCAGTAATAGCTGTGAGAAGACCCGAGGAACTTACCGACCCCACGCAACCAATAGCGTCCAACAAGTGTTGGGCCCGCATCCCATCTCTGCCACAAGATGTCCCTCTAGGGAAGGATTGGATACATTTAAGCACGCAATCCTCTGCTGCAATAATAGTGGGTTGGACAATGGGGTTGGAAGGCAGTGATGGGGGTGGCATCACCGGGTGTTTATCAATAAGAACTTTCATGGTTGATTCTCCAAAGGGGGCAATCCCACTAGAACATAAAACTTTGACCGCCGCCGTAAAATGCCCATCCCTAACCTTCCGCAGGCATTGCTTGATATTGGGATCCTTTTTATTGTCTTCGCCCTTTCCGGAAACCCTCTTAGGCACCTCAGAGTCCCCCTTACCGCTCAAGAGAGAAGAGACCAGATCTGGAAAACCAGACCCATCTTTCCACAATGCAAGCGCCTGCAAGATACTGCTGCACTGCAGGGATTTTCTATTTCCTGATCTCCGCTCTTGCCTGGAAGAAGGCCTGACAACCCTCAGTGTACAACCCGGCAACAAAAGCAACTGAACCCAATTTTCAACTGAGCCTGGAGACGCCACCACTTTACGTAAGGCACCCATTAAAACCTGAGCGAACGCCATTCGACAACTTGGGGGGATGCATTTGACGGTTTGAAAACGGAGTGAAAAAACACGCTCGAGAAGGGCAACATCGGTTACCACCCCTTCCGGGGAGAGTGTTTGAGGGTCGGCAACCACTTGGCATGGCTTCCTAATCCCAACAATGAAATCGTCCACGTCTCCCGAGATTTGAGTAAAAGACACCATACCATTACCGTGTTTGCACCCCCTACTAAGGGCATGCAAAACCATGCACTCCCCACATAACCATTTGTTTCCTGCCCTTAGGACTTCCCCCACATCTAGAAAAAGGTCCAAATCCTTAGCGATAGCCTCCTTCACATAGGTCTTCCTGTTTTCAGTCTTAAGGTGGGTGCTTTGTATGTGTTCAAGAAGGCGAAAAAACCCACTAGACCCCGGTTTACCATCCTTGCATTCGTGGAAATGCTTTAGGGGGCACGCACTTAGCCCACTATCACATGCTGACGTCAGCCGAGTATGCATACAAACTAAATGATCGATTAGGTTTAGATTGTCTTACTAGGTTGTTAGCCTCATCGATTTACTTAAGCTTCATGTTTCTGATTTCCATAAGAACATACAGAGGTCTGAGGATGATGGTGCCATTCAAGAAAACGAACCGGATGTGCCTTTTAATAGGGAGATTGAAGGAGAAACATTCAATTGCTTAAATTGATGATGGAACTGAAGAAGAATCGTCTACCACAAGAACCCCATGACTGACTTGCGACAGAGCCCTAAAGCCACCGTTGTTGGGGCTTCGCTTTGTCCACAACCTACCACCGCCATCATCCGAACACCATCATCACTGACCCGACGTCATCTCAGGAGGTTTTCTTAATATGTGGGGTGGCTGGAAACAGACAATGCTATTGAAGGGGAATAATTGAATTAAAGAATCTGATGATTGCATTGAAAGAGGAATGATTGAGTTGAAGAAACTGATAATGATAATGGCATAGAAGGAGAAGGGAACGGGTGTAGAGAGATCGAGATTGAAGAATTGTGTATCTATTTTGTGTGAGAAGGGCAGAAAGGGAACAATATGGTAAAAAAATTGGCATTTTAAGTTAACCTTTCATATGCCATTTTAAAAAAATTGAATGTAAATTACTATTTTGTCCATAGGAAATGCTTTATATAGTATTATAGATAGACAGTAAAATAACACCAAGACACCACGGACAAATGATAAGGAAGTTTCACCTTCAACATAAGAAACTAGTTATTAAAGTCATTAATAAAAAACCAAATAAAAAGTGCGAAAAGATTAAAAATCAAAAGTATTACATTAAATGATTGTCTTCACCAAGTGATGTAAGATACTTAGGCAAACATGGCCTTTGATTTGTCAAGAACTCTTACTATCAATCTTGGATCCCGAGACTACTACACACACTCTAAAATGGATGATGGATGATGGTGGTGGATGTGGGTATTGTAGTGGTGGTGGAGTGTGTGTGAAGTGGGAGAGAGGTGGTTTGCCAAGGGATGCCTTTGAAGTGAACCAAGCACCCCTATTTATAGCCTGCACAGAAGCCTGGACACGGCCCCGTGTCCACTGGGCACGGCCCCGTGTCCATCCCCTTTCTCTTTCTTCATTAATTACAATTTGTCTGCATTAGCTCCACACACCCCCGTGTTGGCTGGGCACGACCCCATGTGCAGAAGCGTATCTGTACTATCAAGATTTGCAAGATTCTGCGAATCTTAGCGTTGACCATGGCCCATGTTGAGCTGGGCACGCCCCGTGCTGGGAATAGAAGCTTCTATAGCTTTGTCTTTTCTGCAGACACTTGGCCACGCCCCCGTGTCCGCTGGGCACGGGGCCGAGGTCAGCCTTCTGTTTCTTTGTTTTTGCTTGGGAAGATGTTGTCGAGGGGTCGGGCATGCCACGTTTATTCCTTTTCTTGTATTTATGTTAGTTTTTGCTGCATATTTGTTCCTTTTGTTCATTTAAGCTCATTTGGTCCTGAAAATACAAAAGAATGACAAAAGCACACTTTTTCCAACTTTAGTACTAAAAAAATGGTTAGTTTTATGCCTCATTTGATGTGATTTATATGTTGCATTTTACACACATCATTTACTAAGTTTTTAATGGTTTTGTTAATTGTCTCCTCTTAGCGAAGTTAACTTTTCTATAATTTGAATTATTTGTTTTTTAAATATTTATAGTCCACTTATAAATATTGGATTCGATACTCATATTAATTTATATAAACACATGTGGATATATTGTTGTCTATATCGCGACTTATTTTTTTTGTTTTCACTTTGGTTGCTATACCAAGTCTAGGTACCATAACGATTTTTGTTATTATATACATATAAGAATTTTTGTTTTTAACAATTCCTTTTTCTTTTTTAAATAATATTTCCTTTAACATTTAATTTTTTTATTTTTATAATTCTTTTTATCTTTTAAACCATGTTTCCCTTATCATTTAATTTAGTATTTTTTTTAATAATTTATGTTTGTTAACTTTTTAAAAAAAATCTAAGTATGTAGTTGTGCTTAATTTTTTCCTCAACATTCTGGTAAAAATTTTATTAAAACGAAGTTGTATTCAAAATAAAGTATGTATTTAGTATTGTAAAACGATATGATGATGAATTGAATCGAACCGATTCTGACGCTTTGGCTTTCTAAACAACACCCTTCATTTTCAAATAACGTTTGCTTTACATTATCATCTGCTTTGTTTCTCCGCAACGCGCGATGTCAAGAAACCTAGTTACTTATTATTATTAGTGGGCCACTTATTTATATTTTATATCAAACATATGGGTCGATTATTTGGGTTTATCATATCAAACATATGGACTGATTATTTGTGATTATTTTCTAAACTTGGATGATTATTACATTAGCTAATGTGTATACACCGCCGGGGGGGGGGGGGGTATCGGAGTTTCTTGTAGGTACCACAAAAATTCTCTAAAATTTTTCAACAAATTTGATTCTTAAAGAAACTAAGTTTAATCTGTTTAAACTTTTGATTGCACTATCACATAGTTAGTTCTAATTGATTCATGACTCTTTATTTAGTCCAAGTTGCATGTGAATCGCTTTCTTGTTCCTATTCTTTAATCTCACAAACAAATAACAAACTATTTTCATGGATTTAAGTGATTTCTTTGTGACATGTCAAGTAAATTCGCGTAGTTGGAAAAGTTTGAAGGTCAAGACTTAGGTGATGTGATTGTACGTCCCGATATCGGATCTTTGAACACGGTGATTTCTTGTTTTGGATGGTGTCACGAGTGCGGAATCCACGTTACACCATAAACTGAGCAAGAAAGTGAACAATACAAGAAGATATCGACGTTTAATGGTTACATGTAACGATTCGATAGAGTTTTGGTACAAAATGATACACAAATAAGCACTCTGACAACTCTCTCTCTACACTCTCTCTCTCTCTACACTCTCTCTCTCTCTCTAGTTCTTGCAAACTCTTATAAATTCAAGTGACATGAACATATTTATACTAACAAAGACATAATGAACGAAGGTTAAATGCTCCAAGCGAAGGTGAACTTGTAAAACACAAAGGTGGACTATCTTGAACGAAGGTCTTGTTTCATAATGAACGAAGGTTAGCTTGTAAAGCATTCATGCGAAGGTCTTGTGTTGTTCTATGCGAAAGTTACATATATCATGCAATGGTGCCATGTTTCATGCGAAGGTGACACAATAGTGGACACACTTGAAGATGGTTAAATGTTGTGGTGTCTCCTTCATGTTGTATAATATTCAAGCAATAGTCCACTTTTATATCGTGTAACATATTCAATCTCCATGTCACTTGAATCTTGTTATGTTCTTCGTGTCGAATGACGGAGGAACGTCGTTCGACTACGCTCTCGAACGAACGGTCGCGAATGAATGGTAATGAACAAATGGTTGCGAACGAATCATCATTAGCGACATACACAATCTGCATCAACAAACTCCCCCTTCGATGTTGCTTGTGCTGGTTCGTTCTTCACACTGTTGGATCTTCATGAGTCATCACAGGTTACATGCAAGATGTGTATCAAAAAACTCCCCATTGAATGTAGCTTGTGATTCATTGATCTTCAAATCTTTAGATCCTCAAGATGTTGATGAGCGGTCAGCTACAAAGTGATCCTCTTGATCCACTGACTGCATTCATGTCGCGTCGTCACTCTCATAGCTTATCATGTGACACGTTCTCTTTTCCTTTAGCTTGGTTGGATGCCACATCTGCACACACAACAAAGTCAAACGTGTAATGAGAAAAGAAGCTAGGACTTTAACCAATCTTACAAAATTTCCAACTGAAAACCTCACTAAGAATTGCTTTCAAACAATGTTAACAAAAATGACACACATGAGACCAACTCTCATTCAACTACCAACATACAACACTTTGAAAGTTTTAAAAATGTTCAGTTTCAGTCCTTTAACTTTCAAAATTTGTCAACTTTGACCATTATGAAGATGTAAAAGATAGAACAGTTTTTTCCGGCTTTCAATCGGGTTTTAAGTAGGAAAGATTTAAGTTCCAACATCGATACATAAAAATAAGATATAAATAAAACCTTTTTGACTTTTATAAAGTTTATATTAAAACACAACTAAAATCCTTTTGGTATTTTTATAATTCTCAAATGTAAAGACGTAAAGCAATAAATTAATAAATATTCACAAACAATCTTTTTGCGAGTTTCGAGGGCAATAAAATCATATCAGCATACGGTCATGTCAAAACACACTTATTGTTCGATTAATTATCATTTTTAAATAAGCATCATACAATAATTATCGGTATTGTTGTTCACTTAAACTCAACAATCAGATGTAATCATATAGCTTGGTTATACACTTAGGGTATGATTTATACCTACCGACCGATGTTCATCCACTCACGACACATTCGTATCAAGGTATACATGATAGTTCATCTTACTAGTGAGTATATTGTTTATCATCTGTTTTGACGTATAAGATGTGAGATATTCACTTATTTGGAGAATGAAGACAAGCCATATGTGATGAAATCACTTATTTATGATGAACTGATTTTCAAATGCATGTAGGACACGAGATCAAGTCCGTGAACAGGTTAGTACCATCGTACCGACAAAGAGACGAACTTGACTCTCGTATGATAGATGTAATATAAAATCACTTATTATAAAAGAAACGCTTTAAAAATAAACGGTTTTAAAAATGAATGACTTTAAAAATGAATTGTTTAAAAAAAGTTTCAAAAATATATGGTTTTAAAAAGAATGGTAAAAAATGCACTGTTCAATTTATAAAAAAATGAGGACTTAAAAAAATACGATTTTAAAAATAAACAGTTTAAAAATGAACGATTTTTAAAATGATAAATGGTTTTAAAAAGGTTAAAAGCATTTTTTTTAAAAAAAACGACATTTTATAAAAAAACAAATTGTTAAAGAAAGCTGTATTTATTTGAATATTTAAAACGTATTTTGTTAAATAATAATTGTGAAATAAAGAAATAAAAAAATAAGTAATAAACAAATAAAAATATTAAAAGAACTTTATAACTTACATAAATAACCCCTAAGCTATAAAAAGATCATAGTACCCTTAGGTTTAACTAGAAGAAAATAACATGGTTAGTGTTAGAGGGCAATACCATTATAAAATGTAATCTCAGGATCATAGTCCTGTAAATGAACCGAACGAACACGAACATAGGCATGTTCGTGTTCGTTCATTTAATTTTAACTGAACACGAACTCGAACATATAATCGAACACATTTTTTTTGTTCGTGTTCGTTCATTAAGAAAACGGGCATGTTCGTGTTCGTTTATGTTCGTTCGTTTAAAGCCTAAACGAACAGTTCACGAACATAAACGAACACAAACGAACATAAACATAAAAAAATTAACTGAATATATTTGAATAAACATAAACAAACATAAATTAACATGATTAAACAAACATAAACGAACACAAATCAACGTAATTGAATAAATATAAACAAACACGATTTAACATTAGTGAACACAAACATACAAGTCTAATATATTATAGTTCATCCGAAAACACATCTAAATTAGGGTTCATGATACTAAATTTAAGTAGTTCTTTTATATAAATATTAAGTAAGTGATCAGTTACGATCTAAGAAAAATTTTAAAATTTCTTTTTTATTACTGGAAAACTTAATTACTAATTAGTTATATTTATATAAGTAGTTAGAAAACCTAATATTTATATAAACATAACTATTTATGTATTTACTAAAATATAAACGAACATAAACGAACGTAAATAAACGAACATTCACGAACGTAAATGAACGAACATAAACGAACGTTCATGAACATAAATGAACGAACACAAGGTGTGTTCATGTTCGTTCATTTAATAAAATGAACATAATTTTTTTGTTCGTGGTTGTTCGTTTATTAAATAAACAAACATAAACGAACTTCCCGCCGAACAAGTTCACGAACAGTTCATGAACGTTCGGTTCGTTTACAGGCCTAGGATCTGATATGTCAAAATATTCTTTTTAGACTGAAAGAGTTATACATGTTAAAACATATAGACCAAAATAGTAATTTAATCATTTAGTTATTATATTATTTTATTGGTTGTTAGAATGTCATTTGCGAACTAGAATATATGGTCGGTTGCAATAGCAACTTTTATTGACCTTTATTTCTTCTTTAAACATTTTTGGGACCTATTTGAGGATGCCTTTTTCAGGATTTTAAATGATTTTTATGTTAACGGGTCGGTTAGTAGAGGCTGTGCCACTGCTTTTATTACGTTAGTGCCGAAGGTTGTTGATCCTGTGAGCCTTAACGACTTTCGTCCTATTAGTTTGGTTGGTGCTATAAATAAGGTAATTTCCAAGGTGCTTGCCAATCGCCTAAAGAGAGTCCTTGGGTCGATCATCTCGGTAAACCAATCTGCCTTTCTTAGAGGGAAGCTCATTCTTGATGGTCCGCTTATTATTAACGAAGCCATTAACTGGTTAAAGAAAAAAAAGAAAAAGGCGTTTCTTTTGAAGTTGGATTTCGAAAAGGCATATGATAACGTCAATTGGGGTTTTATTATGTCGGTCATGAGACAGATGGGGTTTCCTCCTCTTTGGTGTAAATGGGTCCTCGGGGTCCTATCGTCTGATAGGGCTGCGGTGCTTGTCAATGGAGCTCCTACTTTTGATTTCGAGTGTCAGAAAGGTATGAGGCAAGGAGACCCTCTGTCCCCTTTCCTTTTTTTTATTAGTTATGGAGGCCCTCTCTAGCAACAAACCTGTTTTAGCACTAAATTTTGAATTGGTATCCGTGGGTGTTTGGGCTGGTTAACAGTTTAACATGTTAGTCCGTGTCAGTCTTTGCATTTGGCCAGCTACTGCTTCGACTGCGGGGGCGTATTAGCGGATATTATTATTTGTATTATGTATTATTCTGTATATATTTTTGTATATCTCTGCATGTTTTGGAGATTAAGTTTCCTTATGTTTATCTCTGTATTGTTGTATATGTACCCTACTCTTTTGACATTGAAATCGATGGATTATTCAGAAAATAACAGAGTTTACCTCTAACACAAAGAAATA
The DNA here is from genome assembly GCA_030545235.1 of Helianthus tuberosus. NCBI lineage: Eukaryota > Viridiplantae > Streptophyta > Magnoliopsida > Asterales > Asteraceae > Helianthus > Helianthus tuberosus. The sequence goes on from CM060405.1 coordinate 191,611,761, forward strand.
CCAACTTAAGGACAGAGCAGATTGAGCGACTTAGTGATGGTTATCACTAACTTGTGTAGGTCGTCCGTGTTACCTTCAGTTATAATTAAGCATAGGAACATGCTATTCGTTAGTGACCATAAGACCTCCATTGGATAATTTATCATAGTAACCATAATTAAGAGAAGTGAAATGCATATATATGGTTAATAAATTGAATTTCAGTTACAGAACTGAGTTTTTTAATACCACTCAACAGTTCTGTCTTAGTTGGCATATAATCAGCTGAAAGATAGTAAAAACCCATATATGGCATGCTGATGTGGCTTTCCTGGCTTTTTATTATAGCAATGATAAGTAAGTACATCTGAAAGTGCCTCCTGGATATGTTCCATTTTATTTGGGAGCTGTTCATTATGCTATTTTTCATATCTCAAAACGGGTCAAATGGGTTGAACAAGTCAATTAGGCTGCAAGTATCCCAAAGTCTATGTTTAATACATACAACCTCCTAAACCAGTTTATTCAAAGATTTAGGTTATTTTATTATATTAGGTATTCGCCCAATATGTATCCATGACGCCCTAGAATTTAATTTAGAAGTGGTTTCCCCTTCTATGTATACATGTTCCCTCTTTGATGTAAATATTCACAAGATACATACATACCACAGTTATTACTTCATTTTTTCTCTCACATTACATTTTGCAATTAGTATTAATCCCCTTAAAAAACAGAAATTGGATAAAAAAGTGTTAAAAAGTAGGAAATTACATGTGGAGGTTGGCGCATGCATACATTGTCATGGACAAAAAAAGAAAAAAAAAAAAAAGGAAAGAACACCAACGGAAAAGATGGCCCAAAAACAACTCCCATCTTTCCTGCTCTAACAACTGCAGAAGCATCAAACTGCTCCTATAGTTGTATTAACTCTATACTAACATCATCTGGAACAAGTTTCACTAAATCCATTAGCATTAGCCCCGAGTAACAATGGCACCAACTGACCCTTCAAATGAAGTGCCATTATCTCGTTGGCCCCACCAATCAGCTTCTGTCCTATGAACACAGCTGGGACACTTGGCTTAAACCCTAACCCCTTGAGTTCTTTCTCTATCTGATGCCCCTTTGGATGCTCATTGATGCGGGCCCAAGTGTGGAGGAGCGGGCCATCTTGTATTTGGAGGCCCAAGATTGCGTAACAAAAGGGGCTTCACTAAAATGGCTCTAACTTGGGCTACGGAGGTCTGTTTTGGGCGTGCGACCAGGCGAAACGAACGTGAGAAAAAGCTCCATCTTGCTGCAAACGCCTACGGCGGTTTGGGTCATCGTCCGGGCCAAAAGACGCTTATTTCCATTAGTTATTTGCATTTTTATGTTTTTTAAGTATTTTGGGCATTTTGTTTTTGGGCTTGTGTTTGGCCCGTTATCTTTTTTAGGCCCATTTCGAATTTTTGTTCTTATTTATATGTCCCTTTAGTCATTTGAACAATCAGACTTGAATTTTGAGATAATCAATTTTTCACTTCAAATTCCGTGCCTTTTGGGTGGAATCTTGGGGGTTGAGGAAGAACACACGGGTATTCTTTGAATCAACGTGTTTGATCTTCGTTTCCGTATTACGCGCTACATCACTCATCTAACTCATAAACAGTGGGATTTGCTCCAAAACTGCTTATCAGTGTCTTAATTGTGTGGCACATGCAGCAAGAGTTTTTACTGAATATAACCACTGACCTTTCATTCACCAAAGCTGTAACCATAGCCATCTCTTGAAGCAATAAATAATCAGAAAAGCAAGAGTAGATATGGTAAGAGAAAGTTTAGATTTTGTTGTGACGAAACTGAGCTCTAGCTTATGCTATATATAGATAGTAGGTCTTGATATTGGAAAGGAGAGATTCTTTTTTCAAAAAAAAAAAAATAACTATATAGTGTAGTATAGCAAGTTGTATCTCCGTATATTGATATGCACGGCAGCATCTTGTATGTAGAAACACATCTTTAGCCTTGATCGAGCCTTCAAGAAGTTATTTGATGCAGTTATTTATGCAAGGACAGTAAGGTAATTATGTATATAACACAAATAATTTTCTTTTTCATATTTCTATCACATAGCATCTGCTGATCTGGAAGATGTTCTCCAAATTGGGTATACACCTTTACTTTTTCATTGCCAGATTCTAAGTGAAAGGAAGAAAGTAAAAGTGCCCAACCACCAAGAATAGATTTGGTAGTCATCAAAGTGATGAAAAATGAAGAATTTTAAAATAAGTTCTTTGATCAACTACGGAATTATAGAGAGATTGAATTGTTAGGCCATACTATGAATTTATGAGAAAGGGTAATTGAGACTAGACTTAGAAGAGAAACTCAGATTACCGTAAACCAATTTGGTTTCATGCCAGGGCGATCAACTACGGAAGCTATACACATTCTAAGGAGATTGATGGAGAAGAAGAGAGTTCGACGCATGGTGTTAAAAGACCTTGAATAGGCATATGACATTGTGTCGACCTGCTATGCTATACGGAATAGAATGTTGGGCGATCAAGAAAACACAAGCACGTAAACAAGAGGTAGCAGAGTTAGAATGTTGAGGTGGATGTGTGGGTACACCAGGTTGGACATGATAAGAAATCAAGTTTTTAGGGATAGATTAGGGGTAGTTAGTATATCAAATAAGATACGGGAGAGGATGTTGAAATGGTTTGGGCATGTCAGGAGGAGACAAACGACGGGCATAGTTAGAACCGTGGAAACTCTTACTATGGAGGGAAAGAGGAGTAGAGGTAAGATTGAAACTAACTTGGGAGGTGCGGATTGGGTAGGATTTGATAGACTGCACCTCTATGAGGATATGGTCGAGGATAGGTGTTCATGGAGACGTAGGATTAGGGTTAAGGACTTTTAGGAGGGTGGTATGTTAGGGTATTGGAGTCTTGTCATAGTAGCCTAGTTTTTCAGTTTATTTTGGTGGCCTAGGCATGTTATCGCTTGCTTGTGTGTCGATATATTGTAAAATATGTTTCTTTTATGCGTTCTCACATATTTCTTGTTTGTTAGCTTTAAAAAGAATTTTTTAGTACCCTATGTTATCTTGTTGTTTTTAGAGTAGCTATTTGCCTTTTTTATGTTTCATATGACTCTTATGGTTGGATGTGTCTTTGGAGCTAGGGGTCTCACTCGAAGCAGTCTCTTTATCCCTAGAGATGAGGCTTGCCTACATCCCACCCTCTCTAGACCCTGCCAATAGCTTTGCTATGTGTGGGATTATACTGGGTACGGTTGTTGTTGTTGTATGTGTGAAATAAAAAAAAATTGTCAACATTTGATTAAGTGAAGAAAATTATATTTTTAAGCATATAAGATGTTATGAATTTGTATCTAAAATGATAAAAATTGATGAGTTGATGTCTCATGACTCTTTTTTCAGCGTAGCACATAAGATGATATGAATTTGTATTTAAAACGATCACAGATTGGTGAGTTCATGTCTCATGACAGTGAAGAGTACATGAAGTTGATAAGATATGGATAATATATCCTTCACATATATGTGATTGTGCCACTAACTGATGTCTATTGTTGATGCATATATACTATTTAAAAAAAAAAATAATATATTAATGAGTTGAGAAGTTTTTGAAATATAAAATGAGAAAATAGTAGTTGTTTATTTATTTATTTATATTTCCTATGATACAGTGATACAACTGCCACCAAAAAGACAAAAACCGTCAAACGACGTGCATCAAGTTTTCAAATCGAATTGATCTCCATCTTCATCATCGATGTGCCAATCTCTATAACAGGTATCTCCCTCCTTATTCTAGACTATTTAGGTATTATCTGCTTCCAATGTGCGTGTATTGCTGTGGGTTAATCGCTTGCTGTGTTCGTGTGTGTTTATCTGTCGAATTGCATTTATTTTCAAACAGCTGTTGTGTGCATTTCAAAATAGTTAGTTTGTGTCTTCATTTCTACGTTGATTGTTATTCCGAAGCTATTGAATTTGAGTTGTAGTTGCTTCAGTATCGAAAGGAGCACAATGCAGATTCATACATGTTCATTTGATCGTGGTGGATAGTGATAGGCAGGAATCGTTTGGAAAACTTATGAATTAACCATAAGTATAGAAAACGTGAATATATTTCAGTTAAAATCTGTTTTGTGGTGGTTAAATTTGAGATTTAGTGGAAGGTGTTGATCTTACCTGAAATGCCAAATCATTAAGGATTTTGAATGTACATCATTATAAAGTAAGTTTACAAACTTGAGAAGAATATATGATATGTAAACTTACTTTATAATGATGTACATTCAAAATCCTTAATGATTTGGCATTTCAGGTAAGATCAATACCTACCACTAAATCTCAAATTTAACAGTAAAAGGGGTTAAGGCCAAAGAAATTACATATATCATACATCGCATGGCTATATAAAATGCCATTTGACTTTCTGTTTATTCTCTTATTCATACTTTCATATTTGTTGGCAAGTATACCGGACTACCGGAGCTTAAGAAAATGCTCTCTTTATGGCTATAAGATTTGTACTATAGCCATATAGCTCTCTCTTTAATGAGCATTGGGACCAGCATTCCTTTGAGATGCAGACTCATGATCTCATTGGATCCACCAACGAGCTCCTGTCCTATAAAAACAGCTGGGACACTTGGCTTACACCCTAAGGCTATGAGTTCCTGCTCAATTTGCTGACCATCTGGGCGTTCATCAAGCTCATAAACAGTTGGGTTTGCCCCAAAGCTACATATTAGCGTCTTAATGCTGTGCATATACAGCAAGAACTCTTGCTGAATATAACCACTGCTCTATCTTTCACCAATCTTGTGACAATGGCCATTTTCTCTGCTGGATAACTGTAAGATGTTTTTATGGTAAGTGGTTTGGTTTTAGGAACTTGAACTGCCATTGAGGCTATATATAGCTGAACTAGAGGACACAACAGGAGGAAAAGGTGGATACGAGTAGTATTTGGTAATTTCCAAGGTTACCCTTTTATGTTAATCTTAAATGGAATGCCACAGGAGGTAGATTGCAATTTGATTGAATAATATTCTAAAGGTGGCCATAGATATCTTTTAAGATCTTCAATGTTGATATCTTTTGTTATATGGGAATACCAATTACCAACTGATTCTTAGTTAAGCTGTTTTTCTTCTATAAGAACCTAAGGGATAGTCCTTGACTCCAGTAACCTAGATGCACGTCTACTCAATGTGCCAAAAGTTAAGAAGAAACAAACATTTAGATAAAAGATATGCATGGTGATAAAGCATAAATCACATGGCATTTTTACAAGTTGAATGAAAAGTTATGAATGTGAATATATTCTTTTGGATTTTATTTTTATCTTTAAGTACTACTTAGTCAAAATATTGTACTTATCATTAAGTAATTTCTCCACACACCATGCTAGTTTAACAGCTATACAAGGAACCAGAATAGCGTAAGAAGGGTCTCATCGTCTTTTGTATTTGTACCAAAATTTGGAAATGCAAGCTGTTATATCATAGCAGTTGACATGTCAATGAGTAGTCACAAGTCAAAAATACTATCATGTTTGAGAACTTGCTTAACAATTCGATTGGTGATTATAATTCATTGTATTCCTTTTCAGCAGGCCATCTGATTTCTCTAGAAAATCCGAGGTCTATCTTATTCCGACTAACGATATTCTATTATTCTCACATCTCTTCTCTTCCCATCTTTTTCTTTAATTCAGAATCATGGGGATCGAACTTGCTTAACAGTAGCAGTCCCTAATGGCAACAATCATCCAGTTCTCACATCAGGAGAAAACTATTCACAACTCTCACAAGTTCTCCTTCTCTCTCAAACCTACCAACTATGGTTATTGGAGATCTATGATCGAATCCTTTCTCACATCTCATAATCTCTTTAGTTATGTTGACGGAACAATACCATGTCCCGAACAGAAAGTTACAAATGAGTCGGCAACTACCAATAATCCAAGCTACACCCCGTGGATCTGCAATGATGCTCACATCCGTATGCTGATCATCTCAACAGTTTCTGAAGATTCCTATCAGCACATTCAAGGAAAAACATCATGTGAAGTATGGTTGTCTCTTGTACGGGCTTATGCCCCAGTTACATTGTCCCATGAATTTACCCTTAAAAGTCAACTTCTGAGAATCACCATGAAAGGTGATGAAAAACCGGCAGAATATCTCAGCAGGGCTCAAGAGTATGCCACTGCCCTTGCTAACATCGGAGAACCGGTTAATGACAAGGATCTTGTCATGCTCACTCTTACAGGTCTTAGAGAGGAATACAATGGCCTCAAGGCCAACTTATTAGCCCGTGTTCCTCCCGTTTCCTTCCATGAATTACATGGTCTTCTGTGTGACCATGATTATGACTTTACAAAAATGATGACTACTACTCCCCATGCTTTCATGGCAAATGCTCCTTCGATTCAACAATCATCATCGACTGCTGCCCCTTCGGTTCAACAACCGAATATTGATCAACTTCAACAACTACATAACATTCAACTAACGGCTACTCAATTGGGTTATCAACTAAACCCCATTCAATCTCCACGGCCTCAAGCTTACTTTGGTTCTCGGTCCTTCAATAACAATCGAGGCGGTCGTGGATCTCGTGGCAACTCACGTGGTGGTTTTAACAACCGCCCTCGGGATAGTAGTGGCACACGACAGTTTTCTTGGGCTTTCACCCAAAACACTGTTTATGGTCATTGCAACAGGTGTGGTATAGGATATTTACCATCTCAATGTTCAACTCAATCAAACCAGTCTCAACCTGCTCCACAGGCCAACTTTACAACACGCTCAGAAGTCGGCCCATCTTCTGGACCTACTTGGAAGCCCGACACTGGTGCAACTCATCATGCGACTCCAGACCTGGCTAGCATGGATAACTCTGAAGCCTACTATGGTAAGGGTAACTCAGTACCCATTTTTCACATTGGTTCATCCAAAATTTACTCACCAAACAAAACTTTTACCCTATTTCCTCAAGTAAAACAAAATCTTTTATCTGTTCAAAAATTTTGTCTTGACAACAATGTTTTCTTTGAGTTTCACTCTTCTTATTTTGTTGTGAAAGATGAGTCTACACGCACTACCCTCCTTTCAGGGCCCAGTGAGCAGGGATTATACTCCATTCGTCTTCCACAACTCAAGTCTTTGCCCAAGGTTGCTTTCACTGCTGTCAAAGCCTCTTCAAACATTTGGCATCAACGCTTAGGACATCCTCATGCTTAAGTTTTTCGTTCTATTGTTTCTTATTGTTCTTTACCTGTTTCGGACAAATTATCAAATAATTTATGTTCTTGTCAATGTGGAAAATCCTCCAAGTTAACTTTACCTGATTCTACTTTTCATAGCAATAATATTTTAGATCTTGTTTATTGTGTCGTGGTTCTGCCCGACGTAGTCGTTGGAATGCCGTCTCGGGGAGGGTATTACTAATGTAAATATTGGGTTATTATACTAACGCCTGTGCATTTGTGTAATTAATAGATAATCACCAGGAAATCCTTAAGGAAAACCCTAAGACAGCAATGTGAGTAATCTCCTTTTTGCAAATTGTTTTTACAAAACCTCACTTAATTAATGATATATTAAACAGTGATTGAGTATTTGTATTCTACAATTATCGTCGGTATGTTGAGGTTTTGTATACAAAATTTGTTACTACATTGTGAGTAGTAACATGACCACAAGTCGGGTTGACAGTACCGTGTGTGGTAATTAAAGTAGATGGAAACAAATGTAATTGAGCGACCGCCCTCAATACTGTACAATGGTTTTTACAAGTCTTGATTAAACTGGGATTCACTCACCAGTATTTCCCACTGAGAAAATGTTTTTAAATGCGTTTCAGGTAACAAAATGTGAAAGCCAAATTGAAGCCAGCTGGATAGCGCTGAAGGCTTGGAAAAGTGGCTATAAAGTTACCTAAAATAAAGAAATGTTTTATTTAAATAAAATAGGGTTTATCCCTATGAAAATATGTGTACTTGAAACTTGGGATTTTCCCATATGTTTAATAGTATAAAGGAGTGGTATTTTACTCTGATAAAATATTTCCTAACTACGGTCCTGATGTAATTTCCGCTGCCAAAATGATAAAGACCGATACCACCAAAACTGGCCGCGGCCGCTCGTTCCCGGGTAGTTAGGGGACGGGGGTTGCGACACTATCCGAATTATGTGTTCATCATTGATTAAAACCAAGTTATGCACAAAAAGGGCATTTTGGTCATTATTAGGCATATTATTAGAACTTGCATAAAAACTCAAGAACTGATTATGATCAGGTAGTATGATCATAGAGGGTTATTCTACACTTTAATATAATCATAATGCAACTTAGAATCAGAAGCTAAAGTTGCTAAATCGGGTCAGAATCGAAAGTCAAAGCAGAAGTCAATCTGCTTGACTTTCGGTTGCGAACCGACACATAATCTGGAAATGACGGGCTAAACATGCTTAGACATGTTCTAATGTTAGTTACCAACTGATTTAGTGTAAAAAACATGAGTTAAAAAATTACAAGTTCATTTTATAAGTTTTACGACAATCTGTCGTTTGACTTTTTATTGAACATAACTTTGACCCGTCATTTGACCAACTTAACGTGATTTCCAGGGGGTGCCCTTTTGAGGGATTAACACCTACCTTATTACAATCACGTAGCCATATTCGATTCGAACAATGGCTGGACCATAATGGTCTAAACCAAAAGTCAAAGCAAAAGTCAATTTGCTTGACTTTCGGCTAATTTTTGCCTTTAAAAATGAAAAGAGCTGGAAAGGAGCACTTACTTGTGATCCTTAGAGAAAATAGAACTCAGTTAGGAGGTCCTTTTTTATCAGGAGCTCCAGAGAAGAGTAGTAGAGGAAGATATGAAGAAATGAGCAAGGAATAATGCAAGACTTGCTTGCTATTTATACTTGGAGAAGATGCATAGTATCAATCCAAGTGTCCGGGGGTGTTAGGAGATCGTAGCAGGTGTCTAAGGACGTGGCATGAGCTGTACAAGAGCTCAAATTCGCGAGATAGGTGGCACAAGGGCAAAATGCCTTGGCTCCCAAACAAAACTACGAGCTGTAGTGCTTATGGACCGTATGGTCTTTACGCTTACGGTCCGTAAGCCTCCTTGGCGCACCTGGTTTTCAAATCCTTACGGATCGTAAGGGAGGAGAGGCCTTGCGGTCCGTATACGATGCCCAGCAACAATATTTTCAATTTCTTACGGACCGTGAGGGGTAAACCCTTGCGGTCCGTATAAGACCTTCAAAACTCAAAATTTTGAAAATTTCATATTTAGTCCCTCCACATTCAAACTTTCACAACTTGACAGAATTAGTCCCTTTCGTCCAAATTATTAGGCATATTTGAGAGTGGACACGTGTCATTATATCATTCGATACAATTTTACGAGGTGTTACATCCTCACCCCCTTAAAAGAAATCTCGACCTCGAGATTCTTATTAAAAAATATGGGGGTACTTTTGTCGCATAGTGGGCTCAACCTCCCATGTATACTCGGGGCCACGACGTGCATCCCATTTGACCTTTACAATAGGTATCAATTTCCTTTTGAGCTTTTTAACCTGTCGATCTTCGATCGAAATCGAGTTTTCAACAAACCTCAGGTTTTCATCAATTTGCACATCGTGATGTGACATTGCTAGCGACTCATCGGCTAGACATGCCTTTAAGTTACAGATGTGGAACACATCATGAATTCCACTAAGCTCCTTTGGCAGTTTAAGCTTATAGGCCACTGAGCCGACACATTCGATTATCTCGAATGGTTTGATATATCTCAGATTTAACTTGCCCTTCTTTCCAAGACACATTACATCCTTCCAGGGTGATACTTTTAGTAAGACCTTGTCCCCTACTTGGAACTTAAGAGGTTTACGCCTCTTATCTGCATAACTTTTCTGCCTATCTCGGGCAACTTTGAGACGATCGCGGATCTGAATAATCTTCTTCGTGGTCTCTAAGACAATATCTGGTCCAGATAGTCGGGCTTCCCCAACCTCAGCCCAACAAACGGTCGTTCGACATTTTCTCCCGTACAAGGCTTTAAAAGGAGCGGCCTTGATACTAGTATGATAACTGTTGTTATAGGAGAATTCAATTAAGGGTAGGTGGTCATCCCAACTATCACCCAAATCAATCACGAATGCCCTAAGCATGTCTTCCAATTTTTGAATAGTACGCTCACTCTGTCCATCAGTCTGGGGATGGTAAGCCGTACTGAAGTTTAACCTCGTGCCTAATGATTGCTGGAAACTCTTCCAGAAGTGATGTTGATGCAGTTTTGTGTCCGATGCTTGTCGAATAGATTAGATTTATTTTATGCTGAATTTGTAATAGTTAGTGAAACGGTCTAACGAACGTGTATAGACCCGCTCGTTTGAAGTGGTCAAACGAGAGGGTTATTCGGTTGACCGTGTGTGTTTGAAAGACAAAGGGGTGTAGCTATAAATAGCAACCCTTTGCCATTTCAAACACTGGTAGATTGTAGGAGGTTTGAGACCTCACCAGGGAGAGATCACCACTTGATCTCTCCCCGGAACCAAACGGCTCTGGTAAAGGTTCGATTATCTTGTTAATCGGGCCGGCTTGTACTCTTATGTTATCAAATCAATACAGGTTAGTCGTTTATCCGTCTATGATCTTCCCGTCTATGAACATAATCATGATAATCACGGTTTCGGTCCTGAAAACGGTCCTATCAGTGGTATCAGAGCCATGGTGCCCGATTTAGTAAATTTAACCGTTTACTAAATCACATGTGCTCTAGATCTGTGATTTTCGTGCTTTTTGTTCAAGATGCAAAAATGGTGCAAAATGGATAAAAACTCAGATCTGGATCGACATATTCAGATCTAGTTGAAACAGAACATATACGAGTGTTAGTTTTTCTGTTTTACACCAAACAAATCAATTTTTCATCATCAAATGTGTGTTTTCGTCAAATCTGCAAAAAGGAACAGAGGCTGTGTTCTTGATGTTCTTGGCGGCTGCTTAAAGAAACTAGGTTTTCTTCATACCCACTCCCGACGAAACTGACCCCATGACGAAACAGCACCTCCACTTTCGTCGTCGATCAATAAACAATCTGTTTCGTCGGGCCTTCAACAACCTGTTTCGTCGATCAATATATCAACATCACTTTCGTCGACTTCATATTATCATCCTGTTTCGTCAACATGTTATGAAGGCGTGCCGTGCGACGTCAGCTCTACTCTGGTTGTTTGAGCCACTGTTCAACCGGAACATAGTTCTTCGGCATCACTTCAATCAACGGCTGAACCCTTTGATTTCAGAGATTTGGTGCTTTCATTCGAGAAAAATGAAATCAGCGGCTGAAATGGTTAAGGTTGATGTTGAATCGCTGAAGAGATCGTCGAATGAAACTGATTGGTTTGATGATGTCTGCACGATTTGTTCTTGGGGGTTTTGCTGTTGAAGACAAAGAAAAGAAGAGTTGTCGGCTGGTAATTGAGTGTATTGCTGGTGGTTGTATCGCAGAGGATTGAGAAAGAAGATGTTGGCGGTTGGGGGTTTTGAATGATAATTAGCGGCTGGTGTTTTACTTTGTGGATTAATTCTAGGGTTGTGGATGTTGGGTATCTTTGAAGAGAGTGAAAAGAACAAAAGAATGGTCTGCAATTGACTTTTGTTTTTTTTTTTTTTTTTGTTGGTGTGTATCGATGAAGAAAAAGAGAGACATAGACGTTTGTGGATGATGGCAGCTAGGTTATTTTCTATTTGGGCCCCCTTGTGCGAGACTAAAACTTTATTTGGAGTTGTTGGACTGATCAAAAGGCCCACCTAATGTTTGAAAGCTGCTGATATATTTTCTTCATCGATACAGTCTATTTCTTGTTCGGTTAATTTTCAAGTTTAGGTTGGTGAGTGATAGTTGGGCCCCATTAAAATTTTTATATTGTTGCCAATATCAAGATTTTATTGTGGGTATCGAAGTCATAGAAAGTTTGCAAAGTGGAGTCGGGTATTCGCGAAGATTATTTGAACCGGGCTTCCAAATTTCAACATCAAATTCGTACGAATTCGGGAGCGCGCGAAATGATGAATATGATGAAAACAAAAGATGATGATAAATTTTGAAAAATGTGGGGTAGTCACGGTTACCAATGCAAATGTCAAAAATGGTGACGCGACTATTATGGGCCAAAAACCAAAAACAAAACGGTATGTTCACTTCCGCACGTCAGTATTTATGTTTGTTATCGGTTATTCGAAGATGTTCGAAAGCATTTTGTTTATTGTCATATTTTCGCATTTGAAAACGAACGTATGAACCTAGAATGTCAATACCGGTCCTAACGAATCCAAAAGGTCGAAGAGTATATGCCTATGATGAAAGTTTTCAGATTAGGTGTTAGCAGAACCTTGGGGGGATACAAGTCGGATCCTACGGGGTATTAGGGGACGTTCTTATTCAACTAGAATATGCAAAGAAGAAAGCCGTTTTCGTGATTTTTCGAAAAACCGAGAACATTTGAAAGATTCTACTCAGTGGAGAGGGTTTGTTCAGTAAAGATTGACGACAGTTCTGCTAATTGAAGGGAACTGGTGAACATTTGAAAGTTAACGACAGTTCCTTTAAAGTGGAAGGGAATCTGTTAAGGTTTAGAGATCTTACCAAAGAAATGGGGGAATAAAAATTTTCGTATGTTGAATTTCTTCGGTAAATTTCTAAACGCAATCACAGGTGGTAGAGTTTGTGATTTTCTAGTGACACAAAGACGGTTTACAGAAGACAGTTCACCAGAAACCTCTACCAATGTAGTATGCTTGAAGATCAAGACTTGATGCAGTTTTTAAAAGAATGGAACCCTTATCAAATGCCGGTTGGAGTATTGGAAGATCAGCGGAAGATCGGTCAATTGAGCCTTTTGAGGAAATTGCACAACGCCCAACACGGATACGCGTACTTTGAGGGGGAACTATTATACAAGAAGCGTCAAGATACTACTTACCTGGATCATCGGTCAAGGGGGAATTTGTTAACACAGAGAAGATGAATACTTGACTGAAGATCGATTGCAGTTGCATTTTCAGCATTCGACAGCAACGGACAAGGGGGAAATTGTTGATGCAGTTTTGTGTCCGATGCTTGTCGAATAGATTAGATTTATTTTATGCTGAATTTGTAATAGTTAGTGAAACGGTCTAACGAACGTGTATAGACCCGCTCGTTTGAAGTGGTCAAACGAGAGGGTTATTCGGTTGACCGTGTGTGTTTGAAAGACAAAGGGGTGTAGCTATAAATAGCAACCCTTTGCCATTTCAAACACTGGTAGATTGTAGGAGGTTTGAGACCTCACCAGGGAGAGATCACCACTTGATCTCTCCCCGGAACCAAACGGCTCTGGTAAAGGTTCGATTATCTTGTTAATCGGGCCGGCTTGTACTCTTATGTTATCAAATCAATACAGGTTAGTCGTTTATCCGTCTATGATCTTCCCGTCTATGAACATAATCATGATAATCACGGTTTCGGTCCTGAAAACGGTCCTATCAAGTGAGATGTATATCTAGTATCCCCATCGAATACAATAGACACTGGCATGCCATGCAGGGACACAATCTCGTCCACATATAATTTAGCCAATTTATCGGAACTATAAGTTTCCTTTATTGGCAAGAAATGGGCTGACTTCGTCAGCCTATCAACAATGACCCAATTCGTGTCATTACCGCGTTTGGTCTTGGTTAACTTGGTGATTAAATCCATAGTTACCATTTCTCATTTCCATGTGGGAATCTCAAGCTGTTGTAGAAGTCCTGACGGTTTTTGGTGTTCAGCTTTAACTTGTGAACACATCAGACACTTCGCTACGTAGGTGGCTATGGATTTCTTCATACCCATCCACCAATAGTTTTTTTTCTCAAAACCTGGTACATTTTGTCACCTGCAGGATGAACGGAATATTTAGAATTATAAGCTTTATGGAGAAACAGATCTCTAAGTCCTCCAAAGATAGGAACCCAAATTCTATCATTAAATCTCAGGATTCCATCTTTTTCAGGTGACAACTGATCAACAGTTCCACTCAATCATTCACTAGAAATATTAGCCTCTAACAAGGCTTGCTTTTGAGTATCCAATAGCTTCTCATTTAAGCTAATTTTGAGTTCAATACTCTTGGCATTAATCCGAATCGGCTTAACCCTTTCCTTGTGACTCAATGCATCGGCAACCACATTTGCCTTGCCGGGATGATAGCGAAGAACATCAAAGTGTTTTGTGGCGGTGAGTACCGTCTAGAGGAAGAAGGAAAGCAGCAAGGGGGATCAACTATTTTGATTGATCAAGAAAAAATAATCGACGGTGTTAGCAAGTAGGCTAGAGAGAGAGAGTCAAAAAATAGAGGTGAGTGGGTGACGGCAAGAAAGTAGGTTATTTGTGATCAAATAACATGAAGAAAAGGAGAGCTAGCCACGACAAAAAAAAAAAAAAAAACAATTGATTGGGTGGCGGCTGAGATTATCGAAGGAATCAACCAAGCAAGTATTATATTTTAAGCAAGCAAGCACATACCTCAATTCTCTCACCAAGATTATAAGCGTAGGGGTTTTTCTGTTTGTTTTGTTTTTGGGGAATTCAAACAACAGGCTGTTTTTTTAAAACAGAATAAAACAAAGCCACAACAAGCAGCAAAATCACGGTCTGTTCAAGGCAGATTTGTTGTTGTGTGGTGCTTCTTTAGTATAGCAGCCGATAACAAGAAAGAAGAAGCAAGGCAACAAGTTTGTAATTAATGGCGCATCGAAAAACAATTTATCCCGACATCGGTCTTGATTAATAGCTGAGGTGATTCTAAGGCAGCGGTACGAACAGGACAAAGGTGATCACAACATAGAGTTGCAAATGTATGGTCTTTGCGGGCAAGCAAGTTAGCAAGAGGGTAAGTTGATTCCTAAAGCAAGTAGCAAGGTTATTTTTTCACAAGTGATAGCAAGCAAGATTGAGCAGAAAGTTTAAACACGTTAGCAAGTTCGAACCTTTATGGTTCATGTAGAAAGGAAATCCAATCTGGATTAAGCAAGCAAGAAAGACAGAAGAGGCGCTACAAGAAAGAAGAAAAAAAGAGGCCGGCGTCGCTTCATGAGAAAGAAAGATGGCCTCGTAAGAAAGAAAGAGACCGGTGGTGTTTCAAGAACGTAAGAAAGTAGCAAGCCACAAGAAAGGAAGAACGGATGTCGATGAGAAAGAAGAAAGAAAACCCGACAACCGAAAGAAAGAAAGACACAGACACGTTTATTCGTAAAGAAAGAGAATGGTCGAATCTTTGTGATTCGGAAGCAAGAAAACAAAGCAGGTAGCAAGTAGCCTGTGATTTATTGAAGCAAGTCAGCAAGCAAGCAAGAATGAGTTCGAATCAAGCAAGAACGTAGCAAGATTAGCAAGGTCAGCAAGTAAGACACAAGATGAGTAAGACTTAGAATGCAAGTTTCGAAAGCAAGTCAGCAAGAAATCGATCAATAAGAGCATGTTGATTAGAAGCAAGAAAAGCAAGAACGACAACATCAAGCAAGAAAGAAGCAAGAACCGAGATCAAGATGATGGGGGTGAATGTTGGATAATCTTGATGGTTTCAGGCGAGTATGGCTCAAGTACGGGTCAAGTCAAATAATTAAACGGGTCAGCAGAAAATTTTAAGCAAGTATGGGTCAATATCATGGGCTTGTTTTACTATTTTCTAGGAGATAATGGGCTAAGTGGTTATCCATGTACGTGAAAAGAGTATGTATAAATTAGGGTTTGATCAATGAATGAAGAACTTGAGTTCAAGCAATAAATTCATTCTTCTTTGTTCGTAAGTCGTAGTTTGAAGCTTGAACCCAACATGAACTGCATAAGTAATGCCCGGTCTAGTAAATGTCAAATGCTGTATTGCTCCAACAAGATTGCGGTAAATTGAACCATCCTCTAGCAACAAACCTGTTTTAGCACTAAATTTTGAATTGGTATCCGTGGGTGTTTGGGCTGGTTAATAGGTTAACATGTTAGTGTTGATACATATTTGTGGATGCGGCTCGACTCGGTTCGACCACGCTACGAAATGCAGACCGAGACTCGATATCCTCCATCAAGTCTCGGAGCGATCTTTGCTGTTCTGCGTGTTGCTGATCTACACTGATTGTTGCTGTTAGTTTGTGATCTACAAGTCTGCAAGTTGCAGCCTCTCCACGAAGAATGTGCATGGCGAAGAACCCCTGGGCGAAGAACTCAACATGCATGCTGACAACAACTCACGAAGAACCATAGTAGTTCGTTGATGTATTGTTCACTGGCTATGGTTCACGAAAGACCCTAGTCTCTCGTGGAAGTCATGTTCTTTGTGGGCCACTTTATCAGGCCTAGCATGTTATTCGTAGGCATGTGGATAAGGTTTGGTATATAAAGGCACTTGCAGCAACAGATAAGCGAGCACACAAAAGAGAACACAGATTAGTTCAGAGAGTTTTAGTGGTTTATTATTGTTCCAGTTTGTAACTAAACTCTTCTGTTAAATACAAGTAGTGCATTAATCATTGAATCTTTATCTTCTTGTTTGTGTGTTCTTGTCTCGGTTGCATACCCGTTCGGATTCCGCACTTGCGGGTGTGTCAAATAACAAGGATAAGGTTTACTGGATCCTCCTCTAGGGACCTACAGTTAGCCCGTGTCAGTCTTTGCATTTGGCTAGCTACTGCTTCGACTGCGGGGGCGTATTAGCGGATATTATTATTTGAATTATGTATTATTCTATATTCATTTTTGTATATATCTGCATGTTTTGGAGATTTAGTTTCCTTATGTTTATCTCTGTATTGTTGTATATGTACCCTACTCTTTTGACATTGAAATCGATGGATTTTTCAGAAAATAACAGAGTTTACCTCTAACACAAAGAAATACCAACGTAAGGACAGAGCAGATTGAGCGAATTAGTGATGGTTATCACTAACTTGTAGGTCGTCCGTGTTATCTTCAGTTATAATTAAGCATAGGAACATGCTATTCGTTAGTGACCATAAGACCTCCATTGAATAATTTATCATAGTAACCATAATTGAGAGAAGTGAAATGCATATATATGGTTAATAAATTGAATTTCAGTTACAGAACTGAGTTTTTTTAATACTGTTGATGCACTTTGTGTGGACGCGACTCGGCTCGGTTCGACTCGGCCTTGAAGACTTGAAGACACGAAGATCAAGACAAAGTTACAGCCAAGGGGGAGTTTGTTGGTGCACTTGTGTCTGTACTTTGTCTGTATTTTGTCATGATACAAAACGATGTCTTATGTTAGTCTGGGTTACGTCTTAGTTTGTTACAATGTGCGTTCAATGTAAGTTTGACCAAGTCAACCATCCTCCTGGTTTGACTTGGCCAAACAATTAGCACATTGGTTGAAAGATGGCTGTGTCGAAGGATGGTCATCGAAGGATTACTTATATCCTTCGATGATGATGAGCTCGAAAGATATCCACGAAGGATAGACCACGAAGGATATCATCCTTCGTGGTCGACAGATGATCTTTCGATGGGGTTCTGGTCGAAAGATGATCTTTCGACCAGACTGTTTGATCCTTCGACCAGACCTGCTGTGTCGGGTATAAATACCCATGTAGTGTGTTGTGTAAGAAAGGTCAGAACACAGGTCAGAACACACAGAGACATAGAGGACACTTGTGAGAGACACCATAGGAGAACACTCTGCTGAAATCACACACACACAAGAGAGAGTTTACGGAATACATCTGTAAACATTGAGCTTGTAAACGGAACCTTTCATACGCATTAATACAAGTGGTGTTAATCGTTGAACTTTGTGTGTCGTGCTTTTTGCGTGTTCTAACTCGGTTTGCATGCTAGCTTGGATTCCGCACTCGCTAGTGTGTTAATACAACAAGGATAAGGTTTGACCTCGTCACGAAGAGGGACCTACAAATACCACTCAACATTTCTGTCTTAGTTGGCCTATAATCAGCTGAAAGATAGTAAAAACCCATATATGGCACGCAGATGTGGCATTCTTGGCATTTTATTATAGCAATGATAAGTATCTGAAAGTGCCTCCTGGATATGTTCCATTTTATTTGGGAGCTGTTCATTATGCTATTTTTCATATCTCAAAACGGGTCAAATGGGTTGAACAAGTCAATTAGGCTGCAAGTATCCCAAAGTCTATGTTTAGTACATACATCCTCCTAAACCAAGTTATTCAAAGATTTAGGTTATTTTATTATATTAGGTATTAGCCCAATATGTACCCATGTACCCTGATGGGCCCTAGAATTTAATTTAGAAGTGGTTTCCCCTTCTATGTATGTGTTCCCTCTTTGATGTAAATATTCACAAGATACATACATACCACAGTTATTACTTCATTTTTTCTCTCATATTACATTTTGCAATTAGTATTAATCCCCTTAAAACGAGCCCCGCTTGCGGTCTGCTCATATAATGTAATATATGTGTGGGCGCTCGGGGGGGCAAAAGCAAAAGTGCACTAATTTTTAACGTTATTTTACTAATTTCGTGAAAATAACGTTAAAAAGAGGGGATCGTTAATCAGGCATCATGTGGTGGCGTTGATAGCCGAAAGACAAGGGGGTACATGCACCAATTGGCGTTTGTCTCAATTGCTGAGTGTTATGTGCCTTATGTCCAAGGCTTGATGCAAAACCACAATCGAGCCGGGGGTCTCATTGGAAGCAGCCTCTCTATTCCTACGGGGTAGAGGTAAGGCTGTCTACATCCCACCCTCCTCAGACCCTACCTTAGCTTTGCTATAGGTGGGATATACTGAGTACGATGATGATGATGATTAATCCCCTTAAAACACAGAAATTGGATAAAAAAGTGTTAAAAAGTAGGAAATTACATGTGGAGGTTGGCGCATGCATGCATTGTCATGGACATAAAAAGAAAATAAAAAAGAAAAAAGGAAAGAACACCAACGGAAAAGATGGCCCAAAAACAACTCCCATCTTTCCAGCTCTAACAACTGCAGAAGCATCAAACTGCTCCTATAGTTGTATTAACTCTATGCTAACATCATCTTGAACAAGTTTCACTAAACCCATATAGCATTAGCCCCGAGTAACAATGGCACCAACTGACCCTTCAAATGAAGTGCCATTATTTCGTTGGCCCCACCAATCAGCTTCTGTCCTATGAACACAGCTGGGACACTTGGCTTAAACCCTAACCCCTTGAGTTCTTTCTCTATCTGATGCCCCTTTGGATGCTCATCTAACTCATAAACAGTGGGATTTGCTCCAAAACTGCTTATCAGTGTCTTAATTGTGTGGCACATGCAGCAAGAGTTTTTACTGAATATAACCACTGACCTTTCATTCACCAAAGCTGTAACCATAGCCATCTCTTGAAGCAATAAATAATCAGAAAAGCAAGAGTAGTTATGGTAAGAGAAAGTTTAGATTTTGTTGTGACGAAACTGAGCTCTAGCTTATGCTATATATAGATAGTAGGTCTTGATATTGGAAAGGAGAGATTCTTATAGCAAGTTGTATCTCCGTATATTGATATGCACGGCAGCATCTTGTATGTAGAAACACATCTTTAGCCTTGATAGAGCCTTCAAGAAGTTATTTGATGCAGTTATTTATGCAAGGACAGTAAGGTAATTATGTATATAACACAAATAATTTTCTTTTTCATATTTCTATCACATAGCATCTGCTGATCTGGAAGATGTTCTCCAAATTGGGTATACACCTTTACTTTTTCATTGCCAGATTCTAAGTGAAAGGAAGAAAGTAAAAGTGCCCAACCACCAAGAATAGATTTGGTAGTCATCAAAGTGATGAAAAATGAAGAATTTTAAAATAAGTTCTCTGATCAACTACGGAATTATAGAGAGATTGAATTGTTAGGCCATACTATGAATTTATGAGAAAGGGTAATTGAGACTAGACTTAGAAGAGAAACTCAGATTACCGTAAACCAATTTGGTTTCATGCCAGGGCGATCAACTACGGAAGCTATACACATTCTAAGGAGATTGATGGGAAAGAAGAGAGTTCGACGCATGGTGTTAAAAGACCTTGAAAAGGCATACGACATTGTGTCGACCTGCTATGCTATACGGAATAGAATGTTGGGCAATCAAGAAAACACAAGCACGTAAACAAGAGGTAATAGAGTTAGAATGTTGAGGTGGATGTGTGGGTACACCAGGTTGGACATGATAAGAAATCAAGTTTTTAGGGATAGATTAGGGGTAGCTAGTATATCAAATAAGATACGGAGAGGATGTTGAGATGGTTTGGGCATATCAGGAGGAGACAAACGACGGGCATAGTTAGAACCGTGGAAACTCTTACTATGGAGGGAAAGAGGAGTAGAGGTAAGACTGAAGCTAACTTGGGAGGTGCGGATTGGGTAGGATTTGATAGACTGCACCTCCATGAGGATATGGTTGAGGATAGGTGTTCGTGGAGACGTAGGATTAGGGTTAAGGACTTTTAGGAGGGTGGTATGTTAGGGTACTGGAGTCTTGTCATAGTAGCCTAGTTTTTCAGTTTATTTTGGTGGCCTAGGCATGTTATCGTTTGCTTGTGTGTTGATATATTGTAAAATATGTTTCTTTTATGCGTTCTCACATATTTCTTGTTTGTTTGTTAGCTTTAAATAGAATTTTTTTAGTACCCTATGTTATCTTGTTGTTTTTGAGTAGCTATTTGCCTTTTTATGTTTCATATGACTCTTATGGTTGGATGTGTCTTTGGAGCTAGGGGTCTCACTCGAAGCAGTCTCTTTATCCCTAGAGATGAGGCTTGCCTACATCCCACCCTATCTTGACCCTGCCAATAGCTTTGCTATGTGTGGGCTTATACTGGGTAAGGTTGTTGTTGTTGTATGTGTGAAATAAAAAAAAAATGTCAACATTTGATTAAGTGAAGAAAATTATATTTTTAAGCATATAAGATGTTATGAATTTGTATCTAAAATGATAAAAATTGATGAGTTGATGTCTCATGACTCTTTTTTCAGCGTAGCATATAAGATGATATGAATTTGTATTTAAAACGATCACAGATTGGTGAGTTCATGTCTCATGACAGTGAAGAGTACATGAAGTTGATAAGATATGGATAATATATCCTTCACATATATGTGATTGTGCCACTAACTGATGTCTATTGTTGATGCATATATACTATTTAAAAAAAATTAATATATTAATTGAGTTGAGAAGTTTTTGAAATATAAAATGAGAAAATGGTAGTTGTTTATTTATTTATTTATATTTCCTATGATACAGTGATACAACTGCCACCAAAAAGACAAAAACTGTCAAATGACGTGCATCAAGTTTTCAAATCGAATTGATCTCCATCTTCATCATCGATGTGCCAATCTCTATAACAGGTATCTCGCTCCTTATTCTAGACTATTTAGGTATTATCTGCTTCCAATGTGCGTGTATTGCTGTGGGTTAATCGCTTGCGGTGTTCGTGTGTGTTTATCTGTCGAATTGCATTTATTTTCAAACAGCTGTTGCGTGCATTTCAAAATAGTTAGTTTGTGTCTTCATTTCTACGTTGATTGTTATTCCAAAGCTATTGAATTTGAGTTGTAGTTGCTTCAGTATCGAAAGGAGCACAATGCAGATTCATACATGTTCATTTGATCGTGGTGGATAGTTTTGGAAAACTTATGAATTAACCATAAGTATAGAAAACGTGAATATATTTCAGTTAAAATCTGTTTTGTGGTGGTTAAATTTAAGATTTAGTGGTAGGTGTTGATCTTACCTGAAATGCCAAACCATTAAGGATTTTGAATGTACATCATTATAAAGTAAAGTTTACATATCATATATTCTTCTCAAGTTTGTAACACCTTAACAATAAAAGGGGTTAAGGCCAAACAAATTACATATATCATACATCGCATGGCTAGATAAAATGCCATTTGACTTTCTGTTTATTCTCTTATTCATACTTTCATATATGTTGGCAAGTATACGGGACTACCGGAGCTTGGGGAAATGCTCTGTTTATGGCAATAGCATTTGTACTATAGCCATATAGCTCTCTCTTTAATGAGCATTGGGACCAGCATTCCTTTGAGATGCAGACTCATGATCTCATTGGATCCACCAACGAGCTCCTGTCCTATAAAAACAGCTGGGACACTTGGCTTACACCCTAAGGCTATGAGTTCCTTCTCAATTTGCTGCCCATCTGGGCGTTCATCAAGCTCATAAACAGTTGGGTTTGCCCCAAAGCTACATATTAGCGTCTTAATGCTGTGGCATATACAGCAAGAACTCTTGCTGAATATAACCACTGCTCTATCTTTCACCAATCTTGTGACAATGGCCATTTTCTCTGCTGGATAACTGTAAGATGGTTTTATGGTAAGTGGTTTGCTTTTAGGAAGTTGAACTGCCATGGAGGCTTTATATAGTTGGATGACAATAAAGGAGGGAAAAGGTGGATACGAGTAGCTAGTATTAGGTAATTTCCAAAATTACCCTTTAATGTTTATCTTAAATGGAATGCCACAGGAGTTAGATTGCAATTTGATTGAATAATATTCTAAAGGTGGCCATAGATATCTTTTATGATCTTCAATCTCGATATCTTTTGTTATACGGGGATACCAATTACCAACTGATTCTTAGTTAAGCTGTTTTTCTTCTATAAGAACCTAAGGAATAGCCCTTGACTCCAGTAACCTAGATGCACGTCTACTCAATGTGCCTAGGCAGATTAATTCAACTTGCCGAAAGTTAAGAAGAAACAAACATTTGGATAAAAGATATGCTTATAAGCTGTGATAAAGCATATAATTGTGATGATTAAATCACATGGCATTTTTACAAGTAGAATGAAAAGTTATGGATGTGAATATATTCTTATGGATTTTATTTTTATCTTTGAGTACTGCTTAGTCAAAATATTGTGCATATCATTAACTAATTCCTCCACACACCAAGCTAGTTTAACAGCTATACAAGGAATCATAATAGCTAAAGTAAGAGGGGTCTCATCGTCTTTTGTATTTGTACCAAAATTGGAACATGCAAGCTGTATATCATAGCAGTTGACATGTCAATGAGTAGTCACAAGTCAAAAATAGTAGCATGTTTGAGAACTTGCTTAACAATTCGATTGGTGATTATAATTCATTGTATTCCTTTTCAGCAGGCACTCTGATTTCTCTAGAAAATCCGAGGCTATCTTATTTCGATCGATATTCTAATATTCTCACATCTCTTCTCTTCCCATCTTTTTCTTTAATTCAGAATCATGGGGATCAATACAGCAGGGTATCTAATTCGAAGGAAGGATAACGTATAAAACCGTACAGCAGGGTATTCACATTTCTTATTTTCTGGTATTAGATTACGCCACATATCTTTGGCTGAAAAGGTCAAAATAAAAGAAGAAAAGGATAAGCTGCGTTCTGAACTTTGGAATCAATTTGTAAAACTGGCCATAGATAAAGCTAAGGGACACTTGTTTAGGGGTATCTACCATTTCACCACACCAATATTAAACATACAATCCTTAGTAGTTTCTTCTTCTTGTTTTTTTATCATCTTTTGTCTTACATGCATTGCCATTTGTTTTTTTTTTTGAATGTCACACTATAGCTGCTCAAAGTTGTATATAACCTTTGCAGGTTATAAAATTAGAGATCTTGCTATTTCTTTGGCTAATAGATGTATACACTTTTATGTTCGACTTTTCATAAGAACGGATCGTATCGACACATGACAGCTAGATCAACATTTCTACTTGTTATTTGGTATTTATAAAATAAAGTAAAAGTATATGAGTTTATAAATAGGAATGCGTAGTCGAGTCCTGGGATCACATTTTTTTAGATTTGTGGGCTTGTTATTCCCTCACTTTTCCCACTTCCAGAAAAGGACAAAGGATGGTGACTCAAAGCTTTATATATTCTTTTTATAGATGTGGGTGAGATAGAAAAATCCCTCTTAACTTCTTAAGGAAAAGTGGCTAGACAACACACATAACATACACATGAAAAATTCCTAGAAAAGTGGCTAGACAGCATCCCGTGTATGGAAACACGCTCAGTTATTCAAGAGTTTCTTTTTTTCACTCAAACAACTTAGCTATTCTAAAAAATCCAGGACCAGAATCAGCAATAAACTAGTGAAATTTCAGCATCCGTTATCATGATGTTAATAGGTATTTGGGTGTTTGAGTGAAACTAGCTTCAAATGTCTACCATTTTGGACCTGCAACTTGGACCATAAAAGAAGTTGTTAACAGACATATGTTCATATTCTTTATATAGAGTTCATCGTAATCAAATAATATCATCACTTATATAATTTGTTTTCTGTACCAAGTAGTGGTATATTTGTTTTATGCAAGTAATTTACTGAGATGCACTTTAGTTTTTTAATGTGTCCAACTTGCGATTATACACCAATTGTAATGTTAACAAACATAGGTTATCCATCTGTTGTTTCTCTTACTCAAATTTATAAGTAATTACCATCAAAAGGTTTTATTTCTCAACAAGCTTCAAATGTCTGAAGGGACATTTAAATCAGATTTTTGTAGATCTTAAGTATTGTTTCAAGTTGTCAATGAATGACATGTAATAATGTAATTAGGAATACTGAGGTAAGACTGCTTCTTCCCCAAAGTTTAAAACGAAAACAAATTTGACATTTACTAACAGTCCTTCTAAACTGATCCCGCTAGGTGTATAAATTTGAGAGGCGGCAAGATGGGCAGGTGGTGTGGGCAGAGTAACAGGTCAAAATCTTGTTTGACTTGAAGCATATCACCTTTTATATATCTAACCCAATTTACCTTCAGATATCATATGTTGGGAGAGTTTACCTGCAAATTGAAACGGGCGGCGAGTGGGGTTGCGTTGACCTGCGAACACTTTATTGTCCATAATTTTGCCCATTTCACTTTTCGCTATTATATATCTAACCCAATTTACCGTTAGATATCATATGTTGGGAGAGTTTACCTGTAATACACAGACAGCATAAAGAAATACCAACGTAAGGACAGAGCAGATTGAGCCACTTAGTGATGGTTATCACTAACTTGCAGGTCGTCCATGTAATCTTCAGTTATAATTAAGCATGGGACCATGCTATTCGTTAGTTACCACTAGAGAATCCATTGAATAATTTATCATAGTAATTTAGTATCCCAGAGTTTATATTTAATACATACAATCTCCTAAACTATTTTATTCAAAGATTTAGATTAAGTTAAGAGTTAATTACTGTTTTCGTCCCTGAGGTTTGTCAAAAATAACGGTTTCAGTCCATTAGTTTAAAAATTGCAATTTCAGTCCATTAGTTTGATTTTCGTAACCATTTCAGTCCACTTTTCAAACGGCATTTGTTTTATGCAGTTAATGGAAGCACGTGATGGGCAATTTGGTCATTTCCATTCCAATTCTCACAAACCCAGTTGTATTAAACACCACCTAAATGGATTGGGAATCGATTAATTGGAATGGAAATGACCAAATTGCCCATCACGTGACAACCACGTGCTTCCATTAACTGCATAAAACAAACGCCGTTTGAAAAGTGGACTGAAATGGTTACGAAAATGAAACTAATGGACTGAAATCGCAATTTTTAAAGTAATGGACTGAAACCGTTATTTTTTACAAACCTCAGGGACGAAAACAGTAATTAACTCTTAAGTTAATATATAAGGTATTGTTTTAGCCTGATGGGCCCTACGGTTTATTTAATCTTAGATTATATAGCCACTCTACTATCAGGATTCATTTTCTTTACATGTGTACTGCGCTCATGCATTATTTTTAGCTCCATTACTACAATGTGGGGATGTCTAGTTAACCATTAATGTAGTACTTCAAAACACAGTAACAACATCTGTAAAACATTGCATCTCTTGTTGCTTTTAAAAAGTAGGAAATTACACTGCATACATTGTCATGGACAAAAAAAAAAAAGAAGATAAAAGGAAAAAAGAAAAACCAACAGAAAAGATGGCCAAAAAACGACTCCCATCTTTCCTGCTCTAACAACTGCAGAAGCATCCAACTGCTCCTATAGTTGTATTAACTCTATACTAACATATTCTTGAACAAGTTTCACTAAACCCATATAGCATTAGCCCCGAGTAACAATGGCACCAACTGACCCTTCAAATGAAGTGCCATTATCTCGTTGGCCCCACCAATCAGCTTCTGTCCGATGAACACAGCTGGGACACTTGGTTTAAACCCTAACCCCTTGAGTTCTTTCTCTATCTGATGCCCCTTTGGATGCTCATCTAACTCATAAACAGTGGGATTTGCTCCAAAACTGCTTATCAGTGTCTTAATTGTGTGGCACATGCAGCAAGAGTTTTTACTGAATATAACCACTGACCTTTCATTCACCAAAGCTGTAACCATAGCCATCTCTTGAAGCAATAAATAATCAGAAAAGCAAGAGTAGATATGGTAAGAGAAAGTTTAGATTTTGTTGTGACGAAACTGAACTCTAGCTTATGCTATATATAGATAGCAGGTCTTGATATTGGAAAGGAGAGATTCTTTTTTCAAAAAAAAAAAAAAAAAAAAAAACTATATAGTGTAGTATAACAAGTTGTATCTCCGTATATTGATATGCACGGCAGCATCTTGTATGTAGAAACACATCTTTAGCCTTGATAGAGCCTTCAAGAAGTTATTTGATACAGTTATTTATGCAAGGACAGTAAGGTAATTATGTATATAACACAAATAATTTTCTTTTTCATATTTCTATCACATAGCATCTGCTGATCTGGAAGATGTTCTCCAAATTGGGTATACACCTTTACTTTTTCATTGCCAGATTCTAAGTGAAAGGAAGAGAGTAAAAGTGCCCAACCACCAAGAATAGATTTGGTAGTCATCAAAGTGATGAAAAAGGAAGAATTTTAAAATAAGTCTCTGATCAACTACGGAATTACAGAGAGATTGAATTGTTAGGCCATACTATGAATTTATGAGAAAGGGTAATTGAGACTAGACTTAGAAGAGAAACTCAGATTACCGTAAACCAATTTGGTTTCATGCCAGGGCGATCAACTACGGAAGCTGTACACATTCTAAGGAGATTGATGGAAAAGAAGAGAGTTCGACGCATGGTGTTAAAAGACCTTGAAAAGGCATATGACATTGTGTCGACCTGCTATGCTATACGGAATAGAATGTTGGGCGATCAAGAAAACACAAGGACGTAAACAAGAGGTAGTAGAGTTAGAATGTTGAGGTGGATGTGTGGGTACACCAGGTTGGACATGATAAGAAATCAAGTTTTTAGGGATAGATTAGGGGTAGTTAGTATATCAAATAAGATACGGGAGAGGATGTTGAGATGGTTTGGGCATGTCAGGAGGAGACAAACGACGGGCATAGTTAGAACCGTGGAAACTCTTACTATGGAGGGAAAGAGGAGTAGAGGTAAGATTGAAACTAACTTGGGAGGTGCGGATTGGGTAGGATTTGATAGACTGCACTTCTATGAGGATATGGTCGAGGATAGGTGTTCGTGGAGACGTAGGATTAGGGTTAAGGACTTTTAATAGGGTGGTATGTTAGGGTATTGGAGTCTTGTCATAGTAGCCTAGTTTTTCAGTTTATTTTGGTGGCCTAGGCATGTTATCGCTTGCTTGTGTGTCGATATATTGTAAAATATGTTTCTTTTATGCGTTCTCACATATTTCTTGTTTGTTAGCTTTAAAAAGAATTTTTTAGTACCCTGTGTTATCTTGTTGTTTTTAGAGTAGCTATTTGCCTTTTTATGTTTCATATGACTCTTATGGTTGGATGTGTCTTTGGAGCTAGGGGTCTCACTCGAAGCAGTCTCTTTATCCCTAGAGATGAGGCTTGCCTACATCCCACCCTCTCTAGACCCTGCCAATAGCTTTGCTATGTGTGGGATTATACTGGGTACGGTTGTTGTTGTTGTATGTATGAAAAAAAAATTGTCAACATTTGATTAAGTGAAGAAAATTATATTTTTAAGCATATAAGATGTTATGAATTTGTATCTAAAATGATAAAAATTGATGAGTTGATGTCTCATGACTCTTTTTTCAGCGTAGCATATAAGATGATATGAATTTGTATTTAAAACGATCGCAGATTGGTGAGTTCATGTCTCATGACAGTGAAGAGTACATGAAGTTGATAAGATATGGATAATATATCCTTCACATATATGTGATTGTGCCACTAACTGATGTCTATTGTTGATGCATATATACTATTTAAAAAAAATTAATATATTAATTGAGTTGAGAAGTTTTTGAAATATAAAATGAGAAAATGGTAGTTGTTTATTTATTTATTTATATTTCCTATGATACAGTGATACAACTGCCACCAAAAAGACAAAAACTGTCAAACGACGTGCATCAAGTTTTCAAATCGAATTGATCTCCATCTTCATCATCGATGTGCCAATCTCTATAACAGGTATCTCGCTCCTTATTCTAGACTCTTTAGGTATTATCTGCTTCCAATGTGCGTGTATTGCTGTGGGTTAATCGCTTGCTGTGTTCGTGTGTGTTTATCTGTCGAATTGCATTTATTTTCAAACGGCTGTTGTGTGCATTTCAAAATAGTTAGTTTGTGTCTTCATTTCTATGTTGATTGTTATTCCGAAGCTATTGAATTTGAGTGGTAGTTGCTTCAGTATCGAAAGAAGCACAATGCAGATTCATACATGTTCATTTGATCGTGGTGGATAGTGATTGGCAGGATTCTGTTGGAAAACTTATGAATTAACCATAAGTATAGAAAACGTGAATATATTCCAGTTAAAATCTGTTTTGTGGTGGTTAAATTTGAGATTTAGTGGTAGGTATTGATCTTACCTGAAATGCCAAACAATTAAGGATTTTGAATGTACATTGTTATAAAGTTTACATATCATATATGGCATGTCACAAAATGCGATCTGAGTTGCTACTTATTCTGTGATTCGTATTCACTATCATTCTCATGTTTGTAATGCCTTAACAAAAAAAGGGTTGATGCCAAACAAATTACATATATCATACATCAGATAAAATGCCATTTGACTTTCTGTTTATTCTCTTATTCATACTTTCCTATTTGTTGGCAACTATACCGGACTACCACCGGAGCTTAAGAAAATGCTCTGTTTATGGCTATAGCATTTGTACTATAGCCATATAGCTCTCTCTTTAATGAGCATTGGGACCAGCATTCCTTTGAGATGCAGACTCATGATCTCATTGGATCCACCAACGAGCTCCTGTCCTATAAAAACAGCTGGGACACTTGGCTTACACCCTAAGGCTATGAGTTCCTTCTCAATTTGCTGACCATCTGGGCGTTCATCAAGCTCATAAACAGTTGGGTTTGCCCCAAAGCTACATATTAGCGTCTTAATGCTGTGGCATATACAGCAAGAACTCTTGCTGAATATAACCACTGCTCTATCTTTCACCAATCTTGTGACAATGGCCATTTTCTCTGCTGGATAACTGTAAGATGTTTTTATGGTAAGTGGTTTGCTTTTAGGAACTTGAACTGCCATTGAGGCTATATATAGCTGAACTAGAGGACACAACTGGAGGAAAAGGTGGATACGAATAGTATTTGGTAATTTCCAAGATTACCCTTTTATGGTAATCTTAAATGGAATGCCACAGGAGGTAGATTGCAATTTGATTGAATAATATTCTAAAGGTGGCCATAGATATCTTTTAAGATCTTCAATGTTGATATCTTTTGTTATATGGGAAACGAGACAGAATATTTTTACTTTCTTTTTGTTTCTTTTCCTTTCCTTCCATTAGTAAACTCTGGAACACAGTGTTAGTTAGGCTGTTTTTCTTCTATAAGAACCTAAGGGATAGTCCTTGACTCCAGTAACCTAGATGCACGTCTACACAATGTGCCAAAAGTTAAGAAGAAACAAACATTTAGATAAGAGATATGCACGGTGATAAAGCATAAATCTCATGGCATTTTTACAAGTAGAATGAAAAGTTATGGATGTGAATATACTCTTTTGGATTTTATTTTTTTCTTTAAGTACTGCTTAGTCAAAATATTGTACTTATCATTAAGTAATTTCTCCACACACCATGCTAGTTTAACAGCTATACAAGGAACCAGAATAGCGTAAGAGGGGTCTCATCGTCTTTTGTATTTGTACCAAAATTTGGAAATGCAAGCTGTTATATCATAGCAGTTGACATGTCAATGAGTAGTCACAAGTGAAAAATAGTATCATGTTTGAGAACTTGCTTAACAATTCGATTGGTGATTATAATTCATTGTATTCCTTCTCAGCAGGCACTCTGATTTCTCTAGAAAATCCGAGGTCTATCTTATTCCGACTAACGATATTCTATTATTCTCACATCTCTTCTCTTCCTATCTTTTTCTTTAATTCAGAATCATGGGGATCGATACAGCAGGGTATATAATTCCAAGGAAGGATAACGTATAAAACCGTACAACCGGGTATTCACATTTCTTATTTTCTGGTATTAGATTGCGCCACGTATCTTTGGCTGAAAAGGTCAAAATTAAAGAAGAAAAGGATAAGCTGGGTTCTGAAATTTGGAATCATTTTGTAAAACTGGCCATAGATAAAGCTAATGGCCACATGTTTAGGGGCACTAACTTACATGATATCTACCATTCCACCACACCATATACTAAACATACAATCCTTAGTAGTTTCTTCTTCTTTTTTTTTTTTAATAATCTTTTGTCTTACATTCATTGCCATTTGTTTTTTTATTTTTTTTGTATGTCACACTTTAGCTGCTCAAAGTTGTATATAACCTTTGCAAGTTTTGAAGTTAGTGATCTAGCTATTTCTTTGGCTAATATATGTATAAACTTTTTTGTTTGAGTTTTCATAAGAACGGTTGGTTTCGACACATGATAGCTAGATCTACATTTCTACGTGTACTTGTTAGATCGGCGGGCTTGTTATTGTTATTTTGGTAGGAATAGTTGCAGTTTTCGAGTAGTGTACTTGTTATTTGGTATTTGTATATAGGAATGCATAGTCGAGTCCTGGCATCGCATTTCTTTTTTTGATTTTTTAGATCGGTGGGTTGTTATTCCCTCACTTTTCCCTCTTCGAGAAAAGGACAAAGGATGCTGGCTCAATGCTTTATATATTCTTTTTATAGATGTGGGCGAGATAAGAAAAATCCCTACATGAAAAATTCCTCTTAAGGAAAAGTGGCTAGGCAGCACGCATAACATACGTATGAAAACACCTTCAGTTATTTAAGAGTTTCTTTTTTTTTTTTTTCACTCAAACAACTTAGGTATTCTAAAAAATCCAGGACCAGAATCAGCAATAAATTAACTAGTAAAATTTCAGCATCAGTAATCATGATGTTAATAGGTAGTTTGGTGTTTGAGTGAAACTAGCTTCAAATGTCTACCATTTTGGACCAAGTAGTGGTATATTTGTTTTATGCAAGTAATTTACTGAGATGCACTTTAGTTTTTTAATGTGTCCAACTTGCGATTATACACCAATTATTGTAATGTTAACAAACATAGGTTATCCATCTGTTGTTTCTCTTTCTCCAATAGTCCAATTTATAAGTAATAACCATCAAAAGGTTTTATTAAAGCCGATTTCTTTTTCTTTTTTAGTGTCCCTGAGTATGTAATTATTTTCATCAATAATAGATGTTGCTTGCTCACAGCTGTCAAGCTGGCGACCTATTATTGACAAATTTGCAAAAAAACTCTCTAGATGGAAATCAAAGACTTTGTCGATGGGGGGTAGAATTACCCTTGCCAAGGCGGTGCTTGGTAACTTACCGTCCTACTACCTCTCAATTTTTAAAGCCCCGCTAAAGGTTATCAAAACCTTAGAAGGTATTCGTCGGGATTTTGTTTGGGGTCACACGGGTTCGAGGTGCAAGATGAGGTGGGTGGCTTGGAGTAAAGTTCAAGCTCATATGAGGTTGGGCGGCCTCGGGGTGGGTGAAATTCGCACCCTAAACTGGGCCTTACTTCTTAAATGGAAGTGGGGATTTAAGCAGTATCCGAATCACCTTTGGTCCAATGTTATAAAAGCTATTCACAACAGATCTGATGGTGTGCAAGACAGTCCACTTATAACTAATATTGCAGGGAATTGGAAAGACATTTTAATGGTCACAAAAGACATCGACAAAGCTGGAATTCCTGGAGCTGAATCGCTGGGTATGGATCCTATTCAGTGGCACAGTTTCGCTGGAAGGTGGCTGAAATTCTGAACATTCGGGTTATGTCGGATGGTTTTAATTGGAATGTGTGGACCCCGTGCAAAGTTTTATACTTCATTTGGAAGCTCAAATTGGGGAGTATTGCTGTCAAAACTGCACTTGCGCAACGCGGGGTGCCTATCTCAAATCTGAGTTGCAGAATGTGTGGCCGCGAGGAGGAAACCATTGACCACCTAGCCGTGTCTTGTGTCTTTGCAAGAGCGGTTTGGTGGCATGTTTGCATGTGGGTCAAGGTCCCGTCTTTTACCCAGCCTTTGTTACACTACAAGAACAGGGCACCTTTAGCGGCGACAGGTGTCGCCGGTATTGACCACCATTGTCGCCGCTATTGAGTTTTAGCGGCGACATGTCGCCGGTAAAGCGTCGTCGGTATTGCTCGGACGGTATTGACCAGTTGTCGCCGATATTGATCAGTTGTCGCTGGTATTGATATTCCACTTTTAGCGACGACCGATATCGTCGCTAAAAGTGTCGCCGGTATTACTGTTCGTCGGTAAAGGCTTAAAGGCAATAGCGGCGACACATGTCGCCGCTAAAAGTCTATTTTTTTTTTTTTTATACAGCAGCTGTATATACAGCTACCCAGCCAGTTTTACGGCCGAAAAAAACAAAACCTGCCTATTTTCAAACAACGCAAGCAAACGCCATGAACATAATCAACATATACTAAAGGTGTTATAATTAAAAACTACGTTTAAGTCGTACATACGTTTAAGGTAATATAATTAAAAACAACGCAAGCAAACACCATTAACGCAAGCTTCACTCATCGTTATCGTTGGGTTCATTGTCGGATTCATTATCGAATAAGTTGTCAGAATCGTAGTCTTTTGACTTTCCTTTTCCTTTTCCTTGTGAAGCAAGATAGTTGTTAAGTTGGTTCAAAAATGACGGTGTTTGGAACAAGCTGTTAACAAAATCCTACAATAATAGATAGCAAAACGTATATTAGCATATTAATTAACGCTACCAACATATATTTAACAAGGAAACATGCGTTCGTTTGTCATTTTATAAATTGCGTAGTTTACCTCGGAAAAGGGTTCTTGCGTCCGAGCTTGCGAAGACGACATGTTAGATGACGAGTGCGAGGACATGTTGGAAGAAGGTTTGGGCCCCATCCCGCGGTACCATCCTCGCCGCTCACCCAACGCTTCCTGATACGGGGCAATTGGCGGACCCTCACCGCTCCATTCACTTGTGGCCTGTTGTATGTTCCGCTGTATTTTACGAAGATGATTAAATATATATGTGTATATCTATACTATATAATAAAAGAAACCAGTTTGAGGACACTTGTCATTTATAAAAAAAAAAGATTCGATAGATAAAATTTAAAATTTAAATTAATTCATAACTAAAAAGAGATTTATATATTATATTAGAAATTTATCTTGAATGAAAATAAAATTCTAATCTATAATTTCCGAATTAGTTTCCGAATTGTATCGTATTTGGTTTGCATGTTACTCTATATTACACGGGGCAATAACCTAGTATATATATATTTGTTATAGAAAATAATACTTAAAAGAAATACTTACGTAATTTTGTTCAGCAACCGGATCAACCCAATTCCCTTGATTGTCCGTGTGGGTTTTAGCATACGTAGGTACCCAATCCATATCCTGTTTAACATTAAACTTAGATTAGACATTAAATAAACAAAAGCTTACACACACGCACACATACATAAAACATTACATTTTTATAGGCGGTGCTACCGTACGACGATGTCCCCCCACGGTATGGGAATTGTTGTTTCTCGCGTACTAGTGTGTTGGCCTCGCTTCTTTTCATATATTTTTCTTCCCGGAAACCTCCGATGGTTCTCAACCAGTTATCATAGGGCATATCCGGGGGATGGAATGCCCTTGCACTCTCAAGATCATTGTAACCTCCCTTGCTCTTAAATAATTTTTTAGCATCGTACTTGCGGTCAGAGTACCGCTTCATAAGCACAGCCCTAATGCCCCCCGTCAAGTTTTTGGCCTCTATATCACGTTCCACTTCATCAAAATTGAAATTTTCCTACAAGTTAAATAAAAAAAAGTTAAAATATCATATATAAATTAGATTTGCATGTGCTTAAATATTTGATAAAATTTTATGCATATAACTTATTTACCCGTAAGTGGTTCATGACGGCATCCTTGTAATGTTGTTCAACGTTATCCCATCCAATTTTATCGAACGGGATGGACCGCCACATATACAGGCCGGCCTCCCGTGAAAACATCTCTTGTTTTACCAACAGGGGTATACGTGACCTGCCTGTCAAACGTAAGCGATACAGCCCCCCCCCCCCCCCGCTTTTACCAGACGCCTTAGTTTCTCGTTTTTTGCTTTCCCCCTAACCCTCTTTGGGGGAACCGCTGCAATTAAAACAAAAATAATTAGTAACAACATTTATAATATAAAAAATATAAGGACTACAAAATAATTTAGTAAAAGACTTACCGTCTGTCTCGTGTGTGCCACGAAATCCACCAGGAGGAATCGGTGGATCACCAGCGCCGTCACCCCCATGTCCCCAGGGGGCCACATCAGCCATCAGATACGCGAATATCAACAATATCGAAAACATAATCCCTATAAAGTTACAAATGTTACAGCATGTGTATCTAATACAAATTAAGCGAAAGTACAACAACGGTAACTCAAATTCAAATAAATATTTCAAACAAGTGTTTATCAATTACAAATCAATATAAATTACAATAACTTTTCTTTTAGTCAGACTCCACATAATCGGGATCATCCTCATCATAATCAGCCTCGACCTCATCACAATCAGTCTCGACCTCAAACACTTCATCGACGGTAGCCGTTGGGGGATCAACTTCAATTGAAGGCTCACCCGCAGTAACATGAGAAGATCCAATTTGAAAGTATTGGGTCAAGTCAATGACAAGTGGACAGTCAGATGAAGAGTTGTTGTCGACAATGTCATTATCTTCTAAGCCTTTGTCAACATTTTGAACCTTATTGATGCGGTCATCATCACTTAATGGCCGATCCCAAATTCTTCGATGATTAACATTTTCGACTACCCACCTATGTTTGTTTTTTTGGTTTCGAGACGTTTCTTGGATGAAGAACACTTGTTTGGCTTGCGAAGCAAATATGAGTTGATCGTCTTTGTCCCATTCACGTTCAGTGCTTATACTGGTGATATTATTGTCATGGTTTACACCCTTTCGAGTATCAAACCACTTGCACCGAAATATGACAGTGGAATAATTATTTGTATAACGCAACTCAATAATTTCTTCTAATTGGCCATAAAATTTCACACCGTTCTCTCCAACCACTTCCACCCCAGAGTTTTGCGTTGTGCATTTTGCATCACGTTCAAGTGTCTTAAACCTAACACCGTTGACTATGCAAGCAGTGTAAGTGTATGTAGTCATTTTCGCACAAATTGAAAGAGCATACAACTCCGGGTGGAATTCTGGAGAATTTTGTGTTTTCATCGAATGTACCTAACAAATATAGAGTAATAATGTTTGTTATATATGTATTACCTAGCAAGTGTAGAGTAATGAGTGTTATATATGTATTATACCTTATGGAGAAACCATCCCGGAAATTTGGTTTTAAGATCATCTTGGGGATGTGTATGTTTGAATTCACTACATTGATGACAAATATAAGAAAGGAATGAAAAATAGGAATTAACAGATTATGAAAAGTTAAAGATAGAAGCACTCACTTCATGTACTCCCTAACTTCTGTGCAATTTTCGAGGACAAACCATTCCATCTTGCTTTTTTCGATGAATGATAGATATTTGTCCTTTGTTGCGCCAACAGGACGACATTTGGACTCAAACACCCATAACTTTCTTTTTTCAACAACGACATCAGCGTTTCTATCTGGGCGATTGAACTTAGTCAGAACATCTTTAAGGTACATTGAACAAAATGTTAGAGCTTCTTCAAACACATAACGTTCAGCTATACAACCTTCAGGCCTTGCCGGGTTTTTGACATAGTTCTTTAGTTTTTTCATGTACCTTTCAAATGGATACATCCATCTAAAAGCTACTGGACCTCCCGCAATCGCTTCATCAGGTAAATGCATAAGTAAATGAACCATAATGTCAAAAAACGCAGGTGGATAGATCATCTCTAACTTGCATAAGATGGTAACAATGTCATCCTTTGCTTTCTTCATATCATCCACCGATAGTGTTCTAGAGCAAAGTTGCTTAAAGAACATACAAAGGTCTACTATTGGTGTAGATGTATCTTTAGTCAAAAGCCCTCTAACCCCAATCGGTATCAAACGTTGCATGAGGATATGACAGTCATGAGATTTCAACCCGGTAATGTTAGCATTGTTATCTGTCACCCTCTTACTGATATTAGATCCAAACCCATCTGGTAATTTAACATTTTTTATAAACTGTCAAAAAAGTTTTCGATCATCGGACTTGAATGAGTACTTTGGGTGGGGACTTAAGAACTTGCCACCCGATTGTTTCAGCCATTGTGTCGGCCGAATGTTTAGTTTTTCCAAGTCGGACCGCGCATTTGGCGTGTCTTTGCTCTTATCGTTCATTAGAAGAGTACCGAGCAAGCTGTCGCACACATTTTTCTCTATATGCATTACATCTAAGTTATGTTTCAGCTGCAGAGAAGACCAATACTCAAGGTCAAAAAATATGCTTCTTTTGGACCAGTTCAACTCGAAATCTAACCGGGTTATCCTCCCACCTCCAAAATCTGGATGCTTGCCTGGTAGACGAATAATTAAACGACCGAGTTGAGCTTCTATGTCAGCTGGGCTAAACTGTCTCGGAGGGTCTCGGGTCTCCCGTTAAAGTCGAGACTTGTTCTCCAAGGATGGTTGGCATCTAAGAACCGGCGATGACCAACATAAGCACATTTACCAGTTACACGTATTGAAGGAGTGTCTTGGTTACTAGTTGGGCATGCCATGTAGCCTTGTCCGCTCCAACCTGATAGACTACTACGGGCTGGAAAGTCATTTATGGTCCATAACAACGCCGCCTTCATTGTGAAGTATGTGTTTGTTGCTGCGTCTTTAGTACGTACACCTGTCTGCCACAATTGCTTAAGCTCATCCACTAACGGTCTAAGGAAAACGTCCATGTCTTTCCCCGGTGATTTAGGGCCAGGAATCAACAAGGTCAACATGAATGTGGACTCTCGCATGCATAGCCAGGGAGGCAGATTATATGTGGTGAGTATAACCGGCCACGTGCTATGAGTCGAGGATCCACTACCGTTGATAAAGGGATTAAAACCGTCAGCTGCAAGCCCTAAGCAAACATTTCGTGGCTCCATCGCGAAGTTTGGGTACTTTTTATCAAAGTCTTGCCATGCAGATCCATCAACTGGATGACGCATAGTCCCATCTTCCGATCGTCCGGTACTATGCCATATCATATCTTTCGCTGTGTGCCTTGAACAATACAAACGTCGTAGTCTAGGCGTCAAAGGAAAGTATCGTAACACCTTAAGAGCCACCTTCGTGCCTTTTGTGTCTTTATCGACCCATCGACTCTCATTACAAACGGGACAATTTTGCAAGGACTCGTTTTCTTTCCAAAAGAGAGCACAATCATTTGTGCACACATCTATCATCTCATATGCCAAACCAATCTTCTTAAATGTCTTCTTAGCTACATAATACGAAGGGGGAATCTTGTTTCCTTCTGGCATTGACTCTCGCAACAACGAGAGGAGTCGATCTACTCCTTCATTTTGAAAATGGTACGTATCCTTTATATTCAAAAGCTTTGCTAAAAAGTCGATAGAAGAAAACTTGGTACAACCAGGATATAATTCTGTTTCAGCTTCCTTTACCAGGTCTTCAAAATCATCAACAACACCGCTACTATCTCCATTCGAGTTCTCTTGGTTAAGGTATGTATCTTCTTCCATACGCTCCCCCCTAATGTCTTCAATAACGTTTACCATACCGTCTTGTGGCGCAACATCGTTTACTTCTGCAGTTGGAGTTGTGGCCATGTGATAGGTCCACTTCGTGTATTCCTTCCAAAAACTGTTAATACGCAAATGGTATTTCATTTCTGCCATAGATAACAAGCCGGAATTTTTACATTTGGTACACGGACATCTAACTTCATCGTGGTTTTTTATCACTCTTTCACACATCTCGATAAATGACTCGAGTCCTTGCTTGTATTGAGGTGAATGACGTGGGGAATCAATCCAACTTTTATCGATAGGCATTATGCAACTGAAAGAAAATCTAATTTAGGATTAACAAGACAAGGGTAGGCTGCTAAACCCACTTTTTGAACACTTTATCTCATATGTGAATGTGTATTACATGATTGTTTGTTTAAGAAAAATTCGGCAGCATTTCCTCTTAGCTCCCAAGTATATATGTAATGATATATATACCCGAGGAGCAAAGAGAAAATGATAACCGAATCCTTCTTAAACAAACAATCATGTAATACACATTCACATCCTAAATGAGATAAAGTATTCAAAAAGCAGTCCCAAGATAAACGGGGACAACCCGAAATTAATTTCTAAATCAATTTCGGGCGGGTATTTCTAAGCTCGCTATGTTTAAAATGATTAATTCAAACACGGGCACAGTTTTTTAAGCTTGTTATGTTCTTAATGATTGTTTTAAATTTTGGGCGGAACGTTATGTTTTAAATCATGATTTCAATTTCGATTGGGTGTTTTCTTAGCTCATTATGTTTGAAATGATGATTTCAATTTTGGCGGGTATTTTCTATGTTCGTTATGTTTTAAATGATGATTTTAATATAAAGAGGGCATTTCCTAACTAATATATATTTGTCAAATTTAAATATAAATGTTTTAAAACCAAAACACAAATATACAAATTATCAAACTTTAACATTTTTTTCAAACCTACACATAAACAAACACACATTTTGATCAAAACCATAAAATTTATACACTTACACCTACATACATACATTCATTCATACACTTACATACCCACATACATGCTTACATACACCTACATACACAAATACATAGACTTTCATATACTCATTTTCTCCAAATACACATACATTATACATTTGACATACAAACATTCATCCTTACATACACATTTGCATACTTTATACAAACATACATACTAACATACACATTTTTCACCAACATACTAACATACACCTACATAAATACATTCATTCAAACACTTACATACCCACATACATGCTTACATACACCTACATACACAAATAAATAGACTTTCATATACTCATTTTTTTTCAAATACACCTACATTATACATTTGACATACAAACATTCATCCTTACATACACATTTGCATACTTTATACAAACATACATACTAACATACACATTTTTCACCAACATACTAACATACACCTACATACATACATACATACATTCATTCATACACTTATTTACATCCTAAACTAAAAATTATACAATTTCTAAACTAAAAATAATACAATTTACATCCTAAACTAAAAATTATAAAATTTCTAAACATATTTACATCCTAAACTAAAAATTATACATACTAACATACACATTTTAGAATTATACATACTAACATAAATCGTCAAAATTATACATACTAACATACACATTTTCACCAACATATTTACATCCTAAACCAAAAATTATAGAATTTCTAAACTTTAAAAAAAATACATATAAAACTAACCTTTTTTTCAGGTTTCAAGTAGACTAAGACCGCTGAGACGAGGTGGTGCCGGAGAAGTTTCGGTGGTGACCGGAGAAGAGATGGTGGTGATCCGAATATTCTTCCATAAACACAAATATACACAAAAACGAGCAAAGATTAAAGCCTATAACATGTAAATAACAAAATAGAGAAGAGATTTAAGAAAAACAAAGTTAAACTCACCGATTTGGGCAAAAAATGCGCTTCTACGGCGGTGGTTCGCTGAGTTTTGGGGAGAAAATGAAGGAGGAGGGAAGAAAATGACGCTGTGTGTGCTTTTACGGAAAGATCAATACCGGCGACAACCTGTCGCCGCTATTGACTTATGTGTCGCCGCTACTATGCTAACTAGGGTTAAAGAGGATAAGATTTCTGTGGCTAGGGATTAAAGTCTGACACAAACCTTTAGCGGGGACACCGTGTCGCCGCTATTAATTGTTTCCTGTCGCCGGTATTGCTTCTTGAATCCCCAACCATTAGATCAGAATACTGATCAACGGCTGGGGAATGGGTTTGACGCGGATCGACCAATAGCGGCGACAGCTGGCCTGTCGCCGCTAAAGGTGTCGCCGCTAAATGTGGGATATTCTTGTAGTGTTAGTTCGGGAGATGGCGAATGGCTTAAAAAATATGAAAGGGTCGGCTTGCTGGAAGAAGGTAATTGAGGTCATTTTTCACGCCACCTTATGGAGGATATGGAAGGCGCGTAACGCGCTAATCTTTGATGAGGTGCAGTTCAACGTCACTAGAGTGGTGGAAGCGATTAAGGAGGACTCATATTTGTGGATAAAGTGTAGATCTAAATTCAGCGGGTTAGATTGGGAGAGGTGGCGGGACTTTAACGTCCGAGATATTATCTTGTAATTTGTTTTTTTGGGGACTCCCAGCTTCTTGTTGGCCCCTTTGTTTCTATTTTATTTTCAAATAAAATAGCCGTCGTTCAAAAAAACTCAAAAGGTTTTATTTCTCAACAAGCTTCAAATGTCTGAAGGGACATTTAAATCAGGTTTTTGTAGATCTTAAGTATTGTTTCAAGTTGTCAATGAATGACATGTAATAATGTAATTAGGAATATTGAGGTAAGACTGCTTCTTCCCCAAAGTTTAAAACAAAAAATAATTTGACATTTACTAACAGTCCTTCTAAACTGATCCCGCTAAGATAATCTTGGTGATAATGTGTTGTATTGATCAAGGAGAATTACAAGAGATTATATAGAGAACAAACTTACACATAAGACCCTCAACTACAATTAATATAAATCTGTCTAATATCCCCCCTCAAGCTAAGGCCGGGGAGCGACCTGAAGCTTGGACCGTAAAGTGAGAAACCGTTAGTGGCTTGGTGAACACATCGTCAATTTGATCGTTTGTAGAGATAAACAGAACATATAGCTTCTTTTGGGCAACTTTTTCTCTAACAAAGTGAAAGTCATCCTCTACATGCTTTGTACGGGCGTGAAACACGGGATTAGCTGAAAGGTATGTAGCGCCAATATTATCACACCATAATGTGGGAAGCGTAGACATAGGAATCTTAAGTTCGCGCAAAAGTGTCTCAAGCCAAGTGAGTTCAGCAACTGTGTCGGCCAAGGCCTTGTATTCTGATTATGTGGATGATAATGTGTTGTATTGATCAAGGAGAATTACAAGAGATTATATAGAGAACAAACTTACACATAACACCCTGAACTACAATTAATATAAATCTGTCTAATATCCCCCCTCAAGCTAAGGCCGGGGAGCGACCTGAAGCTTGGACCGTAAAGTGAGAAACCGTTGTGAGGGTAGTGGCTTGGTGAACACATTGGCATGAAACATGGGATTAGCTGAAAGGTATGTAGTGCCAAGATTATCACACCATAATGTGGGAACCGTAGACATAAGAATCTTAAGTTCACGCAAAAGTGTCTCAAGCCAAGTGAGTTCAGCAACTGTGTTG
Source organism: Helianthus tuberosus (assembly GCA_030545235.1). NCBI lineage: Eukaryota > Viridiplantae > Streptophyta > Magnoliopsida > Asterales > Asteraceae > Helianthus > Helianthus tuberosus. The sequence continues at coordinate 191,653,733 of CM060405.1, forward strand.
GCCAAGGCCTTGTATTTTGGTTCTGTGGATGATCGAGAGACAGTCTTTTGTTTGTGAGCAGACCAGAAAACAAGATTGGAACCAAGATATATTGCAAATCCCCCATGGATCGACAGTCATCCGGGCAACCAGCCCAGTCAGCATCGGAATACGCACGTAGGGAAGGACATGCTGCATCTATGTAAGCATGTAAGTGAGATCCAGACTTGCGGCTCAGTAGAAGACCGTGACCTAAAGTTCCCCGAAGATACCGGAGTATTCTCTTAACAGTGGACCAATGGTTTTAAGTCGGAGAGTGCATGAATTGACACACTTTGTTAACAGCAAAGGTAATATCTGGTCGTGACAAGGTAACATATTGGTGAGCACCCACAATTTGACGGTACCTGACTGGATTGTCAAAGAGAGGGCTATCCCCATTAGCTAAGTGAGTGGTGGTACACATGGGCGAGGGAACTGGTTTAGCATGAGAGAGGCCAGGCCGTTAAAGAAGCTCCCGAATATACTTCCTTTGAGAGAGTAATAGGTCTGTCCTTATGGGAATAACTTCAATATTGAGAAAATAGGCAAGTGTTCACATATCCTGAACGACAAAAGATGAGCTAAGGCTGGTGACCACATGCTAAATGGCCTGTGAATTATTGCCAATCAAAAATTATATCATCAACATACACTAACATATAGACCAACATCCCCTGATGCGAATAAATAAAAAGTGAAGGGTCGGTCTTGGAACCCTTAAATCTAAGAGCTACACTACTAGAAAAGTGGTCATTTTGCTACGGAAACAAGACATATTTTTACTGACTGGTTTGTGACACAAAATCCATCGCCAAAAACATTTTCTCTTTTCATTTTTTTATTACAAATTCGTTAGAAATGCGTAGTAAAAAGGTAGTCAGAAATTTGTCATAAACTATGAAAAAATATAAAAATTAAATTTCGTGACAATTGTGTAGCAAAAATAAAAAATTAACTTCCGTTAAATGGGTAGCAAAATGCGTAGAAAATGTGTAACAATTTGTGAGAGCCCTTTTCTGTCAGAAATGGGTAGGAAAATGCGTAAGAAACCAGTTTCCTGCGAGTGATTTTCCTACATATGCATTTTGTCACAAATTCGTAGAAAATTGCGAGTTGTGACGCATTTCCTACGGAAAATGGTGTCAGAAATTTTAATTTTTCTAGTAGTGCTAGGAAAGTAGTTGACAACCGTTCAAACCATGCTCTAGGGGCTTGCTTGATACCGTAGAGGGACTTGTGAAGCAGGCAAACATGATCCGGTTTTTTTTGGGTGAACAAAATCTGAGGTTGTTGTAGATAAACTGTCTCTTTAAGGTCACCATGCAAAAATGAATTTTGCACATCTAACTGTCTTAGAGGCCACTGGTTGGTAACCGCAAGGGATAAAACAACCAGTATGGTAGTTGGTTTAACAACTGGGCTAAACTCTCATAATAATCAATTCCCGGTTGTTGATGAAAACCTTTGGCCATCAATCGCGCCTTGTAGCGTTTAACAGCACCAGTTTGATCCTGTTTGAGTTTATATACCCATTTGCAAGCAACAACATTAGCATGAGAGGGTCGTGGGACCAAGGACCAAGGACCAAGGACCAAGTCCATTCTTCAAAAGGGTAAAATACTCCTCAGTCATAGCCTTACGCCATTGAGCACTACTAGAAAATATCATTTTTCCCACAAAAAGTTTCCCACAAATTTTCTACGCACATTATAGTCTTATACTATCTATCTGATCTTTCTTGTTCTATTAAATGCAGGGGCACATTATGAATGGTAGTAAAGATAATTCTACTCATGGTCGTGGTGTTGGTGGTGGTCGTGGTGCTGGTGGTCATGGTCTTCGTGGTGGAAAGAAAAAGCAAGTTGTATCAGGGAAACGCATTGATAGTGACACTGTTATCGATCTCAATCTTAGTAGAGATGCTGGTGATATTGCTACTGGGAAACGAAGATTCGAAATGTCGGATCCAAAAAATCCCAATAAGAAGGTAACTGTTGATCCAAATCATGTATGGAGCCGTGGGCGGTATCTGATGATACGAAATCCAGATGGTAAATCAAGTGCATTTCAGAGAGTCGGAGCTGCTGGTGTTTCTAGCCAAGTGGGTGAGGGTGATGAGATCACTATGATACAAAATCCAGGAGGTAAAACAATTGCATATAAGAGAGTCGGAGCTGGTAATTCTAGTCAAGTGGTTGAGGGTGATGAGATGGCTGATGTGGCTGGGTTGTCTGATACCACTATGCCTCATGTGTCACGGGATAATGTTGATGATGATGATGTTTTCAGTGAAGATTTCGATGATGGTCAAGATAGTGACCATGGTGATGGTGGCGATAATGATGGTGGTGGCGACAACGGTGGTGATGATGATGGCGACGATGGTGTTAGCGATGAGAGGGAATTTATACAATGCGACAAAAAGGGGTATATTTTTAATTTCTACATTATAATATATATCCTCTATTAAGATTATTAGTGTTATAAATTATAAACATGGTTATATGTTTTTTTTTTCAATACTGTAGTTTTACAAACAAAAAGGTAAACAAACGTGCAAAGGATATACTTCAACAGTGTTATGACAGAGATTGGGTCACATTTAAAAAGGTCCCACAAAACGCCAGGATGCGGATGTTTGATCGCTTTCGGGTAATTCATCAATTAAATATTTATATCTGTTTTGATTTTTTGTTTTAATTATGGCATTTTTACCTTATGTTTTTATAGACCAAGTATAGATGGCGTGCACGAGCTGAGCAGGCCATATATGATACATTTATCGACGTGCTCAATAGTCGATTTAGAGATATCATGAGAAATCTGAGAGAAGAGTCTAAACAAAAAGCTAAGGTTGCAAGGCGTAAAGTACCAGTTAAAGGATACAATATTGCTACCCTATTAGAATTTCCACCTGAAGGGTTACCCCTTGAAAAATGGCAAAGGATGTGTGCGGTACGGAATTCATATGTTTATTCATATTATGTTCTTATTCATGATCCCTTTTTAGTTTGTGGTTGCTGTTAAAACATTTAAATTGTTCAGTTAAAACTATTATAAAATGCAATGAATATGTTAACCTGGTCACTGTTAAAACAGTTAAAACTTATGCTGATATTGTTAAAAATCGGCTATTAAAACAGTTTACAGTTAAATTGTTAGAACAGTGATGCCGTTGTTAACAGTACTCTGTTTTACAATTTATGCGAGTGCACACGCAGCAGCGTAGTTAAGTGCATACGCAACGTCGTTAAACTGTTTTACAATTTATGCGAGTATCGGCGTCGTCGGACGCGCGCACAGCCGCGGCGTCGCGCGCCCCGCAGCCGTGGCAGTCGGACGCGCGCACCACAGCGGCAGTCGGTTAAAAATCGGGTATTAAAACTGTTAAACTGATGCTGATATTATCCGTTTGGTTAAAAAACGGCTATTAAAACAGTTTACAGTTAAACCGTTAGAACACGCAGCAGCGTCGTTAAGTGTGTTTTACAATTTATGCGAGCAGCGGCGTGGTTAAGTGCATACGCAGTGTCACTGTTTTACAATTTATGCGAGCAGCGGCGTCGTCGGACGCGCACGCAGCAGCCGTGGCGTCGGGCGCGCTCAGCAGCGGCAGTCGGACGCGCTCAGCAGTGGCAGTGGGACGCGTGTAGCAGCAGCGACAGTCGGACGCACGCGCAGCAGCGGCAGTCGGACGCGCTCAGCAGGTGCGGCATTGGACGCCGGGTGCAGCAGCGGCAGTCGAACACGCGCGCAGCAGTAACGTCGTCAGCGTAACCTTTATGTGTTGACAACTGGCCTTCCGAATGCATTGTATAGATGCTTTTGGTCTCTGATGCTCCTTTATAAAAAAGGATTCTGTCCAAGGGTGTTATTTTCTTTGGGATCGAAGAGTATGTAACCAGATGAATTTGGTCATTTACTAGACAAAAAACTTTTGAAAGTTACCAAATCAGTAACAAAGTATTAACAAGTTTCAACCTTTCAAATTAACTCTATTATAACCCCTAATTCTCAACAGGTGAAACCAAAATTTTCTTTTTTGTCATTTTCTGTTTCCAAAATTTTTAACAAGTAATTTAGAATTTTCTTAAGAATTGAATATCTAATAGTCTAAAATGGACAATAATACTATAAGACACAAGTGAACCAAAAAAACACATGTTTTCTGGTTGTTTACCATGGCGCACAGCAGCGGCGTCGGCGGACACGCGCAGTAGCTTCGTCGGTGGACGCGCGCAACAACATCGTTGGACGCGCGCAGTAGCGGTAGTCGAACGCGCTTGTTAACTATACCAAGTACAAATTCAAGTACAAATTTTTAAATACGTAGTTGTTTAAACTTTTTTTTTCAAAATTCATGAACAAACTTTTATTAAAATCGAAATTGTATTCAAAATATAGTACTTATATGGTATTGTTAACTATACCAAGTATTGGTATTGTAACAAACTGAACCGATGTTGACCGGACAATATAGGTATTCGTACCGATCAGTTTCAGTCATTTTTATGGTTTTCAGTCTTTTCTTAGTCTTTTCTCAGTTCAGCATCGGCGTCGTCGGCCGCGCGCAGCAGCTTCATCGGCCGCCCGCAGCAGCGTCGTCGGACGCGCGCAGCAGCGTTGTCGAGTGCATTGCGTGCAGTAGCTTCGTCGGATCGAGATATTGGACCATGCTCACCCCTAATTTTTATTACTACAGCACTGGAACACCGAAAAATGGCAAAAAAAGTCGGAAGCCGGGAGAGCAAACCGCAAAAATGACTTATGTCGTCATACAGGCGGGTCAATACGATTTGATCAACACCGTGTCAACATGGTCAGCTAATCATAGTTCTAATTTTTATTAACTACCTTTACATTTAACACTACAATTTACATTACTCCCTTTTATGTAGGAAAAAGAAAAGGGTAAATCAGTTGGATACCTGAAAGTGTTCTTACAGACCCACGCCACTAAAGAATGCAAAAAGATGTTAAAAGATGGGGAGATAAGTGACAAAGATTATGATCGGTTACAGTTTGTTACCGAGCATGCAAAACGTTCATATGTAAGCTCTCTTTTATCATTTGTCTATGATTATTCTGTCACTTTTACGAGTTGAAAACATTCATTTGATAAAATTTTAGGTCGCGTACGCAAAAAGATAAAAGTTTTTTGTCGGGAATTTGTAGGAAGAAGTTAACCCTTTTTGTAGGAAATTCGTCGACAAATAAGAAACTTAAAATAAGTATTTTGTAGGAAAATTGTCGAAAAATAATAATAATAATAATAATAATAAAATTTTATTATCTTTGTTAGTAATAATAATAATAATATTATTATTATTATTATTATTATCATTAATAATAAATATAGAATAATATTAAAAACATAATTTTGTGGGAAATTTGTAGCTTATTTATAAAAAAAACTAAAAAATAGATTTTGTGGCAAAATTGTCGCAAAATTGGCGACATTTGTTTTTTGTGAGAATTTTGTCAAAAATTTTGTGGGAATTTTGTCACTAAACTGATTTCCGACAAGTTTATTTCACACCGAAAAATTTGTAGCAAAATTGTTGCAACAACCATTTTCCCACAGATTTCCTACAAATATGGCTGTCACAAAAAGACCAAATTTCTAGTAGTGGAGGGTCTTTATTAGCAATGGTAAAAGTGGTAGGTTCTGTGAAGTTAGAGGTGGTGTTTGTGTGAAATGAGGCTGGGGTATATTTTGATGTTTTCTTGGAGTTGGGGGGAAGGTTGGTTGGGCGTTTGCGTGGTGGTGGAGGTGGGGGAGGTGGAGGTGATGGGCTGATGGGAGTCTGATTAGATGTGGATGATGGGTGTTTGATGGGCATGTTGACAGAACTCAGTTTAGGCTGTTGTTGTGTGGGTAGGAGAGAGAGGGTGTGGGTTGGTTTTAGAAGATGGAATGTGTGGTGGAGTAGAAGATGGAGTGTGTGGTGTGGATGGAGTTTGGCCAATAGGTGTTGTACTTGGAAAGGGAGGATGAGTGGGTTAAGAAGAAACATAAGGATCTGGAGAAGAGGGAGGACACCCGGAAGGGAAAGGATTGTTCGTTGCAATGAACGTGACGGGCAATATAAAGACGATCAGTAGGAGTGTCAAGACACCGATAACCATGATGGGAAGTGCTATAACCAAGAAAAATACATGGTTTTGATCGAAAGTCCATCTTGTGCTTGTTGTAGGCACGAAGATGGGGAAAACACTCACACCCAAAGACCCGAAGGAATGAGTAATCGGGTTTGTGATAGAATACTTGTTCAAAAGGAGAAGTGCTCGAATTGGCACGAGACGGCATTCGATTAATTAAATAAACTGTTGTTTCAAATGCGAAATGCCAGAAGCGTTTGGGTACATTGGAATGAGCCAAAAGAGTAAGACCTGTTTCGATAAAATGTCGATGTCGTCGTTCGACAATGGCGTTTTGTTCACTCGTATGTGGGCATGATAGCCTATGAATAATGCCAAGAGGGGAGAAAAATTAAGATAGATTCCGGAACTCCCCTCCCCAATCAGTTTGGTCTGATTTTAATTTTGTCTTAAACTGTCGTTCGACCATGGCTAGAAATCTCTTAAAGGTGTCATAAACATCAGATAATTGTTTTAAAGGGAAGATCCACATGTTTAGTGAAGTGATCAACACAAAGTAGGATATAATGATGATCGTCAAAAGAGGTAACTGGGGCGGGCCCCACACATCACAAAAAAAAAAAAAAATCTAAAATATTAGAGCTTTTAAATGTAAAAGATAGTAAGTGCAATTTTGAGGATTTTCCAATAGCACAAGAGTCACAAAAGGAACATGCATGATTATTAGAAAGCGGTAAACAATATTTATTTAACATTGACTGCAAAAGTTGTGGATGTGGATGACCAAGGCGTTGATGCCAGATAGTAGATGAAGCACGGGTGGTGGAGAAGGAAACTTTTGGAACCGGTTGAGTCCGAGGAAGACAAAAAGAGTAGAGCCCATCTTTACTTGGACCTGTGAGGAGGGTAAGGCGAGTAAGCTTGTCCTTCGCAGCAAAGAAAGTTGAGTGAAATTCAAAAAATACTTTTGGAAAAATTTTTGAACAGAAAGAAGTTTTTGTTTGATTTCAGGGACATGAAGTATATTTGTAAGTGAACAGGTTTTAGTGGGTGAATAAAATTGTGAAGAGCCAATGTGGAGTATGGGTAAACCCTTACCATTGCCAACATTAGGATTGTCCTCGTTGTAGTAAGGTTCAGAATCGTCAAAGCAAAAAAGGTCTGGTGCAACATGATCAGTAGAGCCCATGTCAAGAAGCCAAGAAGATGGTGCTTGTGACCTATTATCAGAAAAATTAGCAGAGGGTTGTCTTCCCCTTAATGTGACAGGGTCACGGGTTAGGGCATTGTGATGGGATATGACCTATGCCACATCTGTTACACGAACCATAAACAGTGTTTTTATTGGAAGCTAAATTGAATTGGCTTCGGTTTCTGCTCCCTCTCCCTCGTGGACGATTAAAATTTCCACGACACGACGGTTCCCTTGGCCACAACCGCGACGGCGGTTGGTATAAAAGGCCTGTGGAGCATCAGGCTGAGGGGTTTGAGACAAATCTGTGGTTGTGGCTGTAGGGTCTGAATTGGTGGTTGCGGTAAAGGCCTGAATAGGTGGAACAATAGGGACAACCTTCTGGATCATGTAATCGTGATCAGTTGACAAACAAGGGAGTTTAGAAAATGCGGTTGGTAACAAGCCTACCAAGGAGGTTGCTTTTCAGGCCATTGTACTCATCTCTGAGGCCCGATATTTCGTCCCACCGTATGTTATGCCAGAGAGTTCTGCTCTTGTGGTGGCTCAATGACTGTTAGGTGGTCACGAGCATGACGATGTCCTTTTCCTTCATTGGTTCACTAATGTTTAAAAGGGCACTCACATTTTCTCGGGCCCGTGTAAGGTAGGCTGATGATGTTTCACCTCCTTTCATTTGAATTTTCAGCAATTGTGTTTTAAGAATGTATTCTCTTGAGGAGGTGTGTGGTGCATAAGCATCCGCAAGAGAAATCCAAAGGTCACGAGAAGAAGTACCTTGAACATGTTGGAAGGAGGCTTCTGAGATGGTGGACAACAATAACATCTGAACATGGGCATCATTTGCGATCCAAATTGGGTGATTAGGATTGGCTTGTGGGGATGATTTGGTGGCATCCTTGTCTGATGAGGCTGCTGTTATGAACTCCAGTGGGAAAGGTATTGTTCCGTCAACATAACCAGTTAAGTTGTTGGTAACAAGAAAGGGTTGGATCATTGCTTTCCAATACCCATAGTTTGTAGAAGAGAAGGTAAATCCAAATTTGTGTGAGTTGTGAGCAGTTTTGTCTACTACAGAGAAGGTAGCAATGAGAGCCATTGTTTGGCTGTAAAAGAAAGCGATCAGTCTCCAGGAAAGAAACTGCCAGAATGGGAAAGGAAAGGCCATGAGCTAGAAAGCTCTGATACCAAGATAATCTTGGTGATAATGTGTTGTATTGATTAAGGAGAATTATAAGAGATTATATAGAGAACAAACTTACACATAACACCCTCAACTACAATTAATATAAATCTGTCTAATATGCTAGGTGTATAAATTTGAGAGGCGACAAGATGGGCATGTGGTGTGGGCAGAGTAACAGGTCAAAATCTTGTTTGACTTGAAGCATATCACCTTTTATATATCTAACCCAATTTACCTTTAGATATCATATGTTTGGAGAGTTTACCTGCAAATCGAAATGGGTGGCGAGTGGGGTTGGGTTAACCGGCAAACACTTTAATTTAGCCCATTTCACTTTTCGCTATTATATATCTAACCCAGTTTCCCTTTAGATATCATATGTTGGGAGAGTTTACCTGTAATACACAGGCAAGATAAAGAAATACCAACGTAAGGCTTACGTCGTAAGGACAGGTTAACCCATTACCTTGATGAAAAAAAAACAAGGGGGTGGATGGAATGAATTTGAGGGAATGAAATGTCTTATATAATTGTTGATTCCATTACCTTGATCAACCAAACACATTTTTTTCATTCCCTGCCACACCCCGTCGCAGCGGAAGCCAAGTGAGGTGCAATGCACGAATGGTTTTCAAGCATTCAATTAAGCAAACATTTATGTGATTAAAACATAATCATTGATACCGAATAGTTTAAAGAGTTACAAGACTCCAAAAGTACATGTTCAAAAGGTTACATCGACCCAATACATTTTAAAGAGATTGATGGAAAAGTATTGAGAGAAGAAGCGAGATCTACACATGGTGTACATAGACCTTGAAAAAGGCATATGACAATGTGCCACGCGGACTAATTTGTGAGAGTTTGGAGGATAGAGGGGTTTCTAAAAAGTATATAGACGTAATTAGGGATATGTATGTTAGGACTAAAACTAGTGTTCGTGCGTCTGTAGGAGATACGGATTTCTTCCCCGTGGAGGTAGAACTCCACCAAGGGTCTTTCTTTTTGCGGTTGTATTGGATAAGTCGTCAAAGTTAATTTAGGAGGCAGTTTTAGGGTGCCTGCTTTTTACGGATGATATTGTATTAGTTGCGGAAAGTAAACAGAGCCTGAATACAAGGTTAGAGGAGTAGCAAGCAACTTTGGAGGGAAAAAGGTTTAAGGATTAGGCGCTCTAAGACTTAGTGCTTTTATTGTGACTTTAGTGGTGCGGGCGATGAAAATGACACTTAGATCACCATTGAGGAACAAGTGGTCCCGCATGCAACTAAGTTCAAGTACTTAGGATCATTTGTTCAGAGACAGAGATGGGGAGGTAGATAGTCATGTAGCCCGCTATGTCCAGGTTGGATGGTGTAAGTGGAGAGCATCCTAGCTATTAGTCTTGTCTTAGGAGCCTTGTTTTTCAATTTATTTTGGTGACCTAGGCATGTTATTGCTTGCTTGTGTGTCTATATATTGTTAAATATGTTTCTTTTACACGTTCTCACATATTTCTTGTTTCTTAGTGTTAAAAAAGAACTTTTTAGCACCCTATGTTATCTTGTTTTTTATAGTTATTTGCCTTTTTATGTTTCATTTGATTCTTATGGTTGGATGTGTCTTTGGAGCTAGGGGTGTCACTCGAAGTAGTCTCTTTATCCCTCGGATAGAGATAAGGCTTGCCTACATCCCACCCTCCCTAGACTCAACCAATAATTTTGCTATATGTGGGATTATATTATGTACTGTTGTTGTTGTTGTACTTGTGAAATAAAAAAAATTGTCAAAATTTGATTAAGTGAAGAAAATTGTATTATGTATTTTTTAAGCATATAAAAAATTGTCAAAATTTTAATATCACCAAAAGACAAAAACCGTCCGTGGACATGAATCAAGTTTTCAAATCAAATTGATCCCCTCCATCATCGATGTGACAATCTCTGTAATAGGTATCTCGCTCCTTATTCTAGACTATTTATGTATTATCTTCTTCCAATGTGCGTGTATTACTGTGGCTTAAACGCTTGCGGTATTCGTGTGTGTGTTTATCTGTGGAATTGTATTTATTTTCATATAGCTGTTGTATGCATTTCAAAATAGTTAGTTTGTGTCTTCATTTCTATGTTAATTGTTATACGGACACTATTTAACTTGAGTTTTAGTTGCTTGAGTATCGAAAGGAAACGAGATTCATCTATGTTCTTTTGATAGTGGTGGATAGTGGATAGTGATAGGCAGGATTCACTTGGAAAACTTATGAAGTAGCCATAGGTTTAGAAAACATGAATATATTCCAGTTAAAATTTGTCAGTTAGAGCTGTTTTGTGGTAGTTAAATTTGAAATTTAGTGCTAGGAATATCTTACCTGAAATGCTAAACGATTAAGGATTTTGAATGTACATTGTTACAAAGTAAAGTTCACATATCATATGTGGCATGTCACAAAATGCGATCTGAGTTGCTACTTATTCTGTGATCGTATTCACTATCGCTCTCATGTGTGTAATGCCTTAACAAAAAAAGGGTTAAGACCAAATAAATTACATATATCATACACGGATGGCTAGATAAAATGCCATTTGACTTTCTGTTTATTCTCTTATTCATACTTTCCTATTTGTTGGCAAGTATACCGGACTACCACCGGAGCTTAAGAAAATGCTCGGTTTATGGCTATAGCATTTGCACTATAGCCATATAGCTCTCTCTTTAATGAGCACTGGGACCAGCTTTCCTTTGAGATGCAGGCTCATGATCTCATTGGATCCACCAACGAGCTCCTGTCCTACAAAAACAGCTGGGACACATGGCGTACACCCTAAGGCTATGAGTTCCTTCTCAATTTGCTGACCATCTGGACGTTCATCAAGCTCATAAACAGTTGGGTTTGCCCCAAAGCTACATATTAGCGTCTTAATGCTGTGGCATATACAGCAAGAACTCTTGCTGAATATAACCACTGCTCTATCTTTCACCAATCTTGTGACAATGGCCATATTCTCTGCTGGATAACTGTAAGATGGTTTTATGGTAAGTGATTTGCTTTTAGGAACTTGAACTGCCATTGAGGCTATATATAGCTGAACTAGAGGACATAAAAGGAGGAAAAGGTGGATACGAGTAGTATTTGGTAATTTCCAAGATTACCCTTTTATGTTGATCTTAAATGGAATGCCACAGGAGGTAGATTGCAATTTGATTGAATAATATTCTAAAGGTGGACATAGATATCTTTTAAGATCTTCAATCTTGATATCTTTTATTATATGGGGATACCAATTACCAACTGATTCTGAGTTAAGCTGTTTTTTTTCCTGTACCTTAGGAACAGTCCTTGACTCCACTTACCCAGATAGATTAATTTAAATTTCCGAAAGTTAAGAAGGAACAAATATTTAGATGATAGACATGCTTATAAGTTAAGTGGTGATAAAGCATATAGTTGTGATGATTAAATCACATGGCATTTTTACAAGTAGAATGAAAAGTTATGGATGTGAATATATTCTTATGGATTTTATTATTATCTTTGGGTAATGCTAGTTTAACAGCTATACAAGGAATCAGAATAGCTAAAGTAAGAAGGGTCTCATTATATTTTGTTTTTGTACCAACATGGCAACATGCAACCTGTTATATCAAAGCAGTTGACATTTCACTGAGTAGTCACAAGTCAAAATTCTATACATGATAGTTTAAACTAGCTGTTGACATAAAACTAGCTGTTATATGATGCTAGTTTAACAGCTATACAAGAAATCAGGTTGCTTAATACTTTGATCAGTGATTATAATTCCTTGTATTCCTGTTCAGCAGGCACTCTGATATCTCTAGAAAATCCGAGGTCTATCTTATTCCAGACCAACGACATTCTATTATTCTCACATCTCTTCTCTTCCTATCTTTTTCTTTAATTTAGAATCATGGGAATTGATACATTTTTCATCTTATGCTCCAAGGATAATGTATAGAACCGTACAGCAGGGTATTTACACTTCTTATTTTCTGGTATTATATTACGCCACATATCTTTGGCTGAAAAGGTCAAAATAAAAGAAGAAAAGGATGAGCTGGGTTCTGAAGTTTGGAATCAATTAGAACTGGCCATAGATAAAGCTAAGGGACACTTGTTTAGGAGCACCGGCTTACACTATATCTACAAGGCTCTAACTATTTGCACACCTTGGCAGGCTATCTACACACTTAGGGTTTACATACGCTGCGTATAGGTCTATACGCAGCGTATACCTATAAGTTGCGTATAGGAGCGTATGTAAATGTTGATGCATATTTTGGTGTCTGTAACTCGTCTTTATTAGCGTTGTAATTTACGGTCTTTTATAATATCGAGTCTGTATTCGCCGTCGACCTTAGTTGGATATCCTCCTATCTTTCTATGGTCCGACAAGTTTGTCTCAGTTGATATGTAATGTTAAATGACTATGCATGTTGCATATTTGGGTATTTATGTTGTTTGTGTGTTTATACTTATCTGCTGCAAACTAACAGTTTGCAGCATAACAGATTGTGCAGACCTCGACGAAACTCCATGTTTCGTCAAGTACATGTATGACGAAACTCCCATTGCTCACAACTCCATGTTTCGCCATGAACAGTGACGAAACACCTTGTGTTTCGTCCCCGACTGTGATGTTTCGTCAGGCCCATCATATGTTTTGTCAACACTTGGGCCTGTGCTGCCTATATAAACACAACATGGTTTCACACAGAAACCATGAGAGCATACCCACTTTGAAAGTCTACTGTCAAACATTGTGTGTATTTGTTTGATCATTGTTCTCATCCGTTTTAATCAATCGACTGTGTTTCGTTGGTTACATCGTGTTGTTGTTATATGTGTTTGGTTTGGCATCGTCACGGGGATTCCGCACTCGTGACCGTGTTTGATATAAACAAGGGTTTGGTTTCGTAATCGATCCTCCGAGAATCGGGACCTACAGTAATGGGCAGGTACACGACCAGACAGTCAAACCTAGTACTATTTGCACACCTTGGCCGGCTATCTACACACTTAGGGTTTACATACGCTGTGTATAGGTCTATACGCAGCGTATAGGGTTACCCCTATACGCTGCGTATAGACCTATACGGCCAGACAGTCAAACCTAGTACCATGTCAAATCATTCCGGAGCCACCACAGCCGCGTGGACCACCCGGGGCGGCTCAGTTCCCACGACATGTTTGGCCCGGTCCTGGCCCATCATATTAGCGGCTACGTCGCGACGTTGAAAGGATCAACTATCTGTTGGAGTGGGTGGCTGCGGAGCTGCAGGAGCGCCGACAGCGTGACGGGTTACCCCCACGACCCTTCATTACGGATGCGGAATGGCACCAGCACCAGCACCAGCACCAGCACCAGCACCAGCACCAGCACCAGCACCAGCACCAGCACTTTTGGTGTACATATAAAACTTTTGCCGTAAACGGTTTAACATATTCGAATAGTACCCGGGTATCTCCACTTATTTAAGCTATAATATTTTAACATTATACTATTCGAACCGTATATACGCTTTTCAAAATTTTAACATTACGCTTTTCGACGACATCGACTAAATAAATTAACGACGACGTCGACTAAATAATAAAAAACATTATATATTTTTAACTCGTTATATATTTTAAGCGAGTTAACGTTGTAACCGGGTGAGAATTTATACCACAAATAGGCCGAATGATGAAACAAAATTCTGAAAGGTTATATACGCTGTGTATAGCTCTATACGCATCATATATAAACCTTGTAAAAATCTAATGCTTCATATCTACCAAAATGACCCCAAATTTTCAGATGGTTTATATACGCTGCGTAGAGAGCTATACGCAGTGTATATAAACCTTGTTTTCTGTGCAATAATTGGTTATTAGGCACTGAGATCCATGGTTTACCTACGCAGCGTATAGGTCTATACCCAGCATATAGGGTATACGCTGCGTATAGACCTTTACGCTACGTAGGTAAACCCTGATTTCACTAGGGTTTGGTGTGCCAATAGGCACATTGGTGTGCCAATAGGTACACCCTATCTACAATTCATTTAACCTAGACACCACACTATATATCAAACATATAATCCTTAGCCTTTCTTCTTCTTCTTCTTCTTCTTCTTCTTCTTCTTCTTTTAATCTTTTCTTTTACATTTATTGCCATTTGTTTTTTGTATGTCAAACTATAGCTGCTCAAAGTTGTCCTTCGCAAGTTATGAAGCTAGTAATCTGGCTATTTTTTTGGCTAATAGATGTTCAAACTTTTATGTTTGAGTTGTCATAAGAATAATTGGTTTGGACACATGACAGCTAGATCTACATTTCTACTTGTTATTTGGTATTTATCAAATAAAGTTAATATAAGGTTGTGAATAGGAATGCATAGTCGAGTCTTGGCATCATGTTTCTTTTTTGATTTTTTAGATTGGTGGGCTTGTTATTCCCTCACTTTTCCCAATTCCAGAAAAGGACAAAGGATGTTGACTCAAAGCTTTATATATTCTTTTTTATAGATGTGGGTGAGTGAGATAAGAAAAATTCTTCTTAAGGAAAAGTGGCTAGACAACACACATAACACGCGTATGAAAAATTCCTCTTAAGGAAAAGTGGATAGACAGCACGCATAACATACATATGAAAACATGTTAGCTATTCTCAAAATCTAGGATCAGAATCAGCAATAAACTAGTGAAATTTCAGCATTAGTTATCATGATGTTAATAGGCATTTTGGTGATGTGTTGTTTTCTGTCACCAAGTAGTGGTATGTTTGCTTTATGCAAGTGATTTACTGAGATGCACTTTAGTTTTTTTAATCTGTGTTTAACTTGCGATTATATACCAATTGTAATGTTAACAAATGTAGGTTATTCGCCTGTTGTTTCTCTTACTTCAATTTATAAGTAATTACAATCAAACGGTTTTATTTCTATATGAATTAGTTTCCATATGATATTCTGTTGATGCAGATTTTGTGTCCGATGTTGTTCGAATAGATTAGATTTATTTTATGCTGATTTTGTAATAGTTAGTGAGACGGTCTAACGAACGTGTATAGACCCGCTCGTTTGAAGTGGTTAAACGAGAGGGTTATTCGTTTGACAGTGTGTGTTTGAAAGTGTTGGTACACTTTATGTGGACGCGACTCGGCTCGGTTCGACTCGACTCGGTTCGACCCGGTTAGGTTCGGCTCAAGCCCGACGTCACGACATTCCTTCGTCGTGCGTCCCAGAGTTCGACACGCGAAGCACGGAGAGCCGCGACCTGTCCCGTCGACACATCACCATGACATCACCTTAGTGATGTCATGATGATGTCACTGAAGACTTCATGAAACATATATGACGAAATCACCTCCTGATTTCGTCAATATATGCATGGTGAAATCCCCATGTTTTCGTCATTATATGTATGTGGCGAAATCACTGATTTCGTCACTCATGATGTTGTCCAAAGGGTTTTCGTTCAAAGCTCAGTATATATACTAAAGCATGTTTCACAGTTTAGTTATGAGAGCATAGAAACCAGAGAGTTTATCGTCAAACATTGTGTGTATATACCAATTGTAGGTCCGTTTTTCTCGGTGGATCCGATACGAAACCTAATCCCTGTTTATCACAAACACTATCACGGGTGCGGAATCCCCGTAAAGGTGCAAACCAAACAAACGTAAAGCGGATAACAAACAGATAATCAAAGATTCACTTGGATTAAAAGGACGAGAACAATATCAAACATATACACAGAATGTTTGACGATAAACTCTCTGGTTTCATTATGCTCTCATAACTAAACTGTGAAACATGCTTTAGTATATATACTGAGCTTTGAACGAAAACCCTTTGGACAACATCATGAGTGACGAAATCAGTGATTTCGCCACATACGTATAATGACGAAAACATGGGGATTTCACCATGCATATATTGCCGAACTCAGGAGGTGATTTCGTCATATATGTTTCATGAAGTCTTCGGTGACATCATCATGACATCTTAGTGATGTCATGGTGATGTGTCGACGGGACAGGTCGCGGCTCTCCGTGCTTTGCGTGTCGAACTCTGGGACGCACGACGGAGGAATGTCGTGACGTCGGGCTTGAGCCGAACCTAATCGGGTCGAACCGAGTCGAGTCGAACCGAGCCGAGTCGCGTCCACATAAAGTGTACCAACAAACTCCCCCTTGGACGCTACTCGTGATGGTTCGTCTTCCATGTCTTTCATGTCGGAGGATCTTCAAAGTCTTCACGTGTCACAGTCAGGGAGTGTATCAACAAACTCCCCCTTGAATGATGCTCGTGAATCTTTTGAACTTCAAAACTTTAGATCCTTGAGGTGTTGAAAAGTGGTCAGTTGCAATTTGATCATCTTGACCTTCAGATTGCATCACTGTCGTGTCTTCACTTTACGGCTTGTCATCTGACACGTTCTCTTCGCCTTTAGCTGATTCTGATGTCATATCTGCACATACAGGAAAGCTAAACACGCAATGAGAACAACCGCTTGGAATATAGACAAATTAAAAAAACGACACATGTGAGATCAAATCTCAATCAAACATCGACCGACAACAGTTTGAAAGTTTAGAAAATGATCAATTTTTTAATCCCTTACTTTCAAAACTTGTTAACTTCGACTGTTTATGAAGATGCAATTGTTTTCCGGCTTACGATCAGGATTTTGGGTAGGATAGACTCGAGTTCCAACATCGGTCAATCAAAAATAAACTAGAAGCAAAATCTTTTTGGCTTTTATCAAGTTTAGATTAAAACACACCTAAAATCTTTTTAAACTTTTTCATTTTTCAAATGTAAAGACGGAAAGCAATAAATAAATATATACAAAGATGCAGAAATGAAAGCAGTAAACAAATATTTACAGACATTCTTTTTGCGAGTTTCGAGGGTAAGAGAATCATATCAGTGTACGGTCATGCCAAAACGCTCTTTTTGTTCAATTAGTTAACATTAAGATAAGCATCCTATAACAATTATCGGTATTGTTGTCCACATAAGCTCAACTTATCAGATGTAATAATGGCGAGGGGATACGTTAAGGTATGATTTATACTTACCGACCGGTGTTCATCCACACACGACACATTCCCGTATCAAGTTATGCACGAGAGTTCATCTTACCGGTGAGTATACCGTTTATCATCTGTTTGACCGTATAAAAGATGTGAGAAACTCACTTATTTTAATTGAAAACAAGCCCTATGTGATAGAATCACTTATTGATGAGGAACTTGATTTTCAGATGCATGAGGGCACAGGAGCAAGTCCGTGAACAGGTCAGTACTTTCGTACAGCAAAGAGACGAACTTGACTCCCGGATAAATGTGATATATTATCACTTATTTTGAGGGACATGTGATTGTTGATCACTTATTGAGGTCGAATGCAATATGTACACGTATGTATGGTATCATGGAAGATCTAGACTTCGTCTCCGTTTTGTTTCGGTAAAAGAAACAACCATGATACCCAGATGATAAACAGCATAAAGACCACATATCTCAGAACCTCGGCAATCTCTCAAACGAAATTTCGGTACTAAGACCATATGCCAATGTGCGGTTCCCACCTGGTCTTCAGTCGATTAAGGTTTATATCACCCTGCACACTTTAAAATGATTGTGAGCCTACCGATACATCTTATATAGAGCTGCTTATCGTTTTTCATTTTGCATTTCAGTTCAAAAAGGTTTCGACAGACCACTGATCTACTATCATTTTCTCTTTTTCTCGCCAGGAAACTCATTTTTGTTTTTCCAATGTTTTTGAGTTTTGAAATTTTTCGATGTTTTTGAATTTTCAAATTTTGGATTTACTCCCCCTAAAATCAACAAACTAAGATAAAATTTAAAAGACACAAAGATATTTACAAAAACAATTTCCCGATGTCGGTTAACTCATGTTTTACCTCAATGCCGTTTACCAAAATAATTTTAATCAGAAATGATTTAACGAATTTTGGAAAAATCAGTTGGCACGTCAGTAAGCGGTGCGGACTATGACAACATTGACGAGTTTCATATTAAAAACAATCACGTGTGAGGTGATATTCGAGATCAACGTGCCAGGTCAAAGAGTGCTACGAGAGGATAACAATTTATAAAGCAGCTTAAATATCGACAAGTAAAGGAGAGATTAGAAATTTAAAACCGTATCCTGCAACTACTTTGTGCATTGCCAGGAATCTGAGCGCTCTCCCAAACTGGATATCCACCCGATGTGGATTTCAAAGTCGATTTTGTAGCTACTTAGAAATATCTTGACAGCAACAAGATCAGAAACCTTTGTGTCCGCCTGGTCTTCCACATTGCACCAGCGAAGGTCTTTGTCTTTCTCTTGAGAAGTAGTGTGCGGTTGTTCAATCCACGCCAAGGCATCCGCACACCCGATTGTTTTGTTCAACAAACACATTTTCTTCAATAACACCGCGAAGAAATGTACACTGCACGTTCATTTTGTGGATTATGAATCTTCAGACGTGCTGCAGGTGCATACATTTTGATTGAATCTATCCTGGGGACCCGATCAAAGCCTTGAACAATCAAACTTTGGAATGATTTTCAATTTGTCGAAGCTTTCAATTTCTTTCGACAGACAATTCTGTCTTCTTTTCTTTTTCTCTCCATCAAAGGCAACAATTTCTTTTGTCGCCGATCTTGTGCATGGACACTCCACTATCAACAATCCGATGACTATCGATAGGTCCTCCTGGAACATCCTGCACACTCACTCAGAGATTAGTTGGAGAGGGGGACCCAAGCCTTCATAGACTTGGGTTGCCCCTGAGAATCAAGAAATGTAATTTCAATTTCCTGATGATTTGGAAATTTCACGCCTCCCCCTGAACCTTCACCCGTTTTAGGTTTCCAAAACTGTTTCCGTTTACCAGATTGTGTATCATTTACAGATTTAGAAATCTCCGGTTTTAACGGTTGTGACAAAATTGGTTTCCTTTTAACAGTTTCTGATTTTAAAGCCTTTTCGACCACCTTCACATTTTGACGTCGTTGTTTTGTTTCCTGTTCTTTAACAGTGCGTTTGTCAGTTTTTGGTGACGCAGGACGACGTTGTTGGTGACCTTGTTCAGAAGGGGTTCTTTCTACAAAATTTGGTTTCAGAGAGTTTGTGCAATTTCTGATAATGTGGCCAAACTCCCCGCATTTAAAGCATGATCTCCTTTCAACATAATTAGGAGATTCGGTTCGAGGACCTGATGTTGAATTTGTAGACCCCGAGGTACTAGCTTCACGCCCGTTTGTGTGTTGGGTGTAATTGTTATCACTATTACGTTTCAAAATTTTGAACTTTTGAACAAACTCAGTATTGGATTTATTTTCAAAAGTCTCAACTTTATCAGTACCCTTGGAGGCCACAAACTTAACGTCTTTGTTTTTCTTCTTGAAACGAGCTCCTTTGGTCTCAACCTTCGGTTGTGAACCTTTAGAATTTTGAGCTCGCTGCTGTTGCTGTTTACCCTTAAAAGCGACAGGTTGTTGTTTAGTCGGTAATTTTTGGTTTCCAAATTGTTTCCTCACTTCAGCTTTTGGAATAGGATCACACTGAGTTACTGAAACTCTCGGGATCGCTTTTCTCAAAAACTTAGTTGTATTATCTTCAAACACTTTATCAATCAAGGATTGATTGACGTTTTTGATTGGAAAATCTTTGTTTGAATAAATTTTGTCATCACCGACTAAAGTATACAACACGTTATCACTTTTAATGGTAGACACTGTCTTAGTGATAGGATCCATCTCTTGTTTAGCACCAGTTGATTGCACAGCAGGAGTAGCAGGATCACACAGAATGTGATTCTCAAAAGGCACTTCTACTCCTTTTCTATCGTCAAGAGATTTATCCTCATCACTCACATCTGACTCGTCATCCAAAGAATCATAGTCCTCAATGGTTGGAGAACTTTGATTTGAAGCACGTGATGACTTTTCCTTTCTATCAGATGAGCCCTCCGAAGAATTGTCCGTTTTGAACCCTAAGCCAGTTGTAACTTCCTCATAATCAAGAGGTACAGTTGGCTCAAAACGCGGCATTTCTTCCTCATCGGGCGACTTGGTATAGTCGTGTCTCAAAGGGGGTGGACACTTCTTATACCCAACGCCTTTTACGTTCCCTTTCAGTTGTTGAACGTCAATGATGTGATCAAGCACATATCGGGAGTTAGAATAACTCTCCAATTTGAGCTTGATCGCTTCATATTCACACTTGGCCACGGCTAGCTCTTTCTTGGTTTCCTCAATGATATTAATGTAGTTATTAACCCCAATTTGATCCAACTGCCTATTTTACTAAACCTCAAGTAGCCACACCTCAACCCCAATTTGATATAAATGCCTATCTTCCGAAACCTCAAGTTACCACACCTCAACCCCAATTTGATCCAACTGCCTATTTTTCTAAACCCCCACCACAAGTTGTTCCACAACAAGCCCAACAACAAGCTTCTCAACCAACCTCTCAACTGGGAAATGGAAGAAGTGCGTTTTATGCTGAAATTGTCAAGAATGTCAATGATGGTGAATCTTCGGGAAATGATGACAGTTCAGGATATAGTGGTAGTACTGATGAAGATGGCTCAGGTGTGAGTGATTACAGTTCAAAATCGGACGTGAATGAGGGAATGGATTCTGAAGCTGATAGTTTGTCGAATGGTGCCAAGGAGATGAAATGTCAAAATTCTGACTTGATCAAGAAAGCTGATGCTACATCAGAAGAAATGGAGAAGATTCTCACTGAAGATGGATCTTTCTCTTCTCAGACTGCCTTTATGGCTAATGTCACAGCTTCTACAAGTCAGGTACAATCTGAAACTCCTAGCATATGTAGTGATTGTGCTGATATGAAACATGAATGTGATAGAGTGAAACTTGAATGTGATACGATTCATAGTCACAATCAGAGTTTAGTTGTTGAACTGTCTAAATGCAAAGAGGCAAACATGGCCTTAGCTCGCAATGAAAAGGAGTTTAAAACAGTTATTGAAACCCAAAAGAAAAGTGTTTCCGAATTAACAAAAACTGTTGAAGTCGGGTGATTTCGTCCTATTTGGTTTTCATCTAAAAGTGTTTTCATCACTTTTGGTTTTCACCAAAAGTGATTTCGTCCAAGTGTTTTCATCATCAGGGAACTTGGACGAAATCCATATGGGCTTGGGCCTTGACTTTGAGCTTCATCATGTTGGACTACTTCTTGGGCTTCTTCAATTTAGGCCAAACAAACAAACAAACAGACTAACATAATCAACACAAACTATAATCTAATATGCATACCGCACACACGCAGTAGCATTTACATCAAACGTTACGAAATAAAACGCATACCGAGACAAGATAGGAGGATGCCTTGACTACGGCCTTCACTTTGTAGCCGAGTCGAACCGAGCCGAGCCGTATCCACACGATATGTATCAACAAACTCCCCCTTGGATGCTGCTCGTGAGGTTCGTAATCTCGTTCTCCATCTCTTGATGGTTCATTCATTCTTGTCGTAGGATCTTCAAAGTCTTCACGCGTCGTAAGTAGAAAGTGTATCAACAAACTCCCTTTTCATTTATGTAGTGTGTTAACAAACTCCCCCTTTGATTATGCTTGGGAATCTTTTGACTTCAATGCTTGAGATCCTTGTGGTGTTGGTGATTGATCAGCGGCAACTCGATCATCTTTATCATTTGAGTGCCTCCATGTCGTGTCTTCATTCCGAAGCTTGTCATCGAACATGTTCTCCTCGTCTTTAGCATCTGCACATGCAAGAAAGCTAAACACGTAATGAGAACAAACGCTTGGAATATAGTTAACATTTAAACAAATGACACACATGTGACCATGTTTTCAACTACCGTCCGACAGTTTAGTTTGAAAAGTTAACAGATTTTTCAATTTAGATTATTAACTTTCAAAACTTGCAAACTCTGACCGTTTATGAAGATTCAGTCGTTTTGGTTTTCATCAGATTTCAGGCAACGAAGACTTGAGTTCCAACATCGGTTAATCAAAACTAAAGCATAAATAAAATCTTTTTGGCTTTTATAAAGTTTATATTAAAACACACCTAAAATCTTTTTGGCGTTTTGAATATTTCAAACTTAAAGACTGAAAGCAGTAAATAAATATATACAGAGTTGCAGAAACTAAGAAAAGTAAATATATACAAACATTCTTTTTGCGAGTTTCGAGGGTAAGAGAATCATATCAGTGTACGGTCATGTCAAAACGCTCTGTTGTTCTTTTTGTTAACATCTAGATAAACATCCTATAACGATTATCGATATTGTTATCTACATAAGCTCAACTTATCATATGTAATTATGGCGAGCGGATACGTTAAGGTATGATTTATACTTACCGACCGGCGTTCATCCACATCACGACACATTCCCGTATCAAGGTATGCACGAGGATTTCATCTTACGGGTGAGTATACCATTTATCATCTATTTGACCGTATAAAAGAATGTGAGAAACTCACTTATTTTGATTTGAAAACAAGCCCTATGTGATAGAATCACTTATTAATGAGGAACTTGATTTTCAGATGCATGAAGGGCACAAGAGCAAGTCCGTGAACAGGTCAGTACTTTCGTACAGCAAAGAGACGAACTTGACTCCCGCAAAGAATCTGTGATATATTATCACTTATTTTGTTTGGACATGTGATTGTTGATCACTTATTGAGGTCGAATGCAATATGTACACGTATGTATGGTATCATGGAAGATCTAGACTTCGTCTCCGTTTTGTTTCGGTAAAAGAAACAACCATGATACCCAGATGATAAACAGCATAAAGACCACATATCTCAGAACCTCGGCAATCTCTCAAACGAAATTTCGGTACTAAGACCATATGCCAATGAGTGGTTCCCACCTGGTCTTCAGTCGATTTAAGTTTATATCACCCTGCACACTTTAAGATGATTGTGAGCCTAACGATACATCTTATATAGAGCTGCTTAACATTTTTCATTTTGCATTTCAGTTTAAAAAGGTTTAGACAGACCACTGATGTACTATCATTTTCTCTTTTGCTCGCCAGGAAACTCATTTTTGTTTTTCCAATGTTTTTGAGTTTTGAAATTTTTCGATGTTTTTGAATTTTTCAAATTTTGGATTTACTCCCCCTAAAATCAACAAACTAAGATAAATTTAAAAAAAAACAAAGATATTTACAAAAACGATTTCCCGATGTTGGTTAACTCATGTTTTACCTTAATGCCGTTTACCAAAATTAAGTTAATCAGAAATGATTTATCGAATTTTGGAAAAATGAGTTGGCACGTCGGTAAGCGGTGCGGACCATGACAACATTGATGAGTTTCATATTGAAACGATCACGTGTGAGGTGATATTCGAGTTCAACGTGTCAGGTCAAAGAGTGCTACGAGAGGATAACAATTTATAAAGCAGCTTAAATATCGACAAGTAAAGGAGAGATTAGAAATTTAAAACCGTATCCTGCAACTGATTCGTGCATTGCCAGGAATATGAGTGCTCTCCCAGACTGGATATCCACCCGGTGTGGATTTCAAAGTCGATTTTGTAGCTACTTAGAAATATCTTGACAGCAACAAGATCAGAAACTTTTGTGTCCGCCTGGTCTTCCACATTGCACCAGCGAAGGTCTTTGTCTTTCTCTTGAGAAGTAGTGTGCGGTTGTTCAATCCACGCCAAGGCATCCGCACACCCGATTGGTTTGTTCAACAAACACATTTTCTTCAATAACACCGCGAAGAAATGTACACCGCACGTTCATTTTGTGGATTATGAATCTTCAGACGTGCTGCAGGTGCATACATTTTGATTGAATCTATCCTGGGGACCCGATCAAAGCCTTGAACAATCAAACTTTGGAATGATTTTCAATTTGTCGAAGCTTTCAATTTCTTTCGACAGACAATTCTGTCTTCTTTTCTTTTTCTCTCCATCAAAGGCAACAATTTCTTTTGTCGCCGATCTTGTGCATGGACACTCCACTATCAACAATCCGATGACTATCGATAGGTCCTCCTGGAACATCCTGCACACTCACTCAGAATTCAAACAATGATATTATTTTAACAACAATAATTTATGCACAACTTTAAAGATAAAAAACAATGATGTATTGTAGGTGACGAAAACTGATAGATTTCGTTGAGTTGGGATTTCGGCTCAGAACTGATTTCGGTGAGTGGATAAAAGGTGATTTCGTGGAGCTTGAGAGGTGATTTCGGCTCAGACAAGACAAACAAGGTGATTTCGTGGAGGAGTGTTGGTGTGAGGAGTGATTTCGGCTGGCTGGAATATAAGTGATTTCGGCCAGGGAAGGATTTCGGCTGATAAGGGATTTCGGCCGGGTATTCAGGGAGTGATTTCGTCCAAGTTGAATGATGTCCAGCAGCTTGATATTGATATTGTTGACTAACTGAAGTGTTTTCGTTGACTGGACATAGGTGATTTAGTGAAAATAGGTGAGACAAAATAGATATTTATCCAACCTATCACCTTATCTTCTGACACAGTACAAATTTGTCAAACCAAACCTTACTGAAACTGACAACAAAGACTTCTTTTGCCGAAAGCACTATGTTAATTTCAACCTTTCATCAATACACTTGTACACATTTGTCAAACAATTGTTTTAATAATCAAAACAATAAACACAAATACACTCATTTAGAAACAAATAAAGATCAAAATCAATATTTATTCAAGAACAGTTTGAAGGTTTGATGAACACTTAAAGAACTCCGATGAGTTTTTGAAGATTTCGACAATAATTTCACCGGAATAATTTTCCGAACACGAGTTTTGCAAAGAACTTCAATAAAAACCTTAAACTAACATGTATGCAAAGATAATAACAAGGTTTTGTATGAATTAATAAGCAAAACAACAAGGTTTTCAAGATTTTACAAATGATTTTCCAGAAAAGTATGATATTCAAACAAGAACAAAACTGAAAAACACTTTAAAATCTATTAAAACACAAGAAAATCGACTTGGTTTAAACAAGGAATCGAGCCAATGCTCTGATACCAATTGTAGGTCCACCCGGAGGATCGAGTAACCTCTATTCCCTGTTTTCCGACAAACCCGAAAGTGCGGAATCCAAACGGGTAAGTTAAACCAAGTTAAGAACACGCAAGACACAAAGATTCAATGATTAACACTCAATGTATTAATGCTATGAAACGGTTACAATACGGTGTTTACAAGATAAACCTATAAACTCTCTGTTGTGTGTGTTTGCTCCGAAATCTATTCAGACTTCTTTTTTTTTTGCTCTCGATTGTTATGTCTGTTGTCTGTGTTTATATAGTAAAGGACTGACGAAATCAAGTCCCAGCCGAAATCACATAGGACGAAATCCAAGATATGGACGAAATCTATTTGGTTTTCATCCTATTTGGTTTTCACCAAAATAAAAATAGTGATTTCACCAAACTTACATTTTGCCCAGTAAAGTGTTTTCGTCCAAAGCATATAGGCTTGGGTCTTTATGTTGGGCCTTGGCTTGGGCTTAGAACAAACAAACAACAAACAAACTATAATCTAGACAATACTAACATGTATACTGCACACACGCAGTTACATGTACATGAACATTACGAAGTAACTAGCATACCGAGTCACGACAGGAGGTTGTCTTGACTACGGCCTTCACTTCGTAGCCGAGTCGAACCGAGCCGAGCCGTATCCACAAAATATGTATCAACAGAAAGACAAAGGGGTGTGGCTATAAATAGCAACCCTTTGTCATTTGCAAACTAGGGAGAGAGTGAGAGAGAGGGTGAGCTCATTGAGAGAGTTCACAGCGAGTTGTGTGGTTTGGGGGAGAGATCACCACTTGGTCTCTCCCCGGATGTATACTCCTTTTGTATTAGTTCTGTTATCTTGTAATCGGGCCGATTTGTAATGTTTTACCACCGATTAATACAAAGAAGTTTTGTTTATCCATCTCTAATCTCTCCCGTCTTGAACTAATCTCACACTAATCACGGTTTCGGTCCGAAACACGGTCCTACAATTGGTATCAGAGCCATGGTACCCGATTTAGTAAATCTAACCCTTTGCTAAATCACATGTGCTCTAGATCTGTGTTTACTGTGATTTTTGTTCAAGATGTAAAAAATGGGTAAAAGAGGAAAAACCACCCAGATCTGGACCCGAATATGCAGATCTGTGATGGAACGGATCATACCAGAGGGTTAAGTTTTATGTTTTACACCTAAATCAACAAGTTTTCATCATCTTTTATCATTTTTGAAGTGATTTTATACAAATCTGGGAAAGAACAGTTGCTGTGTTCTTAAGAAGGTGTGGCGGCTGTTAGAGAAGATAGGGTTTCTGGACCCAAAAGTGACCAGTGAAGACTCCCCTGGCGAAGAGTCTCCTCTGTGACGAACTTCTCATTGCGACGAACACTCCTAGTCACGAACACTCCACTGTTCGTCGGACCAATTCTTTCTTCATTGTTCGTCAACCACATCACTCTTGTTGATACATATTATGTGGATACGGCTCGGCTCGGTTAGTCTCGGCTACGAAGTGAAGGCCGTAGTCAAGACATCCTCCTGTCTTGACTCGGTATGCTAGTTACTTCGTAACGTTTGATGTAAATGCAACTGCGTGTGTGCAGTTTGCATCTTAGATTATGTTTAAGTGTTTGAGTGTTAATCTGTTTGATTGTGTGGCCCAACATGTCGAAGTCCCATCTGTGACCAAGCCCAAGCCCAAGCCTCGGCCCAAACACATGTGACGAAAACAGCATGTTACGAAAACAGCAAGTGACGAAATCTCTGATTTGGTCGAGATATTGGGAGTTCGTCATGATGATCTATGTTCGTCGTACAGTCTTCGTCGATGATAGGACTTCGTCGTTTGCTTTACTATATAAACACAGACAATAGACAGAACACATAGAGAGAGAGAAGTCTGAATAGATTTCAGAGCGAACACACTGTAAAACACACACACACTGAGAGTTTACAGAGACCATTTGTAAACACCGCATTGTAACCGTTTCATAGCATTAATACATTGAGTGTTAATCGGTGAATCTCGTGTTTGTCATTTTTGTGTTTGTAACTTGGTTTAACTTACCCGTTTGGATTCCACACTCTCGGGTTCGTCGGAAAACAGGAATAGAGGTTGACTCGATCCTCCGGGTGGACCTACAATTGGTATCAGAGCGTTTGGCTCGATTCCTTGTTAAAACCAAGTTGATTTCTTGTGTTTTGATAGTTTTTAAAAAGTGTCTTTCAGTTTATGTTCTTGTTGAAAATCATTTTTCTAAAAAACTTTTTACAAAACCTTGAAAATCATGATGTTTTGCTTCTTGTTTTAGTGGAAAACTTGTTATATTACATGCTTGTATGTTATTGTGGGTTTTTATTGAAAGTTTTAGCAAAAATTTGGGTCTTGAAAATTTTATCTGTTGATAAGTTTGGTCAGATCTTCATAGTGTTTTTGAGTTGTTCTTCATACTTATATGAATTTGATCTTTGTATGATGAATGTTTGTTATGTTTGTGATTATAAAATTGTTGTTTGAATTTTCTGTACACAAAGCATGATGAAGAGTTGGTGAATACAGTGTCTTCGGTATTGTATGTTTGACAAAAGAAGCTTCTGTGTCATAAGGATAAGATTTGATTGCTTTGAAAAATATCTTGCAACTTGTTTGGTCTCATTTGTCAACGAAATCACTTGTGCTGGACGAAATCACATGTCATCGACGAACACCTTATCTTCGTCAAACAGTTCAGCAACGAACACCTTATCTTCGTCAAACAGTTTAGCGACGAAAACACCTTATCTTCGTCAAAAAGTTCAGCGACGAAAACTCTCTCATTTTCGTCACATATGATCTTCGACGAACACCTTATAGACTTCGTCACATTCACTTGTGATATTTCTAACAGTAGCCTTTTAATTCATTGTTAACTCTTTTGTTTGAAGTGTGTAAGCAGGTTTTCATCAATAAACATCTAAAATGAATCCGAATTGGTGGGGTACTCCGTCTAATATGGAAAGTAAGTATAGAAGCACGCGTTTATCTCCATCATGGGCCGAATCTCCCACACCACCTCGAATTACCGCAGAACAATGGGCATCGGTTACTAATCAAAAGCAAAGTAAACCGAAAATGACAACAAACATATATGGAAATCCAATACAATCAGTTCCCCAACTGGAAAGAACAACAGACTTATATGGAAATCCATTACCACCAGTTGCTTCACAACGCCATCGTTCTACTATAACACTATCATCTCTTGATCCAAGGAACTGTAGTCAGACAAAAACGGCGTTTTATGCCAAAATTGTCAAAGATGCCAGCAATGGTGAATCCTTGGGAAATAATGACAGTTCTGTACATGACAGTAGTTCAGTTGAAGACGTTTCAACTTTAGTTGAAGATGTTACAACTTCAAGTTCAAGTTCAAGCGAGGATGGATCTGAATGTGAATCATCAAGGGAGGTTGTTGATTCTGATGCAGATAGGTCAACATCTGAGAGTGATTCCAGTCAGGTACGTGTCGATGAATCAAAATCTGATAGTTGTGATAGATGTGATAGGTGTGTTGGATTAAATGTTAAATTGTCTGATTTTCAAAGCAAATATGACGATTTGCAAAGCAAATATGATGTGACATTTATCCAGAATCAACATTTGATCGTGGATCTTTCGAAATGCACTGAGGCCAACATGTTTCGTGAAAATTATGAAAAGGAATTTAAAAAAATAATTGAAACATTAAAAGTAGATAAGACTGAGCTAACGAAAATGGTTTCAAGAAAACAAACTGAAATAAACCTTTACATCAATAGGCTCGAGTTAATGCAAAAAGAAATGGCTTGTGTTAAATCTGAAAGTGAGGCGATCCGACTCAAGTTAGACAACTATTAAAGCTCTAGCTATGTGCTGGATCACATCATTGATGTTCAGAAAAAGAAAACTGATGTCACATGCATAGGTTATAAGAAGTGTCCACCACCTGTTAAACACGATTATTCTTCGATGCCTGATGAGGAAAATAAACCTCATTTTGAGACCTTAGTTTCATTAAGCCTTGAGGAATTCACATTTGGGCTAGGTTACAGAAAGAAAGTATCCTCAGATTCGGATGAATCAGCAGATGCGAAAGTGTCAACAGCTGAACGAAATCAGGATCCTCCAGTCATTGTTAAGGATGCTGATTCGTCAGATGATGAATCCAAGGATACCAACTCTGAACAGTCAGAAACGGTAACAAAAGAGGAAAACATACCTCTCGAAAATTACATTCTTTGTGATCCACCTGCAAAACCGTTTGTGACTGCTACAGCCATGACTGTTGAATCCTCATCTGGAAGCTGTGAAAGCATGAACTTGCTTTACACGTTGATTGGATCTGATAAAATATACTCAGACAAGGATTTCCCTATCAAAAATGTCAATCAATCTTTGATTGATAAAGTTTTCGAAGATTCTACCAGTAAGTTTTTAGGAAAGTCGAGCCCAGGAGTTGTAGTAACTCAGTGTGCTCCTATCCCAAAATCCGAAGTTAGAAAGAGATATGGGAATCAAAAATTGTAACCACAAAACAATCAACGAAAGGAAAGTCACGGTCACCAAGGAAATGGAAAAGGCAAACAGAGCCAAAACAAGAAAAAGGTTCGGAAGATAAACTTCGTGAAATCCAGAGGGACTGATAAAATTGAAACTTTCGAAAACAAATCCAACATGGATTTTGTTAAACAAAGTAAAATTTTGAAAAGAAACAGTCAAAACAACTATACACAACACACAAACGGTTGTGATGTAGGACGAAGTACCTCAAGATCACGAAGTTCATCATCAAGCTCTTACAGTTATGATACTCCGAGGTTTGTTGAGCTGAGATCATGTTTCGAATGCGGTGAGTATGAGCACATTGTCAGAAATTGTCCATATCTCACGAAAGGAAACACAAAGGTTGATGCCCCCCATGGTAACAGTTACCATAAAAGATCTGTTTCACCAAGACAGGACCCTCGTCTTGTTAAACAACAAGAAGTGAAACAGGTAAAGAAACAACGGAAAAATGTTGAAAAGGTTTTAAAACCAGAGGTTGTCCAAAGAAAATCTGTTAAATCAAAAGTTAAACATGAAAAAACAAAAACAGATTTGGAAACCAAAACCGATAACTGTTTCAGGGGGAGATACATCACAATTTCCAAAACATCGAGAAGTTGAAGTAACTTATGTCGATGAAAATGGAAGACCCAGGACCACGAAGGCTTGGGTCCCCCTCTCCAACAAATCTTTGAATGAGTGTGCAGGATGTTCCAGGAGGAACTATTGATAGTCTTAGGATTGTTGATAGTGGAGCGTCCATGCACAAGATCGGCGACATAAGGCTCGAAATATTGTTACATCTAGGAGAATATTGTTGCCAT
The DNA here is from genome assembly GCA_030545235.1 of Helianthus tuberosus. Taxonomy (NCBI): domain Eukaryota; kingdom Viridiplantae; phylum Streptophyta; class Magnoliopsida; order Asterales; family Asteraceae; genus Helianthus; species Helianthus tuberosus. Next base: position 191,684,655 of record CM060405.1, read on the forward strand.
TGATGGAGAGAAAGAAAAAAGAAAAGAAGACAAAAAATCCGATGAAGGAATGATGATGAAAGAATGTGGTTGAATGAAGTTGAAAAATTTGACAAGTTGAAATATGTGTCAAAATTTAATTGTTATGGTTTTTTATCGGGTCAACATGATAGATTCAAATGAAATGTACGCGTCTGCAGCACGTCTGAAGCTTTTCGAAGATTCATGGAGTCTTCGTCGGACCATCACCCTTCGTCGACTCAGTTGACTGTATTGGAGAAGAACCAAAAGGTTCACGAAGTCTTCAACAAACGCAATATGATTCTTCGTCTGCATCCAGAACAAACCCAATGAGTCTTCGTCAACGGATGGAATCACATGGATGTCGGCTGGTATGTGGATTTGAAGCTTGTGTTGGGTATCGAAGAGAGAGGAAGAGGAGGATGTCTGATTGAATGATGTCAGCAAGTTGGATTTGATCGGAGTTTGAATCTCCGATGAAGATGTCGGCTGCTGCTTGTCTGTGTATCGAAGAAGAAGAAGAACAAGTTAGACTTTGAAGATGATGTGAGCTGTACAAAACTGATGTCGGCAATGTTAAATTAATTTGGGGGTTTTTGTTTGTTTGAAGGTATCGCAGAAAGAGAGAGAGACAAAGTGAGATGTCGGCTGTTTTTAGTGTATTTAGGTTTGAAATTGTTGACTTTTGGGGTTTATTAGATACCATCAAATGAGTTGGGGCCACGAAATGAGTTGGGGACACAAAATTCCAAGGCATGTTGGGCCTATTTGTTTTGACAATTTCTTGATTAGGCCATGATGTAGCAGGTACTACATTTTTTTTTTGCTAGAGCATGTTTACAAAATACAAACATGGTTAAGGCATTAGGATACATTTTGGACCAGCATGATGATACATTTTGTTGGGACCATTATTCTTGGTTGTTGAAAATTATGAGACATGGAGTCGTGGATCCGTCTCTTTTCGTGAGTTGCAAAGTGGGGTCGGGTGTTCGCAAAGCTTATCTGACTCGCGCTTCAACGACACATTCTTACGGGTTCGGGAGCGCGCGAGATGACGCGGCATGATGAAAACAGATGATGATATTTTAAAAAAATGTGGGGTAGTCACGGTTACCGATGCAAACGTCAAATTTGGTCACTTGACTACTATGGGCTAAAAACAAAAAAAAAACGGTATGTTTACTTCCGCACGTCAATGTTTATGATTGTTATCGGTTATTCGTAAATGTTCGAAAGCATTTTGTTTATTGTCATATTCTCGCACTTGGAAACGATTGAATGAACCTGGAATGTGAATACCGGTCCTAACGAGGTCACAAAGTCTTTGGAGGGATACAAGTCGGATCCTACGGCGTGCTAGGCGACTTTCTTTATCAACTAGAATATGCAAAGAAGAAAGCATTTTGTTTATTGTGATATTCTCACATTTGGTAACGATTCAATGAACCTGGAATGTCAATACCGGTCCTAACGAGTTCACAAAGTCTTTGGAGGGATACAAGTCGAATCCTATGGGGTGCTAGGGGACTTTCTTTTTCAACTAGAATATGCAAAGAAGAAAGTCGTTCTCGTGATTTTTCGAAAAACCAAGAACATTGGGTGAAGATTGATGACAGTTCCGCTCAGTGGAGGGAATTGGTGAACATTTAAAGATAAATTCTACTCAGTGGAGAGAATTTGTTCTGTGAAATTGACGACAGTTTCTTTGAAGTGGAGGGAATCTGTTAAGGTTTAGAGATCTTACCAAAGAAATGGGGGGATAAAAAATTTTCATATGTTGAATTTCTTCGGTAAATTTCTAAACGCAATCATAGGTGGTAGAGTTTGTGGTTTTCTGGTGATACTAACGGTTCAGCGTGGAATGTTTTGCACAGACACATATTTGAGGATTTTAATTAATTATCCAGCCAGTGTGAAGGGTTTTGCACGGAAACATACAGGTATCTAAAGTCTACAGTAGTTTCAAAGCAATGTTAACTGAAGACCTGGGGTAATCTTTGTGAAAGCTGATAGTTCAAGGCTGAAGACCTGCTGGATTTGGTTTTGGGTTTGATGTTTCTTTGGGATTTTACAGGGATCTGGGGGTAACTCAATTCGTTGAGTTTGCAAACGATGTATTGGTCAAGCTGACATCCTGAGTACTGATGCTGAAGATCCTTAGTGCTTTAGTTGGTCCGCTTCACAAAGGCGAGACAACGAGATCTGGATGTAGTTCAACTAAGCGTGCTGTTTGGTTGAGCTTGCAAGGGATATACTCGGCTAGCTGACTTTCCTGAGTATTAATGTTGAGGATTAAAGTGCATTACTTGGTCGAATCCACAAAGACGGTTTACAGAAGACAGTCACAAGAAATATCTACCAATGTAGTATGCTTGAAAGAAATAGAGTTCTTATGACAGATCAAGACTTGATGCAGTTCTTAAAGAATGGAACCCTTATCAAATGCCGGTTGGGGTATTGGAAGATCAGCGGAAGATCGGTCAATTGAGCCTTGTGAGGACATTGCACAACACCAAACACGGATACGCGTAATTTAAGGGGAAATATTATACAAGGAGCGTCAAGATGCTACTTACCAGGATCATCGGTCAAGGGGGAATTTGTTAACACAGAGAAGATAAATACTTGACCGAAGATCGATTGCAGTTGCATTTTCAGCATTCGACAGCAACGGACAAGGGGGAATTTGTTGATGCAGATTTTGTGTCCGATGTTGTTCGAATAGATTATATTTATTTTATGCTGATTTTGTAATAGTTAGTGAGACGGTCTAACGAACGTGTATAGACCCGCGCGTTTGAAGTGGTCAAACGAGAGTGTTATTCGTTTGACCGTGTGTGTTTGAAAGACAAAGAGGTGTGGCTATAAATAGCAACCCTTTGTCATTTGCAAACTAGAGAGAGAGTGAGAGAGTGGGTGAGCTCATTGAGAGAGTTCACAGTGAGTTGTGTGGTTTGGGGGAGAGATCACCACTTGGTCTCTCCCCGGATGTATACTCCTTTGGTGTTAGTTCGGTTATCTTGTAATCTGGCCGATTTGTAATGTTTTACTACCGATTAATACTAAGAAGTTTTGTTTATCCATCTCTAATCTCTCCCGTCTTGAACTAATCTCACACTAATCACGGTTTCGGTCCAGAAACTGGTCCTACATATTCTTCTCAACAAGCTCTAAATGTCTGAAAGGACATGACATTTAAATCAGCTTTTTTGTAGATCTTTGATGTGGTTCCAACCAATAATTGATAGGCCAAAGAAAATATGAAGAAACCTAGAAAGCAATTTAGGAAGGATATTTGAATAATTTTCTTGCATCCCCTATTAATGAAAAACCATTTCTCCTTTTAAGGAGTATAAAAACAAAGAAAACAAACATTACTGACACTAACCACTATGTCCTAACTCTATGACACTACATGGGATAATGGGCGGCCAAGTATTTCCCATTATTCCTACCACATGCTAAATTAGAAATTTAAACCAAAATAAGAAAACAATTAAAATAACTTTGCGTTGCATGAACTCTTCCCATGGTTGCACGATATGGAATTGGCACCAACTAGGACCGGCGCACGTAGCAATCTTAAATATTGTTTCAAGTTGTCAATGAATGACATGTAATAATGTAATTAGAAATACTGAGGTGAGAGTGCATCTTCCCCAAAGTTAAAAAAGAGAACAAATCTTGTTGGCAGCGGAAGTTTGATATCATCACTGGTATGAATGTCAGAACTTGATTCACAGAACTCGTTGGTTGAATTCATATTAATCAAGAGATTAATAACAACACACTTAGAAAGATTGAAAGAACAAGAAAGAGGGATATTTGATAATATCTTGGTGCCGGTTAATATTGCCGGCAAATGTATATATATACATATGTAAAGGACAGTTAGTCCGGTGGTTATTTTGGCGGGAATAACTACCTTTGAATCGGTGTCTTCCAACCGCCATGTCCCTACACTTATTCGGTACTATAACATGCACAAACATAAGTATAATAAAGTTATATTATCCTAAGACACATACTATATAAATATAAAACAAGTTTACTATCGAACACACTCCCCCAAACTGGATTATATTTACGGGAATGCATAAGAACGCTTCGATTGGCTTCATTTACAGCCTTTTCAGCTTGCTTGAAATCGAATCACCGTCGCTTTTGAAGCTTCTTCATTCCTGTCCAGTCGTTCCCAGCAAACAGAGCATAATGCTCTCCTTCTTCCTCCGGTATGCAGCCATCACTCATCGATCTTCCTCCCTGTTCTGCAACTTCTCCTCTTGTTTCGGAGTAACTTTGACCTTGGTTGTTGGATACTCCCCTGTTCACAGTTTTGCTTTCTCTAACATTCTCCTGGGTTATCTTAAACTTGTAGTAGTACACGAGAACATCCAAATACAAGGCATACATTATTCTCATAAAATCTCCATCATGATAATCATACCCCATATCTTTTGATACTAATGCCCATAAGTTGTTTGAAGTTACATTCCTATGACCGCCTTCTCTCTTCACCACCATGTAAAGTTCAAGCAAATTAACCTTTCTTTTATCACTCATATAAGCAGGTATCGGTCTTGTGGTAATTCCCAGCTTTATTCTTATAAACCAGTCTATCATCTCATCAAACTTAATTTCTAATTCATCATAATTGACGTCTTCTAACATTTCTAACAGGGCTTTGCAATCTTGGAACTCATTGAATTTCAATGCTTATAAAATCATTATGTTCCAATCGGGTTCATTTGAAGACAAATTCAGTTTCTCGAAATAATCATTCAAGTAATCAGATTTATATTCTTCATGATCCGATTGCTAGTCTATTATTGATTGTTTTTCTTTTATACCGATTTCATCTTCTCTCGTAAGACCAGAAATTTCATTTCTTCTATTCACAACGGGTACACTAAAAGTGGGAAAAATCTTGCATTTTTCACCGATGAATTGCACTGTGTATCCTTGAATCACTAATTGATCAAGACTAAGAATATTTCGATCTAATTCTGGAGTATAGAACACACTCTGAATTTGTAGGTCCAACTAGCGGAGGATCTAGTCGCCTAATCCTTGTATACGAACAAACCCGGTTGTGCGGAATCCAACCGGGAAAGCAAACCGAGATAAGAAACACAAAGACACACAGATTCAACGTTTAAGATATTCAAATATATTTAGACCAGAGAGTTTGTTTACAAGATGAAGATGCATAAACTGCACTCAAACTCACTGTTTGTTCTCTCGTGTGTGTGTATGTTTTATGTTATGTGTCTTTCTCTTGTCTCTAGTCTGCTGTAATATATATAGGTAAAGCAGGTCGACGAAATACTTGTGGCCGACGAAAGATGATTGAGCCGATGAAAAACTCATGACGAAAAACCATTTCTGACGAAAAACAACAGGTTTTTCGTCATAAGCATGCAAACAAGCATGTCTTTCGTCATAAGCATGCAGACATGCTGGTTTTTCATCAACGCCATGTAACATGGAGGTTTTTCGTCAACAGCAAGAGCAGGGCTGGGCAGTTTTTCATCGCAGACTTGAATAAATAAAAGCTGAGCAGCAAACAGACACATCTGCAACATGCAGATCAACAGAACTTGTAGACATGTTGATTACGTTCCAAGACACGACGGAGGATATCGTGTTTCGGAGTTCACTTCGTAATGTACTCGAACCGAGCGAGCCGTATCCACAATTATGTATCAACAAACTCCCTATAGGATGCTGCTCGTGATGGTTCGTTCTTCACATTGTCGTCGGATCTTCAGATGTCTTCACGTGACACAAGAAGAAAGTGTATCAACAAACTCCCCTTTTCATTTAGGAAGTGTGTTAATAAACTCCCCCTTAAAATAAACTCCATTTTCAGCACTTAGATCCTTGAGGTGTTGATGATAGGTCAGCGGCAACTCGATCATCTTTATCTTTTGAGTGCCTCCACGTCGTGTCTTCATTCTGAAGTTAGTCTTCTAACACGTTCTCTTCGCCTTTAGCTGGTTTGAATGTAGCTTCTGCACATACAAGAAATCTAAACCGTAATGAGAACAAACACTTGGAATATAGTTAACATAAACAAACGACACACATGTGACCATTTTTCAACTACCGTCCGACAGTTTGAAAGTTTAACGTATTTTTCACTTTAGTTTTTAACTTTCAAAACTTACAAATTTCGACCGTTTATGAAGAATCAGTTGTTTTGGTTTTCGATCAGATTTCATTTGTTGAAGACTCGAGTTCCAACATCAGGTAATCAAAAGAAATTAGAAATAAAATCTTTTTGGCTTTTATAATGTTTATATTAAAACACACCTAAACTCTTTTTGGTATTTTTGAATATGTGAAATGTAAAGACTGAAAGCAGTAAATAAATATATACAAAGATGCAGAAACTGTAAGCATTAAATAAATATTTACAGACATTCTTTTTGCGAGTTTCGAGGGTAAGAGAATCATATCAGTGTACGGTCACACCAAAACGCTCTTGTTGTTCAGTTAGTTAACATTTAGATAAGCATCCTATAACGATTATCGGAATTGTTGTCCACTTAAGCTCAACTTATCAGATGTAATCATGGCGAGGGGATACAATTAGAGTATGATTTATACTTACCGACCGGTGTTGATCCACACACTACACATTCCCGTATCAAGGTATGCACGAGAGTTCATCTTACTGGTGAGTATACCATTTATCATCTGTTTTGACGTATATGAAAAATGTGAGATACTCACTTATTTTGGTTGAAAAACAAGCCCTATGTGATAGAATCACTTATTGATGAGGAACTTGATTTTCAGATGCATGAGGGCACAGGAGCAAGTCCGTGAACAGGTCAGTACAAACGTACAGCAAAGGGACGAACTTGACTCCCGGATAAATGTGATATACTATCACTTATTTTGTTTGGAGATGTGATTGTTGATCACTTATTGAGGTCGGATGCAGTATGTATACGTATGTATGGTATCATTTTCTCTTTTGCTCACCCGGAAACTCATTTTTGTTTTTCTATTGTTTTTGTGTTTTTGAAATTTTTTGATGTTTTTGGATTTTTTAAATTTGGATTTACTCCCCCTAAAATGTAAAAACTAGGATAAATTAAAAACACAAAGATATTTACAAAAACGATTTTCTGATGTCGGTTTTACTCTTGCTTGACCTTAATGCCGTTTACCAATAATAAAAAGTCAAATCTTGATTTGTCAAATGCTTTGGTAAAAAGGTCGGCACGTTGGTCATCGGTGTGGACCTTAACAACATCGATAAGCCTTTTATCAAAGCAATCACGTATGAAGTGATACTTAATTTCGATGTGTTTGGTCTTTGAGTGCTGCATAGGATTTCTAGTGATCTGTAAGGCAGCAGAATTATCAACAAAAATAGGAGTAGTTAGGAATTCAAAACCGTAGTCGCGCATTTGTTGTTGGATCCACAGGACTTGGGAGCAACAACTTGAGGCAGCAATGTATTCAGCTTCACATGTTGATGTAGCAACACAAGTCTTCTTTTTGCACTGCCATGTGACTAGGCGATTTCCTAAAAACTGACATCCAGCCGTTGTGGATTTGCCGTCGATTTTGCATCCGCCAAAATCAGAATCACTGAACGCGATCAAGTCAAAGCTATCATCCCTAGGGTACCATAGACCGGTTTCTGGGCCTCCCTTCAAATAGCGAAAAATCATTTGCACAGCTGCAATATGCGAGGCCTTCGGATTGACTTGATATCTGGCAAGCAGGCACGTTGGATACATTATGTCTGGTCTTGATGCTGTGAGGTACATAATGGATCCGATCATTACGCTGTAGTATGAAGAGCTAACAACTTCACCCTTTAGGTCATGATGAATTCCATGATTTTGCTGCAGTGGGGTACCAATGGGCGATGTGTCGGACATCTGAAATCGATTCAGGATGTCATTGACATACTTAGTCTGATGGATGAATATCCCAGACTTAGTTTGTTGCACTTGTAGGCCCAAAAAGAAAGTCATCTCCCCCATAGCGCTCATTTCAAATTTCTCCTGCATAACACACTCAAAATTCCTACACAAAACATCATTAATAGAACCAAAAATAATATCATCTACGTATACCTGTACCAATAGAAGATCTCCATCCTGTTCTTTGATGAAGAGAGTGCAATCGATAAGACCTCTACGAAATCCATTCTCCAGCAGATAACTAGATAAGGTTGCGTACCAAGCTCGCGGTGCTTGATGTAGACCATAGAGAGCTTTGTTCAGCAACCAAACCCGATCAGGGTGAATAGGATCTTCAAACCTGGAGGCTGTTCGACGTACACTTGTTCTTCAACCACACCATGTAAGAATGCACTTTTCACGTCCATTTGGTAAACCTTGAATCCTTTGAAGGACGCATAGGCTAGAAAGATACTAATTGCTTTAAGACGTGCAACAGGTGCATAAACTTCGTTGTAGTCGATCCCTTCAATCTGACAAAAACCATGAACGACTAACCTTGCTTTGTTTCGAATGACTACTCCACGGTCATCCTTTTTGCACTTATAAACCCAACGGGTACCAATCTTCTTGTAATCATCAGGTTTATCAACGAGTTTCCAGACACCTAGCTTCTGGAATTGCTGTAGTTCTTCCTGCATAGCTTCAACCCAAGAATTATCTTTCAAAGCTTCTTTCATAGATTTTGGTTCCTCTTGTGATACATAACATGCGAAGGAACAATCGTTTTGTTGTCCAGATTCTTGAATCGCCGCATACAAGCCTGCATTGTTGTCGTTTCACAACATGTTTCTCGTTTGAACGCCACTTGGTACATTACCGATGATGTTTTGTTGAGGATGGGTATTATGAATTCTTGTTTCTGGATTATCTGGAACTGGAATGTTTGTACCCAGATTTTTGAGATTGAGATCAACAACCAATTCAATACCCTGAACTGGCGAAGAGGATAATGCAGTAGCTTCAGCTGTTTTAGGGGCGTCAACTGGAGGTGTAGCCTCTGAAGTACCATGAACAGCTTCTTGGTCTGCAACGAGAAATTCATCATCCTCTGAAGATTCATTCAGTTCGGTAGCATCGTGAAAATCCTCATTGTCAAGAGCATTATTGTTCACTTAAGTTGGTTCTTGATTGTTAATAATAAATGGACGAACCAACGGTGAACCTGTTGCGTTGTCACTCTCGAAAAACATCCTTGCCCAGCACTTTCTTCGACTTCTTGAATATTGATCGAATTGAAAAAGTCATCGTACTAAAACATCCAAGGCTAACCAAGACATTTGACTGACAATGTGTGCCTTTGAACTTTGACTTCAAACCATTCCTCGACCCTTTTAGTCTCTAGGTTCCAGACTCTTAAGTTCGGAGTGGCATAACCAAGAAAGTAACCTTCAATAGCTTTTGCCCCAAACTTTCCATTAGGATCGATCATTGTGCAAGGAGCTCCAAATGGTTCAAGATATGACAAATCTGGTTTCCGTTTGTGAAGAAGCCCGAAGCAGGTCTTGTTGTATCTTTTGATTGTAAGGTCTCGGTTCAATGTATAACAAGCAGAGGACATAGCTTTAGTCCAGAAGGGAATCGACAATTGTGAGTCTACCAACATCGTCCTAGCAGTCTCGATCAATGTACGGTTTTTACGTTCAGCGAGGCCGTTCTGTTGAGGAGTGTAAGCCGCACTAAATTCGTGAAGAATACCTTTTGATCTACAGAACTCCTCCATGGCATGATTCTTAAACTCAGTTCCATTGTCGCTGCGAATCCGTTTAACCTTCAAAGCATACAAATTCTCAATCTGAATGATCAAGTTTTTGATAATACCAAAAGTTTCATTCTTGTGAGCCATGAATGCCACCCAAGAAAATCTTGAATAATCATTTGTTATCACGAGGCAGTATTGATCATTCCGAATGCTTTTATGCTTGACAAGACCGAACAAATCCATGTGCAAACGTTCAAGCGGAATGACCACCGTGTTGATCTTCTTAGTCGGGAGTCGCTTCTTGCTTTGCTTTCCTTTTTGGCATGAAACACAGACGTCTTGAAGATGGAAGTTTTTAAGAGGAACACCATTCACTAATTCATTCAACACCAAATGATTCATTTTGCGTAAGTGAATGTGACCCATCCGTCTATGCCAAGAGATTGAGTATTTTTCTGTGGCTTTGGAAACGAAACAAGTTGCTTATGCAGACGTTGTAATAGCTTGGCTCATATCAAGGACATACAAATCATTAATCCTTGGGGCAGATAAGAGAATCCATTCTTTCGGAATCTTGAAGCCGAGTTTTAGCACATTACATCCATTTGCATCAAAGTGTACTGACAACTGCTTATCACAAATTTGTGAAACACTGAGAAGATTGTGACCAAGTTGTTGCACAAAGTTGATCTTATCAAAGCTTACAACCCCGTTGGATACCATTCCTTCACCAGTAATATATCCGTCTTTATCTCCAGCAAAAGCAACATAACCTCCTCTAATAGATTAAACATCGTAGAGAAGCTTCATGTTGCCTGTCATGTGCCTGGATGCCCCACTATCAACAATTCAATGACTGCTGAAAGTTCCTCCTGGAACATCGTGCACATGAACTCACATGATTAGTTGGAGATGGGGACCCAAGCCATTGTGGTCTTGGGTCTTTCATTTTCATCAAAAAAAGTTACTTCAACTTTTCGATGGTTTGGAAATTGTGATGTTCCCCTTGAATTAGTAACCGTTTTTGGTTTCCAAGTCTGTTGTGTTTTACCAGTTTGAATTTTCGAAAACTTAACTTCGTGATTATTAGAAGTTTTAGAAATTTCTGGTTTAACTAAAACAGGTTGTTTGTGAACCACGTCGGTTTTAATTGCCTTTTCAATTACCTTGACTTGTTGGCGTTTCTGTTTCTTTTCCCTTTCTTTTACAAGACGGGGATCTTGTTTTGTAGAAATAGTTCGCTTTCGGTAATTTTGTTCATGGGGAACATCAACTTTAGCCTTTAACTTATGAAGATACGGACAATTTCGAATGATATGTCCAATTTCACCACACTCAAAACATGATATTCGTTCAACAAACCCCGAAGTAACATGTGACTGTCTTGTTAATGAACTTTGTGATCCCGAGGTACTTGGTTTTGAACTGTTTTGTTCATTTCTTTTCAAAAGTTTAACTTGATTAACATGATCTAAGTTAGATTTATTGGTCTTGGATTAAACAATTGTTCATTTCTTTTCAAAAGTTTAACTTGATTTCGTTACACTTGTACATCGACGAACTCTCACTTTTTCGTCATTCATCGGTCTTGGATGAACACCTTTTAGATTTCATCGCATACACTTGTGATTTTTAACAGAAGACTTGAAAATTATATTTAATTGTTTGATTTGAGTGTTTTGAGCAGGTTTTCATCAATAGACATCCAAAATGAATCCGGATTGGTGGAGTACTCTGTCTAATTCCATCATGGGCCGAACCTCCTGCACAATCGTCGTCACCCCAAATTTCGTCAAGTCAATGGGCGTTTGTTTCAAATCAAAATCAAAGTATTCAAAGTATACTTTTAAGCGAAAATGAAACCGGAAGCAATAATCGTCCACCGAAGCTAATGCACATGAATGAATATCCGGGATGGGAAGACAGATTTCATACGTATATTCTTGGGCAAAACACAGAGTTATGGTTACGATTCATTACAGACTTCGATCAAGCACTTGATGTTGCCGCTTCAACAGCCGCGTCTTTTGCAGATCTTTCTTGAGATGATAAGAAGATTTATGATTTAGAAAAGAAGGCTTTTTCTATTCTAACTCAAGCGTTAAACAAAGACATCTATCATCAGTTTGTAAGCTTCAAGACAACAAAGCGGTTATGGGACGCATTGAAGACGAGAGGTGAAGGAAACGAAGCGTCACGCAAATTACGACATGACTTACTCAAGAAAGAGTTTGATGGTTTCACATGTATGGAAAGAGAATCTTTGAGAGATTTGAAAAGTCGATTTTATCACTTGTTGACTGAGTTGAATCATTATGGGGCTGTAACAACTCCTGCAGAGGTTGTCACAAAGTTGGCCGATGCGCTGCCATTTCAATGGAAGGGTTTCTTGGAAATTTTGAAGTACAATGGCACATTGGCTACAACCTCAATCAATGATTTTATTCAGATGTTGGAGAATAAAGATCAGGAAGAAACTCTAAAGGCAAAAAAGGTTCCAGTACAACAAAATCCTGATATGTATTATGGTGCCTCTAGCACTTCTGCAAGACCTGCTCAACATGCTCCACTCCAAACGACGTTTGTCACAAGCACATATTTGTATGGCAATCTGATTAAAGTTCCTGTTTAGCCAGCTCCAACCACAGACTTGTATGGAAATCCACTACAACTAGCTCCACAACAGCCAAGCTAACGATCTATCGTAGCAACTGATATGTTCGGAAATCCATACCTGTTCGATCTACCGGAGCAACAGATCTGTATGGAAATCCACTTCCAGCTTCCTCAAGACCAACGGTTATTCAACCAACCACAGATTTGTACGACAATCCACTACCTGTGCAACTGCAAGCCTGTTATGGTAGCACGTCATCAGCTGGTCAGCCATCAAATACAGTACGGCTAGACACTTCAAACTTTTCAAAAGTGAGTGTTGAAGTAGCTAAGGATCATATGGAGATACTAAACACTCTGGTTAGAAGGTATTGTGGGTTGATAGCAGGTCAGATCTGGAACATCAATCTGACTCAAGAAGATTACCAGCAGATAGATAAAGAGGAGATGGATATGATGGACATCAAGTGGGCTTTCGCTAGTGCTATTAGGCAGGCTAAGGACTTCATGGAAAGAACTGGCAGAACCAGCTTGGAGAGCAAGAAAGACACCATGTATGGGTTCGATAAGCAGTCTGTTAAGTGCTTTAACTGTGGTGAACGTGGTCATTTTAAACGTGAATGAACAAAGCCAGCTCAGCATGGGAACCTGAATCCTTTCAGAGGTCAAGGAAACCAGGCGAATCAGAATCAAGCCAGGAATGATGATCGCACCTTGGTCCCTACAAATAATCAAGCAGGACCATCGAACACCAATCAAGCTCTTGTGGTGCAAATAGATGAAGGTTGCGACTGGTCAATGCAATTAGGCATTGGTGATCAGGGAGGAGCAGCTTGTTTTGCTGAAACTGCTAAAGATTTGAATCACGCCAGTGGTGGTGAATCTTCAGATGAAGAGAGTTCTGGTTATTCAAGGAGTTCAGATGAGGAAACCTCAACGTCAAGCGATGACCATTTATCGAGGGTGACAGTCGATGCCGACATCGATGAATTATTGGAAGAAACTGCAGCAAGGAATGATAGTAGATCTATTCTAGTGGATCAAGCTGCTTATTCTTCTTCTTTTCTTTATTCAGCCTTTATGGCTAATGGCGTCAGTTCATCAAGCCAGGTATGTGTCGATGAACCAACTGTCGTTAATTGTGATAATTGTGCTAGCTTAAGTGATAAATGTGCTAATTTAGATGCTAATATGTCTGAGTTGCAAAGCAAACACGATGCTTTATATGCTGAATTGTTTGACTTGCAAAGCAAACATGATGCTTTAGATGATAAGTGGTGTGATTTGCAAAGCAAACATGAGGCTTTGCAAAGCAAATATGATGTGACATTCATCCACAATCAAAAGCTGATAGTGGATCTTTCTAAATGCACAGAAGCCAACATGTTTTATAAAAACCGTGAAAATGAGTATAAAACAATGATTGAAACATTAAGGGAAAACAAATCCGAGCTAACGAAAATGGTTTCAAGAAAACAAACAAGAAATGGCTTGTGTTAAATCTGAAAGTGAGGCGATCCGGCTCAAGTTAGACAGCTATTTAAGCTCTAGCTATGTGCTGGATCACATTATTGATGTTCAGAAAAAGAAAACTGATGTCACATGCATTGGCTATAACAAATGTCCACCACTTGTGAAACACAATTTTGATGCCATGCCTGATGAAGAAGATAGAACTTATTTTGAGCCATCTGTTTCTTTAAACATTGAGGAGTTTGCAACAGGACTTGTATACAAACCGGAATTATCATCAGATTCGGATGTGTCAGCAGATACATTTGTAACTTCTGAACAGAATCAGGATGCTCAGGTCATTATTGAGGATGCTGATTCTTCAGATGATGAATCTAATGATACTGACTCAGCACGGTCAGATGCGGTAATCAAAGAAGAGGACATACCTCTCGAGAATCATATTCTATGTGATCCTCCCGCAAAACCTGCTACGACTGTTCCGACCGAGTCCACGTCCACTTCCTCACAAAAGTCTGAGAGTGTGAATTTGCTATACACTCTTGTTGGTGATGATAAAATCTATTCTGACAAAGATTTTCCTATTAAGAATGTTAATCAATCTTTAATTAGTAATTTTTTTTAGGATTCAACAAGTAAGTTCTTGGGAAAGAAAGGATCACACGTTGTGGTAACACAGTGTCCTCCGATTCCAAGAGCTGAAATTCGCAAACAAAATGGAAATCAAAGATTACCAACTGAGAAAGTTCAGCAAAATCGCACCAAACCAAAAGGTAAATCACCAACTAAAGGTCAAAAGAAACAGACTCAGAAAAAGGACAAGAAGGTGAACTTTGTGAAATCAAAGGGAACGGATAAAATTGACACATTTGAAAACAAATCTAACCTAGATTTTGTTAATCAAGCGAAAATTTGAAAAGAAATGAACAAAACAGTTCAAAACCAAGTAACTCGGGATCACAAAGTTCATCATCATCAAGACAATCACATGATACTTCGGGGTTTGTAGAACGAAGATCATGTTTTTCATGTGGCATATTTGGACATACTATTCGCAATTGTCCATATCTTCATAAACAAAAAGCCAAAGTTGATGATCCCCGTGACTGAAATGACCGAAAGCAATCTGTTTCATCAAAACCAGATCCCCGTCTTGTAAAAGAAAGGGAAAAGAAACAGAAATGCCAACATGTCAAGAAAATTGAAAAGGCAATTAAAACGACGTGGTTAACAAAACATCTGATGTTTTTGTCAAACCAGACAATTCAAAAACTTCAGACAATCATGAAGTTAAGATTTTAAAGAATAAAACTGGTAAAACAAAACAGACCTGGAAACCAAAAACGGTTACTGAATCAGGGGGAACATCACAATTTTCACAACATCGAGAAGTTCAAGTAACTTACGTTGATGACAATGGAAGACCCAAGACCACAAAGGCTTGGGTCCCCATCTCCAACTAATCATGTGAGTACATGTGCAGGGTGTTCCAGGAGGAACTTTCAGCAGTCATTGGATTGTTGACAGTGGGGCATCCAGGCACATGACCGGCGACATGAAGCTGCTCTACGACGTTAAATCTATTAGAGGAGGTTATGTTTCCTTTGCTGGAGATAAGGGTGGTTATATAACAGGAGAAGGAATGGTATCCAACGGGGTTGTAAGTTTTGACAAGATCAACTTTGTACAACAGCTTGATCATAATCTTCTCAGAGTTTCACAAATATGTGATAAGCAATTTTGAGTACACTTTGACGCAAATGGATGTTATGTGCTGAAAACCGACTTCAAGATCCCAAAAGAATGGATTCTCTTATCAGCTCCAAGGATAAATGATTTACATGTCCTTGATATGAGCCAAGCAATAACAACGACTGCACAAGCAACTTGTTTCATTACAAAAGCCACTGAAAATGTTAGTGCATGCGTCTGTCGACTTCGTCTTGTATCGAGTCTTGTGCGTAGAATGTTAGATCAGTGCACGTAGTTCAAGATAATGATATTTCGCTTGAGTGCTGTAATTTCGCTTGAAAGTATCATGTGTAGTTTCAAGCGAAATCAGCATTACATATTTCGCTTGAACTGACATGTTGTCACTTTCAAGCGAAATCGAGACTCTATATATAGGTGGTCAAGCGAAATCAAATGTAACTATTCCGGTTTGTGCAACGAAGTGCTGCCGAAGTGTCGTCTCGCTGTAAAACGTTCTAAAATCAATATATCGACAGATTAAAGTGTATATCTTGCTAAATTGACCTCAGAATGTCTGTTTCCGCCTTTCATTCTGAGTAAAACTCTTCTGATCGACTCGTTCGGGTCCCAAAACGATCCTACAAGTGCTATCAGAGCTCAGGAGGAACAGTTCTTACAAATTCAGCCGCAAATTCTGATTTTCTACACCTTCTTTCAAAATTAAACTAGTTTTCACGGTTAAAATTGGCTAAAAATCTCACAGATTGTGCGCATTTGTATTTTATCTAATCCTTGAGAAAATTGGACCTAAAATCGATCTAATTAAGGTAAAAAATTGAGTTTCTGCTTGAAAACATGTGCGAGATGATGACGTCAGCTGCTCGTCAAGCGAAATTTGTCTCTAATTTCGCTTGAAACTGGTGTTTTCGCTTGAAAGTTCATCCTTATTCCGCTTCAAACGTGCTATTCCGCTTCAGTTGGACTATTTCGCTTGAGTGATTCAGCTTGAATCACTGATTTCGCTTCAAAAGGATTATTCTGCTTGAACGATTCAAGCGAAATCAGATATTTCGCTTGAAAGGAGTGTTTCAGCTTGAAAGTTGTGTTTTCGCTTGAACAAGGATCTCGTTTGAGCTTGGTATTTCGCTTGAATCGACTGTTTGTGTGAACTTTGAAAATCCGAAACATGGACGAGGATTTCTACAACGCATTCGCTACCCCGGTTACCTAGATCGCTCTGGCACAGAACACGATGTTGGAAAACGAAACGGGGAATTTGCAAAAACCGCCTAAGCTCATGAACATAGAGGAATATAAGGGTTGGGAAGGATGGTTTGAGAATTAGGTACAAGCGAACTACTTAGATGCTTGGGAATGCGTTGAGACGAAATACAATAGACCGATGAATGATGATGAAGAGATTGTTCCAATTAAAGATTTAAGTGCAGATGCTATAAATAAATACAAAGATGAGAAAATGATGCTAAGTCTACTTCAACAAGCAGTGAAAGAAGATATCTTGGTGTTATTGCAACACAATGGAACTTCATATTCGATTTGGAAAGCATTAAGATCGAAGTTTCATGGTAGCCAAGAGATGATCAAAAACAAGAAATCACTTTTAAAGAAAGAGTTTGATCTGTTTCGTGGATTGAAAAATGAAAGCACAAAACAAATCGTTGAGAGATACTGCAATTTGCTAGCTAATATGAAGAGGTTGAGCATCGAGAAAGATAATGAGGAGTTGATTGAGAAGCTAGCTGATGCATTGCAATACGAGACTTGGGGCACATATCTCATGATGTTGAGAAACAAGAAAGGTTTTAGCAGTCTGACATTGAGTAAATTCATTGAAAAGATTGAGGCTCAGGAGATGGAACAGAGAAAGGTTATAAGAATGAAAGATTTTGACGGTGAATAAGACATCGGGCTTTACTACAAAGGTGGGGTCAGTGATAAATCCACCAACTAGTCACCGAAGGTTCAAACAACATTCAATGTAAAGAGTTCATCTGAAAGTTCTTCTAAAGGATCAAACAACAACACAAGCTTTTCATCATATCCGTTATTTGATCCGAACATTTCAGCAACAAAGAATGGCAAGAAGCTACAATGCAATATTGTATTGAATCTGGAGAATGATGAGGATTATTCAGCAAAAATGGCTAAGAGTCACATGTCTTTGTTGGGAACTGTGTTGGAATCATATGGTAGTTTTGATGCAGGTCGGATCGGGAAACCAATGCTTACAAAGGAGGATTACGATCAAATTGACGCGGAGGAAATGGAACTGATGGATATTAAATGGTGTTTGGCAAGTGTGTTGAGACGAGCTGAGAAATTTAAGCCGATCACAGGAAGAGATGATCTACGTGAAGCTACTATTTCTACTTAAGGATTTGATAAATCTAAAGTCACTTGTTTTCGTTGCAGGGAAAAAGGACACTTCAATAGGGAGTGCAAAAACCGCGAAGCAAGTGGAGCTCAAAATCCTTTTAACAACAACAATGATTACTATCGGAAAGCGATTTATCATCAAGTTGCTCAACAACAACAAGAACCGCAAGTGGCACATGGAAGAAAAGTGATTAGAGAATCATAAAAGAGAGCTTGTATGGTGAATCAGGATGACAAAGAGCCAACGGAAGGTTTCAACTGGGACAAATATGTCTCAGATGATAACAAAGCATGCCTGATAAACCAAGATGATGAAAAATTGCCTGAAGGTTTTAGCTGGGCAAATTTCAATTGGGATGATTATGATCCAAACAAAGATTCAAATCACAAAGCTTATGTAGCTCGAGTTGAAGAAGATAATGATGATGATC
Source organism: Helianthus tuberosus (assembly GCA_030545235.1). Classification (NCBI taxonomy): domain Eukaryota; kingdom Viridiplantae; phylum Streptophyta; class Magnoliopsida; order Asterales; family Asteraceae; genus Helianthus; species Helianthus tuberosus. Next base: position 191,702,957 of record CM060405.1, read on the forward strand.
GTGAGTATTGGTCAAGGAAAATGGCAGATCATTTGAAAACGATGGCAGAAAGCGACAGTGAAGATGATAAAGCCAAAAAGAAAAAGAAAAAGGTCAAAACACCGGTTAGCAGTGACGATGAAGCTGTTCCAATGATAAAGAAAAAAATGAAGGAAGTACCAAAGTTCAAAATTGATGAAGAAGTTGATGCTAAAAAGATTCCTGTGAAGTGTGACACTTGTGAAGCTATAAAGAAGCAGAACAGCACATTGATTTATAACTTGAACAGTTTGAATGAATCTTATGATGTCCTGAACAAAGTTATGAATCAATACAATCAAACAGGTGAAGAACAAGCAACATCAATGAAGACACTACAGGGAGCTTTCATGATAAAGCAGAAAGTTGTGAACAACTACATCGAGAAGTGTGCTGTACTAGAACAGAAACTTGAAACTCAAAGGATTGAAACAGAAAGAGTAAATCGTTTGTTGAAAAGTTACTCATGTACTTCTTATGTCATTGACAGGATTTATCCAACAGTCGAGGGCATGAAGGCATTTGAAGATGATGAAGTAACTGAAGAACAGAAAGTTTCTGAAGAAAAGACTCCTGTGAAGAAAGAAAAGAAGAAGGATTCTAAAGAAAAGACATCTGGTAAGAAACAAGGTTTTAGTTACAACAAGTGTCCACCCCCACTTAAAAATGGATATTCTCCAAGAAATCCAAATTCAGAAAGAGTTGTAAAGGCAACAAATTTACAATGGGAGTCGGAGTCTACAGTTAACTTGCTAGAAAACAATGATGTTACGTTTACATCGTCTGACACTGATCATGAGTCCGAGTTAATAAAGAAAGTGGTCGATCAGGTGTTGGATAAAGATGAAACCGAGGAGTCAAAGTTGGAGTCAAACTCAGAGTCAAAATCGGAGTCAGAGTCAAAGTCTGGGTCTGAAAGTTCGAGTTCAACAGTCAACAGTTCGAAGTTTTCAGTTAAAAGGGTTTACAACAAAGAATTCCTGTTATCAAAATCTAATTTGAATGATGAAACGTTTAAAGTTGCATATACTTTGAATGATTCTGACAAATTATATTTTGATGAGGAATTTCCAATAAGAGGTGTTAAACCTAACATGATCAAAAAGGTTTTCAAACTAACAGAAATTAATATTTCTGAAATAAAAGATGTAAATCTTAATGATAAACCTAAAAAATACACCTCAAGAGTTCAACAAAGATTAAACAAGAAAAAGGGTTACAGTTCTGGTTCTGGTTTTCAAAAGAAACCAAACCATAACGGTAACTTCAAAAAGAAAGGTCTGGGTTTTATTCCTTCAGAAAAACAGAAAAATGAAAAATATGTTCGTGATTTTAAATAAAAAATGAAATTTGTTTCAGGTACAACTACTGAAGAAGAAAAAGAAAATCTTTTCAGGAACCAGTTAAACAAAGAATTTCTTGCGAAGAAGCAAGAAGAGTTGAAGATTGTTGATCAGAAAAAGGAAACGAGAACTTGTTTTCAATGCAACACTGTTGGGCATATTGGCAAAGATTGTTCCAAGGCAATAAAATCAAAACAGGGAGTTTCTCGTAACTTGAAAGATAAAAAGGCTGAGTTTGAACCACCAATTGACAGAACCAAACTTTTCAAAAATTCAACTTTTGAGATTGGTGAAAGTTCAAACAGATTTTACAAGAAAAATGGAAATCTTGACAACCAGAAATGGGTTGTTAAGAAGTCTGATGGTAGTTCTAGCAATGATTCTGATTCGTCAAAATCCGAGGAGCTATCTTCTGGCGATGAATCTGATTCTACAAAATCAGAGGAGCCACAGGTTGAGATTAAAAGTGAAAAATCAGTGCCGACTGTGGATGATGTGAATTTTCCACCACTTCGGGCTGAGCATTTTAAAAAGAAAATTGGTAAAGTTGAGATTTCAAATCAATTTTTTTCTGAAAAGAAAGAATTTGATATTGAAAAAGCTTTTAACTCCAAAATCCATAACATTTTTGGAAAAATGGTTGACAGGAAGGTCAAAGGACTGAAAGAGTTCTATGAGAAGAAGACGAAGAAAGATAAAGTTGAACCATCCCTGGTTTGTGACTGGGATGGTACATATTACGAACAGTAAGTCTGTTAACTTGCCGGAGCTCCCAAGTTGGTAATCGTGGAGCATGAATCGGCATCATTCTTAAATTGTTTTTGAGAATTGAAAATTTGTGATAAGTATGTCTTGCCGGAACTCCCAGGTTGGTAAGTGAGGAGTAGGTATCGGCATCTTGAGAATTCAAACCACAATATGGTAACTTACAAGTGGTATTGGTTGGTAAGCCATGTGGTTGAAAAAGGTTTTTACTTACAAGTGGTAAAATCAAGGTCATTAGTTTGAACTTGATTAGACTATTTCTTCAAGTGGTAAATCAAGGACATTAAGTTGTACTTGCATTTTCTTACAAATGGATGAAAGACAATGTGATGAACCAAACCCCTAATCTACAAATGATTATATATATCAACAAAACTTATTTTCTGGAAAAACCATTTGATTGAAACAAACTTAAGTGTTTTGAAATCAATGGGAAAATAGTTTGTTGTGAGGGGGAGTTCTAATTGTTTATTCCAAGTGGAATGCGAATTGAAGTGATTCGATATCGGTTGTCACGTTGTTTGTATAGTTTGTTTTCAAATTTCCTAAAATGTGTTTGCATTTTAGGGGGAGTAAAATTTCAGAAAATTCAAAAACATTGAAAAATGCAAAAATGAGTTTTGTTGTAAAAAGAGAAAATGATAGTACATCACTGAGACTGTCACAACATGCTAAAGAAATGGAGAGATAAAATGTGATAAATGTGTAACATCTGTGCTTGTAATCATTGTAAAAAGTACAATTATCAATAAAAAAATGTTATTTGATCCCAATGTTTGTTTATTTATGTTTGATATTTTTCATGTTTTGACTTTTGTTCAATTTCAAACTCTATATCACTTTCTGGAGAGTTATACGCAAACTGGTGCGTAAACGTACTCAGTTTAACGCGACAAATACTCCGGAACATCAACATACACTTAACATACCTTAAATAACCTTTACATAACTTAGAAATAAGTTTTAAAGGCTTTGGTATGGCAAAAACAAGTTAATTCGCCTACAAGGACTAAATTTGACAAACTGCGAAAGTATGCAAATTTGAACTGTAACGGACATTCCGGAACATGGCCATAAGTTAAACACACCTTAAATATCCTTTACATAGATTAGAAATAGGCTTTGAGAGGTTCGGTGAGCTAAAATAAACTTTATGCTCATTCAGGGACTAAAAGCGTCAAAAAGTGCATAAGTTTGCATTTTCGCGCATAACTTACGTTCTGAATACATCTGGACATCCAAAAATTTATGTAAGCATTAAAATATTTAATTTTAGTGTTTGGCATAAGAAAAATCCATTCGTCGCGCAATTTGGATCGTTTTTCGCGCTTATGCGCATTCCGTCGTAATTAAGCAAACATCGCGATCATACGACCAAACGAACCGACATCCGGCATATTTTTGAGCATGTTTCATGTCCACAATGTTTAGGCATCATTTTAGGGCCTTAAAGTTGGCTTAACGGGCCTTAGAAGTGTTGAAATGAGCTTAAAACACATACAGGGACTGAAACTGTAATTCTGCAAAACTGTTTCTGATCTGTGCAGCCCAGGCGGGCCGCGTAAAACCTGCACACATATTACGTGGGCCGCGAGGCCTCCCCAGACCTGCAGAATTGTTGCAAACATCTGTTTTCAGCTGTTAATCACCTCAAAACCACTTGCAAATGGTATTTCTCAAACCATGGACTGAATCTATGGGCTCTAATGGTTTTCCAAACCAAGGGGCACACATGGACGGTTGAGATCGAGGCACGTTTCCCGATAAACGATCCTAACGGTTCTAACTTTCCTATAAATACCCCCAACCCATTTCATTCCAAACCCACTTGATTCTGAGATTTTCTCTAAGTTGGAGTGGTTATCACTTCATACCTGAGAAATACTTGGAAATCAATCTTGCGGTGACCCTTTGTAAGTATTCCTTCATTCTTTTCTTCCGTTTTAGCGTTAAAGTCAAACTGTGTTTAACTTTCTGCATCGACCAGTTTATGGTCAATGCGAAGTTCGTTTGAACTTCATAACGTGAGCGTAATCACGATGGTCATAGTCCCTAGTGACTATACCTACTGATTACCACGTTATCTAGGCTCAGTGACGAGTCGTAGTTTCGGGCAAAATGCGTGTTCTTGCGTATTTTGTAACCAAACTACTCTAGGGTATCAAAACCGTTTGTTTTGATATCAAAACCTGTTTTCTAACTTAACTAAACATGTTCTAGCATGTTTAGCTCGTCACTTTTAGATTTGTGCTTGTTTAGGGTCGTAAGGGTAAGCGATCTAATCAATCGCTTATGCTTTCGAACCCGACCCATTTGGTCGATCATTAGGGTCCGACCAAACACTTTAGGTGACCATAGTAGTTTAGGGAATAACCTTCCGAGGTTATACCTTATGGTCACGTCGTTTAAGTAGTTGTATGATAAGTAGTTCTTATGCCTTAAGTAAATTACCAAAATGCCCTTTTTAAGTCAAAATTCATTTTAAGCCTATGTAACATAACTCTTGGTATCTAAACTGATTTAGTAACAATATTAGACATGTCAAGTCATATCTTACTTGTCATAGGGCTAGTTAGGCGTTCCGAACGCGTTTTACGCAAACGACGCGTTAAAGTAGCATAAGCTACCTAAACGGGTCGTAACGGGTCAAAAGCACTTAGGATAAGTTTTGTTTTAGTATGTAGGCTTTGTTAAACCATATTACATGAGTTCCTACACTCATTTGGTTTACGAACCCTCATGCTACCCGATCCTCCGATTTGGTCCGTTTATTAATGTAGTTACCTATATTAGGTGCCGTTTGATTCCGTAACCTACTAGCTTTGCTTGGTGGATATCTAAAGTCTATTGAGCAATCCCAAGTGAGTACATAGACCCCTCTTTTACTGTTTTCTAAACATTTTGGGGTGAAACACATGTGCCTACTTGTTACTTTCGTGCTTTTCATGTTTTCTCATCATATACATGCTATGTTCATTAGTACATTATTAGTACATCGTTTTACATGACATTTTATGCTATGTATGTCCATTGTGTGCATACTTAGTGCATTGTTTTACATTACCTTTTCATGCTATGTATGTTCATCATACTTAGTACATTTTCATTTCATCACATGCTTACATTTTGATATGACATTTGGCTTGTTTAAATGGGACCATATACATTCATTAACTTTGATCACGCCGCTCGTTAGTAGGTAATGGTACCATAGGAATTGACAACTCCCATTCCTAACATCCTAGGTATGTTTCGATGAAAGGAATGACCGAATTCGATAAAACATAATACAGATAGACCTTTAATTTGTTTAAAGGCTCATCACCACAGTCACAAGGCTTGGATGTATGCATTTTTACAATACCGCATAAATGTTTGTATTCAGTATAGCATGCATTTCCACAAAACATAACGTTGATTTAAACCACGTTTTACTTCAATACATTGTTTTGTGCCTTTTTACCTATGGTTCAGTGGATATATATATATATATATATATATATATATATATATAAATATATACATATATTTCATTTGCCATACATGACATTTTGTTCACACATAGACATTTTGACATTGATATACTTATTTCCTGGACTGTATTTTGACATAGATATTTTGACATGGTTTACGCAAAGACATTTGACAATTGGTTTAGACATGGGCAATTCACATTGGTGGTTGTTTGGGTAAAATGATTTAAGTAACGAAGCGTGTGTAATACGATACAAGCATGGTGGATACGCTGCTGGTACTTCCTATATATAAGTGCTTGTATGGTATTACATATCTTAGCGTTATTTAGATCATTTCAATTTAGACATATAACATTTTATACAAATAACATATTTTTCAAGTCATCATTTTACAAACAACTTATTTTATACAAAAAATCATTTTTACATGGTTATTCATTTAACCTCACATTACTCTTTTACATATCATCGCTTTTCGAAAGATTTATAAAACAAAAAAACTAACAAGGTTCATGACTGACTTTTGTTAAACAACTTTTTCTTGAACTTAAGTCATGAATCCTATTTTCACAAAACCTATGTATCTCACAGGCATTTTTATGCTGACGTACCAATTTTCACATGTGTTTCAGGAGCTGATGCTTAGGATGATCGTGACACTAGGGCGGACCTATGCCTTAGAGACTTAAAAATTAAGATAGACTTAGTTTAATTATATGATGTACTCTTTGGTTCTTGTTTTGAAACAATGTATTCCACTCTTTGGTTGATGAATAAAATAAATTTTAATTACCATGGTTGTGGAACAATAATTCTGTTACAACACTCCCTGACGTTTTCGCCACGATTTGATGTTTTACGTGGTCGGGGTGTGACAAAATGATCTTACTAAAGATGTGACGATAGGCTCAGCTAGATTAGTAGATTTGCGATAACGATACAAAATTAAATGAAAAGCCTAGTTCTAATGGGAAACATGGTCAAAAGCATAGTACTTAGTTTTGTCCTTCTTGATTGTGTACCTACTCAGTAATCACTGATTGTTGAAAGACATAAAACTGGTTAAGTTTGTGAACTTTCACAACTTTGCTGAAAAGTCGCTGTGATTGTGCATTTCATTTTGCAAAGATTTAAACTTGTTTTATTTCTTTATTTTGTTTAAGCATTGGACATCCTCTGTGTATACGTGAGTATCGACCTGGATGTTATTGCCTAAACATTCTGCTTTATTTTCTTGGTGTTTCGTTTAAGCTTTGGACCTCCTCTGCGTATACGAAAGTATCGACCTGGTGGTTAAAGCCTAAACAACTTCAACTTATTTTTTTTCTTATTTTGTTTAAACATTGGACTTTCTCTGCGTATACGGAAGTATCGACCTGATTGTTAATGTTTAAACAATCTGAGTTGTTTTCGCACAAATCACAGTTGATGAAAGTTTAAAGGCATTACTTGAGTCAGTGTATTGCATGATGAGGGGATATGCTGAGATCGTGGGGTCCATAAGAATTTAGTGCAAAATTAATATACCTTAACGTATCGGTAAGCATTTCGAAAGTTTTTAGATTGAGTTTAAGTGGACAACAATATCGTCAATCTACGTGAATTATTTAGAACTTAAATTGTTTAAAGCTTAACGGTGTTGGTGATTTGTCTCATAAACTGATATGATCCTCTTACACAAACTCACAAAAATATTGTTTGTAAATATTTTTTTCTTTTCCTGCATTTCTTTACTTTCAAAAATCCAAAAAGATTTTAGTATGTTGTAGTATAAATTTTGAAAAAGTCAAAAAGATTTTCGACAACTGGTGTTGGAGAACTGATTTTCAAAATTCCGAGTGGTAAACATGATGACAACTGGTTTGGGAGAGAGTTGAGTATTTAGTGAGGGGGAGTGTGTGTTCAAATGAGAAAAGTGTTGAAATGAAAAAGATATTCCTGCAAACGGTTTATCAGAAACTAAATGATAAATCATTTTAAGATTTGTTCTACAAGTGGTCAATCAGATTTGAAAATCTTATCCACAAATGGTTATCAGAAAATTTATTTTTGGGTAAAGATTTATGCAGGATGGAGACAAGAATCGATTCTGAACTTGTAAACATTTGAGAGAGTCAGTTTACTATCCTGATCTTGTGGAAGATGTGAGCCAGGTTAAGATTCTAAAATTGCTGATGCTGATGAACTTAAGGAATCAAGAGATCTGATCAAGAGAATTTGAAAGCTCGAGAGCCAGACTCAGATTCTGTAGGTTATTAATAATCAAGGGAGAGGATTCTGTTGGTGCTGAAGAAAGAGCCAGAGATCCTGGAGATCAAGAGAAGATAGAGATTGATGATGCTTTACAGTGTCAAGATACTTCAAGAGTTCGAAAGGACTGATAAAGACTGAAGATGCGAAGACTCGACACTGAAGACTCGTCAACATTCGAGGGGGAGTCTGTTAGTGCATGCGTCTGTCGACTTCGTCTTGTATCGAGTCTTGTGCATAGAATGTTAGATCAGTGCACGTAGTTCAAGATAATGATATTTCGCTTGAGTGATGTAATTTCGCTTGAAAATATCATGTGCAGTTTCAAGTGAAATCAGCATTACATATTTCGCTTGAACTGACATGTTGTCACTTTTAAGCGAAATCCAGACTCTATATATAGGTGGTCAAGCGAAATCAAATGTAACTATTCTGGTTTGTGCAACGAAGTGCTGCCGAAGTGTCGTCTCGCTGTAAAACGTTCTAAAATCAATATATCGACAGATTAAAGTGTATATCTTGCTGAATTGACCTCAGAATGTCTATTTCCGCCTTTCATTCTGAGTAAAACTCTTCTGATCGACTCGTTCGGGTCCCAAAACGATCCTACAGAAAAAGACTCAATCTCTTGGCACAGACGTATGGGTCACATTCACTTACGAAAAAATGAATCATTTGGTGTCGAATGAATTAGTGAATGATGTTCTTCTTAAAAGTTTCCATCTTCAAGACGTCTGTGTTTCATGCCAAAAAGGAAAGCAAACTAAGAAGCGACATCCGACAAAGAAGATCAACACGGTGGCAGTTCCTCTTGAACGTTTGCCCATGGATTTGTTCGGTCCTGTCAAGCACAAAAGCATCAGGAATGATCAATACTGCCTCGTGATAACTAATGATTATTCAAGATTTTCTTGGGTGGTGTTTATGGCTCACAAGAGTGAAACTTTCGGTATTATCAAAAACTTGATCATTTAGATTAAGAATTTGTATAAGTTGAAGGTTAGACAGATACGCAGCGACAATGGTACAGAATTTAAAAATCATGCTATGGCGGAGTTTTGCACATCAAAAGGTATTCTTCATGAATTCAGTGCAAACTACACTCCTCAACAGAACGGCGTCGCTGAACGTAAAAACCCTACATTGATCGAGACTGCTAGGACTATGTTAGTAGAGTCGCAGTTGCCCATTCCATTCTGGAGTGAAGCTGTGGCCTCCGCATGTTACACGATGAATCGAGTCCTTACACTCAAAACACATAAAAGACCTGCTTTGAGTTTCTTCACAAACGGAAAACAGATTTGTCATATCTTGAACCGTTTGGAGCTCCTTGCACAATGATTGATCCTAATGGAAAGTTTGGGGCAAAAGCTATTGAAGGTCACTTTCTTGGTTATGCCACCCCGAACTTAAGATTCTGGAATCTAGAGACTAAAAGGGTTGAGGAATGGTCTGAAGTCAGAGTATAAAGACACACTTTGCCAGTCAAAAATCCAGGTCAACCATGGATGTTTGAGTACGATGACTTTTTCACTTCGATCAATGTTGAAGCAGTTGAAGAAAATGCTGCGGCAAGGATGTTTTTTGAGAGTGACAACGCAACAGAATCACAATTGGTTCGTCCAATTATTGTTAATCAAGAATCATCTTCAGTGAACAATAATGCTCTCGACAATGAGGATTTTCATGATGCAACCAAACTGAACGAATCTTCAGAGGATGAAGAATTTCTACATGCAGATCAAGAAGCTCCAACAACAGCTGTACAAGGTACTTCGGAAGCTACAGCTCCAGTTGATAACCCCAAAACAGCTGAAGCTACTGCATCATCCTCTTCGCCAGTTCCGGGTATTGAATTGGTTGTTGATCTCAATCTCAACAATCTGGGTACAAATATTCCAGTTCAAGATAATCCAGAAACAAGAATTCACAATACCCATCCTCAACAAAACATCATCGGGAATGTACAAAGTGGCATTCAAACAAGAAACATGTTGCGAAACAACAACAACGCAGGCTTGTATGCGGCAATTCGAGAATCTGGTCAACAAAACGATTGGTCTTTCGCGTGTTATGTCTCACAAGAAGAGCCAAGAACTTGGAAAGACGCTTTGAAAGAAAATTCATGGGTTGAAGAACTGCAACAATTCCAGAAACTTGTGTCTGGAAGCTCGTAGAGAAACCTACTGATTATAAGAAGATTGGTACCCGTTGGGAGTATAAATGCAAAAAGGACGACCGTGGAATCCTTATTCGCAAAAAAGCAAGATTGGTCGTTCAAGGTTTTCGTCAGATTGAAGGTATAGACTACAACGAAGTGTATGCACCTGTTGCACGTCTAGAAGCAATTCGGATCTTTCTGGCTTATGCCTCATTCAAAGGATTCAAGGTTTACTAGATGGACGTCAAAAGTGCATTCTTACATGGTCTAGTGGAAGAAGAGGTATATGTCGAACAACCTCCAGGTTTTGAAGATCCTATCCATCCCGATCGGGTTTGGTTGCTGAACAAAGCTCTCTATGGTCTACATCAAGCACCACGAGCTTGGCACGCAACCTTATCCAATTATCTGCTGGAGAATGGATTTCACAGAGGTCTTATCGATTGCACTCTCTTCATAAAAGAACAAGATGGAGATCTTCTACTGGTACAGGTATATGTGGATGATATTATATTTGGTTCTACTAACAATGTTATGTGTTGGGATTTCGAGCGTGTAATGCAGGATAAATTCGAGATGAGCGCTATGGGGGAGATGACTTTCTTTTTGGGCTTTCAAGTGCAACAAATGAAGTCTGGGATATTCATCCATCAGACTAAGTATTTTCAAGACATTCTGAACCGATTCCAGATGTCCGACACATCGCACATTGGTACTCCACTGCAGCAAAATCACGGAATCAATCTAGACTTGAAGGGTGAACTCGTTAGTTCTTCATACTACCGCGCGATGATTGGATCCCTTATGTACCTCACTGCATCAAGACCAGATATAGTGTATCCAACATGCCTGCTTTCCAGATATCAAGTTAATCCGAAGGCCTCACATCTTGCAGTTGTAGAAAGGATTTTTCGTTATTTGAAGGGTTGCCTAGACATCGGTCTATGGTACCCTAAGGATAGTAACTTTGACTTGATCGCTTTCAGTGATTCTGATTTTGGTGGATGCAAAATCGACAGCAAATCCACAACGGCTGGATGCCAGTTTTTAGGAAATCGGCTCGTAACATGGCAGTGCAAGAAGCAGACTTGTGTCGCTACATCAACTTGTGAAGCTGAATACATTGTTGCCTCAAGTTGTTGCTCCCAAGTCTTGTGGAGACAACAGCAAATGCGTGATTACGGTTTTGAATTCCTAACTACTCCTATTTTAGTCGATAATTCTGCTGCCTTATATATCACTAGAAATCCTGTGCAGCTTTCAAAGACCAAACAAATCGAAATTAAGTATCACTTCATACGTGATTGCTTTGATAAAAGGCTTATCGATGTTATTAAAGTCCACACCGATGACCAACGTGCCGACCTTTTTACCAAAGCATTTGATAAATCAAGATTTGACTTTTTATTATTGGTAACCGGCATTAAGGCCAAGCAAGAGTAATCCGCATCGGAAAATCGTTTTTGTATATATCTTTGTGTTTTTAAAATTATCATAGTTTGTTGATTTTAGGGGGAGTAAATCCAAATTTGAAAATTCAAAAACATCGAAAAATTTCAAAACTCAAAAACAATAGAAAAACAAACATGAGTTTCCTGGCGAGCAAAAGAGAATATGATAGTACATCAGTGGTCTGTCTAAACCTCTTTAAACTGAAATGCAAAATGAAAAATGCGATAAGCAGCTCTATATAAGATGTATCGGTAGGCTCACAATCATCTTAATGTGTGCAGGGTGATATAAACTTAAATCGACTGAAGACCAGGTGGGAACTGCTCGTTGGCATATGGTCTTAGTACCGAAATTCCGTTTGATAGATTGCCGAGGTTCTGAGATATGTGGTCTTTATGCTGTTTATCATCTGCGTATCATGGTTGTTTCTTTTACCGGAACAAAACGAAGACAAAGTCTAGATCTTCCATGATACCATACATACGTGTACATATTGCATACGACCTGAATAAGTGATCAACAATCACATGTGCACAAAATAAGTGATAATATATCACATTTATCCTGGAGTCAAGTTCGTCTCTTTGCTGTACAAAAGTACTGACCTGTTCACGGACTTGCTCCTGTGCCCTCATGCATCTCAAAATCAAGTTCCTCATCAATAAGTGATTCTATCACATAGGGCATGTTTTCAATCAAAATAAGTGAGTATCTCACATTTTCATATACGTCAAAACAGATGATAAATGGTATACTCACCAGTAAGATGAACTCTCGTGCATACCTTGATACGGTAATTTGTCGTGTGTGGATGAACACCGGTCGGTAAGTTTAAATCATACCTTAACGTATCCCCTCGCCATGATTACATCTGATAAGTTGAGCTTATGTGGATAACAATACCGATAATCGTTATAGAATGTTTATCTAAATGTTAACTAATTGAACAACAAGAGCGTTTTGGCGTGACCATACACTGATATGATTCTCTTACCCTCGAAACTCGCAAAAAGAATGTTTGTATATACTTACTTTTCTTAGTTTCTGCAACTCTGTATATATTTATTTACTGCTTTCAGTCTTTAAGTTTTGAAATATTCAAAATGCCAAAAAGATTTTAGGTGTGTTTTAATATAAACTTTATAAAAGTCAAAAAGATTTTATTTCTGCTTTAGTTTTGATTAACCGATGTTGGAACTCAAGTCTTCGTTGCTTGAAATCTGATTGAAAACCAAAACGACTGAATCTTCATAAACGGTCAGAGTTTGCAAGTTTTGAAAGTTAATAATCAAAATTGAAAAATCTGTTAACTTTTCAAACTAAACTGTCGGACGGTTGTTGAATGAGAATTGGTCTCATTTGTGTCATTTGTTTATGTTAACTATATTCCAAGCAGTTGTTCTCATAACGCGTTTAGCTTTCTTGCATGTGCAGATGCTAAAGGCGAGGAGAACATGTTCGATGACAAGCTTCGGAATCAAGACACGACGTGAAGGCACTCAAATGATAAAGATGATCGAGTTGCCGCTGATCAATCATCAACACCACAAGGATCTCAAGTATTGAAGATCAAAAGATTCACGAGCATAACTTAAGGGGGAGTTTGTTAATGCACTTCCTGTTTGTTGAAAAGGTAAGTTTGTTGATACTTTTTCTATGTGTGACACGTGAAGACTTTGAAGATCCTTTCTGAGAAAAAGAACCATCAAGAGATGGAGAACGAGATTACGAACCTCGTGAGCAGCATCCAAGGGGGAGTTTGTTGATACATATTGTGTGGATACAGCTCGGCTCGGTTTGACTCGACTACAAAGTGAAGACCGTAGTCAAGATATCCTCCTATCTTGACTCGGTATGCTATTTACTTTGTATCGTACGATATAAATGCTACTGCGTGTGTGCGGTATGCATATTGTTATGGTTCTGTGTTTAATATATTTGTTGTTTGGCCCAACATGTCGAAGCCCAAGCCCCAGGCCCAAACACATGTGACGAAGTCTCATATGAAGCCCAAGCCCGTCACATGTGACGAAGACACCATATGATGAAATCCCTTGATTTCGTCGAAGATATTGAGTGTTCGTCGTGATGATCCATGTTTGCCGATTAGTCTTCGTCGACAACAGGACTTCGTCGATGATGTTACTATATAAACACAGACAGTAGACAGAAACAAGTAGAGAGAAGTCTGAGTAGATTTCATTGAGAGAACACACTGTAAACACACACACTGAGAGTTTATAAGAACATCTTGTAAACATTGCTTTGTAACCGTTTTCTAGATTAATACATTGGAGTGTTAATCGGTGACCAAAAATCCATTCGTCACGCAATTTGGATCGTTTTTCGCGCTTATGTGCATTCCGTCGTAATTAAGCAAACATCGCGATCATATGACCCGACCAAACGAACCGACATCCGGCATATTTTTGAGCATGTTTCATGTCCACAATGTTTAGGCATCATTTTAGGGCCTTAAAGTTGGCTTAACGGGCCTTAGAAGTGTTGAAATTAGCTTAAAACACATACAGGGACTGAAACTGTAATTCTACAAAACTGTTTCTGATATGTGCAGCCCAGGCGGGCCGCGTAAAACCTGCACACATATTACGCGGGCCGCGAGGCCTCCCCAGACCTGCAGAATTGTTGCAAACAGCTGTTTTCAGCTGTTAATCACCTCAAAACCACTTGCAAATGGTATTTCTCAAACCATGGACTGAATCTATGGGCTCTAATGGTTTTCCAAACCAAGGGGCACACATGGACGGTTGAGATCGAGGCACGTTTCCCGATAAACGATCCTAACGGTTCTAACTTTCCTATAAATACCCCAACCCATTTCATTCCAAACCCACTTGATTCTGAGATTTTCTCTAAGTTGGAGTGGTTATCACTTCATACCTGAGAAATACTTGGAAATCAATCTTGCGGGGACCCTTTGTAAGTATTCCTTCATTCTTTTCTTCCGTTTTAGCGTTAAAGTCAAACTGTGTTTGACTTTCTGCATCGACCAGTTTATGGTCAATGCGAAGTTCGTTTGAACTTCATAACGTGATCGTAATCACGATGGTCATAGTCCCTAGTGACTATACCTACTGATTACCACGTTATCTAGGCTCAGTGACGAGTCGTAGTTTCGGGCAAAATGCGTGTTCTTGCGTATTTTGTAACCAAACTACTCTAGGGTATCAAAACCGTTTGTTTTGATATCAAAACCTGTTTTCTAACTTAACTAAACATGTTCTAGCATGTTTAGCTCGTCACTTTTAGATTTGTGCTTGTTTAGGGTCGTTAGGGTAAGCGATCTAATCAATCGCTTATGCTTTCGAACCCGACCCATTTGGTCGATCATTAGGGTCCGACCAAACACTTTAGGTGACCATAGTAGTTTAGGGAATAACCTTCCGAGGTTATACCTTATGGTCACGTCGTTTAAGTAGTTGTATGATAAGTAGTTCTTATGCCTTAAGTAAATTACCAAAATGCCCTTTTTAAGTCAAAATTCATTTTAAGCCTATGTAACATAACTCTTGGTATCTAAACTGATTTAGTAACAATATTAGACATGTCAAGTCATATCTTACTTGTCATAGGGCTAGTTAGGCGTTCCGAACGCGTTTTACGCAAACGACGCGTTAAAGTAGCATAAGCTACCTAAACGGGTCGTAACGGGTCAAAAGCACTTAGGATAAGTTTTGTTTTAGTATGTAGGCTTTGTTAAACCATATTACATGAGTTCCCACACTCATTTGGTTTACGAACCCTCATGCTACCCGATCCTCCGATTTGGTCCGTTTATTAATGTAGTTACCTATATTAGGTGCCGTTTGATTCCGTAACCTACTAGCTTTGCTTGGTGGATATCTAAAGTCTATTGAGCAATCCCAAGTGAGTACATAGACCCCTCTTTTACTGTTTTCTAAACATTTTGGGGTGAAACACATGTGCCTACTTGTTACTTTCGTGCTTTTCATGTTTTCTCATCATATACATGCTATGTTCATTAGTACATTATTAGTACATCGTTTTACATGACATTTTATGCTATGTATGTCCATTGTGTGCATACTTAGTGCATTGTTTTACATTACCTTTTCATGCTATGTATGTTCATCATACTTAGTACATTTTCATTTCATCACATGCTTACATTTTGATATGACATTTGGCTTGTTTAAATGGGACCATATACATTCATTAACTTTGATCACGCTGCTCGTTAGTAGGTAATGGTACCATAGGAATTGACAACTCCCATTCCTAACATCCTAGGTATGTTTGGATGAAAGGAATGACCGAATTCGATAAAACATAATACAGATAGACCTTTAATTTGTTTAAAGGCTCATCACCACAGTCACAAGGCTTGGATGTATGCATTTTTACAATACCGCATAAATGTTTGTATTCAGTATAGCATGCATTTCCACAAAACATAACGTTGATTTAAACCACGTTTTACTTCAATACATTGTTTTGTGCATTTTTACCTATGGTTCAGTGGATATATATATATTTCATTTGCCATACATGACATTTTGTTCACACATAGACATTTTGATATTGATATACTTATTTCCTAGACTGTATTTTGACATGGTTTACGCAAAGACATTTGACAATTGGTTTAGACATGGGCAATTCATATTGGTGGTTGTTTGGGTAAAATGATTTAAGTAACGAAGCGTGTGTAATACGATACAAGCATGGTGGATACGCCGCTGGTACTTCCTATATATAAGTGCTTGTATGGTATTACATATCGTAGCGTTATTTAGATCATTTCAATTTAGACATATAACATTTTATACAAATAACATATTTTTCAAGTCATCATTTTACAAACAACTTATTTTATACAAAAATTCATTTTTACATGGTTATTCATTTAACCTCACATCACTCTTTTACATATCATCGCTTTTCGAAAGATTTATAAAACAAAACAACTAACAAGGTTCATGACTGACTTTTGTTAAACAACTTTTTCTTGAACTTAAGTCATGAATCCTATTTTCACAAAACCTATGTATCTCACAGGCATTTTTATGCTGACGTACCTATTTTCACATGTGTTTCAGGAGCTGAGGCTTAGGATGATCGTGACACTAGGGCGGACCTGTGCCTTAGAGACTTAAAAATAAAGATAGACTTAGTTTAATTATATGATGTACTCTTTGGTTCTTGTTTTGAAACAATGCATTCCACTCTTTGGTTGATGAATAAAATAAATTTTAATTACCATGGTTGTGGAACAATAATTCTGTTACAACACTCCCCGACGTTTCCGCCACGATTTGATGTTTTACGTGGTCGGGGTGTGACAAAATGATCTTACTAAAGATGTGACGATAGGCTCAGCTAGATTAGTAGATTTGCGATAACGATACAAAATTAAATGAAAAGCCTAGTTCTAGTGGGAAACATGGTCAAAAGCATAGTACTTAGTTTTGTCCTTCTTGATTGTGTACCTACTCGGTAATCGCTGATTGTTGAAAGACATAAAACTGGTTAAGTTTGTGAACTTTCACAACTTTGCTGAAAAGTCGCTGTGATTGTGCATTTCATTTTGCAAAGATTTAAACTTGTTTTATTTCTTTATTTTGTTTAAGCATTGGACATCCTCTGTGTATACGTGAGTATCGACCTGGATGTTATTGCCTAAACATTCTGCTTTATTTTCTTGGTGTTTCGTTTAAGCTTTGGACCTCCTCTGCGTATACGAAAGTATCGACCTGGTGGTGAAAGCCTAAACAACTTCAACTTATTTTTTTTCTTATTTTGTTTAAACATTGGACTTTCTCTGCGTATATGGAAGTATCGACCTGATTGTTAATCTTTAAACATTCTGTGTTGTTTTCGCACAAATCACAGTTGATGAAAGTTTAAAGGCATTACTTGAGTCAGTGTATTGCATGATGAGGGGATATGCTGAGATCGTGGGGTCCATAAGAATTTAGTGCAAAATTAATATACCTTAACGTATCGGTAAGCATTTCGAAAGTTTTTAGATTGAGTTTAAGTGGACAACAATATCGTCAATCTACGTGAATTATTTAGAACTTAAATTGTTTAAAGCTTAACGGTGTTGGTTATTTGTCTCATAAACTGATATGATCCTCTTACACAAACTCACAAAAATATTGTTTGTAAATATTTTTTTCTTTTCCTGCATTTCTTTACTTTCAAAAATCCAAAAAGATTTTAGTATGTTGTAGTATAAATTTTGAAAAAGTCAAAAAGATTTTCGACAACTGGTGTTGGAGAACTGATTTTCAAAATTCCGAGTGGTAAACATGATGACAACTGGTTTGGGAGAGAGTTGAGTATTTAGTGAGGGGGAGTGTGTGTTCAAATGAGAAAAGTGTTGAAATGAAAAAGATATTCCTGCAAACGGTTTATCAGAAACTAAATGATAAATCATTTTAAGATTTGTTCTACAAGTGGTCAATCAGATTTGAAAATCTTATCCACAAATGGTTATCAGAAAATTTATTTTTGGGTAAAGATTTATGCAGGATGGAGACAAGAATCGATTCTGAACCTGTAAACATTTGAGAGAGTCAGGTTACTATCATGATCTTGTGGAAGATGTGAGCTAGGTTAAGATTCTAAAATTGCTGATGCTGATGAACTTAAGGAATCAAGAGATCTGATCAAGAGAATTAGAAAGCTCGAGAGCCAGACTCAGATTCTGAAGGTTATTTATAATCAAGGGAGAGGATTCTGTTGGTGCTGAAGAAAGAGCCAGAGATCCTGGAGATCAAGAGAAGATAGAGATTGATGATGCTTTACAGTGTCAAGATACTTCAAGAGTTCGAAAGGACTGATACTGAAGATGCGAAGACTCGACACTGAAGACTCGTCAACATTCGAGGGGGAGTCTGTTAGTGCATGCATCTGTCGACTTCGTCTTGTATCGAGTCTTGTGCGTAGAATGTTAGATCAGTGCACGTAGTTCAAGATAATGATATTTCGCTTGAGTGATGTAATTTCGCTTGAAAATATCATGTGCAGTTTCAAGCGAAATCAGCATTACATATTTCGCTTGAACTAACATGTTGTCACTTTTAAGCGAAATCCAGACTCTATATATTGGTGGTCAAGCGAAATCAAATGTAACTATTCCGGTTTGTGCAACGAAGTGCTGCCGAAGTGTCGTCTCGCTGTAAAACGTTCTAAAATCAATATATCGACAGATTAAAGTGTATATCTTGCTGAATTGACCTCAGAATGTCTGTTTCCGCCTTTCATTCTGAGTAAAACTCTTCTGATCGACTCGTTCGGGTCCCAAAACGATCCTACAGAAAAAGACTCAATCTCTTGGCACAGACGTATGGGTCACATTCACTTACGAAAAAATGAATCATTTGGTGTCGAATGAATTAGTGAATGATGTTCTTCTTAAAAGTTTCCATATTTAAGACGTCTGTGTTTCATGCCAAAAAGGAAAGCAAACTAAGAAGCGACATCCGACAAAGAAGATCAACACGGTGGCAGTTCCTCTTAAACGTTTGCCCATGGATTTGTTCGGTCCTATCAAGCACAAAAGCATCAGGAATGATCAATCCTGCCTCTTGATAACTAATGATTATTCAAGATTTTCTTGGGTGGCGTTTATGGCTCACAAGAGTGAAACTTTTGGTATTATCAAAAACTTGATCATTCAGATTGAGAATTTGTATAAGTTGAAGGTTAGACGGATACGCAGCGACAATGGTACAGAATTTAAAAATCATGCTATGGCGGAGTTTTGCACATCAAAAGGTATTCTTCATGAATTCAGCACAAACTACACTCCTCAACAGAACAGCGTCGCAGAACGTAAAAACCCTACATTGATCGAGACTGCTAGGACTATGTTAGTAGAGTCGCAGTTGCCCATTCCATTCTGGAGTGAAGCTGTGGCCTCCGCATGTTACACGATGAATCGAGTCCTTACAGTCAAAACACACAAAACACCTGCTTTGAGCTTCTTCACAAACGGAAAACAGATTTGTCATATCTTGAACCGTTTGGAGCTCCTTGCACAATGATCGATCCTGTGACAACTGGCCCAAACCGGTAATTTCCGTACACATTAATTATTGTCAGCAATGTCTGAACACGTGATTAAACAAGTGAATTCATGCACGTTGTATACTACAAAATATTGCTTTATGCATAAGCGAGAGCGTTGCGTCAAAAATAATAAGTAAACTCACCGGTAAGACACACTGTGTCAACAGAACTGCAGAAAGCAGTCAGACAATAAAATTGGAGCCTAGGTGTAGGTTCGACAACAAGAATGCATTAAAACCCAAGAGTACGTATAAGGGTTTAATTTATAGACATTGCGAAAGCAAAAATAAGCACTAAAAAGCACCCGAAACGCACTTTAAGTGCAGAATTTTATACAATTCAGCTCTAATCAGCATTTAGACATATAAATATTATGCAAAAATGTCGTTTTATTATCCAGAATACTTCCCTAAGTGTCGGGAATTGAAGGTGGTACAAGAAGGTACTTAAAAGACACTAAAAAGTGTAATTTAGCACTTTAACGAATCGGTATCTAACCCAACAACCGGGCTTTACCCGGAGCACAAAAAAAATATATATATTGTCTATGCCATTATTTTTATTTTTCTGAGCTAGTTAGGGCCCCCGAATACCCTAACACCCGCTATATATTATAACACACAAATAACTAATTTAAATCCCAACTAAACATAAATTACCACTAACTAAATGGTTAGAAGTCAACCATTTTGCAACCCCTTGACCGTTTGGTTCCCCAAGGGTGAAACACCTTTGAATTGTTTGAGTATTTTAAATCTTAGTGCTCAATATCTAAGGGACATATTGTCCAAGGGGTTTTATTAGATGATAGTTTATAAGTTGGCTAATGGATAAACATCACAATTCTCATTCACTTCCATACTTCAAAAAAAAAAAAGCTTTCTTTTTCCCTCTTGGCTTGGATCGGCCGAGAACTC
Organism: Helianthus tuberosus; assembly: GCA_030545235.1. NCBI lineage: Eukaryota > Viridiplantae > Streptophyta > Magnoliopsida > Asterales > Asteraceae > Helianthus > Helianthus tuberosus. The sequence goes on from CM060405.1 coordinate 191,723,400, forward strand.
CCACCCACACCCACATCACTTTCAATTTGGATATTGCAATATTACATACATACTAGAGTGTTAGAACTCATACGAGGAGACCCGGTGCATACGGAATCGCAAGGACCTCACCACAACGCTATTAACCGCCTACTTTTCGTCTAGTTTCTTCCCTAGCCTCGAGCTAGTAGTAAGTGACTCTAAACACTCTATTGTTCATATCTAAAGTGGTTAATAAGAAATTTAACGGGAAAAAATCATGAACACTAGAGACCAAAACTAAAAGTCTACTAAAAATAATAAACATGGTGGTTAATGAGTAAATATTAGTGTAAAACTTATGGAACTTGTTTTGTTATGGTTATTTATTATTGTTGGATGCTAGTAGGGGAACAGATCGTCATCTAACCACGCTAGGTCATGTTCATGGAACATGAACTAGCACTATGTTTAGTGTAAAAATAACTAGATGACGAACCCTTTCACTCACAAACATGAACTTGTGTAAAAATAGTTTTTCTTATGAAATGGAGTTCTAAACTAGTAGATCTACGGATCTACAAGTGGTATTTTTGAAGAACCAAGTGTATGATGAAATCATGTTTAAAAAGCCGGATCTTTCTCGAAATAGAGACATTTTTGAGAACCAAAAAGTGTGCAGACACTTGTGTAACGAAAAGATTTAACAAAGAAATATTTTCGTAAATACCGACTAGAAGTTGTAAAACTTCATATTCTTTAAAAATAAAGTTTTCGAGATAATGATTTTATTTTTAAAAATGGAAAGATTTACTAAATGTGCTAGTAAGTTACTACACATTTTTGTAAATATTCAAGTTCATGAAATGGAGAAATTAGTGATTATTGTTGATGAATATTGTTGATAATTGTTGTTGATGGTTATTGACGATTTAAAAGAAAATAAACACATGTTTTGAAAACATGGGAAACCTCCATTTTTAGGGGAAACTCTGCCAAAATTTTTATAAATTTTGACACTTAGAAAATATAAGTTTTTGAGAAACTTATTCCCTAAAAATGTATTTAAAAGTATTACCAAGGTTTCCCTAATTTTTGGTGATAAGAAATGAGGATTTCTTCAAGAATGAAAATGGATATAAATATGTATATTTTTGAGAGAAAAATATATATTATTTTATAACCAACTTTTGTGCTAAGTGTGTATAGTATGTGTTATACTTGCTAGTGTATTAAGACTTAAAAATACACTAAATACTCATGAGGAGTATAAACATAAAAATACACATACAACATACAAGATACATAAATCGGGTGCAAAGTGCAAAACACGAGATACTTATATTAATTTTAGAGAAAATAATATAAGTAAGATACGTAGTTAAAAATATAGAATATTTTTAACACAAGAATATATATACAAAAGAGAGTGACTGTACTTGTGCGACGCAAGTCTAGTGACTAACGTTAAGAAAACGCATATAGGTTACGACGTTAATTAAGCAAATCCGGTGAAGTTTACGACGCAAGGAACGCAAAGTTGTGAGTTCATGCTCCCCCTTTTCTTTTAACTGTTTTCAGTTTTTATAACTTCGGGGGTGAAATACATGTACAAAAGTACAATATTTATAAATGGTATGATATAAATACAAGAAGTGCACTTGGTGAGAACGAGAACCAAGTGTGACAAAATATAAGATAATAAGAAACGCGCTTGGTGAGGACAAGAACCAAGTTGGATGCGTTATGAGAAATGATAAAAAGAAACGCGCTTGGTGAGGACGAGAACCAAGTTGGATGCGTTATGAGAAATGATAAAAAGAAACGCGCTTGGTGAGGACGAGAACCAAGTAGGATGCGTTATGAGAAATAGTGTCACGAATAGGGTACAGAAGCACCATTAATCGTGTACATACTTAGACCGCAGAACAAAAGGTTAGATCTAACGGGTGCCTGGCAGCCACACTCTCGGTGAGGGCGAGAATCGAGTAGTGCTTTTGTGTCTCAGAATATACCAATTAAATGCCTTAGGTTTGGTGACTTCCTATGTCGTGCCACATGTTAATGGCTTTGCAACCCATTAACAATCCTGATATTTACAGGAATATTTTAATTACATGAAATTCATACCATACTAAAAATTGATGAATACTTGAGTACGTGGGGTACTCAAGAAAAGATTGAATTATACTTGAAGTACGTGGGGTACTCAAGAAAATGAGAATTACACTTGAGTACGTGGGGTACTCAAGAAGAAATTGAATTATACATGTGTACGTGGTGTACACATGAAACTGGATTTATATATGAAAACTTGATTTACTCACAAACTATGTTTTCATACAAAGTATACAAAACATGAAATACAAAACTGCATGAATTCACACCAACTTTATGTTGACGTTTTTCCAAAAACTCACATGTATTTCAGGTAACTAGGATGGATGTGCGCGTGGTCTTACTCATGCTCGAGGATGTCGCTTTGTTTATCTTTAAATAAAGTTGTGACTTTTAAGACAATATGTTATCTCGTGTTGTAAACACTTGACATATGTTTTTAGTAATGTAATGTTTGAAGTTATTTTTGAGCATGTAGTATGTTTACTCTTCGTATGCAATGAGAACCTTTCATGATCACACCTCGTGCTTCCGCCGCAGAAAGGGGTGTGACAGATTGGTATCAGAGCTGCGATTGTAGTGAACCAGGATTCCTTCTCGAGTCTAGTCTACAATCTCTAGGATCCATTCACGAAAATAATTTTCAAAGAGTTTTCATTGCATAAAACGTCCCGCGACATCCACTACCTGAAACTGTCTACATGAGTCTAGAAAAGACACTACGAGACTTAGAGTGCACTTGAGTAGCACTTGTCATTGACTAGAAATTACTTGCAATTATGTGTGATAATTAGCATGTACTAGAAGTAGAATGTCACAAGTATACGTGACTTTATCTTAAAGTGATGGCCCATCTGAAGGAAGAGATACGAGGATGAAGCGAACCGTGCGGACTGTTCAAGGAGTTTCGTAATTATGGATGCATACATAATTATGGAATTCAGTGCACAGAAATCACAGCAAGCCTAGTCACGTATAGATTCCCTCAGTGCAAGCCTACTAAGTACTCTGCTAGAGTAACAATTGTTTGATGTCACTTATGTGGTATATATACCTATGAATATATATGATACTACTGTCTAGTGTGACGATATCAAACAAATGCCTAACCCTGTTGTGTTATGTTCTGTCAGAACATGGCACCCAGGAAAGCTGTGAATGCTCGCAATGATGATCAACCTCCTCCTCCCCCACTGCCAAGAACTGCTGAAGAGCTGAACGCTCTACTGGAAGAAAGGATCTCCGCTGCTATCGCCCAGTACGAGGCGAACCGAACTCAAGACAGTGGTGGCCCAAGCAACGCTAGACGTAATGGGAACGGAGATTCATCTGGAGGTAATGCAGCTCAAGGTAACCTTAAGACAATTTGCTAAGCATGGAGAAATTTATGAACGGTCCTTGTTTCATTATTTCTTCGATTGCTCACATGTGAATTGGTGGATCAATTCCAAGCTGCACTTTCAAGCAGTTCCTCGACTGCAAGCCGATGAACTATGATGGCACAGGAGGTGCAGTAGCATTTGTGCGTTGGACGGAGAAGACTGAAGCTACTATCCGCATGAGCAAGTGTACCGCGGATCAGCAAGTCACTTTTGCTACTGGGTTATTCGTCGATGAAGCTCTGACTTGGTGGAACCTGCAAGCCCAAACTTTGGGTGATGATGCCGCTTATGGCTTAACTTGGGAGGAACTGAAGGAAAGAATGAGAGAGAAGTATTGCTCTCGTGCGGAACTCCAAAGGCTGGAAACAGAGTTCTGGCACTTGACTATGGAAGGTGCTGACATCAATGGTTACACTCGAAGGTTCCACGATCTGTCTAGAGTACTTCCCTACATGGTGACTCCTGAATTCAAGCGCGTTGAACGCTACATTTGGGGACTGGCCTCAGAGTTTCGTGGCATGGTGACGTCGGCCAAACCACAAACAATCACTGAGGCTGTAACTCTGGCTGTCAGCCTGACTAAAGATTGTGTTCGTATGAAGAAGTTATCACTAAACCCAACAGAGAAGACCGAGACACATGCCGAGTCGTCCGGCGACAAGAAGAGAAAGCATACGAGTTTGAACCAAGCAACTCGTAACAACAAGGGTTTCAGCAAGAAGCATGACGCTAACCCGTCCCAGGAGGCGAAAACCCATGCAACCAAAGCATACCAAGGCTCCATACCTAGGTGCCAAAAGTGTAAGTATCATCATGATGGAGCTTGTCGCATTCCAAGGTGCGACAAATGTGGTAAATTGGGTCATCGAACAGAAGACTGTTGGGGAAAAGGAAAGAACCAAAATGGAAACGGTGCTGGTAATAAGAATGGCAACGGGAAAGGGCAGAACCAAGGATGCTTCAAGTGTGGAAGCAATGATCATTTCATGAAGAACTGCCCAGAGAGAAACAACGCTCCGGCTCGAGCATTTGTGATTGGAGCAAGAGACGCACGCGAGGACCCTAACGTGGTCACCGGTACGTTTCTCATTAACAATCACTTTGCATCCATATTATTTGACACTGGCGCCGATTATAGCTTCATGTCTGTGGAATTTAAACGCATACTTGGAATAGAATCTAGTAGATTAGAAATTCCTTATTCCATAGAACTAGCCAATGGTAAACTCGTTGAATCGGGCGAAGTTGTTAGAGGCTGCACACTAGAACTTGGTGAACGAAGATTTAGCATCAACCTCCTGCCTATCCAATTGGGTAGCTTCGATGTAGTAGTCGGGATGGACTGGTTGTCCAAGAACAAAGCTGAAGTTATTTGTCATGAGAAAATCGTTCGCATCCCTTTAGCGAATGGTGAAACTCTCATCATGCATGGAGAAAAACGAGATGCGCCTCTTCGAATCATCAGTTGTATGAAGGCACAAAAGTGCTTGAGGAAAGGATGTGTCGCTTTCCTAGCACACGTTATAGAAAAGAAGGTTGTGGAGCCAAAACTCGAAGACATCCCTGTGGTGAAGGAATTTCCTGAGGTGTTCCCTGAAGATCTGCCAGGACTACCTCCGCAACGACAAGTCGAATTCCGTATAGACTTGGTTCCAGGAGCCGCTCCTGTAGCCAAGGCTCCCTATCGACTTGCACCATCCGAAATGCAAGAATTATCTACACAACTTCAGGAGTTGTTGGATAAAGGATTCATAAGGCCAAGCTTCTCACCCTGGGGAGCTCCAGTATTGTTCGTGAAGAAGAAGGATGGTTCACTGCGGATGTGTATCGATTACAGGGAACTGAACAAGCTCACGATCAAGAATCGGTATCCGCTACCGAGGATTGATGACTTATTTGATCAACTGCAAGGATCAAGCTACTATTCCAAGATCGACCTTCGATCTGGATACCATCAGCTGAGAATCCAAGAAGAAAGCGTGCCAAAGACTGCATTCAGAACGCGATATGGGCATTACGAATTTCTTGTGATGCCATTCGGGCTAACGAATGCACCAGCGGTCTTTATGGATCTGATGAACCGCGTATGCAAACCATATCTCGATAAATTCATGATTGTATTTATCGATGATATCCTGATTTACTCGCGAACGAAAGAAGAGCACGAGCAACATCTCAGAACCATCTTGGAACTACTGAAGAAAGAGAAACTTTATGCAAAGTTCTCGAAATGCGAATTCTGGATTCGCGAAGTACAATTTCTTGGTCATGTTGTGAATGAGAAGGGCATTCATGTAGACCCGTCCAAGATAGAAGCAATAAAGAATTGGGAAGCTCCCAAGACCCCAACTGAAGTTCGTCAATTTTTGGGCTTAGCGGGCTATTATCGGCGATTCATCGAGAATTTCTCAAAAATAGCTCAACCGCTAACGACCCTTACGCAGAAAGACAAGAAGTACGACTGGGGTGTTAAACAAGAAGAAGCCTTCCAGTTACTTAAAAACAAGCTCTGCGATGCACCAATACTATCATTACCCGAAGGCACTGAAGACTTCGTGGTATACTGTGACGCTTCACGACAAGGTTTGGGTTGCGTGCTCATGCAATGCCAAAAAGTCATCGCTTATGCTTCAAGACAACTGAAGGTTCACGAGAGAAATTATACCACTCACGACCTGGAGCTGGGTGCAGTGGTATTCGCCTTGAAGATTTGGCGACATTATTTATATGGTACTCGATGTACAATCTTCACAGATCACAAAAGCTTACAACACATATTTGATCAGAAGGAATTGAATATGCGCCAGCAACGTTGGGTCGAGCTGCTAAATGATTATGACTGTGAGATTAAGTACCATCCTGGAAAGGCGAACGTTGTAGCGGACGCGTTGAGCCGAAAAGAAAGGGTTAAGACCCTAAGGGTTCGAGCGTTAGAAATGACCATTCGAACGAACCTCACTGCACGCATTCGAGATGCACAACAAGAAGCTCTTAAAGAAGAGAACCGTAAAGCTGAATACCTACGGGGTATGCTGAAATACATGGTGCCAAACGAAGAGGGAGCCTTATACTTCAAGAAGCGTATTTGGGTTCCACTCTATGGTGGCATACGAGAAGTCATCCTTAATGAAGCCCACAAATCGAGATATTCGATCCATCCAGGATCGGACAAAATGTATCAAGACTTGAAAGAATACTATTGGTGGCCGAGACTCAAAAGCGACGTTGCTGTCTATGTTGGAAAATGCCTAACCTGTGCTAAGGTTAAGGCAGAATATCAGAAACCTTCCGGCCTACTACAACAACCAGAAATTCCCGTGTGGAAGTGGGAACAAATCTCGATGGACTTCATAACGAAATTACCCAGGACCCCGAGAGGGCACGATATAATATGGGTAATAGTTGATCGATTAACGAAGTCTGCGCACTTCCTACCGATCCGAGAAAAAGACAGCACTGGAAAGCTTGCTGAAATATATTTAAGAGAAATTGTGGCACGTCATGGAGTGCCAATCTCAATCATTTCAGACAGAGATGGACGCTTTGTCTCAAGAATCTGGCAATCATTTCAGGAAGCCTTTGGATCTCAACTAGATCTGAGCACGGCATTCCATCCGCAAACAGACGGCCAGAGCGAACGGACTATACACACGTTAGAAGATATGCTTCGCGCATGTGTCATGGATCTAGGCGGCAGCTGGGATACTCATCTACCTTTAGTTGAGTTTTCCTACAATAACAGTTATCATACGAGCATAAAAGCCGCGCCGTTCGAAGCTCTGTATGGCCGCAAATGCCGATCGCCCTTATGTTGGGCAGATGCCGGAGATAAGCGTATGGTTGGTCCTGAACTTGTACAAGAGACAACCGACAAGATTGCGCAGATCCGAGAGCGCATTAAGGCGGCTCGAGAACGACAAAAGAGCAACGCTGATCCGAATAGAAAATCAGTAGAATTCAAGGTGGGAGACAAAGTGTTGTTAAAAGTCTCACCATGGAAGGGCGTAGTCAGGTTTGGAAAGCGTGGAAAGCTGAATCCACGATACATCGGACCATTCAGAATTTTGAAGAAAATTGGTACCGTGGCATACAAGTTTGAGTTTCCGGAAGAACTTAATGGAGTACATGATACGTTTCATGTATCCAACCTGAAGAAGAGTCCAACACAAGAAAACGTGATCATCCCGATGGATGAAGTGCATATTGATGAAGCCCTCTGATTTACAGAGCAACCCGTTGAGGTTACCGACTGGAAAGTCAACAAGACCAGGAGGAGCAGTGTGAAGCTTGTCAAAGTACGTTGGAGCTCTAAGCACAGACCCGAGTACACATGGGAACGTGAAGACCAGTTCAAGAAAAAGTATCCCCACCTATTCAAGAAGACTCCAGCGAGAGTGAGTTCAGCCTGAATTTCGGGACGAAATTCTTTTAACGGGGGGAGACTGTGACAACTGGCCCAAACCGGTAATTTCCGTACACATTAATTATTGCTTAATGACTGCAATTATGTGCTTAATTGTCAGCAATGTCTGAACACGTGATTAAACAAGTGAATTCATGCACGTTGTATACTACAAAATATTGCTTTATGCATAAGCGAGAGCGTTGCGTCAAAAATAATAAGTAAACTCACCGGTAAGACACACTGTGTCAACAGAACTGCAGAAAGCAGTCAGACAATAAAATTGGAGCCTAGGTGTAGGTTCGACAACAAGAATGCATTAAAACCCAAGAGTACGTATAAGGGTTTAATTTATAGACATTGCGAAAGCAAAAATAAGCACTAAAAAGCACCCGAAACGCACTTTAAGTGCATAATTTTATACAATTCGGCTCTAATCAGCATTTAGACATATAAATATTATGCAAAAATGTCGTTTTATTATCCAGAATACTTCCCTAAGTGTCGGGAATTGAAGGTGGTGCAAGAAGGTACTTAAAAGACACTAAAAAGTGTAATTTAGCACTTTAACGAATCGGTATCTAACCGAACAACCGGGCTTTACCCGGAGCACAAAAAAAATATATATATTGTCTATGCCATTATTTTTATTTTTCTGAGCTAGTTAGGGCCCCCGAATACCATAACACCCGCTATATATTATAACACACAAATAACTAATTTAAATCCCAACTAAACATAAATTACCACTAACTAAATGGTTAGAAGTCAACCATTTTGCAACCCCTTGACCGTTTGGTTCCCCAAGGGTGAAACACCTTTGAATTGTTTGAGTATTTTAAATCTTAGTGCTCAATATCTAAGGGACATATTGTCCAAGGGGTTTTATTAGATGATAGTTTATAAGTTGGCTAATGGATAAACATCACAATTCTCATTCACTTCCATACTTAAAAAAAAAAAAAGCTTTCTTTTTCCCTCTTGGCTTGGATCGGCCGAGAACTCCCACCCACACCCACATCACTTTCAATTTGGATATTGCAATATTACATACATACTAGAGTGTTAGAACTCATACGAGGAGACCCGGTGCATACGAAATCGCAAGGACCTCACCACAACGCTATTAACCGCCTACTTTTTGTCTAGTTTCTTCCCTAGCCTCGAGCTAGTAGTAAGTGACTCTAAACACTCTATTGTTCATATCTAAAGTGGTTAATAAGAAATTTAACGGGCAAAAATCATGAACACTAGAGACCAAAACTAAAAGTCTACTAAAAATAATAAACATGGTGGTTAATGAGTAAATATTAGTGTAAAACTTATGGAACTTGTTTTGTTATGGTTATTTATTATTGTTGGATGCTAGTAGGGGAACAGATCGTCATCTAACCACGCTAGGTCATGTTCATGGAACATGAACTAGCACTATGTTTAGTGTTAAAATAACTAGATGACTAACCCTTTCACTCACAAACATGAACTTGTGTAAAAATAGTTTTTCTTATGAAATGGAGTTCTAAACTAGTAGATCTACGGATCTACAAGTGGTATTTTTGAAGAACCAAGTGTATGATGAAATCATGTTTAAAAAGCCGGATCTTTCTCGAAATAGAGACATTTTTGAGAACCAAAAAGTGTGCAGACACTTGTGTAACGAAAAGATTTAACAAAGAAATATTTTCGTAAATACCGACTAGAAGTTGTAAAACTTCATATTCTTTAAAAATAAAGTTTTCGAGATAATGATTTTATTTTTAAAAATGGAAAGATTTACTAAATGTGCTAGTAAGTTACTACACATTTTTGTAAATATTCAAGTTCATGAAATGGAGAAATTAGTGATTATTGTTGATGATTATTGTTGATAATTGTTGTTGATGGTTATTGATGATTTAAAAGAAAATAAACACATGTTTTGAAAACATGGGAAACCTCCATTTTTAGGGGAAACTCTGCCAAAATTTTTATAAATTTTGACACTTAGAAAATATAAGTTTTTGAGAAACTTATTCCCTAAAAATGTATTTAAAAGTATTACCAAGGTTTCCCTAATTTTTGGTGATAAGAACTGAGGATTTCTTCAAGAATGAAAATGGATATAAATATGTATATTTTTGAGAGAAAAATATATATTATTTTATCACCAACTTTTGTGCTAAGTGTGTATAGTATGTGTTATACTTGCTAGTGTATTAAGACTTAAAAATACACTAAATACTCATGAGGAGTATAAACATAAAAATACACATACAACATACAAGATACATAAATCGGGTGCAAAGTGCAAAACACGAGATACTTATATTAATTTTAGAGAAAATAATATAAGTAAGATACGTAGTTAAAAATATAGAATATTTTTAACACAAGAATATATATACAAAAGAGAGTGACTGTACTTGTGCGACGCAAGTCTAGTGACTAACGTTAAGAAAACGCGTATAGGTTACGACGTTAATTAAGCAAATCCGGTGAAGTTTACGACGCAAGGAACGCAAAGTTGTGAGTTCATGCTCCCCCTTTTCTTTTAACTGTTTTCAGTTTTTATAACTTCGGGGGTGAAATACATGTACAAAAGTACAATATTTATAAATGGTATGATATAAATACAAGAAGTGCACTTGGTGAGAACGAGAACCAAGTGTGACAAAATATAAGATAATAAGAAACGCGCTTGGTGAGGACGAGAACCAAGTTGGATGCGTTATGAGAAATGATAAAAAGAAACGCGCTTGGTGAGGACGAGAACCAAGTTGGATGCGTTATGAGAAATGATAAAAAGAAACGCGCTTGGTGAGGACGAGAACCAAGTAGGATGCGTTATGAGAAATAGTGTCACGAATAGGGTACAGAAGCACCATTAATCGTGTACATACTTAGACCGCAGAACAAAAGGTTAGATCTAACGGGTGCCTGGCAGCCACACTCTCGGTGAGGGCGAGAATCGAGTAGTGATTTTGTGTCTCAGAATATACCAATTAAATGCCTTAGGTTTGGTGACTTCCTATGTCGTGCCACATGTTAATGGCTTTGCAACCCATTAACAATCCTGATATTTACAGGAATATTTTAATTACATGAAATTCATACCATACTAAAAATTGATGAATACTTGAGTACGTGGGGTACTCAAGAAAAGATTGAATTATACTTGAAGTACGTGGGGTACTCAAGAAAATGAGAATTACACTTGAGTACGTGGGGTACTCAAGAAGAAATTGAATTATACATGTGTACGTGGTGTACACATGAAACTGGATTTATATATGAAAACTTGATTTACTCACAAACTATGTTTTCATACAAAGTATACAAACATGAAATACAAAACTGCATGAATTCACACCAACTTTATGTTGACGTTTTTCCAAAAACTCACATGTATTTCAGGTAACTAGGATGGATGTGCGCGTGGTCTTACTCATGCTCGAGGATGTCGCTTTGTTTATCTTTAAATAAAGTTGTGACTTTTAAGACAATATGTTATCTCGTGTTGTAAACACTTGACATATGTTTTTAGTAATGTAATGTTTGAAGTTATTTTTGAGCATGTAGTATGTTTACTCTTCGTATGCAATGAGAACCTTTCATGATCACACCTCGTGCTTCCGCCGCAGAAAGGGGTGTGACAGATCCTAATGGAAAGTTTGGGGCAAAAGCTATTGAAGGTCACTTTCTTGGTTATGCCACCCCGAACTTAAGAGTCTGGAATCTAGAGACTAAAAGGGTTGAGGAATGGTCTGAAGTCAGAGTATAAAGACACACTTTGCCAGTCAAAAATCCAGGTCAACCATGGATGTTTGAGTACGATGACTTTTTCACTTCGATCAATGTTGAAGCAGTTGAAGAAAATGCTGCGGCAAGGATGTTTTTCGAGAGTGACAACGCAACAGAATCACAATTGGTTCGTCCAATTATTGTCAATCAAGAATCATCTTCAGTGAACAATAATGCTCTCGACAATGAGGATTTTCATGATGCAACCAAACTGAACGAATCTTCAGAGGATGAAGAATTTCTACATGCAGATCAAGAAGCTCCAACAACAGCTGTACAAGGTACTTCGGAAGCTACAGCTCCAGTTGATAACCCCAAAACAGCTGAAGCTACTGCATCATCCTCTTCGCCAGTTCCGGGTATTGAATTGGTTGTTGATCTCAATCTCAACAATCTAGGTACAAATATTCCAGTTCAAGATAATCCAGAAACAAGAATTCACAATACCCATCCTCAACAAAACATCATCGGGAATGTACAAAGTGGCATTCAAACAAGAAACATGTTGCGAAACAACAACAACGCAGGCTTGTATGCGGCAATTCGAGAATCTGGTCAACAAAACGATTGGTCTTTCGCGTGTTATGTCTCACAAGAAGAGCCAAGAACTTGGAAAGACGCTTTGAAAGAAAATTCATGGGTTGAAGCAATGCAGGAAGAACTGCAACAATTCCAGAAACTTGTGTCTGGAAGCTCGTAGAGAAACCTACTGATTATAAGAAGATTGGTACCCGTTGGGAGTATAAATGCAAAAAGGACAACCGTGGAATCCTTATTCGAAAAAAAGCAAGATTGGTCGTTCAAGGTTTTCGTCAGATTGAAGGTATAGACTACAACGAAGTGTATGCACCTGTTGCACGTCTAGAAGCAATTCGGATCTTTCTGGCTTATGCCTCATTCAAAGGATTCAAGGTTTACCAGATGGACGTCAAAAGTGCATTCTTACATGGTCTAGTGGAAGAAGAGGTATATGTCAAACAACCTCCAGGTTTTGAAGATCCTATCCATCCCGATCGGGTTTAGTTGCTGAACAAAGCTCTCTATGGTCTACATCAAGCACCGCGAGCTTGGCACGCAACCTTATCAAATTATCTGCTGGAGAATGGATTTCGCAGAGCTCTTATCGATTGCACTCTCTTCATAAAAGAACAAGATGGAGATCTTCTACTGGTACAGGTATATGTGGATGATATTATATTTGGTTCTACTAACAATGTTATGTGTTGGGATTTCGAGCGTGTAATGCAGGATAAATTCGAGATGAGCGCTATGGGGGAGATGACTTTCTTTTTGGGCTTTCAAGTGCAACAAATGAAGTCTGGGATATTCATCCATCAGACTAAGTATGTTCAAGACATTCTGAACCGATTCCAGATGTCCGACACATCGCCCATTGGTACTCCACTGCAGCAAAATCACGGAATCAATCTAGACTTGAAGGGTGAACTCGTTAGTTCTTCATACTACCGCGCGATGATTGGATCCCTTATGTACCTCACTGCATCAAGACCAGATATAATGTATCCAACATGCCTGCTTTCCAGATATCAAGTTAATCCGAAGGCCTCACATCTTGCAGTTGTAGAAAGGATTTTTCGTTATTTGAAGGGTTGCCTAGACACCGGTCTATGGTACCCTAAGGATAGTAACTTTGACTTGATCTCTTTCAGTGATTCTGATTTTGGAGGATGCAAAATCGACAGCAAATCCACAACGGCTGGATGCCAGTTTTTAGGAAATCGGCTCGTAACATGGCAGTGCAAGAAGCAGACTTGTGTCGCTACATCAACTTGTGAAGCTGAATACATTGTTGCCTCAAGTTGTTGCTCCCAAGTCTTGTGGATACAACAGCAAATGCGTGATTACGGTTTTGAATTCCTAACTACTCCTATTTTAGTCGATAATTCTGCTGCCTTATATATCACTAGAAATCCTGTGCAGCTTTCAAAGACCAAACAAATCGAAATTAAGTATCACTTCATACGTGATTGCTTTGATAAAAGGCTTATCGATGTTATTAAAGTCCACACCGATGACCAACATGCCGACCTTTTTACCAAAGCATTTGATAAATCAAGATTTGACTTTTTATTATTGGTAAACGGCATTAAGGCCAAGCAAGAGTAATCCGCATCGGAAAATCGTTTTTGTATATATCTTTGTGTTTTTAAAATTATCATAGTTTGTTGATTTTAGGGGGAGTAAATCCAAATTTGAAAATTCAAAAACATCGAAAAATTTCAAACTCAAAAACAATAGAAAAACAAAAATGAGTTTCCTGGCGAGCAAAAGAGAATATGATAGTACATCAGTGGTCTGTCTAAACCTCTTTAAACTGAAATGCAAAATGAAAAATGCGATAAGCAGCTCTATATAAGATGTATCGGTAGGCTCACAATCATCTTAATGTGTGCAGGGTGATATAAACTTAAATCGACTGAAGACCAGGTGGGAACTGCTCGTTGGCATATGGTCTTAGTACCGAAATTCCGTTTGATAGATTGCCGAGGTTCTGAGATATGTGGTCTTTATGCTGTTTATCATCTGCGTATCATGGTTGTTTCTTTTACCGGAACAAAACGAAGACGAAGTCTAGATCTTCCATGATACCATACATACGTGTACATATTGCATACGACCTCAATAAGTGATCAACAATCACATGTCCACAAAATAAGTGATAATATATCACATTTATCCTGGAGTCAAGTTCGTCTCTTTGCTGTACAAAAGTACTGACCTGTTCACGGACTTGCTCCTGTGCCCTCATGCATCTCAAAATCAAGTTCCTCATTAATAAGTGATTCTATCACATAGGGCATGTTTTCAATCAAAATAAGTGAGTATCTCACATTTTCATATACGTCAAAACAGATGATAAATGGTATACTCACCAGTAAGATGAACTCTCGTGCATACCTTGATACGGTAATTTGTCGTGTGTGGATGAACACCGGTCGGTAAGTTTAAATCATACCTTAACGTATCCCCTCGCCATGATTACATCTGATAAGTTGAGCTTATGTGGATAACAATACCGATAATCGTTATAGAATGTTTATCTAAATGTTAACTAATTGAACAACAAGAGCGTTTTGGCGTGACCGTACACTGATATGATTCTCTTACCCTCGAAACTCGCAAAAAGAATGTTTGTATATACTTACTTTTCTTAGTTTCTGCAACTCTGTATATATTTATTTACTGCTTTCAGTCTTTAAGTTTTGAAATATTCAAAATGCCAAAAAGATTTTAGGTGTGTTTTAATATAAACTTTATAAAAGTCAAAAAGATTTTATTTCTGCTTTAGTTTTGATTAACCGATGTTGGAACTCAAGTCTTCGTTGCTTGAAATCTGATTGAAAACCAAAACGACTGAATCTTCATAAACGGTCAGAGTTTGCAAGTTTTGAAAGTTAATAATCAAAATTGAAAAATCTGTTAACTTTTCAAACTAAACTGTCGGACGGTTGTTGAATGAGAATTGGTCTCATTTGTGTCATTTGTTTATGTTAACTATATTCCAAGCAGTTGTTCTCATAACGCGTTTAGCTTTCTTGCATGTGCAGATGCTAAAGGCGAGGAGAACATGTTCGATGACAAGCTTCGGAATCAAGACACGACGTGAAGGCACTCAAATGATAAAGATGATCGAGTTGCCGCTGATCAATCATCAACACCACAAGGATCTCAAGTATTGAAGATCAAAAGATTCACGAGCATAACTTAAGGGGGAGTTTGTTAATGCACTTCCTGTTTGTTGAAAAGGTAAGTTTGTTGATACTTTTTCTATGTGTGACACGTGAAGACTTTGAAGATCCTTTCTGAGAAAAAGAACCATCAAGAGATGGAGAACGAGATTACGAACCTCGTGAGCAGCATCCAAGGGGGAGTTTGTTGATACATATTGTGTGGATACAGCTCGGCTCGGTTTGACTCGACTACAAAGTGAAGACCGTAGTCAAGATATCCTCCTATCTTGACTCGGTATGCTATTTACTTTGTATCGTACGATATAAATGCTACTGCGTGTGTGCGGTATGCATATTGTTATGGTTCTGTGTTTAATATATTTGTTGTTTGGCCCAACATGTCGAAGCCCAAGCCCCAGGCCCAAACACATGTGACGAAGTCTCATATGAAGCCCAAGCCCGTCACATGTGACGAAGACACCATGTGACGAAATCCCTTGATTTCGTCGAAGATATTGAGTGTTCGTCGTGATGATCCATGTTTGCCGATTAGTCTTCGTCGACAACAGGACTTCGTCGATGATGTTACTATATAAACACAGACAGTAGACAGAAACAAGTAGAGAGAAGTCTGAGTAGATTTCATTGAGAGAACACACTGTAAACACACACACTGAGAGTTTATAAGAACATCTTGTAAACATTGCTTTGTAACCGTTTTCTAGATTAATACATTGGAGTGTTAATCGGTGACCAAAAATCCATTCGTCACGCAATTTGGATCGTTTTTCGCGCTTATGTGCATTCCGTCGTAATTAAGCAAACATCGCGATCATACGACCCGACCAAACGAACCGACATCCGGCATATTTTTGAGCATGTTTCATGTCCACAATGTTTAGGCATCATTTTAGGGCCTTAAAGTTGGCTTAACGGGCCTTAGAAGTGTTGAAATGAGCTTAAAACACATACAGGGACTGAAACTGTAATTCTACAAAACTGTTTCTGATATGTGCAGCCCAGGCGGGCCGCGTAAAACCTGCACACATATTACGCGGGCCGCGAGGCCTCCCCAGACCTGCAGAATTGTTGCAAACAGCTGTTTTCAGCTGTTAATCACCTCAAAACCACTTGCAAATGGTATTTCTCAAACCATGGACTGAATCTATGGGCTCTAATGGTTTTCCAAACCAAGGGGCACACATGGACGGTTGAGATCGAGGCACGTTTCCCGATAAACGATCCTAACGGTTCTAACTTTCCTATAAATACCCCAACCCATTTCATTCCAAACCCACTTGATTCTGAGATTTTCTCTAAGTTGGAGTGGTTATCACTTCATACCTGAGAAATACTTGGAAATCAATCTTGCGGGGACCCTTTGTAAGTATTCCTTCATTCTTTTCTTCCGTTTTAGCGTTAAAGTCAAACTGTGTTTGACTTTCTGCATCGACCAGTTTATGGTCAATGCGAAGTTCGTTTGAACTTCATAACGTGAGCGTAATCACGATGGTCATAGTCCCTAGTGACTATACCTACTGATTACCACGTTATCTAGGCTCAGTGACGAGTCGTAGTTTCGGGCAAAATGCGTGTTCTTGCGTATTTTGTAACCAAACTACTCTAGGGTATCAAAACCGTTTGTTTTGATATCAAGACCTGTTTTCTAACTTAACTAAACATGTTCTAGCTTGTTTAGCTCGTCACTTTTAGATTTGTGCTTGTTTAGGGTCGTAAGGGTAAGCGATCTAATCAATCGCTTATGCTTTCAAACCCGACCCATTTGGTCGATCATTAGGGTCCGACCAAACACTTTAGGTGACCATAGTAGTTTAGGGAATAACCTTCCGAGGTTATACCTTATGGTCACGTCGTTTAAGTAGTTGTATGATAAGTAGTTCTTATGCCTTAAGTAAATTACCAAAATGCCCTTTTTAAGTCAAAATTCATTTTAAGCCTATGTAACATAACTCTTGGTATCTAAACTGATTTAGTAACAATATTAGACATGTCAAGTCATATCTTACTTGTCATAGGGCTAGTTAGTGTCACACCCCGACCACGTAAAGCAACCAAACGTGGCGGAAACGTCGGGGAGTGTTGTAACAGAATTAATTGTCTCAAATCCATGGCAATTGAAGTTTCGTTTTATTAATCAAAAGTGTTACAATGTCTTATCAAACAAGGAAATACAACTTAATTAACTAGTCTTGCATCTTTTATTTTCACTAAAGCCCAAGTCTGCCTATGTGTATCTTGATCATCTTATGCAACAGCTCCTGAAAAACACATGTGAAAATAGGTACGTCAGCATAAAAATGCCTGTGAGATACATAGGTTTTGTGAAAATAGGTTTCATGACTTATGTTTGAGAAAATGTTTAGTCATGAACCTTGTAATTTGCTTTGTTTTGTAAATCATTTGAAAAACGATAAGATCAGATGATATGTATAAATAAGAGAATAATGTATGGTTAAATGAATAACCATTATAAAATGAGTTTGTATAAGTTAAGTTGCTTGTAAAACAATGTCTTGTGAAAAGTATGTTATTTGTATAAAATGTTCTATGTCTCAACTGAAATGATTCAAATAACGCTACGATATGTAATACCATACAAACACTTATATATAGGAAGTACCAGCGGCGTATCCACCATGCTTGTATCATATTACACACGCCTCGTTACTTAATCACTTAATCAAACCAAACCACCAAGATGTAATGTTTAACAATTTTAGAAATGTTTATGTATTGTAAGTAATGTAAGGTTAAACGAATAACCTTATAGTAGCATATCAAAAGTATACTTTGGATTTGTAAGTAACGTATTAAACTATGTTTTGGTTTCATAAGTAACATATCAAAATATGCTTTGGATGTGATAAATAACATATTAAACTATGTTTTTGGTTTAGTAAGTAACATATCAAAATATGCTTTGGATGTGATAAATAACATATTAAACTATGTTTTAGTTTAGTAAATAACATATCAAAATATGCTTTGGATGATTAATAAAATAAATATGTTGGTTTTGTACAATACCACACATGAGAGTATATCAAACTATACTTTAATAGTGTGATTTAAGAATTCATTCAGACCTGGTGCATCAAAATACACCTTTGAGACTATAAGGATACCACAAAGGCAATCCCTATTTGGATGGAGCAACAAATTGGTTTCAGACATTCCATGCCAACAGGAATGGGGTGTCAAATCCTATAGCGCTATATCATACTAACAATCGGTCTGGTGAACATAAAATAAGTACAATTCAACATTTTATTTTATGTTCATTGAGAAATCTGTATTTAAATCATAGATAGTCATTTAGTTTGTCAAAAGATAAGTAATAACATGTATAAACAAATGTCAAAATGTAAGCATGTGATGAAATCAGCTGTACTAAGTAATGCACACAATGGGCATACGTAGCATGAAATGTAATGAAATCATGTACTATAATGTACTAGCGAACATAGCAGGTATATGATGTGAAAACATGGAAAGCATGAAAGTAACAAGTAGCACATGTGTTCCACCCCAAAATGTTTGGAAAACAGTAAAAGAGGGGTCTATGTACTCACTTGATATTGCTCAGATGTCTAAAGATAACCACCAAGTAATGCTAGAGATCTCGGAATCAAACGACACCTAATATAGGTAACTATGTTAACAACCGGACCTAAATCGGAAGACTGGGTAGTATTAGGGTTTGTAAACCAAATGAGTGTAGGAACTCATATGATATGGTTTAACAAAGCCTACATACTAAATGAAACTTAACTTAAGTGCTTTCGACCTATTACGACCCGTTTAGGTAGCTTATGCTACTTTAACGCGTCGTTCGCGTGAAACGCGTTCGGACCGCCTAACTAGCCCTATGACAAGTGTTATATGCCTAAACATGTTACATAATCAGTTATGTGGCAAAAGTTTAGGTTACATATGCTAAATTACCAATTATGCATGAAAAGGGTATTCTGGTAATTTACCTAAGGCATATAAACAACCTATCATATAACTACTCAAACGATGTGACCATAGGGTATAACCTCGGAAGGTTATTCCCTACCTACTATGGTCACCTAATGTATTTGGTCGGATCCTAATGATCGACCAAATGGGTCGAGTTCGAAGGTATAGGCGATTTATCAGATCGCCTACCCTACGACTCTAGACAACGTGGTAATCAGTGGGCATAGTCCCAAGGGACTATGACCAACGTGCTTACACTCACGTTGCGAAGTTCAAACGAACTTCGCATTGACCATAAGCTGGTCAACGCTGAAAGTCAATTTGTTTGACTTTCTGACTCTAAAAGCAATAAAATAAGGAAAAGAACGAAAGAATACTTACCCAGGGTCCCCGAATGCTAATCCCGATCCAAGAACTCAGGTATGAAACAATGGTTTCAACTTAGAGCTCTCAAATCAGAATTCTTGTAAGTTTTAAAGCAATGGGGGGTGGGGTATTTATAGTTTTTGGGTAACCGTTAAGATCATTTCATGGAATAACGTGATTCGATCACATCCGTACACTTGTTGGAAGGTTATGGAAGCTAAAATATGATCTTATCAGCTGACTAAGCGAATTAGAACATGTGGTGGAGGATGGAACAGCTGCAAACAGGCTGTGAAATACACTGCATCTGGTCTGCAGACCCCTAGCGCACCGCTACGTTAAAAGTGTAGCGCACCGCTAGGCCCTAGTTTGGCAGAATTACACTTTTGGTCCCTGTATTGCAATCAGCCCATTTTCGACACGTTTAAGGCCCGTTAACCCCATTTCAAAGCTCTAAAATGAAGTTAAAGTATAGGGAACTTAAAACATGTTCAAAAATATCTCGGATGTCGGTTCGTTTGGCCGTACGAACGCGATGTTCGCTTAATTACGACGGAATGCGCATAAGTGCGAAAAACGAACCAAAAGACGCGACGAATGGATTTTTCTTATGGCGAACACTAAAATAAAATATTTTAGTGCTTACATAAATTTTTGGATGTCTGGAAGTATTCAGAACGTAAGTTATGCGCGAAAATGCAAACTTGTGCACTTTTTGACACTTTTAGTCCCTGAATGACCCAAAAGTTTATTTTAGCACACCGAACACCTCAAAGCCTATTTTTAAGCTATATAAAGGATATTTATGGTATGTTTAACTTATGGCCATGTTCCGGAATGTCTGTTACAGCTCAAATTGGCATACTTTCGCAGTTTGTCAACTTTAGTCCCTGTAAGCGATTTAACTTGATTTTGCCATACCAAAGCCTTCAAAACTTATTTCTAAGTTATGTAAAGGTTATTTAAGGTATGTTAAGTCTATTTCACTATTCCAGAGTGTTTGTTGCATTAAACTGGTTATATTTACACACCAGTGCGTGTATAACCTTCCAGAAAGTGATTTAGAGCTTGAAATTGAACTAGAGTTGATATGTGCAAATGATACACATATATTTAACAAATCCCAAGTATGAAATACAATATTTCATTGGTTTGGCATTTTTCTGATGGTTGAAGTGACACAGGTGTTACAGTTAGGCGTTCCGAACGCGTTTTACGCAAACGACGCGTTAAAGTAGCATAAGCTACCTAAACGGGTCGTAACGGGTCAAAAGCACTTAGGATAAGTTTTGTTTTAGTATGTAGGATTTGTTAAACCATATTACATGAGTTCCTACACTCATTTGGTTTACGAACCCTCATGCTACCCGATCCTCCGATTTGGTCCGTTTATTAATGTAGTTACCTATATTAGGTGCCGTTTGATTCCGTAACCTACTAGCTTTGCTTGGTGGATATCTAAAGTCTATTGAGCAATCCCAAGTGAGTACATAGACCCCTCTTTTACTGTTTTCTAAACATTTTGGGGTGAAACACATGTGCCTACTTGTTACTTTCGTGCTTTTCATGTTTTCTCATCATATACATGCTATGTTCATTAGTACATTATTAGTACATCGTTTTACATGACATTTTATGCTATGTATGTCCATTGTGTGCATACTTAGTGCATTGTTTTACATTACCTTTTCATGCTATGTATGTTCATCATACTTAGTACATTTTCATTTCATCACATGCTTACATTTTGATATGACATTTGGCTTGTTTAAATGGGACCATATACATTCATTAACTTTGATCACGCTGCTCGTTAGTAGGTAATGGTACCATAGGAATTGACAACTCCCATTCCTAACATCCTAGGTATGTTTGGATGAAAGGAATGACCGAATTCGATAAAACATAATACAGATAGACCTTTAATTTGTTTAAAGGCTCATCACCACAGTCACAAGGCTTGGATGTATGCATTTTTACAATACCGCATAAATGTTTGTATTCAGTATAGCATGCATTTCCACAAAACATAACGTTGATTTAAACCACGTTTTACTTCAATACATTGTTTTGTGCATTTTTACCTATGGTTCAGTGGATATATATATATTTCATTTGCCATACATGACATTTTGTTCACACATAGACATTTTGATATTGATATACTTATTTCCTAGACTGTATTTTGACATGGTTTACGCAAAGACATTTGACAATTGGTTTAGACATGGGCAATTCATATTGGTGGTTGTTTGGGTAAAATGATTTAAGTAACGAAGCGTGTGTAATACGATACAAGCATGGTGGATACGCCGCTGGTACTTCCTATATATAAGTGCTTGTATGGTATTACATATCGTAGCGTTATTTAGATCATTTCAATTTAGACATATAACATTTTATACAAATAACATATTTTTCAAGTCATCATTTTACAAACAACTTATTTTATACAAAAATTCATTTTTACATGGTTATTCATTTAACCTCACATTACTCTTTTACATATCATCGCTTTTCGAAAGATTTATAAAACAAAACAACTAACAAGGTTCATGACTGACTTTTGTTAAACAACTTTTTCTTGAACTTAAGTCATGAATCCTATTTTCACAAAACCTATGTATCTCACAGGCATTTTTATGCTGACGTACCTATTTTCACATGTGTTTCAGGAGCTGAGGCTTAGGATGATCGTGACACTAGGGCGGACCTGTGCCTTAGAGACTTAAAAATAAAGATAGACTTAGTTTAATTATATGATGTACTCTTTGGTTCTTGTTTTGAAACAATGCATTCCACTCTTTGGTTGATGAATAAAATAAATTTTAATTACCATGGTTGTGGAACAATAATTCTGTTACAACACTCCCCGACGTTTCCGCCACGATTTGATGTTTTACGTGGTCGGGGTGTGACAAAATGATCTTACTAAAGATGTGACGATAGGCTCAGCTAGATTAGTAGATTTGCGATAACGATACAAAATTAAATGAAAAGCCTAGTTCTAGTGGGAAACATGGTCAAAAGCATAGTACTTAGTTTTGTCCTTCTTGATTGTGTACCTACTCGGTAATCGCTGATTGTTGAAAGACATAAAACTGGTTAAGTTTGTGAACTTTCACAACTTTGCTGAAAAGTCGCTGTGATTGTGCATTTCATTTTGCAAAGATTTAAACTTGTTTTATTTCTTTATTTTGTTTAAGCATTGGACATCCTCTGTGTATACGTGAGTATCGACCTGGATGTTATTGCCTAAACATTCTGCTTTATTTTCTTGGTGTTTCGTTTAAGCTTTGGACCTCCTCTGCGTATACGAAAGTATCGACCTGGTGGTTAAAGCCTAAACAACTTCAACTTATTTTTTTTCTTATTTTGTTTAAACATTGGACTTTCTCTGCGTATATGGAAGTATCGACCTGATTGTTAATCTTTAAACATTCTGTGTTGTTTTCGCACAAATCACAGTTGATGAAAGTTTAAAGGCATTACTTGAGTCAGTGTATTGCATGATGAGGGGATATGCTGAGATCGTGGGGTCCATAAGAATTTAGTGCAAAATTAATATACCTTAACGTATCGGTAAGCATTTCGAAAGTTTTTAGATTGAGTTTAAGTGGACAACAATATCGTCAATCTACGTGAATTATTTAGAACTTAAATTGTTTAAAGCTTAACGGTGTTGGTGATTTGTCTCATAAACTGATATGATCCTCTTACACAAACTCACAAAAATATTGTTTGTAAATATTTTTTTCTTTTCCTGCATTTCTTTACTTTCAAAAATCCAAAAAGATTTTAGTATGTTGTAGTATAAATTTTGAAAAAGTCAAAAAGATTTTCGACAACTGGTGTTGGAGAACTGATTTTCAAAATTCCGAGTGGTAAACATGATGACAACTGGTTTGGGAGAGAGTTGAGTATTTAGTGAGGGGGAGTGTGTGTTCAAATGAGAAAAGTGTTGAAATGAAAAAGATATTCCTGCAAACGGTTTATCAGAAACTAAATGATAAATCATTTTAAGATTTGTTCTACAAGTGGTCAATCAGATTTGAAAATCTTATCCACAAATGGTTATCAGAAAATTTATTTTTGGGTAAAGATTTATGCAGGATGGAGACAAGAATCGATTCTGAACCTGTAAACATTTGAGAGAGTCAGGTTACTATCCTGATCTTGTGGAAGATGTGAGCTAGGTTAAGATTCTAAAATTGCTGATGCTGATGAACTTAAGGAATCAAGAGATCTGATCAAGAGAATTAGAAAGCTCGAGAGCCAGACTCAGATTCTGAAGGTTATTAATAATCAAGGGAGAGGATTCTGTTGGTGCTGAAGAAAGAGCCAGAGATCCTGGAGATCAAGAGAAGATAGAGATTGATGATGCTTTACAGTGTCAAGATACTTCAAGAGTTCGAAAGGACTGATACTGAAGATGCGAAGACTCGACACTGAAGACTCGTCAACATTCGAGGGGGAGTCTGTTAGTGCATGCATCTGTCGACTTCGTCTTGTATCGAGTCTTGTGCGTAGAATGTTAGATCAGTGCACGTAGTTCAAGATAATGATATTTCGCTTGAGTGATGTAATTTCGCTTGAAAATACCATGTGCAGTTTCAAGCGAAATCAGCATTACATATTTCGCTTGAACTAACATGTTGTCACTTTTAAGCGAAATCCAGACTCTATATATTGGTGGTCAAGCGAAATCAAATGTAACTATTCCGGTTTGTGCAACGAAGTGCTGCCGAAGTGTCGTCTCGCTGTAAAACGTTCTAAAATCAATATATCGACAGATTAAAGTGTATATCTTGCTGAATTGACCTCAGAATGTCTGTTTCCGCCTTTCATTCTGAGTAAAACTCTTCTGATCGACTCGTTCGGGTCCCAAAACGATCCTACAGAAAAAGACTCAATCTCTTGGCACAGACGTATGGGTCACATTCACTTACGAAAAAATGAATCATTTGGTGTCGAATGAATTAGTGAATGATGTTCTTCTTAAAAGTTTCCATATTTAAGACGTCTGTGTTTCATGCCAAAAAGGAAAGCAAACTAAGAAGCGACATCCGACAAAGAAGATCAACACGGTGGCAGTTCCTCTTGAACGTTTGCCCATGGATTTGTTCGGTCCTGTCAAGCACAAAAGCATCAGGAATGATCAATCCTGCCTCTTGATAACTAATGATTATTCAAGATTTTCTTGGGTGGCGTTTATGGCTCACAAGAGTGAAACTTTTGGTATTATCAAAAACTTGATCATTCAGATTGAGAATTTGTATAAGTTGAAGGTTAGACGGATACGCAGCGACAATGGTACAGAATTTAAAAATCATGCTATGGCGGAGTTTTGCACATCAAAAGGTATTCTTCATGAATTCAGCACAAACTACACTCCTCAACAGAACAGCGTCGCAGAACGTAAAAACCCTACATTGATCGAGACTTCTAGGACTATGTTAGTAGAGTCGCAGTTGCCCATTCCATTCTGGAGTGAAGCTGTGGCCTCCGCATGTTACACGATGAATCGAGTCCTTACAGTCAAAACACACAAAACACCTGCTTTGAGCTTCTTCACAAACGGAAAACAGATTTGTCATATCTTGAACCGTTTGGAGCTCCTTG
This sequence comes from Helianthus tuberosus, assembly GCA_030545235.1. Classification (NCBI taxonomy): domain Eukaryota; kingdom Viridiplantae; phylum Streptophyta; class Magnoliopsida; order Asterales; family Asteraceae; genus Helianthus; species Helianthus tuberosus. The sequence continues at coordinate 191,748,704 of CM060405.1, forward strand.
CACAATGATCGATCCTGTGACAACTGGCCCAAACCGGTAATTTCCGTACACATTAATTATTGCTTAATGACTGCAATTATGTGCTTAATTGTCAGCAATGTCTGAACACGTGATTAAACAAGTGAATTCATGCACGTTGTATACTACAAAATATTGCTTTATGCATAAGCGAGAGCGTTGCGTCAAAAATAATAAGTAAACTCACCGGTAAGACACACTGTGTCAACAGAACTGCAGAAAGCAGTCAGACAATAAAATTGGAGCCTAGGTGTAGGTTCGACAACAAGAATGCATTAAAACCCAAGAGTACGTATAAGGGTTTAATTTATAGACATTGCGAAAGCAAAAATAAGCACTAAAAAGCACCCGAAACGCACTTTAAGTGCAGAATTTTATACAATTCAGCTCTAATCAGCATTTAGACATATAAATATTATGCAAAAATGTCGTTTTATTATCCAGAATACTTCCCTAAGTGTCGGGAATTGAAGGTGGTACAAGAAGGTACTTAAAAGACACTAAAAAGTGTAATTTAGCACTTTAACGAATCGGTATCTAACCCAACAACCGGGCTTTACCCGGAGCACAAAAAAAATATATATATTGTCTATGCCATTATTTTTATTTTTCTGAGCTAGTTAGGGCCCCCGAATACCCTAACACCCGCTATATATTATAACACACAAATAACTAATTTAAATCCCAACTAAACATAAATTACCACTAACTAAATGGTTAGAAGTCAACCATTTTGCAACCCCTTGACCGTTTGGTTCCCCAAGGGTGAAACACCTTTGAATTGTTTGAGTATTTTAAATCTTAGTGCTCAATATCTAAGGGACATATTGCCCAAGGGGTTTTATTAGATGATAGTTTATAAGTTGGCTAATGGATAAACATCACAATTCTCATTCACTTCCATACTTCAAAAAAAAAAAGCTTTCTTTTTCCCTCTTGGCTTGGATCGGCCGAGAACTCCCACCCACACCCACATCACTTTCAATTTGGATATTGCAATATTACATACATACTAGAGTGTTAGAACTCATACGAGGAGACCCGGTGCATACGGAATCGCAAGGACCTCACCACAACGCTATTAACCGCCTACTTTTCGTCTAGTTTCTTCCCTAGCATCGAGCTAGTAGTAAGTGACTCTAAACACTCTATTGTTCATATCTAAAGTGGTTAATAAGAAATTTAACGGGCAAAAATCATGAACACTAGAGACCAAAACTAAAAGTCTACTAAAAATAATAAACATGGTGGTTAATGAGTAAATATTAGTGTAAAACTTATGGAACTTGTTTTGTTATGGTTATTTATTATTGTTGGATGCTAGTAGGGGAACAGATCGTCATCTAACCACGCTAGGTCATGTTCATGGAACATGAACTAGCACTATGTTTAGTGTAAAAATAACTAGATGACGAACCCTTTCACTCACAAACATGAACTTGTGTAAAAATAGTTTTTCTTATGAAATGGAGTTCTAAACTAGTAGATCTACGGATCTACAAGTGGTATTTTTGAAGAAGCAAGTGTATGATGAAATCATGTTTAAAAAGCCGGATCTTTCTCGAAATAGAGACATTTTTGAGAACCAAAAAGTGTGCAGACACTTGTGTAACGAAAAGATTTAACAAAGAAATATTTTCGTAAATACCGACTAGAAGTTGTAAAACTTCATATTCTTTAAAAATAAAGTTTTCGAGATAATGATTTTATTTTTAAAAATGGAAAGATTTACTAAATGTGCTAGTAAGTTACTACACATTTTTGTAAATATTCAAGTTCATGAAATGGAGAAATTAGTGATTATTGTTGATGAATATTGTTGATAATTGTTGTTGATGGTTATTGACGATTTAAAAGAAAATAAACACATGTTTTGAAAACATGGGAAACCTCCATTTTTAGGGGAAACTCTGCCAAAATTTTTATAAATTTTGACACTTAGAAAATATAAGTTTTTGAGAAACTTATTCCCTAAAAATGTATTTAAAAGTATTACCAAGGTTTCCCTAATTTTTGGTGATAAGAAATGAGGATTTCTTCAAGAATGAAAATGGATATAAATATGTATATTTTTGAGAGAAAAATATATATTATTTTATCACCAACTTTTGTGCTAAGTGTGTATAGTATGTGTTATACGTGCTAGTGTATTAAGACTTAAAAATACACTAAATACTCATGAGGAGTATAAACATAAAAATACACATACAACATACAAGATACATAAATCGGGTGCAAAGTGCAAAACACGAGATACTTATATTAATTTTAGAGAAAATAATATAAGTAAGATACGTAGTTAAAAATATAGAATATTTTTAACACAAGAATATATATACAAAAGAGAGTGACTGTACTTGTGCGACGCAAGTCTAGTGACTAACGTTAAGAAAACGCGTATAGGTTACGACGTTAATTAAGCAAATCCGGTGAAGTTTACGACGCAAGGAACGCAAAGTTGTGAGTTCATGCTCCCCCTTTTCTTTTAACTGTTTTCAGTTTTTATAACTTCGGGGGTGAAATACATGTACAAAAGTACAATATTTATAAATGGTATGATATAAATACAAGAAGTGCACTTGGTGAGAACGAGAACCAAGTGTGACAAAATATAAGATAATAAGAAACGCGCTTGGTGAGGACGAGAACCAAGTTGGATGCGTTATGAGAAATGATAAAAAGAAACGCGCTTGGTGAGGACGAGAACCAAGTTGGATGCGTTATGAGAAATGATAAAAAGAAACGCGCTTGGTGAGGACGAGAACCAAGTAGGATGCGTTATGAGAAATAGTGTCACGAATAGGGTACAGAAGCACCATTAATCGTGTACATACTTAGACCGCAGAACAAAAGGTTAGATCTAACGGGTGCCTGGCAGCCACACTCTCGGTGAGGGCGAGAATCGAGTAGTGCTTTTGTGTCTCAGAATATACCAATTAAATGCCTTAGGTTTGGTGACTTCCTATGTCGTGCCACATGTTAATGGCTTTGCAACCCATTAACAATCCTGATATTTACAGGAATATTTTAATTACATGAAATTCATACCATACTAAAAATTGATGAATACTTGAGTACGTGGGGTACTCAAGAAAAGATTGAATTATACTTGAAGTACGTGGGGTACTCAAGAAAATGAGAATTACACTTGAGTATGTGGGGTACTCAAGAAGAAATTGAATTATACATGTGTACGTGGTGTACACATGAAACTGGATTTATATATGAAAACTTGATTTACTCACAAACTATGTTTTCATACAAAGTATACAAAACATGAAATACAAAACTGCATGAATTCACACCAACTTTATGTTGACGTTTTTCCAAAAACTCACATGTATTTCAGGTAACTAGGATGGATGTGCGCGTGGTCTTACTCATGCTCGAGGATGTCGCTTTGTTTATCTTTAAATAAAGTTGTGACTTTTAAGACAATATGTTATCTCGTGTTGTAAACACTTGACATATGTTTTTAGTAATGTAATGTTTGAAGTTATTTTTGAGCATGTAGTATGTTTACTCTTCGTATGCAATGAGAACCTTTCATGATCACACCTCGTGCTTCCGCCGCAGAAAGGGGTGTGACAGATTGGTATCAGAGCTGCGATTGTAGTGAACCAGGATTCCTTCTCGAGTCTAGTCTACAATCTCTAGGATCCATTCACGAAAATAATTTTCAAAGAGTTTTCATTGCATAAAACGTCCCGCGACATCCACTACCTGAAACTGTCTACATGAGTCTAGAAAAGACACTACGAGACTTAGAGTGCACTTGAGTAGCACTTGTCATTGACTAGAAATTACTTGCAATTATGTGTGATAATTAGCATGTACTAGAAGTAGAATGTCACAAGTATACGTGACTTTATCTTAAAGTGATGGCCCATCTGAAGGAAGAGATACGAGGATGAAGCGAACCGTGCGGACTGTTCAAGGAGTTTCGTAATTATGGATGCATACATAATTATGGAATTCAGTGCACAGAAATCACAGCAAGCCTAGTCACGTATAGATTCCCTCAGTGCAAGCCTACTAAGTACTCTGCTAGAGTAACAATTGTTTGATGTCACTTATGTGGTATATATACCTATGAATATATATGATACTACTGTCTAGTGTGACGATATCAAACAAATGCCTAACCCTGTTGTGTTATGTTCTGTCAGAACATGGCACCCAGGAAAGCTGTGAATGCTCGCAATGATGATCAACCTCCTCCTCCCCCACTGCCAAGAACTGCTGAAGAGCTGAACGCTCTACTGGAAGAAAGGATCTCCGCTGCTATCGCCCAGTACGAGGCGAACCGAACTCAAGACAGTGGTGGCCCAAGCAACGCTAGACGTAATGGGAACGGAGATTCATCTGGAGGTAATGCAGCTCAAGGTAACCTTAAGACAATTTGCTAAGCATGGAGAAATTTATGAACGGTCCTTGTTTCATTATTTCTTCGATTGCTCACATGTGAATTGGTGGATCAATTCCAGGCTGCACTTTCAAGCAGTTCCTCGACTGCAAGCCGATGAACTATGATGGCACAGGAGGTGCAGTAGCATTTGTGCGTTGGACGGAGAAGACTGAAGCTACTATCCGCATGAGCAAGTGTACCGCGGACCAGCAAGTCACTTTTGCTACTGGGTTATTCGTCGATGAAGCTCTGACTTGGTGGAACCTGCAAGCCCAAACTTTGGGTGATGATGCCGCTTATGGCTTAACTTGGGAGGAACTGAAGGAAAGAATGAGAGAGAAGTATTGCTCTCGTGCGGAACTCCAAAGGCTGGAAACAGAGTTCTGGCACTTGACTATGGAAGGTGCTGACATCAATGGTTACACTCGAAGGTTCCACGATCTGTCTAGAGTACTTCCCTACATGGTGACTCCTGAATTCAAGCGCGTTGAACGCTACATTTGGGGACTGGCCTCAGAGTTTCGTGGCATGGTGACGTCGGCCAAACCACAAACAATCACTGAGGCTGTAACTCTGGCTGTCAGCCTGACTGAAGATTGTGTTCGTATGAAGAAGTTATCACTAAACCCAACAGAGAAGACCGAGACACATGCCGAGTCATCCGGCGATAAGAAGAGAAAGCATACGAGTTTGAACCAAGCAACTCGTAACAACAAGGGTTTCAGCAAGAAGCATGACGCTAACCCGTCCCAGGAGGCGAAAACCCATGCAACCAAAGCATACCAAGGATCCATACCTAGGTGCCAAAAGTGTAAGTATCATCATGATGGAGCTTGTCGCATTCCAAGGTGCGACAAATGTGGTAAATTGGGTCATCGAACAGAAGACTGTTGGGGAAAAGGAAAGAACCAAAATGGAAACGGTGCTGGTAATAAGAATGGCAACGGGAAAGGGCAGAACCAAGGATGCTTCAAGTGTGGAAGCAATGATCATTTCATGAAGAACTGCCCAGAGAGAAACAACGCTCTGGCTCGAGCATTTGTGATTGGAGCAAGAGACGCACGCGAGGACCCTAACGTGGTCACCGGTACGTTTCTCATTAACAATCACTTTGCATCCATATTATTTGACACTGGCGCCGATTATAGCTTCATGTCTGTGGAATTTAAACGCATACTTGGAATAGAATCTAGTAGATTAGAAATTCCTTATTCCATAGAACTAGCCAATGGTAAACTCGTTGAATCGGGCGAAGTTGTTAGAGGCTGCACACTAGAACTTGGTGAATGAAGATTTAGCATCAACCTCCTGCCTATCCAATTGGGTAGCTTCGATGTAGTAGTCGGGATGGACTGGTTGTCCAAGAACAAAGCTGAAGTTATTTGTCATGAGAAAATCGTTCGCATCCCTTTAGCGAATGGTGAAACTCTCATCATGCATGGAGAAAAACGAGATGCGCCTCTTCGAATCATCAGTTGTATGAAGGCACAAAAGTGCTTGAGGAAAGGATGTGTCGCTTTCCTAGCACACATTATAGAAAAGAAGGTTGTGGAGCCAAAACTCGAAGACATCCCTGTGGTGAAGGAATTTCCTGAGGTGTTCCCTGAAGATCTGCCAGGACTACCTCCGCAACGACAAGTCGAATTCCGTATAGACTTGGTTCCAGGAGCCGCTCCTGTAGCCAAGGCTCCCTATCGACTTGCACCATCCGAAATGCAAGAATTATCTACACAACTTCAGGAGTTGTTGGATAAAGGATTCATAAGGCCAAGCTTCTCACCCTGGGGAGCTCCAGTATTGTTCGTGAAGAAGAAGGATGGTTCACTGCGGATGTGTATCGATTACAGGGAACTGAACAAGCTCACGATCAAGAATCGGTATCCGCTACCGAGGATTGATGACTTATTTGATCAACTGCAAGGATCAAGCTACTATTCCAAGATCGACCTTCGATCTGGATACCATCAGCTGAGAATCCAAGAAGAAAGCGTGCCAAAGACTGCATTCAGAACGCGATATGGGCATTACGAATTTCTTGTGATGCCATTCGGGCTGACGAATGCACCAGCGGTCTTTATGGATCTGATGAACCGCGTATGCAAACCATATCTCGATAAATTCGTGATTGTATTTATCGATGATATCCTGATTTACTCGCGAACAAAAGAAGAGCACGAGCAACATCTCAGAACCATCTTGGAACTACTGAAGAAAGAGAAACTTTATGCAAAGTTCTCGAAATGCGAATTCTGGATTCGCGAAGTACAATTTCTTGGTCATGTTGTGAATGAGAAGGGCATTCATGTAGACCCGTCCAAGATAGAAGCAATAAAGAATTGGGAAGCTCCCAAGACCCCGACTGAAGTTCGTCAATTTTTGGGCTTAGCGGGCTATTATCGGCGATTCATCGAGAATTTCTCAAAAATAGCTCAACCGCTAACGACCCTTACGCAGAAAGACAAGAAGTACGACTGGGGTGTTAAACAAGAAGAAGCCTTCCAGTTACTTAAAAACAAGCTCTGCAATGCACCAATACTATCATTACCCGAAGGCACTGAAGACTTCGTGGTATACTGTGACGCTTCACGACAAGGTTTGGGTTGCGTGCTCATGCAATGCCAAAAAGTCATCGCTTATGCTTCAAGACAACTGAAGGTTCACGAGAGAAATTATACCACTCACGACCTGGAGCTGGGTGCAGTGGTATTCACCTTGAAGATTTGGCGACATTATTTATATGGTACTCGATGTACAATCTTCACAGATCACAAAAGCTTACAACACATATTTGATCAGAAGGAATTGAATATGCGCCAGCAACGTTGGGTCGAGCTGCTAAATGATTATGACTGTGAGATTAAGTACCATCCTGGAAAGGCGAACGTTGTAGCGGACGCGTTGAGCCGAAAAGAAAGGGTTAAGACCCTAAGGGTTCGAGCGTTAGAAATGACCATTCGAACGAACCTCACTGCACGCATTCGAGATGCACAACAAGAAGCTCTTAAAGAAGAGAACCGTAAAGCTGAATACCTACGGGGTATGCTGAAATACATGGTGCCAAACGAAGAGGGAGCCTTATACTTCAAGAAGCGTATTTGGGTTCCACTCTATGGTGGCATACGAGAAGTCATCCTTAATGAAGCCCACAAATCGAGATATTCGATCCATCCAGGATCGGACAAAATGTATCAAGACTTGAAAGAATACTATTGGTGGCCGAGACTCAAAAGCGACGTTGCTGTCTATGTTGGAAAATGCCTAACTTGTGCTAAGGTTAAGGCAGAATATCAGAAACCTTCCGGCCTACTACAACAACCAGAAATTCCCGTGTGGAAGTGGGAACAAATCTCGATGGACTTCATAACGAAATTACCCAGGACCCCGAGAGGGCACGATATGATATGGGTAATAGTTGATCGATTAACGAAGTCTGCGCACTTCCTACCGATCCGAGAAAAAGACAGCACTGGAAAGCTTGCTGAAATATATTTAAGAGAAATTGTGGCACGTCATGGAGTGCCAATCTCAATCATTTCAGACAGAGATGGACGCTTTGTCTCAAGAATCTGGCAATCATTTCAGGAAGCCTCTGGATCTCAACTAGATCTGAGCACGGCATTCCATCCGCAAACAGACGGCCAGAGCGAACGGACTATACAAACGTTAGAAGATATGCTTCGCGCATGTGTCATGGATCTAGGCGGCAGCTGGGATACTCATCTACCTTTAGTTGAGTTTTCCTACAATAACAGTTATCATACGAGCATAAAAGCCGCGCCGTTCGAAGCTCTGTATGGCCGCAAATGCCGATCGCCCTTATGTTGGGCAGATGCCGGAGATAAGCGTATGGTTGGTCCTGAACTTGTACAAGAGACAACCGACAAGATTGCGCAGATCCGAGAGCGCATTAAGGCGGCTCGAGAACGACAAAAGAGCAACGCTGATCCGAATAGAAAATCAGTAGAATTCAAGGTGGGAGACAAAGTGTTGTTAAAAGTCTCACCATGGAAGGGCGTAGTCAGGTTTGGAAAGCGTGGAAAGCTGAATCCACGATACATCGGACCATTCAGAATTTTGAAGAAAATTGGTACCGTGGCATACAAGTTTGAGTTTCCGGAAGAACTTAATGGAGTACATGATACGTTTCATGTATCCAACCTGAAGAAGAGTCCAACACAAGAAAACGTGATCATCCCGATGGATGAAGTGCATATTGATGAAGCCCTCCGATTTACAGAGCAACCCGTTGAGGTTACCGACTGGAAAGTCAACAAGACTAGGAGGAGCAGTGTGAAGCTTGTCAAAGTACGTTGGAGCTCTAAGCACAGACCCGAGTACACATGGGAACGTGAAGACCAGTTCAAGAAAAAGTATCCCCACCTATTCAAGAAGACTCCAGCGAGAGTGAGTTCAGCCTGAATTTCGGGACGAAATTCTTTTAACGGGGGGAGACTGTGACAACTGGCCCAAACCGGTAATTTCCGTACACATTAATTATTGCTTAATGACTGCAATTATGTGCTTAATTGTCAACAATGTCTGAACACGTGATTAAACAAGTGAATTCATGCACGTTGTATACTACAAAATATTGCTTTATGCATAAGCGAGAGCGTTGCGTCAAAAATAATAAGTAAACTCACCGGTAAGACACACTGTGTCAACAGAACTGCAGAAAGCAGTCAGACAATAAAATTGGAGCCTAGGTGTAGGTTCGACAACAAGAATGCATTAAAACCCAAGAGTACGTATAAGGGTTTAATTTATAGACATTGCGAAAGCAAAAATAAGCACTAAAAAGCACCCGAAACGCACTTTAAGTGCATAATTTTATACAATTCAGCTCTAATCAGCATTTAGACATATAAATATTATGCAAAAATGTCGTTTTATTATCCAGAATACTTCCCTAAGTGTCGGGAATTGAAGGTGGTGCAAGAAGGTACTTAAAAGACACTAAAAAGTGTAATTTAGCACTTTAACGAATCGGTATCTAACCGAACAACCGGGCTTTACCCGGAGCACAAAAAAAATATATATATTGTCTATGCCATTATTTTTATTTTTCTGAGCTACTTAGGGCCCCCGAATACCCTAACACCCGCTATATATTATAACACACAAATAACTAATTTAAATCCCAACTAAACATAAATTACCACTAACTAAATGGTTAGAAGTCAACCATTTTGCAACCCCTTGACCGTTTGGTTCCCCAAGGGTGAAACACCTTTGAATTGTTTGAGTATTTTAAATCTTAGTGCTCAATATCTAAGGGACATATTGTCCAAGGGGTTTTATTAGATGATAGTTTATAAGTTGGCTAATGGATAAACATCACAATTCTCATTCACTTCCATACTTAAAAAAAAAAAAGCTTTCTTTTTCCCTCTTGGCTTGGATCGGCCGAGAACTCCCACCCACACCCACATCACTTTCAATTTGGATATTGCAATATTACATACATACTAGAGTGTTAGAACTCATACGAGGAGACCCGGTGCATACGGAATCGCAAGGACCTCACCACAACGCTATTAACCGCCTACTTTTCGTCTAGTTTCTTCCCTAGCCTCGAGCTAGTAGTAAGTGACTCTAAACACTCTATTGTTCATATCTAAAGTGGTTAATAAGAAATTTAACGGGCAAAAATCATGAACACTAGAGACCAAAACTAAAAGTCTACTAAAAATAATAAACATGGTGGTTAATGAGTAAATATTAGTGTAAAACTTATGGAACTTGTTTTGTTATGGTTATTTATTATTGTTGGATGCTAGTAGGGGAACAGATCGTCATCTAACCACGCTAGGTCATGTTCATGGAACATGAACTAGCACTATGTTTAGTGTAAAAATAACTAGATGACGAACCCTTTCACTCACAAACATGAACTTGTGTAAAAATAGTTTTTCTTATGAAATGGAGTTCTAAACTAGTAGATCTACGGATCTACAAGTGGTATTTTTGAAGAAGCAAGTGTATGATGAAATCATGTTTAAAAAGCCGGATCTTTCTCGAAATAGAGACATTTTTGAGAACCAAAAAGTGTGCAGACACTTGTGTAACGAAAAGATTTAACAAAGAAATATTTTCGTAAATACCGACTAGAAGTTGTAAAACTTCATATTCTTTAAAAATAAAGTTTTCGAGATAATGATTTTATTTTTAAAAATGGAAAGATTTACTAAATGTGCTAGTAAGTTACTACACATTTTTGTAAATATTCAAGTTCATGAAATGGAGAAATTAGTGATTATTGTTGATGAATATTGTTGATAATTGTTGTTGATGGTTATTGACGATTTAAAAGAAAATAAACACATGTTTTGAAAACATGGGAAACCTCCATTTTTAGGGGAAACTCTGCCAAAATTTTTATAAATTTTGACACTTAGAAAATATAAGTTTTTGAGAAACTTATTCCCTAAAAATGTATTTAAAAGTATTACCAAGGTTTCCCTAATTTTTGGTGATAAGAAATGAGGATTTCTTCAAGAATGAAAATGGATATAAATATGTATATTTTTGAGAGAAAAATATATATTATTTTATCACCAACTTTTGTGCTAAGTGTGTATAGTATGTGTTATACGTGCTAGTGTATTAAGACTTAAAAATACACTAAATACTCATGAGGAGTATAAACATAAAAATACACATACAACATACAAGATACATAAATCGGGTGCAAAGTGCAAAACACGAGATACTTATATTAATTTTAGAGAAAATAATATAAGTAAGATACGTAGTTAAAAATATAGAATATTTTTAACACAAGAATATATATACAAAAGAGAGTGACTGTACTTGTGCGACGCAAGTCTAGTGACTAACGTTAAGAAAACGCGTATAGGTTACGACGTTAATTAAGCAAATCCGGTGAAGTTTACGACGCAAGGAACGCAAAGTTGTGAGTTCATGCTCCCCCTTTTCTTTTAACTGTTTTCAGTTTTTATAACTTCGGGGGTGAAATACATGTACAAAAGTACAATATTTATAAATGGTATGATATAAATACAAGAAGTGCACTTGGTGAGAATGAGAACCAAGTGTGACAAAATATAAGATAATAAGAAACGCGCTTGGTGAGGACGAGAACCAAGTTGGATGCGTTATGAGAAATGATAAAAAGAAACGCGCTTGGTGAGGACGAGAACCAAGTTAGATGCGTTATGAGAAATGATAAAAAGAAACGCGCTTGGTGAGGACGAGAACCAAGTAGGATGCGTTATGAGAAATAGTGTCACGAATAGGGTACAGAAGCACCATTAATCGTGTACATACTTAGACCGCAGAACAAAAGGTTAGATCTAACGGGTGCCTGGCAGCCACACTCTCGGTGAGGGCGAGAATCGAGTAGTGATTTTGTGTCTCAGAATATACCAATTAAATGCCTTAGGTTTGGTGACTTCCTATGTCGTGCCACATGTTAATGGCTTTGCAACCCATTAACAATCCTGATATTTACAGGAATATTTTAATTACATGAAATTCACACCATACTAAAAATTGATGAATACTTGAGTACGTGGGGTACTCAAGAAAAGATTGAATTATACTTGAAGTACGTGGGGTACTCAAGAAAATGAGAATTACACTTGAGTACGTGGGGTACTCAAGAAGAAATTGAATTATACATGTGTACGTGGTGTACACATGAAACTGGATTTATATATGAAAACTTGATTTACTCACAAACTATGTTTTCATACAAAGTATACAAACATGAAATACAAAACTGCATGAATTCACACCAACTTTATGTTGACGTTTTTCCAAAAACTCACATGTATTTCAGGTAACTAGGATGGATGTGCGCGTGGTCTTACTCATGCTCGAGGATGTCGCTTTGTTTATCTTTAAATAAAGTTGTGACTTTTAAGACAATATGTTATCTCGTGTTGTAAACACTTGACATATGTTTTTAGTAATGTAATGTTTGAAGTTATTTTTGAGCATGTAGTATGTTTACTCTTCGTATGCAATGAGAACCTTTCATGATCACACCTCGTGCTTCCGCCGCAGAAAGGGGTGTGACAGATCCTAATGGAAAGTTTGGGGCAAAAGCTATTGAAGGTCACTTTCTTGGTTATGCCACCCCGAACTTAAGAGTCTGGAATCTAGAGACTAAAAGGGTTGAGGAATGGTCTGAAGTCAGAGTATAAAGACACACTTTGCTAGTCAAAAATCCAGGTCAACCATGGATGTTTGAGTACGATGACTTTTTCACTTCGATCAATGTTGAAGCAGTTGAAGAAAATGCTTCGGCAAGGATGTTTTTCGAGAGTGACAACGCAACAGAATCACAATTGGTTCGTCCAATTATTGTCAATCAAGAATCATCTTCAGTGAACAATAATGCTCTCGACAATGAGGATTTTCATGATGCAACCAAACTGAACGAATCTTCAGAGGATGAAGAATTTCTACATGCAGATCAAGAAGCTCCAACAACAGCTGTACAAGGTACTTCGGAAGCTACAGCTCCAGTTGATAACCCCAAAACAGCTGAAGCTACTGCATCATCCTCTTCGCCAGTTCCGGGTATTGAATTGGTTGTTGATCTCAATCTCAACAATCTAGGTACAAATATTCCAGTTCAAGATAATCCAGAAACAAGAATTCACAATACCCATCCTCAACAAAACATCATCGGGAATGTACAAAGTGGCATTCAAACAAGAAACATGTTGCGAAACAACAACAACGCAGGCTTGTATGAGGCAATTCGAGAATCTGGTCAACAAAACGATTGGTCTTTCGCGTGTTATGTCTCACAAGAAGAGCCAAGAACTTGGAAAGACGCTTTGAAAGAAAATTCATGGGTTGAAGCAATGCAGGAAGAACTGCAACAATTCCAGAAACTTGTGTCTGGAAGCTCGTAGAGAAACCTACTGATTATAAGAAGATTGGTACCCGTTGGGAGTATAAATGCAAAAAGGACAACCGTGGAATCCTTATTCGAAAAAAAGCAAGATTGGTCGTTCAAGGTTTTCGTCAGATTGAAGGTATAGACTACAACGAAGTGTATGCACCTGTTGCACGTCTAGAAGCAATTCGGATCTTTCTGGCTTATGCCTCATTCAAAGGATTCAAGGTTTACCAGATGGACGTCAAAAGTGCATTCTTACATGGTCTAGTGGAAGAAGAGGTATATGTCGAACAACCTCCAGGTTTTGAAGATCCTATCCATCCCGATCGGGTTTGGTTGCTGAACAAAGCTCTCTATGGTCTACATCAAGCACCGCGAGCTTGGCACGCAACCTTATCAAATTATCTGCTGGAGAATGGATTTCGCAGAGCTCTTATCGATTGCACTCTCTTCATAAAAGAACAAGATGGAGATCTTCTACTGGTACAGGTATATGTGGATGATATTATATTTGGTTCTACTAACAATGTTATGTGTTGGGATTTCGAGCGTGTAATGCAGGATAAATTCGAGATGAGCGCTATGGGGGAGATGACTTTCTTTTTGGGCTTTCAAGTGCAACAAATGAAGTCTGGGATATTCATCCATCAGACTAAGTATGTTCAAGACATTCTGAACCGATTCCAGATGTCCGACACATCGCCCATTGGTACTCCACTACAGCAAAATCACGGAATCAATCTAGACTTGAAGGGTGAACTCGTTAGTTCTTCATACTACCGCGCGATGATTGGATCCCTTATGTACCTCACTGCATCAAGACCAGATATAATGTATCCAACATGCCTGCTTTCCAGATATCAAGTTAATCCGAAGGCCTCACATCTTGCAGTTGTAGAAAGGATTTTTCGTTATTTGAAGGGTTGCCTAGACACCGGTCTATGGTACCCTAAGGATAGTAACTTTGACTTGATCGCTTTCAGTGATTCTGATTTTGGCGGTTGCAAAATCGACAGCAAATCCACAACGGCTGGATGCCAGTTTTTAGGAAATCGGCTCGTAACATGGCAGTGCAAGAAGCAGACTTGTGTCGCTACATCAACTTGTGAAGCTGAATACATTGTTGCCTCAAGTTGTTGCTCCCAAGTCTTGTGGATACAACAGCAAATGCGTGATTATGGTTTTGAATTCCTAACTACTCCTATTTTAGTCGATAATTCTGCTGCCTTATATATCACTAGAAATCCTGTGCAGCTTTCAAAGACCAAACAAATCGAAATTAAGTATCACTTCATACGTGATTGCTTTGATAAAAGGCTTATCGATGTTATTAAAGTCCACACCGATGACCAACATGCCGACCTTTTTACCAAAGCATTTGATAAATCAAGATTTGACTTTTTATTATTGGTAAACGGCATTAAGGCCAAGCAAGAGTAATCCGCATCGGAAAATCGTTTTTGTATATATCTTTGTGTTTTTAAAATTATCATAGTTTGTTGATTTTAGGGGGAGTAAATCCAAATTTGAAAATTCAAAAACATCGAAAAATTTCAAACTCAAAAACAATAGAAAAACAAAAATGAGTTTCCTGGCGAGCAAAAGAGAATATGATAGTACATCAGTGGTCTGTCTAAACCTCTTTAAATTGAAATGCAAAATGAAAAATGCGATAAGCAGCTCTATATAAGATGTATCGGTAGGCTCACAATCATCTTAATGTGTGCAGGGTGATATAAACTTAAATCGACTGAAGACCAGGTGGGAACTGCTCATTGGCATATGGTCTTAGTACCGAAATTCCGTTTGATAAATTGCCGAGGTTCTGAGATATGTGGTCTTTATGCTGTTTATCATCTGCGTATCATGGTTGTTTCTTTTACCGGAACAAAACGAAGACGAAGTCTAGATCTTCCATGATACCATACATACGTGTACATATTGCATACGACCTCAATAAGTGATCAACAATCACATGTCCACAAAATAAGTGATAATATATCACATTTATCCTGGAGTCAAGTTCATCTCTTTGCAGTACAAAAGTACTGACCTGTTCACGGACTTGCTCCTGTGCCCTCATGCATCTCAAAATCAAGTTCCTCATCAATAAGTGATTCTATCACATAGGGCATGTTTTCAATCAAAATAAGTGAGTATCTCACATTTTCATATACGTCAAAACAGATGATAAATGGTATACTCACCAGTAAGATGAACTCTCGTGCATACCTTGATACGGTAATTTGTCGTGTGTGGATGAACACCGGTCGGTAAGTTTAAATCATACCTTAACGTATCCCCTCGCCATGATTACATCTGATAAGTTGAGCTTATGTGGATAACAATACCGATAATCGTTATAGAATGTTTATCTAAATGTTAACTAATTGAACAACAAGAGCGTTTTGGCGTGACCGTACACTGATATAATTCTCTTACCCTCGAAACTCGCAAAAAGAATGTTTGTATATACTTACTTTTCTTAGTTTCTGCAACTCTGTATATATTTATTTACTGCTTTCAGTCTTTAAGTTTTGAAATATTCAAAATGCCAAAAAGATTTTAGGTGTGTTTTAATATAAACTTTATAAAAGTCAAAAAGATTTTATTTCTGCTTTAGTTTTGATTAACCGATGTTGGAACTCAAGTCTTCGTTGCTTGAAATCTGATTGAAAACCAAAACGACTGAATCTTCATAAACGGTCAGAGTTTGCAAGTTTTGAAAGTTAATAATCAAAATTGAAAAATCTGTTAACTTTTCAAACTAAACTGTCGGACGGTTGTTGAATGAGAATTGGTCTCATTTGTGTCATTTGTTTATGTTAACTATATTCCAAGCAGTTGTTCTCATAACGCGTTTAGCTTTCTTGCATGTGCAGATGCTAAAGGCGAGGAGAACATGTTCGATGACAAGCTTCGAAATCAAGACACGACGTGAAGGCACTCAAATGATAAAGATGATCGAGTTGCCGCTGATCAATAATCAACACCACAAGGATCTCAAGTATTGAAGATCAAAAGATTCACGAGCATAACTTAAGGGGGAGTTTGTTAACGCACTTCATGTTTGTTGAAAAGGGAAGTTTGTTGATACACTTTCTATGTGTGACACGTGAAGACTTTGAAGATCCTTTCTGAGAAAAAGAACCATCAAGAGATGGAGAACGAGATTACGAACCTCGTGAGCAGCATCCAAGGGGGAGTTTGTTGATACATATTGTGTGGATACAGCTCGGCTCGGTTCGACTCGACTACGAAGTGAAGACCGTAGTCAAGATATCCTCCTATCTTGACTCGGTATGCTATTTACTTTGTATTGTACGATATAAATGCTACTGCGTGTGTGCGGTATGCATATTGTTATGGTTCTGTGTTTAATATATTTGTTGTTTGGCCCAACATGTCGAAGCCCAAGCCCCAGGCCCAAACACATGTGACGAAGTCTCATATGAAGCCCAAGCCCGTCACATGTGACGAAGACACCATGTGACGAAATCCCTTGATTTCGTCGAAGATATTGAGTGTTCGTCGTGATGATCCATGTTTGTCGATTAGTCTTCGTCGACAACAGGACTTCGTCGATGATGTTACTATATAAACACAGACAGTAGACAGAAACAAGTAGAGAGAAGTCTGAGTAGATTTCATTGAGAGAACACACTGTAAACACACACACTGAGAGTTTATAAGAACATCTTGTAAACATTGCTTTGTAACCGTTTTCTAGATTAATACATTGGAGTGTTAATCGGTGAATCGTTGTGTTTGTGTTCGTAACTTGGTTTAACTTACCCGTTTGGATTCCGCACTCTCGGGTTGGTTGGAAAACATGGAATAGAGGTTTAACTCGATCCTCCGGGTGGACCTACAAGATTGAAAGAACAAGAAAGAGGGATATTTGATAATATCTTGGTGCCGGTTAATATTGCCGGCAAATGTATATATATACATATGTAAGGGACAATTAGTCCGGTGGTTATTTTGGCGTGAATAACTACCTTTGAATCGGTGTCTTCCAACCGCCATGTCCCTACACTTGTTCGGTACTATAACATACACAAACATAAGTATAATAAAGTTATATTATCCTAAGACACATACTATATAAATATAAAACAAGTTTACCATGGAACAAATCTGACATTTACTGACACTCTGACAGTCCTAAAATGATCCCGCTAGGTATAAATTTGATAGGCGCCAAGATGGGCGGGTGGTGTGGGCTGAGTAATTGGTAAAAATCTTGTTTGAGTTGAAGCATGTCACTTTTTAGTACAAATCTATTAATTTTGATATCAGCCAAAAGTGTATTACTTCTATTCACCGTAAAAGGGCCTTAAATACAATAAGAAGTCTAATAGGAAAACAATGTCTAATAGGAAAACAATCCCTGAAAACTAGGAAACGAAATAAGAACCGTAAATAACTAAAAGACATAAATAAAGGAATAAAAAATCCTTTACTCCCCCTCAAGCTGGAGTGTGAAGATCACGAGCACCTAGCTTGCCAAGTAAAAACTTCAACTGTTGGGCCCCTAACGGCTTGGTGAAAAGATCAGCTACTTGGTGTTTGGTGTTGATATCTAACGGCAATACTTCTTGAGATTCAACTCTTTCACGGACAAAATAACAGTCCATTTCAACATGCTTCGTACGTTCGTGAAATACTGGATTATTTGCAATATGACGAGCCGCAATATTATCACAGAAAAGAGGCGTAGCATTGGCGACAACAACACGAAAGTCCTTTAAAAGCCATCTCATCCAAAGAACTTCACTTACAGTAGTAGCCATCGCTCGGTACTCCGCTTCAGCCGACGATCTTGAGACCACTGACTGCTTCTTAGTTTTCCATGAAACTGGAGCTCCCCCCAACAAGAGAAGATAACCAGTTCGGGAACGCCTCGTCAATTGACATCCTAACCAATCAGCATCACAATATGCTGCAAGATCAAAACCACCATGCTTTGGAATAAAAATGCCTTGACCTGCAGTAGACTTCAAATAGCGCAAAATTCGACTAGCTGCATCTATATGATCGACTCGTGGATCAGAAACGAATTGACTAAGAACATTCACCGAATACGCAATGTCAGGCCGAGTTGCCTGTAAGTACAACAACCGACCCATCAACCTACGATATTGTTTTGCGTCTGTTTTGGGGCTTTCAAGACACTGATCTATCTTGAAATTTTGCTCCATGGGAAACGAACTAGGACGAGCCCCAAGCATCCCGCTGTCTTCAAGAATATCCATTGTATATTTCCGTTGACTTAGCACCATTCCATCCTCCGTTCGAGCCACCTCAATTCCCAAAAAATATTTTAATGGTCCAAGATCTTTGATACTAAAAGTAGTGTCGAGATATTCCTTTGTTTCACTGATTTTACTAGAATTATTTCCCGCAATAATAACGTCATCCACGTAGATAAGGATGGCAACAAAAGAATCATCCTTAGCAAACGTGAACAAAGAATGATCGGCTCGAGATTGTTTGTAACCAAGAATGAGTAAAGCTGTAGTAAACCGTTGATACCAAGTCCTTGAAGCTTGCTTTAAACCATAAAGCGATTTTTTAAGTCTACAAACTCGTTTTTCTTCTTGCAAAGAAAACCCTTGTGGAACTTTCATATACACCTCCTCCTTGAGATCGCCATGCAAAAATGCATTATTCACATCCAACTGGTGAATTGACCAGTTATTCTTTACGGCTATTGTCAATAATGTTCGGACCGTAACAAGCTTTGCAACCGGAGCAAAGGTGTCATGATAATCTACGCCTTCTATTTGAGTGAATCCCCGTGCTACAAGACGTGCTTTATACCGTTCAACTTCACCATTTGGTTTGTACTTTATTTTGTAAACCCATTTAGAATCAATAGCATGCTTTCCTTCTGGAAGTGGAACAAGCGTCCAAGTCTCGTTATCTTCAAGGGCCTTGATTTCTCGTTTCATAGCATCTCGCCACTTTTCATCCTGCATAGCTTCTTGAAAATTTCTCGGCTCATTGTTAGAAGTAATGGCCGCTAAATAAATTTTATGAGAAGCAGAACATTTTTCGTAAGAAACATAGTTAGCAAGGGGGTGTACCGTCGAGGAGGAACGCTCGGAAACGGGATTTGCGTGGTCGATGGACGGCGGCAACTTCACATTAAAATCTTGTAGGTACTTTGGTTGAGTTTTAACCCTTGCTTGCCTTTGCACATTAGCTTCCCCTAATTCTTGTTCCAATGAAACCGTAGACTGTATATGTTCATCAGCCTCATTAATTGTTGCATCACCCAACGGCCCAAAATCAGGCCCAAAGTCAGGCCCGTCATTAATTGGTTCCGAACCCATACCTTCAGATCTGGAGCCAGCTTCTGTTTCTTTCCCATTCTCAGTCGACCCTTCGTTCACACAGTCATTTGTACCCCTTTCATAATGATCATCAACTTCTTGATTCTCTCCTGATGTCATCACGGTTTCTTCCCATTCATTAGGGACTTCAAACAAAATCTCATTCCTTTTATTTGATTTTAACTTGGATAAAGGAAATATATTTTCAAAAAATTTAACGTCTCTAGACGTTATTATTTTTCCATGCTCAACATCAAATATCCTGTAACCCTTGGTTCCTTGGGGATACCCGATAAACACACCTGGTCTCCCCCTTATTTCGAACTTATCTCCCCTTGTCTCTATACTCCAGAAATAAGCAAGACACCCTATGACTCTCATGTGATCGTATTCCGGCTTTTGACCGAAAACAATCTCATAAGGTATCTTATTATTAATTACCTTTGAAGGAAGGCGATTAATAATATATGTAGCTGCTTGTATGCATTCACCCCAAAATCTTTTTGGAAGACTTCCTTGAAACATTAAGGCGCGAGCTGTTTCAAGGATGTGACGGTGCTTACGCTCCACCACCCCATTTTGTTGGGGTGTGTGCGGGCACGTCGTCTCCAATAAGATTCCTTCTTGAGTATAAAAACTCATCATTCTATTAGAAGTAAATTCCCCACCATTATCGCACCTAATTCGTTTAATCAATTTTCCGAATTGAGTTTTAACCATTTTTTGAAAAAACATCAGATGATCACTAGCTTCGCTTTTGTGTTTAATAAGAAATATCCACAATGCTCGACTAAAATCATCCACAATGGTTAAAAAATAGTTTTCGTGTGAAATAGTAGGCCTTCTATATTTACCCCAAATATCACAGTGGATTAACTCAAAACAATCTCTAGTTTTAATTGAACTCTTAGGAAAAGGAGAACGAGTAAGTTTTGCCTTAACACAAGAATCACACAATACGTCCTTTAAAGAAATATCTTCTAAAAAATTGATATGACATAACTTAGAGTCGGAAGCGTGTCCTAATCTTGAATGCCAAATTCTTTCGTCTGTTTTCAAAACCATAGCCCTTCTTCCTCCAGTCGCCATGCCCATCCTATAAAGACCATTAACGCAACTACCCGTTCCAATCAACCTCCTCGAGTGTAAGCCCTGCATAACACAAAAGTTTGGAAAAAACGTCACTGAACATTGCAAATCTTTAGTCAATCGGCTAACCGAAAGCAAATTGCAATTAAAATTTGGAATATGTAAGACGTCTTTAATTTTTGCTCCTCCAATAAGCGTGCATTCTCCTTTAGCCTGAACCGGTACATTATCTCCATTTGGAATCATAACCGGTGATTCTTGATTATTTTTAACAATATTTTCAAGATGATTCTTTTCATAAACAACATAATCGGTTGATCCCGAATCAACAATCCAATCGTCAGATTTGGTTGATGATGCATTAACCTTACCCGCCATGTTAGCTTTACGAATATTTTCACCTGCGCCTTTGTCTCCTGCTTCACTAAAGTGCTTCAAAAGGGTCTCGTATTGCTCATCAGTTAAGCCCGCCACGGTCTTGATATCATTCGGATTGTTGTCAACGCAAGCCGCCTTTGATTTTGTCTTTTCATTCTTCTTGCCGGGCCACCATTCCGGATATCCCACGAGCTTAAAACAGCCTTCTCGTTTGTGTCCTTCACGTTTGCAAAAGGTACAGTAACTATCTTCATTATTTCCGGACCGTTTGACTTCTTTCTTCTTTTGTTGCGTTTCGGACCCTCCACGGTAATTTGCTTGAAAAACTGCACTCTCGGTTTGAACCCTCTTTCCAGCCGTAATGCTTCTCTGTTGTTCGTCTTCCGAGGCCATCCGGTATGCTTCTCCCAGCTTCGGGTTTGGTTTCATCGACAAAAGTTGTGTCCTTATGGTTGAGAATTCAGCATCTAAACCCATGAGAAACTCATATAAACGTTCCTTTTCTTTAAATTCTGACAGTCGTTTCCCGATTTCACATGAACAATTACCACAAGTGCAGCGTGGTGTAGGTAGGACGGTCTGTATTTCATCCCAAAGACCCCGGAGTTTTGTGTAATACGCGGAAACGGAGCTGCCTTCCTGACGAGTGATTGTAAGGGACTGTTTCAATTCGTAAGACCCCGTATCTCCTTCTCCATGGCAGTTGTTAGCCATCCTTTTATCATCGCATCACAACGCATCCAAGGCATGTACATGTCTCCTGTCTTCTCCGGTTTCGGTATAGACCCATCCACGAAACTGATCTTGTTTTTGGCAAACAAAAAATTCGTCATCTCTTGAATCCAATCATTGTAATTGTTGTCGTTGAGCAGCTCATTGACTTGTATCTGTCTTGGCGAATCAGAAGGGTGCAAGTAATAAGGAGAACTCGGGTCGATGATTTTGTCGTCGGTCTTCCCATTGCCGGAAGACTTCTTCGTGTTTTCTTCATCACCGGCCATGGCCGTCGATTGTTTTAGGTTTTAGTATTGGAGCTTCTGCTCTGATACCATATTAATTTTGATATCAGCCAAAAGTGTATTACTTCTATTCACCGTAAAAGGGCCTTAAATACAATAAGAAGTCTAATAGGAAAACAATGTCTAATAGGAAAACAATCCCTGAAAACTAGGAAACGAAATAAGAACCGTAAATAACTAAAAGACATAAATAAAGGAATAAAAAATCCTTTAAAATCGAAATGGGTCGCGAGTCGGGTTGGGTTCACTTGCAAACACTTCTTTGCCCATTCAAGGTTTTTATATGAATTAGGAGGCACTTTTGTCCATTTCACTTTTATCTCCAATATATACACAGACAACATAGAGAAATACAAACGTAAGGACAGAGCAGATTGAGCGACTTAGTGATGGTTATCATTAACTTGCAGGTTGTGCGTGTAATCTTCAATTATAATTAAGCATGGGAGTATGCTATTCGTTAGTGACCACAAGACAATCCATTAAATAATTTATCACCATAACCATAGTTGAGATAATTGAATTGCATATAAATGGTTAAAAAATTGAATCAGTTACAGAAATGAGTAATTTCGTGCCTCTCAACAGTCCTGTGTGAGTTGGCATATTATCAGCTGAAAGATAGTAAAAGCCCATATATGTCACGCTTTTGTGGCATTCTTGACATTATATTATAGCAATTATAAGTAAGTTCTTGTTGTGAACTAAAATAAAATGGATATATTCCATTTTATTTGGGAGCTGTTCAATCCATTTACCTATCGTTTAATTGGTTTGGGTTGTTTTTCATATCTCAAAACGGGTCAAATGGGTTGAACAAGTCAATTAGGTTGCAAGTATCGCAAAGTCTATATTTAATACACTCAACATCCTAAATCAATTTATTTAAAGATTTAGATTATTTAAATATATTAGGTTATTAGCCTAGTACGTACCCTGATGGGCCCTTGGATTTACATTAGAGGTGGTTTCCCCTTCTATGTATACATGTTCCCTCTTTGATGTAAATTTACACAAGATATGTACATACCAGGGTTATTACTTCTTTTTTTTTTTGGTCTCACATTACATTTTGCAATTAGCATTAATCCCCATTTAGGAAAACAGAAAATGGATACAAAAAGTGTTAATGCATGAACAAAATTAGGAAATTACATTGCATCTCTTGTTGCTTTAAAAAGTAGGAAATTACATGTGGAGGTTGGCACATGCATACATTGTCATGGACAAAAAAAAGAAGAAAAAGGAAAACGAACACCAACGTAAAAGACGGCCCAAAAACAACTCCCATCTTTCCTGCTCTAACAACTGCAGAAGCATCAAACTGCTCCTATAGTTGTATTAACATAACTCTTAACTCTATACTAACATATTCTTGAACAAGTTTCACTAAACCCATATAGCATTAGCCCCGAGTAACAATGGCACCAACTGACCCTTCAAATGAAGTGCCATTATCTCGTTGGCCCCACCAATCAGCTTCTGTCCTATGAACACAGCTGGGACACTTGGCTTAAACCCTAATCCCTTGAGTTCTTTCTCAATCTGATGCCCCTTTGGATGCTCATCTAACTCATAAACAGTGGGATTTGCTCCAAAACTGCTTATCAGTGTCTTAATTGTGTGGCACATGCAACAAGAGTTTTTACTGAATATAACCACTGACCTGTCATTCACCAAAGCCGTAACCATAGCCATCTCTTAAAGTTAAAGCAATAAAAAAATCAGAAAAGCAAGAGTAAATATGGTAAGAGAAAGTTTAGATTTTGGTGTGACTAAACTGAGCTCTTGCTTATGCTATATATAGATAGTAGGTCTTGATATTGGATATGAGAGATTCCTTTTTATAAAATACTATATCATCATTTATCTGGATTCACAAACTGTTCACTATCACTACTATAGTGTAGTATAACAAGTTGTATGTCCGTATATAGATATGCACGTCAGCATCTTATGTGTAGAAACACATCTTTAACCTTGATAGAGCCTTTAAGAAACTCCTTGATGCAGTTATAAATGCAAGGACAGTATGGTAACTATGTACATAACATAAATATTTTTCTTTTTCATATTACTATAACATAGCATTTGCTGATCTGGAAGATGTTTTTCCAAATTGGGTAGACACCATCCCTTTCTCATTGTAAGATTCTAAGTGAAAAAGTGAAAAGTGCCCAACCACCAAAGAGAGAATTTTAAAATAAGTTCTCTGATCAAGTAGGTGTGCATGGAAAATATCATGAACCGATGTAAATGATGTAATGAGTGATACGATTATCAAGAAAAAATCACGTTGATTCTACGAATACCCGTGATGATCTTCCCCAAACTCTCAAAATTCAACCCAAAGGGCAAATAATTTGAAGTGAAAATGGTTATTTTCAAAATTGAAGTCTGACCCTTAGAATTACAAGGGGGAGATATAAATAAAGACTGAAATTCGAAATGGGCAACAAAAAGGCCATAGGCCAAACATAAGCCCAAAAACAAAATACATAAAACACGGAGAAAATCATAAAAGTGTCCATAACTCCCATTAGAATGCGTTTTTTGGGCTGAAACTTGGACAAGGCCTTGATATGCTCCTCGTTTCAAGATTCGATTTGACTGGTCGAATCCCTAAAACGGAGACCCGTAGCCAATGTTATCCTCGTTTTTTGTAAATCGCCCTTGGAAGCTCCATCATGGACCTCCAGAAATGTCATGGCTCGATCTTCTACACTTGGTCCTGCATAAGTAAATCACTCAACAAATACCTAACACTATTTACTTAATTTATTAGGCTTAGAGACACTTTATAAAATGGGCACAAAAATCTCTTTCATGTTAGAATGATTCGTTGTGAATTATTCATGTTTAGGCATCAAATTGGTTGTAATTAGAAAAGTTTAACAGAATAGTGCCATTTCACAGTTCCCTTTAACTTCTTCGCAGGTCATTAACTTATGAATAATGTTGGAACCTTTAATCAGGGGCGGGCCTAGGTAGAGGTCTGGGTGGGCAGGCGCACCTCTTGAAAAAAATAGTGTATTTTATAGGGCAAAATCTCGATCACACCCTTGAAAATTTGATTAAACCCCTCATTCGTACCCCTTGAAAATATTTCTTGGGTCCGCCACTGCCTTTAATATACAAGTAATATATTGCGTACTATTTTTCTACACACTTAGAAGAAAGTTATAATCCCTACACATCCTTAAAGTTCAAGGGTTATATGGTAATTAGTGTAAAGCTTGGCGGTTACAAAGTATAGGGACCGAATGTGACATTTCAAAAGTTGATAACTACCACCCCAAGGGTGGCGAAATCCCTTGGGAGGCACCCATTCGGTTTCAGTCACAAGGAAACAAGGAGGAGACGCGACTATTGGATTCTAGAGACACACCCGTTCGTGGAAGGGCACGTCTGTTCACTCGCACCTATTAGAAACTATAAATAGGCTTTAGATTTCATTTGTAAAAACACATTCCATTGTACAAATTCTCAGTTTATCTATTCAAGTTATTCGATTGTCTAGAGATCAAAAATCCATTGGGGCCAACAATTGGTATAAGAGCATCAGGCTCTAGGCATCGCAGGGAATTCACGATCAGGTTTTATTGTTCTTTCTCAATTGGAAGTTAGTTTTATTTTCGGTTCAGAGTCGAACCAGGGGTTAGGAATCTAGGTTTTGATTCCGGGGTTTAGTGCGAATTAGATTGATTGGTTATTACGCGTTGGTGTTATACGCGGGTTAAGAATTAAAGGTTCTAGAAAGTCAAAGTTTACCGGTACAGGAGTTCATATTGGTGGTCAGAAATTTTTTAAAACAAGAAAATAAAGTTTGTTAAAAGGTGAAGATCGTTCAGTTAGAAATTATGTGAGGAACAACCGGAACAAATTCACAAGTCATTAATTCTGAAGGAAGGAAGTTATCTTTCCTAATTCCAGTGTCCTATGTTGAAACCAACAAACTATACGGTTTGGGCAATTCGCATCAATACGATTTTGGAAGCGAATGGACTTTAGGAAACGATTGAACCGACAGAAAATACACAAACTGATGTTAAGAAAGATAAGGCGGCAATTGCTTATATGTTCCAAGCAATACCGGAAGATGCTGTATTGCAAGTTACAAGTCGTAAGACTGCAAAGGAAATTTGGGAAAACTTAAAGACAAGACATGTTGGTGTTGATCGGGTACAAAAGGCCCGTTGGCACACACTAATATCAGAGTTCGAATTAATGCAAACGAAAGAAGACGACACGATAGACTCTTTCACCGCAAAGATAAGCAGTGTTGTTACACGGGCAAGTAAATTAGGGATAACAATGAGTCAGTCGACTCTAGTACGAAAACTTCTAAACGTCGTGCCAGATAGATTGACTCAAATAGTTGCATCTATCGAGCAATACTCTGATCTAGGCACAATGAAACTAGACGAAGCTATTGGTAGATTAAAAACATATGAAGAAAGGTTAAAGTTAAAGAAAAAGGAAAGCCCCGTAAACATATAGAAGAACTCTTGTATGCG
Organism: Helianthus tuberosus; assembly: GCA_030545235.1. Classification (NCBI taxonomy): domain Eukaryota; kingdom Viridiplantae; phylum Streptophyta; class Magnoliopsida; order Asterales; family Asteraceae; genus Helianthus; species Helianthus tuberosus. The sequence continues at coordinate 191,775,352 of CM060405.1, forward strand.
GGTCATGGTCAACAAGTTGGAAATCATGGACGAGGGAGATTCAGTTCGTCACGAGGCTGAGTGAGAAGCAATTATCAACATAGGGGTGAAGGACACACCTCTTATGAGACCGAAGAAATCGACAAACCACAACGGGATGATAGCAAGCAAGAAACATTGGCTATGACATATAAGTTGAAAATCACTTGCTATAGATGTGAGAAACTTGGGCACTATGCCTACGAATGGCCAACAAAGAAAACCAAGGAAAATGAGACACTCTTGGTCGAAACAGAAGATGATGATGAACCGGCACTTCTGATGTGCCTAGACGATCAAGAGAAGTAAAATTGAAAATTTGGTCCTGTGAAACGATCAAAGAAGAAGAACCGTGAGATGCGAAGAGATATAACCTATGAAAGGTACAACAAAACAATCTAGTGATTGGATCAGATCACGGAAAAGACATGCGTGCGAAACACACAAATAATCCTATGACTGGATGACAAGAAGGAAATGTTGTGTGATATAACCACAAGAGAACTCTGAGTGAGTTGTTTTTATTCTAAAATCTATGCGAGATAGATTTAATAAATGTGATATGATGGTGGGCAAGTTAATCAAGACCGGGTAGAATTCAGGTTGAGACAACTACACAAGAAGAGGTTCGTGTGATACAAATCAAGTACGGTCAAGGCAAGCATGAAGCAAAGTGTTTGCGTGAAGCAAGGTTCGTGAGGAGTAGGATTGGTGAATAAGAAGATTCCATGTGAAGTGTTAAATACCGAGAGACTCGAGAAGATAAAACTACTCGGAGTTCAAGATCTACAACAACTCAAGGATGTTCGTGATTAGGGGGTGAATGAAAGTTATAATCCCTACACATCCTTAAGGTTCAAGGGTTTTATGGTAATTAGTGTAAAGATTGGTGGTTACAAAGTATAGGGACTGAATGTGATATTTCAGAAGTTGATAACTACCACCCCAAGGGTTGCGAAATCCCTTGAGAGGCACCCATTCGGTTTCGGTCACAAGGAAACAAGGAGGAGACACGACTATTGGATTCTAGAGATGCACCTATTCACGTTTAATCACATCCACATATTCTAAAGACACACCCGTTCGGGGAAGGACGCGTCTGTTCACTCGCACCTATTAGAAACTATAAATAGGCTTTAGATTTCATTTGTAAAAACACATTCCATTGTACAAATTCTCAGTTTATCTATTCAAGTTATTCGATTGTCTAGAGATCAAAGATCCATTGGGGCCAACAATTGGTATCAGAGCATCAGGCTCTAGGCATCGCAGGGAATTCATGATCAGGTTTTATTATTCTTTCTCAATTCGCAAGTTAGTTTTATTTTCGGTTCAGAGTCGAACCAGGGGTTAGGAATCTTGGTTTTGATTCCGAGGTTTAGTGCGAATTAGATTGATTGGTTATTACGCGTTGGGGTTATACGCGGGTTAAGAATTAAAGGTTCTAGAAAGTCAAAGTTTACCGGTACAGGAGTTCGTATTGTTGGTCAGAAATTTTTTAAAACAAGAAAATAAAGTTTGTAAAAAGGGCAAGATCGTTCGGTCAGAAATTATGTCAGGAATAACTAGACCAAATTCACAAGTCACAAGTCAGAGGGAACGAAGTTCTCTTTCCCAGTTCCAGTGTCCTATATATGTTGAAACCAACAAACTATACGGTTTGGGCAATTCGCATCAATACGATTTTGGAAGCGAATGGACTTTAGGAAAAGATTGAACCGACAGAAAATACACAAAGGGATGTTAAGAAAGATAAGGCGGCAATTGCTTATCTGTTCCAAGCAATACCGGAAGATTTGCAAGTTACAAGTTGTAAGCCTGCAAAGGAAATTTTGGAAAACTTAAAGACAAGACATGTTGGTGTTGATCGGGTACAAAAGGCCCGTTGGCACACACCAATATCAGAGTTCGAATTAATGCAAATGAAAGAAGACGACACGATAGACTCTTTCACCGCAAAGATAAGCAGTGTTGTTAGACGAGCAAGTGAATTAGGGATAACAATGAGTCACTCGACTCTAGTACGAAAACTTCTAAACGCCGTGCCAGATAGATAGATAGATAGATAGATTGACTCAAATAGTTGCATCGATCGAGCAATACTCTGATCTAGGCACAATGACACTAGACGAAGCTATTGGTAGATTAAAAACGTATGAAGAAAGGTTAAAGTTAAAGAAAAAGAAAAGCCCCGTAAACAATCTAGAAGAACTCTTTTATGCGGGTTATGGTCAACATGTTGGAAATCATGGATGAGGGAGATTCAGTTCCTCACGAGGCCGAGGGAGAAGCAATTATCAACATAGGGGTGAAGGACACACCTCTTATGAGACGAAAGAAATCGACAAACCACAAAGGGATGATAGCAAGCAAGAAACATTGTCTATGAGAGATAAGTTGAAAATCACTTGCTACAGATGTGAGAAACTTGGGCACTATGCCTACGAATGCCCAACAAAGAAAACCAAGGAAAATGAGACACTCTTGGTCGAAACAGAAGATGATGATGAACTGGCACTTCTGATGTGCCTAAACGATGAAGACAAGTAAAATTGAAAATTTGGTCCTGTGAAACAATCAAAGAAGAAGAACCGTGTGATGCGAAGAGAGATAATCTGTGAAAGGTACAACAAAACAATCTAGTGATTGGATCAGATCAAGGAAAAGACATGCGTGCGAAACATACAAATAATCCTGTGACTGGATGACAAGAAGGAAATGTTGTTTGATATAACCACAAGAGAAGTCTGAGTGAGTCGTTTTTTTTTTCTAAAATCTATGCGAGATGGATTCAATTCATGTGATATGATGGTGGCCAAGTTAATCAAGACCGGGTAGAGTCCATGTTGAGACAACTACACAAGAAGAGGTTCGTGTGATACAAATCAAGTACGGTCAAGGCAAGCGTGAAGCAAAGTGTTTGCGTGAAGCAAGGTTCGTGAGGAGTAGGATTGGTGAATAAGAAGATTCCATGTGAAGTGTTAAATACCCAGAGACTCGAGAAGATAAAACTACTCGAAGTTCAAGATCTACAACAACTCAAGGATGTTCGTGATTAGGGGGGTGAATGAAAGTTATAATCCCTACACATCCTTAAAGTTCAAGGGTTATATGGTAATTAGTGTAAAGATTGGCGGTTACAAAGTATAGGGACTGAATGTGACATTTCAGAAGTTGATAACTACCACCCCAAGGGTGGCGAAATCCCTTGGGAGGCACCCATTCGGTTTCGGTCACAAGGAAACAAGGAGGAGACACGACTATTGGATTCTAGAGACGCACCTATTCACGTTTAATCACATCCACATATTCTAAAGACACACCCGTTCGTGGAAGGACGCGTCTCTTCACTCGCACCTATTAGAAACTATAGTTGTAAAAACACATTCCATTGTACAAATTCTTAGTTTATCTATTCAAGTTATTCGATTGTCTAGAGATCAAAGATCCATTGGGGCCAACATTAGAAACCAATGTCTGTTTTAGGACTTGTGTCATCCGATGTAAAATCTAGCTTTTACATGATGAGTTTAATCCATCAAATGGGGGTAGATGATGCAAATTTATGTTTTATATTTATTGTAAAAAAAGAATATCATGTCCAGTACAAGTACAGTATTGATACTGGCATCTTTTTTTTTGGCAGCCTTAATAAGCAAGCATAATAATCTTTTATCTGTGATAATATTCTGGAGAAAGATTTGCATAATTGGCTCGAAACGAAGCGAAGAGTCATTTAATTTCTGTTGCTACACTCATCACACTATTGTCTCATAGTTAGAATCCTAAGTCCTGTATTGATATTGATCTCCAATTAATTTGGGTGCATTTAGGCAGATAAAAAACTGAAAAATAATATAAGAGGCAGAATATTATTTTGTCACTGGAATGCACATAGCCACGTTTTTATATATGTTTATTACATATACACACCAATGGCTTGATAATATACATTTGCAGCAATTTGATTGGTTCCTTTTTTCCACATCTCACTTCCTTTTTTTTATGTGTAGTATCTGTACACTTTGTGTGATTTTGCATTTATGCTTGAGCACTAGATGGAAAATCAGCATGGAAAAGACATTTCAGGAATGAAATGTACATCATATTATTCTTACATCAATAATACACGCTAGCGTGTCACCTATTTTTCATAAATCTATTGTCCATGAAAACGAAAATGTTGCTGGTTATGACTAGTAACGGTACAAATAAATTAATGATCTGCACTTGTTTTCTAAATTCAGGTTTTTAAACTATAAAAGGTACTTATGGATGGATACAAGTGAGCAATATTCAGTACCTGTGACACTAACATATCAGCACTTGTCTAGAAGAGTCGGTGGCTCATTGCGATTGGCCATACGTATCTTTCTCGGAGAGAATACTTTAAAAATTCTTAACACCTTTACTGCCATTCTTAAATAGTTATCGTCATCCCGAATAATGAAATAGAACCTTTTATTCGCTAGAAATTCTATTGGATAGTGACTGCATAATTAAAGTTTTCGTTGGTGGTGGTTGCTATTTTCTTTGTCAACATGTTCATACCCGTGCTACTTACTATACCTTCCATAGAGTCCCATTATTTACTTCATTCAAACTTTAGCTTGTTAACAAATCACTTCTTTTTGTCAAATATGTTAGATTTTATTTTTTAACTATTTTTTGTGATTGGCTCTTCGGGTTCGGTTTTTTTTTTTTTTCATCTGATTGACAGAGGCCGATGCAGAAAGTGGAATGGAATAGGATAAATTCTCTTTTTTACATGTCAACAACAACGAAACATTCAATGAGTACTCACAGGATGAATTTGAAAACAGAAAGATCAGATGCAACCAAATTTGGCTGATGCAGATCATATAAGAAACCTTAATTACTAGAACTAAGTCATGTCTATCAATATTGTTTTCTGACTTAGCTAATCTATAGTGCTAGTGAGCTATGCAGTTAATGCGGTAAAAATCGGATATTGGTCAATGGCCAATATTTGAGATATAGGTTAGCGAGATAAAGGTAATTTAAATATCATGCAGAATTTATATATATAGCAATTTAACACTAAAATACAGTATCCTCTCCTACTATTAATAAATTAACCTTTTGCAACTTGCAAATACTAACAATTGTAGCAAGTAGGAACTGATTAAGACTTAAAACACTAACAATTAAGACTTAAAACACTAAGAGCAGCAATAAGAAGAAAGACAAATGGTAGAACTAAGAAGAAAGGTACTGATATCGGGAAAATTGGTGATATATCGGTCAATATAGTGGATACACCAATATTTTACATGGGACCGATCACCGAAAACTGCATAGCTGGTGAGAAATTCCCTATGTTGAGGGATTGACTTAGTGTTATTTTAAAAGATTATTTCCCTAAGGTCTGCCTCAAGAAATTTAATTTAAAAGATTACTTCCCTAAGGTCTGCCTCAAGAAATTTAATATTTATATTACAGAATATATCCCCAATTTTCCACCTCTCATCACCCAATACATATATAATATGCAAGAAACACGACCTCAGATTACTTTATATTTTTCTATGATTATATGACTGGCATAGGAAGAGATACCATGTGTCAACTTGTTTATAGCATGAATTATATTCATACAAATCTCAGGAGCATTTTGCTTATCCAGATAAATATCCAAAAGGAACTTTTCATCTATAGTATTATTTTTTTCTTTCTCGCTATCCCCTATATAAGACGCAATGATATTTCAAAGTCTACAACATCTTACATTTGATCCATCATTTTAGCAACTTATAGTTAATGGATAGAGTAACCCATTTGGCATCTAAGAAAGCTGCAGTTATCTTCACCAAGAGTTCATGTTGCATGTGCCATAGTATTTTAACACTGTTCTATGAACTTGGTGCGAGTCCTGAAATTCATGAAGTTGATCAAGATGCTGACATGGAGAGGACTCTACAACGCCTAGGTTGTAATCCGGCTGTCCCAGCAGTGTTTATAGGTGGTAAATATGTAGGCTCGGCCCGTGATGTCATTTCTCTTCATGTTGATGGATCACTGAAACAAAAGCTTATTGAAGCAAAAGCTATCTGGTTTTAGCTAGTATAGTATAATCAGAAAATAAAAGTACTATATCATTCTGTGTTAATAAAGATAACTAACTAGCTTTAAGCACAACATCATGTTAGAATAACATGACTGTAAGTGTCCTAATAAGAGCTGATGTTTTATGCATGCTCTCTTGACTGTACATAAAGGAGTCACACTTGTTGATTTTGACTTCCTGGGCTTCAAGATACATACTTATTGTAAATTTTGGTTTCTCTCTAAGTTACTTTTTTTTTTGGTCATGGTATACTACCATGCAACATCAATATGGATTAATAAAAGTAACCAACCCTTTAACAAAAACTTTGAAATTCTGATGATCCGACGTGTGCTGGTGGATAAATGATCCCAACAACAGAACAACACTTTCCTAGTTAACTGCTAGCAAAAAAATGAATTAAGGGGATGTTTCATGTTTCTATACTTCATCATGACTAAAAATGCTGTTTTGCTTCTGACCATTTTCTTATTCCACTTAGATCCCAACATTATTGTAGATTTTCTACTACACCCCTTAACCATTGACTTGGGTTAGAGTTCCATTTTAAGTTTAACACATGAAATAAGTTCATTTTTATCAAATCCCTGAACAATACAAAATTACATATAAGTGAGGATGTGAAGTTGTATGGAATAAAACTGAGCCGTCTTGTAAAGTTTCATTATGAAAGTTAGGATCGTTATCTTGATTCAGATTAAGATTGAGAAAAAATATAATTCTTAAGTTTGAAAACTCTCCTCAACTCAAAATCTTTCATGAAACCTACTCATTGTGATTCCCTTGTATTGTAAGTTCAAAGGAATATATTAAATTTTAAATCAGAAATATTCACTTTAAAGAGATATAGTTTTAACTAGTAATATATAATATTTGGTCACTCGATATATTAATCTTATCATTGGGAAGTCTAATATATGGTCACTTTCTTTTCTTCTCTACTACTAATATATACTTATGTGTTGGGATTGAACCCTATCAGAGGAACAGTTGATTAGAGCCAAAACCATATCAGAGCAGTGGATCCAAAATAAGCAGATGTTATGTTTTCATTCTCTCCCCTTGAAAGTGGTTTCAACATCTGATGATCTCCAATCCACTGATCCTTTTCAACTGCTGACCTACAACTACTGATCAAGTCAAAGACTGATGAAGACTAAAGCTCTGTTGATCAATCTACTGCTATGGGTCAAGCACTGCTGAAGTTATCAAGTACTGCTGGAGTCACAACAGTGGAAGGATATAGCAGTAGTTTAGTTCTTCTTTATGTTATGTATTGTAAACAGTTGTTAGCATAGCAGTGGTTGTATAGATAAGTTGTTAGAGTTCGTTAGGAGGTTAGATGTCACTTTCATGGTGACGTCAGCAAAGATGCCACAGTGGTTTGTCCGTGCCTATAAATAGAACAGTACCCTGTACTGTTCTATTAGCTCTTCACCACTTTTCTCCTGTACGAACAAACATTGTGAGCTCATGCTGAGGGGTAGTTTGTTACATGCATGCATTGTAATCGTTGTTGAAATAAATTCAATCTTTCGGTTCTATGTTGAAAATGTGTGTTTAAAGCAATTCTCCTGTTTGATTGTGTGCAAAGTTTAATTCCATTTATATTCCGCTGCATTACTTGTTCATTGTTCATCTTAATTCAAACATAAAACACAATCAATCCAAACTCAGATCCTAACAATTGGTATCAGAGCTCGGACAGTCAAATTTGATTTAACAATCATTTTGACATAAATAGTTTAGCTCACAATCGTTGATACTGATAGTTGTTCATTTTGTTGAAAAACAGAGTAAGGTTTAATCACCATCAAAGTTGATTAATCAGTATCTGTGAAACAACCAGGATGACGTCACAATCACAAGATGATAAGAATAACATTGGCTCACTTTTCAAACCACCTATGCTGAAACGACATGAATACAACATCTGGGAGAGAAGGATGGGTCACATCCTTGCTCAACAGAACACTGGATGTTGGAGATCAGTTGTTTTTGGGCCCCATGTTCCCATGGTGCCAAAGTGCTGAGGATCCAAAGAAGTTCGAACCTAAAAAATATGAAACTATACTGAAACTAATTTCCAAAAGTTCGAACTGGATGCCAAAGCATTTAGCATCATAGCATCTGCATTACCCAACGAAATCTATGCTGGGCTGTTACATTGTAACAGTGCCAAAGAGCTATGGGATGCACTTAAGGAACAATTCGGGGGAACGGAAGAAGTTATTAAAAACAATAGGGAAATTTTGAATCAGCAGTATGAAACCTTCTGTCATATCAAGGGTGAATCATTGACTCAACAATTTGAGCGATTCAGTTGTCTCATTACTGAGCTAAGACTTGTTAAGGTGGTATTTCCTAATTCTACACAAAATAGCTGGTTTCTTAGATCACTACCTGAAAAATGGGATACAATTGCATTTGTTACTAGAAATTCTGTTGAGTTCAAAGACCTAACACTAACCCCACTTCATGGTAGACTCCTGACCTATGAAAGGGAGTTAAACCAGAAAAAGAAGTTGCAGGAGTCTGGCAAAGTTACAGATGATTACTCATTTGGAAACACAGCTCTTCTGAGTCAAGAAGAGTCTGGCAGCAGTAAGGATCAGAGTTATGATCATTTTATTGACATAACTACTGGAGGTAACTTTAACTCTGATCCTCACTCATCCAACTTTGCTTTCACAGCAAATAGATAAAGCCAGAACTCTGATAATTTGTGTTTTGAACACAATGATTTGCAACACTTTGATCCCACTGACTTAGAAGAAATGGACATCTTGCATCAATTGGCTTTGCTTAGTGTGAGAACAAGCAAATTCTATAAAAGAACAGGGAGAAAGTTCCCAGGGTTAAATGGGAATCTAAAAGTGGGGTTGGATAAGTCAAAAATCAAGTGTTATAAGTGCAATAGGCTAGGTCATTTTGCTAAGGAATGCAGGAGTCAAACCACTGGTCCAATCATAACTCATCCCTGCTCAAACCCTAGACCACAACACCAAAGCACTATGCACTATGCCCAATATACCCCTGCAACCCATGTTAACACTGCTCACTATGCTGCAACCAGTGCCTGTGCATTATGTTCAAACCACTGTTCCACAAATTCAGTATGTTCAAGCCCCTGTCCCTCAGGCACAAGTGCAACCTGTTGCACCTCAACAAGCTGCTCCAGCAGTGGTTCAACCAGATCAGCAAAGCTTTTTCACCAAGGCTTTTTTTGACTGGAGCAGCATGCCTGATGAGCTTGGTGATGAAAATTTTGCACTCTATGCTTCTAATGATACTTTTAATGATGAATTTTGTCTGATGGCATTAGAGTCAATACCAGAAGGGGTAGAAATTGAAGGTGAACAACTAAGTGCTGAAACAGTGGATGAAGTAGCTGAAGTAGTGGTTACTGCAGTTGCTAGTGAACTACTGCTGGGAGAAAATTCAGAAACCCTAATTGAACCACTGTTTGATCCCTGGTCAAAAGAAGACAAAGAAGAAAAAGAAGAGAAGAAAGAAGGTGAGAAAGAAGAGAGAGCTGATGAAGAAAGTGATCATCAATGTGATTGTACCATGATGGCTGCTGCCAAGGTATCATCTCAGGTTCTTGAAAATTTGTGTTCAGACAAATGCATTATTGCATTTGCTAGCACTAAAGAGGTGAATGAAAACCTTAGGGATAAACTCTTAACTGATGAAGTCAAATTTGGAAAGTCATTGAAAGAACTTAAAAACAAATTGGCTGAAAAAGACAAAGAAATCTGCAGTCTCAAAGAAGAGCAATGCATAACCAAGAATCAACTCCAAACTATGGTAGAAAAATACCAAGTTTGTAAAAAGGAGTTGGAGTCCACCCAAATTACTTGTGAAAGATGGGTGGAATCTTGCAAAGGTTATGAGGTCATGCTTGAAAAACAGCTTGAAAGCAATGTCAAGTTTGGAATAGGATATAGAAAATATGATGAACTTGAAAACACTGCTGCAAAACAAGCTGGTTCAGCTGAAATAAAACCAACCAACAAGAATGGCCAAGAAGTTAAGATAACTGACAAACTAGGTAACAAAATTACTCTGGAAAGATCTGTAGGGTCCTCAACCTTTGAGGAAATTGAGAAATACTAAGTTAAACCCACATGGTCTGATGAGTGTGACATTCTTGAAAATTTCGAGCATATGGATTTCACAACCACTGATGGTGTCACAGCTCCAAAAGCAAAGGTCATTCCTCTCAAAGACATCCCAACAGTGGTTCAAAAATCTATTGCTAAGGAGTCTGAGAAGAGGAAGAAAAGAGAAAAGATCAAAAACCTGTTTTGTGATTTTTGTGAAAAGAAGAATCATCTAACAAAAGACTGTTTTCATCTAAAAGCATATGATCTAAACAAAACAAGTGTCATTGTACCTGCTGATAGCAGCACCATCTGTGGTAAAACAAACCACAAAACTCAAGAATGTGTGTATCTCAAAAACTTTGATGTAAAAAAGAATGAGTACACTGCAAAAACATCCTTGAGTTCATCAACCTCATCTGTCAAGTTCACCAAGAACCAACCACTGTTTGTGTCAGTCCAAACAGCTGTTACAAAATAGTTGAACCAAACATATATCAAAAGAGATGTTCAGGTGACCGATGCACCCCCTTCCAATCAATACAGAAGAGGTAAGGGACAACCACCATACCTGAAGAAACACTAGATAAATGACCGGAATCAAATTATCTAGGGGGTTTGGATCTGCATAAAAAGGGGGGTTGTTCTCTCTCGTTTGATTCGATGCTACCGACCTTCTTCTCCGATAAACTCTGCAAAACAAAGCACCGTTAGCCTCGTCAAGGAGAGAAGAGGGGTTATCTCCTTGACCCGACTCCGGCGTGAGAATAAGTATGTGTTTATGAAGAAGAAGAAGAAGAAGAAGTATTGACGAAGTGTATGTAACTTGAATTTCATACTTGAATTGTTCTCATATTTATAGCCGAGAGTTTTGGGCGGGAAAACTTGTTGGTGAAATGTTGACGGAAGATGTTAACCCCGTAAGCGGTTACATTTCCTTCCGTTAAGCTTCTCGATCCGACGTGACTGCACACGGATCGCTGTTTAGATCTATGGCTGGGGATCTGCCACGTGGAAAGTGATCAAGTGGAGGTTTCTCCCCAATTACATGCTATCATTGTGATTTCAGGGATGCCTGAGGTGACGACACGTGTCCAGACGGTTATAACCGTCCAAGTGGTGCACGATTGAATTCTTCTAGAGGATTACTCCTGTAATCTGGTGTGACTCTTTATCGTGTGGTATCAGTTAAAATAATATCCAAGTCTGGATATTATTAAGCAGAAGTGCTTGACTTAGGATTTTCATCCTTTACTTATGGATCAAAGCGCAAGGATTTATGATTTCCTTTTGGCACGCGAGTGTTGTCTGCTATCTGTATCTTAAGCCTTCCTTTTGTAATACCAGTGCGCGGCCGCGCAAGGTAAAAGGGCTGGAAGACGAGGTTATGGTATGGTCCCAAGTACATATTATGAGGTTTTTTGGGACCTTACCCCTTCAAGTCCCCCCAGTCTAGTGTTGCTCTTATGCAAGTAAGTGGAGCACTGGACTTATGAGAGGGGAAATACTTTTTGGCGCGAAAGTTGAGAATCTTTTATGAGATGATTTACTTTGCTTATTAAAATCCTTTAGGGGAAGTTGTGATTTTTCCCTTTATTGATTTGACCTTTTTGTACTCACGATCTGACGTTTAATGTCGTCATTTGTAATAAAGAATTATTGTTTGCGATACTTTTTCCTTCTTATCTTGGAATACGTACCGACGCCTGTCAGGCTTCATTTATGGGATCTGACATTTGTTTCAGTAGCTCCGTTTGGAAAGGACGTTTGACAGTTGATGATGATTACGTTCCCCTTTCCCAGTGTATCTTCTATATAAGCTTTTGAGGGTTTTTATCCTTTCAACTCGTATCGGAAATATGAAGGCGAAGCGTCTCTTTCGTACTCGGCGACTACTGGATGTTCTAAGGATTTTTTAGGCTGCCGAGGGGCTCTTGCTCCTTGCCGATTCACCGCCTTTAGTAGCTACCAGAGACGAGAAACCGGTGTCTTCCGTTTATCCCACAGTGGTGGGTTCTGGTTCTGAAGCTTACCGGCCAGAGGTTGTTGAAGAAGAGGCTGTTGTTTTATCTGTTGATGCCTTGATGGCACGTTTTCCGATGATTCAGCATGGTGGATGTGAACTGGTGTATCATCGTCGGAAGAATCGCCATGTTGATCATGTGCCGGTTGTTGCTGATGGTCTTGCTGCTGATTAGGTTAGGTTTGGGAAATTGTATATTCCCCTTTTTGACGTTTATGTTGGCCTTGCTACTAAAAATTTTTGAAGATCACTGCCGTGATTGTTGTGAATGGTTGTTTATATTGCGTTTTGATGATATATATATATATATATTTTGATGCACTGTCGTGCATGTAAGCTTCAGGTTGTGTTTGAATTACAATATGTTGCATATGTTTAATTGCTTTGAATAGGTAGAGCGAATGAGAATGGTATTGTATTCATGTGTGAACGTTTGTCTAAGATGCGCAAGGTTGTGCCCTTTTTAGACTGTTCATGAAGCGTACAATGTTTACCATATTGTTTTCGCGTATACCCAAAGCATTATATGCAATTTGTAACAAACAGTAACATGAGTAAAGATGGTGCTTGTATTAATAAGGGCGCAAGGCCAATAATACAAAGGATAATAAAGAAATATATTGCCTGTATACTTTCATTTTGCGGATTGGTTTGGCTTTTATGTAACACCTGCGCAGCTGCTGCGCGTTCCAGGTGTGGGGAACTAGTGTGCCATCAATTCTTTTCAGGGTGTATGCCCCCTTGCCTAAGACTTCATTGATGACGTATGGTCCATCCCATTTTGGCGCTAATTTGCCTGGTTTTTCTGCGTTGGAAGCTTCATTGTCGCGCAAGACGAAGTCACCAGGGACAAAGGTACATACGCGTACACGCGCATTGTAGTATTTTTCGAGTTTAGATTTGTACCTTGCCACTGTGATGGCGGCATTTTCTCCCCTTTCTTCGAGAAGGTCTAAATCCAGTCTTCGCTCTTGCTCGTTGTTTTGACTTTCCATAGCTAGCATGCGCGGTGATGGAAGACCGATTTCTGCTGGTATTACCGCTTCTGATCCATAGACCAGGCTGAACGGGGTTTCCCCAGAGCTGGTTTTTGGCATGGTGCGGTGTGCCCATAAGATGTTAGGGAGTTCATCGACCCATCCTATGCGCCCTGTCCCGAGTCGCGCTTTTATGCCATCGACGATCTGTTTGTTTACACTCTCAACTTGGCCGTTTCCTTGTGGATGCGCCACAGAGGCAAAGTTATGCTCGATCTTCATTTCTTTGAACCATTTTTGAAGATCATCTGAGGCGAAATTAGTGCCGTTGTCGGAGATGATGCACAATGGTAATCCGAATCTGCAAATAAATGTTCCCATATAAATTTTGCGAATTACCATTTCCGTTGTTAAGGCTAGTGCCTTGGCTTCGACCCATTTTGTGAAATAGTCGACTGCCACAATTATGAATTTTACTGCGCCTGGCGCATCTGGGAATGGACCAACAAGATCAATGCCCCATTGCTGGAAGGGCCAGGCGGACGTAACTGGAATGAGTGGATTCTTTGGGCGAAGCGTTTTTGGCGCGTGGCGCTGGCAAGCTACGCATATTCATAGTAATTCGACTGCATCTACATGCATTCCCGACCAGTAATAACCTGCGTTCATTATTTTTGCTACTACCATGCGTGGTCCGGCGTGTATCCCGCATATCCCTTCGTGGACCTCCCTGACTAAATATTGTGCGTCTGTTTTGTCAACGCAACGCAATAGTGGTCCCATGAATGACTTTCGGTGCATAATCCCTTCTGCCATTTCATAGTTTATTGCCTTGTTTTGGATTTTTCGAGCCTCCGCCTTTCCTTCTGGGAGTTTCCCATGTTGTAGGTATAAAATAATCGGAGACATCCAAGATGGATTGCCGATTTCTATAACGTTTACTTGTTTGAGAGGGACGGAAGGGTTGGACAATACTTCGATGCGTACCTCTTTTGCTAAATGTTTAAAACTAGTGGCGGCCAATTTTCTTAGCGCATCCGCATGGTTGTTCTCGCTTCTGTTTATGTGATTAACCTTGAATGTTTGGAATTTGCTGATTAACATTCGCGCTTGTTCCAGGTATAGAGCCATTGCTTCTCCCTTTGCGTCATAATGGCCATTGACCTGTTCAGCCACTAATTTCGAATCTACATTGGCTTCGAGGTTTCTTGCCCCCATTTTGAGTGCTAAACGAAGGCCTGCTAACAATGCTTCATATTCTGCCTCGTTATTTGTGCTCCGGATATCTAAGCGTATAGCATATGTAACTTCATGGTCATCTGGGCTGACCAATCGGAGACCCGCACCTGCTCCGTCATCGTTAGAAGCGCCATCTGTATGCAGAGTCCAGACCCTATCGTCGAAAACAGGAACAGGGTCCTGGATTGCCTCGCACTCTTGGACTTTGTCGATAGGAACTTCTATGGTAAAATCTGCCAGAACTTGCCCCTTGATTGCCGGTCGCGGTCTGTATAGGATATTGTATCCTCCGAGCTCAATAGCCCGTTTGGCCAATCTTCCCGCGACGTCGGGTTTGGATAAGATTTGACCTAAATGGTAGTTAGTGAGAACTGTGATGATATGGCCAGAGAAATACCGATATAAGCGTCGTGATGCATGTACTAGCGCTAGGACTAGTTTTTCTATCATTGAGTAACGCGTCTCTGGGCCTGTAGTAGATTGGAGTCTGAATGTTTTCTCGCTCCACCATCAATACTGCGCCTACCGCTACTTCCGCAGCAGATAAATATAAGATCAGTGGATCTTTTTCTCGTGGTGCCATTAGCGTCGGCAACTAAATTAAACATTCTTTCATTTGCTTGGAGGCTGCTTCCGCTTCTGGTGTCCACCGGAAGTGGGTTTTCTTGGCGCAATTTCGTAGTGTGCTAATGAATGGATAGGACTTTGCTGCATGGTTTGCCAAGAATCGGTTCAAGGCTGCTAGACGTCCGGCGAGTCTTTGCATCTCTTTTATTGTTGCAGGTGACGGCATTAACTGGATAACCTGCACTTTCTCTGGGTTTACTTTAAAACCATCCCTTGTTACTATGAAACCCAGAAATTTCCCTTCTTCCATTCCGAAGGAACATTTCGTTGGGTTGAGTTTTAAGTTTACGCTGCGCAAAGGGTCGAACGTGCGTCGGATATTTGCGAGCATTGTATCTTCTTCGTGGCTCATGATGACGAGGTCATCCATGTATACCTCTACTGTCTTACCAATATCGCCTCTGAAGACGATGTCCATTAAGCGCTGGTATGTTGCGCCTGCGTTGCGTAAGCCAAAGGGCATTTTTGTGTAACTGAAGATGCCCTTGTCTGTGCGGAATGCGGTGTTGTCTTCATTTGGACCTGATGATAACTTTTATAAAAGTCAAGAAAGCACTTCCACCGAAATGATGCTAGAGAGTCAACTTTTTTGTCTATCTCAGGAAGCGCGTAGCAATCTTTTGGGCATGCTTTATTCAGGTCTTTGAAGTCGACGCACATTCTCCATCCGCCACTATGTTTTTGGACCATTATTGGGTTGGCGACCCATGTATGGTATTGAACTTCACGCAAGATTCCGGCATTAAGTAGCTCTGTCACTTGCTCGTCCATAGCTTTTGCTTTTTCGTCGCTGAAGCTGCGCCTCCCCTGTGCAACAGGTTCTGCTGAGGGTTGGATGTTCACACAATGTTGCGCTATACCACGCGGAACCCCATTCATGTCTGCTGGGCACCAGGCGAATATGTCTTTGTTGTTGGACAGTAATTCTTTTAATTGTTTTCGTGTTGCTGGGGAAATGGCATGTCCTAACAGAATGGTTTGTTATGGATATTCATCGTTTAGAACCCACTTCTTCGGTTCGTTTAATATTGAAGGTTTGGCCACCTTTGCTGGTGGCTCGTCATCTACGTACATGACTTCCTTGCTTGAGTATAGAATTGCTACTCCAGTTTCTGTTGGAAATCCGCATGCAGCATGTGGAATGGAAGTGATCATGCTGAATTCCCTTTGCGACCTTCTTCCGAGCAAAACATCATGGCGTGATGTTGCCGGCATGACCATAAAGTTTACTGTGACTGTGCGCAAATGTTCACCATCAGATAGAGTCACAGGAAATGCTATTTGCCCTAACGGGAATACAGCTTCATTACAAAATCCGGTGAGAGGAAAATCAACCGGCTCCAGACGTGCTTTGTCTTCTGGATCGGGTTATTTGAAGCAGTGCTCGTATATGATATCCATCGAGCTCCCTGGATCTATAAACATATAGTCCGTTCGATAATGTCCGAAGATACCAGTAATAATTACTGGTCGCTCTTCCTGAGGGCCTCCAGGAACAACAGGAAACACGACTTGTTGTTCCCGCCAATGCTGATCATGGTGTCGTTTGTTTGGCCTTCGTGAAGGGCCTCCTTGTACCATGTTTATTTGTTTTGATTTGGCTGTCTGGCCATTTGTACCTTCTGGTTCTGGCATTATCTTGGCATAACTGTTAGATTGGATGTCCCACTGATAAGGTATCTGTGGGTCCAATACTACAGTATCAATCGTACCACTGCTTCTTTGCAGAGTATCAGATCTAATGTTTGGGGATTCAGATCTGTGAATTTGTGTGAAAATTTGGTTCAAAGTAATCTGGCATCTGTCGAACCAGTACTCTGGGGCTCTTTTTATGGGCTGATCTGAGAAATTCTTTTCGTCTAAGTGACTATTACTTTTGTTGATTCCCATGATTCCGTCGATCTGAGTATTTGGGGTTGTAGAACCCTTGAATTCAGACCGAGGACCTGATGGGAGAGGTGATGAATTCTCTGCCATGTGAAAACAGAGAAATGAGGGAAACTGAATCGAAATGAGACAAAACTGAAAAAACAGAGAAATCGGTGGGCGCCAATGAAGAAACACTAGATAATTGACCGGAATCAAATTATCTAGGGGGTTTGGATCTGCATAAAAGGGGGGTTGTTCTCTCTCGTTTGATTCGATGCTACCGACCTTCTTCTCCGATAAACTCTGCAAAACAAAGCACCATTAGCCTCGTCAAGGAGAGAAAAGAGGGGTTCTCTCCTTGACCCGACTCCGGCGTGAGAGTAAGTATGTGTTTATGAAGAAGAAGAAGAAGTATTGACGAAGTGTATGTAACTTAAATTTCATACCTGAATTGTTCTCATATTTATAGCTGAGACTTTTGGGCGGGGAAACTTATTGGTGAAATGTTGACAGAAGATGTTAACCCCGTAAGCGGTTACATTTCCTTCCGTTAAGCTTCTCGATCCGACGTGAGTGCACACGGATCGCTGTTTCTATGGCTGGGGATCTGCCACGTGGAAAGTGATCAAGTGGAGGTTTCTCCCCAATTACATGCTATCATTGTGATTTCAGGGATGCCTGAGGTGACGACACGTGTCCAGACGGTTATAACCGTCCAAGTGGTGCACGATTGAATTCTTGTAGAGGATTAATGCTGTAATCTGGTGTGACTCTTTATCGTGTGGTATCAGTTAAAATAATATCCAAGTCTGGATATTATTAAGCGGAAGTGCTTGACTTAGGATTTTCATCCTTTACTTATGGAGGAAAGCGCAAGGATTTATGATTTCCTTTTGGCGCTAGAGTTGTCTGCTATCTGTCTCTTAAGCCTTCCTTTTGTAATACCAGTGCGCGGCCGCGCAAGGTAAAAAGGGCTGGAAGACGAGGTTGTGGTATGGTCCCAAATACTTATTATGAGGTTTTTTCGGACCTTACCCATTCAATACCAAAGGATCCCACATGTTTATGAGGCTTACAAAAAGCCTTCTAAACCAAGAGTGAACAGGCATCCTTTTGGTTATCAGCAGATCATTGGGCAAGACCCCCAACAGTGGTTAGAGAAAAACACCCCCAAAACTGTCCAAACCCCTGACCTAACCACTGCCCATCCATTTGAACTTAACCTAGACAGTGCTGAGACCCCATCCAAAGCCATATTGGCTTTGGAGACCCTAATGAACTAATTCTTTACTACATGTGCTGGGAGCTTCTGCATGCTTAGATAGTCTTTGGAATGTAGATAGTGGAGGCTCCAGGCACATGACAGGATGTCGAGCCCTTCTCAATGATTTCAAAACACATGGAGGGGGTGATATATCCTTTGGGAATAATAGTAAAGGAAAGGTTCTGGGGTCTGGTACTGTGCAGTCTGGTAAAATTAAGTTTGAAAATGTCAATATAATAGACAATCTAAAATTCAACCTCTTAAGTGTCTCTCAAATGAGTGATAAGGGCTATGGCTCATTCTTTACAAAAGAGTGTTGTAGGATTGTTGGACCAGAAATGGTTGAAAAGATTGAAGCAATAATAAAAACTAGAAAAACCCAACTTGTTGCTCAAACAAGTGGCAATGTTTATGTGGTGGATATGTCAAAAGAGAGCTCTAGGACTAATGCCTGCCTGTTCTCAGCTGCTTCAAACAAAGATACAGAATTATGGCACAGGAGATTGGGGAAAACAAATCTCAAGACAATCATTTCCATTTCAAAACAGGGGTTAGTAAGAGGTTTACCTCAAAAACTGTTCACCTGTTCTGAGCATTGTGTTTCCTGCTTAAAAGGAAAACAACATAAAAGCTCATACAAATCAATTGAAGAGTCCAAAATAACCAAATGTTTGCAAATGCTTCATATGGATTTGTTTAGCCCAGTTAAAGTCATGAGTCTTAGGAAGAAAAGATATTGTCTGGTTATTGTTGATGACTTTTCTAGGTTTACATGGACTTACTTTTTACACTCAAAAGATGAGACTGCAGGCATTGCAAGACTTTGTGAAACAGGTTGAAAAGCAGTTTGAACTGCCAGTTAAGGTCTTCAGGAGTGATAATGGCATAGAGTTCAGGAACAAGGAGTTAGATGATTTCTGTGTGTCAAAAGGAATTGTGAGGCAATACAGCATTCCAAGAACACCAGAACAAAATGGGGTTGTTGAAAGAAAGAACAGGACTTTGATTGAGGCTGCCAGAACCATGCTTGCTGATTTAGGTTTGCCATTAACTTTTTGGGCAGAGGTAGTAAACACTGCTTGCTATGTCCAAAACAGAGTTTTAATCATTCTCAGGCATCAAAAGACTGCCTATGAACTACTATATAAAATAAAGCCATTGATTTCATATTTAAAAGTTTTTGGCAGCCCATGCTTCGTTTTAAACTTAAAAGATTCTATCTTAAAGTTTTCAGCCAAAATTGATTGTGGTTATCATCTGGGATACTCAACCACTGCTAAGGCCTACAAAGTGATTAACACAAGGACCAAAACAGTGGAAGAGACTTTGAATGTAAAGTTCAATGAACTTTCATCAATGAAAATCCCAGCAAATCCTGCATAATTGTTTGTTCTTGATAAATTTACTTTTGAAAATACTGCTATCAAGACTAACAGTGCAGGTCCATCAAAGGATTCATCATCAGACTATGGGTATGAAGTCATCATTCCTCAGCAAAAGTCTGTCTCAACGGGAAGAGCAGCAGATGTTCAAAACAGCTGTCAAAGCTCAACCACTGCTACCTCAATAGCTGTTGACCAAAGTAGCCCTTTAACCCCTGCTTCCACATCATCAAACACTGTTGATAGTCCTCCATCAGTGGATAAAAGTCATCATGTTTTCACACCAGTTCCACCTATTCCTCCACCTCCATTTGAAGCCATTGGTGGATCATCAAAGTCACCAGCAGTGGTTAGCTCAGATGATTTACATCTGCAGCCTTCACCATTAAATGCCATTGTTTCATACCAAGGAGATTTAATCTTCTTAAAATCTCATCCACCTAACCAAATCATTGGAAACATCAATGAAGGGGTGCTCACAAGAAGTCAATCCTAAAACATTTGTCTTTTTGCTGGTTTTTTTATCTCTCCATCAGCCAGTCAAGTACCAAGAGGCACTGAAAGACAACAGCTGGGTAGAAGCCATGCAAGAGGAGCTCCAACAGTTCAAAAGACAACAAGTATGCGAACTTGTACCACTGCCAGAGGGTGTAAGTCCTATTGGCACAAAGTGGGTCTTCAAAAAACAAAACTGATGAAAGGGGCATTGTTTTCAAGAATAAAGCTAGGCCTGTGGTTCAAGGGTTCAGACAAGAAGAGGGCATTGACTATGATGAAACATTTGCCCCTATAACAAGACTTGAAACTATCAGATTATTTCTGGCCTTTGTTGTCAACCACAACATCAAAGTGTATCAAATGGATATCAAATGTGCATTCCTCTATGGTAAGATTCAAGATGAGGTTTATGTTTGTCAACCTCCAGGTTTTGAGGATCCATTTAATCCAAATCATGTCTACAAGCTAAATAAAGCTTTGTATGGCCTGAAACAAGCACTAAGGGCCTGGTATGAAACTCTTTCCACTTTCCTACTATCCATTGGTTTCACAAGAGGTAAAATAGATAAAACATTGTTTTTAAAATGGAGAGGAAAGGATTTGATAATTGTCCAGATTTATGTGGATGACATCATCTTTGGAAGCACATGTAATAAAATGTGTGAGGAGTTTAGGCAACTCATGACAGCTGAGTTTGAAATGAGTGCAATGGGTGGGCTCCAGTGCTTTCTTGGTCTCCAAGTAAGGCAACTATAAAATGGCACTTTTATCCATCAAGGCAAATATGCCAAAGAACTTTTTAAGAAATTTGAGATGGATGATTGTAAGCCATGTAGTACACCCATTGCAACCAATAAAATTGTCATGTCTGATGAAAGGATGATTGGGTCTTTATTGTACCTAACTGCATCTAGGCCAGACATCATGTTTGCAACATGTGTTTGTGCAAGATCCCAGTCAGCCCCTAGAAGGTCAAACCTTGTTGCTGTAAAAAGGATATTCAGATACCTCAAAGGTGCTCCCACACTTGGTATCTGGTATCCAGCTGATGGTAAAATTGAGCTTTCAGGTTTCTCAGATAGTGACTTTGCTGGATGTGACAAGACAAGGAAGTCCACTTCAGGAGGGTCCCAATTCTTAGGCAATTGCTTAGTGTCTTGGCAAAGCAAAAAGCAAGCAGCTGTTTCCACATCCACTGCTGAGGCAGAGTATATAGCTGCTGCAAGCTGTACAGCCCAACTGCTTTGGCTTCAAAATCAGTTGTTGGATTTTGGTATCACTGCTGATGTGTGTCGTGTGTTATATATATTTTTAGTATATTTTAAGCCCTTTTTACACGTTAGTCAAGTTTTAAATTTATAAAACACGATATTTTACTAACACCAAAAACACATATGGGCAAGTGCACCCATCGTGAGCGTAGTATAGTGTTGGCAAGATACCGAGGTCGTCCAAGGACACAAGAGCTTTTATTACCGGTTTATCCTCAACGTCTAATCAAATCAAAAGTTTAGAAAAAGGTTTTTAAACTAGAAAAATAAAAACTAACTAAAATGCTGAAAAATAGAATAAAAATAAAACAGATAGACAAGATGAATCACTTGGCTTCGACTCGTGTATAGTGTAACCTTTGATTATTTCCGCACTTTTGCACTTTTTAAGAGATTATCTTAGTTATTGTAGTAGACCCGTCTTTTGAAGGTGACGTTACCCTCAACCCAGTAGTTTGAGTCAGCAAGGATACAATCCTAAAGGGTCGGATTATTGAAAGATAATTAATTAAGTTATTAATGCATATTATGGTAGGCCCCTCTTTTGAAGGTGACGTTACCCTCGGCTAAGTAGTCTGAGTCAGCGGGATACAATCCTAAGTAGCCGGGTTAAAGTATTAACAGTAGCTTACATATGAGGGGATCAAAGAGTTTGGACCCCCGCCATCCAATACCGGTGGGTATTGAAGGAGATCCTACTAAATTTGACCCAGGTCCTTGCAGGATCTATACATTGAACAAGGCAAGACTTTTACCAAACCGTTCCCTTAACCCCCGACCAGGTAGCCAACATACCTCCATATAGACCGTGGAGATATGAATGGTGAAAATCTTTTATTTTATATAGACAGTAAAATAATACCAAGACACCACGGACAAACGATAAGGAAGAATCACTTTGAACATAAGAAACTAGTTATTAAAGTCATTAATACATAACCATGTAAAAAGTGAGAAAAGATTAAAAATAAAAAGTATTACACTAGACACTTGTCTTCAGCAAGTGATGTAAGAGACTTAGGCAAACATGGCCTTTGATTGTCAAGAACTCCTACGATCAATCTTGGATCCCGAGACGACTCACACACTCTATGATGGACAATGGATGATGGTGGTGGATGATGGTGTTGTGATGGTGGTGGGTGAAGTGTGAGAGAGGTGGTGTGCCAAGGGATGGTTTGCAAATGAGCCAAGCACCCCTATTTATAGCCTGAACAACAACTCGGGCACGGCCCCGTGTCCATTGGGCACGGCCCCGTGTCCATCCTCTTCTCTTCCTTCATTAATTGCAGTTTGTCTGCATTAGTTGACCATGCCCCCGTGTTCGCTGGGCACGCCCCCATGTGAAGAAGCATATCTGTACTATCAAGATTTCCTCAGATTCTGCGAATCTTAGAGTTGACCACGGCCCCATGTCCGCTGGGAAACGCCCCCATGGTGGGTGATAGAAGCTTCTATGGCTTTGTATTTTATGCTGGCACTTGGGCACGCCCCCATGTTCACTGAGCACGGGGCGTGTTCAGTCTTCTGTCTTCTTGATTTTGCTTGGGAAGATGCTGTCGGGGGGTCGGGCATGCCACGTTTGTTCCTTTTCTTGTATTTATGTTAGATTTAGCTGCCTTTTTGCTTCTTTTGTTAATTTGAGCTCATTTAATCCTGAAAATACAAAAGGAAGACAAAAACACACTTTTTCCAACATTAGTAGTAAAAAAGGGTTAGTTCTATGCCACAATTGATGTAATTTATATGTTGTATTTTGTGCACATCAAATACCCCCACACTTGAATCTTTGCTTGTCCTCAAGCAAAACTCTTTATAATGTGGCTTTACACTCCCAAATGGAATGGGTAGAAGAGAAGGTTTTTGGGCTTGTCATAGAGTGTCGGGATTTCCAAGATTCTTTATCAAGTTTTATTTTAATTTATTTACAATCCTATTCTTCATAATTTATTTAAAACATTACATAAGATAAATTATTTATTAGGGCATAACATGCCTTTTTTTAAAATTCCATTTATATACAAGTTCACATACCTCACGGGGATCACTCAACACTCGGCCGAAGATGTATTTTAGTGAATCACTCGAGAGTGGCATGGAACTTACTCCTACCATAGGCTTGCCAAGCAATCAATCCTCCTCCTTTTTAACTATATACCTTTGTAAATATCAAGAGGACTTTTGGGTGAAGGGTTAGGCTAGGGTTAAAGGTAGGTGGTTGGGTTAATGGTTAGTAGAAAAGGGCGAAAAGTATCGGTTTTCGTAAGACATTTTATTTTTGCAATTTTTATTTTGATGAAGCCATTATTCAAACAAAGTTATTTTTGATGAACTTGCTTGTTTATTTCTTTTGCTTCATCATCAACATTTTTTTTTTAATTTTTTTTTGAAAAGTCATACGAAAAACCGAGCTTGTTACTAAAACAAAGGGTTAAAAATAAAAAGGGTTTTGGTGGGTGAAAGGGTGTTTGTTTTTGGGTTAAGAAATGAAAAGATTTAGTCTCAAAGGGGTTAACTAGGGGGATTTTGGGTAGGTGGTGAAAAAAGAAAAAAAATTAATGGTGTAGAAATGAAAAAGGGTTAGTCCTAATGCCTCCATCATTTACTTACTTGGGTTTAAGTTGGTAAGGACCGGGAATGTATCATCGTGGCAAGTTCTAGAGTTGTAAGAACCAAGCAACTATTCACACAAGAAACGAAAAATGAGCATTTAGTTTAAAGATATGTATTTGTATGCTCAATAAAGGCTCAAAACTCACTTTTGTGGGAATGGGTTTTTATGTGATCAAGTATATATAATCAAATTTTAACTAAACTTGTCTTGTCATTTCATAATTTTTCTTATGTTGGTTCTTTTTATCACGGCGCTATGGGTTGTAAATTTTTTAAAATATAACCTTTATAGAATTTGAAATTCCCAAGTTAAACCTAGACAAGTAAGAAACATGTAAAATTTTTGAAAAAATTTGGGGTGGTTAGCGGTTCCAACAGAGTTATGTGTAAGGCTTGTAATTTGGACTTGCAAGATTCAAGATTTTAGCATCCCCCCCCCCACACTTAAATTACACATTGTCCTCAATGTGTCCCAAAAATAAGTTTTTAGGTTGATTGAATGTGTAAAAAGGTGTGAAAAAGCAAAATTTATGTTACTGGGCGTCTGGACACGGCCCCGTGTTCAGATCGCCAGTAACAGAATATGTAAAAAGAAACAGAAGCCTGGGCACGGGGGCGTGTTGGGTGAACACGGCCCGTGTCCAGTTACCTGAACTGGGCATTTTCTGCAGATTGTGCAGCACGGGGCCGTGTTGGGCGGGCACGGCCCGTGCTGAACTTGCTGTAATGAAGAAAATTTTGTCGGATGGCCCTGTTTTCGTGCATGGGTTACTGGTTCAAGTTTCCCTTGTTATCCTTCACCATCCGAGTGTGTTTTATTCATTTCAACATCATCCAAACACCAAATTAACTAAAACCATCATTCATTAAGTCATAGAGAGAATTACATAATAATCCTAAAAAGTTGAAAACAAAGCAGAAAATAAAATTTAAGGGTCCTAAATTAGATAGGTCAAGTGATACTTAAAATCATCCTAAGGAGCTCTATTAATACAATAAGAACCAAAATTCCAGAAATAGTTTTCCGGTACTTAAAAGTTTTGTAGAACTCCAAGCCGAGCGATGTTCCCTAGATGTTGCTAGAGCCATTCTTCTATCTCTCTTGGGAGTAAGGAGGCGGCTTCATGTTCCTCAACATCTTGTGGAGGGGTAGTGACACCAATCGGAACCCCTTGTAGTATGTCTCGAGGGGGTTCCGGATGTATGGCGTACCATTCAGCCGGAATGATGACTTCCGGTACCACATTCCATGCCCTTTGGGTGATAATCGGAACCAAAGATGGCGAGGCGAGAATGTTCAACCTTTGGTGCAAAAGGTTGACTTCTCGGAGACATCCTTCTTGTCCCACCGTCAGATGATTAATACGGTCGACCAATGCTTCTTCCACTCCCGTTATCTCATCAATGGCCTCTCTTAATGCGTAAACGTACTTTACAAGAGAATCTTCAACCGTTGATGACCTTCTCCCTTTTGGGTTGTTTCTGGAGTGCGACGAAGATGTTCCGCTAGTTCTGCTCGCCATTCTGAGAAAACATACCAAAAAGAGTTCAACTTTATGGGACCAGCACCTCGGACACGGCCCCGTGTTTAATGAACACGGCCCCGTGTTCAGCTATCTGCGGGTTTTTAGAGCAAGGAATCTTGCAGTTTTAAATTATTTTTTTTTCAGTTTATAAGGTACTTTTAAGCATAAATAATTTAAAACAAAGTTGTATTACTTATTTTAAACAAAAATTCCTTGAATAATAACCCTACAAACATTACAATAAAGCTTGAAATCATGGAGATTTCAAGCTTTAATGGAGGTATTGAGTGAAAATTGAAGAAGAAGGTAATGAACAAAAGTGGAAAAGACAAGATGGTTGTTGAGAACTTTCTTTTAGAATATACCTAGGATGGTATGAATGAAGATCCCCAGCAAATCTCTGTCTTTGGAGTGGTCAAAATGAGCAGGAATCTTGCTGCATTTATAGAAAACGACAGCACGCTGCACATGGCCCCGTGTTGGCTGGACACGGTGCCGTGTGAAGAAAGAATTCTGACACATTTTGTCCATATTCTGATAAAAATCAGAAAGGAATCTTTTGGTGGACACGGGGGCGTGTTGACCTGGACACGGCCCCGTGTCTAGAAGCTGTCTTATGGAGTTTTCTTATTTTTAAGGAGTTTATCCAGATTGGGCGGTTCCTTACTGGATGGAACAACCCCAAAGTTCCTAAGATACCTTAATTGCTCAAGATTAAGACGAGAACGCAAGAGGTTGTCGGTGAGGGTGATTCCTATGATAAATGTAGGTGGACAAGTCCAACCCTTTCCCGGGCTCTCGTTAAAGAAGGTGTATGCCGAATCGCTCATGTCTATGTATGCATCGAACGAAGTCGATGGGGAGTCCTTCACGGAACAATCGATGTAACACCCCGACCACGTTAAAACAATAAAACCGTGGCAGAAACGTCGGGGAGTGTTGTAACAGAATCATTGTTTCACAACCATGGTAATTCAAAAGTTTCGTTTTATTGATTTATCAAGTAATTTACATTGTCTTAAAACCAAACAAACAAATTAAACATCGTCTACTATCGTTTTTATGTCACAAAGGCCACGTCCAAATCCTAAGTGAACATGCTCCCTAGCAATCATCACACAACATCACCTGAAACATATGTAAAAACAAAGTCAGCAAAGAAATGCTGGCGAGCACATAGGTTTTATAAGAGTATCAGAATCATGGCTCGTTTATATATATTGCAATACCTCTAAAACTTTGTTTTGAAAAGTATATAATATTGCAACATGATTAACCAACTCAAATCAAGATGGTTATAATTTATAAAATCTCGTAGCCATGATTCTTAACCCCAAAACATTTGCTTTAGTGAACCAATTCGTAAAACATCTCGTTAAAAACTCGTTAATAAAACTCGTATGGTTTATATCATTTCGAAAACCTCGTTGTGTGATATCGTTTCAAAATCATTTCCTAAGTGAACTAAATAATGACACACAATGTAATATGATAAAAGCACTTATATATAAGATGTACCAGCGACGTATCTACCATGCTTTTATCATGCTACACTCATCCCATTATCTAATCACTACCCAAAACCAATCGTTCGTTCAAATCGTTTATATCGTTCAAATAGTTCCAAATCGTTTAATTCGTCCCAAAATCGTATTCGTTTTAGTTGTGAAACTACTTATGGTTGTCTCGCTAATAACATTCAAACCTTCGTGACTCGACCACCTCGTTTATCGTATTAATAAACCACCAAAGGGTAAGTTAACAATCATTAGATTCGGTCGTTACCTACATAACCCCCCACACATAACCATGGGTGTAGTCTGATAACGGGATTTGTCAGATCCTATGGTACCATAACCTAATACTGGTCGGCTTGATCAATGCTAATGAATGTCATTCGTTATGTAATTACAACCATCGAGTTGGTTCACATTATTGAAAATCGTTATTAGTTTAATATAAACCATCTTTATCGCTTTTGAAACCATCGTTTAAATATCGAAATTGTTTTGATACATATGAATCACCCCAAAACAATTGAAAACAATAAAATAGGGGAACTACGTACTCACATTGATTGAAGGGTATCCTTGATCTAAAGAACTTAGTGAAGCTCAAACAAACCAAGGAAATTCAAGTGGTACCTAGTAATCGGATCACTAGCTAGTAATTAAATCGACACCTTAATCGGAAGATCTGATAGAATGAGGTCTTTTAAACCAAATGAGTGTTAGAACTCATGGGATATGGTTTAACAAAGCCTACATTTTAAATCGGAACCTAACCTAAGTGCTTTCGACCCGTTACGACCCATTAAGGTAGCTTATGCTACTTTAACGCGTCGTTCGCGCAAAACTATGTTCAGATGGTTAAGTATGTGCTATGTCAAGTCTTATATGCCCAATAATACCTAAACATGTTACTAAATCAGATTATATGTCAAAAACATGTTCACATATGTAAAATACGGATTTATGCTTCAAAAGGGCGTTTTGGTCATTTCTTATGGGCATACAAGCTACTTAACAAATAACTAACCAATCCTATGTGATCATAAGGTTTAACCACAGTGGTTATTCTCTTTGCAACTATGATCACTAATCGAGCTTGATCGGATCCTAAAGATCGACCAAACGGCTCGGGTTCGAAAATCTAAGCGGTTGTTTAGACTGCTTAACTTACGACCCTAAGCAAGCACTAAAGTAACAGTGATGAGTTAAACATGTCAACACATGTTTAACTAGTTTATAAAACTGATTTGGTATCAAAACAATGGGTTTTGATACCCGAAAATAGTTCCGTTGCAAAATGCGTGCTAAAACGCATTTTGACCGAAACTTTGACTCGTCACTACGCCTAGTTAACGTGGTAATCAGTAGGTATAATCTCTAAGGATTATAACCATCGTGATTACAATCACGTTGCAAAGTTCAACTGAACTTTGACTTGACCAATTGATGGTCAAAACCGAAAGTCAAACTGTTGGCCAAACTGTTTGACTTTCTGCCTAAACATAAAGAATAAGTATGAAATAAGACTTACAATAGGTCCTAGCTAGAGTTAAATGCCATTTTAGTCCCTGTGGTTTGGGCCATTTTGCCAGTTTAGTCCAAAGGTTTCATTTTTAACCTGTGGGTCCAAAAAGGTTTCACAGTTGCCATTTTAGTCCACTGGGTTAACTTCTTCCATTTTTTCTGTTAACGGGAAGGCCAATTCGGTCATTTTGTATGTAATTCTGATAACTAAAAGGACAATTCAGCCATATAAAATGACCGAATTGGCCTTCTCGTTAACAGAAAAAATGGATGAAGTTAACCCAGTGGACTAAAATGGCAACTGTGAAACATTTTTGGACCCATAGGTTAAAAATGAAACCTTTGGACTAAACTGACAAAATGGCCCAAACCACAGGGACTAAAATGGCATTTAACTCTCCTAGCTATCTTTTCTACAAAGAATAATCAGATTAGAAAGCTCCAAACACTTGGGAGAGCTCCCAATTCAGATTGTAGAGAAGATAAGAAGGGAATGAGCAATGAACAAGTGAAATGGTTAGGCTATTTATACTTGTAGCAAGAACACAAGATCATTACACATGTTTGTGTAGCTTCCAAGCATTAAATCTTGACCATACACTTGTTTGTTGGAGGTTCAAAGCCTTGGGGAAGAGATAATTTGGCTACCACACAAAGAAATTGCATAAACAGTCCCTGAATTATCAAACAATTGCTGAAAAACAACATTCTGGTCATTGAGCACTTCACACGACCCACGTAAGGTATAGGGGCAACCTTACACGCCCCGCCTGGCCTCCCCAGATCAGCAAAAGTTTCAAAATTGACAGTTCAGGTCCCTGCACTTGGTTTAAGCTCATTTCAGGCCCTTTTGACCCCCGTTAATCCATTTTCAAGTCTCTATAAGGTCAATAAAGTTTAGAGGACTCAAAATGTGCTTGGAACACTCTCAGATGTCAGCTCGTTTGGTCGTACGGTCGCGTTGTTCGTTAAATTACGACGAAACTCAAACGGACGCGAAAACGAACCAAATTAAGCGACGAATGGAATTTTTGCATGCCGATCACTAAAACAAAAATATTTTAGTGTGTACAAAAATTTTGGATGTCCAGATGTGGTCAGAACGTAAGATATGCGCGAAAATGCAAACTTACGTCGTTTTTGACACTTTTAGTCCCCGTAAGATCAAATAAGCATATTTTTGCACACCGAGCCACTCAAAGATTATCTCTAAGCTATGTTTAGGTTATTTATGGTATGTTTAGCTTATGATCAAGTTCCGGAATGTTCGACTCCATACGAATCGGTATAGTTTTTAACACACCAAACCATCCAAAACTTCTTTCTAAGTTATGTAAAGGTTATTTTAGGTATGTTAAGCCTATGTCACTATTCCGGAGTGTTTGTCATGTTAAACTGACTGCGTTTATGCACCAGTTTGCCTATAACTTTCTAGAAAGCGATTCAAAGCTTGAAATCGAAATCGAATTGAATCGTAAAATCATCGAACACAAATACACACATAATAACACCAAAACACATTGTTTTATTAATAATTATCATTGTTTTGCATTGTTTATCGATTACAGAGCACAGTTGTCACAATCTCCCCTACTTTAGGAAATTTCGTCCCGAAATTTTAACTAGAGGAAACTCGTGAGAACAATTGCGGATATTTCGCCTACATTTGGTCCTTACGTTCCCAAGTAAACTCTGGGCCACGCTTGGATTCCCAGCGAATCTTGACCAAATGAATTCATTTGTTCTTCAACTATTTGTAAATACGGTCCACTATCTCCACAGGTTTCTCGACAACGTGCATCGTTTCATCGATTTGAATCTCGTCGAGAGGAATGTGAAGATCAGCGTCAGCTAAACACTTTCGCAGATTGGACACGTGGAAAGTCGGATGAATATTTCCAAGATCGGGAGGTAGCTCTAGTCGATAGGCAACCTTTCCAACCCTTTCAACAATCTTAAATTGTCACACCCCCAAATTCCCACCTAGGGTATGTCCCTATTAGGAGTGCGACGATCCAACAACGAGCCACTAATTATATCAAACGCATTCAATTAAAAGATAAAGTACTTGATTGTAAATAAAACACTGTCTGTAAGTTTAAATGGAAACCAAAGTATCAGCGGAAGCAAAGTTAACCAGTTTTAAAACCAAAGTAATGTATCAATAAACTAATAAGATAAATACGTCCAGCAAGACCATGTCCACTCCAGCTACTCCAGACAGCAAGTCCCAATGCGTACAGCTAACGACCTACAAGCATGCAAACAAGTGTGTCAGACTACGCTGGTGAGTTCAAAGTTTTGTTACCGAGTTTAGTTACCAGTCACATGTGTAAAACAGTTCAATAAGATGATTTGTTGATTTGATGTTTCGTTGTTTTGATGTTGTTATTACTCGATTACCGAATAGCTACAAGATATGTGATTGCCCAACCCCAATGTCTCTATCAAAACATTGGTCATGCTTTAAGGAAATTAGTTCACGACCGTCCTCCCCGGTACGGTGTGAGGGTGCCAAACCTAATAGCACTATCAACTAATAACCTCGTTGCCTCCTCGGCAACTGTCGGTAGATGTAAGGGGTCTTACGAGATAGATACTGAGTACAATAACAAACATCCCAATAAACACGCGTTCCTCCCCGGAACGTTACCCGATATCCCTCCCCGGGATGCATGCTTGAGAAAAGCAGTGAACTCACCTTTGGTTTGCTCGGTAAGATTATCTACGAGTCTACCAGTCAATCAAGTACGTCCTAAAGGAGTTACCGATATCAGTCAGTGTTATGTGCATATGAACCACAGTTTTCATCTTCAAGTAATTCATGTATTCATTGATCACATAAAACATATTCACGGCACATGTAACGCATACACGTAATACAAAGCATGACAGTTTATTCATTCACCTAGAGCCACCGAACAATCGCTTAACATGTAACCGCCTGAACATACCATATACATACATACAAAACCGCTGGCCCAGCCTAGCGGTCCACCCCTTGTGTTATACAATTCCCATTTACAATTGTCCATTTAACATAAACTAACCCCACCAACCTGTATGCGATAACCAAAATATTCGGCCCAATTCACTAAGCACCGATCAGCACATGATGTATCCCACAGGTGTCAAAAGTCTCCTGATCAACATGTGTTCCCCACAAAACTCACGACACACATCACATCCTACGGTACCTAGGACTTACATGACAACCTACTATACCCCTAAGGCAATTAATGTGTAAAATTCATTATGTGAGAGGGCATCAAAAGTCATATACAATCATCAGTTTGCATACACAATTGTCAGTCACCATTTTCAATTTCAAAGACTACACTTATCATTCATAAATCCATCATAAATTTACACATATACAATCTAATCCTTCTTAGCATACGTAATTAATTTCAAGTCTATGATTAACATGTAATACACATGAACACAATCATCAATTAAAATAAGCATGTATCTACTAACCCACAATCCAATAGCTGGCAAGGTGTCTTCGAAAAAGGGGGGGGGGGTTTCTGTTGCCGATTGTAACCAGAAGAATAGTAGGGTTTGTTTAGTATGATACGTATATAAATAATTTGCCTTTCTAATACACCTTCAATCAGGTTTGGGGGAGGTGGTTAAGCCTTAACCGAACTGGGCCTAAGCCCAATAGGTGGACCGCTAAAACAAATGAATAGTGTTTGTGCATTAGCCGAAGGGATGTAACAAGTGCGGTTAATAGTGTTTGTGCATTAGCCGAAGGGATGTAACAAGTGCGGTTTAATTGTGTTCTAAGGTCCAAACATCCAAATAGTGCTCTCGTTTACAATAAAGTTTAACAAATAACAAGCATTCACGTAGCGTTTGATAAAAGAAAACGTAGTGTAACAGGAATAATATCAGTTTAGAGTTACGAGGTTTGACGACGCTAACCTTAAAGTTCGGTTTGTCACATCATCCCCAACTTGAAAGAAATTTCGTCCCGAAATTTGGCAAGTAAGAACTGAGGAGTGAGGTAAGGAAATCAAGATTGTTGCGGATTTTTCTCAGGTGCCACATCATCCCCAACTTGAAAGAAATTTCGTCCTCGAAATTCACCAGTTGCATTGGAAATGATTCAGCAGATTCGCACGATTGCAGATACTTATTCTCGAGTTCCAACAAACTCTCATAATTGGAATTTGACAGTGCTCGCAACTTTAACCTCCTGGGGCATGATTTCAATAGGCACCTTGACAACCGCAACTTGACGTTAGACCCAGACTCTAAGAAGGTATCACAAGCGTTTCGTCGGACAAACACTGCTTTAGACTCGCGACATAAATGACATCATGAACGTTACTTAATTCGTCGGGTAACTCGAGTTTTAGGCGACGTGACCGATTCTTTCCAGAATTCCGAATAACCCAAC
The DNA here is from genome assembly GCA_030545235.1 of Helianthus tuberosus. Classification (NCBI taxonomy): domain Eukaryota; kingdom Viridiplantae; phylum Streptophyta; class Magnoliopsida; order Asterales; family Asteraceae; genus Helianthus; species Helianthus tuberosus. The sequence continues at coordinate 191,808,296 of CM060405.1, forward strand.
GTAACGTAAATTAAGCTTGTCACGCTTCCCAAGCGTACCACACCATCCCAAGGTGAGACTTTCAACACAATACGATCGCCTCCAGTGTTTCCCAAGTTTATGAGCTTTCCTGACAGTCACGCGTTGCCGCCAATCGACTCCTGATCCAAACAACCTTCCCAAGAGTTTCGAATACCAGTCCTGTACCAGTAATTAAGTTGTCTACCATCTCAGTCTAACAAGAAGGTTGACGTTATTGTCTATGTAATGCCTCAACAGAGTTGTCTGGTTACCAAGATGATAACTGCCGCAGTAGTACTCAACCATAGGTAAGAGTCTTTCAAATTTGCACCAAAGCCGGTCACACACATGCTCGCAGCATGTCTTCGAGTGCCAAGAGAGTTCGTTTTCTCTGATCGTTTGCCCAACGGCGATAAGCAATGCTCTGGTCCTGACGTGAGCTAAGGGTGTTGTGTATTGCCTGACATAATTCATGCATCGATCAAATTCAGAGGTAACAAGAGTTGGCACCTCGTACCTAAAAGCCGCCCCTCTCCGGGGAGTATTCATAGCTGTGAAGACTCGTCAGTTTTCTTGATTGCAAGAAAGTGTGCTGGTAACGTGTGTCCATCAACGATCATCCAGGTGATAATGTTTCCGTTCGGGTTGTAAATAGACCAGTGATAAAATCTATGGCAGTCTGTTCCCATTTCCATATATGTGTTTCTGGTTGCAAATATCCCACCTTGACTTTCCCACAAGTCAAACATCGATTTCATGCGTTGCTATGTGGACCTTCAGGTTTCAATACATCCTATCAACACTTCAGATGAATAGAATATCGAGGCCCGTGTGCTTCACCTGCACCCGTTCCCTAGGGATGCTGTATAGTGAGGTCCATATTCGTTCCATGAAGTAGCAAATATCGTCCAACCTGTCAAAGGTTGCTTCCCCATGCCCCGCATGGGTCAATCTTGAGAACTCTCTTCCTTCAGTTCTTTAATTTGAATAGGACGAGTCTGATCAGGTATATTAGCGTCGATAGCAGACTTCAAAGCTCGTGCACGTCCAGGTTTCATGGTCGTATTCATCCAATAGCTCCATCCAGCGATGTCGTTACACGTTTGGCTCTCTTGAAACAAGGGTACACGGGAGGCCCTTGTGATCGGTCTAGGTAGTGCATTTGGTACCGTCCAAGTAATGCCTCCAACTTAAATCCAAAGACCACGGCTTCTACTGCAGGTTGTGAGTCGTGCAATTCCTCTGGTTGCATCGGCGTGTAACTGGTACTCTGATTCAGACCATCATGGTATACCACTAGATCACCCGTACCCTCGGGTAAAGACGATGCTCAGTGCATTGCAGGGTTGGGTTTCAAAAGCTGAAAAGACGTTCCCTTGCTTTATTTCCCATGAACTCACAGCTCCCGCTGTGCTGAGGAGATTGAAGTTACGCAATCTTCAAAAATCCCATGATGAATCTGCGATAGCATCTAGTGAGACCAAGAAATTGCTGCATCCTCGAAGGGATCTCTGGTGTCGATCAGTTTCTAACCAAAACGGGTCTTAGCGAGATCCACGTGTATTCTCACTTCGTTGATTATATGACCAAAAAGGTATCCCTCGCATCCAGAAGTTACATTTATCAAGACTTCGCGTGGTGTGGCTCCTCCTTCAGGAGCTCTCAAATAAGATACAAAGTTGCCCATGATGTTCCTTTCTCCTGGAAATGATTCAACATGTCGTTAATAAGCAGGGTTGATTCATGTGATCCATACAGCTACTGGTGTGATGATTAGCTCGAAAGTCTTGGAATACAACGTCGAAATGGCCGCACTGCGCTTGGTATGCCGTTGCAGGCACATTTTCCCCTTAGACTACCTTCTGACAATAGCTCGTTTGTTATTCAACCCTCGAATGGAAGCTCGACCCCCACAACTGGTCGTCAGGTTGTCAATATATGGTCGTGGCAAACGGTTCTCAATTGTCACCTTATTGAGTTCTTGAAAATTAGTACACATACAAAAAGGCTTATCTTCATGGATATAACTGGGGCTCCCCAAAGCAAAAAGCTAGGTCCAACAAAACTCGAAAGTTCCTTGGGTAACACACCGAAAGGAATCACGAATGATTGGTGGATCCTCGATCCTATGTTTCCTTAGCCCTAACATCAGTAACGGTTGCTAGTATAGCGGAGTAATCCCTTCGTAGACACTTCTGGCCTTCATAGCTGAAATGGCGCTAACCTTTGCACCACTCTGACGCTTTAGAACAAATAACGATTCTCCACACAAAATTTTTCTCCTCACAAGGTATGTCTGCGCGATTTCTGAATAACCAATCCACACTAACTACTCCATTGTAACCATCAGGGGTAGTATAAGGAAGGTCGATGTCAAACACCTGTCCCCCAAGGTCGAGTTTGCATCCCAGCAAACATATAAGGCTTCAATTGACTTGCATCAGACGACTCCACAACAGGTTCGGTTTCAAGAAGCATCAAGGTTAAACAGAACAGAGACGAAGCGAATAGCTACCCATCCAAGCTATCGTGTTGCTATTACGCCTGGTATAGCCTATGCCAATACTAAATGTCCTTCCATGAGCTTCATTTCCAGTGTTTTTTTCGTCACGAGAATTTCCAGTACTGCCGTCGTTCCCTTGGTTGTCGTCACCTTGACTTAACACTGTCAATCCTTGTCGAGGTCACCTTCGTTTCCATACTGCAAGCTACGATCACGAGTACCTTGATGTTGCCGCGACTGTTGCCTCTAACATTGTTTCCTGTAACGGTGTCCTGCGTCCTTCCACCAATAAGGTCCATTTTTCACAATCCGTGCCACGTCCTAAGGCACTACTCATGGTGCGGGCGGTTACACAGTCCGCTCTACAGTCAATCATCATCGATTTTGTCCCGATTTGGTTCGTAAGAGTCGACTACCATAAGTCGCTAACTAGGGTGAATGATCCGATTGAAGCCAATTCGCTGGTGTTCGTTGCCGGTAATCAGGGTCATCCAAGTACTGAGGTCGGTAAAGTACTATGCTCATTTTCTTGTCCATCGATGTTGCAAGTTGACTGAGTACTACGCGGTGTGTTCCCAGAGTGTTGCAGAGCTGATCGCTCTTCGGGGTCCAAGTCGTTAGTACATTGGGTTCCAGTACACAAAGAGGAGTGTGAGAGGTATAGACCAATCATTGATGTTGCAACATCCAACTCAGGGACGTTCATACAAGCACCTAACATTTTACACAGTTCGCTAGGCGTTCAGATGTGTGTTCAGGTAATACTCGATAGCATCGCGATTCGTAAGTATTCAGATAGGAGTGAAAAGATCATGCTCGTGTAGGAGACAATCAATGCTATGACCTCTATAGATTGTTGTGTTTCATATTGATTAAATAATGGAACGGAACCCCTTTTTCACTTGTTAAACATCACTGGGACTCGCATGCTCCGCACATTATTATTATGTGTGCACCCACAATAATATTGTGATTTGCATGCTCGTCTCAGTTCCTCCTAACTCATGTCTAATAGTTCCTCAAAATCAGATGTCAAACAAGGAATATCACAAAACGTGAGTCATAAATGTCTAGGGAAATACCACACTATTAATCACATAACACATGCAAATAATACATGAATTCATACTGTTGTACTAAACATGCAATCCCATGCAATTTCATATGTAAGTGTTCACTAGTCATGCAGTGCAATAAGTAAACGAGAGACGAACCTTGCAGTCTGGAGCTGAGTGTCATGGTCGTATTCACGTATTCAGAACTGTTCGGTTATAGTCTGGCTTTATGAAAATGTTTTTAAAACCAAGTTCACTATAACCAGTGGCTCTGATACCAAACTGTCACACCCCCAAATTCCCACCTAGGGTATGTCCCTATTAGGAGTGCGACGATCCAACAACGAGCCACTAATTATATCAAACGCATTCAATTAAAAGATAAAGTACTTGATTGTAAATAAAACACTGTCTGTAAGTTTAAATGGAAACCAAAGTATCAGCGGAAGCAAAGTTAACCAGTTTTAAAACCAAAGTAATGTATCAATAAACCAATAAGATAAATACGTCCAGCAAGACCATGTCCACCCCAGCTACTCCAGACAGCAAGTCCCAATGCGTACAGCTAATGACCTACAAGCATGCAAACAAGTGTGTCAGACTACGCTGGTGAGTTCAAAGTTTTGTTACCGAGTTTAGTTACCAGTCACATGTGTAAAACAGTTCAATAAGATGATTTGTTGATTTGATGTTTCGTTGTTTTGATGTTGTTATTACTCGATTACCGAATAGCTACAAGATATGTGATTGCCCAACCCCAATGTCTCTATCAAAACATTGGTCATGCTTTAAGGAAATTAGTTCACGACCGTCCTCCCCGGTACGGTGTGAGGGTGCCAAACCTAATAGCGCTATCAACTAATAACCTCGTTGCCTCCTCGGCAACTGTCGGTAGATGTAAGGGGTCTTACGAGATAGATACTGAGTACAATAACAAACATCCCAATAAACACGCGTTCCTCCCCGGAACGTTACCCGATATCCCTCCCCGGGATGCATGCTTGAGAAAAGCAGTGAACTCACCTTTGGTTTGCTCGATAAGATTATCTACGAGTCTACCAGTCAATCAAGTACGTCCTAAAGGAGTTACCGGTATCAGTCAGTGTTACGTGCATATGAACCACAGTTTTCATCTTCAAGTAATTCATGTATTCATTGATCACATAAAACACATTCACGGCACATGTAACGCACACACGTAATACAAAGCATGACAGTTTATTCATTCACCTAGAGCCACCGAACAATCGCTTAACATGTAACCTCCTGAACATACCATATACATATATACAAAACCGCTGGCCCAGCCTAGCGGTCCACCCCTTGTGTTATACAATTCCCATTTACAATTGTCCATTTAACATAAACTAACCCCACCAACCTGTATGCGATAACCAAAATATTCGGCCCAATTCACTAAGCACCGATCAGCACATGATGTATCCCACAGGTGTCAAAAGTCTCCTGATCAACATGTGTTCCCCACAAAACTCAAGACACACATCACATCCTACGGTACCTATGACTTACATGACAACCTACTATACCCCTAAGGAAATTAATGTGTAAAATTCATTATGTGAGAGGGCATCAAAAGTCATATACAATCATCAGTTTGCATACACAATTGTCAGTCACCATTTTCAATTTCAAAGACTACACTTATCATTCATAAATCACATCATAAATTTACACATATACAATCTAATCCTTCTTAGCATACGTAATTAATTTCAAGTCTATGATTAACATGCAATACACATGAACACAATCATCAATTAAAATAAGCATGTATCTACTAACCCACAATCCAATAGCTGGCAAGGTGTCTTCGAAAAACGGGGGGGGGGGGGGGGGGTTTCTGTTGCCGATCGTAACCAGAAGAATAGAAGGGTTTGTTTAGTATGATACGTATATAAATAATTTGCCTTTCTAATACACCTTCAATCAGGTTTGGGGGCGGTGGTTAAGCCTTAACCGAACTGGGCCTAAGCCCAATAGGTGGACCGCCAAAACAAATGAATAGTGTTGTGCATTAGCCGAAGGGATGTAACAAGTGCGGTTAATAGTGTTTGTGCATTAGCCGAAGGGATGTAACAAGTGCGGTTTAATTGTGTTCTAAGGTCCAAACATCCAAATAGTGCTCTCATTTACAATAAAGTTTAACAAATAACAAGCATTCACGTTGCGTTTGATAAAAGAAAACGTAGTGTAACAGGAATAATATCAGTTTAGAGTTACGAGGTTTGACGACGCTAACCTTAAAGTTCGGTTTGTCACATCATCCCCAACTTGAAAGAAATTTCGTCCCGAAATTTGGCAAGTAAGCACTGAGGAGTGAGGTGAGGAAATCAAGATTGTTGCGGATTTTTCTCAGGTGCCACATAAATGGTGCAACATATCGTGGTGCAAGTTTTCCTTTCTTTCCAAATCTCACCACTCCCTTCGAAGGTGACACCTTGAGTAGGACATGGTCTCCGACTTGAAATTCTAAGGGCTTGCGTCGTAAATCCTCATAACTCTTTTGATGGCATCTAGCTGTCACAAGATTATCACGAATTTTCTTGATTTTGTCTGTCGTTTCCAGAATGAGCTCTGGTCCAGTAAGCTGAGCTTCACCGGTCTCATTCCAACAGACAGGTGAACGACATTTTCGACCGTAGAGAGCTTCGAATGGTGCCATTTTAATGCTAACATGATAACTATTGTTGTAAGAGAACTCGATCAAAGGAAGATGAGAGTCCTAATTACCACCAAAGTCAATCACGCATGCTCTAAGCATATCCTCCAAAGTTTGAATCGTTCCATCAGATTGTGCATCTGTTTGGGGATGATAAGCAGTGCTTAAATTCAGTTGGGTTCCCATAGCAGATTGCATGGTCTTCCAAAAATGAGATGAAAATCGAGCATCACGATCGGAAATGATATCCAAAGGAACACCATGTCGTGATACAATATTTTCAAGTTTATCAGCAGATAGATCCTCGCGAATCGCAATAAAATGAGCTGACTTCGTTAATCGATCGATAATAATCCAAATAGCATCATGACCTTTAGATGTACGCGGTAATTTGGTGATGAGATCCATCGCAATGTTCTCCCACTTCCAAACCGGTATCTCTGGTTGTACGAGCAAACCAGAAGGTCGTTGATGTTCAGCCTTGACTTTGAGACAAGTTAGGCATTTCGATACATACAAGGCAACATCTTTCTTCATATCAGGCCACCAATATTGAGTACGAAGATCCTTGTAAATTTTGTCATCACCAGGATGGATAGAATATCGAGACTTATGAGATTCGTCCATCACTAGAGTGCGAAGATCGTCTTGTTTCGGAATCCACAAACGATCCTTGAAATAGAGTAAACCATCGTCCTTTGCTTCGAGCTTAAGCTCAAGTTGACGTGGTAATTCCTTACCAATCAAATTTTGTGAAACACAAAATTGTTGAACTTGAAGAACACGAGTTTGAAGATCAGATAGAGTTTGAACAGAATGAAGCTCGACTCGCTCCTTTCGACTAAGCGCATCGGCTACGACATTTGCCTTACAAGGATGGTAGCGAATCTCGCAATCATAGTCGTTCAGGAGTTCAACCCAACGTCGTTGCCTCATGTTGAGCTCTTTCTGATTAAGAATGTGCTGGAGACTTTTATGGTCTGTGAAAACCACACACTTCGTACCATAGAGGTAGTTTCTCCAGATTTTGAGAGCGAAAACCACAGCTCCCAACTCAAGATCATGAGTCGTGTAATTCTTCTCGTGAACTTTCAATTGTCTAGACACATATGCTATAACTTTACCTCGTTGCATAAGAACACATCCAAGGCCTAAGTTGGATGCATCGCAGTAGACAACGAAATCATCGTTTCCCTCGGGCAATGATAAAACAGGAGCATCACATAGCTTCTGTTTCAGCGTTTGGAATGCTTCTTCTTGTTTGGGTCCCTACTCAAAAGGCTTATTCTTCTGAGTCAAAGCAGTGAGTGGAACCGCAATCTTAGAGAAGTTCAAAATAAAACGACGGTAATATCCAGCAAGACCAAGAAAAGATCGAATCTTAGTATGCATCGTTGGTGTATTCCAATCTTTGATTGCTGCAGTCTTGGATGGATCCACATGAATACCTTGCTCGTTGACAATATGTCCCAAAAACTGAACTTCCTTAAGCCAAAATTCACACTTGGAGAATTTAGCAAAAAGTGGTTCCTTCTTCAGGAGTTCCAAAGTCAAATGAAGGTGTTGCTCGTGATTAGCTCGAGACTTTGAATAAATAAGAATATCGTCGATGAACACAATGATGAACTTGTCTAAATAAGGTTTACAGACCCTATTCATTAAGTCCATGAAAATAGCTGGAGCATTTGTCAAACCAAAAGGCATGACAGTAAACTCATAGTGCCCATATCTCGTGCGGAATGCAGTTTTGGGAATATCTTCTTCGAATACATGAAGCTGGTGATACCCAGAACGCAGATCGATCTTAGAAAAACAGGTAGCACCTTGCAGCTGATCAAAGAGATCATCGATTCGAGGTAGGGGATATCGATTCTTGATGGTAAGCTTATTAAGCTCACGATAATCGATACACATTCGAAAAGATCCATCTTTCTTTTTCACAAAGAGGACAGGAGCGCCCCAAGGTGAATAACTCAGACGGATGAATCCTTTATCAGATAACTCTTGAAGCTGTTTTGATAATTCTTGCATCTCAGACGGTGCAAGACGATAAGGTGCTTTCGCAATAGGGTTGGCATTGGGTACAAGGTCAATATGAAACTCGACTTGACGAACTGGAGGCAAACCAGACAGTTCATCAGGAAACACCTCTGGATAATCCCGAACAATCGGAATATCCTGAATACTCTTGATCTTGCCTTTCTCCTTGGTGACATGTGCCAGAAAAGCAACATATCCTTTTCGTAGATAACCTTGAGCTTTCATGCACGACATGAGTTTCAATCCACCAGATGGTTTCTCGCCACGAACCTCTAGGACATCACCAGACGAAAGAGGAATACGAATGATCTTATCGAAACAAACAACCTCGGCATGATGTTTGGTTAACCAATCCATTCCCACGATAATGTCAAAACTCCCAAGTTGCATCGGTACGAGGTCAACGGGAAAAAGATGGTTATCGAGGTTCAATTGACAACCATGAATAACAGAATCGAGTACGAGAGGTTTACCGGTAGCAATTTCAACAGATAAGGGTTTCCTCAGTTTAGTTCTAGGTATCGCAGGTAAAGGCTCAAAGGATAACGAAACAAAACTCCTATCGGCTCCAGAATCGAAAAGAACAGATGCAAGTTGATTGTTAACAAGGAACGTACCGTTAACAACCTTGTTGTCTGCCCTCGCCTCGTTCGCCTTCAGATTGAATGCTCGTCCCCGAGCCGGATTCACATTCGCCATCGCGTTCGGGTTCGCATTCGCATTTACCAACCTCGGGCAGTTGTTGCGGAAATGACCCATTTCTCCGCAATTGAAACACGAACCAGGTGGGAATCTCGCAGCATTCCCTTGAGCTTGCGCTGGAACTTGAGCAGCTTGATTTTGACCAAAACGACAAATGTTGGCCAAATGCCCAAGTCTACCACACGTAGCACACTGTTTACAGGCCTGTTGGGCAACATGGTGACCATTACATCGAGCACAGTGAGGTGCGGTACCAGCATATGCTTTCTTTGCAGGAGGTTGAGTCGGTGGGTTCTGAGCAGTCTGTGCTGTAACAACAAAGTTCTGAGCACCCTTTCGCTTCCTTGACTTTTTCGACGACTCACCTTTCTTACCCTTACCCTTTTCCTTTTTAGAATCGGTTGACTTCTTTTTATCACCCTTGCGGGTGAGTTTACCCTTCCTGACTTGGGATTCAGTCAAGGTAGCAAACAACTCGATTGTGTGACGAACGGTAGTAGGGCTAACACCGGTCACAATATCCTGAATGGAATCGGGTAAACCATCGATATACCTCTCGATTCCTTTCTCCAGTGGGGCAACCATAGTGGGACACAACAAACTGAGCTCCTCAAATCGATCCGTATAAGCACGGTGTTCTCCCCCGTCTTGTTTCAAATCATCGAATTCTCGTTCCAAAGCTCGAATCTCGTGACGGGGACAAAACTCTCTCATCATGAGAGCTCGGAGCTCTTCCCAAGTTTGCGCTAATGCCACTTCGGCACCCCTATCACGTATCACTCCGTTCCACCATTTAAGAGCTCGCTTCTCAAACACGCTTGAAGCAAATTCAACCTTACGCACATTCGGACACTGCACATGTCTGAATGTGCTCTCGATACTCTCAAACCACTGCAAGAGCGCAGTGGCACCTTGCGACCCCGAAAACTTAAGGGGCTTCGCAGAATTAAAATTCTTGAAATTACATTGGGCATTATTGTTGTTATTATTGTTGTTGTATAGTTCGTGGATTTGGGTCACAACGCCTGGAAGTACAACAGCCATTTGCTGAGAGACAAGGGTTGCGACTTCTTCAACAGTGAAAGTTTGAGCATCGCGTCGAGGAGGCATTGTCTAATAAGGAAACATGAGAAACGAGTGCGGTTGACAATTGGAGAGACAAAAGAGGTATTGAAAACATCGACAAAACACAAGGAAGGCGATCATTCATTCGTTACCTCGAATAAACAAATGACATGCAGTGACTAATCAAAGTAAATGGGTCATAATAATGTATCACTGAAGACATGCTCGCCTATAAGTGAACATTCACCCCAAGAGTTCCCAGGTAAGAGTGACTGGTCCGATACTGCGGATTTGTACGAACACTCTAGCCTTAGACATAAAACTCAGGGTACATGCATTCACTCTTCCAGTTTACACGTGTTCACATTATTTAGACACAAACTTTGACGAGATTTTGAAAATTCAGAGGGCATAAAGCCGAAAATGAATCAAACTGAAAGGGTTCAAAACCTTACAATCAATCATCCAAGGATAGATGATTAATTTTCGAAGCGGATTTGTTATTGTATTCTCGTTGTGGTTATCACCTAAGGATAGGTGACGATATTGTTTTAAAATCTAAACGCAAGATAACTCACGTTAGGGTCCTAGAAAGTTATAGTCTAGGTCAAAGCAATGCTAATAACCTAATTCCCTATAACCATTGGCTCTGATACCAAATCTTCTGTCACACCCCGACCACGTTAAAACAACAAAACCGTGGCGGAAACGTCGAGGAGTGTTTTAACAGAATCATCGTTTCACAACCATGGTAATTCAAAAGTTTCGTTTTATTGATTTATCAAGTAATTTACATTGTCTTAAAACCAAACAAACAAATTAAACATCGTCTACTATCGTTTTTATGTCACTAAGGCCACGTCCAAATCCTAAGTGAACATGCTCCCTAGCAATCATCACACAACATCACCTGAAACATATGTAAAAACAAAGTCAGCAAAGAAATGCTGGCGAGCACGTAGGTTTTATAAGAGTATTAGAATCATGGCTCGTTTATATATATTGCAATACCTCAAAACCTTGTTTTGAAAAGTATATAATATTGCAACATGATTAACCAACTCAAATCAAGATGGTTATAATTTATAAAATCTCGTAGCCATGATTCTTAACCCCAAAACATTTGCTTTAGTGAACCAATTCGTATAACATCTCGTAAATAAAACTCGTATGGTTTATATCATTCCGAAAACCTCGTTGTGTGATATCGTTTCAAAATCGTTTCCCAAGTGAACTAAATAATGACAGGCAATGTAATATGATAAAAGCACTTATATATAAGATGTACCAGCGGCGTATCTACCATGCTTTTATCATGCTACACTCGTCCAATTATCTAATCACTACCCAAAACCAATCGTTCGTTCAAATCGTTTATATCGTTCAAATCGTTCCAAATCTTTTAATTCGTCCCAAAATCGTATTCGTTTTAGTTGTGAAACTACTTATGGTTGTCTCGCTAATAACATTCAAACCTTCGTGACTCGACCACGTCGTTTATCAAATTAACAAACCACCAAAGGGTAAGTTAACAATCATCAGATTCGGTTGTTACCTACATAACCCCCCACACATAACCATGGGTGTAGTCTGATAACGGGATTTGTCAGATCCTATGGTACCATAACCTAATACTGGTCGGCTTGATCAATGCTAATGAATGTCATTCGTTATGTAATTACAACCATCGAGTTCGTTCACATTATTGAAAATCGTTATTAGTTTAATATAAACCATCTTTATCGCTTTTGAAACCATCGTTTAAATATCGAAATCGTTTTGATACATATGAATCACCCCAAAACAATTGAAAACAATAAAATAGGGGAACTATGTACTCACATTGAATGAAGGGTATCCTTGATCTAAAGAACTTAGCGAAGCTCAAACAAACCAAGGAAATTTGAGTGGTACCTAGTAATCGGATCACTAGTAATTAAATCGACACCTTAATCGGAAGATCGAATAGAATGAGGTCTTGTAAACCAAATGAGTGTTGGAACTCATGGGATATGGTTTAACAAAGCCTACATTCTAAATCGGAACCTAACCTAAGTGCTTTCGACCCGTTACGACCCATTAAGGTAGCTTATGCTACTTTAACACGTCGTTCACGCAAAACTATGTTCGGATGGTTAAGTATGTGCTATGTCAAGTCTTATTTGCCCAATAATACCTAAACATGTTACTAAATCAGATTATATGTCAAAAACATGTCCACGTATGTAAAATACGGATTTATGCTTCAAAAGGGCGTTTTGGTCATTTCTTATGGGCATACAAGCTACTTAACAAATAACTAACCAATCCTATGTGATCATAAGGTATAACCTCAGTGGTTATTCTCTTTGCAACTATGATCACTAATCGAGCTTGATCAGATCCTAAAGATCGACCAAACGGGTCGGGTTCGAAAGTCTAAGTGGTTGTTTAGACCGCTTAACTTACGACCCTAAACAAGCACCAAACTAATAGTGAGGAGTTAAACATGTCAACACATGTTTAACTAGTTTATAAAACTGATTTGGTATCAAAACAATGGGTTTTGATACCCAAAAATAGTTCCGTTGCAAAATGCGTGCTAAAACGCATTTTGACCGAAACTTTGACTCGTCACTACGCCTAGTTAACGTGGTAATCAGTAGGTATAATCACTAAGGATTATAACCATCGTGATTACAATCACGTTGCAAAGTTCATTTGAACTTTGACTTGACCAATTGATGGTCAAAACCAAAAGTCAAACTGTTGGCCAAACTGTTGGCCAAACTGTTTGACTTTCTGCTTAAACATAAAGAATAAGAATGAAAGAAGACTGACAATAGGTCCTAGCTATATTCTCTACAAAGAATAATCAGATTAGAAAGCTCCTAACACTTGGGAGAGCTCCCAATTCAGATTGTAGAGAAGATAAGAAGGGAATGAGCAATGAACAAGTGAAATGGTTGGGCTATTTATACTTGTAGCAAGAACACAAGATCATTACACATGTTTGTGTAGCTTCCAAACATTAAATCATGACCATACACTTGTTTGTTGTAGGTTCAAAGCCTTGGGGAAGAGATAACTTGGCTACCACACAAAGAAATTGCATAAACAGTCCCTGAATTATCAAAAACTTGCTGAAAAACAACATTCTGGTCGCTAGGCACTTCACACGGCCTGCGTAAGGTATAGGGGCAGCCTTACGTGCCCCGCCTGGCCTCCCCAGATCAGCAAAAGTTTCAAAATTGACAGTTCAGGTCCCTGCACTTGGTTTATGCTCATTTCAGGCCCTTTTGACCCCCGTTAAGCCATTTTCAAGGATCTGCAAGGTCAATAAAGTTTAGTGGACTCAAAATGTGCTTGGAACACTCTTGGATGTCGGCTCGTTTCGTCGTATGGTCGGGTTGTTCGTTAAATTACGACGAAACTCAAACGGACGCGAAAACGAACCAAATTAAGCGACGAATGGAATTTTTGCATGCCGATCACTAAAAAAAATATTTTAGTGTGTACAAAAATTTTGGATGTCCAGATGTGGTGAGAACGTAAGATATGCGCGAAAATGCAAACTTACGTCGTTTTTGACACTTTTAGTCCCTGTAAGATCAAATAAGCATATTTTTGCACACCGAACCACTCAAAGCTTATCTCTAAGCTATGTTTAGGTTATTTATGGTATGTTTAGCTTATGATCAAGTTCCGAACTATTCGACACCGTACGAATCGGTATAGTTTCGCAGTTTGACACAAATAGTCCCTGCGATCGAATAGACTTGTTTTCAACACACCAAACCATCCAAAACTTATTTCTAAGTTATGTAAAGGTTATTTTAGGTATGTTAAGCCTATGTCACTATTCCGGACTGTTTGTCGCGTTAAACTGACTGCGTTTACACACCAGTTTGCGTATAACTTTCCAGAAAGTGATTTAAAGCTTGAAATCGAAATCGAATTGAATCGTAAAATCATCGAACACAAATACACACATAATAACACCAAAACACATTGTTTTATTAATAATTATCATTGTTTTGCATTGTTTATCGATTATAGAGCACAATTGTCACAATCGACACAGGGACGACTATCGCTCAAGTCCTCACTAAAGTTAGAGGTAACATTGGGAACAACGAAGTTGTTTTTATTTGAATGCGATCCCAACAATTCTTCTTGGTTATCGTCTTGAGATAAATTATTGAAATCCATCCTAAGTTCTTTTAACCAATTAAGAATTAGATCTTCCAATTGAAATAGTTCATCAAGAAGCATTTCTCCTAGAAGATCCGGTTGAGAGCATTCGAGGGAGAGATAGGGATTATTTTTACTTTCGCCCTCTTAAAGCTACGGGAAAACGATGGGTCTATATAGTGGGGCTTATAATTTAGAAAATAACATTCTAATTCTTTATGGGAACCACCACATATTTGACACCACGTACCATAAGAGTGCCGAAAGTAAAAAAAATATCAGTATCACTCATGTTTGTGTCAGAAATTACCAACCGTCGGGATCTTACGGTTCTGTTTTCAGTAACTGAAACTTGGGCATGGGGTTTGTTGAGTGGGTACAGCCCGTGTTCAGCTTACTGTCTGACTTAAAACATGATTGCCAGTTCCAAGGATTGGGCACGGGGCGTGTTCAGCGGGCACGGCCCGTGCTGAATTCTGCAGAAGCTGAAAAATTAAGAAAATCCTAAAACAACAGAAAAATTAGAAAAAACGATTAGGCCGCTGATTCCTAACTTTCTTAAAATCCTTGTGTCCCCGGCAACGGCTCCAAAAACTTGATGCGTGTCCTGTGTTATATATATTTTAAGTATATTTTAAGCCCTTTTTACACGTTAGTCAAGTTTTAAATTTATAAAACAGGATATTTTACTAACACCAAACACACATATGGGCAAATTCACCCATCGTGAGCGTAGTATAGTGTTGGCAAGACACCGAGGTCGACAAGGACACAAGAGATTTTAGTACCGGTTTATCCTCAACGTCTAATTAAATCAAAAGTTTAGAAAAAGGTTTTTAAACTAGAAAAATAAAAACTAACTAAAATGCTGAAAAATAGAATAAAAATAAAACAGGTAGACAAGATGAATCACTTGGATCCGACTCGTGTATAGTGTAATCTTAGTTATTGTAGTAGGCCCCTCTTTTGAAGGTGACGTTACCCTCAACCCAGTAGTTTGAGTCAGCAAGGATACAATCTTAAAGGGTCGGATTATTGAAAGATAATTAATTAAGTTATTAATGCATATTATGGTAGGCCCCTCTTTTAAAGGTGACATTACCCTCGGCTAAGTAGTCTGAGTCAGCAGGGATACAGTCCTAAGTAGCCGGGTTAAAGTATTAATAGTAGCTTACATATGAGGGGATCGAAGAGTTTGGACCCCCACCATCCAATACCGGTGGGTATTGAAGGAGATCCTACTAAATTTGACCCAGGTCATTGCAGGATCTATACACTGAACAAGGCAAGACTCTTACCAAACCGTTCCCTTAACCCCTGACCAAGTAGCCAACATACCTCGTGGAGATATGAAAGGTGAAAATCTTTTATTTTATATAGACAGTAAAATAATGCCAAGACACCACAGACAAACGATAAGGAAGAATCACCCTCAACATAAGAAACTAGTTATTAAATTCATTAATACATAACCAAGTAAAAAATGCAAAAAGATTAAAAATAAAACGTATTACACTAGACACTTGTCTTGACCAAGTGATGTAAGAGACTTAGGCAAACATGGCCTTTGATTGTCAAGAACTCTTATGATCAATCTTGGATCCCGAGACGACTCACACACTCTATGATGGACAATGGATGATGGTGCCAAGGGATGGTTTGCAAATGAGCCAAGCACCCCTATTTATAGCCTGAACAACAGCTCGGGCATGGCCCCATGTCCATCCTCTTCTCTTCCTTCATTAATTGCAGTTTGTCCATGGCTTTGTCCATCCGCTGGGCACGCCCCCGTGGTGGGTGATAGTAGCTTCTATGGCTTTGTCTTTTATGCTGGCACTTGGGCACGCCCTCGTGTTCACTGAGCACGGGGCGTGTTCAGTCTTCTGTCTTTTTTATTTTACTTGGGAAGATGCTGTCGGGGGGTCGGGCATGCCACATTTGTTCCTTTTCTTGTATTTATGTTAGATTTAGCTGCCTTTTTGCTTATTTTGTTAATTTGAGCTCGTTTAATCCTGAAAATACAAAAGGAAGACAAAAACACACTTTTTCCAACATTAGTACTAAAAAAAGGTTAGTTTTATGCCACAATTGATGTAATTTATATGTTGCATTTTGTGCACATCAACTGCCTTAAAGACACCTCTCATGTTGGACAGTCAGGCAGCAGAAAATATCATAAAAAATCCAGTCTCCCATTCAACCACCAAGCACATAGATATGAGACATCACTTTGTGAGGGATTGCTATGAAAAAGGCTTGAATTCGCTGCACCATGTACCAACTAAGGATCAGCTGGCAGATGTGCTAACCAAAGCATTAGACACATCTCCCTTTGAAAGCTTGATCTCTAGGATTGGCAAGCTAAACATGGAATAAACAGGCAAAATCCTGTTTTTCTATGAATAAAAGCATCAAAATGTTTTCAGAAAATCAAAAATCCATCCTTAAAAAAAAAATAGCTAAAAATGAATTTTTCATTAAATCCTTAAAAGTCTGCCATAACCACTGTTTTGTTTAAACATCTGTTCTGCTTAAAATCCACGCACTGCTGAAAGTCAACCTCTGTTCTCTCATTTCCTTGATAAGCACTCTTGTTCAAAATCAGTGTTTTTCTCGACTGATATGCTATCCACTGATAGTAAAAATAACCCACTGCTTTCATTATTTCCGTTGCAACCACTGTTCTTGTTCCATCAGTGGTTTTCATAAAACACTTGTCCTTTAATTCATCAGAGGTTGGCACGTAGACAATACATAGCGGTCAGATCTTCTGTAACAGCTGCCACGTCAGCTTTCACTTTTTCCTCTATAAAACCCCCTTCAAAACCCCCAAACAGGGTTTTACTATCGAATCGAATTCACAAAAATTCCTTTCTCAAAGCAGTTATCATCTATTTCTTCCAAATCCTTCATTGTTCTTCTTCGTCAAAATGACAAAATCAAAGTCTTCATCTTCCAAAAAGGCCACTCAAATGGCTACCACACCCATTGAAATTCAATACAAAGCTCCTCACAACTATCTGGGTCTCCTCACAAAACCCGGTACCATCGATATCTACGATTCCATCATTGACACTATGTCGTCGTCAAAGTACAAAACTTTGTTGACAGCAGATGCTCGGATTTACCTGAAAACCCAGAGAGAATTTTGGAAAAATGTTACTCTTGAAAAACAAGGTGAAGACATCATAGCCATTAAATCCTCTCTAATGGGTAAAACAGTCACAATCACACCAAAATCGATTTCAGAAGTCTTTGAACTCGATGATTAGCAACGTACAAATTCTTTTCCCAAAAACAAGTATAAAACTGATTTTCTTGAAAGGGGGTATGCAGATGAAATGAAAAAGGATACCTTACAAAAAGGTAGTTTTCCACCTGCAACAAGATTTTTGTTCCCTACCCTTTTGATGTGTGTTTCAAACAAAACCACTGCTTTTAATAAGATGCCATTAAAGATTCAATACCTGGGATATGCTATTCTACAAAATGAAAATTTTAACTACTCCCAAGAAATCTTTAATGATTTGGTTAAAAATGTTGATAAAAAGCCATTCTTACTATTTCCAAGATTTCTAAGTTACTACTTTCAAAAGAAATTTGGTAAGGATGATGCTCATGTGATCGAACAAGGTGACTCTTTTCAAATAAACAGCTTAACGGCTGAAAATTTTACAAGATTATCAACACCTTGCAAAACAAAAGCAGAGGTCCCTGAGCAGTAGCAGCTACCACTGCTCCTCAGGTATCTGCTGCTGAGCCCACTGCTCTAGGTGATCACAGCAGCAAAACAACTGCTGTGAAACCCACACCTAAAATCACCAAAAAGCCAAAACAAAAGAAAACACATAAGCCCCCCAAACCTACAAAAAAGGCAACTCTGGAGGATGAGATACCAGAGCAACTGCTAATGATAGCACAAAAGTCACAAGAAACCACTGCTCCTACTTCCTCATAGCATATGGTAGAAATATCTCAACCCATGCCTCAAACTCCTCCTGCTTCTTCTAAAAAAGAATAGGTTGTACATATAGGGACACCACAATATGATGCTCTCGAATCACTCGAATCCATCATCCACAGCCCATTGCCCGGGGCAAATTCGCTTTCTACACCCAACCTCTCGTCCACAATTCCCCCACAAACAAAATTATTGTTGGATGCTCTTGATTTGAACTAGACACAAACCAGTCCTTCTCAATCACCTGTTCATGAGAATATGCCTCAACAAATGACTGGGTCTGATGTATCAATCATTGCTAACCCACCAACAAGACCTAAGGAGGTTACACCCCTTGAGTTACAAGTAACTCTTGGAGGTAGTTCAAGTGAAGCAGCCACTACAAGTGCTGAACCCACTGGTTTGCATTTGGTCAGTGGTTTCATTAATCAGACTTCCTTGAAGGCAATTTCTTCTCTGGGAACACTTGTGTATCCAGTTTTTACTTGCTCACTAAAAAGTGTTTCTCAATTTGAAGGAAGAGGTCCCCAGTACCAAGACAAAGGGGCATCAATTTCTGGGATACATTTCCTGGGTCAACCACTGTTACAACCACTCCAAGTGGGAAATCCGATGATCCCATTAAGTTGTGTGATGGTTTAATGTACCGCGAATTGACGGCCAAAGTTGACAAACTGGATACATCTGTTGCAGATATCAAAGAAATGCTGCAACAGTTGTTGAAAGTTCAAAAGGTACCACCCACTGCTGCTCCACCTCAAGCACCTACACCACCACATGCACCTGCTGCAAATGAGTTATGGAACTTGTTTCAACCACTGCTCATCCAACAAAGAGAACTAGCTGATCAGCAGCATGAGATACATGTTCAAAAGCTGAGAAACATGATGGAAGCTAGGTTTATGGATACCCAAGCTGATATCAAAGCTATAAAGGCCCATTTATTGAATACCACTGGCACTGCTCCTCCCACTATCATCTTTGTGGATAAACCACCACTAGCTGATGCCAAAAAAGGGGAGAAGATGAAGCAGTTGAGAAAGAAGGGATATGAAGATGGTCTGTATATTGCACCACTATAAGATAGTATGCTTGCAGACATCCCCTTGCCAGATGGTTCAAAGAAAATTGATGTTACCACAGAGGCAATTGCTAAAGCAAAAGCTGCTGTGAAAAAGGACAGGGAAGCAAAGGATAAAGCAAGATTTGCAGAAGAGAAGAGAGCTTTTATGGAGCTGAATGAGCAGGGTACTTCTGAGCCTAAGGCTGATCAGGAAAGTCCAAAACCTGAAAATCCTGAGCGAAAAAAGAAGCAGCCCACTAGAAAAGTGAGGCAACCGAAACACACACCATCCAGACCCACAAAGCACACTCCCAAATCTTCCAAAAGCTCCAAAAATACATCTCCCACACCAGCAGTTGTTAAGACTCCTGATGTATCAACAACTGCTGATACTTCAGTGGTTTCAACAACTGCGACCACTTCAACACACGCCACAACCATTGCCTTACCACCACCACCAAAAATCACCTCACCACCTAAAATAACTTCACCACCATCATCACCTCCTGCTAAAAGGCAGAAGACAACAGATGTTACAACATCTGTTGTAATGACAACAGTGGTTGAAACACCAGTTGTTTCAACAAATGTTAGTCAGTCGCCTTTCACCACAATAACCACCACGCAAATCACCACTTCACAACCATCCAACACACCACCAGCCTCTCCTAAACAAAAAAGAAGAAGGATAATTTTACCTAATGATGATTCTCCATCAGCACCACTAACATCTCCACAATCTCTTTCACTTGTCAATATTCCAAACCCTGTTCCTCTCTCTTCAGCCCAAGTTCAACAACCAATCACTCCTGCAGGTTTTCAGTATCCTCTTGAACTTATAGCAGTCAGAGAAGAGATAAAATCATTCTACTTTGAGGATGATCCTGCTAAAAGGAGTTTACCATCAGTTGAAGGATATCCTAGGCCTAAAAACACTGAAGAATACTTGAAAGTTAAGGCTCAACAAGCAGAGGATATCTCCAAAAGAAATTCACAAGGAAAATATGACAAAGAAATTCAAAGGCATTATCAATTTCTGCTTACACAAGTCGTATCCTTGGAGCAGTTTGCAAAGAATGTATGTCAACAAATATCAGAAAGAGCAGATGAATCTTTGAGAAAAGACTACGTTGACAACATCATGGCTTATAAGAAATACAAAGGAGAAAAATACATGTATAAAGAATGGACCATTCCTGAGCTTGAAAGTGAGGCAACCAGGATTCAAGACATGATAAAAAACAAAGTTAAACAAACTCCTCCTGATTGGTCTAAATACAAGAAGAATGTACCTGAAAAGGCACTAGAGCTGAAAGAATGAAAGAAGAATTAATCACTGTTGATTATGGGTCAAGAAATCAAGTGATGAGATGGAAAGAACACAAAGTCAGGACCACCTACAAAAGGTTGGAGGAACTAAGAAAGAAAGATCCAAAGGTTCCACAAAAACCTGACTATCCTGAAGCAGAGGTTTCAAAAAGACCACCAAAGCTGCAAATCAGGAAATCCACTGCTCCACCTGGTGCAATTCTTTATCAAAGAAGAAGGAAAAAACAGATGAATGCAGAAACAACAGAGGAATTAGCTGCTGGCAATGAAGTTATAAAGATGGGTTTCAAACAAATGATGGTTGATATTCCTGAACTTGCTCAAGCTCAAAGCACTGCTCAGTCAGTCATCACCAGGCCAGCATCTCCAAATTCCTCATCTAATAAAAATCTCCCTAGAAACCCACCAGACTCAAAAGTACTAAAATGGAAAACTGATAAACAGACCCACGTACTGATAGTGATCAAGTCTAGTGGAGAAGTGAAGAAAATATCAAGGGAACAAGCACTTGGCCTAAGTGTTGAAGATCTGCAGGATCTCCTTGATCTTCCACTTTGCAGGGATGAAGATGATACAGATGCCCTAGATTTTGAATTGCAACTTAAAGGTCAGATAAGGGAACTGCTGATGAGGCAATAAAGATCTACAATAATGAAGGGTTTTGGCATCATCTGTTCTAGGGGGAGATTGTTGGGATTGAACCCTATCAGAGGAACAGTTGATTAGAGCCAAAACCGGATCAGAGCAGTGGATCCAAAATAAGCAGATGTTATTTTTTCATTCTCTCCCCTTGAAAGTGGTTTCAACATCTGATGATCTCCAATCCACTGATCCTTTTCAACTGCTGACCTACAACTACTGATCAAGTCAAAGACTGATGAAGACTAAAGCTTTGTTGATCAATCTACTGCTATGTGTCAAGCACTGCTGAAGTTATTAAGTACTGCTGGAGTCACAACAATGGAAGGATATAGCAGTAGTTTAGTTCTTCTTTATGTTATGTATTGTAAACAATTGTTAGCATAGCCGTGGTTGTATAGATCAGTTGTTAGAGTTTGTTCACTACTAGAATAATGGGCAATTGTCACCAGAATTTGCCACCAAGAAAAAATGATAGCAAATTTAGTGACCGATTTCTCACCAAAATGTGAATTTAACCCGCTTTACAAATTAGGTGGCTAAATCGTGACAAACAAAAAGAATTAAATGGTATGTTTGAATTGCCACCGTTTTAGCGGTGGCAACATGTGAAAAATAATTAAGTGGGATACGATTTGAGTGGGCGGTCGAATATTTTGGCTCTCAACATATTGGGGTTTTGAATACAATCTCAAAATCAATCGCTCGTTCATATTCCACCTAACTCTGCTCCCACGCCTTCGTCACTTTACAAACCCTAATCTAATTTCCTTCCCTCTAATATCAGAAGTCACGTGATTAGGGGTTCAATCAATTGCTTGTGATCGGTGGAGGATGATTTAGTTGTGTTCACAGAGAAGTTATTAACGTCGTCGGAGTCATCGAAGAAGCTCACCATGGCAATCGGTATTTGGATGTTGCTATTAAGCAATTTAGTCGTAATGGATTTCAAGTATGTTTTCCCTCTTTCATTTATGCTTATTTTATTTGTTAAGATTCAAAGAATTTCATTTTGAATCCAAGGATTTTGAGATATCTAGGTATAAAAATAGTGGAAACTGTTGCTTTTTGAGTTGGGAGCAACTGCTCAAGATTTGCATAGGTGTTGGATATGGATTGGAGTACCTTCACACGGGGACTGGGATTAATGAAATAGTTATCACCATGATGTGAAGAGTTCTAATATTTTGTTGGATGAGAATTGGAAACCTAGAATATCGGATTTTGGTTTGTGTAAAAAGTGTGTAGGTGTTGGGATTGAACCCTACCAGAGGAACAGATAATGAAAGCCAAAACCGGTTCACAACAGTGGATTCACAATAAGCAGATGTTTACACTAAGCTCTCCCCTTGACAGTGGTTACCTATCTACTGATACAATCTATGTACTGCTCAGAAGAACAACTAATGAACCAAACACTGATGAAACAACTAAAGACTGCTAAAAGGCAAACACTTAGCTCTATCTACTGCTGTCTCTTAAGTACTGCTGAAGACCCAAGCACTGCTCATTCAAAGACTGTTCACCTTTTGAAGAAAGCACTGATGTTCAAATAATCAGTGCTTAGGCTACAACAGTGGAATGTGAACAGTGTTAGACTTGTTTTGTATTGTATTTTATTATCAATCAGTTGTTAGACATCAGTACTTTTGTATAGATCAGTGTTTATAGGTTGTTAGGCTGTTAGATGTCACTAACATGGTGACGTCAGCTGAGGTACATCAGTGGTTTGGTTTGCCTATAAATATGACAGTACTCTGTACTGTTATTCTTGATCGTTTTGAGTGAGTTCTTCTCCTCAATTCAATCCTTTCATCTTGTACAACCAACTCTGGAGTATCAGGCTGAGGGGGAGTTTAGTCTGTAAGCTTGCATTGTAACCTTTTGCTTTTAATGTAATCTTTCGACTCTATGAAAAAGCAATTGTTTTTCAAACTATATTCTCCTTTGATTGTGTTTACAAAGTTTGTTATTCATTTCCGCTGCACTTAAAACTGCTCATATCTATTTGATTTGTTCAAATCCTTCAAACAAGCACAATCAGTAGATCCTCAGATCTTAACAGTAGGTAATCAGCCTGATATGTCGATAGTTGCTAGTGCGAAGGGGACACGAGGGTATATGGATCTTCACTATCGTAAGATGGGGGAATTGTCGACTAAGACTGATGTGTATTCATTTTGGCGTGGTGTTGCTGGAAGTGCTTTGTGGTCGGCGGCCTTTGGATTTTGTGGTGACTGGTCGGCAAAAGTGGTTGGTGTCGTGGGCGCAACAATGTATCCGAGAAGGGGTTTCACACAGGGTTATTGATCGTGGTCTTAGGGGGAGAATTGCGGATGATGGATTGCGTATCTTTCAAGATATTACTTTGCAATGCTTGCATGAACGCCCTGATAAAAGACCTACCTTGGCTGAAGTGGTGGCCAAGCTAGAAGCTGCTTTGAAATCGCAATTTACCGCGTATTCTTCTTCTTCGGAGGATGATGATGAATTCATAAAGATATTCTTTGGCCAAGGTAAGGATCAACAAACAACCTTAAACTGTACTATCTGTTTGTTTTTGGTATTTTGGGAAGTGCAGGATATGTTAATTATATTGCTTTTGTTTATTTTATTTTATTTTAGTTTCCAATTCAAGTTCTTATTTAAACTCAGATGTAGACTCACTTAGGTATCCTTGAGTTTAAATCCCTTAATATCCCCTTTTGATGTGTCTTGAATTTCCATTATATTTTTGTATAATTTTTCCAATTTTACTCCCCGACAGGAGCACAGTTGAGACAGGGTCGGGTAAGTGTGACACCACTAAACATGTATGTATATCCTATCATCTTCATGGTCCACCTTAATTCTTGTATATTGTATATAGTGATAGAATAGTTTGTATAGGATCCTGACTCAGAGTCAAACACCACCACTGTAAGGAGGTCTAAATCATGGTATAATTAGCCTTTTCCACTAAATCACATAGCCATTATGTGTTAACTTGTATTGGATATATTAATTAGCTTTGTTAAAACTAATTGTGTTATACTGTGTGTTTACTAATTTTTTGCGTGATTCATTTCACTTTGAACTTACATGTTTTGTATTAAAAATCATTATACACTAGGGGTGCTAAACGGGTCGTGTTCACGGGTTGGAGGGTTCAACCCGATCCGAACCCGAAAATTTTACCCGAACCCGAAAATCGTATGATACATATGAACCCAAACACGACCCGAAGTTTTGTGGGTTGACCCGAACACAACCCGTTCAACCCAAATTTTTTTATCTTTTTTCTTAAATTAATGTATTAAAACCAAAATTCACTTAAAAACACAAATGTGTATCACACAACTATATTAAATTATAAAATCTTATGCTAATTTTTCATTTTAAGTTATAACTAGTTGTTTTCCGGGCACGCGCTGCTGCGCCGTGCTTTTGCCTTTTCTACCAATAGTAATTTCAAATTAAAAGTTATTTTAAGGCAGGATATAGTTTAGCAGTAATTATATCAGCTTTAATAGCCACACAATTGGTTTAGTTACAAAAGACATTGGGTTTAGGTGAGCAGGTGGTCACAAAACATATGAATAGCTACTTTGTGTCTGTTGTGACCCTAAAGTGGTTGGTTTTTATTGATTTTGTAATCCGCTTTGTGTACTGTTGATGCAACAAATAACAGACCAAGGATAGTAGCTGGGCTGGTTAGGCAAAAGGGTTGAAGGATTCAACTTTGCCTAACGCAGGTCATGGGGTCCCCCCACGTTTGCAAGACGTGCAGAGAGGTTCACTAGATTTGTTTTGTTGTTTGCTAAAGATCCTCCTCCGAAGTGTGTTCAGATTCGGATGTACAAGCAAAAGGAATGTGTGTGTTGAATGTGAAAGAAGGTAACTTGCATGGAGTAAGTACTCGACAGCAATGATCAGAGATTCTCTAAGAATCAGTGCTGATCAGAATGTCCTGCTTAGTAAATGAAGTGTCTAATTTATAGGAGAAGACATCACTCAAAGAGGAATGTATTTGACTAGTGACCATGCTTGCAGTGGGGGACTTACCCTTTCAGGGGTTGAAGCCTTTTGACCTGCGGATAAAAAAGTGTGCTCTGTGGACCTGCGTTTCTTTTGCGGCTGGTGAGTTGGTGAAGCAATCCAGAGACATGACCTTTTACTGTTCCCGCATTGCTTTATCTCAACTCCCCAGGTTTTTAACCTTTGAACCCTTTTGCCTTTTAAGTTATTTATATTTGGTCTCGGGCTACCCCCGTCATCAGCCCCCCCCCCCCCCCAAGTCAGAGGTTTTTGGGAAATTAGCTCAAAGACTTCTGACTTTTATACATGTATTTTACTGCCTGAAGGCTTCAAGGGTTCAAAGCTTGAAGGGTTGGAAACGGTTGAGGTTTTCAAATTTGAAAAAACTGACAACTGATTTGATTGATGTGTGTCAGTTTATAGGTCGACGGTTTCAGAGAGTGGTTTAATAACTATCATAATTTTTTATTTTGATCATTATCCCTTTGTATTTGGAGATTTAGAATAGTTTTTCCACTTTTCCCTTCAAGTTCTCCTCTGCCTTTTCTTTCCGTCTTCGGGTTAGTTCTGGTTTTTTCCCTATTTCCTTGTTATTTTCTTCAAAATGGGTGCTCGTAAGGATTTGGCAAAATCCTTTTCTCGATTAACCCAGGAAGAAGTAGAATTGTTTTGTATGGAATATGGTATTGGGACCAAGTTTAAACCAACTGCTCCTGCTTGTGATGTTCCGATTGACAAATGTCCGGCTGGTTTTATTGCTCTTTATTGTCGTCACTTTGAGTTTTCGAACCACCCTTATCCGTTTTCCCTCTTTGTTCTAAATTTATTGGAGTATTACTGAGTCTCCTTTGGTCAGATTCACACAAAGGGCATGGCTAGGGCTTTACATTTCGAAGTTTTATGCCATGCCCTTGGTTATGATCCTTCACTTTTGCTTTTTCACCGATTTTTCCGATTGGCCAAAAACGGTGATTGGTTCACCTTTGAAATGTCCAAGGTTGATGCTTGTCTTTTTTTTTGGGTGTCCGATTCTATTGTCCCTTTCAAGATGGTGTGGAGGCACCCGGATGCTGTTCTCAATGAACCGGAACCCCCTGAATCCGATTTGAACGACGCTTTTCTCAAAGCCATCCGGGAGTGCCCTTCAAGGGTTCGTCCCTTTCCTGAACATTTGCTAGTCATGTTAGGGGTTAGTAAAGTGTGGGAAAAGGCCAATCGGGATCCGGTTCTGATGAGGAATGGCACGGGTATGCTTTTCTCTTCTTCACTCCCTTTGTGTTTTCCTTAATTTATGACTTATGTGCTTTCTGTTTTGTTCTTATTTGCAGTCATGTCTACCCTAGATTTCATCAAGAGTGACGATACTTCTGATGTTGCATTTGGATATGTTCCAGTTATTCCTGATGAGAATATTGTAGTTAAAGGTGCTGAGCAAAGGTTTGAGGGTACTAGGTATGTTAGTGTTCCCAATGTGAAGGGTTTTTCTAAGCCTATTGCCCCCAAGGCTTCAACCCGTCGATCTACTCGCCGTTTACTCAAGGGTGCTCCTCAATCCACTTTTACTGAACCAGTGGAGTTGAGTGATGATATTGAAGCTTCTGGAGATCAGGGTGTTGAAGTGGGTGTTGAGAAGGAAAAGAAGTTGGTTATTCATGGGAAGAAGAAGACCCCGGCCCAGAAGGTTATCTCTACTCCTGTTCAAGGTTCTTCGAGTAGGGACGTTGAAGGGTTTGATCCGGATGAGGTGTATGTGCCTAGTTGGTTGGTGAAGGTTGATGATAGTTTCAAGGATGCTGCTGTTTGTGAGGATGTGTTGAGCCACATTGCTCCTCCTTCGGTTCATGACACCATTGCTGAGATATGATTTTGAGCACTTGCAAACTTGCTGCCATGCTTCCTCAAGGAGTGGCTCGTTTTCGGAAGAGGATGCATGAGTATGAAGAGTTTTCTATGAAGAAAGAAAAAATGAAATCTTCGATGGCTACGATGAAGAAAGAGATAAGTTGTTTTGCTGATAAGGAAGAGGCCTGGGTCAAAAAGGTTGGTGAGTTGACCAGAAGGCATGAGATTGAGTTGGGTCATCTTAAGAAAAGCTTTGAGGCCGATCGCTTGAAGCTAAAGGCAGATAGGGAGGCTTTATCTGTCCAGCAGAAAGCCTTTGATGAGGAGAAGGAAGGCTTGAATGGTTTGGTTGCGCGGACTACTAGCGATAACCAATGGTTGATTGAGCAAGGT
Organism: Helianthus tuberosus; assembly: GCA_030545235.1. Lineage (NCBI taxonomy): Eukaryota > Viridiplantae > Streptophyta > Magnoliopsida > Asterales > Asteraceae > Helianthus > Helianthus tuberosus. Next base: position 191,835,758 of record CM060405.1, read on the forward strand.
TTCCAACAAGTTGTGACTTACCTTCTTCACTCCAATGAGTTCAACTCCGCTCTTGGTGAAGTTTACACTAAATTGCTCAACTTGGGGAAACATCAAGGTCTTATCGCTGGCTACAAGTTACATGAATCTGGGCATCCTTTGGAAAAGTCTCCCTTATTTCGTCCTGAAGCTTCTGAGATCTTTAAGAGTTCTGTTGAACAGATGGAGAGGCTGACTTACCCGTATGTTAGCCAAGTTTCTACTTGTTTTGGTAAGCCTTTTACTGTTTTGCAGGAGTTAAAACCGGAAGGCCTTAATGAAAAAGTCTGTTCTGAAGTCCTGGGTTCCCTTACAAGGAAGCGATCTTACTCTGGGGATAGTGATGACACCTTTTCAGGTTGAAGGATGCAAGCTTGGAGGCTTCAGCGGTAGGTGGTGATGGTGGTATAAAGACTAAGAAGTTAAAGAAAGCGAAGAAGGCCAAAGGTGAAAGTTCTGGGGTTTCAAAGCCTCCTTCCAATGCTTGATAGATATTCGTAGCTTTCTTAGCACTTTAAAAAACAATTTGTGGTTTGTAATGTTAACTTTGCACAATATTAGGTTTTGTAGGAACCCTTAAGGTTTCTGTTATGTGGTTGTGTTTAGGCCTGTATGGCCGTTTGAACAATTTCTGAACTTACAAGTCACTAGGACTTGTTTTAACTTATGTTTGGATGGTTGAAAGTCTTTCAAGGCTTTCTTTGCTATGTTACTATGTTTAACCATTTGCTTTGTGTTGTGTTTTTTATACTTGTGCTTATTTTGTTAAGGCAGCTTGTTTGGCTTCAAGTCTTCAAGCTCTCTGGCTATCCTGTATGTAGGTTGAAACCTTTAAGGCCTTGAGCAGACACGTGTATAGCTTGAAGCCTTGAAGGCTTTTTAGTTTAGTGGCTTGGCTTGGTATGCATCTTTAAGTTTTTTTATAACTTTTCGTTCAAGTTGTTGCATCATTCCTTAGGTTATCTCTGTTTTTTGTAGCTTTGTCTTTGTTAACTTTATGTTGCCCTTATGTTTTTTATACCTTAAAGGGTTCAGTGCTGCAGTCACTTATCCTTGGTATTTTTAATAAGAAGACATAGCAACTATCCTATTTATTTTCTTGTTTTCGTTTGATTTCGTAAGCCTGTTTGTTGATTATTCTTCTAAGGGTTAAGGAACATTTGGTGTAGGTTGTTCAAACCCGCCTATGAGACAATTTTATTTTTAATAATAAGTCTCATGGAGTTGTATTGATTTAGGAACTCACCCCTTATATAGGTTCATTCATCCCTTGAACCTATTGAGCGATGTGGCCTGGGTGCTCATCCCCTTACATGGCCCATGCCATGGAGTTTTTTGCTAGGTTCTCAACCTGATCTTAGGATAGAAAGACAAATTTGATAAAACAACTTCATTCATTCAAGAGATACTTGTTTTTACAAAAGGTGTTCGTAGTGCCATTCTTCAAATACAACTTGTGAAATACAAACCAATCTTTCCTGTTTAGACATGGAACCTTTTCAAGGTTTTTCCATTCCAATGCCTTGGAAGCCTTTTACCCTCTGAGTCTGCTAGCTTGTAAGATCCACCCTTATGTGTTCAAGGATGGTATACGGGCCTTCCCATTTTGGGCCAAGCTTTCCTTGATTTTCTTTTTTGCTAGCTTCATTGTTTCTAAGGACCAGGTCTCCTGGCTTGAAGCGTTCGTTTTTTACTTTCTTGTTGTAGTAGGCTTCCATTCGTTGCTTGTACTTGGCTTCTTGAATTGCATCTTCGTCTCGTGCTTCCTCTAGGAGTTGTAAGTTCAACATGGTCTCTTTTTGGTTTGTTTCGGGATCCATGTTGACAATTCGTTGTGTTACAACTCCTACTTCGGCTGGGATCACGGCTTCGGATCCAAATACCAAGCTATAGGGTGTTCTTTTATGGCTTGTTTTTTTCGGTTGTTCTTATGGCCCATAGAACACTAGGCAGTTCTTCAAGCCAGTTGCTTTCGTACCTTCCCAATCTTGTTTTGATACCTTCCACTATGCTTCGATTTGTCCTTTCAACTTGACCATTTGATTGTGGGTAAGCCACTGAGCTGAAAACCTGATCGATTCTGTATTCTTTGCACCAAACGCTGAAAGGCTTCTCAGCAAATTGCTTCCCATTGTCAGTGACAAGTACAGCCGGCAATCCATAACGGCAAATAATGTTTTCCCAAACAAAGTCAATGACCTGTTTTCCCGTGATCTTTGCAAGTGGTTTAACCTCAGGCCACTTGGTGAAATAATCTACGGCCACCGACAAGAATTTTACTCCACCTTTGCTTGGGGGAAATGGACCGACAATATCCATCCCCCATTTATAGAATGGCCATGCTGAGGTTATTGGGACCAGATCATGCTTGGGACTTTTTGGGAGTGGTGCATGAATTTGGCAGGCATCACATTTCCTTAATTGCTCAGTGGTATCCCGGTGCATTGAGGACCAAAAATACCCAAGGTTGATAAGTTTGGCAACCACCGAACTAGCTCCAAAATGAGCTCCGCATATACCTTTGTGAATCTCTTTGATCAAATAACGACTTTGCTCGGGACCCACACATCTTAGCAAGGGTGCAAGATAACCCTTTTTGTAGAGGGTTTCACCTTGTAATATGTACTACCTCGCTTTGATCTTAACCCTTTCAGCTTCCATTTGATCACAAGGCAATTCACCGTTTTTAAGGAATTTCTTGATTGGAGTCATCCAATTTGGATCTTCTTCGGTGACTTCATCTTAAACTTCCAACTCGTTGATTGACGGAGCCTTTATCACTTCTACCAATACCTTTTTGGTAAGGCGGGCAAAAGTGAGGGATGCAAGCTTACTCAAGGCATCCGCTTTCCTATTTTGGGACTTGGGAATTTGCTTGATGTTGCATGTTTGGAAGGTATTCATCAGGTCTTTGGATTTTTCTTTGTACCTTTTCATGTTGGGCTCCTTTGCAACGTAGCTATCATTCACTTGGCTCGAGACCAGCAACGAATCTGAGAACACTTCAAGCTTTCGGACATTCATTTCTTTAGCCAGTCTTAAGCCGGCGATCAGTGCCTCGTATTCAGCCTCGTTGGTGGTGGTCTGAAAATCAAAACAGAGAGCATAAGTGAACTCCAACCCTTCTAGGTTAATCAAAATGAACCCAGCCCCTGACCCTTCAACTCTTGAAGCCCCATCGGTGAAAAGTTTCCAGGCTTCAAGGTGTGAGGGTTCAGTGGCAGCAATGTTCACTTCAGTGACTGTTTGCTTTGGGACTTCGACAATGAAATCAGCCAAGACTTATGCTTTGATAGCTTTTCTTGGGACGTAGGTGATGTTATGCTCACCTACTTCCACTGCCCATTTGGCTAATCGTCCTGAGTTTTCTGGTTTTTCAAGCACACTCTTAATAGGTTGGTCGGTGACCACTTGTGTAGGGTGTGCTTGAAAATACCTTCGAAGCCTTCTAGCTGTTTGAACTAGGGCTAGGGCAAGTTTTTCAAGAGGGGGATATTTGGTTTCAGCAAATTTTAGGGTTTTGCTGAAGAAATAAACGGGTACCTGAACCTTGCCTCGCTCAATGGTGAGGATCGCGCTTATGGCCTCTTCAGCAACTGAAAGGTACACCGAGATTAACTCTCCCGTTTCGGGGGATGCAATGTCAAGTAGGGAAGCTAAATGTAGTTTCATCTGGTTGAAGGCTTCTTCAGCCTCCTCAGTCCATTTGAAGTCCTTCTTATCAGAGCAGCCCTTGAGCGTTTTGTAAATGGGTAAAGACCTTTCAGCTAACTTGGAGGTAAAACGCTTCAAGGCTGCAAGCTTCCCATTTAAGCTTTGAACCTCCTTTTTGCTTCCCAGTGGTTTGGTTTCAAGAACAGCTTTCACCTTATTTGGATTGGTTTTAATGCTTTGTTTTCCCACAATATGCCTAAGGAATTTTCCTTCCTCAAAGCCAAATGGGCAATTCTTGGGGTTGAGTTTCATGTTGACCTTCCTTAGGTTCTTGAAGGTTTCTTGGATGTCATCGAGCATTTGATACTCCGTTTTGCTTTTGATCACCAAGTCGTTGACATATGCCTCCATGTTTTTACCAATTTGACTTGCAAAGGCCGTGTCAACTAGGCGTTGATAGGTTGCTCCAGCGTTCTTGAGGCCAAAAGGCATCTTTTGGTAACAAAAGATCCCTTTGTCCGTGTGAAAGGCAGTCTTTTCTTCATCCTCTTCCTTTACGAGGATTTGATGATAACCTTTGTAAGCATCGAGAAAACATTTGAACGGGTAACCGGTAAGGGAGTCGACCTTGAGATCAATTTCTGGTAACGGGTAACAATCTTTAGGACAAGCCTTGTTAAGAACCTAGAAATCTATGCACATTCTCCAAGAATTATCCGGTTTTCAAACCATCACCGGGTTTGCAACCCAGGATTGATACTTGACTTCTCGGAGAATGCCGTCTGACACAAGCTTTTCAACCTCTTGGCATGCAGCCAAGCTTCTTTCGGGTGCTAGACTTCGTTTCTTTTGGACGACGGGCTTGACATTGGGCGGTATTTTCAACTCGTGTTCAGCGATGCTTCGAGGGATACCTGTCATATCTTCCGGGCACCAAGCAAAGACATCGCTTTAATGTGTTAACAGCTTTTCCAGATACGAGAGGGTTTCTTGTGAAAGGCTTGGATTGACCCTTATCTTCTGCTCTGGGTACTTAGGATTTATGATTAGCCTTTGCTTGTCTTCCTCACTTTTGGAGCTTTCACCTTCAATCATGTAGGCCTCCTGAGAAGGTTGAAGGGTTGCTATTCCCCTCTCGGTGGGAAATTTGACAGTGCCATGGCCAACGGACACATCCATATAAAATGCACACTGTCCCGGCCTTCCAATGATCACATTGTAGTTTGAAGGTATATTGATAACCACAAAGGTGAGTGGTTGGACTCTCTCCTTCTGTCCTTCGCTGAAACGAACATCAAGTGTCAGTTGCCCTAAAGGCTTGAGGGGTATATCGGCAATACCTTTTATGGAGGTTCAGGAGGGTTGAAACCTTGAACATTCTTCATTGCTTAGACGGTTGAAGAACTTCTCAAACATGATTTTAGTGGCAGCACCAGTGTCTATGTATGCTTTACTTGTTTACAATGTTCCCACAGTAGCCTCAACCACAAGAGGGTTTGAGAGAGGGTCTTTCTCTGTTAGAGGAAAGAAAACACATTGGAGCTCCCAAGCTTCCAACCGCTGCCTTTTTGTGGAACCCTTCCATCAAAATCAACCATATTGACTTCCTTGCCCTTTCCTTCGGTCATTTTGTCTCTTACTCCCTTTACCAAGTGAGCAAGTTCCCCAGACTTAACGGCTTCTTCGATTCTCTTTTTAAGCTGGAAGCAATCATTGGTATAGTGTCCCTTTTCTTCGTGAAATTCACAGTATTGTGTGGAATTTTTGTTTTTTCTGCTTTTGGGGAGAGGCCTAGGAGGCCGAAAGTTCTGCTTGACTTCTTCCGTTGCAAGAATTTCTTGAGGAGTCTTTGTGAGGGGTGTGAAACTTATGCCTTTCTCCCTGGTGGAAGGGTTTCGACCTTCAAGCCTTCTATGGTCTGAACCTTTTTGGCGTCTGTCATAGGAGTTAAAGTTCCCCCTTTTCCTGGCTGGGCTGTTGCTTTGCCAACTGGATCCTCTTTTCCTTTGCTCTTTAATATCTACTGCATCCTCTCCCCGGATATGGGCTTCAGCTCTTTCGAGAGCTTCTTCCAAGGTTTTGGGCAGGGATTTGTTGAAATCTCTTGTGAGATATTTTGAGGTGATAGCATTCATAAAACCAGCCACCCTCATTTTTTCGTCTGCCTCTACATACGTTAGACCTTCCTTCTTGTATCGTTCGATAAACTCTCGAAGACTTTCATCATCTTGTTGTTTTATCTGAAAGATCGCTGTTGCATCTTTGACATATCGCCTTTGTTGGGAGAAATTGGCCAAGAATCCCTTGCTGAGGTCATCGAAGCTTCGAATGCTTCGACCAGGTAAATCATTGAACCAGATTCTGGCATATTCGACAAGAGTTTGCATGAACATTAGACAACATTCAGCGTTTGACCATTTCTCAATCCTTGCTGCACCAGTGAAGATCTGAAGATGGTCCTCAGGATCTTCAGTCCCATCATATGTTTTGATGTGGGATGGCATCTTGATCTTCGTTTGAAAATCATAATCGGCTATTTGTTGTGAAAAGCATGAGAGGTTACTCGGCTTGTAAGGTTTGGCCAAATCTTCTTCAGCCCTTGCACCCGTGTTGTTGCCATCGTTGTTGTTCCCTTGAGTGACCAGCACCTGATTAATAAAGTGTTGCCACGGGAAGCTGGCTGATGTGTTCAAAATGCAACATATAAATTTCATCAATTGTGGCATAAAACTAACCCTTTTTAGTACTAATGTTGGAAAAAGTGTGCTTTTGTCTTCCTTTTGTATTTTCAGGATTAAATGAGCTCAAATTAACAAAAGAAGCAAAAAGACATCAAAAACTAACATAAATACAAGAAAAGGAACAAGACGAGACATGCCCGACCCCACGACAGAATCTTCCCAAGCAAAACAAGACATCAGAAGACTGAACACGCCCCGTGCCCAGCCAGCACGGGGGCGTGCCCAAGTGTCAGCAGAAAAGACAAAGTGGTAGAAGCTTCTATTGCCCACCACGGGGCCGTGCTCAGCGGACACGGGGCCATGGTCAACTATAAGATTCGCACAATCCAGCAAATCTGCATAGTACAAAGATTCTTCTGCACCACGGGGTCGTGCTCAGCGGACACCGGGGCGTGGTCAACTAATAAGACAAAGCTGCATTAAATGAAGAAAGAGAAGGATGTGGACACGGGGCCGTGCCCGAGCTTCTGTTCAGCCTATAAATAGGAGTGCTTGGCTCAAGCTCAAACCATCCCTTGGCACACCACCTCTCTCACACTTCACCCACCACCCACCACCACTATAACACCATCATCCACCACCATCATCCATTGTCCATCATAGAGTGTGTGAGTCATCTCGGGATCCAAGATTGATCGTAAGAGTTCTTGACAATCAAGGCCATGTTTGCCTAAGTCTCTTACATCACTTGGTGAAGACAAAGTGTCTAGTGTAATACTTTTTATTTCTAATCTTTTCGCACTTTTTATTTGGTTTCGTATTAATGACTTTAATAACTAGTTGCTTATGTTGAAGGTGATCTTTCTTTATCGTTTGTCCGTGGTGTCTTGAAATTATTTTACTGTCTATATAAAATAAAAGATTTTCACCATTCATATCTCCACGGTCTATATGGAGGTATGTTGGCTACCTGGTCAGGGGTTAAGGGAACGGTTTGGTAAAGGTCTTGCCATTGTTCAGCGTTTAGAGGTCCTGCAATGGACATGGGTCAAATTTAGTATGACCTCCTTCAATACTTCACGGTATTGGATGGCGGGGGTCCAAACTCTTTGATCCCCTCATAAGTTAACTACTATTAATACTATAACCCGGCTATTTAGGACTGTATCCCTGCTGACTCAGACTACTTAGTCGAGGGTAACGTCACCTCCAAAAGAGGGGCCTACCATAATTTGCATTAATAACTTAATTCATTATCTTCCAATAATCCACCCTTTTAGGATTGTATCCTTGCTGACTCAAACTACTGGGGTGAGGGTAACGTCACCTTCAAAAGAGGGGCCTACTACAATAACTAAGATAATCTCTTAAAATAGTGCAAAAGTGCGGAAATAATCAAAGGTTACACTAGATACGAGTCGGAACCAAGTGATTCATCTTGTCTATCTGTTTTTCTTTTTCTTTTTATTTTCAGCACTTTAGTTAGTTTTTATTTTTCTTAGTTTAAAACATTTTTTTCTAAACTTTTTATTTTGATTAGACGTTGAGGATAAACCGGTACTAAAAGCTCTTGTGTCCTTGGACGACCTCGGTATCTTACCAACACTATACTACGCTCATGATGGGTGCACTTGCCCATATGTGTGTCTAGTGTTAGTAAATATCGTGTTTTATAAATTTAAAACTTGACTAAAAAGTGTTAAAGGGGCTTAAAATATACACCTAATATATATAACACTAGAATACGCATCACTGGCCATCATTTGGGCAATCATCTGAGGCATAAGGTTGAAGCCTTGAAGGCTTCCGGGTGCAACTGAGCAACTAACTCCCAAGGGGGTGCTCATAACAGCACTTCGTGCCAAGGGGAGCACGGACAAAGCTTGTTCCCATGAAGTTGTTATAGAGGGTGGAAGGCTTGTCACTGGGGATTGTAGGAGCTGGTCAAGGGTCAGCTCATGGCCCAGAGGAGCACCACTTGTAGCTGGTTGGGATGAGAAGAGAGGATATGTTGTAGGACTCGGCCTTGCGGACAAATACAGGTTAGGGTTTGGAGGATTACTGGGACCAGCCTCATCCCTAGATGCAAAAGGAGGGATAGGAGGTCCAGGAGATAGTGTTGGTTCTGGCTCATCATAGTCTAAATGAATCCTCACTCCCTTGTCCCTTTCCCTACTCACGTATTGGTTGAGGAGAGACCTCAACTCAAGGAAATTGTTGGCAACCCCTTCAGGGGTAAGTTCGACACGTGGTGGGGTGCCAGAGACACCAACATTAGGGGAAGGGACCCCTGATCTAGATGGGGTTGGAGTGTTGAAAGTCATAAACTCGGGAGTGCTTCCCGAAGTCGAGAAAGAAGTGGGTATAGCCACATGAGTTTGGCAAGTACTTGGGGTAGAGGTGTTTGGAACCTGATTTACTTCTCCCGAGGATCCACTTTCTGACATGGTAGTTTCAAGAGAAAGGAGATACACTACTAGGCCTTTTGAGGAAAAATAGTGGCGTAGCCCCATGGTGGGCGCCAACTTGTTGATGCAACAAATAACAGACCAAGGATAGTAGCTGGGCTGGTTAGGCAAAAGGGTTGAAGGGTTCAACTTTTCCTAACGCAAGTCGTGGGGTCCCCCCACATTTGCAAGACGTGGAGAGAGGTTCACTAGATTTGTTTTGTTGTTTGCTAAAGATCCTCCTCCGAAGTGTGTTCAGATTCGGATGTACAAGCAAAAGGAATGTGTGTGTTGAATGTGAAAGAAAGTAACTTGCATGGAGCAAGTACTCGAGAGCAATGATCAGAGATTCTCCAAGAATCAGTGCTGATCGGAATGTCCTGCTTAGTAAATGAAGTGTCTAATTTATAGGAGAAGACATCACTCAAAGAGGAATGTATTTGACTAGTGACCATGCTTGCAGTGGGGGACTTACCCTTTCAGGGGTTGAAGCCTTTTGACCCATGGATAAAAGAGTGTGCTCTATGGACCTGCATTGCTTTTGCGGGTGGTGAATTGGTGAAGCAATCCAGAGACGTGACCTTTTACTGTTCCCGCATTGCTTTATCTCAACTCCCTGGGTTTTTAACCTTTGAACCCTTTTGTCTTTTGAGCGTTCACGTATTTAAGTTATTTATATTTGGTCTTCGGCTACCCCCGTCATCATGTACCAATAAACAGACTTCATCTAAAGTGTACCAATGAACAAGACGATCTGATAATCGTTGGCTGCAATAATTAATGTCAACCGAAACGCTGTTGTTTGAGGCCGTAACAGCAACATCAGGTTAATCTAATCTTTCTCGCAGACTAATCAGTTGGGTACATAGTATTTGGATATTTTGGTTAGAATTTTATCCACATTCAGTGACAACCTTTGTAGTTGGGTTTTTTTTATCCTCCAAAACAAACAATTTCTTGCTATATGATGCCTGTTTTTTAGTTCCTTCCGATCAATTTGAATAGGATGATTCATGGTATACAGTTGCCAAGAACATAAAAGAGAATGACTTTTTGTTGCTCTCTCTCTCTTTAGCCTCTCGCTTCTCTCTAAAACGCAATTGCCAAGAACATAAAAGAGAATGACTGGCATATGCAAGTTAACTGAACCGGGAAACCGAAACTGTTCCTAAGATCGACGGAAATTGTATATATAGAAGAATTATGGCATAAATACACATCCCATTTAATTTATGACATAAAATAAGTTGTAAAAAATAAAATATAATATAAATGTGTTGACCCGAACCCGATCTGTTAACCTAAACGTGTTCGTGGGTTCAACCTGAAACTGACCCGAACCCATCTAGACTAAACCTAAACCCGCAAATTTCGTGTTAGGTTTGTGTCATGTTTTCGGGTCGTGTCCGAAATTCACACCCAACATAGGTTAAAATGACACAGTTTCCCTAGGTTCTTTACTATATTTACTGCCCATTAATTTAAAAAAGAAAAAGGAATAAGCAATGGTTTCTATATATAATGATCTTAACTTGATACAGAGGCATATTATATGAAATTTGCTGGTGGTAGAAGTGCATATAAAGTAATTCGCACATCAGACACGAATGTTGATGTAAGAAGACATTTTACATGATTTTAATAAAATTGGGGATTTTACTAAAGGCATTGTGGGTGCATTTTATCAGTTTCAACATTTATCCTTCTAGACATTGTGGGCACATGATTAGTAGCATTTGTAGATATAGGTACAACATACACTAGGATATGAGGATGTATTTGGCTAAAGATAGATCATGAGGTGTGTTTGTTTTTCTACTTTAAATGCTCTTATGCAATTCAAGTAAGTTTATGTTGTTTATGTTGTTTGTATAATATAATTATGTGTTTATCCCATTAGGTTAAATATGAAGGTTTTCTTGAGGAGAAGTATGGGAAAGAACGTAATAAACATCCAAAATTTGACAAAGACTTGTGGTCATGAGCTGAGGGCAAGAATAAAGGGAAAGTGTGCAGGTTAGGCAGTGATAGTGACCCATGTGTACATAGCAGAAAAGACCCTGAGGTATTTTCAATCCTTTTAGACTAATAGCTTTTGTGCATTTGTATCATTTCCCACTGTTATTATGTTTGTTTGGTTTGAGATGCTTGTTTTTTATTGTTAGGTTTGATGCTCTTAAATTAGTGAGAATGTTAAGGAAATTCATAATGATTTAATTATTACACCTTCTTTATGTCACACCCTGGCTTTGCGGAAGCGTGGTTATTTTGGTGTGACTTCTTAATACCATAGCTTAACCATAACAAAGCTATATGAAATAAAATCAGGCAAGATCATCCATTCGATTAAGTTTTAAAACCAGAGTAACACAACATTGTCTTAGAGACTTACAACCTCATAACATAAAACATTGTCTTGAATAACATAAACACCGACATGAAATAAACGCAGTTTAAGATTTGTGACTTGTCCAGGAAAGAGTCACATTTCCTAAACTGGGATGACCTTGGAACCCTTATGCAGCGGGAAAACATAACATACCGCGCCAGATCTTTAATTTCCTGAAATACATGTAAGTTGAAAAATCAACAATAATGTTGAGCGAGTTCATGTGTAAGTGAGTAAGTAAACCTTTGTGAGTATAAAAATAGTCTTGGTATGTAGCAAATAAGGGAATTGAGATCACCAGTGGTTTGCAAGGCCACCGATATATGTGAAGTGCAAGTAGGAAGACTCAAACCTAGCAGATTTAGCGTTGGGTACAAAGTCACTCCAAGGTCCGTTCTGTTGGGCCTCCCAGAGGTCCGTTCTGTTGGGCCTAGAGTTGGGCTCGCTACACCCAGATAGATCTACCGCTTACGTTCCTCGGTCCTACAATGAGGATTAATGGCCTCCAGTTTATGCCTACCCACTCACATGATCTAAGTAATAAACCTCCTTACGCTAACCATACCAGGTATAATGTACTTATAATCAAAGTAACATGTATTTCACCCCCGCAGTTTAGAAAACTGAAAACAGTTAGAGAAAAGTGGGACATGAACTCACAGTGGTGCGTCTCTACCAAGTATGCCTCCAAATCGATCAGTTGTATGACGACCTACACGTGCTAACTCTATTAGACGGACGGCCGTGCCTTAGCTATATGGTTTAAGTTTTTGGGAAATAGTTAGGCAACTATTTCGTGTTTACGTTCTGTATATACTTGGTAGTTATTCTCCTTCCCAAGGATGGGGGATTTAATACATGTGTTTTCGTAACATTCAGATTTCACTATTAAGTCTCACTTAATATATTTTATTTCCAACTTCAAAACATAAATATTCTTCCCAAAAATATTATCTTTTAATACATGTGATTTTCCCAAAATAATACTTAGTAATATTATTTTTACCCTAAAAATAATATTTATGTAGTTCACAAAATAATCATAAACACTTATACAAGTGATGTTGTGAAAAATATATACTAAATATATTTATGTATCACGTTTTATTTTGAGAAATCCCACCTCCGATATTTTATAAATAAGTCGTGGCAAAATTCATAGTTGAAAACAAGTCGACAAGTATCTCTAACACTTATAGTGAAAATAATTCTAAGTGTTAGGTTTTTAGAAAAATTTCGCCAGAGTTTCCTCTGTAACTGGAGGTGGCCACGCTTTCAAGCGTATCATTTTCTTTTATAAATCAAGCCAACAATTTTTATCATTCATTCAAAACAATGTTCAAACCACGAACTAGTCAAAATATATATATAAATCGCATAAACTTCATGAACTTGTGATTTATCCAAACTGTGAAGTAAATCTCATTACTTTTAGTGGATCTTTATATAAAATAATCCGATTCTGTGAAAACCTCGTTTTTATGGAAGTTCCGTCTTTACAACTTCTCGTCATCTTTTTCAAAAATAGTTATTTTGTCGAAACTGTGTCTTACACAAGTGTTTACACACTTGTGTGTTCTAAAAACCATTCTTGTTAGTGTAAGATCCGTCTTTTAAAGTATGTTTTCTCTTGACACGTGGTCCTTTGAAAATACCACTTGCAGATACGTAGATCTGCTAGTTTTAAACACTATTCCACAAGTAAAACATTTTTACACAAGTTCATGATTCGTGTGTGGTAGAGTTTCACCCTTTAACCCTTGTTCTATTCAAAACAACCTTATGTCATGATTCGTGATCATGACCAAACCGGGTTAAGTGATGATCCGAGCTACCACAACATAGATCGGGTCTAAATAATCACAAATTTCAATTACTACAACATTTACACAACTAGTGAGCTTTTAACCATCATTTTTCATGTTTTTGGTAGACTTTAATGCACCATTTTGTAAGATTTCGAGTTTTAATCATTACACCACATATTAACCGCTTTAGATTAGTTCAAGAAGGTGATTTAAGCAACATACCACTAGCTCGAGGCTAGGGAAGAATCTATGCGAAAAACGCGTGGATAAAAGCAAGATAAAGAGGTCCTTCGCCTTCTGTTTGCTCCAAGGTTCCTTATATGCGACCCTTAACACTTGTTGATGATTGGAACTTGCAAGATAGAAATCGAAAAATGGATGGATGGGTGTGGGGGGTTCGGCCGTGAGCTTTCTAGAGAGAGAGGGAGTGTTGTTGTGTTATGAGTGTTGTGAAATGAATGATAGGTTAAACCATGATCTTATAGGCAATTCATATGCAAATTACCCAATGGATTATATGTATCCTAGATATTAAGCACCCAATATTAAACTAATCAATAAAGGACAAGGGTGTCCCCCTCTAATGGGGACGGTTTGTAAAGGGGGGGGGGGGGGTCTTGGTCCATTTCCAAGTATTAGTTAGTTACTAGTTAGGTTAAGTTAGTTAGTTAGGTACTTAACCCGGTTAGTAGTGTGTAGTATGTTATGACGGGTGTTAGGGTATTCAGGGACCCTAACTGGCTCAGAAAAAGATAAATAATGTTTATGGCCGTATTTTCATGTCCCGGGTATAGTCCGGTTGTTCGGTTGGATAGTAATCCGTTAAAGTGCTTAACAAAGCTTTAAAGTGTCGTTAATACCCTTTTTAGTGACACAACTTATTCCTGACACTTTGGAAAGTGTCTAGTAATATTTTTCTCATGTTTTGGCACTTTATTAGTTAGCTAAAAGCTGAATTATTATGTAAAGTGCTAAATTTTTGTACTTAGAGTACGTTTTAGGCACATCCAGTCATTGTGACTTATTCCTAGAGACGCAGTTCTACAACCCTTGTATCCCTACACTCACCACTAGTGTAGCAAAATATTTCTGGCTCATACAGGCCTTAGAGGCAGTGTCTGCCTGATGCTGGCTTTATCAGCATGTTCAATAGGTTATCCGTGTATTGTGCTACTGTGCTTTTTGTGCATCATGTTTGTCACTAAGGTCCAGCATATAAATAATGTAGTGACAGCAAGTAAAGTATGATGCAAGTAAGTACATGTATCAGTATTCAAGTAGCAGGTTATTCACAAGTTCAAGCAAGCACAGTAATTAAGCAATAATTAATTATTAATTAAGTTGTACGGATACCTGGTTTAGTGAGGGTTGTCACATTCTCCCCCCGTTAGAAAAATTTCGTCCCGAAATTTTAAGTTCTGCTTGTAGATGCAGGGTTCTTAGGAAATAAGTGGGGGTATTTCTCTTTCATCCGGTCCTCACGTTCCCAGGTGTATTCAGGACCATGTCTGGCATTCCAACGAACTTTGACGAGCTTGACACTACTCCGGCGGGTCTTGTTTACCTTCCAATCCGTAACCTCAACCGGTTCTTCAACGAAATGGAGCGTGTCGTCAACATGGATCTCGTCGATGGGAATGGCAATGTTAACTTGAGTTGGACTTCTCTTCAGGTTGGATACATGGAATGTATCGTGAACAGAATGGAGTTCAGCAGGTAGGTCCAACTTGTATGCTACTAGTCCTATTCTTTCCAAAACTCTGAAAGGACCAATGTAGCGCGGATTTAACTTCCCACGCTTTCCGAAGCGTGCCACACCCTTCCAGGGTGAAACTTTCAATAACATCATTTCTCCAACTTGGAATTCCACATGTTTCCGGTTTGGATCCGCATGGGCTTTCTGTCTGTGGCGAGCTGCTTCGATGCGTTTAAGAATCTGCGCAATCTTGTCTGTCGTCTCTTGGACGATTTCGGGACCAGCAAGCTGCCTATCACCTGCGTCAGCCCAACATAGTGGTGATCGGCACTTGCGTCCGTAAAGGGCTTCAAATGGCACGACACCAATACTGGTGTGGTAGCTGTTGTTGTACGAAAATTCGACCAAAGGCAAATGCTTGACCCAGCTACCGCCCAAATCCATAACACACGCTCTCAGCATGTCTTCCAAAGTCTGTATCGTTCGCTCGCTTTGACCGTCAGTTTGCGGATGAAATGCAGTGCTCAGATTTAATTGTGAGCCAAAGGCTTCTTGGAAGGATTGCCATATCCTTGACACAAACCTTCCGTCTCTATCAGAGATGATCGAGAGAGGTACTCCATGGCGCGCAACGATCTCTCTCATGTATATTTCAGCCAATTTGCTCGTATTATCCTTCTCTCTGATAGGTAAGAAGTGTGCTGACTTCGTTAATCGATCCACTATTACCCAAATAGTGTCATGGCCTCTTGGCGTTCTTGGCAATTTCGTAATAAAATCCATTGAGATTTGTTCCCATTTCCACTTGGGAATCTCAGGTTGTTGCAGAAGTCCTGAAGGCTTCTGGTATTCGGCTTTAACCTTAGCGAACGTTAAACATTTGCTCACATAAACAGCAACATCGCCTTTCAACCTAGGCCACCAATAATAATTCTTGAGATCCTGGTACATCTTATCCGCTCCAGGGTGGATAGAGTACCGCGACTTGTGAGCTTCATCGAAAATAACTTCCCTTAAACCACCAAACAGAGGAACCCAAATCCTTTTCTCAAAACATAACGTTCCTTCCTCGTTTGGTACCAGTAGCTTCTCCATCCCACGGAGATATTCTTCTTCATGGTTTCCTTCCTTGAGAGCTTCTTTCTGCGCGGCACGAATGCGCAAGGAAAGATTGGTTCGGATAATCATTTCTAAAGCCCTAACCCTTATGGGCTTGATCCTCTCCTTTCGACTTAGGGCATCGGCGACCACATTCGCCTTCCCTGGATGATACTTTATCTCGCAGTCGTAATCGTTCAGCAACTCAACCCATCGTCTTTGCCTCATATTCAACTCCTTCTGGTTGAATATGTGTTGTAGGCTCTTGTGATCTGTAAAAATTGTACACTTGGTACCATAAAGGTAGTGTCTCCAGATCTTTAATGCAAAAACCACTGCGCCAAGTTCCAAATCATGTGTGGTATAGTTCTTTTCGTGCACTTTCAGTTGACGCGATGCGTAAGCAATAACCTTTTGGCGTTGCATCAACACGCAACCCAATCCTTGACGTGAGGCGTCACAGTATACCACAAAATCATCTGTACCTTCCGGTAGTGCTAAGATTGGCGCGTTGCAGAGCTTATCCTTCAATATCTGGAATGCTTCCTCCTGTTTGATTTCCCAATCAAACTTCTTATCTTTCTGCGTGAGGAGTGTTAAAGGTTGAGCGATTTTTGAAAAATCCTCAATGAACCTTCGATAGTAGCCAGCCAAACCCAAGAATTGTCGAATCTCGGTTGGCGTCTTTGGCGTTTCCCAATTCTTGATCGCTTCAATCTTGGTTGGATCCACATGGATTCCATCTCCATTTACCACGTGTCCAAGGAATTGGACTTCACATAGCCAAAATTCGCACTTGGAGAATTTGGCATATAGCTGTTCTTTCTTCAGCAGCTCCAAAATAGCTCTTAGATGCTGTTCGTGCTCGGCCTTTGTTCTTGAATAGATCAAGATGTCGTCGATAAACACAATCACGAACTTGTCCAAGTACGGCTTGCAAACTCTATTCATCAAATCCATAAAGACTGCGGGCGCGTTTGTCAAACCAAACGGCATAACAAGGAACTCGTAGTCTCCATAACGAGTCCTGAAGGCTGTCTTCGGGATACTCTCCCCTTGTATCCTTAACTGATGGTATCCAGATCGAAGATCGATCTTTGAATAAAAGCTTGAACCTTGCAGTTGGTCAAACAGATCATCAATTCTTGGCAGAGGATACCTATTCTTGATCGTCAGCTTGTTCAGCTCCCGGTAGTCGATACACATACGAAAACTACCGTCCTTCTTTTTAACAAACAGGACCGGAGCTCCCCAAGGCGAGAAGCTTGGTCGGATAAATCCCTTGTCTAACAACTCTTGAAGTTGTGTCGACAGTTCCTGCATTTCAGACGGAGCAAGTCTATAAGGTGCCTTAGCCACAGGCGCGGCGCCTGGAACTAAGTCAATGCGGAACTCTACTTGTCTCTGAGCTGGCAGTCCAGGTAAGTCTTCTGGGAAGACTTCTGGATATTCCCTCGCGACAGGGATGTCTTCTATTCTTGGCTCAGCAGCCTTCTTATCCACAATGTGTGCCAGGAAGGCAACACATCCTTTCTGCAAACACTTTCGCGCTTTCAGGCAGCTGATAATTCTTAACGGCGTATCAAGCTTCTCCCCGTGAACCACAATTGTTTCGCCATCTTCGGTGGGGATACGAACGACCTTTTCGTGACAAACTATCTCAGCCTTGTTGCCTGATAACCAATCCATTCCTACCACCACGTCGAAGCTTCCCAACTGGACTGGTAGTAAATCCAAAGCAAACTCACGCTCTCCTAATTCGATCACACAACCTCTGATGACTTCGTTGGCTTCTACTAACTTCCCATTAGCCAATTCGATTGCGTAGGGAATATCTAACTTATTAGCGGCTAACCCAAGCATATTCTTAAATTCTAACGACACGAAGCTATAATCGGCACCAGTATCAAATAAAACGGATGCATAGCGTTGATTTACAGGGAACGTACCAGTAACGACATTGGGGTCCTGGCGCGCTTCCCTTGCTTCGATTTGGAACACCCTTCCACGGGCTTGGTTTAACTCTGGGCAATTCCTTTTAAAATGCCCAATATCACCGCAGTTAAAGCATCCAAGTCTTTGCCCGTTTCCACCAGCTTGATCATTCCTCTGATTACGATTCACGGCGCCCGCTTGGTTAGCATTGTTGCCTCTATACTCGTTACCTCCATAGTTTCCTTGTGGGCGATTTCCATTCCCACCCCGGTTGTTATTTCTGTTTCCGAATCCTCCCTGGCCTCCCTGACCCACAGTGGCCCAACAAGTGTCCTTCATGTGGCCACGTTTCCCACATGCTTTGCATACTTTTGGCCCGCAACGACCAGAATGGTGGTGTTGGCAGTCGTTGCACTTGGGTTGGGTGCCCATATATCCCTTTCCTTTCTTTCCACTACCAGCTGTAACCTGAGCTGGCGTGCCTGATCCTCCTTTCTTAACTGCCACACTGGCGCCCTGCTTGAAGTTTGAGAACTTCCGTTTGTTACCTCCTGATGACTCGACGTGAGTCTCTTTCTTCTTAAGCTCAGCATCATCAAACTTGTTCAGGCGAATGGCCTCCTCTGTGAGAGCCACGCTCAAATCGATCGCCTCAGTAATGGTCGCAGGCTTGGATGAGGTTACCATGCTTATGATTTGAGGAGCTAATCCCCAAATGAAACGTTCAATCCGCTTGAACTCCGGAGTGACCATGTAGGGTACCACATGCGATAAGTCATGGAACCTTTGAACGTATTCTGCGATCTTTGGACCGTCCATTTTCAAGTGCCAGAACTCGGTTTCCAATCTCTGGATTTCTGCGCGAGAGCAGTACTTTTTGCGCATAAGTTCCTTCAGTTCGGTCCAGGTTAGCGCGTAGGCAGCAGCTTCACCAAGTGTCTGTACTTGCAGATTCCACCAAGAGAGGGCTCCATCCAAGAATAGCCCTGAGATATAGGTGACTTGCTGATCCAGTGCGCATTTGCTCATGCGTAGAACAGATTCAGTTTTCTCCGCCCAACGAACAAAGGCGACAGCACCTCCAGTGCCATCAAAGTTGACCGGTTTGCAGTCTAGAAACTGCTTGTAGGTGCATCCTGCACATACGTTATAACATACGATTGGCATTAGTATCATTGCTAAAGATATCCAATTAGGTCATGGTATGTCTAAATGACTTAGTATTACCATGAGGTGGATTATTGTTGTTGCCAGTGTTGCCAGAGTTGCTTACAGTAGTCCCTCCTTGAGAGGCGGCGTATTGTGCAATGGCAGCAGCGATAATTTGCTGGAGTTCTGCCTCATTGGTAGGCATGTGTGTCTCGCGTCTCGGCGGCATCTTCTAAAAGATGTGTTTACGTCGGTCAGGCCATAGTTATAATACATACGCTTTATGATAGTAATAGTACATAACATCTCATGTTATAGAATATAAATAATCAAATCAAGCATCAAGTATGATGAGAATACTGCGATTGCCATATATCAAGACCACATAGTAAGTGTACAAGTACATCACAGTGTCATACAACATTAGTCGACTATGGGCTACATCACCCTAGTCCAAAAATCATATCGAATCAGTGTTAATACATCAAATACATGTCAACAAAAGTCAGAATCATAATGTAGTCTCCAAAAATGTTGTGCAGTCAAAAGCATTCGCCGTCTTCTCACCAATGTCTACCTATACGGTACTGAAGAGCTCTACACGGATGGCGGTGGAGGAGGGGGAAAGTGAGTGTAAAACAAGCGGCGCAAATGGAGCCAGTCCTCCTCCATGGCTCTCTGGGTGCGTAAGAATGAAGCAACCTGCTGCTCCAGGGCAAAAAGGCGTGTAGCATAGTCTGGTGGTACAGGTCGAGAGGGCTGCAACGGAGAGTGGGTCTGACCCTGGCACTGACACGGCAGCGTCTGAGCTCTCTCAAGCTCCTGAATGCGCTGTGTGTGTGCCTCGTGCTGGGCGACAAAAGACATCAAAACGTCCTCAATAGTATACCCCATGTGGAAAGAATGGTAGGGGTCAGTCGGTGGCATAGCAGAGTGTGGTGCCCAAAGGAACGGCTCACTGGTGGGATCAAAAGGTGCCACATGAAATGGAGAAACAGTGGGAAAAGTAGCAGACGGTGGTATAGCAGAGATAGATACCGGTACATGCCCAAAAGGGTGTGCCGAAGAACCTTCTCCAGGTCACGTTGGAGGTGTAAACCGAGGAAATGAAAAAGAGGTATCAATGTGACGGGTATCAGTGATCTGAGGGGGAATAGGTGGGACCTCGTCATCAGCAGGAATCCACCCACACTGGGTGTGCTCGTCTCGGGGGTCGATCCGTGCCTCAAAAAGCGCACGATCAAACTGGGCTGGCATAGGATCATGGTGAGGTACAACAAGGGGGTCAACTGGTGCATCAGCAAAAAGTGGGGGATCAACGTGATCAGCAACAAGGACATGATCGCCCTCCAATAATGGAGCATCTATAGGGTGATCATCAATAGGTGGGTCAGCAAGGACAGGCTCAATAATAGGTGCGTCAGCATGATCTGGGTCATGCTCAAGTACTAGGTCAGGAGCAGGGTCTAGTGGCTGCTCGGGCTCATCAAAGGCCATCTCAAAATCAAACTCGGGATCGATGGGATCAACTGGGTCGACTGGATCCTCCATAGGCTGATCCATGGGTATAAACTCTATATCCTCATCTGGGTCGAATCCTGGGGGAAAGACAGGATCGGAATCCTCCATATCATCATGGTCGAAAGCAAAGCTAGGAATAGGGGCAACAGAGGATGCCTGGTCGGGATCTGATCCATGAGAAAAGTGCTGCGCACTCTGAGTATGTGAAGGTGCGGAGGCCACAGACTCGAAAGAGTCTGGGACCGGAGAGTGAGCATGTGACTCCTCAGCGGGAGCATCTGCGATCATCAAGAGATCACCAGCAGCAAGAAGGGCCTCGCCCTGAACCTCATCCTCCAAAGGCTCGTCATCAAAAAGATCGACGTCGTCGTCACCGTCGGCGTCGAGAAGCAAATCATAGGCAGGATAAACAGCTAAGGGTATGGGAGCAGGGATCTCCACTAACGGTAGGTCCCCGGCCAAAGGGCCATCAGCGAGCTCATCAGCACCATCAGGTAAGGCAAAGGGCTGGAAATCATCCTAGTCCGTGCTCGTAACGTCGGATGTGTGAACCTCACGCTCAGAAGACTCTAGGTCGTCCGATACTATAGGTCTAGGTCCTGTGGTGTCTGAATCACCAGTGCCAGAGGTGTCCATAATGTCTGTAACATAAACACAACATGCACAAACAGTCAATCATACAATCAAATAATCACATAAGTCACCAAGTAAGCATTCAAATCATTCTCCTAGTCCCACTAGCCTCCCAGCCTCCTAGACTGATACTCCTAGTCTCACTAGCCAATTTCTCCCAGTCTCTAAGACTGCTCTATCATCTACCTCGACCTCTTAGATCGAGCCTCGGTCTCCAATACCGAGCCTCAGCCTCCAAGACTGAGCCTACTCTTCCTAGTCCAACTAGCCAACTACCTCGATCTCTCAGACCGAGCCTCGGCCTCCAAGACCGAGCCTCAGCCTTTCCGGACTAAGCCTAAAAATAATGAATAAAATGTGCTCAACATTTGTTTGTAAAAAGTTTTGGATCTGGACTTAAGTGGTATGCAGAAAAATGTTTTCGTGAGAGCCCTAGTGATCATAGTCTAGACTCGAAAAGGAATCCTAGTTCGCTATGATCAGAGCTCTGATACCAAGCTGTCACACCCTGGCTTTGCGGAAGCGTGGTTATTTTGGTGTGACTTCTTAATACCATAGCTTAACCATAACAAAGCTATATGAAATAAAATCAGGCAAGATCATCCATTCGATTAAGTTTTAAAACCAGAGTAACACAACATTGTCTTAGAGACTTACAACCTCATAACATAAAACATTGTCTTGAATAACATAAACACCGACATGAAATAAACGCAGTTTAAGATTTGTGACTTGTCCAGGAAAGAGTCACATTTCCTAAACTGGGATGACCTTGGAACCCTTATGCAGCGGGAAAACATAACATACCGCGCCAGATCTTTAATTTCCTGAAATACATGTAAGTTGAAAAATCAACAATAATGTTGAGCGAGTTCATGTGTAAGTGAGTAAGTAAACCTTTGTGAGTATAAAAATAGTCTTGGTATGTAGCAAATAAGGGAATTGAGATCACCAGTGGTTTGCAAGGCCACCGATATATGTGAAGTGCAAGTAGGAAGACTCAAACCTAGCAGATTTAGCGTTGGGTACAAAGTCACTCCAAGGTCCGTTCTGTTGGGCCTCCCAGAGGTCCGTTCTGTTAGGCCTAGAGTTGGGCTCGCTACACCCAGATAGATCTACCGCTTACGTCCCTCGGTCCTACAATGAGGATTAATGGCCTCCAGTTTCTGCCTACCCACTCACATGATCTAAGTAATAAACCTCCTTACGCTAACCATACCAGGTATAATGTACTTATAATCAAAGTAACATGTATTTCACCCCCGCAGTTTAGAAAACTGAAAACAGTTAGAGAAAAGGGGGACATGAACTCACAGTGGTGCGTCTCTACCAAGTATGCCTCCAAATCGATCAGCTGTATGACGACCTACACGTGCTAACTCTATTAGACGGACGGCCGTGCCTTAGCTATATGGTTTAAGTTTTTGGGAAATAGTTAGGCAACTATTTCGTGTTTACGTTCTGTATATACTTGGTAGTTATTCTCCTTCCCAAGGATGGGGGATTTAATACATGTGTTTTCGTAACATTCAGATTTCACTATTAAGTCTCACTTAATATATTTTATTTCCAACTTCAAAACATAAATATTCTTCCCAAAAATATTATCTTTTAATACATGTGATTTTCCCAAAATAATACTTAGTAATATTATTTTTACCCTAAAAATAATATTTATGTAGTTCACAAAATAATCATAAACACTTATACAAGTGATGTTGTGAAAAATATATACTAAATATATTTATGTATCACGTTTTATTTTGAGAAATCCCACCTCCGATATTTTATAAATAAGTCGTGGCAAAATTCATAGTTGAAAACAAGTCGACAAGTATCTCTAACACTTATAGTGAAAATAATTCTAAGTGTTAGGTTTTTAGAAAAATTTCGCCAGAGTTTCCTCTGTAACTGGAGGTGGCCACGCTTTCAAGCGTATCATTTTCTTTTATAAATCAAGCCAACAATTTTTATCATTCATTCAAAACAATGTTCAAACCACGAACTAGTCAAAATATATATATAAATCGCATAAACTTCATGAACTTGTGATTTATCCAAACTGTGAAGTAAATCTCATTACTTTTAGTGGATCTTTATATAAAATAATCCGATTCTGTGAAAACCTCGTTTTTATGGAAGTTCCGTCTTTACAACTTCTCGTCATCTTTTTCAAAAATAGTTATTTTGTCGAAACTGTGTCTTACACAAGTGTTTACACACTTGTGTGTTCTAAAAACCATTCTTGTTAGTGTAAGATCCGTCTTTTAAAGTATGTTTTCTCTTGACACGTGGTCCTTTGAAAATACCACTTGCAGATACGTAGATCTGCTAGTTTTAAACACTATTCCACAAGTAAAACATTTTTACACAAGTTCATGATTCGTGTGTGGTAGAGTTTCACCATTTAACCCTTGTTCTATTCAAAACAACCTTATGTCATGATTCGTGATCATGACCAAACCGGGTTAAGTGATGATCCGAGCTACCACAACATAGATCGGGTCTAAATAATCACAAATTTCAATTACTACAACATTTACACAACTAGTGAGCTTTTAACCATCATTTTTCATGTTTTTGGTAGACTTTAATGCACCATTTTGTAAGATTTCGAGTTTTAATCATTACACCACATATTAACCGCTTTAGATTAGTTCAAGAAGGTGATTTAAGCAACATACCACTAGCTCGAGGCTAGGGAAGAATCTATGCGAAAAACGCGTGGATAAAAGCAAGATAAAGAGGTCCTTCGCCTTCTGTTTGCTCCAAGGTTCCTTATATGCGACCCTTAACACTTGTTGATGATTGGAACTTGCAAGATAGAAATCGAAAAATGGATGGATGGGTGTGGGGGGTTCGGCCGTGAGCTTTCTAGAGAGAGAGAGGGAGTGTTGTTGTGTTATGAGTGTTGTGAAATGAATGATAGGTTAAACCATGATCTTATAGGCAATTCATATGAAAATTACCCAATGGATTATATATATCCTAGATATTAAGCACCCAATATTAAACTAATCAATAAAGGACAAGGGTGTCCCCCTCTAATGGGGACGGTTGGTAAAGGGGGTGGGGGGTCTTGGTCCATTTCCATGTATTAGTTAGTTACTAGTTAGGTTAAGTTAGTTAGTTAGGTACTTAACCCGGTTAGTAGTGTGTAGTATGTTATGACGGGTGTTAGGGTATTCAGGGACCCTAACTGGCTCAGAAAAAGATAAATAATGTTTATGGCCGTATTTTCATGTCCCGGGTATAGTCCGGTTATTCGGTTGGATAGTAATCCGTTAAAGTGCTTAACAAAGCTTTAAAGTGTCGTTAATACCCTTTTTAGTGACACAACTTATTCCTGACACTTTGGAAAGTGTCTAGTAATATTTTTCTCATGTTTTGGCACTTTATTAGTTAGCTAAAAGCTGAATTATTATGTAAAGTGCTAAATTTTTGTACTTAGAGTACGTTTTAGGCACATCCAGTCATTGTGACTTATTCCTAGAGACGCAGTTCTACAACCCTTGTATCCCTACACTCACCACTAGTGTAGCAAAATATTTCTGGCTCATACAGGCCTTAGAGGCAGTGTCTCCCTGATGCTGGCTTTATCAGCATGTTCAATAGGTTATCCGTGTATTGTGCTACTGTGCTTTTTGTGCATCATGTTTGTCACTAAGGTCCAGCATATAAATAATGTAGTGACAGCAAGTAAAGTATGATGCAAGTAAGTACATATATCAGTATTCAAGTAGCAGTTTATTCACAAGTTCAAGCAAGCACAGTAATTAAGCAATAATTAATTATTAATTAAGTTGTACGGATACCTGGTTTAGTGAGGGTTGTCACACTTTACGGGTTGTTTCATACAAAAAATATTTTTAAAATTATGTATAATTTTTTCTTAATATGTAAACAAACTGGAACATGCTATGTAGATTCTAGCACTTGAATTGTAGCTCACAGTTGTATTTTATATTTTTTGAAACCAACTTGACCCATTATTACTTTTCGTTAATTCTGATTTCTTGATTCTATTCATTGGTTGTTTTGTAGATTGAAAAGTTGAACTTAGTTATCAAGGAGCTCGTTAAGGAAAAAGATGAAGAAAAAGAAAGGTTCAGTGGAATTATTGCGGGGTTGTTGGCTGACAAAGAAAAAGATAAGGTGGATAAAGATGCGTTGCTTGATAGGTTGTCACAAATTGAAGCTGTATATGTTAACATCTACAGTTCGAAGATAGACTATAAACACTTGGTTTTGAATGTTTAGATGTTTATCTTATTAGGATAATTTTAGTTAGTTTATATTTTAGTTGGATTTTATTATATGCTTTTGAAAACAAGATGTTTTATATAAGTTTGGGATTTTATTAGACTTTTTTTTAATATTATTTGTAGTTTTATTGATATGTAATATTAATGAAAATAGTAGGGAGAAAAAAAATCTGAATTAAAAACAAATATTCCAAATCAGTAAATGGTAGCAAATAAATGGTAGCAAATGGTTGCAATTGTGTAAAAAATGGTGGCTAAATAGTGGCAATATCAATGGCTAAATGGTATCAAAACTCGCAAATTGTGTGAAAAATGATGGCTAAATGGTGGCAATATAGTTGGCATGATGACTAAATGGTGGCAATATAGGTGGCTAAATGGTAAATAGGTACCAAAACCGATGGCTAAATGGTGGCAATATCGGTGGCTAAATGGTATCAAAACGTGTAAAAACTGATGGTTAAATGGTGGCAAATTAGTGGCTAAATGGTATGAAAACGCGTCACAACTCGGTGGCAAACAAGGCGGAGCGTAGCAAACATGAAGCGATGGCAAATAATTTTGACCAATTTTGTGGTGGTAAAATAAGGTAGCAAAATATAAAAATGGTGCCAATTTGGTGGCATTAGGGCAATTGACACGAGTGTTTTTGTCACCGTATTTTCGGTGGCAAACTGGTGACAATAAGGAAATTGCTACCATTTTGTAACCAAAAATTACATGACAAAAACCATGTTTTCTAGTATTGGTTAGGAGGTTAGATGTCACTTTCATGGTGGCGTCAGCAAAGATGCCACAGTGGTTTGTCCATGCCTATAAATAGAACAGCACCCTGTACTGTTCTATTAGCTATTCACCACTTTTCTCCTGTACGAACAAACACTGTGAGCTCAGGCTGAGGGGGAGTTTGTTACATGCATGCATTGTAATCGTTGTTGAAATAAATTCAATCTTTCGGTTCTATGTTGAAAATGTGTGTTTAAAGCAATTCTTTGCTTGATTGTATGCAAAGTTTAATTCCATTTATATTCCGCTGCATTACTTATTCATTGTTCATCTTACTTCAAACGTAAAACACAATCAATCTAAACTCAGATCCTAACATTATGTTACTTGTATTGTTATACAAAAAGGTGGGTCACATTAGGAGCAACCTCTCTATCTGTTGTGATAGAGTAAGATTTGCCGTCATCTCTCCCTCCCCGGACCCAACTCTATGAGTAGGATTTTGTTGTGTATGTTTGTTTGTTTGTTTTATGGGGTCGAGCATAATATGTGCTTACGCAATCTTTATGTCAAATATGTCCTGATCCATACAGAAGAATTTTGATTCAAGCTTAATTATTCAATTTAGGAAAATAAATTAACCTTCTTGTGAACTTAACCTCAAAGTAAACAATTGGTGTTGGTTCAATTTTTCTTTAAGTTTGGTCTAGTCGGTTTGGGCCGATCCACAAACATTTTTTTATACCCTTTTCTTTAAGATTTCTATGTAAGGTGCTAAAGTTGTACTAATAAAGAAACAAGCGAACATTTAAATGTAAAATGACTAAGAGATTCTTATGCATTTGAATACACTTCGTATGAATTTTAACCCATAAAGCTTGTTTGATCCATTTTTGTTGATACAGTTTTGTGTTGATGTGCCTCGGTTCGGTTCAGCTCAAGACCGACGCACGACATTCCTCCGTCGTGTGCCCCAGAGATCGACACACGAAGCACGAAGGGCCGCGAACCGTCATCAGCTGCCACATCACCATTATGATGTCATGTGAATAACTTTTCTTTCCATGCATTTTAAACTCACGAAGACCTGCCATGCACGTGTGAATTGTAGATTTTCATGCTTAATGGGCTTTCTATTAGTGATGATAAACTTAATTTATGTTATGTATTTTATGTTTGAATGATATAACTGTATGTATGTGTAACAATGTATAATTATGAACGGTTATGTTGTTGTTGGTTGGTACCGTTTCAAACGGTTGTATCTCCCTCCAAATCCAACCTTCAACAACCGCCAACATATATATATAGATTGCCGGCAAATGATAACCGATACTAAGACATTTTCATTTTGATCTTGTCCTCTCAAACAAACTTCTGCATTACTCGAACATCATGAATCCAAAGTCATTATCAAATTCCACTACAAATGTCTTTGACATTCAACAATGTGGTATCAGAGCCACTACCGAAAGTGATGAAGATCTTATGGCGACATCATCGACCCTGCCGTGTAAACATTGCTCCGACGAGAAGAAGGAAAGAAAATGGTTGCAGAGGAGATGCTATTACTGCAACAAACCGGGGCATCAGATCACATCGTGCAAGGCAAAAGAAAATGATGAGGCTACACAACTCATTCGTCTAGCGATTAATACAGGGACTCAACCACAAAAAGAAGAAGATGACGGTAATCAGAATGATTAGAGAATGGAGTACATGGTGACCGGCACTGACAGAGGTTTCTGGTCCGAAATATGGTACGTTAGTAAATCCATTAAAAGGCACTACTCCAGAAACTTAGATATGTTCAAACGAATTAAAAATATGTTTGATGTGGAAACACAAACCGGTGAAAATAACTTCTATTTTATAAAAGAATCTGAATATAAAGTGTGTTTTATACACCGGATATAGATAGGAATGTGCTTAGTCTTGATCAATTTATCACTCAAGGTTATACCGTTAAGTTTTCTAGAGATCACTGCATGATCTATCCGACATTTAGTGTCTCGGTAATGAATAGAAAGAATGATATTTCTAGCCTTACTAGAGAAGATGAGATCGGTATTTGAGAGAAAGAAACGGTGTTAAAGTCCGAATTGGAGTATGAAATATTCAAAACTGAATATTTGAACCAACATTTCAAAAGCCTGAACATATCATCGGAAGAGCCTGATTGGAATGTCATGATAATGCAAGCAAAGTCATTCAAAGACTTCCAAGACTGCAAGGCTCTTCTAGATATGTTAGATGATGATAGTTATGTCGGGAAATACAAGTTTTATATAGAAAAGAAGTTTGAAGAGATGGTAGATTTGTTTCTAAAAGATAAGTTAGAGATCAATACAAGGCCGCTTCCTGCATATGCCGAAAACAATAGGAAGGTGAGTTTACTGGATCTATATGTGGCTGTCAAGAGGGAGGGTGGTCACCGGAGAGTGACCGAGAATAATATGTGGGTTGTGATCTCAAAAGATATGGGCATTGATTACAACGATGGAGAACTAACGAGACTTATGTATGTTATGTACTTAGATGTACTAGCTTACTCCTTTAAGTTCAAATCTACTCAACAAGCTGTAGCCGAGAAGGACATTAAAGAAGATGTTGCAGATACAAGACTATAACAACCCTCCTGAATTTTTCCGACGCCCAAATATATTTTAAAATACCCCTATATGTCCTAAAATACACCCCGTATGTGAAAACCGAGCCCAAAATATGATATAGCATTAAAAATAAAATAAAAACAAAAATTTTATATCGCTCGCAGGCCGCGTAAGACCACATAAGGGTCTACGCGGGGCACGACAGATCATGAACGCAGCGAAACCTTGAGCCGACACGTGTCATCAACGTGTTGAACCTATACCATGACCCGGATTACCTACGGCCTAACCCCCCTACTACGCGGGCCGCGTAGCCCCTTGTTATATCTTACGGGGGCCGCGTAAGAACCAAAATCAGCTCCTATAAAGCTGGAGCTCGGGCCTTCAGTCAAAATTCGCTCATGAACGTTTTCTTTCTCTAAACTCTGAAGATTTAATATTATTCTCGGGTATAATACCCACTAAATAACGAAGTTCTACTCCGTTGTAAGTATCATAATCCCTGGATACATATTAGATACGATGCCCAATTGATCTAGGGTTCCGTAACGGCTTTCGTGGTTCTGCCCGACGTAGTCGGTGGAAAGCCGTCTCGGGGAGGGTATTACTAATGTTAGAATGGGTTATTATACTAACACATGTGCATTTGTGTAAATTATAGATTGTCACCAGGAAACCCTAAAGGATAATCTAAGACAGCAATGTGAATAATCTCCTTTTTGTAAATTGTTTTTACAAAACCTCACACGATTAATTATATATTAAACAGTTATTGAGTATTTGTAAGCATACAATTATCATCGGTATGTTGGGGATTTGTATACAAAATTGTTACTGCCTTGCGAGGAGTAATATTTCCACAAGTCGGGTTGAAAGTACCGTGGGTGGTAATTGATATGACTTGGAAACAAATATAATTGCGAGACCGCCCTCAATACTGTACAATGGTTTTTATTAAACTTGATTAAACTGGGATTCACCCACCAGTATTTCCCACTGACAAATTGTTTTAAACGCGTTTCCGGTAACAAAATGTGAAAGCCAAATAGAAGGCAGCTGGACAGCACTGAAGGCTTGGAAAAGTGGCAATAAAGTTACCTAAACAAAATAGATGTTTTTATTAAATAAAATAGGGTTTATCCCTATGAAAATGTGTGTACTTGAAACTTAGGATTCTTCCCATGTGTTTAATATATTAAAAGTGTGGTATTTTACTCTAATAAAATATTTCCTAACTATGGTCCTGATGTAAATTCCACTGCCAAAATTGAATAAACACACGATACCACCAAAACTGGCTCGCGGCCGCCCGTTCCCGGGAGATAGGGATCGAGGGTTGCGACATAAGGTGGTATCAGAGCTAAGCCACTGATTCAGCCACAGAAGTGTTCTATTGACTCCAAAATTTAATCTATTAGGAAATAAATTACGGAAATATGATGCGTGTGAAGTGTCGTATATTTTAGGTGTATATTTTAAGCCCTTTTTAACACTTATTTTAGCCAAGTTTTAAATTTATAAAACACGATATTTCACTAACACTAAACACACATATGGGCAAGTGCACCCATCGTTGAGTGTAGTATAGCGTTGGTAAGATACCGAGGTCGTCCAAGGACACAAGAGCTTTTAATACCGGTTTATCCTCAACGTCTAACCAAAATAAAAAGTTTAGAAAAATGTTTTAAGCTAAAAAAAAATAAAAACTAACTAAAATGATGAAAATAAAAATAAAAGAAAAAACAGATAGACAAGATGAATCACTTGGTTCCGACTCGTATCTAGTATAACCTTTGATTATTTCCGCACTTTTGCACATAATTAAGAGATTATCTTAGTTGTTGTAGTAGGCCCCTCTTTTGAAGGTGACGTTACCCTCACGCCAGTAGTTTGAGTCAGCAAGGATACAATCCTAAAAGGGTGGATTATTGGAAGATAATGAATTAAGTTATTAATGCAGTATTGTGGTAGGCCCCGCTTTTGGCGGTGACGTTACCCTCGGCTAAGTAGTCTGAGTCAGCAGGGATACAGTCCTAAATAGCCGGGTTATAGTATTAATAGTAGTTAACTTATGAGGGGATCAAAGAGTTTGGACCCCCGCCATCCAATACCGTGAAGTATTGAAGGAGGTCCTACTAAATTTGACCCAGGTCCATTGCAGGACCTCTAAATGCTGAACAATGGCAAGACCTTTACCAAACCGTTCCCTTAACCCCCGACCAGGTAGCCAACATACCTCCATATAGACCGTGGAGATATGAATGGTGAAAATCCTTTATTTCATATAGACAGTAAAATAATGCCAAGACACCACGAACAAACGATAAGGAAAGATCACCTTCAACATAAGTAACTAGTTATTAAAGTCATTAATACAAAACCAAATAAAAAGTGCAAAAGATTAGAAATAAAAAGTATTAAACTAGACACTTTGTCTTCACCAAGTGATGTAAGAGACTTAGGCAAACATGGCCTTGATTGTCAAGAACTCTTACGATCAATCTTGGATCCCGAGACGACTCACACACTCTACGATGGACAATGGATGATGGTGGTGGATGATGGTGTTGTGATGGTGGTGGGTGGTGGATGAAGTGTGAGAGAGGTGGTGTGCCAAGGGATGAGATGAAATGAATCCAAGCACTCCTATTTATAGGCTGAACAGAGAGCTGGACACGGCCCCGTGTCCGCTGGACACGGCCCCGTGTCTGTCTGACACTCTCTCTCCTCATTAATTGTAATTCGCAATTACAATAAATGCGCCTGCTGTACTTTCGACACGCCCCCGTGTCCGCTGAGCACGGCCCCGTGATGGGCAATAGAAGCTTCTATGGACTTGTCTTTTCTGCTGCTTCTTGGGCACGCCCCCGTGCTGGCTGAGCACGGGGCGTATTCAGACTTCTGCCTTCTCCATTTTGCTTCGGAAGGTGCCGTTGAGGGGTCGGGCAGTCCACTAATGTTCCTTTCCTTGTATTTATGTTGGATTTAGCTGTCTTTTTGCTTCTTTTGCGTTTTTGAGCTCATTTAATCCTGAAAATACAAAAGGAAGACAAAAACACTCTTTTTCCAATATTAGTACTTAAAAAGGGTTAGTTTTATGCCTTGTTTGATGTAATTTATATGTTGCATTTTACACACATCAAAATACGTGCATAATTGTGTTTTATTGTTGTGTGTTATTTGACTATTTGTTAGTTTACAGTATGAGCGACGAAGGACCATCTGACGCATATCGTCAATTGTCTGGTTCGCCTAGAAGCCAAGGCGCCTCTTCTTAGCCTGCCCTCTCTTGGTACTATGCTGATAATGAAGAAGGAATATTCGTGTTTAAGGCTTAGTCTGAAGAGCCATTCCCTCAGAAAAAGAGAGGATGGTTCAGTAGGGGAGCACATGAGTGTAGGAAACGTATGAAAAAGTTACAAGACCAGAGAGCACTAGCAGCAGCCAAAAGAGAGATGGATGCACATACCCAAGACATGCTTAATAGGGGTATAGCCAACATCCATATCCTAGCAACCACTGCAGCTGACCCTAACCTGGAACAAATGATAGCACCCCAACCACAACCATCAATTCCTAACCAACCAACGGAGATAGAAAACCCTGAAAATCAAGTAGAAATGCATGATTTCATCCCGGAGGAAATACCTAGGGTACCAGCACCAAACCCCTTAAATTAGACCCAAATTACGACCCGTGGTGGGACGACAATAGGGACTATGTGCAACGTTACCCGATACACAAAGACATGCCCATGCCAAATCTAGGAGCCTACCCAGGTTTGGACCCTCTAGATCCCTATTACGATAACGATGTATACATTAGGGAGATTTTAGAGAATCCTTACCAATTCCCGGCACCTACACCCCCCATATCAGGAACCCGCACCCCAAATTCCAAACCCAGTCCTAGAACCTGCACCCCCAATGAGTGCATAAAATGTACAAGAACTCAGGACATTTGGTGAGGAAATTTTAGAGAATAGTGAAAGGATGAGACAGGTGGCAGAGCGACTCGTCTGGAAGTACGACGAGCGCAATATGGATTTGTGGATGAATCCATATCCTTGAATGTGATGGTGGAGAGGGTAGTAGTAATAATAGTAATAATAACATAATATATACGTGTAAAAAAAAACTACGGATGCCTACTACTAGTAGTGTAATTTTAAATTTCAGTCGGTACTGTAATTTTAATTTCCAATATTGGTTTGTAGTGGATACATATTATATAAAAATAGAGTAAAGTCGCAATGGTCGACGCTTTTGGCCAAAATGCGTGTCATGTGATTGGCTATATTAAATATTATTTTGTGATATTAATACGTGGTAACTGTTTAAAATTCAGATGGCCGACGAAGTGAATCAGGAAAATCTGAATAACGATAACCAGAGTAATAATAACCCGGGTAACGAAAATCCAAACAACAATAATGGAAACCAAGTGGATAACAGTGCCATCCAACACATAGTGGCACAAGGAATAATAGATGCAATGCCATATATTCTTCAAACGGTTAAGGATGCTAATAACAAAAGTAGACATGATAGCAAGCGACCCTCTGAACCGGAAAACAGCGTGAACAATGGACCCGTACTTCAAGCGCCCATTCCCAAAAGAAGAAGAACCATGCCTTATGGTTGTTCTTACAAGGAATTCTGGTCCTGTAAACCGATAGAATTCTCGGGCAATGAATAACCCATTGCAGCTCTACGCTGGATAGAAAAGACTGAGGCAGTCTTAAAAATAAGCAAATGTGTGGAAAAGGACAAGATAATGTTTGCTTCCAATCTGTTTAAGAATTCAGCGTTAGAATGGTGGAACACTATCCTCCAGTCTAGAGGAAGTGATAGTGTTTATAATATGGAATGGGAGGAATTTAAGAATATGGTTGAAAGGAAATCATGCCCTCCTAATGAAAAAGAACAAATAGCAAACAAATTCCTAAACCTTAGGATGAATGGAGTGGATAGTAAGGGGTACACAAAGTTATTCTTTGAATATGCTAGAATAGTACCTACCCTTGCATCTCCTGAACCGGTATTAATCTCCCGTTACATCTGGGGATTAATTGGAGAGATTAGGCATGTAGTCAAGGCAGCTAGACCTCAAACCATAGAAGAAGCTGTAGAATTAACAAACACCTTGACAGATGAGTTAGTTCGTACACGAGAAGAAGACCAGAGGAGAAACTTAGCTCAAAGGCTTACCCACGAATTTCGTTATGGAAATTCTAACCGTAGGAATATAGGTTCTACCTCTGCACCTTACTATAAGACTTGCAAGAAGAAGCATTCAGGAAAATGCTCCACTCACTACAATTTTTGTAAGTTACCAGGACACAAGGAAGAAGACTGCATGAGTAAATCTAGTAATGGACTGTGCTTTAATTGTGGAGAAAAAGGTCACGTCAAGCCAAGCTATCCAAAAATGGCTCCAACTACAAACAACAACAACACTAAAAATGCTAGAGCATTTGTTCTGACGGCAGACGAAGCCAAGATGATTCTGGACGTGATAACCGGTACATTTTTAGTTAATGATATTTTTGCTAAAGTATTATTTGACTCTGGTGCAAACCAAAGTTTTATTAATACTTCGTTTTGCAAAGTTCTTAATCAATCATTAACTAAACTTCCACAAGAATGTTTAGTAGAAACAGTTAATGGAGAAACTGTTAGGATTTCTGAAATCTTACAGGGAGCGAGAATAGAAATTTTAAACCAAAAATTTATTGCAAATCTTTACCCAATGAATCTGGCAGGATTCGATGTCGTTTTAGGAATGGATTGGTTAATAACCAATCAAGCCAATATTTTATGTGATCGAAAGTCAATTCAAGTAAATTCACCAAAAGGTGAAAAGATCACAATTAAAGGAGATAAACCATCTAGGTCCACAAAATTCATCTCAGTGATGAAAACTGCAAGCTATATAAGAAAAGGATCATTAGTGTATTTGATTTCTATAATCACTAACACTAAAGGAAAAGAACTAAAAGACATTCCATTAGTGTCTCAGTTTTCCGATACATTTCCAGAAGAATTACCAGGACTACCGCAGGATAGAGAAGTTGAATTCCGAATTCACCTGCTACCAGGAACGGCACCAATTGTCAAACACCTTATTGTTTGGCACCCACAGAAATGCAGGAACTGAAGTAACAATTAGACGAATTGTTGGAAAAAGGATTCCTACAGCCAAGCTTATCGCCATGTGGAGTGCCAATTTTATTCGTTAAAAAGAAAGATGGATCAATGTGAATGTGCATTGATTACCATTAACTGAACAAGGTCACGATTAAGAATCGGTATCCATTACCAAGAATCGATGATCTGTTCGATCAATTGCAAGGAGCTCGATTTTTTCTAAAATCGATTTAAGGTGAGGATATCATCAATTAAAGGTACAGGAAGAGGATATTCCTAATACTGCGTTTAGAACACGGTATGGCCATTATGAATTTACTGTCATGCCATTTGGATTAACCAATGCCCCAGCTGCTTTTATGGACATGATGAACCGAATATGTAAGCCATATTTGGATAAATTCATAATTTTTTGTATCGTTGATATTCTCATTTACTCTAAAAGTAAAGAAAAACATGCAAGGCATTTGCACACACTTCTAAGTTTACTAAGAAAGGAAAAGCTTTATGCTAAGTTTTCAAAGTGCGAGTTTTGGTTAGAACAAGTAAAATTTCTTGGACACTTAGTTAATCATGAAGGAATTCATGTGGATCCCAAAAAAATCAAGGCAATTACCAAGTGGAAGACCCCTGAGTCACCAACCGAGATTAGAAGTTTCTTAGGATTGGCATGTTATTATAGAAGATTTATTCGAGATTTTTCTAGAATAGCCATTCCCTTAACTAAGCTAACCTGTAAATCCATTAAGTTTGAATGGGGAACAAAGCAAGAAGAAGCCTTTAGGATTCTTAAGTAAAGATTAACCCATGCACCCATACTAGCATTACCAGAAGGAACTGAAGATTTTGTAGTTTATTGCGATGCTTCTAAATGTGTTAATGCAACAACAAAAGGTTATTGTTGGATCTGAGTTTCTTTTTGATTGTATTTTCGTTTGAAATTAAGATGAAAATGAAAGAGTTGTGCAGCGGAATTAAGATGAAAACAAACTTTGCATACAATCAAACGAGAGTAATACTTTAATCAAACATCTTTACACAATGAATCGAAAGATTGAATTTGTTTCAACAACGATTACAATGATTGATGAATGAATGCAAACTCCCCCTCAGCCAGAGCTCAGTAGTTTGTTCGTGCAAAGAAGACAATGTTGTAAAAGAGCTAATAGAACAGTACAAAGTACTGAACTATTTATAGGCACTTGCAAACCACTGAGCATCTTAGCTGACGTCACCATGAAAGTGACATCTAACCTCCTAACAAACTCTAACCTCTGATCTATACAAACTCTGATATACTAACCACTGCTATTACATTTCTTTACATAAAAGACACTTAAATAGCTGCTGCATCCTTCCACTGCTGTGAACCTAGCAGTGCCTGTCCGGATCATCAGTACTTGACTCAAGGCAGTAGATTGAGTCAGCAGAGCTTTGGTCTTCCATCAGTCTTTGACATTTGTCAGTAGATGCAAAGCAGCAGTTGTAGGACAGCACTTAGTAAGATCAGCAGATAGGAGGTCAGCAGATATAAAACCACTTTCAAGGGGAGAGATTTGCATGAACTAACTGTAATCGTCTGCTTATTCTGGATCCACTGCTCTGATCCAGTTTTGGCTTTAATTATCTGTTCCTCTTATAGGGTTCAATCCCAACAATCTCCCCCTGGAACAGATAATGCCAAAACTCTTCATTATTTATGGAATTCTTTATTGCCTCATCAACAGCTCCCTTATCTGACCTTTAAATTGTAATTCAAAGTCTAGGGCATCTGTATCTTCATCATCCCTGCTAAGTGGAAGATCAAGGAGATCCTGCAAATCTTCAAGACTCAGGACAAGAGCTTGTTCCCTTGATATTTTCTCCACTTCTCCACCAGACCTGAGCAAAGTCAATACGCAGGTCTGTTTGTCAGTTTCCCACTTTTGTATTTTTGAGCCTGGTGGGTTTCTTGGGAGATGTTTATTTGCAGAAGTATTTGGAGAGGCTGGCCTATTCATGACTGGCTGAGCAGTACTTGCAGTTTGATCCAAACCAAGAGTTTCCATGATCATTTTCTTTATACCCTCTTTTCCAAGGTCTTCACCTTCCATTAACTTTTTGATGGTTTCAGCAATCAGCTGTTTCTGTGGCCTTCTTTTGTAGATGGCAGCACCAACTGGAGCTGTGGATCTCCTGATTTGCAGCTTTGATGGTCTTTTTGAAACCGCTGCTTCAGGATAGTCAGGCTTTTGAGGAACTGTGGGATCTTTCTTTCTTAATTGTTCCAACTTTTTGTAAGTAGCCCTGACCACATCTTCTTTCCATCTAGCAACTTGTCTTTTGTTTCCATAATCAGCTGCTACCAGTTCCTCTTTCATTCTCCTCAGCTCTTCCTGTTTGTCAGGTACATTCTTTCTAAACTTTGCCCAGTTAGGAGGAGTGTGAGTGACTTTCCTTTTTATCATGTCTTGAATTCGTGCTGCTTCGTTTTCAAGTTCAGGAATAGTCCACTCTTTGTACATGTATCTCTCTCCTTTGTACTTCTTGTGAGCCATGATGCTTTCAATGTAGTCTTTCTTCAGAGTTTCAGCTGCTCTTTCAGAAATTTGTTGACTAACATTTTTTGCAAATTGCTCTAGGGATCTGACTTGTGTGAGCAAATATTGACTTCTCTGTGCAATTTCTTTATCAGATTTCCCTTGTGTGTTTTTCTTTGAGATATCCTCTGCTTGCTTGGCCTTGATTTCCAAATATTCATCAACATTTTTAGGCCAGGGATATCCTTTTATTGATGGCAAACTCCGTTTGGCAGGGTCATCCTCAAAGTAAAAAGATTTTATTTCTTCTCTAACAGCTGCTAATTCAAGAGGAAATTGAACACCTGCAGGAGGTAAGGGCTTGTACATTTTAACTGAAGAGAGAGGAACATGTTTTGGAATTGTGACAAGTGCTAAAGATTTTGAAGATGTTTGTGGTGGTGAATTGTCATCATCTTTGAGAATTAGTCTTCTCCTTTTTGTAGGAGGGACTGATGATGTTTTGGATGGAACAGTGATGGTAGATGTAGTGGCAGTGGATTGTGATTGACTAACAGCTGTTGAAACAACTGGTGTTTCAACCACTGTTGTCATTACAACAGATGTTATAACATCTGCTGTCTTCTGCTGTATGTCAGCAGGTGTTGTTTTTGGTGGTGATGATGGTAAAGCAGTGGATGTTGTGTGTGTTGAAGTGGTGTGTGTTGATGGAACAACTGTTTGGCAAGAAGTAGTTTTTGTAACTCCTGTTGCATCAGCTGTTTTGTATGGTGGTTTTTTAGCAGACTTTGAATGTCTGGTTGGAATGGATTTGGGTTGCCTCACTTTTCTAGTAGGCTTCTTCTTTTCCTCAACAGGATTTTCATGATCCTTTGACCCAGAACTACCCTGATCTGGATGATCCATTCTGTCCACCCTGGCTTTCCTTTTGGCCTCTCTATCCCTTTTTACACTTGCAACTGCTTCTGCTAGTGCATTTGTTGTCACATCAATTTTCTTGCTGCCATCTGGCAAAGGGATCTTTTTGGTCATGTTTGAATTTTCTGGTTCAAGATAGAGACCATCCTCTATACCCTTCTTTTTCCACTCCTTAATTTTCTCCCCCTTTTTGGCATTATCTTCGGGGATTTGATAAATGTAGCGGACTTTTGGAGGAGCATTTCCAGTGGTGTGCAAGATCTGAGTTTTGAGAGCCTTTAAATCAGCCTGAGTGTTCTTGAACCTTGACTCCATTGCATTTCTCAGCTGTTGTACATGTTTTTCATGTTGCTGATCTGCTAATTGTGCTTGTTGTTGGAGAAAAGATTGAAATAGATTCCAGAGCTCATTTGTAGCAGGTGCCCTTTGTGGAGCAGGTGCTTGAGGTGGAACAGCAGTTGATTGTACCTTCTGAACTTGTAACACCTGTTGTAGCATATCTTTGAGTTCTGCAACAGAGTTATCAAGCTTTGCAATACGATCCGTCAATTTCGGGTACTTTAAACCATCACCCAAGTTAATGGGATCATCTGATTTCCCACTAGTAGTGGTTTTATCAGTGGTAGATGTAGGGAGTATACTCCAAACATTAACCACTGATGCCCCTTTTTCTTGGTACTGGGGTCTTCTTCCTTCAACACTTGACAACCTTTTGATGTTGCCAGTAGGATAAATAAATCCACTGGTGGTTGGCAGAGGTGCTATAAAAGGAATTGCCTCCAAGGAAGTCTTATTAATGTAACCACTGTCCAACTGTAAACCTGTAGGTACAACAGTTGTAGTGGCTGCTTCACTTGGATTACCACCAAGAGTTACTTGTAACTCATGGGGTGTAACCTCCTCAGGTTGTGTTGGTGGGTTAGCAAAGATTGATACATCAGACCCAGTCAGTTGTTGAGGTATATTCTCATGAGTAGGTGATTGAGAAGGACTGGTTAATGCCTGGTTCAAATCAATTGCATCCAACAGTGGTTTTATTGGTGAGGGAATTGTGGATGAGATGATTGGTGTAGAAATAGGATGTGTCCCGGGCATTGGACTGTGGATAATAGAAACGAGTGTTTCCAGAGCATCATGATCTGGAGACCCTATTTGTACAACCTGTTCTTTTTTTGAAGAAACAGGAGGAGTTTCGGTTATGGGTTGAGATATTTGTACCAACTGCTGTGAGGAAGTAGCAGCAGTGGTTTCTTGTGACTTTTGTGTTGTCACTGGCAGGTGCTCTGGTATCTCATCCTCCAGAGATGCCTTTTTGATGGTTTTGGGGGGGGGGGGTTTGTGTTTTTCTTTTTGTTGGCTTTTTGGTGATTTTAGGTGTGGGTTTCAAAACAGTTGTGCTGCTGCTTTGATCACCTTGAGCAGTGGGCTCAGCAGCAGATACCTGAGGAGCAGTTGTAACTGCTAAAATCTGCTCAGGCACCTCTGCTTGTGTTTTGCAAGGTGCTAACATTCTTGAAAGAGTTTCAGTTGTTAAACTGTTTATTTGAGTAGAATCACCTTGGTTTATTACAGCTAAATCATCCTTACTGAATTTCTTTGAAAAATAGTAACTTAAAAACCTTGGAAACAGTAAGAATGATTTTGTTTCAACATTATTAACCAAATCTTTAAAAATTTCCCGAGAATAGTTAAAATTTTCTCCTTGAAGAATTGCATATCCCAGATTTTGAATCTTTAAAGGGATTTCATTGAAAGAAGTGGTTTTGTTTGAAACACATAGTAGGAGGGTATGAAATAGAAATCTGGTTACAGACGGAAAATAACCTTTTTCTAAGGTAATTTTCTTCATCATTGTGGCTTCATACCCTCTCTCAATGAAGTCAGTTTGTAACTCGTTTTTAGTGAAAGAAATTTTACCTTCCTGATCACCGAGTTGAAAGACCTCTGAAATGGATTGTGGCGTGATTTGGACAACTTTACCCTTTATCGAAGAGTTTATGGTGGTTGCAGTGTCTCCTTGTTTTTCAAGGGTTGCATTTTTCCAGAACTCCCTTTGGGTCACCAAATAGATTGGTGCATCGGCAGTGAACAAAGTTTTGTACTTTGATTTTGCCATGAGATCAATGATGGAATCGAAAACTTTGGTGATTCCTGCTTTTGTGAGAAGACCCAGGAGATTGTGAGATGGTTTATGTGGAATTTCAGTGGAGATTGCCTTTTGAGAGGCTGTTTTCGATGTTGATTTGGATGAGGGTTTTGAGGATGACTTCGATTTTGTCATTTTGAAGATGAATGATCGAAGAAAGTTGTGAAATATGAGAAGAAAAACTGCTTTGAGAAGAGAATTTTTAAGAATTCAATTCGACAGTAAAACCCTGTTTTGGTGGTGAGTGGGGGATTTTATAGGGAAGAAAGTGAATGCTGAGGTGGCAGCCGTTACAAAAGGTCTGACCACTATGTACTGCCCACGTGACAACCCCTGTTGAAAGTGAAGGACGGTACTTGTGTGATAGGGACAGATGAAGGCAGTGGTATGAAAGCAGTGGATGATTTTCACTATCAGTGGATAGCATATCAGTGGTTAAGACACTGCTTTTGAACAACAGAGTTTATCAAAGTAATGAGAGAGCAGGGGTTGACTTTCAGCAGTGGACAGACTTTTGAAGGAAGCAGACTTTTGAACAATCAGTGGTTAATGGCAGACTTTTAAGGATTTTAATGAAAAATTTTCATTTTTAGCTATTTTTAAGGATGGAGTTTTGATTTTCTAAAAACATTTTGTTGCTTTTATTCATAGAAAAACAAGGTGTTGCTTGTTATTCCATGTTCAGCATTCCAATTCTAGAGACCAAGCTTTCAAAAGTGGCTGTATCAAGTGCTTTTGTGAGCACATCAGCTAGCTGGTCTTTAGTTGGGACATGATGCAGAGAAATCAAACCTTTTTCATAGCAATCCCTCACAAAGTGATGTCTGATGTCGATGTGTTTGGTGGTTGAATGGGAAACTGGATTTTTGATGATATTTTCTACTGCCTGACTGTCCAACATGAGTGGTGTCTTCAAGGCAGTGATACCAAAATCCAGTAACTGATTTTAAAGCCACAGGAGTTGGGCTGTACAGCTTGCAGCAGCAATGTATTCAGCTTCAGCAGTGGATGTTGAAACAGCTGCTTGCTTTTTGCTTTGCCATGAGACTAAGCAATCACCTAGAAACTGGCACCCTCCTGATGTGGACTTCCTTGTGGTGTGACATCCAGCAAAGTCACTGTCTGAGTAACCTGAAAGCTTGATGTTCCCATTAGCTGGATACCAGATACCAAGTGTGGGAGCACCTTTTATGTATCTGAAGATCCTTTTTACAGCAATGAGATTTGATTTTCTGGGAGCTGATTGACTTCTTGCACAGACACATGTTGCAAACATGATGTCTGGTCTAGATGCAGTTAGGTACAATAAAGACCCAATCATGCTTCTATAAAGTGTTTGGTCAATCAGCTCATCCTTTTCATCAGACATGACCAGCTTATTTGTTGCCATGGGTGTGCTGCATGGTTTACAATCATTCATATCAAATTTGGTTAAAAGTTCTTTAGCATATTTTCTTTGATGAATGAAAGTTCCATGTTGCAATTGCTGTACTTGGAGACCAAGAAAGCATTGCAGCTCACCCATAGCACTCATTTCAAACTCAGCTGTCATGAGTTCTCTAAACTCTTCACACATTGAGTTACATGTGCTTCCAAAAATAATGTCATCCACATAAATCTGGACAATCATTAAATCCTTCCCTCTCCATTTTAAAAACAGTGTTTTATCAATGGTACCTCTTTTGAAACCATTTGAGAGTAGGAAGTTGGAAAGAGTTTCATACCAGGCCCTTGGTGCTTGTTTCAAGCCATACAAGGCTTTGTTTAGCCTGTAGACATGATCTGGATAAAATGGATCCTCAAAACCTGGAGGTTGACAAACATACACCTCTTCTTGAATTGTACCATAGAGGAAAGCACTTTTGATATCCATTTGAAACACCTTCATATTGTGGTTGACAGCAAAGGCCAGGAACAGTCTAATGGCTTCCAATCTTGCAACAGGGGCAAATGTTTCATCATAATCAATCCCCTCTTCCTGTCTGTAACCTTGAACCACAAGCCTGGCTTTATTCTTGACAACAATACCCATTTCATCAGTTTTGTTCTTGAAGACCCACTTTGTGCCAATGGGACTAACCTCTTCTGGCAGTGGTACAAGCTCCCATACTTGTTGTCTTTTAAACTGTTGGAGCTCCTCTTGCATGGCTTCTACCCAGCTGTTGTCTTTCACTGCCTCTTGGTACTTGACTGGCTGATGGAGTGATAGAAAACCAGCAAAAAGACAAATGTTTTGGGTTTGACTTCTTATGAGCACCCCTTCATTTATGTTGCCAATGATTTGATCAGGTGGATGAGATCTCAAGAAGATTAAATCTCCTTGGTATGGTATGATGGCATTGGTTGGTGAAGGCTGCAAATGTGTATCATCTGAGCTAACCACTGCTGGGGACTTTGATGATCCAGCAGTGGCTTCAAAAGGTGGTGGTATAGGAGGTAATGAAGTGGACAACTGCTGAC
This sequence comes from Helianthus tuberosus, assembly GCA_030545235.1. Lineage (NCBI taxonomy): Eukaryota > Viridiplantae > Streptophyta > Magnoliopsida > Asterales > Asteraceae > Helianthus > Helianthus tuberosus. The sequence continues at coordinate 191,878,582 of CM060405.1, forward strand.
TTTTATCCACTGTTTGAGGACTTTTGTCAGCAGTGTTTGAGGATGTGGAAGCAGTGGTTGATGGGCTACTTTGGTCAACAACTGTTGAGGTAGCAGTGGTTGAGCTTTGACAACTGTTTTGAACAGCTGGTGCTTTTCCCTTTGTGGCAGACCTTTGAGGGATGATGATTTCATACCCATAGTCTGGTGTTGTATCCTCTGATGGACCTGCACTGTTAGTCTTGACAGCAGTATTTTCAAAAGTGAATTTTTCAAGATCAAACAGATCTGCAGGGTTTGCTGGGATTTTCATTGATGAGAGTTCATTGAACTTAACATTCAAAAGTGAATTTTTCAAGATCAAACAGATCTGTATTGAACACTTTGTAGGCCTTGGCAGTGGTTGAGTATCCCAGATGATAACCACAATCAATTTTGGCTGCAAATTTTGAAATGGAGTCTTTTAAGTTCAAAATAAAGCATGGGCAGCCAAACACTTTGAAATATGAGATCAGTGGTTTAATTTTATACAGAATTTCATAGGCAGTCTTTTTGTGCCTGGGGTTTATTAAAACTATGTTCTGAACATAGCAAGCAGTGTTTACTGCCTCTGCCCAGAAAGTTAATGGCAAACCTGAATCTGCAAGCATGGTTCTAGCAGCCTCAATCAGAGTTCTGTTCTTCCTTTCCACTACCCCATTCTGCTCTGGTGTTCTTGGGATGCTGTACTGCCTTACAATCCCTTTCTTCACACAGAAGGCATCCAACTCCCTATTTTTGAATTCTGTGCCATTGTCACTCCTGAAGCTTTTCACTGGAAGGTCAAATTGCTTTTCAACCTGTATTACAAAGTCTTGCAAAATGCCTGCAGTTTCATCTTTTGAGTGCAAAAAGAAAGTCCATGTGAACCTAGAAAAGTCATCAACAATAACCAAACAATATCTTTTATTTTTGAGGCTCATGACTTGAACTGGGCCAAACAAATCCATGTGTAGCATTTGCAAACACTGGGTTGTTTTGGACTCTTCAATGGACTTGTAAGAACTTTTATGCTGTTTTCCTTTTAAACAGGAAATGCAATGTTCAGGACATGAAAACAATTTTTGTGGTAGGCCTCTCACCAAACCATTTTTTGAAATTTCTGTGATTGTCTTAAGATTTGTGTGTCCCAGCCTTCTGTGCCAAAGTTCTGTCTCTTTGTTAGAGGCAGCTGAGAACAGACAGGCATCAGCTCTGGGACACTCTTTTGACATGTCAACAACATAAACATTGCCACTTCTTTGAGCAACAAGTTTAGTTTGACCAGAGTTGATTATTGCTTCAATCTTTTTGACCATTTCTGGTCCAACAATCCTACAACAGTCTTTTGTGAAGAATGACCCAAATCCCTTGTCACTCATTTGGGACACACTCAGAAGGTTGAATTTTAGATTGTCTATTAGATTGACATTTTCAAATTTTACTTTTCCAGACTCCACTGTACCCGACCCCAGAACTTTTCCTTTACTATTATTCCCAAAGGATATATCACCCCCTCCATGGATTTTAAAGTCTTTGAGGAGGGCTTTACATCCTGTCATGTGCCTGGAGCCTCCACTATCTACATACCAAAGACTATCAAAGCATGCAGAAGCTCCCTGCACATGAAGTAAAAGGATTAGTTCATTAAGGTCTCCAAAGCCAACAAGGCTTTGGATGGGGTCTCAACAGTGTCTGGGATGGATGCAGAATGATGGACAGTGGTTAGGTCAGGAGTTTGAACTGTTTTAGGACAGTGTTTCTCTAACCACTGTTGTGGGTCCTGACCAATCATCTGCTGGTAACCAAAAGGATGCTTCTTCACTTTGGGTTTAGAGGGCCTTTTGTAGGCCTCATAAACGTGAGGAATCCTTTGGTAAGACTGTTTTTCTCTGCCTTTTCTTAACTGATTGGCAGGGGGTGCATCAGTAACGTGAACATCTCTTTTGACAGATGTTTGGTTCAGCTGTTTTGTAACAGCTGTTTGAACTGGCACAAACAGTGGTTGTTTCTTGGTGAATTTGACAGATGTTGATGATGATGATGGACTCAAGGATGTTTTAGCAATGTACTCATTCTTTTTCACATCAACGTTTTTTAGATACACACATGCTTGAGTTTTGTGGTTTGTTTTACCACAGACAATGCAACCTTCAGCTGAAACAATGACACTTGTTCTGTTTAAATCATACGCTTTTAAGTGGAAACAATCTTTTGTAAGATGATTCCTTTTCTCACAGAATTCACAAAACAAGTTATCAATTTTTTCTTTCTTCTTTCTCTTTTCAGACTCCTTTGTAGCAGAGGTTTTAACCACTGCTGGGATGTCCTTGAGAGGTATGACTTTAGCTTTTGGAGCCTTGACACCATCAGTTGATGTAAAGTCCATTGGCTTGAAATTTTCAAGAATGTCACACTCATCAGACCATTTTGGTTTAAACTGGTATTCTTCAAGCTCCTCAAAAGTAGAGGATTCCATTGGTCTGTCAAGTGTGATTTTGTTACCAAGTTTGTCAGTGATTTTCACTTCTTGGCCATTCTTGTTTGTGGGGATGAACTCAGTGGTTTGAACAGATTTTTAAAAAGCAGTGTTTTCATCATCATGTTTTCTATAGCCAACCCCAAATTTCACATTGCTTTTTCTCTGTTTTTCAAGCATAACCTCATATCCTTTGCAAGATTCCACCCATCGTTCACAAGTAATCTGGGCGGACTCCAACTCCTTTTTGCAAACTTGGTATTTTTCTACCATAGTTTGAAGTTGGGTTTTGGTTATACTTTGCTCTTCTTTTAGACAGTTGTTCTCTTTTTCTTTTTCAATCAATTTGTTTTTAAGTTCTTTTAAAGACCTTTCAAATTTGACCTCATCAGACAAGATTTTATCCCGAAGGTTTTCATTCACCTCTTTAATGTTGGCAAAAGCAATTATGCAATTGTCAGAACACAGTTTTTCAAGAACTTGAGGAGATACCTTGGCAGCTGCCATCATTGCACAATCACATTGATGACCTTCCTCATCATCAGCTTTCACCTTCTTTTCACCAGCTTTTTCTTCCTTCTCTTCTTGTTTGTCCTCTTCGGACCATGGATCTGTCAGTGGTTCAATCAGGGAACCTGAACTTTCTCCCAACAGTAGTTCACCAGCCACAGCAGTAATCACTGCTTCAGTCACCTCTTCCACTGTTTCAAAGCTCTGCTGTTCCTCCTCAGTTTCAACCCCCTCCTGTATTGACTCTAATGCCATCAAACAAAACTCATCATGAGAAGAATCATTAGAAGCATAGAGTGCAAAATTTTCATCATTAAGGTCTTCAGGCATACTGCTCCAGTCAACAAACCCTTGAGTGAAAAAACTTTGTTGATCTGGTTGTGCTACTGCTGGAGCAGTGGTTTGAGGTGCAACAGGTTGCACTTGTACCTGTGGAGCAGGGGTTTGAACATATTGGATTTGTGGAATAGTAGTTTGGACATAATGTACTGGCACAGGGGCAGCAGCATAGTGAGCAGTGTTCACTTGAGCTGCTGGGGCATATTGGGCATAGTGCACAGTGTTTTGGTTTTGAGGTATAGGATTTGAGCTAGGATGAGTAATTATGGGACCAGTAGTTTGACTCCTACATTCCCTAGCGAAATGTCCCAACCTATTACACTTGTAGCACTTGATTTTCGATTTATCCAACCCAACCCTTAGATTCCCATGCAAACCTGGGAATTTTCGCCCTGTTCTTTTGTAGAACTTGCTAGTTCTAACACTTAGCAAAGCAAGTTGGTGCAGGATGTCCATTTCCTCTAAATCAGTGGGATCAAAATGTTGCAAATCATTTAGTTCAAAACTTAAATTGTCTGACATCTGGTTTTCATTTGCAGTGAATGCATAACTAGCAGAGTGAGGATCAGGGTTGTTAAAATTTGCACCAGCAGTTATGTCAATGAAGTGATCATAACCCTGATCCTTACCACTGCTCCCAGATTCTTCTTGACCCAGAAGAGCAGTATTACCGAAAGTGTAATCATCGGTAACTTTTCCTGACTCTTGTAACCTCCTTTTCTGGTTCAACTCCCTTTCGTAGGTCAGGAGTCGACCGTGGAGTTGGATCAAGGTCAGATCCTTGAATTCAGGTGAGTTTCGGGTGACAAAAGCTATGGTGTCCCATTTTTCTGGCAGTGACCTGAGGAACCTGCTATTTTGAGTTGAGTTTGTAAAAGTGGTGTTAACAAGCCTCAGTTCACTGATGAGACAACTGAAACGCTCAAATTGTTGCGTTAGTGATTCGCCTTTAACGTAGCAAAATGTTTCATACTGTTGGTTCAGGATTTCCCTATTGTTTTCTATGACTTCTTCAGTTCCCCCAAACTGTTCCTTAAGTGCGTCCCATAACTCTTTGGCACTGTTACAATGTAACAGTCCAGCATATATCTCATTGGGCAGCGCTGATGCTACGATGCTAAACGCTTTAGCATCTAGTTCGATCTTTTGAAAATCGGTTTCGGTATAATTTTCAACTGGTTTTGGAACGAACTTTTTAGCATCTTCAGCACTTGGCACTGAAGGAACATGGGGACCATAAATGACAGACTTCCAACAACCTGTGCTTTGTTGAGCGAGGATGTGTCCCATCCTCCTCTGCCAGATGTTGTACTAATTTCTTTTTAGCATAGGTGGTTTAAAAAGCGAGCCGATGTTGTTTTTATCATCCTGAGATTGTGACATCATTCTTGTTGTTTTACAGACACTGAGAAATCAACTTTAATGGTGATTAATCCTTGCTCTGTTTTTCAACGGACGAACAAACGATCGGTATCAACAGTTATGAGCTGAACTATTTACGTCAAAATGATTGTTAAATCAAATTTGACTGTCCAAGCTCTGATACCAATTGTTGGATCTGAGTTTCTTTTTGATTGTATTTTCGTTTGAAATTAAGATGAAAATGAAAGAGTTGTGCAGCGGAATTAAGATGAAAACAAACTTTGCATACAATCAAACGAGAGTAATACTTTAATCAAACATCTTTACACAATGAATCGAAAGATTGAATTTGTTTCAACAACGATTACAATGATTGATGAATGAATGCAAACTCCCCCTTAGCCAGAGCTCAGTAGTTTGTTCGTGCAAAGAAGACAATGTTGTAAAAGAGCTAATAGAACAGTACAAAGTACTGAACTATTTATAGGCACTTGCAAACCACTGAGCATCTTAGCTGACGTCACCATGAAAGTGACATCTAACCTCCTAACAAACTCTAACCTCTGATCTATACAAACTCTGATATACTAACTACTGCTATTACATTTCTTTACATAAAAGACACTTAAACAGCTGCTGCATCCTTCCACTGCTGTGAACCCAACAGTGCTTGTCCGGATCAGCAGTACTTGACTCAAGGCAGTAGATTGAGTCAGCAGAGCTTTGGTCTTCCATCAGTCTTTGAAATTTGTCAGTAGATGCAAAGCAGCAGTTGTAGGACAGCACTTAGTAAGATCAGCAGATAGGAGGTCAGCAGATATACAACCACTTTCAAGGGGAGAGATTTGCATGAACTAACTGTAATCGTCTGCTTATTCTGGATCCACTGCTCTGATCCAGTTTTGGCTTTAATTATCTGTTCCTCTGATACGGTTCAATCCCAACAGTTATAGCTTACGCCTCTAGACAACTTAAGAACCATGAAGAGAATTATTCAACCCATGATCTAGAATTAGGAGCAATAATTTTTGCTTAGAAAATTTGGAGACATTACCTTTATGGTAGCAAGTTTACCATTTTCACTAATCATAAGAGTTTAAGGTATTTTTTGGACAAAAAGAGTTGAATATGAGACAAAGACGCTGGATGGAGATGCTTAGTGATTATGATTGTGATATCCAGTATCACGCAGGAAAAAAAAATGTGGTGGCGGATGCTTTAACCCAAAAGTATCATGAAAAGCCAAAAAGGGTGCATTCTCTTAAATTAAATCTACAAGTAGATTTAAATGAACAAATTAAAAAAGCACAAGAATCAGTAATCAAGGATGATACTGAAAAGCTAAAAGGTATGATTAAGGAATTAGAACAAGGAACAGATAAAATTTGGAGATTCCATAAGAAGAGAATGTGGATACCTAAATTAGGAAACCTACGTCGTCGTATATTAGAATAAGCCCATAAGTCTAAGTATACGATGCATCCAGGAAGCGATAAAATTTACCAGGATTTAAGAAAGAATTTCTGGTGGATAGGAATGAAAAAGGACATAGCCACCTATTTTTCTAAGTGTTTAACTTGTTCACAAGTTAAAGCTGAACATCAGAAACCCTCAGGTTTGTTACAACACTTAGAAATGCCCGTGTGGAAATGGGAATTGATAACAATTGATTTTGTTACCAAATTACCCAAAACAAGGAAAGGTAATGATACAATCTGGGTGATTGTAGACAGACTAACCAAGTCAGGTAATTTCCTACCAATGAAGGAAATTTTCAGTATGGAACAATTAGCTAAATTATATGTAAATGAAGTAGTTTTCTTTACATGGAATTCCTTTATCAATTGTTTCTGACAGAGATTGCCGTTTTACCTCTCATTTTTGGACAAGTTTCCAAAAAGCCATGGGAACCAAGTTGAATCTAAGCACAACTTATCATCTGCAAACAGATGGACAAAGCGAAAGGACAATTCAAACAATGGAAGACATACTTAGAGCTTGTGTAATTGATTTCGGAGGTAATTGGGACGATCATTTACCGTTAATAGAATTTTCTTACAATAACAGTTATCACACAAGTATCAATGCTGCACCATTCGAAGCACTTTATGGACGAAAGTGTCGAACCCTAGTCTGTTGGGCAGAAATTAGGGAAAAGCAACTATCTGGAATAGAGATAGTGCAGGAGACAACCAACAAGATCATTCAAGTAAAGGAACGACTGAAAGCAGCACGTAATCGACAAAAGAGCTACGCTGACAACAGGCGGAAACCGTTGGAATTTCATGTAGTAGACAAAGTGTTATTGAAAGTCTCTCCTTGGAAAGGAGTGGTAAGATTCATCAAAAGGGGAAAGCTAAGTCCTAGGTATGTTGGACCTTTTGAGATTATTAGAAGAATAGGACATGTAGCCTATCAGCTACAACTGCCAGAGGAAATGGCAGAAATACATGATGTATTTCATGTATCTAATCTCAAGAAATGCCTAGCTGATGAATCACTTGTAGTGCCTCTAAAAGACATAGAGGTAAATGAGAAATTAAAATTTGTAGAGAGGCCACTACAGATTGAAGATAGGAAAGTCAAGAACCTCAAGCACACGAGATTAGTTCTAGTCAAAGTGAAGTGGGACTCCAAAAGAGGACAAGAGTACACATGGGAACTTGAATCAGAAATGCAAAGGAAATATCCACACTTCTTTCGGTAGATCTCGAGGACGAGCTCTAAAACAAGGTGGGGAGGATATAACAACCCACCTGAATTTTTCTGACGCCCTAATATATTTTAAAATACCCCTATATGTCCTAAAATACACCCCGTATGTGAAAACCAAGCACAAAATATGATATAGCATTAACAATAAAATAAAAACAAAAATTTTATATCGCTCGCGGGCCGCGTAAGACCACATAAGGGTCTAAGCGGGGCTCGACAGATCATGAACGCAGCGAAACCTTGAGCCGACATGTGTCATCAACGTGTTGAACATATACCATGACCCGGATAACCTACGACCTAACCCCCCTACTACGCGGGCCGCGTAGCCCCTTGTTATATCTTACGCGGGCCGCGTAAGAACCAAAATCAGCTCCTACAAAGCTGGAGCTCGGGCCTTCAGTCGAAATTCACTCACGAACGTTTTCTTTCTCTAAATTCTGAAGATTTAATATAATTCTCTGGTATAATTCCCCCTAAATAACGAAGTTCTGCTCCGTTGTAAGTATCATAACCCCTGGATACGTATTAGATACGCTGCCTGATTGATCTAGGGTTCCGTAACGGCTGTCGTGGTTCTGCAGGACGTAGTCCTTGGAATGCCGCCTCGGGGAGGGTATTACTAATGTTAGAATGGGTTATTATACTAACACATGTGCATTTGTGTAAATTATAGATTGTCACCAGGAAACCCTAAAGGATAATCTAAGACAGCAATGTGAGTAATCTCCTTTTTGTAAATTGTTTTTACAAAACCTCACACGATTAATTATATATTAAATAGTTATTGAGTATTTGTAAGCATACAATTATCATCGGTATGTTGGGGTTTTGTATACAAAATTGTTACTGCCTTGCGAGGAGTAACATTTCCACAAGTCGGGTTGAAAGTACCGTGGGTGGTAATTGATATGACTTGGAAACAAATATAATTGCGAGACCGCCCTCAATACAGTACAATGGTTTTTATTAAACTTGATTAAACTGGGATTCACTCACCAATATTTCCCATTGACAAATTGTTTTAAACGCGTTTCAGGTAACAAAATGTAAAATCCAAATAGAAGCCAACTGGACAGCACTGAAGGCTTGGAAAAGTGGCAATAAAGTTACCTAAACAAAATAGATGTTTTTATTAAATAAAATAGGGTTTATCCCTATGAAAATGTGTGTACTTGAAACTTGGGATTCTTCCCATGTGTTTAATATATTAAAAGCGTGCTATTTTACTCTAATAAAATATTTCCTAACTACGGTCCTGATGTAAATTCCGCTGCCAAAATTGAATAAACACACGATACCACCAAAACTGGCTCGCGGCCGCCGGTTCCTGGGAGATAGGGATCGGGGGTTGTGACAAAGACGGACCAAAAGCATGGATAAGAATGAAGGTACAAGCATGCAGCCTGGTGCAGAACAAGGAGGAGCAGCCGAGGAGCATTACGCTTTCTTCACTGGAAATGACTGGTACAGACTAAAAACACTGCAACGAAGGAAGAAGGTCGACTTCAAGAGGGCTGAGAAGGCTGTGAATGAGGCTAATGACAGCGTGATAATGCACTCTCGGAAGAAAAATTAAGTTTATGGGGAGTGTATTAGCGATTATAAACTTAATTTATGTTATGTATTTTATGTTCGAATGATATAACTGTATGTATGCGTAACGATGTATGATTATGAATGGTTATGTTGTTGTTGGTTGGTACCGTTTCAAACGGTTGTATCTCCCTCCAAAACCAACCGTCAACAACAGCTAACATATATATATAGTATGTATATATGTAGTATGTATATATATACATACTACATATATACATAAATATGTATATATATACATACATATATATATGTATAGCGAGAGAATCATAAGAAAACTAGATATAAATGAGAAAACCAAAAAACTAACCAAAAAAGCACTAAAAAGGATGGGGAGACTTTTAATGAAGGAGGGGGGACTTTTAATGAAGGAGGGGTAAAATTGAAAAAAAATATATATAACTTTTCAAACATTTCCCATTTCTCCATACGTTATCATTTTAAAACAAAAATGGCACCATAAGATCACAAATTTTTGTATCTTTCATTCAAGTATATTCGAGCATATTTTTTATGACATAAAAAAAGATTTATGGTGTCGTCTTGTTTTCAATACTATTATTATAGTAGTGCACATGTGCAATATAACATGTACTACAATTGCATTACATGCTTAAAATTAGTTTTTTGAGTCTAGTTTAGCTTTTAGGGTTAGTTTTTTTGGAGGTTTAGAATTAGGATTAGGTTTTTGGGTGTGGGGGGGAGGGGAATTTAGGTTTTTGGGGGGTGGGGGTGGGGGTTTAGGTTTTTTTCGGGTTTATGTTTAGGGTTTAGTTTTAGGTTTTCGGGAGGGTGGGGGTGGGGGGTTTAGGTTTTTGGGGGGGGGGGGGTGGGGGGTTAGGTGATGCGTGTGAAGTGTTATATTTATTAGGTGTATATTTTAAGCCCCTTTAACACTTTTTAGTCAAGTTTTAAATCTATAAAACACCATATTTACTAACACTAGACACACATATGGGCAAGTGCACCCATCGTGAGCGTAGTATAGTGTTGGTAAGATACCGAGGTCGTCCAAGGACACAAGAGCTTTTAGTACCGATTTATCCTCAACGTCTAATCAAATCAAAAAGTTTAGAAAATTGTTTTAAACTAAGCAAAATAAAAACTAACTAAAATGCTGAAAATAAAAATAAAAAGAAAAACCGATAGACAAGATGAATCACTTGGTTCCGACTCGTATCTAGTGTAACCTTTGATTATTTCCGCACTTTTGCACTATTTTAAGAGATTATCTTAGTTATTGTAGTAGGCCCCTCTTTTGAAGGTGACGTTACCCTCACCCCAGTAGTTTGAGTCAGCAAGGATACAATCCTAAAAGGGTGGATTATTGGAAGATAATTAATTAAGTTATTAATGCAAATTATGGTAGGCCCCTCTTTTGGAGGTGACGTTACCCTCGACTAAGTAGTCTGAGTCAGCAGGGATACAGTCCTAAATAGCCGGGTTATAGTATTAATAGTAGTTAACTTATGAGGGGATCAATGAGTTTGGACCCCCGCCATCCAATACCGCTAAGTATTGAAGGAGGACCTACTAAATTTGACCCAGGTCCATTGCAGGACCTCTAAACGCTGAACAATGGCAAGACCTTTACCAAACCGTTCCCTTAACCCCCGACCAGGTTGCCAACATACCTCCATATAGACCGTGGAGATATGAATGGTGAAAATCTTTTATTTTATATAGACAGTAAAATAATTTCAAGACACCACGGACAAACGATAAAGAAAGATCACCTTCAACATAAGCAACTAGTTATTAAAGTCATTAATACAAAACCAAATAAAAAGTGCGAAAAGATTAGAAATAAAAAGTATTACACTAGACACTTTGTCTTCACCAAGTGATGTAAGAGACTTAGGCAAACATGGCCTTGATTGTCAAGAACTCTTACGATCAATCTTGGATCCTGAGACGACTCACACACTCTACGATGGACAATGGATGATGGTGGTGGATGATGGTGTTATGGTGGTGGTGGGTGGTGGGTGAAGTGTGAGAGAGGTGGTGTGCCAAGGGATGGTTTGAGCTTGAGCTAAGCACTTCTATTTATAGGCTGATCAGAAGCTCGGGCACGGCCCCGTGTCCACATCCTTCTCTTTCTTCATTTAATGCAGCTTTGTCTTATTAGTTGACCACGCCCCCGTGTCCGCTGAGCACGACCCCGTGTGCAGAAGAATCTTTGTACTCTGAAGATTTGCCTAGATTGTGCGAATCTTATAGTTGACCACGACCCCGTGTCCGCTGAGCACGGCCCCGTGCTGGGCAATAGAAGCTTCTACCACTTTGTCTTTTCTGCTGACACTTGGGCACGCCCCCGTGCTGGCTGAGCACGGGGCGTGTTCAGGCTTCTGATTTCTTGTTTTGCTTGGGAAGATGCTGTCGTGGGGTCGGACATGTCACGTCTTGTTCCTTTTCTTGTATTTATGTTAGATTTTGATGTCTTTTTGCTTCTTTTGTTAATTTGAGCTCATTTAATCCTGAAAATACAAAAGGAAGATAAAAGCACACTTTTTCTAACATTAGTACTAAAAAAGGGTTAGTTTTATGCCTCATTTGATGAAATTTATATGTTACATTTTGAACACATCAAATACCCCCACACTTGAATCTTTGCTTGTCCTCAAGCAAAACTCTTTAATATGTAGCTATTACACTCCCAAATGGAATGGGTAGAGAAGAAGGTTTTGGGCTTGTCGTAGAGTGTCGGGATTTCCAAGATTCTTTATTTAATTTTATTTTTATTTATTTACAATCCTATTCGTCATGATTTATTTAAAACTTTTCATAAGATAAATTACTTATTAGGGCATAACATGCCTTTGTAAAATTCTATTTATATACAAGTTCACATACCTCATGGGGATCACTCAACACTCGGCCGAAAATGTATTTTTGTGGATCACTCGAGAGCGGCATGGAACTTACTCCTACCATAGGCTTGCCAAGCAATCAATCCTCCTCCTTTTTAACTTATATACCTTTGTAAATATCAAGAGGACTTTGTGGTGAAGGGTTAGGCTTGGGTTAAAGGTAGGTGGTTGGGTTGGTGGTTAGTAGTTAGTAGAAAAAGGGCGAAAAGTGTAACAAGTGTCGGTTTTCGTAAGACTTTCTATTTTTGTAACTTTTATTTTGATGAAGCTATTATTCAAACCAAGTTATTTTTGATGAACTTGTTTGTTTATTTTCTTTTGCTTCATCCTCAACACAAATTTTTTTTTTTTTTTTGAAAAGTCATACGAAAAATCGAACTTGTTTCTAAAACAAAGGGTTAAAAATAAAAAGGTTTTGGTGGGTAAAAGGGTGTTTGGTTTGGGTTATGAAATGAAAAGGTTTAGGCTCAAAGGGGCTAACTAGGGGGATTTTGGGTAGGTGGTAAAAAAAGGAAAAATAATGGTGTAGAAATAAAAAGGGTTAGTCCTAATGCCTCCATCATTTACTTACTCGGGTTTAAGTTGGTAAGGACCGGGAATGTATCGTCATGGCAAGTTCTAGAGTCGTAAGAACCAAGCGGCTATTCACATAAGAAACGAAAAATGAGCATTTAGTCTAATGATATGTAAATGTATGCTCAATAAAGGCTCAAAACTCACTTTTGTGGGAATGAGTTTTTATGTGATCAAGTATATATAATCAAATTTTAACTAAGCTTGTCATGCCTTTTCATAATTTTCTTATGTTGATTCTTTTTATCACTACGCTATCGGTTGTAAATTCGTAAAAATATAACCTTTTTGAGAACTTGAATTTCCCGAGTTAAACCTAGACAAGTAAAAAAAATGAAAATTTTTGAAAAAAAAAATTTGGGGTGATTAGCGATTCCAATAGAGTTGGGTGATTAGCGATTCCAATAGAGTTTTGTGTAAGGCTTGTATTTAGGACTTGTAAGATTCAAGGTTTTAGCATCCCCCCCCCCCCCACACTTAAATTACACATTGTCCTCAATGTGTCCCCAAAATAAGTTTTTAGGTTGATTGAATGTGTAAAAAGCAAAAAAATTGTGTTACTGAGCGCTGAACACGGCCCCGTGTTATCCGGGCACGGCCCCGTGTTCAAGTGCCAGTAACAAAATTAAAATAAGAGAAACAGAAGTCTGGACACGGGGGCGTGTTGGGTGAACACGGCCCGTGTCCAGTTACCTGAACTGGGTCTTTTTCTGCAGACTGTGCAGCACGGGGCCGTGTTGGGTGGACACGGCCCGTGCCGAACTTTCTGTAAACGAAGAAATTTTTCGGACGGTTCTGTTTTCCTGTATGGGGTGCTGGTTCAAGCTTCCCTTGCATCCTTTGCCATCTCAAGTGTGTTTTTATTCCTGGAAATTAAAACTAACTAGAAAACAAGAAAATTAATCTAAACTAAGGATAGTTCCGCGGAATGCCTCCGTGGTGCGCCACGTTTATAAGGGTCCTTGGCTAGACCCAAAGCCTGGTCACATGTTACCCAAGTGGGATGTATTGCATCCCATGTTACACCGTCGGAGAGCGTCATCCAAGCTCGAGTCTATGACCTTCATGTATTTGACCGGGTCTTCTTCCTCTACTTTCTTTCCACATTCAAACTTCACTTCCTCATCCCCAAACTTTAATGTTAATGTTCCGTCATTCATATCCACCACTGCTTGGGCGGTGGCTAGAAATGGCCTCCCGAGGATGAGAGGGACATCGGTGTCTTCTTCCATGTGTAGGATGACAAAGTCGGTTGGAAAAACGAAGTTGTCAACCTTGACCAGCAGATTTTCAGCGACACCTTGTGGAAATTTTACGGACCTGTCGGCGAGTTGTATGCTCATCTTTGTAGGGCTTGTTGTTCCTAGGTCGAGTCGTTTGAACATTGACGTGGGCATGAGGTTAATGCTAGCCCCAAGATCGGCTAATGCATTACGAACGGGGGACTTCCCAATCAAGCAAGGAATTGTGAAGCTCCCGGGATCGATTTTCTTTTGTAGAAGTTTGTTGAGTACTAAAGCGGAGCATTCTTCGCCTAAGTTAACTAATTGCAATGATTCAATTTTCCTTTTATGAGTGAGGAAATCCCTCATGAATTTTGCATATTTAGGCATTTGGGTTAGGACCTCAATAAAAGGAATATTAACATGCAATTGTTTTAGTAAACTTTCGAACTTTGCGAATTGCTCATCGGTCTTTTGACGATTTAACCTACCGGGGTACGGAATTGGAGGAGTCTTGGTGGGCTCTTGATTTGGTGAAGGAGCTTTTTCCGGTTGAGTTATAGGTGAAGTCGTGCTTTGCCTGAGTTAACTTCCTTCAACCGGTGGTAATGTGGCATCCTCGGGACCCACGGTTCGGTTTCTCAATGTGATGAGGTGTACTTGCACCTTTGGGTTGGTTTCGGTATTGCTTGGTAACGTGCCTTGTGGTCTCTCGGAGAAATTTTGAGCTAGTTGATTTAATTGTTTTTCAACGTTTTGAATGCTAGCTTGTTGATTTCTAAAATTTGATTCCAATTGTTGAAATCGATTCGAGTTTTTCTTTTCGGTGTCGGAGATGAGGCGAGATACGGTATCTTCAAGCCTTTCTCTTCCACCTTGTTGTTGAGAGAAATTTTATGGTTGTTGAAAATTAGTTCGTTGGTTTTGTTGGTTACTACTATTGTCGGGATCTCTCCAACCAAGATTTGGGTGGTTACGCCATCCTTGGTTGTAGGTACCCGTTGGAGGACCCGACGGCCTAGGTCTATTATCAATGTAGTTTACCGTTTCTGCCTGTTCATCTAATTCTTTCATATAACTCCAATTTTCATGTGACCCACCACACCCTTCACAAGCCATTACCGAGGCCGTTTTTGTCATTTCTAGCCTTTTGATTTTTGAAGAGAGGGCCTCGATTTGGGCTTGTAAAGAGGTGCTTTCATCAACCTTATGGGCGCCCGGGGCAATAGATTTATTACCTCGGGGAGTGTGCCATTGAAAATTGGTTTGAGAAATTTCCTCAATTTGATTATATATTTCATTTGGGCGACGATTACGTAGAAGTCCCCCGGAGCTTGAATCAAGTGTTTGTCTTGTGTGTGGCAACAACCCATTGTAGAAAGTGGATACTTGTTGCCACACCACTAGACCATGATGAGGACACTTTCTTAGAAGCTCCTTGAACGTTTCCCAAGTTTCATATAAGGATTCCCCATCCTCTTGTGAGTATGTATTAATTTCAGTCATTAGTTTAGCCATTTTAGCAGGAGGGAAATACTTATATAGAAACTTTTGGGCTAGTTCATCCCAGGTGTTTACCGAGCCAACTGGGAAGGTGTTAAGCCAAGCCTTAGCTCGGTCTTTAAGTGAAAATGGAAACATCCTAAGGCGAATGGCGTCGTTTTATGCTCCATTGATCCGAAAAGTATCACATATTTCCAAGAAATTAGTAATATGTAGATGGGGATCCTCGTCCGCAAGCCCATGGAAGGTTGCGGAGTTTTGGAGCATTTGTATCAAATGCGGCCGAAGTTCGAAGTTGTTGGCTTCGACATTCGGTGCATTGATAGTGGCGCCGAGATTGCCTACGGTGGGCCGTAGGTAATCCATGAGGGTACGTTGGTCCGCCATTGGAAGTGGGTCCCCCATAACTTTCTCTTGATTTTTCGCTTTAAGTCTTTTTCTGAGAAAGCGTTCGGGTTCTTCTAGAGGTTCTTTTATGTCTCTACTAGAACTGGAGCTCATGCACTACGTAGGAGGTTCAAATGTGGCGCCTGGGTTCCAAGTCCTGCAATAAAAACAGAAAAGAGCGTTGGTCAGAATGTTCGCCACGGCCCCGTGCTTGGTGAACACGGCACGTGGTCAGAGATACAGTGATTTTTTCCCGGATCCCTGTTACTGGGAGTTGGACACGGCCCCGTGTTGCACCGACACGGCCCCGTGCTCAGCTCTCTGTAACTCGGAAAATAAAAACTGCCAGTAAGGATGCTGGGCACGGCCCGTGTCCGACCAGGCACGGTCCTTGCTGAGCTCTGCAGAAGCTGAAAAATTAAGAAAAATCCTAAAAATGAAAAATAAGAAAAACGATTAGGCCGTTGATTCCTAACTTTCTTAAAATCCTTGTGTCCCCGGCAACGGCGCCAATAACTTGATGCGTGTGAAGTGTTATATTTATTAGGTGTATATTTTAAGCCCCTTTAACACTTTTTAGTCAAGTTTTAAATTTATAAAACACGATATTTACTAACACTAGACACACATATGGGCAAGTGCACCCATCGTGAGCGTAGTATAGTGTTGGTAAGATACCGAGGTCGTCCAAGGACACAAGAGCTTTTAGTACCGATTTATCCTCAACGTCTAATCAAATCAAAAAGTTTAGAAAAATGTTTTAAACTAAGAAAAATAAAAACTAACTAAAATGCTGAAAATAAAAATAAAAAGAAAAACAGATAGACAAAATGAATCACTTGGTTCCGACTCGTATCTAGTGTAACCTTTGATTATTTCCGCACTTTTGCACTATTTTAAGAGATTATCTTAGTTACTGTAGTAGGCCCCTCTTTTGAAGGTGACGTTACCCTCACCCCAGTAGTTTGAGTCAGCAAGGATACAATCCTAAAAGGGTGGATTATTGGAAGATAATTAATTAAGTTATTAATGCAAATTATGGTAGGCCCCTCTTTTGGAGGTGACGTTACCCTCGACTAAGTAGTCTGAGTCAGCAGGGATACAGTCCTAAATAGCCGGGTTATAGTATTAATAGTAGTTAACTTATGAGGGGATCAATGAGTTTGGACCCCCGCCATCCAATACCGCTAAGTATTGAAGGAGGTCCTACTAAATTTGACCCAGGTCCATTGCAGGACCTCTAAACGCTGAACAATGGCAAGACCTTTACCAAACCGTTCCCTTAACCCCCGACCAGGTAGCCAACATACCTCCATATAGACCGTGGAGATATGAATGGTGAAAATCTTTTATTTTATATAGACAGTAAAATAATTTCAAGACACCACAGACAAACGATAAAGAAAGATCACCTTCAACATAAGCAACTAGTTATTAAAGTCATTAATACGAAACCAAATAAAAAGTGCGAAAAGATTAGAAATAAAAAGTATTACACTAGACACTTTGTCTTCACCAAGTGATGTAAGAGACTTAGGCAAACATGGCCTTGATTGTCAAGAACTCTAACGATCAATCTTGGATCCCGAGACGACTCACACACTCTACGATGGATGATGGTGGTGGATGATTGTGTTATGGTGGTGGTGGGTGGCGGGGTGAAGTGTGAGAGAGGTGGTGTGCCAAGGGATGGTTTGAGCTTGAGCCAAGCACTTCTATTTATAGGCTGATCAGAAGCTCGGGCACGGCCCCGTGTCCAGTGGGCACGGCCCCGTCTCCACATCCTTCTCTTTCTTCATTTAATGCAGGTTTGTATTATTAGTTGACCACGCCCCCATGTCCGCTGAGCACGACCCCGTGTGCAGAAGAATCTTTGTACTATGAAGATTTGCCTAGATTGTGCGAATCTTATAGTTGACCACGACCCCGTGTCCGCTGAGCACGGCCCCGTGGTGGGCAATAGAAGCTTCTACCACTTTGTCTTTTCTGCTGACACTTGGGCACGCCCCCGTGCTGGCTGAGCACGGGGCGTGTTCAGGCTTCTGATTTCTTGTTTTGCTTGGGAAGATGCTGTCGTGGGGTCGGGCATGTCACGTCTTGTTCCTTTTCTTGTATTTATGTTAGATTTTGATGTCTTTTTGCTTCTTTTGTTAATTTGAGCTCATTTAATCCTGAAAATACAAAAGGAAGACAAAAGCACACTTTTTCCAACATTAGTACTAAAAAAGGGTTAGTTTTATGCCTCATTTGATGAAATTTATATGTTACATTTTGAACACATCATTAGGCTTTTGGGGGGAGGGTGAATTTAGGTTTTTTTTTTGGGGGGGGGGGGGTTAGGTTTTTGGGGGGTGGGGGGTTTAGGGTTTTCAGGAGGGTGGGGGTGGGGGGGTTTAGGGTTTTCGGGAGGGTGGGGGGTTTAGGTTTTTGGGGTGTGGGGGGGGGGGGGGTTAGGCTTTTGGTGGGAGGGTGAATTTAGTTTTTAAGGGGTGGGGGGGTGAGTTAAGTGGTTTAAGCTTTATGTATTAGCGCACATGTGCAGTACAACCAGAAAAAAAGTTTTTTTTTTTTTTTTTTGAAAATTTTTTTCCATACATAAAAAGTAGCGATTTTTATAAAAAAAAAAATTGTAAAAAAAAAAATCTTGGTATGTTTTTAGGTTTTTTTAGGCTTTTTTGGTTTTCTCTTTTAAACTAGTTTTCTCATGATCCATCCCCTATATGTATATAGATTGCCGGTAAATGATAACCGGAACCAAGACATTTTCATTTTGATCTTGTCCTCTCAAACAAACTTCTGGATTACTCGAACATCATGAATCCAAAGTCATTATCAAATTCCGCTGCAAATGTGTTTGACATTCAACACCTTCATTCACTCGAAGAATTAACAGGCTTTGGGCCTAGTTCTTAGTTGATAACAACATACCATGCATTACGAAGAACCCATCATGAAGTCAACGTAGAACATACTTCAGCAGTTTGTGTTGTTCACAGGCAGCTAACCATGAAGAACATATATTCTTGGTGGGTCAAGGTTTTTCATGGGTGTATGTATGGGCCCAGATCTATCTTTCGTCTTGCCTGTGGATAAGGTTTGGTATAAAAGACATGCTGCAGATCAGTTTAGCCAGACACAAAAAAAGCACACAGAGAGAGAATATAGTTAGCACTTCAGGGAGTTTGAGATCTGTCTTGTAATCTTTGTACTGTAACTTCTCTGAATGCAATATAAGTGAGCTTTAAAGTTGAATATTGTTCTTGTGTGTGTGTTTCTTGTCTCGGTTGCATACCTGCTTGGATTCCGCACAACCGGGTGTGTTCGGTAACAATGATAGGTTGTTCTAGATCCTCCTCTAGGGACCTACAAGTGGTATCAGAGCCTTGGCTCTCATCCTTTTTAAGACCGAGTCGTGTGTCGAAGTTTTCAAACATTGTTCTTGAAGGTTTTACAGAAAAGTTTGTTTGTTTTTAATGAAAAATAGGTTAAATCTCTGAAAAATTTGGTTGTTTGTTAAAATTTTCATAAAAACCTTTGTTCAATCACATGGAGACATGTTAAACTTGGTTTTTCTAAAAATTCTTGGCAAAAATCTTGGTCGAAAATTTTTCCGGTGAATAACTTTTGCCGGGAAACTCATATATATCATCGGTGTTCTTCATAGTTCTTTTCATTTTCTAGGTTTGTATTGTGTTTGAATTATTGAAAATTACATTAAAATATTGATTGTTTGAAAATCTAGTATTGCAAAGTATGGTGTGTTGAAAACAGTGATTTTTCAGTAGGGTGTTTGAAAATCTTGTCATCAACTCTCTGCAGAGATAATACCGGATTGTGTTTGAACATATCTCACCAACTCTGTGAACTAAAGTCAACGAAAGACTAGTTCTTCGTTGGTTTTGTTTTAGACGAAAAACCAGTTCTTCATCTGTTTTCATTTCCACGAAAAAACCCAACATTTTCAAATTGGTGAAGAACCAATTTTTTGCCTTATTAGGCATCTTTTGTCTTATTCATTTCTTCATTCACTTCACACTTCCACGAAGAACCATTTGGCCAACAACTCTTTTGAAGTCAAAGAAAGACAAAGTCTTTTGTCTTGTAGTGGTCTTTCACAAAAACATTTTTTCTCATATTCTTTTCAGTTCTTCATAGACTTGTTATTCGTGGTCCAGTTCTTCGTGGTTTCTCACTTTAAATTTTTTCACAGAAGGTTTTTAAATCACATCAAACTTGTTTAATTTGGTTTTTCAAGCATTTGTTTTTAAACATCAACCAAATATGAGTTCAGACTGGTGGGGTTGGAAACCGGATCCCAATGCCGATATGTATACGAGTAAAGGTTCAGGTCCAGTCCCTTCATGGGCTCAGACTCCCATGTCCTCGTCATCAGCACAATTGAGTTCAATTACAGCAAATCAGTGGTCTTTTCTTACAAACCAAAACCAAAGTATTCAAAGTCTTCTTTTGAGTGAAAATGAAACCGGTAGTAACAACCCCCCACCAAAGATCAAGCATATAAACGAGTATCCCGGATGGCAAGAGAGATTTCATACATATATTCTTGGGCAAAACACGGAGTTATGGTTGTCTTTTATCACGGAATACGATCAAGCACTTGAAGAAGCCGGTTCCAATGCAGCGACATTTGTGGATCTTTCCGTCGATGATAAGAAGACATATCATTTAGAAAAGAAAGCATTTTCAATTCTAACTCAAGCCTTAAACAAAAATATTTATCATCTGGGATTCAAAACGACAAAAAGTCTGTGGGATGCACTAAAGGCAAGAGGAAAAGGAAATGCATCGTCATGCAAACTGAGACATGATCTGCTCAAAAAGGAGTTCGACGGCTTCATGTGTTTGGAAAGGGAGTCGCTGGGAGACATGACAAGTCGATTTTATCATCTGCTGAGTGAGATGGGTAATTTTAAGGTCGCGGTAACTCCGGAAGAGGTTGTCACAAAGTTTGCCGATGCATTACCAGCTCAATGGAATGGTTTCTTGGAGATTCTGAAAATATAATAGCACGCTAGCTACAACTAACATCCATGATTTCATTCAACTCTTGGAGAACAAAAATCAAGAGGAAACTAGGAAGGCAAAAAGAGTGCCGATACCACAAAATCCCGAGATGTACTATGGAAATTGTGGAGGTACCAGCACGGTTGCAAGACCTGCTCAACATGCTCAGCTACAAATGGCTTTTGTCTCGAGCACCGATATGTATAGAACACCACAACCAACAGCCACAACGCAAAGCTATCAGTCTAGTCTACTGGAGTACCATCATTTCTTGATCCAAACTACAAAGGTCAACAACAAGCATGTTATGGAAACACTTCATCAGCAGTCAATGCTGGTCAGTCAACTATTCTAAACACAGTTCGGCTAGACACTTCAAGTTTCTTGAAAGTGAGTGTTGAGGCGGCAAAAGAACATATGGAGCTTCTAAACACTTTGGTGAGCGCGTATTGTGGTTTAGTAGCAGGGCAAATTGGGAACATCAATTTGACTCAAGGAGATTATCAGCAAATTGATAAGGATGAAATAGATTTGATGGATATCAAGTGGGAATTTTTGCTAGTGCAGTGAGGTGAGCAAAAGATTTCATGGAAAGAACTGGTAGAACCAGCTTGGAAAGCAAGAATGACACCAAGTATGGGTTCGATAAACAAGCGGTCAAGTGTTTCAACTTTGGTGAACGAGGCCATTTCAAACGTGAATGTACGAAGCCAGCTCAGCATGGGAACCAGAATCCGTTCAGAAATCAAGGCAACCAACCAAACCAGAATCAAAAGAGTAATAATGAACGTGCCTTCATGCCTACAAACAATACTCATCAGGCAGGTCCATCAAACAACAACCGAGCTCTTGTGATACAAGTTGATAAAGGTTGTGACTTGTCAATTCAACTTGGTAGCGGTGATCAGGTTGGAACAGCTTGCTTTGCTGAAGTTGTTAAGGATCTAAAACAAGCTTGTGGTGGAGAATCTTCAGATGAAGACAGTTCTGGTTATAGTGGAAGCTCAGATGACGAAGCCTCAAGTTCAGGGGAAGACGGCACGGATGAAGTGTCACATGAGACCATTGATGAAGATGTTGAGAAGCTTTTGAGTGAAACTGAAGCAGGAAATGGCAGAAGATCAATTCTGGTGGATCAAGCTGCTTATTCTTCTTCTTCTCATCATTCAGGCTTTATGGCTAATGTTGGCAGTTCGTCAAGTCAGGTATATGTCAATGAACCTAAATCTGAGAAATGTGATAATTGTGTTGATTTAGGTGCTAAATTGTCTGGCTTGCAAAGCAAATATGATGATTTGCAAAGCAACTATGACGCGACATTTATCCACCATCAAAGTTTGATCGTGGATCTTTCGAAATGCAAAGAGACAAACTTGTCCTATAAAAATCATGAAAAAGAATTTATGAAGGTAATTGACACATTAAGGGAAGATAAGTTCGAGCTAGTAAAAACAGTTTCAAGAAAACAAACTGCTATAAACAATTACATCACTAGGCTCGAGGAAGCACAAAAAGAGTTGGCATGTGTCAAGTGTGAAAATGAGGCGATCCAACTTAGGTTAGATAGTTACTCAAACTCTAGGTGTGTACTGGATCACATCATTGACATACATAAAAAGAAGAGTGATGTCACGTGCATTAGATATAAGAAGTGTCCTCCACCTGTTAGACATAATTATACCTCAATTCCTGATGAGGAGGATAAACCTCAATTTGAGCCATCTGTTCTTTTAGACGTTGAGGAATTCGCAGTTGGACTCGGTTACAAAAAGGAAGTATCATCAGATTTGGATGTGTCAGCAGATACGAAAGTGTCAACTATTGAACAAAATCAGGGTCCTCCAGTCATTGTTGAGGATGCTGATTCTTCAGATGATGAATCCGATGATACTGACTCTACACAGTCTAATGCAGTTATTAAAGAAAAGGACATACCTCTCGAGAATCACATTCTATGTGATCCTCCTGCAAAACCTGCTAAGACTGTTCAGGTTGAGTCCACTTCTGCACAAGAATCTGAGAGTGTGAATTTGGTATACACTCTAGTTGGTGATGATAAAGTTTATTCAAACAAAGATTTTTTGATTAAAGGTGTAAATCAATCTTTAGTCAGTAATGTTTTTCAGGATTCGACAAGTAAGTTTTTGGGAGAGTCGAGTTCACGAGTTGTGGTAACACAATGTCCTCCAATTCCAAAAGCTGAAATTCGAAAACAATATGGCAACCAGAAATTACCAACAGAGAAAATTCAGCAAAATCACACTAAACCAAAAGCAAAATCGACAACTCAAGGTCGAAAGGAGCAGAACCAGAGAAAGAACAAAAATATGAATTTGTGAAGTCGAAGGGAACTGATAAACTTGAAATTTTGAAAACAAGTCTAACATAGATCATGTTAAGCAAGTTAAAATTTTGAAAAGAGATGATCAAGACAATTCAGGACCAAGTACTTTGAAATCACAAAGTTCATCAACGAGACATCAACATCATACTTCGGGGTTTGTCGAACGAAGATCATGTTTTGAGTGTGGTGAATTTGGACATATCATTCGAAATTATCCATATCTTCATAAGTTAAAAGCTAAAGTTGTTGTTCCCCGTGAGAAAAATTACCAAAAGCGATTTATTTCTTCAAAACAAGATCCCCGTCTTGTGAAGGAAAGGGAGAAGAAACAGAAACGCAAGCAAATCAAGGTAATTGAAAAGGCTCTTAAAACCGATGTGGTTCAAAAATAATCTGTTTCAGTCAAACCAGAAATTTCAAAAACTTCAAACAACCACGAAGTTAAAATGTCAAACAATCAAACTAGTAAAACTAAACAGACATGGAAACCTAAAATGATCACAAATTCAGGGGGAGCATCACCATTTCCAAATCATCGCGAAGTTGAAATAACTTTTGTCGATGAAAATGGAAGACCCAAATCCACAAAGGCTTGGGTCCCCATCTCCAACTGATCATTTGAGTACATGTGCAGGGTGTTCCAGGAGGAACTGTCAGTAGTCTTTGGATTGTTGATAGTGGGGCATCCAGGCACATGACCGGCAACATGAGACTTCTCTACGGCGTCAAATCTATTAGAGGCGGTTATGTTGCTTTTGCTGGAGATAAAGGCGGGTATATTACTGGCGAAGGAATGGTATCCAATGGGGTTGTCAGAATTGACAAGATCAACTTTGTGCAACAACTTGATCACAATCTTCTAAATGTTTCTCAAATCTGTGATAAGAAGTTTTCGGGGCTCTTTGATGCTAACGGATGTTATGTGCTGAAGCCCGGCTTCAAGATCCCTAAATACTGGATTCTCTTATCTACACCAAGGATTAATGATTTGTATGTCCTTGATATGAGCCAAGCAATCACAACGTCTGCACATGTAACATGTTTTGTTTCTAAAGCCACGGAAAAGGAAACAATCTCTTGGCACAGGCGGATGGGACACATTCACCTAAGGAAAATGAATCATCTGGTGAAGAATGAGTTAGTAACTGGTGTGTTCCGGTCAAAAACTTTCATCTACAAGACGTCTGTGTTTCATGCCAGAAAGGAAAATAAAGTAAGAAATTGCACCCGATAAAGAAGATCAACACGGTTGTAGTGCCGCTTGAACGTTTGCACATGGATTTGTTCGGCCCTGTCAAGCATAAAAGTATTAGTAATGACTCGTACTGCCTCGTGGTGACTGATGATTATTCCAGATTTTCTTAGGTGGCGTTTATGGCACACAAGAGTGAAACTATTGAAATTATCAAAAACTTGATCACAACGATTGAGAACTTGTATACTTTGAAAGTTAGACGCATACGCAGCGACAATGGAACTAAATTTAAGAATCATGCCATGGAGGAGTTCTGTAGATCCAAAGGCATTCTTCATGAATTCAGTGCTAGATACACTCCTCAACAAAATGGAGTCGCTGAGCGTAAGAATAGAACATTGATCGAAACTGCAAGGACTATGTTGGTAGAGTCACAGTTGCCCATTCCCTTCTGGAGTGAAGTTGTGGCCTCTGCTTGTTACACGATGAACCGAGTCCTTACAGTAAAAAGACACAACAAGACCTGCTTTGAGCTTCTGTCACACCCCGACCACGTAAAACAACAAAACATGGCGGAAACATCGAGGCGTGTTGTAACAGAATTAATGTTTCATAACCATGGATACCAAAGAGTGTTTCGTTTTATTAAACATTGAATAATTACATCGTCTTGAAATCTAAATACACTATTTAAACATAGTCTATCATTGTTATTGAGTCACTAAGGCCTTGTCCAGTCCTATGTGAGCATGCATCTTATCAATCGATATCATCCAACAATACCTGAAACATATGTGAAAACGAGGTCAGCAAAGAAATGCTGGCGAGTACATAGGTTTTGTGAAAATAAGATTCATGACTTCTGTTTAAGAAAAATGTTTAGTCATGAACCTTGTAATTTGCTTTGTCTTTGTAAATCATTTGAAAGATAATAAGTTTAGATGATACGTATAAATAAGAGGATAATGCATGATTATATGAATAACCATGTAAAATGAGTTTGTATAAGATAAGTTATTTGCAAATCAATGTCTTGTGAAAAGTATGTTACTTGTATAAAATGTTCTATGTCTCAAACTGAAATGATTCAAATAACGCTACAATATATAATACCATACAAACACTTATATATAGGAAGTACCAGCGGCGTATCCACCATGCTTGTATCATATTACACATGCACCGTTACTCAAATCACTTACCCAAACAAACCACCAATGTAAGATGTCTATGTTTAAACAAATTGTCAAATGTATTGAATAACATAACAAAATGTTTATGTTAAGATGTAAATCATGTCATGTATAATCAATGTCAAAAGTGTTTGTGTCAAATGTAAACCATGTAATGTGTAACCAAAATGATATGTATGGCTAGTGAAATGCATCAACTAAACCATAGATGAAACGCACAAAACAACGTATTGAAGTAAAACTTGGTTTAAATCAATACTATGTTTCGTGGAAATGCATGATTAAATGTAAATCATGTCCAAATGTTTACCCAATCGTTAAACCATCTTGTTTTAATCATTCAAATCGTTCTTGTTTTAATTGTTCAAATCGTTCTTGTTTTAATTGTGAAACTACTTTATGGTCGATTCTCTAATAACATTCAAACCTTCTTGACGCGTTCCTCGTTCCAACTCGCTCTCGTTCTCGTTCTTAATAAACCCTTACCAAAGAGTAAATTAATAATTTCGTTCTTAACAAACCCTTACCAAAGGATAAATTAATAATCTCGTTCTTAACAAACCCTTACCAAAGGATAAATTAATAATCTCGTTCTTAACAAACCCTTACCAAAGGATAAATTAATAATCTCTTTCTTAACAAACCCTTACCAAAGGATAAATTAATAATCTCGTTCTTAACAAACCCTTACCAAAGGATAAATTAATAATCTCGTTCTTGAAACCATTGTTATTGTTCTTGAAACCACATTGTAATTGTTATTGTAATCGTTGTTATCGTTCTTGAAACTATTGTTATCGTTCTTGATACTACATTGTAATTGTTTTTGAAACTATTGTAATCGTTCTTGAAATCATTGTTAAGATATTTAGCACATATGAGTCACCCCAAAACAGTTGAAAACAGTAAAAGAGGGGAATAATGTACTCGCCTGATAATGCTTGGAGGTCTTGAACAACAACCAAACAAAGCTAGAGGGAGCACGTAATCAGTCGGCAATCTAAAACTATATAAATAAACCGGACTTAAATCGGGAGATCGGATAGGATGAGGCTTGGCAAACCAAATGAGTATTGGAACTCATATGATATGGTTTAACAAGGCCTACATACTACAATGAGACTAACCTAAGTGCTTTCGACCCATCGCGACCCATTAAGGTAACTTATGCTACTTTAACGCGTCGTGCGCGTGAAACGCGTTCGGACCGTCTAACTAGTCCTATGACAAGTGTTATATGCCTAAACATGTTACATAATCAGTTATGTGACAAAAGTTTAGGTTACATATGCTTAATTACCAATTATACATGAAAAGGGTATTCTGGTAATTTACCTAAGGCATATAAACTACCTATCATACAACTACTTAAACGAAGCGACCATAGGGTATAACCTCGGAAGGTTATTCCCTACCTACTATGGTCACCTAATGTATTTGGTTGGATCCTAATGATCGACCAAATGGGTCGGGTTCGAGGTATAAGCGATTTATTAGATCGCTTACCCTACGACCCTAGACAACGTGGTAATCAGTAGGCATAGTCCCAAGGGACTATAACCAACGTGATTACACTCACGTTGCGAAGTTCAAACGAACTTCGCATTGACCATTACTGGTCAACGCTGAAAGTCAAACAAAGTTTGACTTTCTGACTCGAAAAGCAATAAAATAAGGAAAAGAACGAAAGAATACTTACGAAGGGTCCCTGAATGCTAATCCCGATCCAAGAACTCAGGTATGAAACAATGGTTTCAACTTAGAGCTCTCAAATCAGAATTCTTGTAAGAAATGAGGTTGGGGTGATGGGGTATTTATAGTTTTCGGGTAACCGTTGAGATTGTTTCATGGAAACCCTGGTTCGATCACATCCGTACACTTGTGGAAAGGTTATGGAAGCTAAATATGTTCCTTATCTAGTGACTAAGCAACTTAGAACATGTGGTGGAGGATCAAACAGCTGCAAACTGATGTTTAAAACATTGAATCTGGTCAGATCATGCACTCGCGTAGCGCGACGGGTAGGCCCTTAGGGCTCGCGCTACGCTACTGCCTCCTAGTTCCAGAATTGTTTCAAAAGTGACAGGTTTAGTCCCTGCAGCCCGTTTAAGCGATTTTCGATGCGTTTGAACCCCGTTAACCTCATTTCAAGGCTCTAAAATGAAGTTAAAGTATAGGGAACTCAAAACATGCTCAAAAATATCCCGGAGGTTGGTTCGTTTGGCCGTACGAACGCGATGTTCGCTTAATTACGACGGAATGCGCATAAGCGCGAAAAACGATCCAAATGACGCGACGAATGGATTTTTGACAAGCCAAACACTAAAGCATAATATAGTCATGCTTACATAAATTTTTGGATGTCCGGATGTATTCAGAACGTAAGTTATGCGCGAAAATGCAAACTTGTGCACTTTTTGACACTTTTAGTCCCTGAAGGACCCAAAAGTTTATTTTAGCACACCGAACCCCTCAAAGCCTATTTCTAAGCTATATAAAGGATATTTAAGGTGTGTTTAACTTATGGTCATGTTCCGGAATGTCTGTTACAGTTCAAATTGGCATACTTTCGCAGTTTGTCATATTTAGTCCCTGTAAGCGAATTAGCTTGTTTTTGCCATACCAAAACCTTCAAAACTTATTTCTAAGTTATGTAAAGGTTATTTAAGGTATGTTAAGCCTATGTCACTATTCCGGAGTGTTTGTTGCATTAAACTGGTTATATTTACGCATCGGTGCGCGTATAACCTTCCAGAAAGCGATTTAGAGTTTGGAGTTGAACAAAAATTGATATGTGCAAATGATACACATATTTTTACAAATCCCAAGTATGAAATATAATATTTCATTGGTTCGGTATTTGTTTGATGGCCGTGGAGGCACAGGTGTTACAGTCTCCCCTACTTTAGGAAATTTCGTCCCGAAATTTATTTAGAGGAAACTTGTGAGAGCTTGAAAACATGAAGTTTGAAAAGATCGAACAACATTGGTTAGGGTTCTGAACTTCTAGTAACCTTAATAACATTATGCTTGCAATGTAAGAGGGATACTTATATACAAGTATATGAAGCGTCATTGGTGCGTCCACCGTACCTCCATTACATCGTTCTCATTTCGTTATTGTTGTCACTATCAGCTTTTACACATAATAAATCTTACTGGGTTTCTGTGCACTAAATTTCATAATTATGTACGCGTCCATAATCAGACAATTCCTTGCACAGTTCACACAGTCTATTTTATAATGTGTAGGGTAAAACCAAATGAACATTCCTATGATGAGTGTGACTAGACCGCCATAGAGTCCTTTTAATTAAATCAATAAATGATCTAAATAGACTATCAAGGAGTCTGTCCAGCTACATCACTAGATGTCGTTCTTTAACCAAATTGTTAATCAATCTTTTTGACTAGACCACTAAAAGGGTCTCTTATCGAACCATGGAGTGGTACCAAATAACCCAAGGGTCTTAACTACAACGTAGAAGCCCATAAAGATTAAGGTAGTACCTTTTGAATATCCTACTATGAATCCCTCATATGAAGATATGAAAGATTCTATGAGGATTTGAAAATCGTATCACACAAAAACATAGAGGAGAACACACAAACACATAACATATAATCGCATAATCGTTCAATTTGTTTAATTGTTTAATTTGTTATCGTTGGACACGGGTATTTAAAGCATACTAGGGATCAAATCCTTAATTGCGGTAATTTGGATTGATCCATATGAATACCCTGCTTGTTGACTACATGACCCAAGAACTGAACTTCTTTAAGCCAAAATTTCCCCTTGGAGGATTTAGCGAAAAGTTTGTTCCTTCTTTAAGGGTTCCAGTGTCAATGAAAGTGTTGATCGTTACCAGCTCGGGATATGAATAGATCAAGATGTCATTAATAACAATGACGAACTGATCCAAATAAGGCTTGCAGACTCTATTTATTAAGTCCTTGAAGATGGCTGGAGTATTTGTCAACCTAAAAGGCATGACTGTAAACTCGTAATGGCCATACTTCGTGCAGAAAACCGTTTTGGGAATATCTTCTTCGAGAATACAAAGTTGATGATACCCAAAACGCAAATCGATCTTGGAAAAGCATGAACGCTATGCAGTTGATCGGAGAAATCGTTGATTTAAGGTAGGGGGATATCGATTCTTGATGGTAAGCTTACTAGGCTTACGTTAATCGATATACATTCGAAAAGATCCATTTTTCTTTTCACAAGGAGAACAGGAGTTTCTCCAAGGTGAAAAGTTCGGACGGATGAATCCTTTATCAGACAACTCTTGAAGCTGTTTCAATAATTCTTGCATCTCGAACGGTGCAAGACGATAAGATACTTCAGATTTAAAAGAAACCAGTGTTTGAGGTTCTTAGGGAGATCTCAAGTGATCGTAAAAATGACAGAACCACACGAGTAGTTTTGTCTTTGTGTTAGGTTGAATCAAACATTCATACAATGGCATTAGTTAGAAAATAAAACCACAAATTTTTATTTATATAACAACCGCATTGTCTTTAAATGTTACAAGATACCAACCAGAGGAAAAACAAAATACTAATTGTTCACTCCTTCATCATTGAGTGCCTCATTGATGTTAAACACTCGACCACGTGCTGGATTCACATTGACGTTGACATTCGCATTTGGGTTTGCGTTAGCATTTGCATTCACCAGTCTTGGGCAGTTGTGGCGGAAGTGACCAATCTCTCCGCAGTTGAAACATGAACCCATTGGGAATCTCGCAGCATTCCCTTGAACTAGAGCTTGAACCTGAGCAGCCTGATTTTGTCCCAAACGACAAACCTTGGCCAAATGCCCAAGTTTACCACACGTCGTGCATTGCCAGCAAGCTTGTTGTACTGCGTGATGACCGTTGCAGCGTGCACAATAAGGTGCGGTACCGGCATATGCTTTCTTTGCAGGCGGCTGAGCTGGTGGGTTCCACGGGTTCTGAGCAGTCTGTGCTGTAACAGCAAAATTTTGGGCACCCTTTCGCTTCTTTGATTTCTTTGACGTCTCCCCTTCCTTACCCTTCTTGTTTTGGCCTTTCTTGCTATCCTCCTTGTCAGCTGACTGTTTCTTGCCCTTGTCACCCTTCCTGTGTAACTTGTTCTTCCGAATCTGCGACTCAGTCAATGTCGCTGATAACTCGATCGCCTGACGGAGTGTGGCAGGGTTACTACCAGTAAGGATGTCTTGTACCGAGTCAGGTAGGCCGTCGATGTACCTTTCGATAGCTATGTCAAGTGGGGTAACCATTGTCGGGAAAAGCAGACTCAGCTCCTCAAACCTATCAGTATACGCCCTGTGCTCACCACTATCTTGCTTCAACTCATCAAATTCCTTCTCCAAAGCTCGCTGCTCATGACGAGGACAGAATTCCCTCATCATCAGAGCCCTAAGTTCAGCCCATGTCTGTGCGAGAGCAACTTCCGCACCTCGGTCTCTCATTACCCCATTCCACCATGTAAGAGCCCTCTTCTGAAACACGCTCGAGGAGAACTCGACCTTGCGATTATCCGGGCACTGCACGTGGCGAAAAGTATTCTCAATGCTTTCGAACCACTGAAGAAGCCCAGTTGCTCCTTCAGAACCACTAAACTTGAGTGGTTTAGCCTGGTTGAAATCCTTGTATTTGCATAGCACATTGTTGTTGTTGTTGGCTTGGTTCCATTGAGCAAAGAGGTTTGGGAATTGAGCAGCCATTTGCTGCGCAATGATTTCTGCCAGCTCGGCAGTCTCTATCTGGCTTTCGCGTCGAGGAGGCATTGTCTAAAAGAGGAAACATGAAAGGAAACGAGTGAGAGAATTTAGACGAAAAGAATGAGATGAAACAAATCTGATGAAAACAAGGATAGTGGTCATTTGTTTGTTACTACAAAGCAACAAACGACACACAATGACTGATCAAAGTAAATAGGTCAAAAATAATGTATCGCGAAGACATGCTCGCCTATAAGTGAACACTCATCCCAAGAATTCCCAGGTAAGCACAACTGGTCTCGCGTCTGATGAGATGTATACGAAGTGCTTGCCTAGACAGAAAACCCAGAATACAGGCATTCACCCATCCAGTTTGCACGTGTTCACATTATTTAAAACCCAAAACCTTGACGAAGTTTTGAAAACTCAAAGGGGTTCAAAACCATATACTAGAGAGTTCAAAACCTTACAATAGAGGGTTCAAAACCTAGTAATCAATCATCCTAGAACAGATGATTAGTTTTCAAAGCGGTTTTGAAATTTATGTTCTTGTTGTGGTCGTCACCTAAGGATAGGTGACGGTATTGTTTTATGACTAAACGCAAGTAAACTCGCGTTAGGGTCCTAAGAAGGTTATAGACTAGGTCAAAGCATTACTAATAACCTAATTCCCTATAACCATTGGCTCTGATACCATCTTTTCTGTCACACCCCGACCACGTAAAACAACAAAACATGGCGGAAACATCGAGGCGTGTTGTAACAGAATTAATGTTTCATAACCATGGATACCAAAGAGTGTTTCGTTTTATTAAACATTGAATAATTACATCGTCTTGAAATCTAAATACACTATTTAAACATAGTCTATCATTGTTATTGAGTCACTAAGGCCTTGTCCAGTCCTATGTGAGCATGCATCTTATCAATCGATATCATCCAACAATACCTGAAACATATGTGAAAACGAGGTCAGCAAAGAAATGCTGGCGAGTACATAGGTTTTGTGAAAATAAGATTCATGACTTCTGTTTAAGAAAAATGTTTAGTCATGAACCTTGTAATTTGCTTTGTCTTTGTAAATCATTTGAAAGATAATAAGTTTAGATGATACGTATAAATAAGAGGATAATGCATGATTATATGAATAACCATGTAAAATGAGTTTGTATAAGATAAGTTATTTGCAAATCAATGTCTTGTGAAAAGTATGTTACTTGTATAAAATGTTCTATGTCTCAAACTGAAATGATTCAAATAACGCTACAATATATAATACCATACAAACACTTATATATAGGAAGTACCAGCGGCGTATCCACCATGCTTGTATCATATTACACATGCACCGTTACTCAAATCACTTACCCAAACAAACCACCAATGTAAGATGTCTATGTTTAAACAAATTGTCAAATGTATTGAATAACATAACAAAATGTTTATGTTAAGATGTAAATCATGTCATGTATAATCAATGTCAAAAGTGTTTGTGTCAAATGTAAACCATGTAATGTGTAACCAAAATGATATGTATGGCTAGTGAAATGCATCAACTAAACCATAGATGAAACGCACAAAACAACGTATTGAAGTAAAACTTGGTTTAAATCAATACTATGTTTCGTGGAAATGCATGATTAAATGTAAATCATGTCCAAATGTTTACCCAATCGTTAAACCATCTTGTTTTAATCGTTCAAATCGTTCTTGTTTTAATTGTTCAAATCGTTCTTGTTTTAATTGTGAAACTACTTTATGGTCGATTCTCTAATAACATTCAAACCTTCTTGACGCGTTCCTCGTTCCAACTCGCTCTCGTTCTCGTTCTTAATAAACCCTTACCAAAGAGTAAATTAATAATTTCGTTCTTAACAAACCCTTACCAAAGGATAAATTAATAATCTCGTTCTTAACAAACCCTTACCAAAGGATAAATTAATAATCTCGTTCTTAACAAACCCTTACCAAAGGATAAATTAATAATCTCTTTCTTAACAAACCCTTACCAAAGGATAAATTAATAATCTCGTTCTTAACAAACCCTTACCAAAGGATAAATTAATAATCTCGTTCTTGAAACCATTGTTATTGTTCTTGAAACCACATTGTAATTGTTATTGTAATCGTTGTTATCGTTCTTGAAACTATTGTTATCGTTCTTGATACTACATTGTAATTGTTTTTGAAACTATTGTAATCGTTCTTGAAATCATTGTTAAGATATTTAGCACATATGAGTCACCCCAAAACAGTTGAAAACAGTAAAAGAGGGGAATAATGTACTCGCCTGATAATGCTTGGAGGTCTTGAACAACAACCAAACAAAGCTAGAGGGAGCACGGAATCAGTCGGCAATCTAAAACTATATAAATAAACCGGACTTAAATCGGGAGATCGGATAGGATGAGGCTTGGCAAACCAAATGAGTATTGGAACTCATATGATATGGTTTAACAAGGCCTACATACTACAATGAGACTAACCTAAGTGCTTTCGACCCATCGCGACCCATTAAGGTAACTTATGCTACTTTAACGCGTCGTGCGCGTGAAACGCGTTCGGACCGTCTAACTAGTCCTATGACAAGTGTTATATGCCTAAACATGTTACATAATCAGTTATGTGACAAAAGTTTAGGTTACATATGCTTAATTACCAATTATACATGAAAAGGGTATTCTGGTAATTTACCTAAGGCATATAAACTACCTATCATACAACTACTTAAACGAAGCGACCATAGGGTATAACCTCGGAAGGTTATTCCCTACCTACTATGGTCACCTAATGTATTTGGTTGGATCCTAATGATCGACCAAATGGGTCGGGTTCGAGGTATAAGCGATTTATTAGATCGCTTACCCTACGACCCTAGACAACGTGGTAATCAGTAGGCATAGTCCCAAGGGACTATAACCAACGTGATTACACTCACGTTGCGAAGTTCAAACGAACTTCGCATTGACCATTACTGGTCAACGCTGAAAGTCAAACAAAGTTTGACTTTCTGACTCGAAAAGCAATAAAATAAGGAAAAGAACGAAAGAATACTTACGAAGGGTCCCTGAATGCTAATCCCGATCCAAGAACTCAGGTATGAAACAATGGTTTCAACTTAGAGCTCTCAAATCAGAATTCTTGTAAGAAATGAGGTTGGGGTGATGGGGTATTTATAGTTTTCGGGTAACCGTTGAGATTGTTTCATGGAAACCCTGGTTCGATCACATCCTTACACTTGTGGAAAGGTTATGGAAGCTAAATATGTTCCTTATCTAGTGACTAAGCAACTTAGAACATGTGGTGGAGGATCAAACAGCTGCAAACTGATGTTTAAAACATTGAATCTGGTCAGATCATGCACTCGCGTAGCGCGACGGGTAGGCCCTTAGGGCTCGCGCTACGCTACTGCCTCCTAGTTCCAGAATTGTTTCAAAAGTGACAGGTTTAGTCCCTGCAGCCCGTTTAAGCGATTTTCGATGCGTTTGAACCCCGTTAACCTCATTTCAAGGCTCTAAAATGAAGTTAAAGTATAGGGAACTCAAAACATGCTCAAAAATATCCCGGAGGTTGGTTCGTTTGGCCGTACGAACGCGATGTTCGCTTAATTACGACGGAATGCGCATAAGCGCGAAAAACGATCCAAATGACGCGACGAATGGATTTTTGACAAGCCAAACACTAAAGCATAATATAGTCATGCTTACATAAATTTTTGGATGTCCGGATGTATTCAGAACGTAAGTTATGCGCGAAAATGCAAACTTGTGCACTTTTTGACACTTTTAGTCCCTGAAGGACCCAAAAGTTTATTTTAGCACACCGAACCCCTCAAAGCCTATTTCTAAGCTATATAAAGGATATTTAAGGTGTGTTTAACTTATGGTCATGTTCCAGAATGTCTGTTACAGTTCAAATTGGCATACTTTCGCAGTTTGTCATATTTAGTCCCTGTAAGCGAATTAGCTTGTTTTTGCCATACCAAAACCTTCAAAACTTATTTCTAAGTTATGTAAAGGTTATTTAAGGTATGTTAAGCCTATGTCACTATTCCGGAGTGTTTGTTGCATTAAACTGGTTATATTTACGCATCGGTGCGCGTATAACCTTCCAGAAAGCGATTTAGAGTTTGGAGTTGAACAAAAATTGATATGTGCAAATGATACACATATTTTTACAAATCCCAAGTATGAAATATAATATTTCATTGGTTCGGTATTTGTTTGATGGCCGTGGAGGCACAGGTGTTACAGCTTCTTCACAAATGGAAACCAGATTTTCAATTTCTTGAACCGTTTGGGGCTCCTTGCACTATGATCAATCCGGATGGAAAGTTTGGGGAAAAAGCCATTGAGGGATACTTTCTTGGGTATGCCACCCCAAATTTAAGAGTTTGGAATCTCAAAATGAAAAGGATCGAGGAATGGTCTGAAGTCAGAGTACAAA
Source organism: Helianthus tuberosus (assembly GCA_030545235.1). Classification (NCBI taxonomy): domain Eukaryota; kingdom Viridiplantae; phylum Streptophyta; class Magnoliopsida; order Asterales; family Asteraceae; genus Helianthus; species Helianthus tuberosus. The sequence continues at coordinate 191,914,058 of CM060405.1, forward strand.
GGCACACCTTGCAAGTCAGATATCCAGGTCAGCCATGGATGTTTGAGTGCGATGACTTTTTCAGTTTGATCAATATTGAAGAAGAAGAAGAAGAAGTAGTAGATGCTACGGCACAGATGTTTTTCAAGAGTGACAACACAACAGATTCACCGTTGGTTCGTCCCATTATTGTCAACAATCAAGAATCATCATCAGTTAACAATAATGCTCTCGAGAATGAGGATGTTCACGATGCTACTGAACTGAATGAATCTTCAGAGGATGATGAATTTCTCGATGCAGACCAAGAAGCTCCTACAATAGTTGCGCATGGTACTTCTAAGGCTATACCCCCTGAGGACTGCCCTAAAACAGCTGAAGCTACTGCATCTTCCTCTTCGCCAGTTCAGGGTATTGATTTGGTTGTTGATCTCAACTTCAACAATCTGGGTATAAATATTCCAGTTTCGGATAATCCAGAAATAAGAATCCATAATACCCATCCTTAACAAAACATCATTGGTAATGTTCATAGTGGCGTGCAGATGAGAAATCAGTTGAGAAGCAACAACAACGCTGGCTTGTATACAGCGATCAGAGAATCGGGTTTGCAGAATGATTGGTCCTTCGCGTGTTATGTCTCACAAGAAAAACCAAGGTCTTGGAAAGGAGCGTTAAAGGATAAATCTTGGGTGGAAGCTATACAGGAGGAACTGCAACAATTCCAGAAGCTAGGTGTCTAGAAACTGGTTGAAAAACCTAAGAACTACAGGAAGATTGGCACCCGTTGGGTTTTCAAATGCTAGAAGGATGATCGTGGAGTAGTTGTCCGAAACAAGGCAAGATTAGTTGTTCAAGGCTTTCGTCAGGTAGAAGGGATAGACTATAACAAAGTTTATGCACCAGTTGCACGTCTTGAAGCTATTCGGATCTTGCTAGCCTATGCTTCCTTCAAAGGATTCAAGGTTTAACAAATGGACGTGAAAAGTGCATTCTTACATGGTGTGGTTGAAGAAGTGTATGTCGAATAGCCTTCGGGTTTTGAAGATCCTATTCATCCTGATTGGTTTTGGTTGCTCAACAAATCCCTCTACGGATTACATCAAGCACCGAGAGCATGGTACGCAACCTTATCTAACTATCTGCTAGAGAATGGTTTTCGTCGGAGTCTTATCGATTGCACTCTCTTCATCAAAGAAAAGGATGGAGATCTCCTGTTGGTTCAGGTATTTGTAGATGATATTATTTTTAGTTCAACTAACGATGTTTTGTGTAGGAAATTCGAGTATGTTATGCAGGAGAAATTCGAAATGAGCACCATGGGGGAAATGAATTTATTTTTTGGGCCTACAAGTTCAACAAACGGAGTCTGGGATAGTCAACCCTCAGACTTAATATGTCGAAGATATCTTGAGCGGGGTCCAGTTGTCCGAAGCGACGCCTATTGGAACCCCACTTCTGCAGAATCACGGGATTACTCCGGACTTGAAGGGTGAAAGCGTCAACTCTTCATTTTATCGCGCAATGATCGGATGTCTTATGTATCTCACAACCTCGAGCCCCGACATAATGTATCCTACGTGCCTACTCGCTCGCTATCAAGCCAACTCGAAGACCTCACATCTAGCAGCTGTAAAAAGGATTTTCCGCTATTTGAAGGGTTGCCCGGACACCGGTCTCTGGTACCCTAGGGATGATAGCTTCGACTTGATCGCGTTCAGTGATTCTGATATTGGTGTCTGCAAAATCGACGGCAAATCCACAACGGCTGGATGTCAGTTTTTAGGAAATCGGCTGGTCACATGGCAGTGCAAGAAGCAGACTTGTGTCGCTACATCAACCTGTGAAGCCGAATACATTGCTGCCTTAAGTTGTTCCTCCCAAGTCCTGTGGATCCAACAACAAATGCGCAACTACGGTTTTGAATTCCTATCTACTCCTATTTTCGTTGATAATTCTGTTGCCTTACAAATCACTAGAAATCATGTGCAGCATTCAAAGACCAAGCACATCGAGATCAAATATCACTTCATACGTGATTGTTTTGATAAAATACTTATCGATGTTGTTAACGTCCACACCGATGACCAACGTGCTGACCTTTTTACCAAAGCTTTTGATAAATCACGATTTGACTATTTACTAATGGTAAACGGCATTAAGATCAAGCGAGAGTAAAACCAACATCGGAAAATCATTTTTGTAAATATTTATTTGTGTTTTCTTAATTTCTCGTACTTTTTGCATTTTAGGGGGAGTAATTTCAAAACATTGAAAATTTTCAAAAATACAAAAACATCAAAAAATTTGAAAAACAATATAGAAACAAAAATGAGTTTCCTGGTGAGCAAAAGAGAAAATGATAGTATATCAGTGGTCTGTCGAAACCTCTTTAAACTTAAAATGAAAAAACGATAAGTAGCTCTATATTAGATGTATCGGTAGGCTCACAATCATTTTAAAGTGTGCAGGGTGATATAAACGTAAATAGACTGAAGACTGTGTGGGAACCGCTCATTGGCATATGGTCTTGGTACCGAAATTTCATTTGATAGATTGTCGAGGTTCTGTGATACGTGGTCTTTATGTTGTTTATCATCTGGGTATCATGGTTGTTTCTTTTACCGAAAACAACGGGGACGCAATCCTAGAACTTCCTGATACCATACATACGTGCACATATCGTACAAACATGTATATAATACATGATGCATACAACCTCAATAAGTTATAAACAATCACATGTCCTAATGAATAAGTGATAAAATATCATAGTTTTATACGGGAGTCAAGTTCGTGGACTTGCTCTTGTGCCCTGCATGCATCGAATATCAAGTTCCTCATCAATAAGTGATTTAATCACATAGGGCTTGTATTCATCCAAAAATAAGTGAGTATCTCACATCATATACATTGAAAATAGATGATAAATGGTATACTCACCAGTAAGATGAACCCTCATGCATACCTTGATACGGGAATGTGTCGTGTGTGAATGAACACCGGTCGGTAAGTATAAATCATACCTTAATCGTATCCTCTAACCGCGAGTACATCTGATAAATTGAGCTTATGTGGACAACAATACCGATAATCGTTATTGGATGCTTATCTTAATATTACCTAATTGAACAACAATAGTGCTTTGGCATAACCGTACACTGATATGATTCTCTTACCTTCGAAACTCGTAAAAAGAATGTCTGTAAATATTTATTTACTATTTTTCATTTCTGAATCACTGTATATATTTATTTACTGCCTTCAGTCTTTACATTTGAAATATGCAAAAATACCAAAAAGATTTTAGGTGTGTTTTAATATAAACTTTATAAAAACCAAAAAGATTTTAATTCTATCTTATTTTGATTGTACGATGTTGGATCTCGAGTCTTTACCACCTGAAACCTGATCGAAACCTAAAACAATTGAATCTTCATAAACGGTCGAAATTCACAAGTTGTGAAAGTTAAAATAAAAAATTGATCAAATTTTTTAACTTTCAAACTGTTGTTGGTCGGTAGTTGATTGAGAGTTGGTCACATGTGTGTCATTTGTTTATATTGACTATATTCCAAGCGGTTGTTCTCATTACGCGTTTAGCTCTGTTGTATGTGCAGATGCGGCATTTAAACTAGCTAAAGGCAAAGAGAATGTGTTAGATGACTAGCTTTAAAGTGAAGACACGACAATGATGCAATCAGAAGATCAATATGATCGAGTTGCAGCTGACCACCCGTCAACACCAAGAGGATCTGAAGTATTAAAGATCAAAAGATCCGTGACCATCATTCAAGGGGAAGTTTGTTGATACACTCCATGTTTGTGTCACGCGAAGACTTTGAAGCTCCTACAACATGAAGAGCAAACCTTCACCAGCAACATCCAAGGGGGAGTTTGTTGATACAATTTTGTGTGGATGTGGCTCGGTTCGGTTCGGCTTAAGACCGACGTCATGACATTCCTCCGTCGTGCGCCCAGAGATCGACACACGAAGCACGAAGAGCCGCGAACAATCATCAGCTGCCACATCACCATGACATCACCATGATGATGTCATGTGAATAACTTTTCTTTCCATGCATTTTAAACTCACGAAGACCTGCCATGCACGTGTGAATTGTAGACTTTCAAGCTTAATGGGCCTTCATTCACTCGAAGAATTAACAGGCTTTGGGCCTAGTTCTTAGTTGATAACAACATGCCATGCATTACGAAGAACCCATCATGAAGTCAACGAAGAACCCATCATTAAGAGGAGGAGTGTGGCCATTGAAGGAAGATACATGTTGCAGGTGAGGATTGAGGAGAGAGATTTGGAAAATGTTGGCGGCTGTACAATGAAATTATCGCAGGATTAATTGATGGCAGCTAGGTTTTCTTTTTTTCTTTTGGGCCCACTCATATTATGATGGCATGTGTGTATGGACCAGGGTAACATGTTGGGCCCCATTGGATTCCCAATCTATGAAATGGTTTGCACTATATTTTGGATCACATGCATATTGAACCAAAGAGTGATGTCTATTTGAATCAGATTTTTAATTGGGCCAAAATTCAAAGTGTGTAAAGTTTTCTTATACAACCAATGGTGGGCTGGTGACAAAATTAAAAATATATATATGTGTGCTGCTAATTTAAGTTGCATATATATTGGTGGCCAATGCAACTTGTCGAATAAAATTCTGTTGGATTGCTGGTAGCTGATGAAGTGCTTTTGAAATTAAGCAAAGTGGGTCGGGTGTTCGCGAAAGATGTTTGAGTCGAGCTTCAACGTCAAATTCATAAGAGTTCAGGAGCGCGCAGGATGATGAGGCGTGATGAAAACAAATGATTTTCTTTTTAAACGTGGGGTAGTCACGGTTACCATTGCAAACATCAAATTTGGTGACTTGACTATTATGGGCCAAAAACGATATATTTATTTCCGCATGTGAAAATTTGTTTTGTTATCGGTGTTCTTAAATGCTCGAAAGAATTTTGTTTATTGTCATATTCTCGTATTTGGTAACGATTGAAGGAACCTAGAGAGCCAAGACCGGTCCTAACGAGTTAACAAAGTCGAAGAGTAATGCCTATGATGGAAGTTTTCGGATTAGGTGTTAGCAGAAATTTAGGGGATAAAAGTCGGATCCTACAGGGCTAGGGGACTTTCTTTATCAACTAGAATATGCAAAGAAGAAAGTCGTTTTCGTGATTTTTCAAAAAAAAAAAAGATGAGAACATTTGAAAGATTCTGCTTAGTGGAGAGAATCTGTTAAGTGAAGTTGTCGACAGTTCCGCTCAGAGGAGGGAATTTGTTAAGATTAAGAGATTTCACCAAAGAAATGGGGGGATAAAAATTTTCATATGTTTTTGAATTTCTTCGGTAAAATTCTAAACGCAATCACAGGAAGTAGAGTTTGTGATTTTCTGGTGATACCAAAGGTTCTACGTGGAATGTTTTGCACAGGCACATATTTGAGGATTTTAAATAATTCTCCAGCCAACGTGAAGGGTTTTGCACGGAGACATACAGGTATCTAAAGTCTACAGTAGTTTCAAAACGTTGTTCACTGAAGACCTGGGGAATCTTTATGAGAGCTGATAGTTCAAGGCTGACAAATGTGGATTCCAACTCTATCAGTTAAGGGGGAAATTGCAGGATTTGGTTTTGGGTTTGATGTTTCTTTGGGATTTTACATGGATCTGGGTGTAACTCAATTCGTGAGTTTGCAAACGATGTACTTGGTCAAGCTGGCATCATGAGTACTGATGCCGAAGATCCGTAGTGCATTACGTGGTCAAATTTACAAAGGCGAGACAATGAGATCTAGATGTAGTTCAACTAAGCGTGCTGGTTGAGCTTGCAAATGATATACTCGGTCTAGATGACTTCCTAAATGTTGATGCTGATGATCAAAGTGCATTACTTGGTCGATTCCACAAAGATGGTTTACAGAAAACAGTTCACCAAAAAACTCTACCAATGTAGTATGCTTGGATGAGATAGAGTTCTTACGACAAGATCAAGACTTGATGTTGTTTTTAAAGAATGGAACCCTTATCAAATTCCGGTTGGAGTATTGGAAGATCAGCAGGAGATCGATCAATTTAGCCTTGTGAGGACATTGCACAACACCCAACATGGATACGCGTACTTTGAGGGGGAAATATTACATGAGAAGCCTCAAGGTTTTGGTGTTGCTATGAAGATCAAGTGAAGATACTACTTACCTGGATCATCGGTGAAGGGGGAATTTGTTAACACAGATAAGATGAAATCAACAAATACTTGACTGGAGATCGATTGCAGTTGCATTTTCAGCACTCGACAGCAACGGACAAGGGGGAATTTATTGGTGCAGTTTTTGTGTCCGATGCTGTTCGAATAGATTCGATTATTTGGTATGCTGATTATGTAATAGTTAGTAAAATCGTCAAACGAACGTGTATAGACACGCTCGTTTGAAGTGGTCAAACGAAAGGGTTATTTGTTTGACCGTGTGTGTTTGCAAGTAAAGGAGGTGTGGCTATAAATGCCACCCCTTGGTTCATTTGCAAAGTTTGAAGGTTTTAGACTTGGGAGAGAGATCACCACTTTGTCTGTCCCCGGATGTATGCTCCTTTGGTATAGTTCGGTTAGCTTGTAATCGGGCCGGTTTGTAATGTTATCCTACCGAATTTATACGAGAAAGTCGTTTTATCCGTCTCTAATCTCTCCCGTCTTGAACATAATCACACAATAATCACAGGTTTCGGTCCAAATCTCGAACCTACAAAAAAGGCTTTACCCGTTCTAATGATCAATGAGGGAGGCAAAAAGAAAGGGCATCACCCCGAATCCAAAGCAGATGTTGCCAAGGGAAAGGGGCACATCAAAGGGAAGGGAAAAAAGAAAGGGTAAAGCAGAACCACCAAAAGAGAAGAAGGAAAAAGTTGCCATGAGCGATCTATGCTTTGAGTGTGGTGAAATAGGGCATTGGAAAAGGAACTGTCCAACCTATCTCAAAGAGTTGAAAAATAAGAGGGATGCGGGGCAAACCTCAGGTACAATCTTTATGATACATATTGATCTTAATGTTATTTCTTCTAGCACCTGGGTATTAGATACCGGATGTGGAATTCATATTTACAATTCGTTGCAGGGGTTCATGTGACACCTGTGTCACTTCAACCATCAAATAAATACCAAACTAATGAAATATTTTATTTCATACTTGGGATTTGCATAAATATGTGTATCATTTGCACATATCAATTCTTGTTCGATTTCGGGCTTTAAATCGCTTTTTAGAAGGTTATACACGCACTGATGCGTAAATATAACCAGTTTAATGAAACGAACACTCCGGAATAGTGAAATAGGCTTAACATACCTTAAATAACCTTTACATAACTTAGAAATAAGTTTTAAAGGCTTTGGTATGGCAAAATCGAGTTAAATCGCTTACAGGGACTAAAGTTGACAAACTACGAAAGTATGCCAATTTGAACTGTAACAGACATTCCGGAACATGACCATAAGTTAAACATACCTTAAATATCCTTTACATAGCTTAGAAATAGGCTTTGAGGGGTTCGGTGTGCTAAAATAAACTTTTGGGTCATTCAGGGACTAAAAGCGTCAAAAAGTGCATAAGTTTGCACTTTCGCGCATAACTTACGTTCTGACTACATCCGGACATCCAAAAATTTATGTAAGCATTATAATATTATGCTTTAGCGTTTGGCTTGTCAAAAATCCATTCGTCGCGAAATTTGGACCGTTTTTACGTTCGTTACGACTCCCGTCGTAATTAACCGAACAACGCAACCGTACCGCCAAACGAGCCGACATCCGAGATATTTTTGAGCACATTTTAAGTTCCCTATACTTTAACTTTATTTTAGAGCTTTGAAATGGGGTTAACGGGCCTTAAACGTTTCAGAAATGGCCTTATTACACAACAGGGACCAAAACTGCCAAAAATCAAACTTTCTGGTCTGCAGATCCTTGCGCACCTCAACACTCTGAGTGTTACGGTGCGCAAGCAGGGGTCAGACAGCAGAATGTTGCAAACAGCCTGTTTTCAGCTGTTATACACTCTTTTCTCACTTGCAACTGGTTTCTAGCAATCCTATGGGCTCCTATGGGTTTGTAAATCAGTGGGTATGTGTTGTATGGCTGAGATTAATGCTTGGGAAACAAGAAACGATCCTAACGGCTCAACATTTCCTATATATACCCCTCCTTAGTTCACATTCAAACCCACACATTTGAATCTGATTCAAGCTCTCTAAGTGGAAGTTTATATGCTTCCTACCTGAGAGTGAATCGGGTCAAATACTTGCGGGGACCTTCTGTAAGTATTCTTTCGTTCTTTTCATTCGTTTTAGCGTTAAAGTCAAACTGCGTTTGACTTTCTGCATTGACCAGTTTATGGTCAATGCAAAGTTCGTTTGAACTTCATAACGTGAGCGTAATCACGATGGTCATAGTCCCTAGTGACTATACCTACTGATTACCACGTTATCTAGGCTCAGTGACGAGTCGTAGTTTCGGCCAAAATGCGTGTTCTCGCGTATTTTGTAACCAAACTACTCTAGGGTATCAAAACCGTTTGTTTTGATACCAAACCTGTTTTTTTTAAACCTTGCTAAACATGTTCTAGCATGTTTAGCCCGTCACTTTTAGATTTGTGCTTGTTTAGGGTCGTAAGGGTAAGCGATCTAATCAATCGCTTATGCTTTCGAACCCGACCCATTTGGTCGGTCATTAGGATCCGACCAAACACTTTAGGTGACCATAGTTGTATAGGGAATAACCTTCCGAGGTTATACCTTATGGTCACAACGTTTAGTTAGTTGTATGATAGGTAGTATATATGCCTTAGGTAAATTACCAAAATGCCCTTTTTACGATAAAATTCATTTTAAGCCTATGAAACCTAATTTTTGGTATCTAAACTGATTTAGTAACAATATTAGACATGTTAAGGCATATTTCACTTGTCGTAGGGCTAGTTAGGCGTTCCGAACGCGTTTTACGCGAACGACGCGTTAAAGTAGCGTAAGCTACCTAAACGGGTCGTAACGGGTCAAAAGCACTTAGGATAAGTTTTGTTTTAGTATGTAGGCTTTGTTAAACCATATTGTATGAGTTCCCACACTCATTTGGTTTACGAACCCTCATACTACCCGATCCTCCGATTAGGTCCGTTTATTAATGTAGTTACCTATATTAGGTGCCGTTTGATTCCGTAACCTTTTAGCTTTGCTTGGTGGATATCTAAAGTCTATTGAGCAATCTCAAGTGAGTACATAGACCCCTCTTTTACTGTTTTCCAAACATTTTGGGGTGAAACACATGTGCCTACTTGTTACTTTCGTGCTTTTCATGTTTTCTCATCATATACATGCTATGTTCATTAGTACATTATTAGTACATCGTTTTACATGACATTTTATGCTATGTATGTCCATTGTGTGCATACTTAGTGCATTGTTTTACATTACCTTTTCATGCTATGTATGTTCATCATACTTAGTACATTTTCATTTCATCACATGCTTACATTTTGATATGACATTTGGCTTGTTTAAATGGGACCATATACATTCATTAACTTTGATCACGCCGCTCGTTAGTAGGTAATGGTACCATAGGAATTGACAACTCTCGTTCCTAAAATCCTAGGTTTGTTTGGATTGAAGGAATGACCGAATTCGATTAAAACATAAGACAGATAGTCCTTTCATTTGTTTAAGGGTTTATCACCACAGTCACAAGGATTGAATGTATGCATTTTCACAATACCGCATAAATGTTTGTATTCAGTATAGCATGCATTTCCACAAAACATAACGTTGATTTAAACTTCGTTTTACTTCAATACATTGTTTTGTGCATTTTACCTATGGCTCAGTGGATATATATATATATATATATATATATATATTTCACTCGCCATACATGACATTTTGTTTATACATTAGATAATTGACATTTGACATAGACATATTGACATTGATATACATATTTCATAGACTGTATTTTGACATAAACATTTTGACATGGTTTACACAAAGACATTTGACAAATGGTTTAGACATGGGAAATTTACATTGGTGGTTTGTTGGGTAAGTGTTTTGAGTAACGAGGCGTGTGTAATATGATACAAGCACTGTGGATACGCCGCTGGTACTTCCTATATATAAGTGCTTGTATGGTATTACATATCGTAGCGTTATTTGAATCATTTCAGTTTAGACATATAACATTTTTATACAAATAACATATTTTTCACAAGACATTGTTTTACAAACAACCCATCTTATACAAACTCATTTTACTTGGTTATTCATTTAATCTTACATTATTCTTTTACATATCATCGTTTTTCAAATGATTTATAAAACAAAACATTTTACAAGGTTCATGACTGACTTTTGTTAAACAACCTTTTTCTAAACTTATAAGTCATGAATCCTATTTTCACAAAACCTATGTACTCGCCGGCATTTTTATGCTGACGTACCTATTTTCACATGTGTTTCAGGAAATGATGCATAGGACTGATCAAGATACACTTAGGCGGACTTGGGCCTTAGTGACAATAAAAGATGGAAGACTAGTTAATTTTGTTATACTTCTTTGTTTGATAAGACATTGTAACTCTTTTAATTCAATAAAACAATATTTCAATTTTCCATGTGTTATGAAACAATGATTCTGTTACAACACTCCCCGACGATTCCGCCACGTTTTGTTGTTTTACGTGGTCGGGGTGTGACAGAAAAGTTGGTATCAGAGCTCATGGTTATAGGGAATTAGGTTATTAGTAATGCTTTAACCTAGTCTATAACCTTCCTAGGACCCTAACGCAAGTTTACTTGCGTTTAGTCATAAAACAATACCGTCACCTATCCTTAGGCGACAACCACAACAAGAACACAAACTTCAAAACCGCTTTGAAAAGCAATCATCTATTCTAGGATGATTAATTACAAGGTTTTGAACCCTCTAAGTTTTCAAATCTCGTCAAAGTTTGGGTCTTTTGATGTGAACACGTGCAAACTGGAAGGGTGAATGCATGTACTCTGAGTTTTCTGTCTAAGGCTAGAGTGTTCGTACAAATCCGCAGAAACGGACCAGTCACTCTTACCTGGGAACTCTTGGGGTGAGTGTTCACTTATAGGCGAGCATGTCTTCAGTGATACATTAATATGACCCGTTTACTTTGAATAGTCACCGTCTCATTTGTTTGCCTTAGGTAACAAACAAATGATCGCAAATTCTATGCGTTGTCATTTTGTTTTGATTTTCCGATAACATTTCACTTGTTTCTTCCTATGTCTTTCATTTTCTTCTAGAATGTCTCTTCATCGCGATAACGCCCAGATGTCCGAGCAAACAGCCAAATTTGCCCAGCAAATAGGCGAAGTGATTCTGAAGACTGTGGATTTAGGCATTGCCATGTCTTGTCTCAACAATGAAGCCACTCAAGAGTCACTGAAGGAAGCAGAAGTCAAGCCTGCACCAAAATCAAGGAAGCATAATGCTTCAAGGAAACCCGCAACAGTTACACCTAATCAAGCGGGACCTAGCCAAGTGGCAAGGCCACCAGCTAGGAAGCCATACATAGGAGCTGCCCCATGGTGCAGACGATGCAACCGTCATCATTCAAACCTCATACCCTGCTTCAAATGTACCTACTGTGGACGATGGGGACATTTGGTTGATGTATGCCGCTTTGCTATCCAAAACAAAGCTGCTATAAGCCTTGCTGCTGCTCAACCTCCTGCCAGGAAACCTTATGACCGTACTGCACTGATGTGCAACAAGTGTTATGCACCTCACCGAGCTTACCTGCAGTGTCGTCTGTGTGCATCATGTGGACGACTCAGTCACCTGGCAAATGCTTGTCAATTCAACCCAATCCATGGTGGTCCAAAGCAACCCCAAGTCAACCCTGCTCAAGCTCGTTTACCGTCTGGTACTTGGTACAACTACAGCGAGACGAGCTATTTCAGGAACAAGTGATCAAAGATTGTCAATGCAAATCTGACCCACAGATGAGCATTTGCCTGAGTATAAGATGTTGCTGTTTTAATCTTATGCTTTTGTTTCTTTGTTTTTCTTGTAATGTGAAACAATCTGTTTTGTTTATAAATAAATTGTTGTTCACAATTCTGTTATACAAGTGTAGTTACATGTGTGTATGGCATTTCCCTATGATACCTACATCAAAGAACTATGTTCTTTACAAACTACTCTTGTGATTCTCCCTTTCAAGTGATCGCTCATGATTTCCTCGAAACATTTTAAGTACTCGTTTCATTCTAGGAGACGAAGTACAAGAAATGAAGTGACATTATGAGTAATCGTGCTTTTGCACATCTGTGCCTTTAAATCCTTGGTTAGAAAACTAAGGTATTTTTCAATCTCATACCCATTTACGTTTTGATTTCTTTCAACATGCATAGCATAAGTTTTCAAAAACAACCTCCATGATTTCAAATGCATTGTCTATGTTTTCAAAAACAACCCCCATGATTTCAAAAACATTGCCTATGTTTTCAAAAACAACCTCCATGATTTCAAATGCATTGTCTATGTTTTCAAAAATAACCCCCATGATTTCAAAAACATTGCCTATGTTTTCAAAAACAACCTCCATAATTTCAAATGCATTGTCTATGTTTTCAAAAACAACCCCCATGATTTCAAAAACAATGTCTATGTTTTCAAAAACAACCCCCATGATTTCAAAAAGCATTATTCATATTTTCAAAAACCTTATACATAATTTTAAAATTCATCTCGCATGATTTTAAAACATATTTTTATAAATATACCTACCTAATACACCTACTTTATGATTTCAAAAATATTATATATAAGGTTTCAAAAAAACATTAAACACATTTTTAAAAGAATCCCCATGCATAGTTTTCAAAAACATTTTTCTCATACATTAACTTAACCTTCAAATTCTGCTTCATATGTCGCCTTGACATATCTAGCATCTCAACTTCATAAACATTTTTACTTCATGTTTTGACTTAAGCACATCCAGTGCAAGGTTTCAAAACATCTTCGACTTCTAAAATCCATATAGGATCTATTTATCTTCACATTAGACCCTTGTGGATGATTTTCATTCAAATCAGAATCCTTAATTGGATTCCTTGTGTACCTAAATTCGAACATTTTGATTCCTTATAATCGAAATCGAATTTTCTCTTTAGAAGGATCTTTCTATCTTCATAGTTAGATTCTTGCTAATGTTTAAAGTACCGAATGAAATCCACGGAATGGATTCCTAGTGTGCTTTAAATGCATGTACGCAGTTAACAAAACAAATTAACAAATTAAAGATCTAAGTAAACAAATTTGTGGTTATGTGATTATGTGCTTATACATTTTGTGTTTTCATTATGCATTTTTTTGTTTTTGTTTTTGTATACTCTGGATATTCGTTATCCAAATCCTCGTAGAATCCTTCATATCTTCATATGAGAGATTCGTAGTAGGATATTCAAAAAGGTACTACCTTAAAATCCTTATTGGGCTTCTACGTGATAGTCAAGACCCTTGGATTATATAGTACCACTCCTTGATTCATAAGAGACCCTTTTAGCGGTCTAGTCAAAAAGATTGATTCAAAATCTGGTTAAAAATGACATGTGGTGATATAGCTGAACAGACTCCTTGGTGGTCTATTTAAATCATTTATTGATTTAATAAAAGGACCCTATGGTGGTCTAGTCACGCCCATTGCAGGTTTGTTCATTTGGTTTTTCCCTACACATTATAAAATGCACTGTGCGGACTATGCAAGGAATTACATAATTATGGACGCGTACATAATTATGAAATTCAGTGCACAAGAACCCCAGTAAGATTTATCATGTGTAAGAACCTATGCTGGCAACAATAACGAAACACGAACAATGTAACGAAGGTACGGTGGACGCACCAAAAACACTTTATATACTTGTATATAAGTGTCCCTCTTACATTGCAAGCAAGATGTTAGTAAAGTTACCAGAAGTTCAGGACCTTAACCAGTGTTGTTTTATCTTTTCAACTTCATGTTTCAAGATCTCACAAGTTTCCTCTAAATAAATTTCGGGACGAAATTTCCTGAAGTAGGGGAGACTGTGACACCTGTGTCACTTCAACCATCAAACAAATACCAAACTAATGAAATATTGTATTTCATACTTGAGATTTGCATAAATATGTGTATCATTTGCACATATCAATTCTTGTTCGATTTCGAGCTTTAAATCACTTTCTGGAAGGTTATACGCGCACTGATGCGTAAATATAACCAGTTTAATGCAAAGAACACACCGGAATAGTGAAATAGGCTTAACATACCTTAAATAACCTTTACATAACTTAGAAATAAGTTTTAAAGGCTTTGGTATGGCAAAATCGAGTTAAATCGCTTACAGGGACTAAAGTTGACAAACTGCGAAAGTATGCCAATTTGAACTGTAACAGACATTCCGGAACATGACCATAAGTTAAACATACCCTAAATATCCTTTACATAGTTTAGAAATAGGCTTTGAGGGGTTCAGTGTGCTAAAATAAACTTTTGGGTCATTCAGGGACTAAAAGCGTCAAAAAGTGCATAAGTTTGCACTTTCGCGCATAACTTACGTTCTGACTACATACGGACATCCAAAAATTTATGTAAGCATTATAATATTATGCTTTAGTGTTTGGCTTGTCAAAAATCCATTCTTCGCGCAATTTGGACCGTTTTTACGTTTGTTACGACTCCCGTCGTAATTAACCGAACAACGCAACCGTACGGCCAAACGAGCCGACATCCGAGATATTTTTTAGCACATTTTAAGTTCCCTATACTTTAACTTCATTTTAGAGCTTTGAAATGGGGTTAACGGGCCATAAACGTTTCGGAAATGGCCTTATTACACAACAGGGACCAAAACTGCCAAAAATCAAACTTTCTGGTCTGCAGGTCCTTGCGCACCTCAACACTCTGAGTGTTACGGTGCGCAAGCAGGGGTCAGACAGCAGAATGTTGCAAACAGCCTGTTTTCAGCTGTTATACACTCTTTTCTCACTTGCAACTGGTTTCTAGCAATCCTATGGGCTCCCATGGGTTTGTAAATCAGTGGGTATGTGTTGTATGGCTGAGATTAATGCTTGGGAAACAAGAAACGATCCTAACAGCTCAACATTTCCTATATATACCCCTCCTTAGTTCACATTCAAACCCACACATTTGAATCTGATTCAAGCTCTCTAAGTGGAAGTTTATATGCTTCCTACCTGAGAGTGAATTGGGTCAAATACTTGCGAGGACCTTCTGTAAGTATTCTTTCGTTCTTTTCATTCGTTTTAGCGTTAAAGTCAAACTGCGTTTGACTTTCTGCATTGACCAGTTTATGGTCAATGCAAAGTTCGTTTGAACTTCATAACGTGAGCGTAATCACGATGGTCATAGTCCCTAGTGACTATACCTACTGATTACCACGTTATCTAGGCTCAGTGACGAGTCGTAGTTTCGGCCAAAATGCGTGTTCTCGCGTATTTTGTAACCAAACTACTCTAGGGTATCAAAACCGTTTGTTTTGATACCAAACCTGTTTTTTTTAAACCTTGCTAAACATGTTCTAGCATGTTTAGCCCGTCACTTTTAGATTTGTGCTTGTTTAGGGTCGTAAGGGTAAGCGATCTAATCAATCGCTTATGCTTTCGAACCCGACCCATTTGGTCGGTCATTAGGATCCGACCAAACACTTTAGGTGACCATAGTTGTATAGGGAATAACCTTCCGAGATTATACCTTATGGTCACAACGTTTAGTTAGTTGTATGATAGGTAGTATATATGCCTTAGGTAAATTACCAAAATGCCCTTTTTACGATAAAATTCATTTTAAGCCTATGAAACCTAATTTTTGGTATCTAAACTGATTTAGTAACAATATTAGACATGTTAAGGCATATTTCACTTGTCGTAGGGCTAGTTAGGCGTTCCGAACGCGTTTTACGCGAACGACGCGTTAAAGTAGCGTAAGCTACCTAAACGGGTCGTAACGGGTCAAAAGCACTTAGGATAAGTTTTGTTTTAGTATGTAGGCTTTGTTAAACCATATTGTATGAGTTCCCACACTCATTTGGTTTACGAACCCTCATACTACCCGATCCTCCGATTAGGTCCGTTTATTAATGTAGTTACCTATATTAGGTGCCGTTTGATTCCGTAACCTTTTAGCTTTGCTTGGTGGATATCTAAAGTCTATTGAGCAATCTCAAGTGAGTACATAGACCCCTCTTTTACTGTTTTCCAAACATTTTGGGGTGAAACACATGTGCCTACTTGTTACTTTCGTGCTTTTCATGTTTTCTCATCATATACATGCTATGTTCATTAGTACATTATTAGTACATCGTTTTACATGACATTTTATGCTATGTATGTCCATTGTGTGCATACTTAGTGCATTGTTTTACATTACCTTTTCATGCTATGTATGTTCATCATACTTAGTACATTTTCATTTCATCACATGCTTACATTTTGATATGACATTTGGCTTGTTTAAATGGGACCATATACATTCATTAACTTTGATCACGCCGCTCGTTAGTAGGTAATGGTACCATAGGAATTGACAACTCTCGTTCCTAAAATCCTAGGTTTGTTTGGATTGAAGGAATGACCGAATTCGATTAAAACATAAGACAGATAGTCCTTTCATTTGTTTAAGGGTTTATCACCACAGTCACAAGGATTGAATGTATGCATTTTCACAATACCGCATAAATGTTTGTATTCAGTATAGCATGCATTTCCACAAAACATAACGTTGATTTAAACTTCGTTTTACTTCAATACATTGTTTTGTGCATTTTACCTATGGCTCAGTGGATATATATATATATATATATTTCACTCGCCATACATGACATTTTGTTTATACATTACATAATTGACATTTGACATAGACATTTTGACATTGATATATATATTTCATAGACTGTATTTTGACATAAACATTTTGACATGGTTTACACAAAGACATTTGACAAATGGTTTAGACATGGGAAATTTACATTGGTGGTTTGTTGGGTAAGTGTTTTGAGTAACGAGGCGTGTGTAATATGATACAAGCACTGTGGATACGCCGCTGGTACTTCCTATATATAAGTGCTTGTATGGTATTACATATCGTAGCGTTATTTGAATCATTTCAGTTTAGACATATAACATTTTTATACAAATAACATATTTTTCACAAGACATTGTTTTACAAACAACCCATCTTATACAAACTCATTTTACTTGGTTATTCATTTAATCTTACATTATTCTTTTACATATCATCGTTTTTCAAATGATTTATAAAACAAAACATTTTACAAGGTTCATGACTGACTTTTGTTAAACAACCTTTTTCTAAACTTATAAGTCATGAATCCTTCTTTGTTTGATAAGACATTGTAACTCTTTTAATTCAATAAAACAATATTTCAATTTTCCATGTGTTATGAAACAATGATTCTGTTACAACACTCCCCGACGATTCCGCCAAGTTTTGTTGTTTTACGTGGTCGGGGTGTGACAGTTCAAAAGAAATAAGCATTATATGAAGGGAGACACTAGTCTCTTCATGGGCAATGGAGCAAAAGTTCAAGCTGAAGCCCGAGTAGACTATGTTTTGAAACTTCCAAGTAGTTTGGAAATTTGTTTGAAAAATGTTTTGTATGCTCCTAGTTTGACTAGGAACATTATTTCAGTTTCTCTTTTAAGACAATATGGTTTTAATTTAAAGTTTGAAAACGATGAAATTTCTGTTTCGATGAATGACATGTTTTACTTTAAAGCTATGCCTTCAAATGGTATTTATGAATTGGTTCCTGATGATACATCATTTGATAGTTCGATGTACCAAGCTATCACCAAGAAACTCAAAATGTATTTGAGTGAGACCTATCTTTGGCATTGTCGCTGATGTGTGCAAAATCCAACATATAAATTACATCAAATGTGGCATAAAACTAACCCTTTTTTAGTACTAATGTTGGAAAAAGTGTGTTTTTGTCTTCTTTTTGTATTTTCAGCAAATGAACAAGAGAAGCAAAAGTGCAGCCAAATCTAACAATAATACAAGAAAAGGAATAAGCGTGGCATGCCCGACCCCTCGACAGCATCTCCCCAAGCAAAAACAAGGCAACAGAAGGCTGAACGGGGGCGTGCCCAAGTGTCTGCAGAAAAGACAAAGTTGTAGAAGCTTCTATCACCCACCACGGGGGCGTGCCCAGCGGACACGGGGCCGTGGTCAACGCTTAGATTCACAGAATCGAGGAAATTCTTGACAGTACAAATACGCTACTGCACACGGGGTCGTGCCCAGCGGACACGGGGCGTGGTCAACTAATGCAGACAAACTGCATTTAATGAAGAAAGAGAAGATGGGTGGACACGGGGCCGTGCCCAATGGACACGGGGCCGTGTCCGGGCTTCTGTGCAGGCTATAAATAGGGGTGCTTGGCTCACTTGCAAACCATCCCTTAGCAAACCACCTCTCTCACACTTCACCCACCCACCACCACCATCACAACCCACATCCAACACCATCATCCATCATCCATCATAGAGTGTGTGAGTAGTCTCGGGATCCAAGATTGATCGTAAGAGTTCTTGACAATCAAAGGCCATGTTTGCCTAAGTCTCTTACATCACTTGGTGAAGACAATTGTTTAGTGTAATACTTTTTTTATTTTTATTCTTTTCGCACTTTTTATTTGGTTATGTATTAATAACTTTAATAACTAGTTTCTTATGTTGAATGTGAATCTTCCTTATCATTTGTTCGTGGTGTCTTGGCATTATTTTACTGTCTATATAAAATAAAAGATTTTCACCATTCATATCTCCACGGTCTATATGGAGATATGTTGGCTACCTAGTCGGGGGTTAAGGGAATGGTTTGGTAAGAGTCTTGCCTTGTTCAGTGTATAGATCCTGCAAGGACCTGGGTCAAGTTTAGTAGGACCCCCTTCAATACCCACTGGTATTGGATGGCGGGGGTCCGAACTCCTTGATCCCCTCATCTGTAAACTACTATTAAAACTTTAACCCGGCTATTTAGGATTGTATCCCTGTTGACTCAAACTACTTAGCCAAGGGTAACGTCACCTTCAAAAGAGGGGCCTACTACTATAACTAAGATAATCTCTTAAAAAGTGGAAAAGTGCAAAAATAATCAAAGATTACACTAAAGGCGAGTCAGATCCAAGTGATTCAACGTGTCTACCTGTTTTATTTTTATTTTTATTTTTTCAGCATTTTTAGTTTTTATTTTCTAGTTTAAAACATTTTTTCTAAAATTTTGATTTGATTAGACGTTGAGGATAAACCGGTATTAAAAGCTCTTGTGTCCTTGGACGACCTCGGTATCTTACCAACGCTATGCTACGCTCACGATGGGTGCACTTGCCCATATGTGTGTTTAGGGTTAGTAAAATATCGTGTTTTTTAAATTTAAAACTTGACTGAAGTGTAAAAAGGGCTAAAAATATACAACGCTACACACACATCAAGTTTTTGGCGCCGTTGCCGGGGAACACAAGGATTTTAAGAAAGCTTAAAATCGACGGCCTAATCAGTTTTTCAAAACCTTTTCAAAACCGCACGCATTTTTCTGTATTTTAGTTAGTTTTTGTATTTACAGTAGCCTGAACACGGGGCCGTGCTGCATTTTTTTTTTATAAAAACACCCAGTTACAGAGTCCGAACATGGGGCCGTGCTCATTGAACACGCCCCGTGCTCAACAAAACCAGTCACTTTAATTCAAACGCCCAGATACAGGTTCTGAACACGGGTCGTGCTCACTGAACACGGGGCCGTGTCCCGCCTCTGTTTCCGTTTTTGTTTTTGTTTTCTGGTCTCGAGACTCTGTTGTGATCTGCTGAGTGATTCTTATGGATCAATACTCAGGAGGTTACAACTACACCTATGAGGAGGATGATTATGGGGAAGACTATTGCACCAATTGCGGTAACACGCACTCGGTACAATATTGTGACTTGTTTCAACCATCCACTTCATACACCTACTATGAGGAGCACATGTATGAGCCGTCGACTTCATACACATCCTTTGAAGACCAAAGGTATGAACCTTCTCCCTCATACTCATATTTTGAAGAACCAAGGTATGAGCCTTCATACTCATACTTTGAGAAACCAAGATATGAGCCTCCACCTTCATATGCTTATTATGAGGAACCATGGGTTGAACAACCCACCTCATATGAGTATTATGAAGAACAAAATTACGACCCTTATCCATCATATACTTACAATGAAGGACAATGGTGTGAACCATCTACTTCCTATGAGTACTATGAGGAACAAAGGATCGAACATCCGGATTCAAGCTTTGAGGATCCCGATCCTTACTCTATCACCGACATAGCCGATAGGATAATAGAAAAAAATAAAACTATCGAACGATGCATAAAAGAATCTCGCGCAAGGGAAGAGGAGTCTCGCGCAAGAGAAGAATTAAATAAAGAAGAGATAGTTGAAAATGTAAAAATGGAAGAACAAGTAAGTGAAAAACCGACACAGGAGTTAAACAACGAAAAAGGTGAGTCCGATAACGTTAAATTTCAAGAAGAGTCTAATTTGTCTAATTTCGAAGAAATTAATCTCTTGTCACCCTGTTTCGAAAATCATTGTTTAGTACCCACTCATGCTAAGTTTTTAAAAGAGCTAAACACTAACACTAAAATTAACGAAACGGTAAGCATTAAGTTAACAAATGATCAAACTTCGCTAATAAAAGAAGATCCATTTGAAATTAACATTACACCAGTTCCATGTTTTTTTCAAAATTCCGTTATTAGTAATATCACAATCGATAAAGATCTTTGTGTTAATATAATGTCAAACTATATTTTCGAAAAATTAAGTATTAGTGATTTTTCTCCACTTCAAATACCCATTTTTCTATCCAATCGAAAAGTAATAAAATCAATCGGGATATTTGAGGATGTCTTGGTCCAAACCAACCAAATGGTAATCTCAACCGACTTTGTCATCCTTGATGATGCTCCTCTAGTGTTGGGACGACCCTTTGTAAAAACCCACGAAGCTTTGAAAAACCGGAAGCATAACAATCTATCTATTCAATTATGGGCATTTAAAAAAAGTGTCGATCTTGAGCGTTCAATGAAATATCCATTCGGCAATAATGACCCCCTAATTGAAGATAAAGATGAACCACCCAATACAAGAGAAGAAATTGACCAGTTTGTTGAAGAAGAGGTCGCCATAGAACAAACTTTTGTGGTTCTTGATCGAAATGAGCAACCAAATAAGGAGTCTCCTAAAGACCCACCTCTTGGGAATATGCTTTTCTTGACAAGGATGGTAAATCACCTGTAATTATTTCGTCTAAATTAACTAGTTTAGAAAAAGAAAAATTAATTTCAGTTTTGAAAAAACACAAAAATACGATCGCTTGGAAGCTTGTAGATATTAAAGGCATAAGTCCTTCCATGTGCACGCACAAAATTTTAATGAACGACGACTATAAATCGGTAATACAACCACAACGTAGAGTAAATCCAAATGTCCAAGAAGTGGTTAAGAACGAAGTCATCAAATTACTTGACGCCGGACTTATTTACCCTATCTCCGATAGTCCGTGGGTAAGTCCCGTCCAAGTGGTTCCAAAGAAAGGAGGTATGACAGTAATAACTAATGAGAAAAATGAATTAATACCAACGAGAACTGTCACAGGATGGAGGGTGTGTATAGACTATGGTCGATTAAATGAAGCAATAAGGAAAGATCACTTTCCTTTGCCTTTTATTGATCAAATGTTAGAAAGATTATCCGGTCACAAATTTTATTGTTTCTTAGATGGTTTTTTAGGTTACTTTCAAATCCCAATAGCACCCGAAGACCAAGAAAAGACAACATTCACATGTCCCTACGGAACTTTTGCTTATCGACGCATGCTATTTGGTCTATGTAATGCCCCCGCAACCTTTCAACGTTGCATGGTGGCCATCTTCCATGACATGATAGAAAAGACAATGGAAGTCTTCATGGACGACTTTTGTATCTTTGGAGATTCATACGACCAATGCCTCGATAACCTTAAACGAATGCTATCCTGATGTGAGGAAACTAACCTCGCCCTTAATTGGAAAAAGTGCCATTTCATGGTAACGGAGCGAATAGTACTCGGTCACAAAATCTCAAGCGAATGAATGGAGGCTGATCGAGCAAAAATAGACACTATTTCTCGAATACCACCCCCATCCTCCGTTAGAGCTATCAGAAGTTTCCTAGGGCATGCCGGATTTTACAGATGATTTATCAAAGACTTTTCTAAAATCTCAAGGCCTCTAACCAAATTACTTGAAAAAGATGCCCCTTTCATCTTTGAAAAAGATTGCAATCAAGCATTTCTAACCCTAAAGGAAATGCTACTCAATGCACCTATCATGATAGCGCCTGATTGGAAATTACATTTTGAAATCATGTGTGATGCAAGTGACTTTCTAGTTGGAGCAGTCTTGGGACAAAGAAAAGATTAGCATTTTCACCCAATTTATTATGCTAGTAAAACACTTCACGATGCACAAGAAAATTATACAACAACAGAAAAGGAATTACTAGCCATGGTATTTGCTTTTGATAAATTTCGTTCTTATCTTGTTCTTTTCAAAACAATAGTCTATACAGATCATGCAGCCATTCGATATCTCTTCAAGAAGCAAGATGCCAAACCACGTTTGATTCGGTGGATTCTACTCCTCCAAGAGTTTAACATTGAAATCAAAGACAAAAGAGGAGCAGAAAACACCGAAGCAGATCACCTTTCACGCCTAGAAGACCCAGCTTTGGAGGCAACCAGGGACGAGCAAATCAACGAAAAGTTCCCAACGGAGTCGCTGGAAATGGTGGAATACCGAGAAGAACCATGGTACGCCGACTATGCTAACTACCTAGCTAGCGGTATAGTCGCCAAAGGATGGCCACATCATCAAAGAAAGAAATTCTTTGCCGATGTAAAGCATTATTTTTGGGAAGATCCTTATCTTTTCATAATGTGTGCCGATCAACTCATCCGCCGATGCGTACATGGTAATGAAGCAAGGAGAATTCTCCGCCATTGTCATGAAGGTCCATACGGAGGACATCATGGTGCCGCAAGTACCGCACGAAAGGTATTTGATTCAGGATTTTATTGGCCAACCATTTACAAACACGCCCAAAGTCTTGTCAAGACATGTGACGCTTGCCAAAGATCAGGTAATATTTCTTCCAAAAACGAAATGCCAAAAAACGGCATTCTTATTTGTGAAATTTTTTATGTGTGGGGACTCGACTTTATGGGACCTTTCCCACCGTCAAAAGGAAACAAATATATACTTGTGGCAGTAGATTACTTGTCTAAATGGGCCGAGGCAGAGGCACTTCCAACCAACGATGGGAGAGTCGTGGTAAGATTTCTGAAAAAGTTATTCTCTCGTTTCGGAACACCAAAAGCATTAATAAGTGATAGAGGTACCCATTTTTGTAACCATCAACTCGAAAAAAATTTAACAAGGTATGGGGTCTATCACCGGGTCTCAACGGCATATCACCCTCAAACAAACGGACAAGCCGAAGTGACTAATAGAGGTTTAAAACGAATACTTGAAAAAACCGTAGGGTTAAATAAAAAAGAATGGGCCGATAAGTTTGACGATGCTTTATGGGCTTTTCGAACTGCTTATAAAACAACAATAGGTACAACCCCATATAAGCTCGTCTATGGAAAAAGCTGCCATTTTCCAGTAGAAATTGCACACAAGGCCTACTAGGCAATTAAAAATGTAAACTTAGACTTAGAAGTTGCCGGTAAAAATTGATTTTGTCAATTAAATGAATTAGACGAATTAAGGAATTACGCATACTCTAACTCCGAAATTTATAAGGAAAGAATGAAAAATTTGCATGATAAACATATTAAACCTAATGAATTTCGAGTAGGAGATCAGGTTTTATTGTTTTATTCACGACTTCGATTATTTCCTGGTAAATTAAAATCTAGGTGGTCAGGACCTTTTTCCATCACCCATATTTTCCCACACGGTGCAGTAGAAA
The DNA here is from genome assembly GCA_030545235.1 of Helianthus tuberosus. Lineage (NCBI taxonomy): Eukaryota > Viridiplantae > Streptophyta > Magnoliopsida > Asterales > Asteraceae > Helianthus > Helianthus tuberosus. The sequence continues at coordinate 191,938,164 of CM060405.1, forward strand.
TTAAATCTCGGAATGGAATTCCATTCAAAGTAAATGGCCAACGGCTGAAGCTATATCAAGGATTCATTGAGGATGAGGAGGAAGAAATCTCGCTTCAAATGGTTGAAGAATGAAGTCGTTAACATCATATCTGGTAAGTTACAAACAATCGGAGAACATCTAAATCGGTAAGATTTCTAAAACCAAAGTTTCAGGAAAACAGGGCACTCACACGAGCACTTAAAAAAAATTAAAATTGCCCACCCACGGGGCCGTGTCCGCGCAACTGTCGGGAATAAAACCCCTTTTTCAAACAGTTTCTTCATTCCACACACCCCGTTTCCCCACAAACTCTCTGGTTCCGGCGATTTTTCTGCAAGATTTCGACGTCTCCTCTACTTCTAACAACATCAAGGTATGATCCTATCATCATTAGTAGTTAGATTAAGCACTTGCATGTAGTTTAAACACCAAAAATTTCGGAAAAAATCTAGGGTTCTTGAACTTTAACCGGATCGAACCTCAAATTTTTGCTTACATCTGTTAGCATTAGTATAGATACATGTTATAGGAAGTAAACCAACTTGTATTGTGTGTAGATTTGCCTAATTTCTCACAAAAAAACCCTCAAACCCTTGTTTTTGAACCGAAAAAGACAAAATTGAAGGGGTAAACGGTTTGTTTTGGGAAAAACGGCACTTGGGGTTTCATTTTCAGGGAAAACCACCCCTACTGGGCCAAAAATTTTCAAGTTTTCGGGACCGGGTCGAAAAATGGGATTTTTGGGAAACAGACGCCTGGACACGGGGGCGTGTCCAGCCGAATTTTGGTGAACTTGGGGCGTGTCCACTGAACACACGGCCGTGTTCAGTCGACTGTTTTCAGTTTTCTCAAAAATTTTCACTGTTTCTTGCTAATGGTTTGGTGTTTTCTTTCAGATGGCCAAGAAATTCACTCGATTCAATGCTAACGAGTTTGCGGCTCAAGCTCGTTATGATGTGTTAAGGACTAGGCCCGAGGAGAACCCCAGACAAGTTTACCCAAACACTCTTGAAGCAGTGAACCAACTGGACCGATTCAACAACATCGTCACCGGGCCACTACGAGTTGCCCTTTGCACTCGACTTCATTCTGTGTATGAATACATCATGGAGTTCTACAGCACGCTCGTTTTCAACACAAGAGCTGAGCCGTTTGACAATGAAGGGGTTGAGTTTCGCTGTGGAGGAACCACATACCGGATCTCAATTGCTCAGTTCGGGGCTCTGGTGCGGTTGTATTCGGAAGAAGATGTTGGGGATGAGGAAAAGACCGGCGGTCTCCACGAGATCAGGGAAAATGACAGCCAAGCTGCTTGGGCTCAAATAGGAGATGGCAACTACAATCCGAGCCGAACTAAGAGTACCCAGTTGAGAGACCCTCTTTACCGATACATCCACAGGGTCCTCACCTACTCTCTTAGTCAGAGGCACGACAGCAGCGGTGTTGTAGGTTTGCGGGATCTACTAGTCCTACACTGCATCCACAACTGGGTCAACCTTGATGTCCCATATCTCCTGCTTCGAAACATGCACTGGAACCAGCTCGCTACTCCCCCGACTCCTATCTTCTTTGGAGGGTGGATTTACCGCCTCTTCAAAAACTTCGTGAACATGCCGAGGTCCTTCCGCAAAGGACCATGGTCGGGGCGAGTGGATATGGTCATTTGCCGCTCAATGAACCTGATTTACTAAGCAGAAGATGGGACGGTCAGTTTTCAAAGAGTTCAAGGCCATGCATGGAACCCGCAAGAAGCACTCGTCTTACACGCTCCACCCGTCTATCCTCCTCCGCAGTACCATTACCAGCACCAGGGTGATCCAGGTCAATCCTCCTCACAAGGAGGAGGTTTTCCTAACTTTCAAAGCTTACATGATTTACTACAGGAAAACCTCATGTGTACCAGGAACACCTACAACATGGCTAGCAAGACATACACCCGGGTCGGAGCAATAGAGAGGAACATCTCCGACATACAGGATGATATTGGAAACATCCGGGAGTATATGGCAGTGCCACGGAGGATGTGATGATGATGATGATGAAGACGAGGACATGAATTAAGCGGGAGGAGTAGGAGGTAACATCCCACAGTTGGAGGTCCCACAGGTTAACCCCTTTTCTCATGAACAATTTCCGACCTGCGTACCGCTTGTTGAACAATTTACTTTCTCTAACACTTTTTTATTTCTGCATTTCTTTTTCTTTTTAACGTGTGATGTGGATGATTAACTTTGGTAAATTAGGATGTTTGTTATGATTGGTGTGGTATTTATTAGTTCAACAGGTACATACGAGGCTTAGAGCACTAAACATTAGTGCTACTAAAGCCAGGACATGAAAACAGAAGCCAGAAACCTGTTTTACACCTTTGCAGTTTGTCCACACGGGGTCGTGTTCAGCCAACACGCCCCCGTGCCCATTGCCCCAGACCTGCTGTTTGTCTAAAATATGCAGATTTTTGCCAGACACGGGGTCGTGCCCAGCCGACACACCCCCGTGTCCACCTTCTGTAAGTTCTCGTTACTGGCACTCTGTACACGGGGCCGTGTCTAGATGCCCAGTAACATAAAAATTTGTTTTTAAACACACTTTTACACATTCAATCAACCTAAAAACTTATTTTTGGGACATATTGAGGACAATGTGTAATTTCAGTGTGGGGGGAGATTCTAAAACTCTATTGGAACCGCTAAACACCCCAATTTTTTTCAAAATCTTTTCATTTTTTTTACTTATCTTGGTTTAATTTGGGAATTCCAAGTTCTGAAAATGTTATATTTTTACAAATTTACAACCGATAGCGTCATGATAAAAAGAACCAACATAAGAAAATTATGAAACGGCATGACAAATCTAGTTAAAATTTGATTTTATATACTTTATCACATAAAAACCATTCCCACAAAAAGTGAGTTTTGAGCCTTTATTGAGCATATAAATACACATATTTAAACTAAATGCTCATTTTTCGTTTCTTGTGTGAATAGCCGCTTGGTTCTTACAACTCTAGAACTTGCCATGACGATACATTCCTGGTCCTTACCAACTTAAACCCAAGTAAGTAAATGATGGAGGCATTAGGACTAACCCTTTTTCTTTCAACACCATTATTTTTCTTTTTTCTTTTTTTACCACCTACCCAAAATCCCACTAGTTACCCCGTTGAGCCTAAACCTTTTCATTTCTTAACCCAAATCAAAACACCCTTTTTACCCACCAAAAACCCTTTTTCATTTTAAACCGTTTATTTTAGTAACAAAGCTCGGTTTTCTAGTGACTTCCTAATAAAAAAAATCATAAAGAAGAAAAGAAAAATGAAGTTAGCAATAAACAAACAAAGCTCATCAAAAGAAGGCTTGTTTGAATATTGCTTCATTGGAATAAAAAGTCATAAAAACAAAATGTTTTACGAAAACCAACGCTTTTTACGCCTTTCGCCCTTTTCTACTAACCACTAACCCAACCACCTACCTTTAACCCAAGCCTAACCTTTCCCCCAAAAGTGCTCTTGATATTTACAAAGGTTTATAGTTATAAAGGAGGAGGATTGATTGCTTGGAAAGCTTATGGTAGAAGTAAGTTTCATGCCGCTCTCGAGTGCTTCACAAAAATACACCTTCGGCCGAGTGTTGAGTGATCCCCCGTGAGGTATGTGAACTTGTATATATAAATGGAATTTTAAAGAGGCATGTTATGCCCTAATAAGTAATTTATCTTATGTAATGTTCTAAACAAATCATGATGAATAGGATTGTAAATAAAATAAAAATATAACCTAATAAAGAATCTTGGAATCCCGACACTCTATGACAAGCCCAAAAACCTTCTCTTCTACCCATTCCATTTGGGAGTGTAAGCCACACTATAAAGAGTTTTGCTTGAGGACAAGCAAAACTTCAAGTGTGGGGGTATTTAATGTATGCAAAATGCAACATATAAATTACATCAAATGTGGCATAAAACTAACCCTTTTTTAGTACTAATGTTGGAAAAGTGTGTTTTTGTCTTCCTTTTGTATTTTCCGGATTAAATGAGCTCAAATGAACAAAAGAAGCAAAAATGCAGCCAAATCTAATAATAATACAAGAAAAGGAATAAGCGTGGCATGCCGACCCCTCGACATCATCTCCCCAAGCAAAAACAAGACAAAAGAAGGCTGAACATGTCTCGTGCTCAGTGGGCACGGGGGCGTGCCCAAGTGTCTGCAGAAAAGACAAAGTTGTAGAAGCTTCTATCACCCACCACGGGGGCATGCCCATCGGACATGGGGTCGTGGTCAACGCTAAGATTCGCAGAATCTAGGCAAATCTTGATAGTTCAAATACGATTCTGCACACGGGTTCGTGCCCAGCGGACACGGGGGCGTGGTTAACTAATGCAGAAAATCTGCATTTAATGAAGAAAGATATGATGGGTGGACACGGGGCCGTGTCCGGGCTTCTGTGCAGGCTATAAATAGGGGTGCTTGGCTCACTTGCAAACCATCCCTTGGCAAACCACCTCTGTCACACTTCACCTACCCACCACCACCATCACAACCCACATCCACCACCATCATCCATCATAGAGTGTGTGAGTAGTCTCGGGATCCAAGATTGATCGTAAGAGCTCTTGACAATCAAAGGCCATGTTTGCCTAAGTCTCTTACATCACTTGGTGAAGACAAGTGTTTAGTGTAATACTTTTTATTTTTAATCTTTTCGCACTTTTTATTTGGTTATGTATTAATGACTTTAATAACTAGTTTCTTATGTTGAAGGTGAATCTTCCTTATCATTTGTCCGTTGTGTCTTGGCGTTATTTTACTGTCTATATAAAATAAAAGATTTTCATCATTCATATCTCCACGGTCTATATGGAGATATGTTGGCTACCTGGTCAGGGGTTAAGGGAATGGTTTGGAAAGATTCTTGCCTTGTTCAGTGTATAGATCCTGCAAGGACCTGGGTCAAGTTTAGTAGGACCTCCTTCAATACCCACTGGTATTGGATGGCGGGGGTCCGAACTCCTTGATCCCCTCATCTGTAAACTACTATTAAAACTTTAACCCGGCTATTTAGGATTGTATCCCTGCTGACTCAAACTACTTAACCGAGGGTAACGTCACCTTCAAAAGAAGGGCCTACCACAATATGCATTAATAACTTAATTAATTATCTTTAAATAATCCAACCCTTTAGGATTGTATCCTTGCTGACTCAAACTACTGGGTTGAGGGTAACGTCACCTTCAAAAGAAGGGCCTACTACTATAACTAAGATAATCTCTTAAAAAGTGCAAAAGCGCGAAAATAATCAATGGTTACACTAAAGGCGAGTCGGATCCAAGTGATTAATCTTGTCTATCTGTTTTATTTTTATTTTTATTTTTTCAGCATTTTAGTTTTTACCTTTTTCTAAAATTTTGATTTGATTAGACGTTGAGGATAAACCGGTATTAAAAGCTCTTGTGTCCTTGGACGACCACGGTATCTTACCAACTCTATGCTACGCTCACAATGGGTGCACTTGCCCATATGTGTGTTTAGTGTTAGTAAAATATCTTGTTTTATAAATTTAAAACTTGACTATAGTGTAAAAAGAGCTAAAAATATACATAAAAATGTACAACGCTACACACACATCAGTCGCCTTGGTCATATAAACAGAAATCGCATGCAAATACTTCAAAAGAATGGTCTTTTGGAAACAAACGAAATTGGTTCATTTGATACATGCGAATCTTGTTTACAAGGTAAAATGACTAAGAAACTCTTTAGTGGCACCAACCAAAGGGCAAAAGATTTATTAGGTATCATACATTCGGATGTATGTGGTTCTTTTAAGCCAATGACTAGGAATTGTAAAAGGTACTTCATTACTTTTACCTACGACTACAGTCGTTATGGTTATGTGTACTAGCTAAGACACAAAGATGAAGTTTTTGAAACGTTCAAAATCTTCCAAAGTGAAGTAGAGAATCAACTCGCCAAGACAATCAAAGTTCTTCGTTCCGATAGAGGAGGTGAATACCTTAGTGATGCTTTTCAAGATAATCTTAGGAGTTGTGGGATCATCTCACAACTTACTCCACCTGGAACACCACAACATAATGGTGTATCTGAGAGGAGGAATCGAACTCTATTGGATATGGTTCGATCTATGATGGCTAGAAGCACATTACCTCTATCCTTTTGGGGTTACGATTTGCTCTCCGCGGCTCGTATATTAAATATGGTCCTAACCAAGAAAGTGGATAAGACACCTTTTGAAATATGGCATGGAAAGGCTCCACCATTATCATATTTGAAGGTATGGGGTTGTAAAGCTTATGTGAAGCAATACACCCCAAACAAATTGGAAGTACGATCCACTAAGTGTATCTTCATAGGATATCTTAAAGGATGATATAGGATATTATTTCTACGATCCAACAGAGCAAAAGGTATTTGTTGCTCAAAAGGATAAGTTCTTGGAAGATAAGTTCCTTATGGAAGGAACTAGTAGAATAGTGGAACTTGATGACGATCAACAACCACAAGCCGATACATGTTTGGTTGATACTAGCACTCAACAGGAGGTTGTTGAAGATGATCAAATGGTTGATCAACATACACGAAACGTTCGCAGATCTGGTAGAATTAGTAATCCACCTGAAAGATATGGATTCTTCATGAATGGATGCTACGTGGTAGATTCTAATGAACCAACCACATACCATGATGCAATGTCAAAATCCAATTGCGACAAATGGCTTGAAGCCATGAACGTAGAGATGCAATCCATGTATGACAACAAAGTATGGGAATTGGTTGTGCCACCTCTTAACTCCAAAGTAGTTGGAAGTAAGTGGGTTTTCAAGAAGAAAACGGATATGCATGGTAACTTAGATACTTATAAAGCGAGACTTGTAGCAAAAGGTTTCACACAAACTCAAGGGGTTGATTATGATGAAACCTTTTCGCCCATGGCGATGCTAAAGTCGATTAGGATATTATTTTCCATAGCTGCATATTATGACTATGAGATTTGGCAAATGGATGTCAAAACGTCTTTCCTCGATGGTTATCTTGATGAAGACGTCTATATGGTTCAGCCTGAAGGTTTTGTCAATCCAAAACATCCTAACAAAGTATGCAAGTTAAAGAAATCAATCTATGGATTGAAAGAAGCATCTAGAAGTTGGAATCACCGTTTTGATGAAGAAATTAGGAATTTTGGGTTCATCAAGAATGGCGATGAAGCTTGTCTGTATAAGAAAGCTAGTGGGAGCACCATCACTTTCTTAGTATTGTATGTCGATGACATTCTTCTATTTGGAAATAACATTCCAACCATGGAAGGTGTAAAAACCTGTCTTAGAAGTTTTTTTTCCATTAAAGATCTTGTAGAAGCCGCCTATATTTTGGGAATAAAGATCTATAGGGATAGATCAAGGCGCTTGATAGGTATAAACCATAGTGCATACATTGACAAAGTCTTGAAAAGGTTCCAGATGGAAAACTATAAGAGAGGTCTGGTACCTATTCAAAAGGGGACAATATTGAATACGTCTCAATGTCCAAGCTCAAAGGATGAGCAAGAAAGAATGAAAGTAATCCCATATGCGTCTGCTATAGGAACCATCATGTATGCAATGATATGCACCAGACCGGACGTGCCATGCGCTTTAAGCATGACGAGTAGATACCAGCAAAATCTAGGCAACAGTCATTGGATGGCTGTTAAGAGCATATTGAAATACCTTAGGAGGACTAAGGATATGTTTCTAATATATGGATCTGGTGAAGAGAAACTCGTTGTAAAGGGTTAGACGGATGCGAGTTTCCAAATTGATCGAGATCTCGGTCACAATCTGGGTATGTCTTCATTTTGAATGGAGTTGCAGTCCCATGGAAGAGCTTAAAGCAGGATGTTGTAGCATTGTCCACCACAGAATCAGAATACATCACCACTTTATTGGCAGCACAAGAAGCTGCATGGTTAAAGAAGTTCATTGCCGACCTAGGGGTAGTCCCTACCATTCAAGACCGCCTAGAGATCTTTTGTGATAACGAGGGTGCGATTGCTCAAATCAAGGAACCTAGTGCACATCAAAAGACTAGGCACATTGAGCGGAGATTCAACTATATAAGGGATGAAGTTGAAAAGGGAAAGATATGTATTCGCAAAGTTCACACCGATCAAAACATTGCGGATCCACTCACGAAACTCCTTGAACGGCCAAAACATGAGGGTCATACTTGTGTCTTAGGACTTCGATATTCTACTAATTGGATTTTGTTGGTGCATTTATGTGTCTGTAACTTTGTCTTGTTTATGTTGTATGTTATTTAGTCTTTTGTTATCGAGTCTGTAAGTTCCGTCAAGTCTACCTAGTCGGATATCCTCCTATCCTACTTGGTATGACGTTTTTCTCTGTAATGTATGATAAACATATGCTAGTGGCATAATGTTTACATATAGTTAGTCTTGTCTTATGTCTTCTGTTTTAACTTAGTCATATATTATGTCCATGTTTAATGTTTGACGAAGAGTCAATCTTCGTCGAACCCATGCTTGGCGAACCTTAATCTTCGTTTTTGTTTGTGCGTGACGAAGGTTCTATCTTCGTCACACATGAAGCTTCGCCAATCAAGGTTTGTCTCAAGATAGTATATATTGCTTGGTGTGTTTAACAGTTAAGGCATGAGAGCATAGAGAAACTACTGAGAGTTTATCATTCAAGCATTGTGTGTATATGTTTGATGTTGTTCTCGTCCTTTTAATCTAAAGTGAATCTTTGGTTATCTGTTGTGTTGCTCGCATTACTTTGTTTGGTTTGCACCATCACGTGGATTCCGCACTTGTGACTATGTTTGTGATAAACAGGGACTAGGTTTCGTAATCGATCCTCTGAGAAAAACGGACCTACAAGTGGTATCAGAGCTATGGCTCTTTTTTTTTTTGTTAAAAACCAAACATTGTTGTGTTTTATCAAGTTGTTTATGTGTTTTTTTTTTCAGAAACTGTTACTATTTGATATTCATATTTTCTGAAAAAGTGTTCAAATCTTGTTATTTGCTATAAGTTTTATCAGAAACCTTGTTACATTGCATGTCTACATGTTAAAAATGGGTTTTTCTTGAAAGTTTAAGCAAATTTCGTGTTACAGAATATTCAAGTTTTTCTTGATATTCAAAGTGTTCTTAGAGATATTCATCCTCTTCCTGAGATTTGATCTAGAATTATGTTTGGATAACTTGTTTGTGTTTAAAATATAATTGTTTGACAAATTGGTACATGTAATGATGGTTTGTTAAATCAACTTCTGTCATAGCAACTTGTTTAGTTTGAAAAAGGTGTCACCAACTTGTCTATAAGAATTGATTGGTTTTGCAAAAATATCTTATACTTTGTCAACGAAGATTCCCTTAGACGAACAATCGAAGGTTTGTCAAAAATTGTTTCAGACGAAGATTCAAACACTCTCCATTCTTCGTCAAAAGATTGTGTTAGACGAAGATTCATAACTTCATCGTTACAAGACTTCGTCGTCCATACTTCGTCATAGGAGTTAACAGAAGCTTCGTCCATACTTCGTCTTTTGTTAACAGAAGCTTTGCAAAACTATCTTAACCAATTCTTTTCAAGTGTTTGATCAGGTATACTCATTCATACATTAATCATGAGTACTAGCCCCTGGGATTGGAGCAGTAGCTCAAGTCCTGCTCACAATCTGACCTCTGCAGCATCGTGGATCAAGAATATGATGCCACAACAAATAGTTTCTGCAAGTCAGTGGGCATGCGTAGCAAATCAAAATCAAAGTATTCAGAATTTGCTAATGAGTTAAAGTGAAACGGGTAGCAATAATCGACCACCGAAGCTAAATCATATGAATGAATATCCATCTTGGAAAGGCCGATTTCATACATACGTTCTAGGGCAAAACACCGAGTTATGGATATGTTTCACTACACCATACAGCACAGCTCTTGAAGAAGCAGGTTCAAATCCAACAACATTGGCAAATATGACTGAACCAGACAAGAAAGCGTACGATCTTGAAAAGAAGGGGTTTGCTATCTTGACGCAAGCTCTCCACAAAGACATATATCATCAATTCTCTTATTTTAATACAACAAAAGCATTGTCGGACATCCTAGTTACAAGTGGAGAAGGGAATCCGGTGACAAGGAAGACTCGCCATGACTTGTTGAAAAAGGAGTTTTATGCATTTTTGTTTATAGAAAACGAAACTTTAAATGAAATGGTAACTTGTTTTTATCATTTGATAAGTGAAATGTTTTCTTACCAGGTTGTTGCAACTCCACAAGAAATGGTGACAAAGTTTGCTGATGCTCTCCCACCGAAGTGGAGCCCTTTTATTGAACTACTAAAGCATACATGTGTCATAGATACTATCAGTATCTATGAATTTGTTCAAAAGCTGGAAAATAAAAATGAAGAAGAAATCCGGAAGGCGAAACGAATCTCAATCCCTCAGAATCCAGAAATGTATTTTGGAGGAATTAATCCTGCTGCAAGCTCCAGTCGGCAACCAAAACTTTAAACGGCTTTCATGTCCATTTGAAGCCCGTTTCCTCAAGTGACTAATGTAAATCCTTTTGGATTTGTACCAGAGCAACCACAACCTCAAGTCGCTCAAACTCAGTTTGATCCTAGCGCTTGGTTCCCAAAACCACAAGCTGTTAAAGCCCCCCCCCCCACCTCAACCACAATTTAATCCAAGTGCCTGGTTCCCTCAAACACAACCTCAAGCTACTCAACCTCAATCTCAACCTAAATTTAATCCTAGCGCTTGGTTCCCGAAACCGCAAGTTGTTACCCCTTCACCTCAACCTCAACAAGCATTCTATGGTAACAATTTCACTCAACCGTAAAACCCCAATATCTCCAGACTTGATACTTCAAACCTTCACAAAGTCAATGTGGAAGTTGCCAAGGAACACATGGAACTTCTTAGCACAATGGTCAATGCCTATTGTGGGTTGTTGCAGGTCAGATTGGAAACTTAAATCTAACCAATGAAGATTATCAACAGATTGATAGGGATGAAATGGAGTTAATGGATATCAAGTGGGCTTTTACAAGAACGGTTAGACAAGCTAAAGACTACATGAGCAGAACTGGGAAGACTAGTTTGGAAAGTAAAAGGGATACAAAGTACGGGTTCGACAAAGATGCTGTCACGTGCTTTAACTGCGAAGAATAGGGTCACTTCAAACGTGAGTGCACTCGCCCGAGCAGACAAACAAACCAAAATCCCTTCAGGAATCAAACAAGTACTTCCAACCAGAATCAAGCTAACCAGGAAAGAAGGATAGTAGCTATCAACGATCAGATCAACGCCGTCAACGCAAACCAATTTGGTCCTTCTAACACCAACCGTGCATTAGTTGTTCAAACTAATGAAGGTTGTGATTGGTCCGTACAGTTTGGAGGTGGCGATCAAGGAGGAATCGTATGCTATGCTAAGATCATCAATCACATCAAGCATGTGCGTAAGGAAGAATTCTCAGAAAGCGATGATAGCTCGGGTTATACTGGCAGTTCGAATGAGGAAAGCAATTGGAGATTATTGTTCAGAATCGGATGTAAAGGAGGGAAGTGATTCTGATATTGATAGTTTGTTGATGTAAGCTGAAGAGTTAAAGTGTTAGAAATCTGTTCTGATCAAGAAGGCTGATATTGAATCGAAGGAGATGGAAAAGTTCTTTTCTGAAGACGGATCTTTTTCTTACCAGACTGCCTTTATGGTAAATGTCGCAGCCTCTTCAAGTCAGGTAACTCCTACTTCTAGCATATGTAGTAATTGTGCAGATCTTAAACAGGAATGTGCTGAATTGAAACATGAATCTGAAACGGTTCATGGTCACAATCAGAGTTTAGTTAATGAACTGTCAAAATGCAAAGAGGCAAACATGGCCTTGGCTCGTAATGAAAAGGATTTCAAATCAGTCATTGTAACCTTAAAGAAAAGTGTTTCCGAATTGTCTAAAATTGTTTTTAACAAACAAACTGGTATTAATAACTACATTAATATTATTGAGGAAACAAAGAAGGAGCTAGCTATGGCTAAATGTGAGTATGAAGCGATCAAGCTCAAATTGGATAGTTATTCTAACTCCCGATATGTGCTTGATCACATCATTGAAGTTCAAAAACTGAAAGGGAACATGAAAGGCGTTGGGTATAAATCATGTCCACCTCCTTTGAGACACAACTATACCAAGATGCCTGATGAGAAGGAAATGCCTCGGTTTGAACCTAGTGTACCTCTTGATTATGAGGAAGTAACTACAGGATTAGGGTTCAAATCGGACAGTTCCTCGGAGTGATCATCAGATAAATTCAACATCTACGGAACAAAGTCCTCCATGAATGGATGCTACGTGGTAGATTCAACATCTACGGAACAAAGTCCTCCAACTGTTGAGGACTATGAATCGTCGGATGATGAATCAGATGTGAGTGATCAGGATACATCTATTTATGATAAGAAAGGAGTAGACATTCCTATTTAGAATCACATTCTGTGTGATCCTCTTACTCCTGCTGTGCACTCTACTGTTAAACAAGATATGGATCCTATCACTGAGATAGTGTCTACTGTTAAAAGTGATAACGTGTTGTATAGTTTGGTCGGGGATAGTAAAATATATTCAAACAAAGATTTTCCAATAAAAAACGTCAATCAATCTCTGATTGATAAAGTGTTTGAAGATACTGCCAGTAAGTTTTTGGGAAAAGCGATCCCGAGAGTTTCTGTAACTCAATGTGATCCTATTCCAAAAGCTGAAGTTAGAAAACAATTTGGAAACCAACAATTACTGACAAAGCAACAACCTATCCCTTTTAAGGGTAAACAGAAGGAACAACGAGCTTCAAAACCTAAGGTTTCACAACCAAAGGTAGAACCCAAAGGAGCTCGTTTCAAAAAGAAGGACAGTGATGTCAAATTCGTAGCATCTAAGGGTACTAATAAGGTGGAAACTTTTGAAAATAAATCTAACACTGACTTTGGTCTAAAGGTTAGAATTTTAAAATGTAATAATCAAAATAATTACACCCAACACACAAACGGGTGTGATGAAGGCACAAGTACCTCTGATTCTACAAGTTCGACATCGGGTCGTCAAGATGGATCTCCTAAGTTTGTTGAAAGGAGATCCTGTTTCAAATGTGGGGAGTTTGGACATATCATCAAAAATTGTACAAACTCGCCCAAAGCAAAATTTGTTGAGAGATCCTCTCCTGAAAAAGATCACCCTCAACGTTGTTCAGTTTCCCCAAAACAAGATAAACAAACTATTAAAGAACTGGAAACGAAACAACGACGCAAAAATATAAAGGTGATTGAAAGGGCTTTGAAACAAGATGTAAAATCTGTTAAACGGGAACCAAGTTCATCTCAACCAATAAAACCAGAAATTTCAAAAACTGTTAATATTACACAATTTGGTAAACGGAAAACTTGGAAACCTAAGACTAGTGAGGTTTCAGGGGGAGGTTTGCAATTTACGAACCATCAAGAAATTGAAATTACATTTCTTGATTCTCAGGGAAGACCCAAGACCACTAAGGCTTGGGTCCCCAAGACCACAATTAATAGTCATTGGATTGTTGATAGTGGAGCATCTAGGCACATGACTGGCGACTTACGACTTCTGTATGATGTGAAAAACATTAGAGGAGGTTATGTCGCGTTTGCTGGAGACAAAGGCGGATACATCACTGGAGAGGGAATGATCTCCAATGGTGTAGTGAGTTTCGATAGGATCAATTATGTGTGACAAATTGATCATAATCTTCTAAGTGTGTCGCAAATCTATGATAAGAAGTTCACCGTGCATTTTGATGATGCCGGTTGTTATGTGCTGAAGCCTGGGTTTAAGATTCCAAAAGAATAGATTCTCTTGAAGGCTCCAAGGATTAATGATCTTTATATTCTTGATATGAGCCAGGCGATTACAACTTCTGCACAAGTCACGTGTTTTGTCTCGAAAGCCACAGAAAAGGAGTCTATATATTGGCACAAACGAATGGGGCACATTCACTTGAGAAAAATGAACCATTTGGTGAAAAACAATCTTGTTAATGGTGTGTCTGTGAAGAATTTTCATCTACAAGATGTCTGTGTTTCGTGCCAGAAGGGAAAGCAAGTGAAGAAATCCCACCCGATCAAGAAGGTCAACACTGTCAGCATGCCTCTTGAATGTCTTCATATGGACCTCTTTGGACCTATGAAACACAAGACAAACTTTGGGGATGCTTATTGTCTGGTAGTTACTGATGAGTATTCCAGATTTTCTTGGGTATCGTTTATGGCACACAAGAGTGAAACTCCTGAAATCCACAAGAATCTTCTTACTTTGCTAGAGAATTTGTACACTTTGAAAGTAAAGAGGATCCGAAGTGACAATGGCACTGAGTTCAAAAACCACATAATGGATGAGTTCTGTACCTCAAAGGTCATCCTTCATGAGTACAGTTCTTGCTACACTCCACAACAAAACTGTGACATCTGTGTATTTTAATCCCTGTACATTTCCGAACAATTCTGTATTTAATAAAACATGGTGTTTTAATTTCCAATAGTTGTTAATTATTTGTAACATTTCCACATTTTCAATCATTGTTCAATTACGAACTCTTAAACCTGTTCTGGAAGTGAAATCATAAACCGTTACGTAAACATAATCATTTTAACGTGATGTACACACCGAAACTGTGACATAAGCCAAACATACCCTAAATACCCTTTACATAACTTAGAAATAAGTTTCGAAGGATTCGGTATGGCAAAAACATGTTTATTTGAACTTTAGAACTATTTGCAATACAACTGCGTCACTAGGTGATAGTTTAAGTGCCGGAAAGTGCCTAAAACCCACACAAAGTGCAGAATTCTGCATTTTTCAGCAAAATTCAGCTTTTTAACAAGCTAGTTACATGCAAAAATTTGACTAAATGGTCCTGAATGCTTTCCTAAGTGTCGGGAATTAAAAGTGTCACGAAAAGTAACATAAAGATCATTAAACGGAATAGCTTGACACATTAACGAACCGGTATCTAACTGAACAACTGGACATTACCCGGAACACCAAAATATTGCTAGAAGCATTGTTTTATTATTCTTGGACTAGTTATGATCCCCGAACACCCTAACACACTATATAAGGCATCATACACTTAAAACACTAGACATTACACTTAACCTCCAACTATTATCTATTTTTGCCATTCAAACTTACATTTACCCCCCCCCCCCCTTGGAATTTACGGTCACAAGGACCCACCACCATACTCCAAGATTTGAATTTTATTTTATTGGATCTTTGCTTGATTGTATAGACAAGATATTGAGAAGAGATGATTATAAGTATGGGGTGAATATTCAAGAGATCTTCATCATACCTTCACAACTACACTCCATCTCCCTCACTCTCTTCCTCTCCCCCATAACCGTACACACCACTACCACTCCCATTTTCAATTTTGAAACCTTGTTCTTGAAGATTAAACTCCATTCCAAGCTAGTTTCAAGTTGGTGTGAAGATCCAAAGGAGTTTCCAAGGTGTTTTCAAGTGATTTCAAGCTCCAGATCATCAAAATCTCATCAAAAACTCACTTGAATCTTGAAGGTATAAAGTTTATGTTTAAATCATACACTTGATTCTTGGTTGTTCTTGATGATTGGAAGTTTCTCTTGAATCTTGGAATTTTTCACAAACTTGAAATCTAAAAAGAAATGGGTCTTGATACAAAATAAAAATGGTAGTATATATGTGTGTATATATAACCGTATATATATATATATATATATATATGTATGAGATTTGAGTTTGAGTTGATTTTTGATAAATACTTGTTTAGGAGGTTTGCTTGCATGAACAAGATTATGTGCAAATACGTTAGAGATATAAAGGAGTGATTGAATCATGAGTTATAATTTGAAATAATGTTAGTATTTTGACATGTAAATGGCCGAAAATTTATTAGACATATTTGATAATTTTTAAGTTGTTGCATGTTCTTGAATGATAGTTAAAATGAAAGTGTTTGATGATTTGTGCATGATATGATGAATGTTCAATTAAATCAGTAAGTAAACATGAATAAATTACATGTTTGATGCATTTAAATTCATATGAAATGATGATGATATGATAGTGTACACTTGTACATAAGAATGCATGTTGATTTAAAGCTCAAGAAATGATAAAAAATGATTGTATGACAAAAATGTTTTAGAACAGATTATAAAAATTAAAAATAACATTATTTGGTATATTATAATGGCATGAAACTTTGTCATAGGTTTGATAGCTTTGCATGTTGTACATATAGCTTAGTAAGTGGTAAAATATGTGAAATTTGCATGATTTATGTGCTTTATGTGAGACCTGCACTATCATGAGTATAACCACTATTTTATTCAGTAAATAACATGGGTTATGTTAAAATATCAAGTCGTTACGATTTGGGATGGTTAGGGTAACGTTTGATGCAAAACTATGCGGTAAAACAGTTAAAATCGGCTTTTCGGAAGATTTTTATAAAACTGTTTTAGATCAGTAAGTAAACTGATATTTTTTATATAAAAATTAGCATTTTAACTTATATTAAGTTTACTTGGTGTTTGGATAGTTATACGTGACTTCCGACGCCCAAAAACGTTACCGAATCGCTAAAATACGCGTTTTTCAATGTACACTAGAATAGGTTGTTCATGGGTAAGTTTTAAGTGTTACAAGATGTTATGTGATTTATAATATGTGTATGATGACATGTTTATAGTTGACAAGATTATGTGTATTACAATATTTATTTTACGTCACAATAAGTACGTGTATTACGACGCGCAAATCGTAGATATATTGCTTATAACATGATGAGGGTCACCCATAAAATCGTTCAAGTCGCAAAGTTCTTATATATATATATATTCACACCAACATAATAAAAAATAATAACTTTTCGAGAAAATCTCGAAAAGTTATGTGAAAATTCTAAGTATCGGAGAAACTTAGGTATTTTTGTGAGTTTTTTATTATTAAATCGTTCTTATTTAATTTAGGATGAATAAACAATTTGAGGGATTGTGTTAACATATAAAAACGCACCCAAAGGTGAGTACATAGTTCCCCTATTTTACGTTTTCAATTGTTTTGGGGTGAAGCATATGTGCATAATTTTACTTTTTGTTTTCATGACATTATACATGTTTTATTACATATTACATATAATACATTATTTCAAAGATATTTTATTGGCATATTGACTTAGTATGCCTAATGCATGGTTTTACAAAGACCTTTCTCATGACATGCTTACATTGAAAAGGACATTTGGCATGTTTAACGGGTTAGTAGTACATTCATTAACATTGATCACGCCGCTCGGTAGTATGTAATAGCGCTATAGGACTTGACAAATCCCGTTCCTGCTTTCTAGGAATTTCGGAAGGGGAATGCCAGAATCCGAATACATTTTTTTATAAACCTTGATCCTGATAAGGGTTTATCCAACAGTCTCAAGGCTTGAGTGTATGCGATAGACAAACCACATAAATGTTCATATCGATAAAAGCAATGGTTTTCAAAATATAACTTTTGATTTTAACTCTTGGTTATTCAAAGACCTTGCTTTGTACATGACATTGGATTTCAAAAGACATTTGTTTATACTTGACATTAGACATTGTTTACACATGACATTTGACATTGGACATTGACATTTAAACAAGACATTATTTCATGGTTATTAATAAGTGATTTAAGTAACGAGACGTGTGTAATATGATAAAAACATGGTGGATACGCCACTGGTACTCCCTATATATAAGTGCTTTTATTGTATTGCATATCGTGGCGTTAACTAAACCACTTCAACAAAGACAAGACATGACATATTTTATACATATTATTTTCATTTGGTTATTTACTTAACCATACATCACTCTTTTATATCATTTGATTTTCATTTGATTTTATAAAAGAAAATATTTTATAAGGTTCATGACTATTTTTCATTAAACATTTCTTTTAACATTCAAAGTCATGAATCTTCAACACTAAACCTATGTTACTCACGGGCATTTTTATACTGACGTATTTACTTTCACATATATTTCAGGAGCGAATGTTTGATGTGAGCAAGCTACACTTGGGGCGACTTGGGCCTTAACAATCTAAAATCAAGAAAGTTATCGTCTTTTATGTTATGTGTTTTGTTCGAACTAAGACAATGTAATAAGTTAAACTTGTAAAACTTAACTTTAATCATCATGTGTTATGAAACAATAATTCTGCCACACGACTCCCCGACGTTTCCGCCGCGGTTTGTTGTTTTACGTGGTCGAGGTGTGACAGAAGAGTTGGTATCAGAGCTCATGGTTATAGGGAATTAGGTTATTAGTAAAATTTTGACCTAAACTATAACCTTTCTAGGACCTTAACACAAGTTGCCTTGTGTTTAGATCTTAAAACAATACTATCACCTATCCTTAGGTGATTACCAAAACAAGTACACAAATCTCAATTCCATTTGAAAATCAATCATCTATCCTTAGATGATTTGTTTTTAGGCTTCATGCCTTTAAAGTTTTCAAATCTCGTCAAAGTTTGGTTCTTAATAATGTGAACACGTGCAATCTGGAAGGGTGGGTGCATGTACCCTGAGTTTTCTGTCCAAGGCTAGAGTGTTTGTACAAATCCACATAATCGGACCAGTCACTCTTACCTGGGAACTCTTGGGGTGAGTGTCCACTAATAGGCTAAAGCATGTCTTCATTATGCATTATGTAGACCATTTACTTTGATTAGTCAATGTGTGTCGTTTGATTGTTTTAAGTAACGAACAAATGACCAGCTTCCTTTGTGTTGTCGATTTTTCCAATACTCCTTTTGATTGTCCTATGTTAATCTCACACATTTTCCTTGTGTTCCTTTTCTTTTAGATGCCTCCTCGACGTGATCAAACCCAAGACGCCGCAATGGCAGCCTTGATCACTCAGCAAATCGCTGTTGTACTCCCGAACCTAGTAACTCAGTTAAACCAAGCAAACAACAATAACAACGCACCTGTTCTGTGCAACTTTAAGACTTTCAATTCGGCTAAACCGCTTCAGTTTTCTGGGTCAGAAGGAGCAACTGGGCTCCTACAGTGGTTCGAGAGTCTCGAGAGTACGTTTCATCACGTTCAATGCCCGAATGAGCGAAAGGTTGAGTTTGCATCAAGTGTGTTTCAGAAAAGGGCGCTTACTTGGTGGAATGGTGTGATGAGGGACAGAGGTGCCAACATGGCAATGGCTCAAACATGGGAAGAGCTTCGTGCACTTATGATGAAGGAGTTTTGTCCTCGTCATGAACTGAGGGCACTGGAAAACGAATTCCACGATCTCAAGCAAGATAGTGGAGAGCACCGTGCCTACACAGACCGATACGAAGAACTGAGCCTGGTGTGTCCCACCATGGTTATGCCTTTGGACAAGGAGATTGAGAAGTACATAGATGGCCTTCCTGATCCCGTTCAGGATATTGTCACCGGCAGCAACCCTACCATGGTGAGACAAGCCATTGAGCTATCAGCAACCTTGCCTGAGTCTCAAGTCAAGAAGGGTAAACTCCACCACAAGGGACACAAGAAACCATCTGACAAGACAGAGAAGAAGAAGGGAAAGAAAGCTGAAACCTCGAAGAAATCTAGGAAGCGTCAGGCTTCCAAGAACTTTGCCGTTGTTGCACAGACCAATCAAGCTGCTCCTACCCAGCCAGCACAACCACCTGCCAAGAAACAGTATGTTGGTACTGCACCTCTTTGTAACAAGTGCAATTGTCATCATCAACCACATCTTCAGTGTCGTCTTTGCACCAACTGCGGAAGATTTGGCCATTTGGCTAGCACATGTCACTCTCCTCCTGCTCCAAATCAAGCAACACAAAACCCTGCCCAACAGCCAGCAAATCCTGCACGACCTCTTTTTCCGCCTGGGCCTTGCTACAATTGTGGAGATTTGACTCACTACAGGAACAAGTACCCGAAGTTGGCTAATGCGAACCCGGCTTATGGACGAGCATACAACATCAATGCCAATGAAGCGCGTGCCGACAATGTGGTGGTGAATGGTATGTTCTATGTTAACAACCAACTTGCTTCTATTCTTTTTTATTCGGATGCCGACAAGAGTTTTGTATCCCTAGCTTTTGAACCTTTGCTTGCAAAGCCTAGAACAAAACTAGGAAAACCCTTGACATTAGAGTTAGCCAGTGGTGAATCCTTTGTACTCGATTCCGTCATTCGAAATTGCCAGTTGAACCTCAACGATCGTCTTTTTCCCATTGATCTCACGCCAATGCAACTTGGGAGTTTCGACGTTATAATAGGGATGGATTGGTTGACCCAATACCGTGCAGAGGTGATTTGTTTTGACAAGATTGTTCGTGTGCCTCTTTTGTCTGGTGAAACCTTAGAGCTTCGTGGAGCGAAACCCGCAAGTAGCCTTAAACCGATGACAAGCACCCAAGCCCAGAGATACCTAAGAAAGAATTATCTGGCTTTCTTGGCACGTGTCATAGAGGAGAAAGACAAGGGTAAAACTGTTCAAGCCATCCCTGTCATTCGGGATTATCCTGAGGTTTTTCCTGAATACTTACCTGGTTTACCCCTAGCACGTCAAATCGAGTTCCGTATTGACCTTGTACCTGGTGCTAACCCGATTGCCAAATCTCCATACCGTCTTGCACCATCTGAGATGCAAGAGTTATCGAAGCAGCTGCAGGAGTTATCAGATAAAGGATTTATTCATCCAAGCTTTTCCCCTTGGGGCGCACCTGTCCTATTTGTAAAGAAGAAGGATGGATCTTTCCGAATGTGTATCGATTACCGTAAGCTTAACAAACTCACCATCAAAAATTGATATCCACTACCTCGCATTTATGATCTCTTTGATCAGCTTCAGGGTGCTACCTGCTTTTTGAAGGTTGATCTACGTTCTGGGTATCATCAGCTTCGCGTATCCAAAGAAGATATTCCCAAGAATGCTTTCCACGCACTATATGGCCACTATGAGTTTACTGTTATGCCTTTCGGTTTAACGAATGCTCCTGCCGTCTTCATGGATTTAATGAATAGGGTTTGTAAGCCTTATTTAAATAAGTTCATCATCTTCTTCACTGATGACATTTTGATCTATTCCAAGACACGAGCTGACCATGAACAACATCTCCGTCTAACAATGGAGCTCCTAAAGAAGGAACAACTTTTCGCTAAATTCTCCAAGTGTGAATTTTGGCTTAGGGAAGTTCAATTTTTGGTACATATTGTTAACGAAGAAGGTATACATGTAGATCCCGCCAAAATCAGTGCGATTAAGGATTAGAATACACCAACTACTCCTACCGAGGTTCGTTCATTTCTAGGTCTCACGGGTTATTACCGCCGCTTTATTGCAAACTTCTCCAAGATTGCGGTTCCTCTCACAGCCTTAACTCAAAAGAATAAACCTTTTGAGTGGGGACCCAAACAAGAAGAAGCTTTCCTGACCTTGAAACATAAACTCTGCAACGCTCCTGTGTTGTTTTTACCTGAGGGAAACGACGACTTTGTCTTATATTATGACGCATCAAATCTAGGTCTTGGTTGTGTTCTCATGCAATGAAACAAAGTCATAGCCTACGCGTCAAGGCAATTGAAAATCCATGAGAAAAACTACACAACTCATGATCTTGAGTTGGGCGCTGTGGTTTTTGCTCTCAAGATTTGGAGACACTACCTTTACGAAACAAAATGTGTGGTTTTCACAGACCACAAAAGTCACCAACACATCTTCAATTAGAAAGAACTAAACATGAGGCAACGACGTTGGGTAGAACTTCTAAACGACTACGACTGCGAGATTCGCTACCATCCTGGAAAGGCGAATGTCGTAGCCGATGCGCTAAGTCGTAAGGAACGAGTCAAGCTTCATTGTGTTCAAGTTCGATCTGATATTCAAACCCGCATTTCTCAAGCTCAACGTACATGTGTTTCACAGAAGTTGATGGGTAAGGAATTACCATATCATCTTACGCCTCATCTTGAACTAAAGAACGATGGATTATATTATTTCATGGATCGTTTGTGGGTTCCAATTCAAGACAATCTCCGCACCTTGTTGATGGATGAAGCTCATAAGTCTCGTTATTCAATTCATCCTGGTGCAGACAAAATATATAAGGATCTTCGAACCCAGTATTGGTGGCCGGGAATGAAGAAAGACATTGCCTTATACGTATCAAAGTGCCTTACTTGTCTGAAGGTTAAGGCAGAACATCAACATCCCTCTGGATTATTGGAACAACCAGAGATACCGGTTTGCAAATGGGAAAACATTGCCATGGATCTCATTACCAAACTACCGCGCACTAATAGAGGTCATGATGCCATTTGAGTAGTAGTTGATTGTTTGACAAAATCTGCTCACTTCTTGCCAATCCGTGAGGATCTCTCTGCTGAAAAGCTTGCCAAGATCTATGTAGATGAGATTGTATCCCGACATGGTGTTCCTTGGAACATCATATCAGACCGAGATGCTTGATTCTCATCTCACTTTTGGAGAACCATGCAATCTGCTATAGGAACCCAACTCAATTTGAGCACAGCTTATCATCCTCAAACGGATGGATAATTTGAAAGAACAATCCAGACATTGGAGGATATGCTTAGAGCATGTGTGATCGATTTTGGTGGTAGTTAGGATTCACATCTCCCATTGATCGAATTCTCCTACAACAATAGTTATCAGTATAGCATCAACATGACTCCTTTCGAAGCTTTTTACGGGCAAAAATGTCATTCGCCGGTCTGCTGGAATGAGATTGGTGAAGCTCAGCTCACTGGACCTGAATTCATTCTCGAGACTACAGACAAGGTCAAGAAAATTCGCGACAACCTCTTAACAGCTAGAAGCCGTCAAAAGAATTATGCGGATAGACGACGCAAGCCTTTGGAATTCCAAGTTGGTGATCTCGTGCTACTCAAGGTATTTCCTTGGAAAGGTGTAATCAGATTTGGGAAGAAAGGAAAAGTTGCACCACGATATGTTGGACCATTCAAGATCGTTGAAAGAATCGGAAAAGTAGCCTACAAACTAGAGCTGCCTCCTGAACTTGGAAATGTTCATCCAACTTTCCACGTGTCCAATCTGAAAAAGTGTTTGGCTGATGAAAACCTCCACATCCCCCTTGAAGAAATTCGTGTCGATAACACGATGCACTTCGTCGAGAAACCTGTGGAAATATTGGACCATCAAGTCAAGAAGCTCAAGCGCAAGCGCATACGGATAGTCAAAGTTCGCTAGGAATCCAAACGTGGCCAAGAGTTTACTTGGGAACGAGAGGATCAAATGAAGGCGAAGTATCCACACCTATTCCCTCAAGTTTCCTCTAAATAAATTTCGGGACGAAATTTCCTAAAGTAGGGGAGACTGTGACATCTGTGTATTTTAATCCCTGTACATTTCCAAACAATTCTGTATTTAATAAAATATGGTGTTTTAATTTCCAATAGTTGTTAATTATTTGTGACATTTACACGTTTTCAATCATTGTTCAATTCCGAACTCTCAAACATGTTCTGGAAGTGAAATCATAAACCGTTACGTAAACATAATCACTTTAACGCGACGTACACACCGGAACTGTGACATAAGCCAAACATGCCCTAAATACCCTTTACATAACTTAGAAATAAGTTTCGAAGGATTCGGTATGGCAAAAACATGTTTATTTGAACTTTAGAACTATTTGCAATACAACTGCGTCACTAGGTGATAGTTTAAGTGCCGGAGAGTGCCTAAAACCCACACAAAGTGCAGAATTCTGCATTTTTCAGCAAAATTCAGCTTTTTAACAAGCTAGTTACATGCAAAATTTGACTAAATGGTCCTGAATGCTTTCCTAAGTGTCGGGAATTAAAAGTATCACGAAAAGTAACATAAAGATCATTAAACGGAATAGCTTGACACTTTAACGAACCGGTATCTAACCGGACATTATCCGGAACACCAAAATATTGCTAGAAGCATTGTTTTATTATTTTTGGACTAGTTATGATCCCGGAACACCCTAACACACTATATACGGCATCATACACTTAAGACACTAGACATTACACTTAACCTCCAACTATTATCTATTTTTACCATTCAAACTTACATTTACCCCCCCCCCTGGAATTTACGGTCACAAGGACCCACCACCATACTCCAAGATTTGATTTGATTTTTATGGGATCTTTGCTTGATTGTATGGACAAGATATTGAGAAGAGATGATTATAAGTATGGGGTGAATATTCAAGAGATCTTCATCATACCTTCACAACTACACTCCATCTCCCTCACTCTCTTCCTCTCCCCCATAACCGTACACACCACCACCACTCCCATTTTCAATTTTGCAACCTTATTCTTGAAAATTAAACTCCATTCCAAGCTAGTTTCAAGTTGGTGTGAAGATCCAAAGGAGTTTCCAAGGTGTTTTCAAGTGATTTCAAGCTCCATATCATCAAAATCTCATCAAAAACTCACTTGAATCTTGAAGGTATAAAGTTTATGTTTAAATCATACACTAGATTCTTGGTTGTTCTTGATGATTGGAAGTTTCTCTTGAATCTTGGAATTTTCCAAAAACTTGAAATCTAAAAAAAAATGGGTCTTGATACAAAATAAAAATTGTAGTATATATGTGTGTATATATAACCGTATATATATATATATAAATATATATATATATGTATGTATGTATGTATGTATGTATGTGTATGAGATTTGAGTTTGAGTTGATTTTTGATAAATACTTGTTTAGGATGTTTGCTTGCATGAACAAGATTATGTGCAAATATGTTAGAGATATAAAGGAGTGATTGAATCATGAGTTATAATTTGAAACAGTGTTAGTATTTTGACATGTAAATGGCCGAAATTTTATTAGACATATTAGAGAATTTTTAAGTTGTTGCATGTTCTTGAATGATAGTTAAAATGCAAGTGTTTGATGATTTGTGCATGATATGATGAAGGTTCAATTAAATCAGTAAGTAAATATGAATAAATTACATGTTTGATGCATTTTAATTCATATGAAATGATGATGATATGATAGTGTGCTTTAGACACTTGTACATAAGAATGCATGTTGATTTAAAGCTCAAGAAATGATAAAAAATGATTTTATGACAAAAATGTTTTAGAACATATTATCAACACTAAAAATAACATTATTTGGTATATTATAATGGCATGAAACTTTCTCATAGGTTTGATAGCTTTGCATGTTGTACATATAGCTTAGAAAGTGGTAAAATATGTGAAATTTGCATGATTTATGTGTTTTATGTGAGACCTGCACTATCATGAGTATAACCACTATTTTATTCAGTAAATAACATGGGTTATGTTAAAATATCAAGTCATTACAATTTGGGATGGTTAGGGTAACGTTTGATGCAAAACTATGCGGTAAAACGGTTAAAATCGGCTTTTCGGAAGATTTTTATAAAACTGTTTTAGACCAGTAAGTAAACTGATATTTTTGAAATAAAAATAAGCATTTTAACTTATATTAAGTTTACTTGGTGTTTGGTTAGTCGTACGTGACTTCCGACGCCCAAAAACGTTACTGAATCGCTAAAATACGCGTTTTTCAATGTACACTAGAATGGGTTGTGCATGGGTAAGTTTTATGTGTTACAAGATGTTATGTGATTTATAATATGTGTATGATGACATGTTTATAGTTGAAAAGATTATGTGTATTACGATATTTATTTTATGTCACAAAAAGTACATATATTACGACGAGCAAATCGTAGATATATTGCTTATAACATGATGAGGGTCACCAATAAAATCGTTCAAGTCGCAAAGTCCTTAAATATATATATATATATATATATTCACACCAACATAATCAAAAATAATAACTTTTCCAGAAAATCTCGAAAAGTTATGTGAAAATTCTAAGTATCGGAGAAACTTAGGTATTTTTGTGAGTTTTTTATTATTAAATCGTTCTTATTTAATTTAGGACGAATAAACAATTTGAGGGATTGTGTTAACATATAAAAACGCACCCAAAGGTGAGTACATAGTTCCCCTATTTTACGTTTTCAAATATTTTGGGGTGAAGCATATGTGCATAACTTTGCTTTTCGTTTTCATGACATTATACATGTTTTATTACATATTACATATAATACATTATTTCAAAGACATTTTATTGGCATATTGACTTAGTATGCCTAATGCATGGTTTTACAAAGACCTTTCTCATGACATGCTTACATTGAAAAGGACATTTGGTATGTTTAAGGGGTTAGTAGTACATTCATTAACATTGATCACGCCGCTCAGTAGTATGTAATAGCGCTATAGGACTTGACAAATCCCGTTCCCGCTTTCTAGGAATTTCGGAAGGGGAATGCCAGAATCCGAATACATTTTTTTATAAACCTTGATCATGATAAGGGTTTATCCGACAGCCTCAAGGCTTGAGTGTATGCGATAGACAAACCACATAAATGTTCATATCGATAAAAGCAATCGTTTTCAAAACATAACTTTTGATTTTAACTCTTGGTTATTCAAAAACCTTGTTTTGTACATGACATTGGATTTCAAAAGACATTTGTTTATACTTGACATTAGACATTGTTTACATATGACATTTGACATTGGACATTGACATTTAAACAAGACATTATTTCATGGTTATTAATAAGTGATTTAAGTAATGAGACGTGTGTAATATGATAAAAGCATGGTGGATACGCCACTGGTACTTCCTATATATAAGTGCTTTTATTGTATTGCATATCGTGGCGTTATCTAAACCACTTCAACAAAGACAAGACATGACATATTTTATACATATTATTTTCATTTGGTTATTTACTTAACGATACATCATTCTTTTATATCATTTGATTTTCATATGATTTTATAAAAGAAAATATTTTATAAGGTTCATGACTATTTTTCATTAAACATTTCTTTTAACATTCAAAGTCATGAATCTTCAACACTAAACCTATGTTACTCACAGGCATTTTTATGCTTACGTATTTACTTTCACATATGTTTCAGGAGTGAATGTTTGATGTGAGCAAGCTACACTTAGGGCCACTTGGGCCTTAGCAATCTAAAATCAAGAAAGTTATCGTCTTTTATGTTATGTGTTATGTTCGAACTAAGACAATGTAATAATTTAAACTTGTAAAACTTAACTTTAATCATCATGTGTTGTGAAACAATAATTTTGCCACACGACTCCCCGACGTTTCCACCGCAGTTTGTTGTTTTACGCGGTCAAGGTGTGACAAAAACGGTGTCACAGAGAGGAAGAATCGGACGATAATAGAGACTGCAAGAACGATGTTGGTAGAGTCGGAGCTTCCCGTTCAGTTCTGGGGGAGGCTGTGGCTACTGCATGCTATACATTAAACAGAGTTCTTATGGTCAAAAGGCATGACAAGACTTGTTTCGAACTACTGCACAAAAGGAAACCAGACGTTTCTTACTTAGAACCTTTTGGCGGTCCATGCACTATGATTGAACCGCACGGAAAGTTTGGCGCCAAGGCTATCGAGGGATTCTTCCTTGGATATGCTACTCCGAATTTTCGTGTGTGGAATTTGACATCCAAAAAGATTGAGTTATGGGGTGAAGTAAAGGTTCAAAGGTATACTAACCCTGTAAGAGCTCCGGGTGATCCTTGGATGTTCGATTATGATGGACTATTCGACTCCTTTAATCTGCCAACCTTTGATGAAGCATCTGCAGCTGCTCAAATGTTATTGGAAAGTGATAATCCAGTTGATTCGTCCTTGGTTCGACCAATTGTTGTTAACCCTCAAACTTCTACTTCGGTTAACAACAGTGCTCAAAATGAAGAAGTTGAAGGTGCCACGGATTACAATGTGTCGTCGGAATATGATGTGCATGATATGACTGAAGGCTCTTCGGCTCCAGTTGTTCCTGTTCAGGGTACTTCTGAAGCAACTTCTCATATGCAGAATGTGGACACTGCTGAAGGAAATGCATCTACATCTACGTCTATGCCAGGCGTGGATTTGGTTGTCGATCTTAATCTCAACAATTTGGGTATCAACACTCGTGTTTCTGATAATCCTGAAACGAGAATTCATGATACTCACCCATAGCAGAACATTATAGCAGATGTCCTCACTGGAGTGCAGACGCGTAATCAGCTGAGAAACAACGAGAATCTTGGTTTGTATTCAACTATCAGAGAATCAGGACAGCAAAATGATTGGTCCTTCGCGTGTTATGTTTCACAAGAAGAACCAAAATCTTGGAAAGAAGCTCTAAAGGAGAATTCTTGGGTGGAAGCGATGCAGGAAGAACTTCAGCAATTCCAGAAACTAGGTGTCTGGAGACTTGTTGAAAAACCCGACGATTACAAGAAAATTGGTACTCGTTGGGTATACAAATGCAAAAAGGATGATCGTGGAGTGGTCATTCACAACAAGGCGAGATTAGTTGTTCAAGGCTTTTGACAAATAGAGGAAATTGACTACAACGAGGTTTATGCACCTGTTGCACGTCTGGAGGCTATTCGGATCTTTCTAGCTTATGCTTCTTTCAAAGGATTCAAAGTCTATCAGATGGACGTCAAAAGCGCATTCCTTCATGGTATCGTTGAAGAAGAGGTGTATGTCGAACAACCTCCTGGTTTTGAAGATCATATCCATCCCGATCGGGTTTGGTTGCTCAACAAAGCTCTCTATGGTTTACATCAAGCATCGAGGGCTTGGTATGCAACCTTATCTACTTATCTGCTGGAAAATGGTTTTCGACGAGGTCTTATCAACTGTACTCTTTTCATCAAAGAAATAGATATAGATCTTCTGCTGGTATAGGTATACGTTGATGATATCATATTTGGTTCAACTAACGATGCTTTGTGCAGGCAATTCGAGCGTGTTATGAAAGAAAAATTCGAAATGAGCGCAATGGGGGAGATGAATTTCTTTTTGGGTCTACAAGTTCAACAAACTAAGTCTGGGATATTCATCCATCAGACTAAGTATGTCGGTGACATCTTGAGCCGGTTCCAGATGTTAGAAGCGACGCCCATTGGTACCCCACTTCCGACTAATCACGGGATTACTCTGGACTTGAAGGGTGAAAGTGTCAACTCTTCTTATTACCGCGCTATGATCGGATCTTTAATGTATCTCACTGCCTCGAGGCCTGATATAATGTATCCAACGTGCCTGCTCGCAAGATATCAAGCCAACCCGAAGGCATCTCATCTGGCTGCTATTAAAAGGATTTTCCACTATTTGAAGGGTTGCCTGGACACCGGTATCTGGTACCCTAGGGATGATAGCTTTGACTTGGTCACATTCAGTGACTCTGATTTTGGTGGTTGCAAAATCGATGGCAAATCAACAACTGCTGGTTGTCAATTCTTAGGAAATCGCCTGGTCACATGGTAATGAAAGAAGCAAACTTGTGTAGCTACATCAACTTGTGAGGCTGAATACATTGCTGCCTCAAGTTGTTACTCTCAAGTTCTGTGGATTCAACAATAAATGCGCGACTACGGTTTTGAATTCCCATCTACTTCTATTTTTGTTGATAATAATGCTGCCTTACAGATTACTAGAAATCCTGTGCAACACTCCAAGACCAAACACATCGAAATTAAGTATCACTTCATACGTGATTGCTTTGACAAAAGACTTATCGATGTTGTTAAGGTCCACACCGATGAACAACGTGCAAACCTTTTTACAAAAGCTTTTGACAAATCTCGTTTTGACTATCTTTTGTTGGTTAATGGCATTAAGGTGAAACAAGAGTAAAACTTCTTTCGGCAGATCGTTTTCGTAAATATTTTCTTTAAAACTCAAAAATACAAAAAGATTTTCTATTTATTTATCTTTTCGCATTTTAGGGGGAGAAATTTCAAGAAAATACAAAAAACATGTGAAAATTTCAAAAATCCAAAAATATGTCTTTATTTTATGTTTTTAAGTTTGAAAATTTTGAAAAATTCAAAAACAATAGAAAATCAAAAATGAGTTTCTTGGATAAAAGAAGGGAAAGTGATGATATACACTAGTGTGGTTTGTCAATATGGTCAAAAACAAAAAGAAAAATTGAAAAATAATAAGTAGCTCTACTAATGATGTATCGGTAGGCTCACAAGCAGATTAAAATATGCAGGATGATATAAACCTAACAGACTTCAAGTCAGGTGGGAACCATTCATTGGCATATGGTCTTAGTATCGAAATTTCATTTGAGAGATTGCCGAGGTTCTAAGATATGCGGTCTTTATGCTGTCTTATCATCTGGTTATCATGGTTGTATCTTTTACCGAAATATAACGGAGACGAAGTCTAGATCTTCCATGATACTATACATACGTGTACATATTCCATACGACCTCAATAAGTGATCAACAATCACATGTCCAAAAAAATAAGTGATAATATATCACAACTTTCTTGCGGGAGTCAAGTTCGTCTCTTTGTCTGTACGTTGGTACTAACCTGTTCACGGACTTGCTCCTGTGCCCTCATGCATCTGAAAATCAAGTTCCTCATCAATAAGTGATTCTATCACATAGGGCTTGTTTTCAATCAAAATAAGTGAGTTTCTCACATCTTTTATATGGTCAAACAGATGATAAGCGGTATACTCACCGGTAAGATGAACTCTCGTGCATACCTTGATACGGGAATGAGTCGTGAGTGGATGAACACCGACAAGTAAGTATAATTCATACCGTAAATCATATCTCCTAATTATGATTACATCTAATAAGTTTGAGCTTATGTGGATAACAATACCGATAATTGTGGTAGGATACTTATCTAAAGCTTTAAACAGAAATCATAAACCGTGTTGATAAAGACCGTAAGCTGGAAATGATTCTCTTACCTCGAAACTCGCAAAAAGTTTGCTTTTGTACAGTGTCGTTATGCTTATTATTTGCTTCTCGTTAGTTTACCGCCTTTTTAAATTCTGTTTTAGTGTAATTTGTAAAGTTTGTTTTTGATTAGCCGAAGTTGAAACTCGAAGTCTTCTACCGAAAAAGCCGGAAACCGACTTGTTTGTGATTTCACTACTTCATAAAATGTCCTTTTGCATTTGATAAATCTAACACAAGACAAAATCTGTTCAAAATCAAACATTTGTGTTTTTGTGTTGACTGGTCAACGAAGACTCATTAAGGTCTCCGACGAACTTCCTTGGTCGACGAAGATTCAATCTTCGTCAAAGATCAAAAGTGGGCTATTTCACTTTGGCCCAAACCAATCTTCGTCGAGTCCAACCAATCTTCATCGCAATTCAACCTTCATCAGGGGGTCCAGGTATAAAAGAAGGACCCTGTGCATTATTGGTTTCACTTTTTCAAAACCCACTTCTCACAAACACTGTTCATCATCTCTTTTGCTAAAAACCCTCACCGACTCAAAACCTATGTTTAAACTTTTGTTTACTTTAACAAATCAAAGGTACCAAAATACACAAAAATCATGATAGAATCTTGTATGACTCTCTATTTGTATCCAATGACTATGGAACCCGTTTTAGACCTGTTTGTTATTGATGATATCATATTGTTGTCTGCTTATGTCTTTCTTTTCTTTTTGCATATAAAATTTGAAATGTTAGACTGTGTGTCACACCCCCAAAAATCCACCTGCGGAATACCACCGCTTGGAGGCGTGACTGACCAGGATCCAGCCACCAATCATATTGAACAAGCATATAAGTAGTTATAAAAATCCAACCAATACAATTGGTGTTCAAACAAAACATAGTTAAGTTGCAAGCGGAAGCATAAGTCTTAAAACAAAATATAAGTTTAATTGTTCCAAAGTTTAACGTGGCACACAGCCGTCCATGTCCCACAACGATCCTCCTCCATGCAAGCTCCAGTTGAGAACCTAAGGACCTGCAAAGCATGTAGTAACGAGTCAACAACTAGTTGAGTGAGTTCACGGTTGGGTGTTCGTTTTAAGTTGTTTCGAAAACAGTTTCCTTTAGCTGGCATCCTGCCGTGGGGGTTACCCCATAGTTAAAAACGTGACTTGTTTATTCCCGGTTACTCTGGCTATCCAGCCGTGGGGGCTACCCCGTGTTAGTTATCTGGCATTTCGGCCGTGGGGGCTACCCCATGTATCTACTAGACTCGTTACCATATCGACTGCTGACTGTAGTCATGTTTATGTGCCCTGAACTGTCAATGTCTATCATCATTGACGTGCCAGTAGTCCATTAGTTCACGCCCGTCCTCTGCGGCACGGTGTGAGGTTTGTCAAACCTAAATAGCGCTATCTAACTAATGACCCGCTCGCCATTGGCCCGGCGATTAAGTCGATATAAAAATGAGGGACTTCGTGATAGAGTTTTGGTCTAGTACGAGTTATCTGTCCGTGTGGACGAGGAATTACATTCCTGAACCTTTGCTGTCCTACCCAAGGAGGACGAGGAACCCAGTTCCTTAACCCCAATTCCCGGCCCCTGGGAATCCCATGCTTTGTAGAGGGTGTGAACTCACCTTGGTTTGCTCGGTAGAAAACACAGAAAAGTCAAACAAGCAACGTTGAGGCTACTCACGTCCTATCATAGTTGTATCATACAATCAGGTTCGTATTCAAGTAGTGCACGTATGGCATACACGTTTAATCATGGCAGTTAGCAAGTAATGCATACGAGTTGAACGAACAGTAACATGCCCAGAATTAAACAAAGTCCAAGGTCCGGCCCAAACACTAAGCCCATAATTAAACAAGTCCAACAGTGTGTATCCGCGTATTGTTTCGAGTCGCAACTAGGCGTTTGCGACTCGCAACTAGGCGTTTGTGACTCGCAACTAGGCGTTTGCGACTCGCAACCTGAGTCGCAACTACGGTCTCGGTTCATGTTGTTTTGGTTACGAGTCGCAACTGGACTCGCAACCGGTGTTTCGAGTCAAACGGTTTATGTGCTGACCACTTGTGGTTTCGAGTCGCAACCAGGTGTTTGCGACTCGCAACCTGTGTCGCAACCGGGAGATTTCGACTCATCGTGCATGGTTTCGAGTCGCAACTGATGGTTTCGAGTGGACATAAGCTGATTCGGAACAGTGTACTATCCAATGAGAATTTGATTTCATGAAACAGTCTGTACTACTCTCATAAACATGTTTATTTGTCTAGCAATTTCCTAAGATGGATCAAACAATCAGATTTCAAATATTCAACTATGTTCTTATGATATTCAACAAGTTCTTCATGTGTTCATCATGTTCTTCACATATTAAAGTCATGTTCATATCACATTCCAAACACACTCAACACATATTCAAATATTCATATTCAACATGTGTTCATAGCTCTTGTATTTTCGGTCAAGCACCATAATACCTAGACTAGATACCAAGATCATTAAGCAAGACATTTACCATTCAACATTCAATCATAGTCAAGCATACATTATTCACTCCAACATAACCAATACATTAACCTATCATCTTTAACCGAATATAAACATACTACATGAAACATTTATGAACCGATTTCTTGAACACTAACTTAACATCAATGTGTACTATCAAAACATGCTCAACCGATTATCACCAACACACACACAACCGAGAATATGATAAAGCCGTAATCATGCATTTTCCACTTATTAATGTATGAAGACAAGCATTCAAACATCAAGCACACATAATCCTTAACACATAGTAAAGCACTAACCGATTGATGGGTTTCAAAGGTGAGTATAGAGCTTCCAAATGTGTGTGTGTGTGAGCCGATCCGAGAGCTCCTAGTGTCACCGATATGATCCGAGAATGAAGGAGAGTAGTGTTGTGGTTTAGGGTTTTAGTGTGAGAGAGTGGAGAGTGTGTGTTGGAGGGTATGTGTGTTGTCCAAAATGACAACATGGCTATCTATCTAGTTTATATACCCGCTCCAAGTGACACACCCTAATGGGCTCTCGGTTGGGTTGAATGGGGTGTAAGGCCCATCCGGCCCATTGTTTCATCGTTCACTCGAGACCACATGGTCTCGAGTCGGGTTCGTGTTGTCTCGGTTCATATACCTACTCGCATACATACACATAAACATACATGTAACACAACACATAATCACATAAAGGTTCATTTGTCATTATCACATAAGTTAACTAGCCACGCGTTTAAGCATACATGAAAGGTTCTAATTTCGAGTTGTCACATCATCCCCAAGTTGAAAGAAATTTCGTCCCGAAATTTGGTAGGCACTCACTGAGGAAGCTAGTTAAGTTGTATGGTTTTCCTGGTTTTCCTGGGGTGTCACATCCACCCCCCGTTGATCTGGAATTTCGTCCCGAAATTCCGTAGCTTCGGCCTCAGTAGTGGGTGTACTGTTTGCGAACAGTTGGGGATACTTTTGTTTCATCTGATCTTCGCGCTCCCAGGTGAACTCTGGGCCGCGACGTGAGTTCCAACGAACTCGAACGAGAGGTATTCTAGTGCTCTTGAGGACCTTAACATCCCGGTCCGTGATTTCAACTGGTTCCTCGACGAATCGTAACTGCTCGTCGATAGTGAGTTCCTTCAAAGGAACTACGTGGGTCTCATCTGACGGACACTTCTTCAGATTCGACACGTGAAAAACGTTGTGAACTGCACCGAGTTCTGCTGGTAAGTTTAGTCTGTAGGCCACCCTGCCTATTTTCTCAATGACCTCGAAAGGTCCAACGTATCGTGGGTTAAGTTTACCGCGTTTGCCAAAACGAACCACACCCTTCCAGGGTGAAACTTTGAGTAGTACCCGCTCCCCAACCTGGAGCTCAAGTGGTTTCCTGCCCATGTCGGCGTAAACTTTCTGACGTTCGCGAGCGGCCGTCATGCGTTTTCGTATCTGAGCGATTTGCTCGGTTGTATCTACCACATATTCTGGACCAGTGATCTGACTATCTCCCACCTCTGCCCAGCAAAGAGGAGACCGGCATTTACGTCCGTACAATGCCTCAAATGGAGCAGCTTTAATGCTGGTGTGGTAGCTGTTATTGTACGAGAATTCCACAAGTGGCAGATGCTTTTCCCAGCGGTTGCCAAAGTCGATTACACATGCACGAAGCATGTCTTCTAAGGTTTGAATAGTGCACTCGGACTGTCCGTCCGTCTGAGGATGGTACACTGTGCTCATGTCTAGTCGTGAGCCGAAGGATTTGTGCATTGCTTGCCACAGCTCTGAAGTGAAACGTGCATCTCGATCTGAGATAATGGAGGTGGGCACCCCGTGCCTCGAAACGATTTCTTTGATGTATATTTCTGCAAGAGTGGAGAACTTATCCGTTTCCTTGATAGCCAAGAAGTGTGCAGATTTTGTGAGTCGATCCACGATCACCCAAATAGTATCGTTCCCGCGCTGGGATCTAGGTAGGCCAGTAACAAAATCCATGGAAATTTGCTCCCATTTCCACTGAGGTATCTCTGGTTGTTGGAGTAGGCCTGATGGTTTCTGGTATTCAGACTTGACTCTTGCACAAGTCAAACACTTGCTGACGTAGGTCGCTATGTGGGCCTTCATGCTAGGCCACCAATACGTAGTTTTGATATCATGATACATCTTATCTGATCCAGGGTGTACTGAGTAGCGAGACTTGTGTGCTTCATCCATCACAAGTTCTCGTAAGTTGCCATAGTGTGGGACCCAAATGCGTCCCGTTACGTAGTAAGCACCGTCTTCCTTTTGTTCTAATCGTTGCCTCGATCCGCGTAGGGCTTCTGCCCTGACGTTTTCTGGTTTCAGTGCTTCTATCTGAGCTGCTCGTATCTGGGAAGGGAGGCTAGAGTGGATCGTGAGTTGTAAAGCTCGTACGCGCTTAGGCGCAGTGTCCTTTCGACTAAGGGCGTCAGCCACCACATTGGCTTTGCCCGGGTGATACCTGATCGAGCACTCGTAGTCATTCAGTAGTTCAACCCATTGTCGTTGTCGCATATTCAGTTCTTTCTGCTTGAAGATATGCTCGAGGCTCCTGTGGTCGGTGTAGATGGCGCACTTGGTACCATATAGGTAATGCCGCCATAACTTAAGTGCAAAAACAACAGCTCCCAGCTCTAAGTCGTGCGTAGTGTAGTTCTTTTCGTGGACCTTGAGTTGGCGTGAAGCGTAGGCTATAACTTTATCTCGTTGCATCAACACGCAACTAAGACCTTGAATTGATGCGTCACAATAAACCACAAATCGTCTGTGCCCTCCGGCAAGGAAAGGATAGGTGCGCTACAAAGTCTATCCTTTAGGTGCTGAAATGCCATCTCCTGTGCATTTCCCCAGCGATAAACAACGCCCTTCTGCGTTAGTGAGGTGAGAGGCTGTGCAATCTTAGAAAAATCCTTTATGAATCTCCGGTAGTATCCCGCCAAACCCAAGAATTGGCGAATTTCCTTTGGTGTACGAGGTGCAGGCCAGTTCTTAATCGAGTCTATCTTGGATGGATCAACATGAATCCCATTCTTGTTCACCACGTGGCCTAGGAAATGGACTTCTCGAAGCCAGAAGTCGCA
Organism: Helianthus tuberosus; assembly: GCA_030545235.1. Taxonomy (NCBI): domain Eukaryota; kingdom Viridiplantae; phylum Streptophyta; class Magnoliopsida; order Asterales; family Asteraceae; genus Helianthus; species Helianthus tuberosus. The sequence continues at coordinate 191,974,734 of CM060405.1, forward strand.
TTTCGAGAACTTTGCATAAAGCTGTTCTGTTCGAAGGAGTTCCAGAATAAGTCGCAGATGCTGCTCGTGTTCCTCCCGACTCTTAGAATAGATCAGGATGTCGTCGATGAAGACTATAACGAACTTGTCCAGGTAAGGCTTGCACACTCGGTTCATCAAGTCCATGAAAACCGCAGGTGCGTTTGTCATCCCAAAAGGCATGACCAAAAACTCATAGTGCCCGTATCGGGTTCTGAAAGCTGTTTTGGAGACGTCCTCTTCCCGGACTCTCAGCTGGTGATAACCCGATCTCAAATCGATCTTCGAATAGTAGCTCGATCCCTGCAGCTGGTCGAACAAGTCGTCAATACGCGGTAGAGGATAACGATTCTTCACCGTCACCTTGTTGAGTTCTCTGTAGTCGATACACATTCTGAAGGTACCGTCTTTCTTCTTTACAAATAGCACTGGAGCTCCCCATGGCGATGAGCTAGGACGAATAAAACCCTTATCCAAGAGTTCTTGTAGTTGCGTGGAGAGTTCTTTCAACTCTGATGGGGCTAAACGATAAGGTGCACGAGCGATAGGCGCAGCTCCAGGAGCTTGTCACCATGAATTTCCAAAGGTTCTCAACCAGCACGAGGAATGCGGACGATCTTTTCCTTGCAAAGAATTTCTGCTCGATGTTGAGGTAACCAATCCATACCAATAACGATGTCGAAACCATCACCATGTTGGGGTCATACCTAGCATCACCCTGACCAATCACGAACACTAGACCTCTGGCACCATTGCCGTCGTTATTACCCCCGTTGTTGCCTCCATTGTTGTTGTGGTTCTGATTCTGGTTCTGGTTCAACTGTGGGTAGTGTCTCACGAAGTGACCTTTAGCACCACACTGATAACATCCCTTGTTACCCTGTTGTTGCTGCTGATTCTGTGGTGCTTGTGGCTGCTGTTGTCGGTTCTAGTTTGCAGGACGTGAGCTCCTACAATCCTTGGCTCCATGACCAAGCTCGTTGCATCTCTGACAACGATCTTTGTTGTACGGTCCGTTGTGGCTTAAATTACATCGATAGCACTTAGGGTGATTTCCCCTGCATCCACCCTGACTTCAGTTACCAACAGACTGCTGACTGGGGCTCCTGTACTCGACTGAGGTTGAACCGAAGTGAAACCCTTGCTCAAATTTCCATCCCTCTTGCGTTTGTTGTCACTGGGAGTAGCAGAGTAGTAGTAGTAGTAGCACCAATGGGCAAACGAGTAACATCCTGGATAGTGGCAAGGTTAGCAGAAGTCACATGACCTTGAATCTCTGGTACTACGCCTTTGAGGTACAGCTCAATGCGCTTGATGGGAGGTTCCACCATAGTTGGACACAAAATTGCCAGTTCGTTAGATCGCTTCGTATACGCCTCTATCTCTGACCCCGTCATTTTCAAGTTAAAGAACTCCACTTCCAGTTTGTGGATGTCATCACGGTTACAGTATTCTCGCTTGATCAGTTCCTCAAAATCCTTCCATGGGGTGGCATTAGCAGCCGCCAGCCCCAGCATCTGAACCTGCGCGTTCCACCAAGTTAACGCAGTGCTTTCGAGAGTACCAGTGGCGTACTTCACCCTACGAGCCTCAGGGCATTCACCCATCTCTAAGACAGACTCGAGCTTTTCAAACCAATGGAGGAGTCCAACAGCTCCTTTAGTGCCACTGAAAGTACTAGGACGACAGTCCATGAACGTCTTGAATGTGCATACAGGCGGCTGAGCGCGTTGACTTGTCGTGTGCGCAAGAAAGGACAAAGTTTAACACAAAGGTGGGTTCAAGAGAGTAGGATCTAAAGATCCTAGAGTGAGTTTAGACTGCAGGGTATACCTCCTGCGTGTGCGGCTGCAAGTGCTGCCCTAACGTGTTCGTTGGTAAGAGCCGTCAGCTGGCTTGAGTTAGGTTCACACGTTCCCTCATGATCTCACATCGAAGGAAAACACAAATAAGAAAGGTGTCGCAAATGGGTGTAAGTGTGGAGTGACAGTAGGGAGCAAGCACAAATGTGTTTTCAAACTATAGCTGCTACGCTTATCTAAGTATACCATGAGCAAAGTTCTATGCAATCTAGCAAGTAGGCAATATAAACATAAATCATATCACCTAGAATGTCGAGCCTTGCATGTGGAGTGAAGCGTCGTTGTGGATCGTAGAGCACTGTACAGGTTATAGTCTGATTTTAATAAAACTTTTTCCCTTTATTAAAACCAAGTTCTCTATAACCAATGGCTCTGATACCAATCTGTCACACCCCCAAAAATCCACCTGCGGAATACCACCGCTTGGAGGCGTGACTGACCAGGATCCAGCCACCAATCATATTGAACAAGCATATAAGTAGTTATAAAAATCCAACCAATACAATTGGTGTTCAAACAAAACATAGTTAAGTTGCAAGCGGAAGCATAAGTCTTAAAACAAAATATAAGTTTAATTGTTCCAAAGTTTAACGTGTCACACAGCCGTCCATGTCCCACAACGATCCTCCTCCATGCAAGCTCCAGTTGAGAACCTAAGGACCTGCAAAGCATGTAGTAACGAGTCAACAACTAGTTGAGTGAGTTCACGGTTGGGTGTTCGTTTTAAGTTGTTTCGAAAACAGTTTCCTTTAGCTGGCATCCTGCCGTGGGGGTTACCCCATAGTTAAAAACGTGACTTGTTTATTCCCGGTTACTCTGGCTATCCAGCCGTGGGGGCTACCCCGTGTTAGTTATCTGGCATTTCGGCCGTGGGGGCTACCCCATGTATCTACTAGACTCGTTACCATATCGACTGCTGACTGTAGTCATGTTTATGTGCCCTGAACTGTCAATGTCTATCATCATTGACGTGCCAGTAGTCCATTAGTTCACGCCCGTCCTCTGCGGCACGGTGTGAGGTTTGTCAAACCTAAATAGCGCTATCTAACTAATGACCCGCTCGCCATTGGCCCGGCGATTAAGTCGATATAAAAATGAGGGACTTCGTGATAGAGTTTTGGTCTAGTACGAGTTATCTGTCCGTGTGGACGAGGAATTACATTCCTGAACCTTTGCTGTCCTACCCAAGGAGGACGAGGAACCCAGTTCCTTAACCCCAATTCCCGGCCCCTGGGAATCCCATGCTTTGTAGAGGGTGTGAACTCACCTTGGTTTGCTCGGTAGAAAACACAGAAAAGTCAAACAAGCAACGTTGAGGCTACTCACGTCCTATCATAGTTGTATCATACAATTAGGTTCGTATTCAAGTAGTGCACGTATGGCATACACGTTTAATCATGGCAGTTAGCAAGTAATGCATACGAGTTGAACGAACAGTAACATGCCCAGAATTAAACAAAGTCCAAGGTCCGGCCCAAACACTAAGCCCATAATTAAACAAGTCCAACAGTGTGTATCCGCGTATTGTTTCGAGTCGCAACTAGGCGTTTGCGACTCGCAACTAGGCGTTTGCGACTCGCAACTAGGCGTTTGCGACTCGCAACCTGAGTCGCAACTACGGTCTCGGTTCATGCTGTTTTGGTTACGAGTCGCAACTGGACTCGCAACCGGTGTTTCGAGTCAAACGGTTTATGTGCTGACCACTTGTGGTTTCGAGTCGCAACCAGGTGTTTGCGACTCGCAACCTGTGTCGCAACCGGGAGATTTCGACTCATCGTGCATGGTTTCGAGTCGCAACTGATGGTTTCGAGTGGACATAAGCTGATTCGGAACAGTGTACTATCCAATGAGAATTTGATTTCATGAAACAGTCTGTACTACTCTCATAAACATGTTTATTTGTCTAGCAATTTCCTAAGATGGATCAAACAATCAGATTTCAAATATTCAACTATGTTCTTATGATATTCAACAAGTTCTTCATGTGTTCATCATGTTCTTCACATATTAAAGTCATGTTCATATCACATTCCAAACACACTCAACACATATTCAAATATTCATATTCAACATGTGTTCATAGCTCTTGTATTTTCGGTCAAGCACCATAATACCTAGACTAGATACCAAGATCATTAAGCAAGACATTTACCATTCAACATTCAATCATAGTCAAGCATACATTATTCACTCCAACATAACCAATACATTAACCTATCATCTTTAACCGAATATAAACATACTACATGAAACATTTATGAACCGATTTCTTGAACACTAACTTAACATCAATGTGTACTATCAAAACATGCTCAACCGATTATCACCAACACACACACAACCGAGAATATGATAAAGCCGTAATCATGCATTTTCCACTTATTAATGTATGAAGACAAGCATTCAAACATCAAGCACACATAATCCTTAACACATAGTAAAGCACTAACCGATTGATGGGTTTCAAAGGTGAGTATAGAGCTTCCAAATGTGTGTGTGTGTGAGCCGATCCGAGAGCTCCTAGTGTCACCGATATGATCCGAGAATGAAGGAGAGTAGTGTTGTGGTTTAGGGTTTTAGTGTGAGAGAGTGGAGAGTGTGTGTTGGAGGGTATGTGTGTTGTCCAAAATGACAACATGGCTATCGATCTAGTTTATATACCCGCTCCAAGTGACACACCCTAATGGGCTCTCGGTTGGGTTGAATGGGGTGTAAGGCCCATCCGGCCCATTGTTTCATCGTTCACTCGAGACCACATGGTCTCGAGTCGGGTTCGTGTTGTCTCGGTTCATATACCTACTCGCATACATACACATAAACATACATGTAACACAACACATAATCACATAAAGATTCATTTGTCATTATCACATAAGTTAACTAGCCACGCGTTTAAGCATACATGAAAGGTTCTAATTTCGAGTTGTCACACTGTGGTAGGTTGTATGTTTATATTACCTATCTATTGTTCATGATTCTATCTGGGTTTCTAACAGGGTATACAGGATGTTGATTTTGATTTTGATTGTGGTTTGGTAGGATGTTTAGGTTTTGGCAAAATGGTGTTTATATCTTAATGTTGGTCATTTGATTGTGGTTTGCTGTTTGTTTGTTTGATTGAATCAACTGGGATTAAACATGTTTCGGCGAACAATCCTTATGCCGAAACCCCCAAATTGATGACGAACCCTAATTGACGAACCTTCTTGTTCGACGAAGATTCAATCTTTGTCGAGATCTTTGACCTGGGAATCTTCGTCAAGATAAGGCGATGAAGGATCCAATCTTTGTCATTAAAGAGGAAATTCGTCACAGGGACCATTCTTCATCACTCAACACTTAGAAAATTTTCAGTTTTGTCAAATATGTAACCTTTATACAATATGTATGTCTATACATGATTAATGTTCACAATGTACATTAAATGTGTATACATGTATGTATCCTATAAGTGTTATGTATTTTTTCTTATTGCAGGTATTTGTCAAATACAGAATGGCTCCGAAAGCACAAAAACGCAAGCCGGCCACCAAGAAAACTAACAAAACGGAAGAGAAATCATGTCCGAACCTCGACACAATATGGTAGCGTTCTTACATCCTGAAGGAAAGCTTGATGATTTCAAGGAAATTACTCAATGGCTATGGGAATCAAGGATAAACAAAGCCATTACATTCTCAACATCGGTGTACAAGTCGTTGATTAAGGCCTTCTGGTAAACGGCTAATATCATAGAAGTTGACGGAAAGGAGCTGATTCAAGGGCAGGTTAATCAATTGAACGTAGACGTGTCTCCGGAGATTTTAAACTCTATTTTGGAACTTCAAGATGATGCAAGTGCTCCAGATGCTATTCCGATCATGTGCACGCATGGCTGTCTACTTAGAATGAAGTGCACTTGTGATATCTTTGCAGGGCAGATCAACAAAGCTGGATTGCCGCTACGATACAAGTTCTTGCTGCACGTTCTTATTCAATGTATAAGCAAAAGCTGTGCTGGATATGATATGGCTGGAAATGATCTCATCGGATTGATGGTCGCGTTAGTTTTAAACAAGCAGTTCAGCATTTCAAAGTTCATCTTCGCAAACATGAAAGAAAACTTAAGAAGAACAGGTTCTCGTACTTCCAGCAATAATTATAAATTCTGGATGTATCCTAGATTCATGCAGATGATTATGAATGTTCAACATCCAGGGCTTCCGAAGGCATATAATGATATTCTCAAAATTGATGCTATGTTCGAACAGTCTTTACGGATATTTAAGGGTTTTTCTGCAAAGAGATACACAGAATCTGATCCTCCAAGGAAGATGTTTGGAGCCTTAGACAACACAAAGTACGTCGCTCCTGCAAACGATAAATGGCGTCGCGATAACAGCCAATCGAATGACGAAGAACCAAAGTTGAAGAAGATGATGGAAGATAAGTTTGGACACAAGAAGTTGGATTCTTCTGAAAGTGATAGTGACGGTGATGATGAAGGTGGTGATGGTGGAGATGCTGGTGCTGCTGGTGCATTTGCTGCTGGTGCAACTGGTGCTAGTTCAGCTGGAGGTGATGCAGATGATTTTGAGTCTGACGATAATCAGCCAGAGCAAGGATATGAGTTCTATATTGGCGATCGTGGTGAAAGGAAGGTGAGAAAGATTAGATAGGAGGAGGATGCTGATTATGTCCTGTCTGATACTAAGGCTGAACGTTTAAAGAGAAAGGAAACTGCTGCTCGAAGGAAGAGAAAGAACAGGAGGTATATTGGTACGTCATCTGTACAGCCTATTGTGTCACAACAAGAAACTGTTCACGAAGCAGAAATGGATCCAAATCTTGGTCTCACGGCCGAAGAAGCTTCCGCTATGATATCTTCTCCTCCGCGATCAACTGAACCACCTACTGTGGTTTCTTCAGCTACTGAAATGCCAATTGTCACTCCACACGCGGAACCTGCACGTACAATGGCATCCACTATTCGTGCAACTACTTCTCAGCCCAGCTCAGAACGCAGACAAAGGAAATTTTCTGAAATGCAGCAAGATGAAAAGGTAGATTTCTTGTTTTCTCAATTACAAGTTGCTGCAGGTCAGATTGATAGGCAATCAGCGGTCATAAATGTTACAAGAGGCGACGTGATCAAGCAACGGTTCGAGATAAATACGTTGAAGTCCACTGTTGAGCGTCAACAAGCTGAGATTACCCGCCAACAAGCTGAGATTGACCAACTTAAGGCTGAGAATGCACGTTTGAAGGCTGCTGATGAAGAAAGGGAACGCCAATTACAGCAAATGCGAGCTGCTGATAACGCTCGTGGTATTAAGATGAATCGTTTGAAAGAAAGAAGCACCGTTGTTCAAAGGTTGGCCGAAGCTCTTAAAGCAAAGCATGATGATGTGAAAGAATGGTACAACAGTCGAAATACCACGATAACAGATGGGGTCAAGAAAATCAATGATGGTTTCGAGATCATCAGAAAGCGTGTTAACCTTTTGTGGGCTGACCGATGCAAACAACAGGAAACCTTAAAGAAACGTGATCATGATTCTGAAGATCCGGGTAACCCTGACTCTTCTGCAACATCTGAACAACCACCAGCAACTGCATCTAGTCAGATTGTTCCTTTCGAGCCTCCACAGATTGAATCTACACAAGGAACCTCTGGTTGCGCTGTAGAAGAAATACAACAGGTAGAGAGTAGCTCTGACGTTGAAAGCTCCTTGGCTGGTACATCCTCTATTCTTAGCTCTGCTAACCTTGCTTTACAGGTTGAACATCCTGTAACTAGAGAATTTCTGGAAGAAGGAGAGTTGGTTGCTGAACTCTCGAATGAGCAGTTGCTAGCGTTGAATGAAATGAAAGCAATCGATGATGCTGCTATTGATAATATTCCAAGTGAACCTAAAACTGCAGACATAGAAAATCTTGATGAAATCGTTTTTGAAGGCGAAACAAGGAAGTCGTCTTATGTACATGAAGATGGAACAGAGTTCAATCCATTTGATGAAGACGATGAAGACTGGTTGAAAGATCATTTAGAAGATATTGATGAAAAGATAAAGAATCGTGATTCAACCGATGTTGCAGCCGACTAATTCAAAGAATGGAGAAAACAGTTCCTTTCCAAGGTTGCAAAGCCTACACCTCCTGAAGCAAAAGTTGATTATATGAAGTTTGAAAAGGTTAAGCCTCATGGGAAGATACTGAGCTGGAGTTTCATGAAAGAAATTCACTGTGTGGCAATCAAGCGCAAACACGGAATACAGTATTTCAACTCGTTGTTGAGTATTCTATCTCTACCGTTCGATAAAGTAGCAGCATTATCAAAGTTGGAGCTGATCAATCGTTCAAAATTTGAAGGAGCAACTCTATTTTCTCGTAAGATAAAGATAAATCGGAGGATAGGCTGGAAAGACGAGTTGTACAAGCCACAGTTTCCGATGTATCAGCAGATCCAGTATACTTTGGATCCGTCGACCAACACGGCAAGATACAAGCTTGTTTATCAGTCGGGGAAGGTTATGGACAAAATCTCTTTGATGCCGATGAAGCAGAATTTCTTGGAAAACATGGCGTTATGGTGTTACGATTCTGATACGCACGAGGCCGTTATTGTGTTCAAAGACGATCAAGAGAATTTCCGCATGCTAGATCCGATGTGGATGGTGAATATGTCTGCGGCCGACATCAACAAGTTATTTCGACATGATATCTTTTATGAAGACAAGGACGTATATCAAGCGTTACAATTTCAACGCGTCGCTTGTTTCTGTTTTTATCTAGGGACACGCGCCGGCAAGTAACAGACAAGGGGGAGTTTTTTGGTGCATTTATGTGTCTGTAACTTTGTCTTGTTTACGTTGTATGTTATTTAGTCTTTTGTTATCGAGTCTGTAAGTTCCGTCAAGTCTACCTATTCGAATATCCTCATATCCTACTTGGTATGACGTTTGTCTCTGTAATGTATGATAAACATATGCTAGTGTGCATAACGTTTACATATAATTAGTCTTGTCTTATGTCTTCTGTTTTAACTTAGTCATATATTTTGTCCATGTTTAATTTTTTACGAAGACTCAATCTTCGTCGAACACATGCTTGGCAAACCTTAATCTTCGTCTTTGTTTGTGTGTGACGAAGGTTCTATCTTTGTCACACATGAAGCTTCGTCAATCAAGGTTCGTCTCAGGACAGTATATATTGCTTGGTGTGTTTAACAGTTAAGGCATGAGAGCATAGAGAAACTACTGAGAGTTTATCGTTCAAGCATTGTGTGTATATGTTTGATGTTGTTCTCGTCCTTTTAATCTAAAGTGAATCTTTGGTTATCTGCTGTGTTGCTCGCATTACTTTGTTTGGTTTGCACCGTCACGTGGATTCCGCACTCGTGACTGTGTTTGTGATAAACAGGGACTAGGTTTTGTAATCGATCCGGGAAAAACGGACCTACAGATTTGATCTATTTTGTATTTGTATATTGGAACAATTGTTATTTTAACTCTTTTATGGTATTTTGAGTTATGTTCCATTTTAACATGTTTAAATCCATGAATAAGTTACTTATTCTAAATGCCCGTAGTCGATCATACTTGTGGGAACAAATATGAATGTAAGACTATTATGAACTTGGATTGGTGGATATTCATTAGGTATGAATATAGAGCAAAGTGTTACTGCCAAAGTTCATAGATATTTGTGTGATACAAATATTGGATTAGCCCGCTCTCAAATGTTACTACATGGAATCATTTGTGATTGATAATAAGCAAATTTTAGTAAAGGCGAATATCATAGTATCCTCTGACCTGATATACATATTAGGTCTTGATATTCACCAAATATTATACCTTAACTTAGTTCTTCATTGTCTGTAATAAGACAATACATAAGGCTAAGCTCAGGTGTGGTACAAGGTGATTATGAGAGACGTATGTAGTCAAGAAGGGATTTCTTCCTCTTATTCGTTGAGAGTAAGATGTCTAAGGTCTGCTAAAGTTAAATCAACAGAGAATGATCATAGTATGTCTCTGGATTTGACATGACATCTGTAACAAAGGGATAAATAATAGATTCACCTAAATCATGTTCAAGTAAGGGACTTGAAGGGGATGATATTATTGAATGGCACTTAGTCATACGTATTAGGGGTAGTAAACCGTTGTTAGGCGTCATTTACTGCTTGCATCAATCTTCTATGTATCTTGTGTAAGTGGGAGATTGTTGGACTCTGTATACCCAAGACACATATTAAATTGATGTGGCTAGTACGTTATGATCCAAGTCGGGTCATACCCAATAACAAGCTAGACAAACACTTATAATATTTATTTATGATATGATCAAACAAATAAATATTAACACTTATAATATTTAGAAATTTGTTTTCTAAATAATTGCACTTGAGAAACTAATAAATTATATGGATAATTTATTTTGAGAGAATATTTATTTTGTTATTTAATAGGTTAAATAACATAATAAAAGGTTATGATATGTTGCATAAGTCATATAACATGTGATGTTATGTTTTTATAAAAGTTATAAAAATAATTACAAGACTTGTTTTAAAATGAAATTTGAAATTTTCGGTTGGCAAAAACCCCATAGGGCCGCCCACTTTGGGTCTTCCCAAGAGGGTTGGTCCAATCAAATTTCATGCAACTCTTTTATACAAGATCATACATGATTTGATCATTATTATATACTTATGTTCTCTCACAACACACACATACTTTTTAGACATTATTCAAGTTGCAAGAACACCTAATTTCTCTCTAGAAATTTCGGCCAAGAGGATGGTCAAGAAGGTGTTTTTCAAGTGTTGAAATCCTAGCAAAAAAATCATAGTGTTTGTTGGAAGGATTGGGGTATACAAGCTTGAGGTCTTCTACTTTGAAGATTTCCATTCAAGAATATCATCCTTTTTCAAATCTCTTGCTCTTGGAAGGTAGTATTCTTGTAACACCCTATGGTTGTGTTTTGATAGCATGCATGTTCGTATATGGATCCGGGTATTGGGCTTTACATTAAAAATGGGTTTTATATCTTGTAAAGTAGCATGTTTTAAACACTTTTCTGTTGCATTTTAATAATATTTGGATAATATTACTTTGATAAACATGTAAAAAACCCAACCGATTAATCGCTAGGCGGTCAACTCTAGTCCTATTCCGACCAAATTCTGGCCAGATTCCAGCCAAATTTCTACCAAACCTTATAAATTCTTTTCCTTACTAAAAAATGGGTCAATGAGTGGTTAAAACATGTCTACTTAAAACAATTACATATAAAAATGTGTGTACATAAGAAAATCCCAATCCGATTAATCCGGATTAATTGTTGGTCGGTACCTCAACGACCGACTAGTGCCTATCGATTCTTACCAAACTGTACACAACCCAGATCAACTTATTATAAGCAAACGGACCGTAATTGCCCATCTTACTACTACAATATTATTTGATAGTGCCTATGTGTCCTACATCTAAGAGGGTGTTTAGGATTGAGTTTGGAAATGGCTTATGGACTTATTTACTTTTTGAAAAATCCAATAAGTCATTTCAAAAAGCCCCAAATAGTGGCTTTTCTAAATGACTTGTTGACTTATTAGCTTTTCCAAAAAGTAAATAATTTATCTATAAGTTCAAATTACGTATGTTAAATATCGTCAGTTTGGATATCGATAGTCAAATTTAAGCCCTAGCCATGAGTCCTTACCTGTCCTTTGTATCTTATATGCGTTTTCTGGTGAGAGATGTGCATCTGAATGATAAAAGCTACTACAAGAGGTTAGGATCTACGTTAGAGGCGGCAAGGTGAGCGGGTCCGGTAACTAGGTTTGACGAGTTTGGGTTGGAATGGGTCAGTTTTTAAGTACATGCAGAAATGGGCTTGTCAGCTGACAACACTTTCTTTGTCCAAAATTTTGGCTTTTCTATAATGATTAACGAATGACTACTATGGTAATCTTAATCTTTGAATTAAGCACTTTATGAGATTGTACGCATTAGTATATATTGTGGGTGACTTCTAAAGTTCTAATTTGTTTAACTTGTTCCCTTTATAGCTAGTTTTTTTATGTAACCCAAATAAATCTATTCATAAGTGAGCTAATCAAAATTGACACATCTATATAAGTCTTAGGATTGTATGTATGAAATAGCATGATAGGCCCAAAAATCTTCTTTAATTTTTTTTTCTTAATGGCCCAACCCAAAGGTATGTGAGGCTATACTTTGCTGGAAAATGAAAATAGAAACAGTCATGCATATGGGCACACATTCAGAAAAAAAGTCACTTTTATTATGTTCAAGCTGTCCACACCAAGCAGCCGCTGCTGTTAATTTGCATTGTTTGGTTATTGTTTTTAATTGTGTTTAGTTCATCATTTTTTATTTATCTTTGTTTCTTGATCTTTAATTTTGTCTATTTGATTGTTTAACTAAGTTGAAATGATGAAATTATTGAAGTAACTTATATGTCTATGTTACTTATTATTTGTTATTATTCTTCTATTAGGAGCTATGGATATTGTCTCAACTATCATAACATTAAAGCTTTTATTAGAGAGGAAAATGGATAATCTTGAAACCATAAACTGATAAAATTCTAAACGGGTCTCTAGGATCCTGAAGTCTTGTATTTCTTGTAAGATTTGAATAGATTGCAGGTGGCAATCACAACTAGTTTATTTATGAATGAGTCGATTTGCATGTGTTTTATTATGACCCAATAAAAAAGTTAGCTAGAACTAGAAGGGAAAAAGTTAAAATGGGTCAAACAGGTTGAAAGTAGCCTAAAGTGAGTAAAGTCTAATTTTAGTGCACAGAACCTCTTAAATCGTTTTATATAGAGATTTAGAATTTTTAGCAATATTGTTTTTGTAAAGTTTTAATTACTGCATTAATTATTTTGTACCAAGTTTAAAGATGGTCAAAATATTGTTTGCAAGTCAATCCAAGTTCGAGCCGTCCCATCTCAACTTTGTTATAACACGGCATGTTACAACATGAACCCGTTTTTGACCCGTTACTCATCCTGCGTGCCCTGCTATGCCCTTTTCCTGTTTGTGTATATAGATGGAACTGCTTTCCTTATTTAGGTCAATTATGAAAATCAAAATTCATGGATCCTTTTTTTTTGTTGTTTTGATTCTATATTAAATTATTATTGGAAGAAAAATATTTGAAAAAACTCTCACGCGTACAAGAGTCACAAGTGTTATATAGAATGTATGCAAGTTGGTGGGCATGTTATCAAGAATCATAGCCCACCGAAAGCAATCTCATTCTAAATCTTTCAACCCTGAGAATATAGTTAAGATGATAAAAGGAATCTCTTAGAAATGTAACTGTCTTAGAATCTTAACGTTTATTTAGTGGACTTCTGTGGTTATTTATTGGGATCCTTAGAAATGCAGGAATCAAAGTCATGGTCTATAGCTTACACACGTCGAGCAAATTTTTAAGTTTGTTTGGGTAACCAATCAACTCACGCTCGGATCAAAACGGGTAATTCTTTGTACATGTCGGACAGGTTAATCCCAAACACATTCTGTCCAAAATTATTATTATTATTGTTATCGTATTTGTAAATATTTAGTGTGTCGAGTATGATTATGATAATTATACTCCGGTATAATCTATTTTGTTAAAATTATAATGATTTAGGAGGTTTTTTATAATATGTTTAAAATGAAGATTTATGCAAATACAATTAATTAGGAATGTAAGTTGTACTTGTTCCTTGGTGTGTGGAAAGGAGAAAAAGTATCCATATATAAAAGTACCTTTAGTAGTTATCAAGCATCTAAATAAAAAGCATCTCGTTTGAATGTTCTTGTTTCGAGGAAACGAGTTAAAACGCAGCCTGTTATTTTATATAAATAGAAGTAGCCTGAGAGGTCTAAAGGTAAACCAAATCTCATATCTCCCTCCTCAACCCATCTCCCAAACTCTCCTTTGAATTTGGTTGGTGACAGGTGGTTGTTAAGGTAGTTTCATAAGATGGACAAGATACAAACATTGACATCAGAGAACGGAATTGTCGTTTTTAGCAAGAGCACATGTTGCTTATGCTACGCTGTGACCATTTTGTTCCAAGAACTTGGGGTTGAGCCCTTGGTACATGAGCTGGATCATGATCCGAATGGTTGGGAGATTGAGAAGGCCCTTGTGAACCTGGGCTGCAACTCCCCCCCTGTGCCAGCTGTGTTCATAGGGGGTAACCTTGTGGGGTCTACCAACGAGGTGATGTCACTCCACCTCCGTGGTGCTCTCATTCCGCTCCTCAGGCCATATCAGACACTCGCTTAGAATGTCTACTCACAAAATCGAAGAAATAAGTTCGGCTCAAGACCATGACTAGTTTGCTTAGATTTTATTAGTGGAAGTTATTAATTAGATTTTAAATTTAGGATAATGTCATTAGTGGCTTTTAGGTTATGACTTTAGCTGTTTTAATCTGTTTCACAAGTGTGTAATGATTACATGTGTATCCTTCCTTCATATGAATCTGATTCTTATTTACATTATCTAGTGCCCTCAAACCTTTCTATTTATTAAGTAATTACGAAAGAAAGTTAAAAGCCATAAAGTTATGTGTGATTTTACATGTGTTTGATTCATTCACATCTCTCATTTGAACCTTCGCCAATAGTCACAAGTGAACAGACTTAATTAGATTTAAGGTAACGCGTTCTTTTGATGTTCTCACAGTTCTCAACCTTTTACAGAATCCATTTGGAGTTTTGGACCTTAACCTTGTGTGTGTGTGTGTGTGCGCCATATAGAACTTCAAACAGAAGTTGAAAAAAAAAGGGAAATGCCATCTTTGATAACTTGGATACACTTATAATCGTGTAACCCAAACATGACTCGCATAACCTGTTTATCTATACAGGTTGCCCTTATAAAATATATTTTTTTCTATTTTTAAACGGGTTGATGGGTCAACCTGATTAATAAAACAGGCTAGATATGAGAAACCAAAACCTAATTATTTTCGTGGAGTGTAGTCACCTAGTTATTTTAGTGTAAAAAGAACAAATGCTTTTCTAGTGCCCCCTTAAAAAAGGTTTCAGCTTTTTGTGGTGTAAAGTTGCAATAAAAAATATTTTCATTGTGGTGCATTCCTGAAAAAAAAATGCTATGATATTGCATACCATGGCTATACCTAACATATGGGGATGCTGACTCATTTCATTAGGTTACAAACACCAATTTTAGCACTTAAAGGGTATTTCAAACTGCTGTTTAGAAAACAATTTGTGGGAAATGATATAATCAGAATCGGTTTACTGTTTACATAGGCTACTCTCAAACGGATTACTGATCGGATCCCGACACTCAAAAGTTGTTATCTGTAACGAATAAATCGAATCTCCCAGATTCCTACCTGTGTTTTAAAAGGTTCTATAAAAGATATATTCTCAACTTTTACATAAAGAAAGGAATTCAATGCCTCAAGCTTTCATTTTCATTCATTCTTTTCTAATAATTTCCTTTTTCAAAAAGTCCCCACAAAGATTGACATGGAATATTGACCTGCTCGCGCGTAGCTTCTTCATCAAACTTGCTTCTTTATTGATCTACATATTCCCCTTTTAATGCCTCATGTATGCAAAACAGATCCAGATTGTCCATTGGGCGGGTGAACATGGGTCGGGTCAAAGCAGGTTTGATATAAACTTGCTTCTTTATTGATACTCCTTTCATATAAAGCTTCTTGTATGCAAAACGGATCTAGATTATCAATAGGGGCAGGTGAACTCGGGTCGGGTCAAAACAGTTACATTAAATCTAGATGCTTTAAACAAAATGTTCTATTATTTGAATATATTTAACTCTTTGTAGAATTTCCTTTATAAGATTACAGTGTGGGTTCCCTTTAACATGTTTTACTCGTTTCTTTTTAAGGTAAATTATATCTTTATCTTACATGTTTTTGACTCCCTGGAAATAAAGAAAATAACTCAAATTGACTGATTCATAAGCAAATGAGTTGAAATTGACATGCCTAGGCGCCAGGACCGGCCCGTAAGGCTTATCAATCTAAGCTAAGGCCTATGGCCACAAAAAAACAAGGGCCTCCAATTTTATTTCCTTTCATATATTAGACTTGTTTTTTGCCATTTAAACAACGTTTCTAGGCCCAAAAGATTTAGGATTTACACAAGGAGTTTGCATTGTCCACTCACAAAACACATCAACCCTCGTTACTTGCGGCGTCTTTTGAGTAACCAATGTGAAATTGATTGTGGATTGAGCGAAATTAGGGCCAAGATTAGGAAAAATCATCGCTATGGTTATTCAATTTCTCAAATCTCAATCTCAATTCATTTATACCAATTCAATAGGGCCCTGACTTTGTAGTTCGCTTAGAGCCTCCAAAAACGTTGGAATGACTCTGCTAGGCGCAACCATGGAGAGGGTGAAGGATTTAATCCTAATTTAAGGGTTTGTTTGACTGAAATAAAGAAGTTGAAGGATGAAATGGGTTAAACCAAGAAAGAAAGAGATAAATTGGCTGGATATTGGAAAAATAATATTGAGTTTATATGTTTTGATATAGAGAATGGTTAGAGATTTATTATTTGTTTATGTATTAGAGCAGGGTTAAGAGTTTTCGTTAGCAAGTTATGTATTAGTATAAATAGAGATGTCATGGTATCGTATCTTGTGTGCTTTCATTGATAAATGTATGAGAGTCTTGGAAGGGTTATTCCATAAAACCGATTTTTATCTTCCTTTTTTTTGGCCATTTGGGGCCTGATTTTCCAATAGAAGAGATGACCCATGAAGTTATATTCTTATTGTTGCATGGTTTTGACACACTCAAATGCCAATTTTATGCTCCTTTCAAAAAGCAACAAACCAAGTTGATTGAAAGGCATATACTCAAAGATCTTGATTCTTTTCCGGGTAGCAGAAAAAGAAAGGTTAGCCCAGTGAATATAGATCTTTTCGGGAATCAACGCACTTGCAAAGTTCTTGTAGAATCGCAAAAGTGGCTACTTGGGCGGTTATGAATTTCTGAAGTTGTTGCATGCCACGTCCTCGCATTTATTTTGCATCGCATAATATAGTTGGAGATAATGTGTTTGTTTGTCCTTTAACCTATATGTGGTTGGTTATTAGTGGAGAAAAGATCCTTTGTCATAGTGTCACTAATATTCGGTGTTCGGATATCTAACAACTTGAGAACACATTCTTAGGTTCGGGTAGGGCTGTTCATGAGCTAAGCCGAGCCAGGGCAAGCTCAGGCTTGGTTCGATTATAAATGGAGTTGGCTCGGCTTGACTCGGATTTGAAACCGAGCTGAAAATTAAGCTCGGGCTCGGCTTGGTTTTAAACGGAGCTGGCTTGGCTTGGTTTGGCTCGATTGTGAAAATAAAATTAATACATAGCTCTCGTAATTCAGTAGTCTAAAATATGATTAAATAGTTCAAAAGAACATATCCAAAATAAGTTCAACATAATACATTACAAGCCAAAATCATGTTCAACAACACTAATAATCAGTTTTTTTGTAATATATTATAATGTATAAAAATAAAATATATTACAAGTAAAATAATCTAAGCTAAGCCTAGCCGAGCTATCAAGCGAGCCAAACCGAGTCAATATGGCTCATTACGAGCCGAGCCGAGCTAGGCTCACTCTCTAACCAAGTCGGCTCGCCTCAGTTTCAAATAGAGCCATATCGAGCGAGCTCTGAGCCGCGAGATTTTTGAACAGCCCTAGGTTCGGGTCAGGTAGGAGTTTTATAGAAACATAAACCCTAGTATTATTCAAATTCAAGATCGTAATAATAGTTCAATGGCTTGAGCTCTATAAATAAGTTTAGTTTATAGCTTTATGATAATAACTAGACAACTTCTATCCTTAAACTTTTACGCTCTGCAACCTATTAATTAAGCTTCATAACTGGAATCATGTGTTGTCATGTGGTATGACCAAAAGAAAGATAATAGAGAGGCAACATTTGGATATGAACAAGAACAACATATGATGGTTCCGCACTTATTAACCTTCATTAGCTCATTGTTATTGTACAATGACCAACTCCCACAGTTAGACAAAGGTTAATTATCCAATAGTTAGATGGTGTTGATACATATTGTGTGGATACGGCTCAGCTCGGTTCGACTCCGCTACGAAGTGAAGGTCGTAGTCAAGATATCCTCCTATCTTGACTCGGTATGCTATTTACTTTGTAACAAATCATGTACTTGCAACTGCGTGTGTGCAGTATGCATTTTAGATTAAGTTTGAGTGTTAAACTGTTTGATGTGAACCTAATGTGCCGAAGCCCAGGCCCAACAAGTGACGAAGTCACATGTGATGAATTCCCTTGAATGGCGAAGTCCCTATGTTCGTCGAGGTGTGTCTCGACGAAATCCAAGTTCGTCGTTGGGATTTCGTTGGCTAGAGGACTTCGTCATTGACTTCACTATATAAACACAGACAGTAGACAGAAACAAGGAGAGAAGTCTAAATAGATTTCATTGAGAGAACACACTGTAAACACACACACACTGAAAGTTTATAAGGACATCTTGTAAACATTGCTTTGTAACCGTTTTCTAGATTAATACATTGGAGTGTTAATCGGTGAATCGTTGTGTTTGTGTTCGTAACTTGGTTTAACTTACCCGTTTGGATTCCGCACTCTCGGGTTCGTCGAAAAACATGGAATAGAGGTTGACTCGATCCTCCGTCTGGACCTACAATTGGTATCAGAGCATTGGCTCGGCTCGATTCCATGTTAAAACCAAGTGTTTTTATTGATATTTGTAAGATTTTTAGTTGTTTTTCTTGGTTTTTGATTTTAAAGTTCATAACTTACTAGAAAAAACAGCTTTTAAAATCTTTGAAATTCTTGTTGTTTTGCTTCTAGTTCATATAAAACCTTGTTAAAACTCTTGTATACATGTTAGTATTGGGTTTTTTGTTGAACTTTATTGTAAAAGTGTGTTCGAAAATTTTCAGGTGACCGGAATATTCATCAAGATCATCATATCTTCAAGTTGTTCTTGTTTTTGTTCTTGATAATATCTGTGTTTGATCCTTATTGTTGAATTATTGTGGTGTTGTTGATTATAAAAATCATTGAATGATGGGTTGGTAACTGTTACGGTGAGGGGTGCTTGACTATTGTGTCACCAGCTATTTCAGAAGATAAGATTTGATTTTGGAAATATCTTGCAAGCTGTCTTCTCATTTGTCAACGAAATCCCAGCGACGAACTTACCTATCTTCGTCAAGAGGAGTCTTCGACAAACTCTCCAATCTTCGTCACCAATCTTCATCAAGATGAGTCTTCGACGAACTCTACAAACTTCGTCAAACATATCTTGGACGAAATCACTATTTTCGTTAAAAATTGTTTTGGACGAAATCTCTGAGTTCGTCATACAGGATTTCATCAAACATCCTTGTGATTTTTAACAGAACCTTTGCAAAACTTATTTAACAGTTTGTTTTAAGTGTGTAAACAGGTTTTTCATCAATAGACATCCAATATGAATCCGGATTGGTGGGGTACTCCGTCTAATACGGAAAGTAAGTATAGAAGCACGGGTTTATCTCCATCATGGGCCGAACCTCCTGCACAATCGTCGTCACCTCAAATTTCGTCAAGTCAATGGGCGTTTGTTTCAAATCAAAATCAAAGTATTCAAAGTATACTTTTAAGCGAAAATGAAACCGGAAGCAATAATCGTCCACCGAAGCTAATGCACATGAATGAATATCCAGGATGGGAAGACAGATTTCATACGTATATTCTTGGGCAAAACACGGAGTTATGGTTATGATTCATTACAGACTTCGATCAAGCACTTGATGTTGCCGCTTCAATAGCCGCGTCTTTTGCAGATCTTTCTCCAGATGATAAGAAGATTTACGATTTAGAAAAGAAGGCTTTTTCTATTCTAACTCAAGCATTAAACAAAGACATCTATCATCAGTTTGTAAGCTTCAAGACAACAAAGCGGTTATGGGACGCATTGAAGACGAGAGGTGAAGGAAACGAAGCGTCACGCAAATTACGACATGACTTACTCAAGAAAGAGTTTGATGGTTTCGCATGTATGGAAAGAGAATCTTTGAGAGATTTGACAAGTCAATTTTATCACTTGTTGACTGAGTTGGATCATTATGGGGTAGTAACAACTCCTGCAGAGGTTGTCACAAAGTTGGCCGATGCGCTGCCATTTCAATGGAAGGGTTTCTTGGAAATATTGAAGTACAATGGCACATTGGCTACATCCTCAATCAATGATTTCGTTCAGATGTTGGAGAATAAAGATCAGGAAGAAACTCTAAAGGCGAAAAAGGTTCCGGTACAACAAAATCATGATATGTATTATGGAGCTTCTAGCACTTCTGGAAGACCTTCTCAACATGCTCCACTCCAAAAGGAGTTTGTCACAAGCACAGATTTGTATGGGAATCTGATACAAGTTCCTGTTAAGCCATCTCCAACCATAGACTTGTATGGAAATCCACTACAACCAGCTCCACAACAGCCAAGCCAACGATCTATCGTAGCAACTGATATGTTCGGAAATCCATTACATGTTCGATCTACTGGAGCAACAGATCTGTATGGAAATCCACTTCCAGCTTCCTCAAGACCAACGGTTATTCAACCAACCACAGATTTGTACGGCAATCCACTACCTGTGCAACAGCAAGCCTGTTATGGTAGCACGTCATCAGTCGGTCAGCCATCAAATACAGTACGGCTAGACACTTCAAACTTTTCAAAAGTGAGTGTTGAAGTAGCTAAGGATCATATGGAGATACTAAACACTCTAGTTAGCACGTATTGTGGGTTGATAGCAGGTCAGATCAGGAACATCAATCTGACTCAAGAAGATTACCAGCAGATAGATAAAGAGGAGATGGATATGATGGACATCAAGTGGGCTTTCGCTAGTGTTGTTAGGCGGGCTAAGGACTTCATGGAAAGAACTGGCAGAACCACCTTGGAGAACAAGAAAGACACCAAGTATGGGTTCGATAAGCAGTCTGTTAAGTGCTTTAACTGTGGTGAACGTGGTCATTTCAAGCGTGAATGCACAAAGCCAGCTTAGCATGGGAACCAGAATCCATTCAGAGGTCAAGGCAACTAGGCGAATCAGAATCAAGCCAGGAATGATGATCGCACCTTGGTCCCTGCAAACAATCAAGCAGGACCATCGAACACCAATCAAGCTCTTGTGGTGCAAATAGATGAAGGTTGCGACTGGTCAATGCAATTAGGCATTGGTGATCAGGGAGGAGCAGCTTGTTTTGCTGAAACTGCTAAGGATTTGAATCACGCTAGTGGTGGAGGATCTTCCGCCAGTGGTGGTGAATCTTCAGATGAAGAGAGTACTGGTTATTCAAGGAGTTCAGATGAGGAAACCTCAACGTCAGGCGATGACCATTTATCGAGGGTGACAGTCGATGCCGACATCGATGAATTATTGGAAGAAACTGCAGCAAGGAATGATAGAAGATCTGTTCTGGTGGATCAAGCTACTTATTCTTCTTCTTTTCTTCATTCAGCCTTTATGGCTAATGGCGTCAGTTCATCAAGCCAGGTATGTGTCAATGAACCAACTGTCGTTAATTGTGATAATTGTGCTAGCTTAAGTGATAAATGTGCTGATTTAGATGCTAATATGTCTGAGTTGCAAAGCAAACATGATGCTTTAAATGCTGAATTGTCTGACTTGCAAAACAAACATGTTTCTTTAGATGCTAAGTGGTGTGATTTGCAAAACAAACATGAGGCTTTGCAAAACAAATATGAAGTGACATATATCCACAATCAAAAGCTGATAGTGGATCTTTCTAAATGCACAGAAGCCAACATGTTTTATACAAACCATGAAAATGAGTATAAAACAATCATTGAAACATTATGGGAAAACAAATCCGAGCTAACGAAAATGGTTTCAAGAAAACAAACAACCATAAACTGTTACATCAATAGGCTCGAGATAATGCAAAAAGAAATGGCTTGTGTTAAATCTGAAAGTGAGGCGATTCGGCTCAACTTAGACAGCTATTTAAGCTCTAGCTATGTGCTGGATCACATTATTGATGTTCAGAAAAAGAAAACTGATGTCACATCCATTGGCTATAAGAAATGTCCACCGCCTGTGAAACACAATTATGATGCCATGCCTGATGAAGAAGATAGAACTTATTTTGAGCCATCTGTTTCTTTAAACATTGAGGAGTTTGCAACAGGACTTGGATACAAACCAGAAGTATCATCAGATTCGGATGTGTCAGCAGATACATTTGTAACTACTGAACAGAATCAGGATGCTCAGGTCATTATTGAGGATGCTGATTCTTCAGATGATGAATCTAATGATACTGATTCAGCACAGTCAGATGCGGTAATCAAAGAAGAGGACATACCTCTCGAGAATCATATTCTATGTGATCCTCCCGCAAAACCCGCTACGACTGTTCTGACCGAGTCCACATCCACTTCCTTACAAGAGTCTGAGAGTGTGAATTTGTTGTACACTCTTGTTGGTGATGATAAAATCTATTTTGACAAAGATTTTCCTATTAAGAATGTTAATCAATCTTTAATTAGTAAAATTTTTGAAGATTCAACAAGTAAGTTCTTGGGAAAGACAGGATCACACGTTATGGTAACACAGTGTCCTCCGATTCCAAGAGCTGAAATTCGCAAACAAAATGGCAATCAAAGATTACCAACTGAGAAAGTTCAGCAAAATCGCACCAAACCAAAAGGTAAATCACCGACTCAAGGTCAAAAGAAACAGACTCAGAAAAAGGACAAGAAGGTGAACTTTGTGAAATCAAATGGAACGGATAAAATTGACACATTTAAAAACAAATCTAACCTAGATTTTGTTAATCAAGCGAAATTTTTGAAAAGAAATGAACAAAACAGTTCAAAACCAAGTACCTCGGGATCACAAAGTTCATCATCATCAAGACAATCACATGATACTTCGGGATTTGTAGAACAAAGATCATGTTTTTCATGTGGCACATTTGGACATATTATTCGTAATTGTCCATATCTTCATAAACAAAAAGCCAAAGTTTATGATCTCTGTGACCGAAATTACCGAAAGCAATCTGTTTCATCAAAACCAGATCCTCGTCTTGTAAAAGAAAGGGAAAAGAAACAGAAACGCCTACAGGTCAAGAAAATTGAAAAGGCGATTAAAACCGACGTGGTTAACAAAACATCTGTATCTGTTAAACCAGACAATTCAAAAACTTTAGACAATCATGAAGTTAAGATTTTAAAGAATAAAACTGGTAAAACAAAACAGACCTGGAAACCAAAAACGGTTACTGAATCAGGGGGAACATCACAATTTCCACAACATCGAGAAGTTCAAGTAACTTACGATGATGAAAATGGAAGACCCAAGACCACAAAGGCTTGGGTCCCCATCTCCAACTAATCATGTGAGTACATGTGCAGGGTGTTCCAGGAGGAACTTTCAGCAGTCAGTGGATTGTTGATAGTGGGGCATCCAGGCACATGACCGGCGACATGAAGCTTCTCTACGATGTTAAATCTATTAGAGGAGGTTATGTTGCTTTTGCTAGAGATAAAGGCGGTTATATAACAGGAGAAGGAATGGTATCCAACGGGGTTGTAAGTTTTAACAAGATCAACTTTGTACAACAGCTTGATCACAATCTTCTCAGCGTTTCACAAATCTGTGATAAACAGTTTTCAGTACACTTTGACGCAAATGGATGTTATGTGCTGAAACCCGGCTTCAAGATCCCAAAAGAATGGATTCTCTTATCAGCTCCAAGGATAAACGATTTATATGTCCTTGATATGAGCCAAGCAATAACAACGACTGCACAAGCAGCTTGTTTTATTACCAAAGCCACATAAAAAGACTCAATCTCTTGGCACAGACGTATGGGTCACATTCACTTACGGAAAATGAATCATTTGGTGTCGAATGAATTAGTGAATGGTGTTCTTCTTAAAAATTTCCATCTTCAAGACGTCTGTGTTTCATGCCAAAAAGGAAAGCAAACTAAGAAGCGACATCCGATAAAGAAGATCAACACGGTGGTAGTTCCTCTTGAACGTTTGCACATGGATTTGTTCGGTCCTGTCAAGCACAAAAGCATCAGGAATGATCAATACTGCCTCGTGATAACTCATGATTATTCAAGATTTTCTTGGGTGGCGTTTATGGCTCACAAGAGTGAAACTTTCGGTATTATCAAAAACTTGATCATTCAGATTGAGAATTTGTATAAGTTGAAGGTTAGACGGATACGCAGCGACAATGGTACAGAATTTAAAAATCATGCTATGGCGGAATTTTGCACATCAAAAGGTATTCTTCATGAATTCAGTGCAAGCTACACTCCTCAACAGAACGGCGTCGTTGAACGTAAAAATCGTACATTAATCGAGACTGCTAGGACTATGTTGGTAGAGTCGCAGTTGCCCATTCCATTCTGGAGTGAAGTTGTGCCCTCCGCATGTTACACGATGAATCGAGTCCTTACAGTCAAAAGACACAACAAGACCTGCTTCAAGCTTCTTCACAAACGGAAACCCGATTTGTCATATCTTGAACCGTTTGGAGCTCCTTGCACAATGATCGATCCTAATGGAAAGTTTGGGGCAAAATCTATTGAAGGTCATTTTCTTGGTTATGCCACCCCGAACTTAAGAGTCTGGAATCTAGAGAATAAAAGGGTTAAGGAATGGTCTGAGGTCAGAGTACAAAGGCACACATTGCCAGTCAAAAATCCAGGTCAACCATGGATGTTTAAGTACGATGACTTTTTCAATTCGATCAATATTCAAGAAGTCGAAGAAAATGTTGCGGCAAGGATGTTTTTCGAGAGTGACAACGCAACAGAATCACCGTTGGTTCGTCCAATTATTGTCAATCAAGAACCATCTTCAGTGAACAATAATTCTCTCGACAATGAGGATTTTCATGATGCGATCGAACTGGACGAATCTTCAAAGGATGAAGAATTTCTAGATGCAGATCAAGAAGCTCCAACAACAGCTGCTTATGGTACTTCAGAGACTACACCTCCAGTGGACGCCCCTAAAACAGCTGAAGCTACTGCATCATCCTCTTCGGTAGTTCCGGGTCTTGACTTGATTATTGATCTCAATTTCAACAATCTGGGTATTAATGTTCCTGTCCCAGATAATCCAGAAACTAGAATACATAATACCCATCCTCAACAAAACATCATCTGAAATGTACAAAGTGGCATTCAAACAAGAAACATGTTGCGAAACAACAACAACGCAGGCTTGTATGCGGCAATTCGAGAATCTGGTCAACAAAACGATTGGTCTTTTGCATGTTATGTCTCAAAGGAAGAGCCAAGAACTTGGAAAGAAGCTTTGAAAGAAAACTCTTGGGTTGAAGCAATGCAGGAAGAACTGCAACAATTCCAGAAACTTGGTGTCTGGAAGCTCGTAGAGAAACCTGTTGATTACAAGAAGATTGGTACCCGTTGGGTGTATAAATGCAAAAAGGACGATCGTGGAATCGTTATTCGAAACAAAGCAAGATTGGTCGTTCAAGGTTTTCATCAAATTGAAGGTATAGACTACAACGAAGTGTATGCACCTGTTGCACGTCTGGAAGCAATTCGGATTTTTCTGGCTTATGCATCATTCAAAGGATTCTAGGTTTACCATATGGACGTTAAAAGTGCATTCTTACATGGTCTAGTCGAAGAAGAGGTGTATGTCGAATAGCCTCCAGGTTTTGAAGATCCTATCCATCCCGATCGGGTTTGGTTGCTGAACAAAGATCTCTATGGTCTACATCAAGCACCACGAGTTTGGTACGCAACCTTATCTAATTATCTGCTGGAGAATGGATTTCGCAGAGGTCTTATCGATTGCACTCTCTTCATAAAGGAACAAGATGGAGAACTTCTACTGGTACAGGTATATGTGGATGATATTATATTTGGTTCTACTAACAATGTTATGTGTAGGGATTTCGAGCGTGTAATGCAGGATAAATTCGAGATGAGCGCTATGGGGAGATGACTTTCTTTTTGGGCTTGAAAGTGCAACAAACAAATTCTGGGATATTCATCCATCAGACTAAGTATGTTCAAGACATTCTGAACCGATTCCAGATGTCCGACACATCGCCCATTGGTATTCCACTGCAGCAAAATCACGGAATCAATCCAGACTTGAAGGGTGAACTCGTTAGCTCTTCATACTACCGCGTGATGATTGGATCCCTTATGTACCTCACTGCATCAAGACCAGATATAATGTATCCAACATGCCTGCTTGCCAGATATCAAGTTAATCCGAAGGCCTCACATCTTGCAGCTGTAAAAAGGATTTTTCGTTATTTGAAGGGTTGCCCAGACACCGGTCTATGGTACCCTAAGGATAATAACTTTGACTTTTCAGTGATTCTGGTTTTGGCGGATGCAAAATCGACGGCAAATCTACAATGGCTGGATGCCCGTTTTTAGGAAATCGCCTCGTAACATGGCAATGCAAGAAGCAGACTTGTGTCGCTACATCAACTTGTGAAGCTGAATACATTGCTGCCTCAAGTTGTTGCTCCCAAGTCCTATGGATTCAACAGTAAATGCGTGATTACGGTTTTTAATTCCTAACTACTCCTATTTTAGTCGATAATTCTGCTGCCTTATCAATCACTAGAAATCATGTGCAGCATTCAAAGACCAAACACATCGAAATTAAGTATCACTTCATACGTGGTTGCTTTGATAAAAGGCTTATCGATGTTGTTAAAGTCCACACCGATGACCAACGTGCCGACCTTTTTACCAAAGCATTTGATAAATCAAGATTTGACTTTTTATTATTGGTAAACGGCATTAAGGTCAAGCAAGAGTAATCCGCATCGGAAAATCGTTTTTGGAAATATCTTTGTGTTTTTAAAATTATTGAAAGTTTGTTGATTTTAGGGGGAGTAATTCAAAAAATTTGAAAATTCAAAAACATCGAAAAATGTCAAAAACTCAAAAACAATAGAAAAACAAAAATGAGTTTCCTGGTGAGCAAAAGAGAAAATGATAGTACATCAGTGGTCTGTCTAAACCTTTTTAAACTGAAATGCAAAATGAAAAATGTTAAGCAGCTCTATATAAGATGTATCGGTAGGCTCATAATCATCTTAAAGTGTGCAGGGTGATATAAACTTAAATCGACTGAAGACCAGGTGGGAACCGCACATTGGCATATGGTCTTAGTACCGAAATTTCGTTTGAGAGATTGTCGAGGTTCTGAGATATGTGGTCTTTATGCTGTCTATCATCTGGGTATCATGGTTGTTTCTTTTACCGAAACAAACGGACACGAAGTCTAGATCTTCCATGATACCATACATACGTGTACATACTGCATACGACCTCAATAAGTGATCAACAATCACATGTCTAAACAAATAAGTGATAATATATCACATTTATCCGGGAGTCAAGTTTGTCTCTTTGCTGTACGAAAGTACTGACCTGTTCATGGACTTGCTCCTGTGCCCTTATGCATCTGAAAATCAAGTTCCTCATCAATAAGTGATTCTATCACATAGGGCTTGTTTTCAACCAAAATAAGTGAGTATCTCACATTTTCATATACGTCAAAACAGATGATAAATGGTATACTCACCGGTAAGATGAACTCTCGTGCATACCTTGATACGGGAATGTGTCGTGTGTGGATGAACACCGGTCGGTAAGTATAAATCATACCTTAATGTATCCCCTCGCCATGATTACATCTGATAAGTTGAGCTTATGTGGATAACAATACCGATAATCGTTATAGGATGTTTATCTAAATGTTAACAAAAAGTACAACAAGAGCGTTTTGGCTTGACCGTACACTGATATGATTCTCTTACCCTCGAAACTCGCAAAAAATGTTTGTATATATTTACTTTTCTTAGTTTCTTCAACTCTATATATATTTATTTACTGCTTTCAGTCTTTAAGTTTGAAATATTCAAAATGCCAAAGAGATTTTAGGTGCGTTTTAATATAAACTTTATAAAAGTAAAAAAAGATTTTATTTCTGCTTTAGTTTTGATTAACCGATGTTGGAACTCAAGTCTTCGTTGCTTGAAATCTGATGAAAACCAAAACGACTGAATCTTCATAAACGGTCAGAGTTTGCAAGTTTTTGAAAGTTAAAAACTAAAATTGAACAATTTGTTAAACTTTCAAACTGTCGGACGGTAGTTGATTGAAATATGGTCACATGTGTGTCATTTGTTTAATGTTAACCATATTCCAAGCAGTTGTTCTCATTACGCGTTTAGATTTCTTGCATGTGCAGATGCTAAAGGCGAAGAGAACATGTTCGATGATAAGCTTCGGAATGAAGACATGACGTGAAGGCACTCAGATGATAAAGATGATCGAGTTGCCGCTGACCAATCATCAACACCACAAGGATCTCAAGTATTGAAGATCAAAAGATTCACGAGCATAACTTAAGGGGGATTTTGTTAATGCACTTCCTGTTTGTTGAAAAGGGAAGTATGTTGATACACTTTCTATGGGTGACACGTGAAGACTTTGAAGATCCTTTCTGAGAAAAAGAACCATCAAGAGATGGAGAACGAGATTACGAACCTCGCGAGCATCATCCAAGGGGGAGTTTGTTGATACATATTGTGTGGATACGGCTCGGCTCGGTTTGACTCCGCTACGAAGTGAAGGCCGTAGTCAATATATCCTCCTATCTTGACTCGGTATGCTATTTACTTTGTAACAAATCATGTACTTGCAACTGCATGTGTGCTGTATGCATTTTAGATTAAGTTTGAGTGTTAAACTGTTTGATGTGAACCTAATGTGATGAAGCCTAAGCCCAGGCCCAATGACGAAGTCACATGTGACGAAATCCCTTGAATGGCTAAGTCCCTATGTTCTTCGAGGTGTGTCTCGACGAAATCCAAGTTCGTCGTTGGGATTTCGTTGGCTAGAGGACTTCATCATTGACTTCACTATATAAACACAGACAGTAGACAGAAACAAGGAGAGAAGTCTGAATAGATTTCATTTAGAGAACACACTGAGAGTTTATAAGAACATCTTGTAAACAATGCTTTGTAACTGTTTTCTAGATTAATACATTGGAGTGTTAATCGGTGAATCGTTGTGTTTGTGTTCGTAACTTGGTTTAACTTACCCGTTTGGATTCCGCACTCTCGGGTTCGTCGGAAAACATGGAATAGAGGTTGACTCGATCCTCCGGGTGGACCTACAGATGGCAAGCAAACAAAATTTTTGAAGAAACATTTGAAATTGTTTCTTTTTTTTTGGCCATCTCAATATAACGAAAAATATGCTTCTACATAAAGAAGCCTAACAAAACACTTTCTCTGGTGTCACATGACTCCCTTTGAGCAGACTAGGTGTACCCTGACCCGGGAATGTGATTTACACACAAGAGAGAATATTTCATACCATTATTGTTTTGATGTTGTATATGTTGTGTTCAAGTTATTAGTTATTATTTTAAACTTTATATAGTTCAGAAATTGGCCAAGTGGAAGTCTCGATGTTGATATTGTCAAGGCGGCCCTAAATGACTACAAGAGAACGTGGACGGTCAAATGTTTCCTCCACTTGTCGGCATGGGGGGTTGTGAGAAAACTTGCCAAATTGGAACCCGTTGTTTGGAGTTTGAAGGCCATTCCCAACAAAAACATTTGAGCCAGGAAATTATACAAGCCCTAAGAATGGTTTTACAAGCAACATTCAAGACATTGACGAGCTCAACGAGGACACCACATATACAATGCCGCAACCAAAAGGGAAGAAAGGTGGCAAGTTGTCTAGCAATTTTTAAGGAAGGAGAGTTTGGCAGATATGATAGCAAGACTATATAAATGGTGGAAAAGAAAAAAAATCCTTCGGGAAAAGTTGGCAAGAATCAAAACTTAAAAGAGACGAAATGCGTGTGAACATGATGCGTATTAGATAGTTTATACACGGTTTATATATTATATCATATTCTAGAGGGTTCTACATGTAACTATTATATCTATATATACTTGATGTATTTATCATTATCAATTACAATAATACAATTCACAATTACCAAGTTTATTGTGTTACTAAAGGCCCCTTAATCTTCGGTGGTTAAAAGGATATTGCATTACTTACAGGGTACCTCGGACTATGGTCTTTGGCTTAAAGATGACTCCAGGTCGCTTTTACATGTTTATACGAATGCTTCATTTAATTCTTTGCAAGCCTTTTCAGATGTAGATTGGGTTGGATGCCCAGATGATCATCGATCCATCGGGGGATTTGCCACCAATCTTGGGTCAAATCCCATCTCATGGTCTACTCATAAACAAAGAACTATATCTCAGTCATCTACAAAATCCAAGTACAAGGAATTAGCAGACAATGTTGTTGAGCTCACTTGGCTTGAAACACTGTTGCGAGAATTATGTGTTCCAATGACTTCAGTTCCCATGTTATGGTGTGACAACTTAGAGGCCACGTATCTGTCAACGAATAAGGTTTTTCATGCGCTTACAAAGCACGTAGAAGTTGATTTTCAATTCATTCAGGAGAAGGTTTCTCAAGGAAAACTTCAGGTATAGTTTATAAAGACAGATGATTAGATTGTTGCTGATGTGATTACGAAGTCATTGCCTTCACAGAGATTTCTATGGCTTAGGTCCAAGCTAAGGCTTACGCCCTGACCTTAGCTTACGGGGGAATACTAGACAATTGATATACAGTTTATAAATTAGATCATATTAGAGGGTTCTATATGTAACAATTTTATCTAAATATACTTGATGTATTTATCATTATCAATTACAATAATACAATATAGAGTTAGAAAGTTTATCTATGCGGGAAGAAGCAAATGACCACAATGTCATTTTTTTATGAAGCTAGATAATATATTTTTTAACCGTATTTGATGATTTTGCTGCAATGTACTCATTAAATAGTGAAAAAATGGGATTTGGCCTTGCAACTTTTAGTTTTTTTTTTTTTAGTTTTTAAGTTTATTTGTGTATTTTATGTTTAATTAATATAATTATTTTTATTTAATGAAATGTGTTTTTTAATTTATTTTAATTATTAAAATATGCATGGGTCAAATGGGTTTCAAGATAGGCGCCTCCTCCCTTTACGGTTGAAGTGATTTCGAATGAGGTGACATCATCATATTAATTGGCTTCACGGGTTCCAAGATGGATGTCTCTATCACACCCCAACTGATGACGGAAACATCAGAGCCAGACGAAAGGAGATTCCTCGAGACTTCATAACATACTAGTAGTGATAATAATTTAAATTATGATATTTATTTCATTACTAATTTCAAAGGTACAATGTTTGAAAGGAAATTACAACTTGTTCATAACATAATCAAACAAAAGGAAATACCAAAAATAGGAAATTAAGTGTGTTTCTAAGTCCATCCTAATAGATTTCTTGAAGCGTCTCAACTTCAATTTCATGCAATATATATTAGAGTAACGGTCAATACATAAAGCATTGGTGAGCTTACTAGTTTGCTACTAGCATACGTATAGAAATTTGACTCAATCCAAACATGGCATAAAATGTATATTAAGGCATAAATTACATAAACTAGCATGCAGCATATAGATGTCAAACCAATTGTGTCCGCATTGCGTAATCTTGTCACCGAAGCGAACAAGACCGTTTAATTGAATAACTTGGCATAGACCCTTCCTAAGGGTGGTGTGCTACTCCTATAGCGTTACACATGTTAAGGTTGGCTCATGAAGTTAATGACAAATATTGTGCAATAACGGCTTCTAGCATGTAAGTATCTTAAAGTATAACACATTAGCATGTATACATGGATTGGTTGATTGAATCATGTGGTTGATTGTGTAAGTGTGAGTTTGATAATTTATATATATTGCACCCAAAGTGTATTAAAATAAAAGTGGTCATGTATACTCATGGTTTGCGTAGAAGTTCCACGTAAGTGAGTTGATGTGTTTGAGAGTTTGGGAACACCGAGTTAACCTTCAAGGATAAATAAGGAGTGTAAGTATGATGGATTGGATTAGGAATTCTTATACAGAACTGTAACTTAGTATGATATTACATAAAAGTTATCTTGTTAAAATACCCAAATTGGACACCATGTTTATGTGTATTTCATGGGAACTATTTCGCCCATTGGGAGTCCAAGTATGAGGAATCTTAACTCAAGATAATGTTCACCATAATGCATAATATTCAAACATGAGTTTGGTTGGTGTTATGATTCGGTTTTGGATATATATTATAGGTATATAGTATGTATAATCATCATATGTATCATAGAATATCATGTAATGGTCATGCAATGAGGTAGGATGAATTCCATCCATTTAACCTCATTATATGGATTCACCAAAGCACAAAATCATCAATTTAATTGATGATTTCGGTTGATCATGAATATGAAAAAAATAAAATCTCCTAATTCACCAAGAAAACCAAGTGAGTAAATTAGACGATTGCATTTCAAACATGGATAGTGTTTGAAGACTTTGTGTAGTTTGTTCACTTTGTTTACTTGAAAGTTGTTTGGTGACTTAGGGAATGGACTAACTAATTTGCTAAGTAATAAGTAAAGTGGTGGAATCTAAGTTGGAGAACCAAGGCTTCCATTGTTCACACCTAACCAAAACACAAGTTTTTCAACATTGAAGGTTGAAGGCTTGGTTGGTTGAAACACTTTGTAAGTCACTTGGGACCTTTTGGGGCAGCAAGTATTTGACGTTATGAACCTCTAATCTTCCGGAATAAACCTTAACTCAAGTCCCTCAACATGAAGATTGGTTGGGAACTCAGTTTGGTACATAATATCCCAAGAAAATAAAGTAGAAACAATAAGTGTGAAAGTTTTATCAAAACTTAGAAAAATAATCCTAACTTTGGATCTCAAAATGATGATGCACCAACTTTGTTTACCTTTGTAAACATGTGGTAATACTCCTAGAAGTTGTCCAAGTAGGAGGAAAGCAATAAATAAGAAGAAGAAAATGAAGAAATAAGCTCAAACTCACTTTTTGGAGTTAGAATTTCTGCCCAAAAGTGGAAGATTTCTTGATGATTTAAGAGAATTTGGGAGTGATTAAAGAGGGTGAAAAGTGTTTAGGAGGTGGTGGAGGCGTGTATTCATAAGTGTGGATTAGGATTTGGGAGTTAATGAATGTGGTTGGGAGTTAGGACATTAAAGAAAGTGGTTGGGGAGATGGAAATTTTAATTTTAGTCCTTGCACTTGTATTATTGGTTATTTTATGCATAAAGGCGTATGTAAGTATGTTATGAGTATGGAACACGTATGAATGTAATTTCAATTAAAAAGTGTATTTTTTGCGAGTTATTACATATTATGCATGTATGATTAAACAAGGTTGATATAAAATACAATTTCCATTATGATCAAAGTCTTGAAATTACAAGGATTGAAATTAAGTACAAACAAAAGTTTCTAAAAATAGAAAGTACGAAAATATAGAACGTTACAGTCCCCTCCACCCTGATGAGGTTTATTTCTCTTAATAGTCATGGGGCGGCCTTGTAGCGTAGTAGCTGACTAAAGAAAAGGCTTTTAGGCCCTCTAATTTTGAGAGTCCCTTAAACATGAAAGGCTTCAAAAAAAGTTTGGGTTGGATTCTTTTAAATACGTTTTCTTTGATATCACTCTAGCAATGTGTGATGAAAGACATGAACAATAAGAATTATGTTAGTCATATGTTACTACAAAAATCCATAAAGCCATAGCCAGGACTTAGGAGTGCTAGAGAGAGAGCTACCATTAGAAGCATATTAAGGTCATTCTTTTTTTTTTTACTGAATTGTTGCATATAAAACATTAGTACATAAACCCATGAAGTTATATTCTTATTGTTACATGGTTTTAACAAACACAAATGCCGAGTTCATGCTCTTTTCAGAAAGCAACAAACCAAGTGGATAGGCAAAGATTGCAGCTTGAATCTTTCTCGAGGAGAAGCAAAAGAAATTAGGTTGTAAAGGTTGCTCGGAGAATCCAAGAATGGTGGATATAAATCATGGAAATCAATTCCCATCACAAAAACCGTATTTCGATGGATGGACATGGTTATGAACTTATGAAGTCATCACATGTTACATCTTGCCATTTACTTTGCATCACGGAATATAGTTACAGATAATATGTTTGTTTAGTCCTTTAATATGCATCTGAATGTTGTGTAAATAGCGTGATTTGCACAGAAAACATTTTTTTGTGTTGATGTTGTATATGTTGTGTGCAAGCTATATTTTATCAAGTAAAAGCATATCTCTTTGGTAACTTGCTAGGTTCAATGATGTCATCCAAATAATAATTTTTTTTTTTGTTAATTAACGAAATTCACACAATCGGTTTGAAATATTTATGTAATAAAATAAAACTTATCATTTTATGCCCAATGCATGGAGTTTATTTTATCAATTACTTCTTTAACCGAGCATACGTCAATTACTTTTCTTACCCACTGGTTTACTACAAGCACATGAACGACTATCAACAATGAACCTAAACATGTTTACCTATCAAGGTTGGTTTGTGTATTTAATGTCTATAACTATATCCACATGATGAGTTCCCTACTCACAAAATAGTTATGAAGGAATAGAAAAAAACCTATGAAAAGTTAATAAATACATAAACATACCTCAAATGAAATATAGGTAATAAACATATAAGAAATAAACTAACTAAATAAAGAATAAAAATGAAATGAAATAACTATATAGATGTTATTCATACTAAATAAAATAACCAGTATAAGAAAAATATAACTATAACTTAACTTCCTTTGCTGGTAATAAAAAAAGACAAATTTTTACAAATCTGTATGAAATTGACCAAACCAAACCTGTATGTTAATTTTATTTTCTTACATTCTCTAACCTTTACAACTAACGTCGTCCAAAAACTCAGCTAAGTTACCTCACATGCTTTGCATTTGAGGGTATCACTAGCCTTTTATTTATTTTTTGTTTGTTTTTAAATTGAAAATAGTTTTAAAATAATCAACTCCTGCCTAACACTGTGCCATCCGTTTTTTTTCGTTTCACTTTCCTGTTTGGCCGGCGACCCTCTAAACCGTTTCTACAACTCAATCATGTCCCTTTAATCTGAATGATTGAAACTAAATAGATTTCGACCATAACTAAATTGCTTTTTTGACAACTGCCACTTTCTGGTAATTTTCGTACATTTAAATTAAGCATTTTAAGCTATACAATTATGTGTTTTGAACATCCGAACTGCATATTTCATGACATACACTTAGAATACTCATAGAATACTTATTTATGATGCACATGATTCATTTTTATTGGTTACATTTGAAACAGTTTAAACAATGCATCGAAACAACTAGTATAGTACCTAGTAAACTCGTGAGCCGACAGAAATGCAGGATCCGCAGAAACCATCTTAATTACATATTTAGGACTCAGACGAAAGTCCAACATCAAATATACATTAAACCCTAACTACGAATGCAAGGGTTAAGGGTTTGGTTTAATATCTTCCCGAAGTCCGACAAACACTAAAAACTGCTCGAAAAGCACTAAAAGTCACAAATTCAGCACTTTTCTGCAGAAATTCAGTAGAAATCAGCATTGTAAGTTTTATGCAAAGTGTAAAAGTGTTGTTTAACCTAGAATTCATATGAGAATACCTTGGGGTATCATTTAAACCAATAAACATATCAATTTCTACATCTTACACAAGCTAAGCATTCAAATAACAACTAACGGAACCAACGCCAAACGAATATCCGAACATTATCTAAACTTTTTTTAGTAACTATCTAACATTATTTGGATCATTTAAGACTAGTTATGATCACTAAACATCTTGAACCAATTAAAACACCTAAACATCTAAGCTTCCTAGCCTTTTTCTACAAAAACCTAACACTTTAAACACTTGAAACAAGTTCACAATAACACCCCCCCCCCCCCATTCTCGACCGCCCATGTCGGACCCCCCCCCCCCTTGCCCACTTGGTAAAATATCCAAGATATTTACTTTCCTTTTTGCAAGTGGTGAAACATGATCATTGTTAACACTTTGTTAACTTAATTACTAACCATTTCATCATACAATTTTACACCATACTTTTCACACACTTAAGCTCTCATCATCCACCACCATTTTAGGCCAAGAACACCCCATAACCAACTTCATTTTTAGCCACTTCTTTGATAATCAAGATGCATTTTCATGGGACTTGAGAAGATCTAAGGCAACCACAAGTTGAAGCAATCTTTTTCACACACTTTGGAACTTCAACCATCAATATCATCATCTTCTTTACTTCTTATTTTCTTCAAGATCATCCCTAGCCACAAGAGCTAGAAGTGAACCTTCTAAATCTTGTTTTCATACTTGTTTTATGTATATATTGTTTAAGAACAAGTTATAACTAAAAGAATCATACAAGAATAAGTTGAAAATACAAAGAAGCAAACTAAAAATCATGATATATAAGATTGTTTATGTTGTGAGTTAAAGCTTGTTACTTGCATATTTCATCTAGTTATGATAAATATCATATGAAAAACTTGTTAGATGAGGTTTAAAAACATGATCTAACAAGTGTACATGAAAGTGTTAAAAGGGTTATGTTAAACATAATGTTTAATGGATGATCATAATCTTTGATGTTATTAAAGTGTATAAAGTTTTTCACTAAAAATAATGATTTTACAAGATTTATAAAAAGAAACATACAAGATGGGTTTTGTATAAAATTTTAACAAAAAGTAAAGTATGATTTTTGAACTAGTAAACATATGTAAAGATCATACCAAAACCCTACATGATTATGAGTTCATCTTGTTAAGTTTATGTTATAAATCGCATATGTTTTTGTTTAAAAATGTTATGAGTAAATTGTTGGTGATTTGAAAAGAAAAAGATATGTTTTACTAAACATGGCAAAGTTCATATTTCAAATGAACTATGGCCAATTTTTCTTAGAAATCATATTTTATAAAAACTATCATTTATGACAAAATCTTTACTAGAATAAAAGATTTAAAAGAATGGTTTTTATAAAAGCAAAACTAGATATAAATATATATTTTTGAGAAAATATATATTTAGTGATCTTAACAACTTATGTGCTATGTGTTATTTGATTGTATTAGTTATATATATGAAAGTTAGGAACTTGAATACAATCATACAAATAAACACAAGTCGCATTACAACTAAAGACTTACAAGATTACATATAAATACACCTTAAAATACAAATTACGGGTGATCCAGATATTCAGATACAACTTATGGACAATACGGACATATGGACAAATAAACGGACTATATAAGTGTGACAACTGGAACTTTTTCATGTAATTCTGTACGATGTGAACAGTAATTTGTAATATAAGGTTGTGCATGTTGAACTTATGATATGAATGATTTCATGTTTACTTTCAAAAGACTCACAAATACATTACATGATGCATGCTACTTATTATTGTTAAGTGCAACTCGAAACAGTTCAATTAGTGCACAGAACAAAACTAGCACACTTATCAGATAAACTAGTAATACTGACAGGAGTTCAGTACTCAGACAGACATCATATTAGGACACAAATTGAGTCCTAGAACAAAGATTTACACTAGAACTCTATGTAGGAAAGTAAGGGTTATGAAACTGCCTTGAGAGTGACGATTAAACACTAAAAAGTACCCCAAACACACTCTAAATGCAGAATTCTGCAAAATTCAGCAAAAATCAGCAATTAAACATCAAAATACAATGCAGAAATAAGGTTTAGAGGTCCATAATAACTTGTAAAGTGTCGGGAATGAAAACTGTCATAAAAGGTATCTCATAACTCCCTACACTGCGCAATTTAGCACCTTAACGAACCAACGACCAAAGGAATAACCGGACACTACCCGAAACACCAAAATTAAGCTAGAAGCATTGTTTTAATGTTATAAGACTAGTCGTACCAATAAAAACCATATTACACCTCAAAATCCCTAAACACGCTAAACCCCTAACTAAACACTTAAGATTCAACTAAAACATCTAACCTAACATTGAAATGCAACTAAACACCCCCCCCCCCCATTTCGAAAACCGGCCAAAGGGCCCCACTCCACCATTTCTTGAATATTATATTAGATAATGTTGCTAGATATTAAACATCTGATCCATTGTATAATGAAATGTCGGAAGGAACTTGATAAAAACCTTTAGTCATCATTCCTTATCTTCATAAGATTCAAACTCACAAGAAAACCTCCTCCATCTCTTCCAAACTCACGGCCAAGCACCCCCTCTTCTCATCATCATTTTTCTTCATCTTTCAACATAATCCAACCATATTCTAAGGTGTATCAAGACTACTTAAGAAGGTTGCAAGCAAGGGAACTTAAAGGACCACCTAGAGGAGCTATTAACCATCACTTTTCTTCTTCATCTTGCATCTTGTTCATCCCTAGCCTTTGTGCTAGTAGTAAGTCTTCTTGATCTTGTTTTTACACCTTATTTTAGCGGTTAAAGCACACATGTAACTAAAAATCTAAAGATCACACCAAAACAAGAAGATGAACATAAGAATAAAGCTCAAAATCATAAAGTTCTAAGTTGTTTATTGTATGTGATGAACTTGTTTGTTGATTTCTTGAGTGTATGGTGTAGATCTCCACATAAAAGCTTGCTAGATGATGATTTAAAACATGATCTAGCAAGAATGAGGGTGGATCTTGAAAGATCCATGTTAATCATCCTTTATGTTAAGTATGAACTTGAATATAAACATGATTTTGTGAAGAATGATGATTCCTACAAGTTGTAAGTTTTAAAAGTGAAAGAATTCAAAGATAAAAGTTTCAAGAAAAACAAGTTTACTTCAAGATTAACATGATTTTGTTGTTAAAAGAAAATAAACATGTTTTAAGTGTAAAAATGGAATCCTTGATGTATAGAATACATGAAAAACTCAAGAATATGATTTTTTTGTAAAAATGAGTTACAAGTTGTGAAGATGGAAATTTTGTAAAAATGATTTTTATGAAATGAAAACCATGTTTTTAGTTTTGATAAATCATGATAAACATCATGTTAAAATACTACAAGATTTTATAAATCTTCAAGTTCATACCTTCGTGTAGAAATATGTTTTATGGCATAAGGTAAGTGTAGTGTTGATTGTTGATGATTGTTGGTAAAATTTTGAAAAAGAAAATGATATGCTATAAGCATTGACACCTCCATTTTCAAAAGAAACTATGGCAAAAAAATTGTAAAAATTCAACACTTGGAAAAATATGTTTAAACAAGTGTTTACAAGTGATTTTGAACCATGGTTTTAAGTATAAAAATTGCCATAATTTTTGTTATCAAAATTACAAGTATTGGAGGTTGATTTTCAAGAATAAAAATGACTAAGTATATATTTTTGGAAATATATATTTAGAAGTCACAAAAATTATGTGCTACATGTATATTACTTGTATTAGTTATACTAAAAATTAGGAACTTGAAAAATAATATACCACACCAAAATACTAAAGTTGTAATTTAAAGTATTACAAAAATCACAAGGAAATAAATATATAACTTACACACAAATATTGGACAATTCGGACAATGGACACTTTGGACTATATATATTCCTAAAATTTAATTCGTATCTTGACAAATTTGGTAAACGGTATTTTCGAAACCGAACAAACGACAAAGTATGAATTTTTACAATTATTATAAGAATATATCATATTTTGTTAAACTTGAAAATATATTATTTTTGGAGTGGAAGAAAATATATATTTTCATAAACAACTCAAAAATATATTATTTTGGTGAAAACTAAAAATATATATTTTTCTAACTTTGATCTTAAAAATACATTATTTTTAAAATATATGTGGATGTATATATATTTTTACCAAATAAGATTATGGATATTTTTCTATAAAATTCTCTTAAAATATATGTATTTTAAGAATATAAAGTTGGTTATTTTTAATTGTGCAAAAGCAATATTCCAGAAATTATACATAAATTAAGTATAGCATACTTAATAAATACAAGAAAATACGTGTTCCTATACGTATAAATACATACCGACACAACTACCAACACTTGGTAAAATATCCATATTCAAGTATTATGCACAAATATGGAAATACAAAATAACATACACAAAATACAAGTATACCTATACTTGAAAATACGTATAAGAGAACCTTGTTACAAGGCAAGTTAAAAATATAATATTTTTAACAAAACCCCCCGAATACTCGTATAAAAATAATTTAAGTTAAAATATAATTATTTATCTGATATACTAAAAATATGAAATTAAATATAATGATGAAAATTATATATACAACATACACCGAGGGTGTAACTCAAAGTATACCAAAATTCCAAAATAAGTCTTAATAAATGACTAAGGTTAAGAGTCGTTACACGACCTAAGTGTCTAATAAAACTTAGTACGTGTGTAGGTAGTAGTTCGACTTGAGGACATCCACTTTGAGTACACGAGGCTTCGGACATAAATTTGTGAGTTCATGTACCCCTTTTCTATTAATTGTTTTCTGATTTATAACTTTCGGGAGTGAAATACATGTTTCAATGGTATGGTTAAGCTAAGGAATGAGCTGATATATCATGTGGATGGGTAGTATCTCTCCTAAGTGCCATTAATCTAGTTAAGACCGAGGGGCAGGAGTGGTAGATCTATCGGGTGTAGCAAGCCCCACTTATGGGTCCTTGTGTGGCCGCATGTAGTGACTACGTCGTTCCAGCCGGGTGGACCGGAGGAAATTCGCTAGGCTTGAGCACTTCCTACGCCACGGCACATATTAATGTCCTTGCAAACCATTAATGATCTATTCATAAACACTTTACATACCGGTTATCAAAAGAATCTCTCAAATATTTACAAGTTTATTGGAGCTCACATAAAACGCATGAACTCGCTCAACTTTTGTTGATTGTTTTCAAATTACATGTATTTCAGGAAACTAGATGGATCTACGGCGTTGGAATGGTTTTCAAGAAGTAAATTTCAAGATTAGATGTCATCCATTTTTGAAGGGTTTGATTCGTATATCTTATCCTCGATAAGATATATGAAGCAAAGCCTTGGTGAAACTAGTCTTTTGTCAAAAGTCCATGTATGGAACTTAATCTCTTTTGATGGGTTGTAACTTAACTAAAATTTGTGTTTGGTTGAACTTAAACAACTTATGTTTGTAATATTTCTAAAACTTATGAATGGATTAACATCATTTTAGTCATATAGTTGTTTATTATAGTTGAATGCAATGAGAACTGATCAAGTCACATGCACACGCTTCCGCAAAAGTCAGGGTGTGACAATAAGTATGGACTACAACATACAAGATATCAAAGCTTGGTAAACTACTTTTTTTCTAAACCGAACAAGTAACCATATATTTTCTACAAGTATACAAAATATATTACACTTTGGTTTATCTTAAAAAGGTATTATTTTTTAAATATATAAAGAGATATATATTTCCTAACATCTAAAATGTATTATTTTGGTAAAAGACTAAAATTATATATTTTTAGAACTAGTCTTAAAAATAGATTATTTTTAAGATGATTTTTATACCTTTTACCAAGTATAGATTATATATTCATATGAAATATATCTTAGAATATATAAGTATATATATTCTAAGAATACAAGATCACGTATAACGAACACGAGGATATACGTATTCCTATACGTACAACTACATATTCACTTATATCACCAACACTTGGTGAAAACACAATTATACAAATACGATACACAAGATACAAGAATATATATATTTGGCGAAATATATATTAAACAGTTATCAGTTAATACATCTAAGACACAGTTCAACGAATAACAAATACATACAAGTCTTAACACATATTCAAGATAAAAGACTTGTACATGAGTCATTACAAAGACCGAAGTGTCTAACAAATATAGGACGTTTGTAGGTCATGACACTATTCAAGACGACCGCACGTGAGATCATAGTTACTTACGATTCACGGACGCAATTCTGTGAGTTCATGTCCCCTATTCATTTTAAATGCTTTACAACTTTACAACTATCGGGGAAAATACATGTTCATAGTATGATAAGTCAAGGAATGAAACACCATAGATCATGTGCGATTAGGGTTATACATCTAAGCACCATTAATCCAGTTTGGACCAAGGAACAAAGGTTTAGATCTAATGGGTTTTGGCGAGCCCCACTCTTGGTCGTGGACCTATACAGAAGAGTGCGTTTGTGTCCCAATCGATGGTAGTCGACACAAAATCGTCTAGGTTCGGATTGCTTCCTTTTCCATCACACATATTAATGTCCTTGCAAAACATTAATGATCAACGATTTCATTAACGCTTTACATACTACTTGATGTATGTCGGGTGTATTATGATTTTATTGATATTTTAAGCCCATTTTACACATTAGTCAAGTTTTAAATTTATAAAACACGATATTCTACTAACACTAAACACACACATGGGCAAGTGCACCCATCGTGAGCGTAGTATAGCGTTGGTAAGATACCGAGGTCGTCCAAGGACACAAGAGCTTTTTGTACCGGTTTATCCTCAACGTCTAATCAAACTAAAATTTTAGGAAAAGGTTTTGAATAAAAAGTAAAAACTAAAAATGCTGAAATAAAAATAAAAATAAAAACAGATAGACAAGATGAATCACTTGGATCTGACTCGCCTTTAATGTATCCTTTGATGATTTCTGCACTTTTGCACTTTTTAAGAGATTATCCTAGTTATAGTAGTAGGCCCCTCTTTTGAAGGTGACGTTACCCTCAACCCAGTGGTTTGAGTTAGCAAGGATACAATCCCAAAGGGTTGGAATATTGGAAGATAACTAATTAAGTTATTAATGCGAAAAGTGGTAGGCCCCTCTTTTGAAGGTGACGTTACCCTCGGCTAAGTGGTTTGAGTCAGCAGGGATACAATCCCAAGTAGCCGGTTTAATGTATTAATAGGGGAACAAGCCATTCGCACCCCCGCCATCCAATACCAGCGGGTATTGAAGGAGGTCCTAGTAAGCTTGACCCAGGTCCTTACTGGATTTATACACTGAACAAGGCAAGAACCTTACCAAACCATTCCTTTAACCCCCGACCAAGTAGCCAACATATCTCTATATAGACCGTAGAGATATGAATGGTGAAAATATTTTACTTTATATAGACAGTAAAGTAATGCCAAGACACCACGGACAAATGATAAGGAAGTTTCACCTTCAACATAACAAACTAGCTATTAAAGTCATTAATACAAAACCAAATAAAAAGTGCGAAAAGATTAAAAATCAAAAGCAATACATTAAATGCTTGTCTTCACCAAGTGATGTAAGAGACTTAGCCAAACATGGCCTTTGATTGACAAGAACTCTTACGATCAATCTTGGATCCCGAGACTACTACACACACTCTAAGGTGGATGATGGATGATGGTGGTGGATGTGGGTGTTGTAGTGGTGGTGAAGTGGTGGCAAAGTGGGAGAGAGGTGGTTTGCCAAGGGATGCCTTTGAAGTGAGCAAAGCACCTATATTTATAGCCTGAACAGAAGCCCGGCCACGACCCCGTGTCCGCTGGACACGCCCCCATGGCCATCTCCTTTCTCTTTCTTCAGTTATTGCAATTGTCTGCATTAGGCTCCACACGGCCCCGTGTTCGCTGGGCACGGCCCCGTGTGCAGAAGCGTATCTGTACTATCAAGAATTGCAAGATTCTGCGAATCTTAGAGTTGACCACGCCCCGTGCTGAGCTGGGCACGCCCCCGTGGTGGGAATAGAAGCTTCCACAACTTTGTCCATTTCTACAGACACCTGACCACGCCCCTGTGTCCAGTGGACACGGGCCGTGGTCAGCCTTCTGTTTCTTGTTTTTGCTTGAGAAGATGCTGTCGAGGGGTCAAGCATGCCAATTTTATTCCTTTTCTTTGTATTTATGTTAGTTTTTGCTGCATATTTGTTCCTTTTGTCCGTTTAAGCTCATTTGGTTCTGAAAATACAAAAAGAAGACAAAATCACACTTTTTCCAACATTAGTACTAAAAAGGGTTAGTTTTATGCCTCATTTGATGTAATTTATATGTTGCATTTTACACACATCAAATACCCCCAAACTTGAATCTTTGCTTGTCCTCAAGCAGAACTATTTATTTTGTGACTTACACACCCAAATGGAATGGGTAGAAGAGAAGTTTTAGGTTTGTCTTGAGTGTCGGGAATCCAAGATCTTTATTGGGTTTTATTTTTATTTTATTTACAATCCTATTCGTTATGATTTATTTAGAACGTTTCATAAGAGAAATTACTTATTTGGACATAACATGTCTCTTTAAAATTCCATTTATATACTAGTTCACATACCTCACAGGAGATCACTCAACACTCGGCCGAAGATGTTTTTTTGGTGAAACACTCGAGACCGGCATGGAACTTACTTCTACCATATGCTTGCCAAGCAATCAATCCTTCTCATTTTAAACTATAAACCTTTGTAAATATCAAGAGGACTTGGGGAAGGGTTAGGCTTGGGCTAAAGGTAGGTGGTTTTTAGGTTAGTGGTTAGTAAAAAGGGTAAAAGCATAAAAAGCGTCGGTCGTCTTAAAAATTTTTGTTTTTGTGACTTTATTCAAACTGAGTATTTTCAAACAAAGTTTCTTTGAGGAACTTGTTTGTTTATTGCTAGACTTTCATTGTTTTTATAAGGAAACGTCACAACAAAACCGAGCTTTTTTCTAAAAAAAGGGTTGAAATGAAAAAGGTTTTGGTGGGTAAAGGGTGTTTGTTTTGTGGGTTTAGAAATGAAAAGGTTTAGGCTCAAAGGGGTTAACTAGGGGATTTTGGGTAGGTGATAAGGAAAATGAAAAATAATGTTGTTGAAAAGAAAAAAAAAGTTTGTCCTAATGCCTCCATCATTTACTTACTTGGGTTTAAGTTGGTAAGGACCGGGAATATA
The DNA here is from genome assembly GCA_030545235.1 of Helianthus tuberosus. Lineage (NCBI taxonomy): Eukaryota > Viridiplantae > Streptophyta > Magnoliopsida > Asterales > Asteraceae > Helianthus > Helianthus tuberosus. The sequence continues at coordinate 192,019,667 of CM060405.1, forward strand.
TCGTCGTGGCAAGTTGTAGAGTCGTAAGAACCAAGCGGCTATTCACACAAGAAGCGAAAAATGAGCATTTAGTTTAAAGATGTATGCTTGTATGCTCAATAAAGGCTCAAAACTCACTTTTTGTGGGAATGGGTTTATAATGTGATCAAGTATATATAATCAAATTTTAACTAGATTTGCCATACCATTTCATAATCTTCTTATGTTGGTTCTTTTTATCATGACGTTATCGGTTGTAAATTTGTAAAAATATAACCTTTTTAGAACTTGTTATTCCCAAATTAAACCAAGACAAGTAAAAAAAAGTTTTGTTTTGAAAAAAATTGGGGTGATTAGCGGTTCCAATAGAGTTTTGTGTAAGGCTTGTTATTAGGACTTGTAAAATTCAAGGTTTTAGCATCCCCCCCCCCCCCACACTTAAATTACACATTGTCCATGTGTCCCAAAAATAATTTTTTAGGTTGATTGAACGTGTAAAAAGGTGTTGAAAAACAAAAATTGATGTTACTGGGCATCTGGCCACGGGCCCGTGTTGATCCGGGCACGGCCCCATGGTCAGATTGCCAGTAGCATAGTAAACAGAAGGCTGGGCACGGGGGCGTGTTCAGTGAGCACGGCCCCGTGTCCAGTTACCTGAACTAGGCATTTTCGGCAGAACTTTGGGCACGGGGGCGTGTTGGGCTGAGCACGGCCCCGTGCTGAACTTGCTATTACGAAGAAAATTTGTCGGGAGGCTCCGTTTTTGTGCATGGGGTGTGGGTTATTCTTTCCCTTGGTAACCTCCACCTTTTCGAGTGTGTTTTATTCATTACAACATCATCCAAACACCATTTAATACTTAAAAAGCATCATACATTCAAGAGTGAAGTACATAATTCCTAGAAAACAAAAGGTACATAATAAAAACTGGATAGGTAGGTCATAAAATGCAAGAAATCTTAAACCACAACGAAGTCCTAGCCTAGATGTTTTTATTATAAGAACAAAATTTCTGAAAAGATGATTCTTTCGGTTGAGAAAGGCTTATAGAACTTCTTCCCCGGGTAGGGCCCCTCACTCATTGTCAAGCCATTCTTCTACCTCCCGGGGGAGAAGGAAGGCGGGCCCATTGTCTTCCTCATGTTGAGGAGGTGCTACTTCCACCGGAATTTCTTTTAAGGCGTCAATGGGAGGTTCCAGGGGAATGTCGTCCCATCCGGTGGGATTAATAACTTCTTATGCCAAGTTCCAGTCTTCTTCTTGAGGAAGAATTGGTTCCATAGGAGGCATTACAAGAATGTTCAACCTTTGGTGCAAAAGGTTGATTTCTTGGAAGCTATTCTCTAGCCCCACCGTTAGATAGTTGATACGGTCAATTAGGACTTCTTCTACGGATGTCATCTCATCGAGTACCTCTCTTAGCGCCATTACGTAACGCACAAGGGTTGCTTCGATCGATGGCCTTCTTTCCCTGCGACTGTTCCTTGAGTGAGCTGAAAAGGTTCCGCTATTCTGGCTCGACATTCTAAGAAAACAAGTTGAAAATTTTCAAACTAATGAAACAGTAACTCCAGCCACGGCCCCGTGCTTGCTAAGTACGGCCCCGTGGCCACCAATCTGCAGATTTTTGAAACAAGGAACCTTGTGCTTTAAATTATTTTTCTGACTTTTGAAACATTTCTGAGCAGAAATAACTTAAAATAGTGTTGTATTGATAAGATTCCTTGATTAAAAACCTAACAAATATCACACTAAAGCTTGAAAGCATGGAGATTTCAAGTTTTAATGGAGGTTTTGAGGAGTTTATGAAGAAGAAGAAGGCAAGAGACAAAAGTAGTAAAGACAAGATGGTTGTTGAGAACCTTCTTTAGAATATACCTTATAGGGTATATGTGAAGATCACACCAGATCTTTGTCTTTGGAATGGGTCCAAGTGTGCAGGAATCTTGCTGCATTTATAGAAAACGACAGCACGCTGACCACGGCCCCGTGTTGGCTGGACACGGCCCTGTGGTCAGACAAGAGTCTGACACATTTTGTCCGTATTCTGACACTAAAGTTAGACACAATTCTTCAGGTGGGCACGGGGCGTGTTGACCTGGACATGGTCCTGTGGCCAGAGAGTTTGCTTTATTTTTAAGGAATTTGTCCATATCGGGTGGTTCCTTACTAGACGGAACAACACCAAAGTGCCTGAGGTACCTAAATTGCCCTAGCTTTAGACAAGTACACAAGAGGTTATCGGAAAGGATAAATCCTAAGCTAAATACCGGTGGGCGGAACCAACCTTTATTCCCCTTATCCGGGCTCTCGTTAAAGAAGGTATATGTTGAATCGCTCAGGTCAATGAACGCATCAGCGGAGACCAATGGAGAGTCCTACACGACACAATCCACACAGGGATGACTATCGCTCATGTCCTCACAAGAGTTAGAGGTGCTTTCGGGATTGACGATGTTTTTATAATCCGAATGCGATCTCAATAATTCTCCGTGATCGTCTTCTTGAGATGGATAAATTATTTCCATCTCAAGTTCTTTTATCAATTAGAGAATTACTTCTTCCATTTGAAATTATTCTTCAAGAATCATATCATCTAGAAGAGATGATTGAGAGCATTCGAGGGAGAGATAGGGATCGTTTTTACTTTCGCTCATCTTAAGGTTATAGGAAAACGATGGGTCTATATAGTGGGGCGTGTAATTTAAAAAGTAACATTTTTAATCTTCATGAGATCCACCACATATTTGACACCACACACCATAAGAGGAGCGAAAGTAAAAATAATCATTATCGCTCATGTTTGTGTCAGAAATTACCAACCGTCGGGATCTTACAGTTTTGTTTTCAGTAACTGAAGCTTGGGCACGGGGGCGTGTTCAGTGGGCACGACCCTGTGTTCAGCTACTGTCTAACTTAAAACAAGATTGCCAGTACCAAAGATTGGGCACGGGGCGTGTTCAGCGGGCACGGCCCCATACCAAAGATTGGTGTGTGTCGGGTGTATTATGATTTTTTTGATATTATAAGCCCATTTTACACATTAGTCAAGTTTTAAATTTATAAAACACTATATTCTACTAACGCTAAACACACACATGGGCAAGTGCACCCATCGTGAGCGTAGTTTAGCATTGGTAAGATACCGAGGTCGTCCAAGGACACAAGAGCTTTTAGTATCGGTTTATCCTCAACGTCTAATCAAACTAAAATTTTAGGAAAAGGTTTTGAATAAAAAGTAAAAACTAAAAATGCTGAAATAAAAATAAAAATAAAAACAGATAGACAAGATGAATCACTTGGATCCGACTCGCCTTTAATGTATCCTTTGATGATTTCTACACTTTTGCACTTTTTAAGAGATTATCTTACTTATAGTAGTAGGCCCCTCTTTTGAAGGTGACGTTACCCTCAACCCAGTGGTTTGAGTCAGCAAGGATACAATCTCAAAGGGTTGGAATATTGGAAGATAATTAATTAAGTTATTAATGCAAGAAGTGGTAGGCCCTTCTTTTGAAGGTGACGTTACCCTAGGCTAAGTGTTTTGAGTCAGCAGGGATACAAACCCAAGTAGCCGGTTTAACGTATTAATAGTAGTTTACATATTAGGGGATCAAACCATTAACACCCCCTCCATCCAATACCAGTGGGTATTGAAGGAGGTCCTAGTAAGCTTGACCGCGGTCCTTGTAGGATCTATACACTAAACAAGGCAAGAACCTTACCAAACCATTCCCTTAACCCCCGACCAGACAGCCAACATATCTCTATATAGACCGTAGAGATATGAATGGTGAAAATATTTTACTTTATATAGACAGTAAAGTAATGCCAAGACACCACGGACAAATGATAAGGAAGTTTCACCTTCAACATAAGAAACTAGCTATTAATGTCATTAATACAAAACCAAATAAAAAGTGCGAAAAGATTAAAAATTAAAAGTAATACATTAAATGCTTGTCTTCACCAAGTGATGTAAGAGACTTAGCCAAACATTGCCTTTGATTGACAAGAACTCTTACGATCAATCTTGGATCCCGAGACTACTACACACACTCTAAGGTGGATGATGGATGATGGTGGTGGATGTGAGTGTTGTAGTGGTGGTGGAGTGGTGGCAAAGTGGGAGAGAGGTGGTTTGCCAAGGCATGCCTTTGAAGTGAGCCAAGCACCCCTATTTTAGCCTGAATAGAAGCCAGGCCACGGCCCCGTGTCCGCTGGACAAGCCCTCGTAGCCATCTCCTTTCTCTTTCTTCATTTATTGCAATTGTCTGCATTAGGCTCCACACGACCCTGTGTTCGCTGGGCACGGCCCCATGTGCAGAAGCGTATCTGTACTATCAAGATTTAAGATTCTGCGAATCTTAGAGTTGACCATGCCCCGTGCTGAGCTGGGCACGCCCCCGTGGTGGGAATAGAAGCTTCCACAACTTTGTCCATTTCTGCAGACACCTGACCACGCCCCCATGTCCAGTGGGCACAGGCCGTGGTCAGCCTTCTGTTTCTTGTTTTGCTTGGGAAGATGTTGTCGAGGGGTCGGGCATGCCACGTTTATTCCTTTTCTTTGTATTTATGTTAGTTTTTGCTGCATATTTGTTCCTTTTGTTCGTTTAAGCTCATTTGGTCCTGAAAATACAAAAGGAAGACAAAAGCACACTTTTTCCAACATTCGTATTAAAAAGGGTTAGTTTTATGCCTCATTTGATGTAATTTATATGTTGCATTTTACACACATCACTACCTTATACATTTTACAAATAGATCTTTTACAACTAAACTGCAAGAACTTGCCAACATTTGTTGATGTTTTCAATTTAACATGTATTTCAGGGAATTAATGGACCATGTCGGGGATGTCAGACAAGGAAACAAGTATCAGAACTCCATGTCATCTTTTGGAGGGTTTGCCTGTTATATACCGCCTCTTTGCGGCAATATAGTGGTCAAAGCCTTAGTAGTTTAAAACTTTCATTTTGTTGTATGAAACAAAGACAATTTACTTTTCAGTTAATGGTTTGTAATCGATAAACTTATTTTTAAGATGATTTTTATAACTTTTACCAATTATAGATTACATATTCATATGAAATATATCTTAGAATATATAAGTATATATATTCTAAGAATACAAGATCACGTGTAACGAACTCGGGGATATACATATTCCTATACGTACAACTACATATTCACTTATATCACCAACACTTGGTGAAAACACAATTGTACAAATAGGATACAACTCACAAGATACAAGAATATATATATTTGGCGAAATATATATTAAACAGTTATCAGTTAATACATCTAAGACACAGTTTAATGAATAACAAATACATACAAGTCTTAACACATATTCAAGATAAAAGACTTGTACATGAGTCATTACAAAGACCGAAGTGTCTAACAAATATAGGACGTTTGTAGGTCGTGACACTATTCAAGATGACCGCACGTGAGATCACAGTTACTTACGATTCACGGACACAATTCTGTGAGTTCATGTCCCCTATTCATTTTAAATGCTTTACAACTTTACAAATATCGGGGAAAATACATGTTCATAGTATGATAAGTCAAGGAATGAAACACCATAGATCATGTGCGATTAGGGTTATACATCTAAGCACCATTAATCCAGTTTGGACCAAGGAACAAAGGTTTAGATCTAATGGGTTTTGGCGAGCCCCACTCTTGGTCGTGGACCCATACAGAAGAGTGTGATTGTGTCCCAGTCGATGGTAGTCGACACAAAATCCTCTAGGTTTGGATTGCTTCCTTTTTCGTCACACATATTAATGTCCTTGCAAAACATCAATGATCAATGATTTCATTGACGCTTTACATACTACTTCATACATTTTACAAATACATCTTTTACAACTAAACTGCACGAACTCGCCAACTTTTGTTGATGTTTTCAACTTAACATGTATTTCAGGGAATTAATGGACCATGTCGGGGATGTCAGACAAGGAAACAAGTATCAGAACTCCATGCCATCTTTTGGAGGGTTTGCCTATTATATGCTACCTCTTTGCGGCAATATAATGGTCAAAGCCTTAGTAGTTTAAAACTTTCATTTTGTTGTATGAAACAAAGACAATTAAATTTTCAGTTAATGGTTTGTAACCGATACACTTAAACTTGTGTTGTGTTCTTTTGAGAACTCTTAATCCGGGCCAGCTCATTAACAGCCTTGGATTGGTCGCGATTTTGGTGAGTTTTGGTTGGTTTTGAGTGTGTTTCTTGCATTTAAGACCCCCAATTACTAACCCCAACCCATCTCCTATAAATACCACACTAATCCAAGACCTAAACACTTTACAAACTCAACTAAATCTCCCTCTAATCAGTTCTAATGCTGCTATAAACACAAGTTCGAGCAGAATCTTCAAGCTTCACTAAAGTGAGCATAACTCACTCAATACTTGTCCGATTTAGTCCATTCTTTTTCCTACACACTTGGATTGACCTTAGCTTCGATTCCATGGGTGTTTCACAGTAAATAAGTCCCTAGAAGTCCGGCAAAAAGGCTCCAAAGTTCACTGTTTGCTTTATTTTGATTCAAACTTTACTAAACTTGTTCACACTTGAGTGTAACTCATCTCAAACCTATGTCCTAATGCTCATAATCAAATGAATGGTTAGTTGGGCTTAAAAACAAGGCTGAGAAATGTTAAATCAGAGGTTAAAACCTCACAAACATTATGTTTTGGTTAGGGTTTTACCCACAAGTAGTGTTCAAGCATGAAGCTTGATGAATGTGTGATAGTTGGACAAGCTTGGGCTACCCTTCATAGAAATCCACTCACTACTTGATGTTTTTCCATAGATTAGTTGTTGTTATTGCATTCATACTTGTAAGTTCATGACCCTCAACAAGTGTAGTGGTGAACAATAGAGGTTCCTAAATGGAAGCTTTGTTCTTCCTACCTCATGTATGAAATCTATGACACAAAGAGGTACCTAAATGGAGACATTAATATCCTACCTCATGCTTGAACCATAGGACTTTGTAATCCTTATTATCTATTTATTTCATATGTATATACCTAAGTAACTAGACTTGATAATAACTTGATAGTTACTTGTCAAGAACATGTTACATCATCTATGACCATGCCCTTGTTACGACTCTAATGAACCTTTGAATCCATGAAATCATATAAACTCTTTTGAGTTTCAATAGTGTTAAGAACAAGTGTTATGTGTACAAGATGATTATTTTCACTTATGGTATTTTCCTTACATTTTAGACTCCTAATCTATAATCTTCCGTTTTCCCCAAACTCACACACCTATGTTTTCCTTGTGTAGAAGGACAAGGTGCTCCAAACTAATCCCTCCACCAACATCACTCGCGGGATTTCAAGTAGGAAAGCTTGCAAAAACCGTGAGTATACTCGATCCCGTTTTCCTTTTTATCACTTTGGGATGCAACATGTATGTTATACAAAATTACACAACACATGAAACTATTTTAAACTCTATCCATGCTTAACATGAAACTATATGGTGCTTATTTAGACTTGTTATGCTAATGTAAACTATTTGTGTCAATATATGCTTCATTAACTTTGCTAGCCTACCTTAACAATTATAGCGCTATAGGAGTAATGCACCGACCACGATTCTTGGGGTATTGTTAAGTCAAACATGTTAACCTCCCTTTATTCTAACCGGGGATAGGCTATTTTAACGCATTTGAATCTTGGGTTTGAACATATAAGTACACCGTTTCGGCATGCTAGTAAACTCGCTTAATATGATTCATGTTGGATATGAGCACTTAAACAATTTTATTCTATATTATGCTATGTAACAAACTTGTATACTTGCCTTTGCTTTTGCATTGAACTCTATTTTAATACATGTTGCAGGTTGATTAATGAGTTGATGTTCAAGAAGAAATGCAATTTAGGTGGACATAGATACACACCTAGATAAATCTATCTTTTGTTGTTATGTTACAATTTGAAACATTGTTGTTATTTCTATTTGAAACTTGTATGACAATTAGTCTTGAAATGAAATTTGAATTAAATTAATATTGTCACATAGTGTTATGAAGTCTCTTGCAATCTCGTTTTCGTCTCATCCCGATGTTTCCGCCATTGGTTGGGGTGTGACAGATTGGTATCAGAGCCATAACTATAGGGAATTAGGAATAAGTAGGAATGCTTTGCCCTAGTCTATAGTTTTAGGAACTTTGCCTCTTATGTGTTGTTTAAAACTTATGCATTCTACCTTACATGCTTCCTAGCAACACTTCTTGTTTGTTAAATTTACATGCCTTTCCTAAGGCTAACATGAATACACTTTGATTATTTGAAGACTCTTGTAACAAAAGACGAGGCGACTTTACCAAAATAGGCGTGGAACCCACAATTTGGTAAACGACTCTCATTCTACCTTAAACTATTTTTGCACGAAATTACACCATTAAGCTAGGAGTGAAATCCACAACTTAATGGTAATTTCCATTTCAACTCTAGTGGACCCTCGTCAAGTGTCGAAATTTATTTTGACCCGACGAGTACTAGCCACATTAGGGTACGAAATCTTCAAGTTAGGGGTGAAACCCGCACCTTGTCGATTAAGTCCCATTCCTCGATTTTCAATCTCACCAAAGTCCCGATTGTTTCAATCGATTAGAGACGTGTAGTAACTGGAAGGGTAAGATACCGTTAATCGCTTCTCGACGAAAGTATCTTACCTATAGGCCAAAGCACGTTTTCTCTAATTTAAAAGGACTTTCGACCCACTTTGGAATAGTCGACGTTTCTCTACCCGAAATAATCCGATGTTTTATTGAGCCTCTCTTTTATGTATCTTAATTTATATGTGATTTTATACTTGGACGTTCGTTCATTTCAAACTTTTTACTCATTTCGCACGTTATCGCAATCAAAAATAATAATAATCCCTCGTGAACAAACTAAATTTAAGATGCTTTCATTATTCATGTTATGCTATATTCATGATTATGCTATGTGATACCATTTGAATCTTATGTGCTACGTGAATCAATTTGAACGCTTTTACGCTATGTGAAACTTTATGCTATGTGAATCATTTCATGAAAACGATTTTCTTAAAACATTATGATCAAGTCTCATCCTTTTCCTTTCTTTCAAACTTCTAGATGGCAACTTCAAGCTCATCCGAAAAGCCCAAATCCAAGAAGGGTTCCCGTACTGGTTCAATCTCTAAGAAAGACCTCGTAGGCCTAATCGCTGAACAAATGGCCGACCAAATGGCTAGAGTGATACCTGACATCGTTAGTCGCATCCAACCCAACCAGGACTCGGCCCATGGCTCCATGGATTCCAAGGTGCAGAAACCAACGCCACCATTCCTCTTCAAGCAGTTTATTGCTTGCAGACCCCTGGAATTTTCAGGCAAGGATGGTGCTACAGCACTGCTCACTTGCTACAGCACAGCCCTGACAAATTATGCACTCAAAACGCTACTGGTGTTTTTCGCTCAAGGGCCCTAGACTGGTGGACCTCTGAGCGAGGCACAAGAGGAGAAGATGCCGCTCACGCTCTGCCATGGGTGGAACTCAAGAAGATCATGAGGGAGGAATTCTGCCCTCCGCATGAGCTCAGAAAGTTGGAGCATGAATTTTGGTTTTTGAAACAAGTCGGCGATGATAACGATGGCTTAACCACCCGTTTCAAGCAACTTAGCATTCTCTGTCCTAGCCAGGTTGATACACCTGAGAAACAAATCAACAAGTATATCCATTGTTGCCCCGATTCCTTCACGAACCTTATGGAAGCTGCTCTACCAGCAACCATAGAAGAAACCTATCATTTGGCCGCTCGCCTTAACAGCAACATCGTCCTTCATAGGAACTCTGAAAAGGCTTCTTCGAAGAACGTGCACCAAGCCACCGTTGAACACCCCTCGTCCACCAAAAAGAACCAAAACAAGAAGCGGAAGGCTTCTAGTCAAAATTATGTGGTTGTTACTCCGCCAAACCCTCCAGCTTTACAACCTAACCCTGCCACACCTGCAAGCGAACAAAAGTCATACACTGGGATTCACCCACAGTGTACTACTTGCCATTTCCACCACCCTACCAATGCCAATTGCCGCCACTGTACCCATTGCAATCGTTACGGCCATAACACTGCCTATTGTAAGAATAACCCCACACCCAAGGTCAACAAGCTCGCCAAGCGCAACCAGCTCAACAAAACACCCAACCAGCACGAGCCTGCTTTAAGTGTGGTGACATAACTCACCTTCGTCCTCAGTGTCCTCAACTCAACGAAGAACAATAACAAGCCCCTCGTGGACGCACTTTCAACATTAATGCAAATCAGGCACGCAACGACAATGATGTCGTGAATGGTACATTTCATGTTAATAACCTTTATGCTTCGTTGTTATTTGATACCGGTGCGGACAAAAGCTTTGTGTCCGTTGAATTCGAATCTTTGTTAAATGTCGCATGCTCAAAACTACCTAAGTCATTCTCAGTCGAAGTTGCCAATAGCAAGTCTATTTTTGTCGATTCCATTCTTCATGATTGTATTCTTACTCTTAACGATCATACCTTCACTATCGACCTTATACCCATGCAATTGGATAGTTTCAACATCATCATAGGCATCGATTGGCTTCGTGAAAACCATGTTGAAATCGCTTGCCATAAGAAATACATTCGTTTACCTCTCCCATCTGGCGATACCTTATGCGTTTATAGAGACCGACCTTAAAAAGGACTAAGGTTAATGTCCTGCACACAAGCGAACAAATATTTACGTAAACCGTACTTTGCCTTTTTAGCCCACATTGTGGAAGAAAAGGGCAAGGGAAAGGGCATAAATGATGTTCCAGTGGTGCGCGACTTCCCTGACGTCTTTCCTGAAGATCTGCCTGGTCCTCATCCACCTCGATCTGTCGACTTTCGTATTGACCTCGTACATGGTTTGACTCCTGTTGCAAAAGCTCCGTACCATCTTGCACCTTCCGAAATGCAAGAATTATCTAGTCAACTCCAAGAACTCCTTGAGAAGAGATTCATTCGTCCAAGTACCTCACCTTGGGGTGCTCCTGTGCTTTTCGTCAAGAAGAAAGATGGCTCGTTTCACATGTGTATCGACTATCGTGAGCTTAATAAACTCACAATCAAGACCCGTTATCCTCTTCCACGCAACGATGATCTTTTTGATCAACTTCAAGGCGCTACTTGCTTCTCCAAGATCGATTTTCGATCTGGTTATCACCAGCTTCGTGTTCTCGAAGAGGACATTCCCAAGACCGCATTTCGCACTCGCTTTGGACACTACGAGTTCATGGTTATGCCTTTTGGCTTGACTAACGCGCCCGCTGTGTTCATGGATCTTATGAATCGTGTTTGAAAACCCTATTTGGATCATTTTGTGATCGTCTTCATTGATGACATTCTTATTTATTATAAATCTCAAGCCGATCACGAGCGTCATCTACGTCTTATACTCGAGCTTTTACGTACCGAATGTCTTTACGCAAAGTTTTCCAAATGCGAGTTCTGGATCAAGGAAGTCCAATTCCTTGGACACGTTGTTAGTGAAAAAGGAATCCATGTTGATTCCTCCAAAATCGAAGCAGTGAAGAATTGGACCGCGCCTAAATCTCCTTCTGAAATCCGTTCTTTCTTAGGATTGGCGGGTTATTACCGCCGATTCATCTCGAATTTTTCAAAAATCGTCGTTCCTCTCACTTCGTTGACTCAAAAAGAGAAACCTTTTGCTTGGGGTCCAGAGCAAGAGGAATCTTTTCAAACCCTCAAGGATTTGCTTTGTAACGCTCCTATTCTTGCTCCCCCTTATGGAAACGATGACTTCGTGGTATATTGTGATGCCTCGAATCGTGGTCTTGGTTGTGTTCTCATGCAACAAGACAAAGTCATCGCTTACGCCTCACGCCAACTCAAAATACATGAGAAAAACTATACTACCCACGACCTCGAGCTTGGCGCAGTTGTTTTTGCGTTAAAGATTTGGCGACACTACCTATATGGTACTAAGTGTGTGGTTTTCACTGACCACAAGAGCCTAAAACACATCTTTGACCAGAAAGAGCTTAACATGCGACAACGTCGATGGGTGGAATTGCTTAACGACTATGACTGCGAGATTCGCTATCACCCTAGTAAGGCGAATGTCGTAGCCGATGCACATAGTCGTAAGTCTCATGTTAATAGTATTCGTTGTTTCCATATCTCGAGCGATCTTCTCACTTGCATTCGTGAAGCGCAATACTCGACTATCAATGAGGGAACCATGTCCGTAGAAATACATGGAGCTACTGAAGGCTAACTCGTTTCCAAATCTGATGGTCTCTTATATAGTCGTGATCGCATCTGGGTTCCAGACCGCGACAATCTTCACGAGCTCATCATGAAGGAATCACACAAGTCTAAGTACTCAATTCATCCTGGTGCTGACAAGATGTACCACGATCTACGTACATCCTATTGGTGGCCTGGTATGAAGAGAGAAATCGCCACTTACGTTTCTAAGTGTCTCACCTGTTCGAAAGTCAAAGCCGAGCATCAACGACCTTCTGGTCTACTCGAACAACCTGAAATCCCCGTTTGGAAATGGGATAGCATTGCTATGGACTTCATAACCAAACTCCCTCGCACACCTTCAAGTTAAGATAGCATTTGGGTAATCATCGACCGTTTGACTAGATCAGCTCACTTTCTTCCTATTCGCGAAGACTTCAAAGCTGAGAAACTCGCTCGAATCTATACTGACGAGATTATATGTCGTCATGGCATTCCTCTCGATATCATTTCTGATCATGATGGTCGTTTCACTTCGCGTCTTTGGCAAACTTTTCAATCCGCTATGGTTTCTCATTTGAATCTCAGTATGGCCTTTCATCCTCAAACGGATGGATAAACTGAACGTACTATCCAAACCCTAGAGGACATGCTCCATTCTAGTGTCATCGACTTTGGTGGTAGTTGGGATGTGCATTTACCATTGATCGAGTTCTCGTACAACAATAGCTACCACTCCAGTATTCAAATGGCTCTATTCGAAGCTTTGTATTGTCGTAAATGCCGATCACCCTTAAGCTGGCATGAGGTTGGTGACAAACAATTTACTTGTCCTGAGATCATACAAGAAACAACGGACAAGATCCTTCAAATCCGTGATAATCTAATCAAGGCTCGAAGTTGACAAAAGAGCTATGTTGACAAGAGACGCAAACCATTGGAGTTTGACGTTGGTGACCTGGTCCTACTCAAAGTATCTCCTTGGAAAGGAGTAGTTCGTTTTGGTAAAAAGGGAAAACTTGTCGCTCGCTATGTTGGTCCTTTCAAGATACTCGAAAGGATTGGCAAGGTGGCTTATCGACTCGATTTACCTCAAGAACTCAGCAACGTTCATCCAACGTTTCATGTCTCAAATCTAAAGAAGTGTCTCGCTGAAGAAGGACTTCAAGTTCCCCTTGAAGATCTTCAAGTCAATGAAACCATGCATTTTGTGGAAAAACCCGTCGAAATCATGGATCAAGGAGTCAAGTTATGGAGGCGCAGTAAAATTCCTATCGTCATCGTTCGATGGGAAGGAAAATGTGGCGTCGAATTCACTTGGGAACTAAAGAGTGACATGAAGACGAAGTATCCATATCTTTTCGCTACTTCTTCCTAAATTTTGGGACGAAATTCCCTAAAGGAGGGGAGACTGTAACGCCCTGCTTCTTCATACTTTCCATAATTAGAAAGCCTTGTTTGTATTTCTATTTTTGGAAGTCTTGTGTTCTTTTAAACATTCTCTCTTTGTAATCATTGTAAAATCCGAGACTTGGATCATAAATAAAACTCGTATACTGTTAAAATCATGTTGTACATACTTTATTCATCCCCATACATTCAATTTTATGAAACAATTGATACTTATTCGAAATTCTTGGAAACTATGTACTAAACTTGAAAATATGTGAAACTTATACGTAAAACGCCTTTTGAACATATACGAAACTTAAATACGTCATTCATAAACTTAATTATATTTGGTTTATGTTCCTCTTACTTAAAAGGGCCCTTAAACTATGTTTATATGTCGAAAATAGTCCCTAAAACACCTAAATACCTTAAATAAAGAACTTCAGGGGCCAAATTGTAATTAAGTGAAACTTTGAAGATCAGCAACCCCTTGTCACGGGCCGCAAAAGGTGAAGCCTTGGGCTTTGCGCCCCGTGAGAACTCTTAATCCATGCCAGCTCATTAACAGCCTTGGATTTGTCGCGATTTTGGTGAGTTTTGGTTGGTTTTGAGTGTGTTTCTTGCATTTAAGACCCCCAACTACTAACCCCAACCCAACTAAATCTTTACAAACTCAACTAAATCTCCCTCTAATCAGTTCTAAAGCTGTTGCAAACACAAGTTCGAGCAGAATCTTCAAGCTTCACTAAAGTGAGCATAACTCACTCAATACTTGTCCGATTTAGTCCATTCTTTTTCCTACACACTTGGATTGACCTTAGCTTCGATTCCATGGGTGTTTCACAGTAAACAAGTCCCTGGAACTCCGGCAAAAAGGCTCCAAAGTTCACTGTTTGCTTTATTTTGATTCAAACTTTACTAAACTTGTTCAAACTTGAGTGTAACTCATCTCAAACCTATGTCCTAATGGTCATAATCAAATGAATGGTTAGTTGGGCTTAAAAATAAGGCTGAGAAATGTTAAATCAGAGGTTAAAACCTCACAAACATTCTATTTTGGTTAGGGTTTTACCCACAAATAGTGTTCAAGCATGAAGCTTAGTGAATGTTTGATAGTTGGACTAGCTTGGGCTACCCTTCATAGAAATCCACTCACTACTTGATGTTTTTCCATAGATTAGTTGTTGTTATTGCATTAATACTTGTAAGTTCATGACCCTCCTTGTTGTTTACAACAACAAGTGTAGTGGTGAACAATAGAGGTACCTAAATCGAAGCTTTGTTCTTCCTACCTCATGTATGAAATCTATGACACAAAGAGGTACCTAAATGGAGACATTAATCTCCTACCTCATGCTTAAACCATAGGACTTTGTAATCTTTATTATCTATTTATTTCATATGTATATACCTAAGTAACTAGTCTTGATAATAACTTGATAGCTACTTGTCAAGAACACGTTACATCATCTATGACCATGCCCTTGTTACGACTCTAATGGACCTTTAAATCCATGAAATCATATAAACTCTTTTGAGTTTCAATAGTGTCAAGAACAAGTGTTATGTGTACAAGATGATTATTTTCACTTATGTTATTTTCCTTACATTTTAGACTCCTAATCTATAATCTTCCGTTTGCCCAAACTCACACACCTATGTTTTCCTCGTGTAGAAGGACAAGGTGCTCCAAACTAATCCCTCCACCAACATCACTCGTGGGATTTCAAGTAGGAAAGCTTGCAAAAACCGTGAGTATACTCGATCCCGTTTTCCTTTTTATCACTTTGGGATGCAACATGTATGTTATACAAAATTACACAACACATGAAACTGTTTTAAACTCTATCCATGCTTAACATGAAACTATATGATGCTTGTTTAGACTTGTTATGCTAATGTAAACTATTTGTGTCAATATATGCTTAATTAACTTTGCTAGCGTACCTTAACAATTATAGCGCTATAGGAGTAATGCACCGCCCACGATTCTTGGGGTATTGTTAAGTCAAACATGTTAACCTCCCTTTATTCTAACCGGGGATAGGCTATTTTAACGCATTTGAATCTTGGGTTTGAACATATAAGTACACCGTTTCGGCATGCTAGTAAACTCGCTTAATATGATTCATGTTGGATATGAGCACTTTAAACAATTTTATTCTATATTATGCTATGTAACAAACTTGTATACTCGCCTTTGCTTTTGCATTGAACTCTATTTTAATACATGTTGCAGGTTGATTGATGAGTTGATGTTCATGAAGAAATGCAATTTAGGTGGACATAGATACACACCTAGATAAATCTATCTTTTGTTGTTATGTTACAATTTGAAACAATGTTGTTATTTCTATTTGAAACTTGTATGACAATTATTAGTCTTTAAATGAAATTTGAATTAAATTAATATTGTCACATAGTGTTATGAGGTCTCTTGCAATCTCGTTTTCGTCTCATCCTGATGTTTCCGCCATCGGTTGGGGTGTGACATTACACTTCCGCTATGAGCGGGTGTGACAGCTTTAGTATCAAATAACGCAGTCAATAATTCGTTACTGCATATCATAACTGATGGAAACTGAAACTCTTATGTTTTTGTTTAATGATCCATTCATAGAACTGTTATAAAATGAACCATCTGATCGATTGATCGATGGACGAAACTTTTCTGAACATATTCACACGCTCAATTACGTATCTTCTTCTTCTTCTGCTGCTGCACAACAGAACCTCGTAGGAAAACAAACAATGCCGATGTCATCTAAATTCTTATGTTATTATATATTGTATTGAGTTTGAAAATTCTTATGTTGTTATATATTGTATTGAGTTTGACTCGGCTTCTTTGTCGTGCTAAAATTTTAATCATCTCCCATAAAAGTTAGATTAAGTTCCTTCATCATCGCCCATAAAAAAAATCTTGAGTCCATCACTAAGTTGAGATGAGCTTATTTTTTTAAAAAGCCCAATTAATCAAACATAAGTAGTGACAAAGACCATTTCCTGTAATTCGTGTATCTTCTTCGAGTTTAGCTCGTAAACTGTTTGGTTGTAGACTTCTCGACACCAGTAAGTGTGGCACGACAATAAGGGCAGTCGGCCCTAGTCACGGCCCACGGCTTATTCTTTAATTATGGGTTCTAGCCCTAATTGTGTAATCTATAAAAATAATACATTGTACTTGTAATGTTTAACACCTCAATAAAATTATCCTAGTTGCCACCCGTGGACGTAGGTCAGTTTCGACCGAACCGAGTAAATTCATGTTTTCGTTTATTGCTTTCGCGTGTCATGTTCGTATTCATGTGTGTGCTCGTTCCTAACATAAATAACACCCAATCATGGTATGTATTATTATGGTCGCCACTCGAAAGAAATCTCAGAGCATACTATTTTACTTTTAATCTTTCACTCAAACTCCTCTAACCACAACATGGACTTACATGCACATTATATTATACATAGGGTTGTAAGCAGACCGAATGAACACGAACGAAGCCATGTTCGTGTTCGTTCGTTAAGTAAATGCAGATGTTCATAAACTGTTCACGAACACATGTCGAATAGAAGTTTATGTTTGTGTTTGTTTATTAAGGACTTTTAGTTATTCTCAAAAGTTCGTAAACATCGGTCACAAACACAAATGAACACATACGAACGCAAGCGGACACAAATGAACACAAACAAATGCAAGCGAACACAAATGAACACAAACGAACATTAAACTTGAAATTAAAAATACAAGCACCATTAACCTTAAACATCATACACAAGTAGTAGAATACAGTTATTAAATGATAAATCAATAACTCAAGACACAAGAAGTCTACTACAAACACCATACATCAAGTTTAGCTAACTTAACAATTATCTAAAGTTACTTGACATATCCCAAAAAATGTCTTTAGTGTCCGTCTTCTTCGTATGTTTAGATAAGGATTTACACTTTATTGTTTTTTTAATATAATTGTTAACTAATGTTTAGGGGGAAACTGAAATACTAAAGCGAACGGAATATCTTGTTCGTGTTCGTTCATTAACTAAACGAACTTCCCACCGAACAGTTCACGAACTTTTCACTGAACGTTAAGTTCACTTACAACCCTAGTTATACATACTATAAAAAGGCTATTGAATTTGGCTAGAGTCACACTTGGGTGCCTCAAGCCGCCTTCTTTTTTATACATATTGGTAACTCAAATTATGTTTCAATTTTACCCTTTAGTCCTTAAGTGTGACACCTGTGTCACTTCAACCACCAAACAAATACCAAACCAATGAAATATCGTATTTCATACTTGGGATTTGTATAAATATGTGTATCATTTGCACATATCAATTCTTGTTTAATTTCGAGCTTTAAAACGCTTTCTGGAAGATTATACACGATCTGATGCGTAAATATAATCAGTTTAATGCAACAAACACTCCGGAATAGTGACATAGGCTTAACATACCTTAAATAACCTTTACATAACTTAGAAATAAGTTGTGCAGGGTTTGGTATGCCGAAATCAAGTTTATTCGATCATAGGGACTAATTTCGACAAACTGCAGGGGCCTGTTCTGCCAATTTTGCAAACTTCCTGACAGCAACCAAGGTCCTTACGGACCGTATGGGTATGGTTACGGTCCGTAATCCTTTCCCAGATCAGCAGACTTCATTTTTATAAAACCCAGCTGCTCCCATTGTTTTGCACATGGTTTCTTCTATTCTATGGACAGGTTTTGGATGCCCCTAGTATGTTAAAACCATGGGCACACATGTACGATCAAGATTGAAGCTCAGATTTCAAGAAACGATCCTAACAGTTCTACGAAATCTATAAGTACCCCCAAGTTTTTCAATCCAAGCTCACATTTGATCTGGCCATTTCTCTAAGTTGAAGTTTCTTTACTTCATACCTGAGAAATCTAGATCAAAATCCTCATCGCTTGGACCTTTTGTAAGCTTCTTTCGTTCTTTTATGCGTTTTTAGGCATGAAAGTCAAACAGTGTTTGACTTTCTACTTTGACCAGTCAATGGTCAACACGAAGTTCCTTTGAACTTCGCAACGTGAGCGTAATCACAATGGTCATAGTCCCTTGTGACTATACCTACTGATTACCACGTTGATTAGGCATAGTGATCGACGAGTCATAGTTTCGGTCAAAATACGTATTCATGCGTATTTTGCAACCAAACTATTCTTGGGTATCAAAACCATTTGTTTTGATATCAAACTTGTTTTCAAACTTTGTTAAACATGTTTTAACATGTTTAGCTCGTCACTTTTAGTTTAGTGCTTATATAGGGTCGTAAGATAAGCGGTCTAAACAACCGATTAGACTTTCGAACCCGACCCGTTTGATCGATCATTAGGATCCGACCAAGCATGTTTAGTGACCATAGTTGTATAGGGAATAACCTTCCAAGGTTATACCTTATGGTCACTTAGTTTTAATTAGTTGTATGATAGGTAATTTATTTGCCTTAGGTAAATGACCAAAATGCCCTTTTCATGCATAATTGGTATTTAAGCATATGTAACCCAAGCTTTTTTCACTTAACTGATTATGCAACACATTTAAACACGTTTAGGCACATAATACTTGTCATAGGGCTAGTTAGGCATTCCGAACGCGTTTTACGCGAACGACGATTTAAAGTAGCATAGGCTACCTAAACGGGCCGTAATGGGTCGTAAGCACTTAGGTTAGGTTTCAATTTAGTAGGAAGGCTTTGTTAAACCATATCATATGAGTTCCAACACTCATTTGGTTTACGAAACCTCATCCTATCCGATCTTCCGATTTAGGTCCGGTTTATTAATGTAGTTACTTATATTAGGTGCTGTTTGATTTCCGTGACCCCTCTAGCTTCGCTTGGTTGTTATTCAAGACTTCTAAGCACTCTCAAGTGAGTGCATAGTCCCCTCTTTTACTGTTTTCAAATATTTTGGGGTGAAACATATGTACCCAATTGTTATTTTCACGATTTCAAAGTATAAATTGATTATACATGCTAGTACTTTTATTTTGACAATTTGATTGATTATTTATTGTTTAAACAATAATTTCTCAAAGATTATAAAATTAATTGTTGGGTTGTACTTATTTTAATACATTCACCAAGCCGACTGGTAAGCTTTTTCGAAAGGAAAAACAGGCCGAAGGCATCCAAGAAGAAGAAGCACAAGGCTTCACAAAACTGTGCTATAACTGCTTAGAACAACCAGGTTGCACCAAACCAGCCAGCACAACCTCGTACAAGGAAAAATTATGTTGGTACCGCACCTTTGTGCAACAAATGCAACCGTCATCATCTGGAGTAAGTGCAGTGTCACAAATGTACCCACTGTGGGCGATTGGGACATTTGATCAATACCTGCCATTATGCAAATCAAGCTGCTGCAAATCCTGTTGCTGCGCAAGCACAGTTTCCTCCGGGGTCGTGTTATAACTGTGGTGACCTTACTCATTACCGTAACAATTGCCCAAGACTTGTTAACACAAATCCAGCGCGTGGACGAGTGTTTAACATAAACGAGGTAAACGCGAACGACAATGCAGCAGTGAACAATTAGTCTTTTGTAATTCCTTGGTTGTTATCTTTTGATGTTTGAATCGAATCAGTTATTATATAAATAAAATTTGTTGATTCAAATTTATTTTGCGAAACTGATGCGATTGTGTGAATGTTTGATACAACCCTTCGATGCCAACACCAAGGCAAACTGCTCGTGTGGTTCTGTCATTTTTATGATCACTTGTGATCTCTCCAAAAATCCTAAATACTCGTTTCTTTTAAGAAACAAAGCCGAATTCCTATTGAAATCTTCATATCTTCATAGTAAGATTCTTGAAGATGTTTAAAGTGCCAAATGGAATTCACGGATTGGATTCCTGGTGTGCTTTAAATACTCATGTGCACAATTAACAAGAAAATTAACAAAATAATAACAAATTGTAAACCAAGATAAACAATTATATGATTATGTGCTTATGTAACTTCTTTATGTCTTGTGTTTTTGTGTGATCCGAATTTTCGTTGTCCAAATCCTCGTAGAATCTTCCATATCTTCGTATAAGGGATTCATAGTAGGATATCCAAAGGTACTACCTTAAATCCTTAATGGGCTTCTATGTAATAGTTAAGACCCTTGGATTATAAAGTACTATTCTATAATTGGACCCTCGAGTGGTCTAGTTAAAAAGGATTGATTCAAATCTGGTTAGAAATATCATGTGATGATATAGCTGAAAAGATCCCTTCAGTGGTCTATTTAAGGAGATCGTACGACGGTCTAGTTAAGAAGATCATGTGTTGATCTAGTTAAAAAGATCGTTCATTGATCTAGTTAAAAAGATCCTTTGGTGGTCTAGTTAAGTCACTTCATGATTATTCGATTGATTTCCCCTACGCATTATGAAATGAACTGTGCAGACTGTGCAAGGAATTACGTAATTATGGATGCATACATAATTACAGAATTCAGTGCACAGAAACCACAGCAAGTTTTGTCATGCGTTAAGACCTATAGTGACGAGAATAACGAAACGGGAACAATGTAGAAAGGGCATGGTGGATACGCCGCTGGTACTTCCTATATATAAGTGTTCCTTATTACAATGCGAACGTAGCGTTATTTAAGTTACTAGAAGTCCTAGACCTTGACCAATGTCGTTTTATCCCGTAATCTCCAACTCCAATTTCGAGCACACACAAGTTTCCTAATTTAGTCTTCAAATGAAACATTCTTCTATCCGTTGTTCAAAACTCCATGTTTTGTTACTACAAGGATATCACTTTGACGGTGGACAAATTCGCTAAGAATCCAAACGTGGCCCAGAGTTTTACTTAGGGTTCGAAGGATTCTTTCAAAAGCGAAACAATCACAGTTGTCTTCGCAGGTTTCCTCTAAAATTAAATTTCGGGACGAAATTTCCTAAAGTAGGGGAGACTGTGACACCTGTGTCACTTCAACCACCAAACAAATACCAAACCAATGAAATATCGTATTTCATACTTGGGATTTGTATAAATATGTGTATCATTTGCACATATCAATTCTTGTTCAATTTCGAGCTTTAAAACGCTTTCTGGAAGATTATACGCGATCTGATGCGTAAATATAATCAGTTTAATGCAACAAACACTCCGGAACAGTGACATAGGCTTAACATACCTTAAATAACCTTTACATAACTTAGAAATAAGTTGTGGAGGGTTTGGTATGCCGAAATCAAGTTTATTCGATCACAGGGACTAATTTCAACAAACTGCGAAAGTATGTCAATTCGTACTGTGACGGACATTCCGGAACTTGATCATAAGTTAAATATGCCCTAAATATCCTTTATATAGCTTAGAAATAGGCTTTGAGGTGTTTGGTGCGCAAAAATAAACTTTTTGATCAATAGGGACTAAAAGCGTCAAAATGTGCATAAGTTTGCATTTTCGCGCATATCTTACGTTCTGAATATATCCGGACATCCAAAAATTTATATAATCATTAAAATATTTTATTTTAGTGATTGGCATGCAAAAATTCCATTCGTCGCGTAATTTGGATCGTTTTTCGCGTCCGTTCGTGTTTCGTCGTAATTAACCGAACAACGCAATCGTACGGCCAAACGAACCGACAAACGCATCAAGAATCAAGTTTGGAGATGCAGGGGCCTGTTCTACCAATTTTGCAAACTTCATGCCAGCAACCAAGGTCCTTACGGACCGTATGGGTATGGGTATGGTTATGGTCCGTAAGCCCTTCCTAGATCTGCAAACTTCATTTTTATAAAACCCAGCTGCTCCCATTGTTTTGCACATGGTTTCTTCTATTCTATGGACGGGTTTTGGATGCCCCTAGTATGTTAAAACCATGGGCACACATGTACGATCAAGGTTGAAGCTCGGATTTCAAGAAACGATCCTAACGGTTCTATGAAATCTATAAATACCCCCAAGTTTTTCAATCCAAGCTCACATTTGATCTGGCCATTTCTCTAAGTTGAAGTTTTTTTACTTCAAACCTGAGAAATCTAGATCAAAATCCTCATCACTTAGACCTTTTGTAAGCTTCTTTCGTTCTTTTATGCGTTTTTAGGCATGAAAGTCAAACAATGTTTGACTTTCTGCTTTGACTAGTCAATGGTCAACACGAAGTTCGTTTGAACTTCGCAACGTGAGCGTAATCACAATGGTCATAGTCCCTTGTGACTATACCTACTGATTACCACGTTGATTAGGCATAGTGACGAGTCATAGTTTCGGTCAAAATACGTATTCATGCGTATTTTGCAACCAAACTATTCTTGGGTATCAAAACCATTTGTTTTGATATCAGACTTGTTTTCAAACTTTGTTAAACATGTTTAGCTCGTCACTTTTAGTTTAGTGCTTATATAGGGTCGTAAGATAAGCGGTCTAAACAACCGCTTAGACTTTCAAACCCGACCCGTTTAGTCGATCTTTAGGATCCGACCAAGCATGTTTAGTGACCATAGTTGTATAGGAAATAACCTACCGAGGTTATACCTTATGGTCACTTAGGTTTAATAAGTTGTATTATAGGTAATTTATATGCCTTAGGTAAATGACCAAAATGCCCTTTTCATGCATAATTGGTATTTAAGCATATCTAACCCAAGCTTTTGTCACTTAACTGATTATGCAACACATTTAAACACGTTTAGGCATATAATACTTGTCATAGGACTAGTTAGGCATTCCGAACGCGTTTTACGACACGACGTGTTAAAGTAGCATAGGCTACCTAAACGGGTCGTAATGGGTCGTAAGCACTTAGGTTAGGTTTCTATTTAGTAGGAAGGCTTTGTTAAACCATATCATATGAGTTCCAACACTCATTTGGTTTACGAAACCTCATCCTATCCGATCTTCCGATTTAGGTCCGGTTTATTAATGTAGTTACTTATATTAGGTGTCGTTTGATTTTCGTGACCCCTCTAGCTTCGCTTGGTTGTTATTCAAGACTTCTAAGCACTCTCAAGTGAGTACATAGTCCCCTCTTTTACTTTTTTCAAATATTTTGGGGTGAAACATATGTACCTAATTGTTATTTTCACGATTTCAAAGTATAAATTGATTATACATGCTAGTACTTATCTTTTGACAAATTAATTGATTATATATTGTTTAAACATTAATTTCTCAAAGATTATAAAATTAATTGTTGGGTTGTACTTATTTTAATACATTCACCAAGCCGATTGGTAGTATGATATAGCGCTATAGGACTAGACACCCCATTCCTGTTGTATGGAATATCATAAACCAAATTTATCCAAATAGAAGTTGCCTTCGTGGTATTTCTATAGTCTCTAAGGTGTAGTTTGATACACTAAGGTTTGAATGAATACTAAATCACATTTTCTTTTGTATATTATGATATACTTCCAAAGTATAGTTTGATATGCTCCCATATGTGATATTGTTTACCAAAGTATAATTGATATACTATGTACAAAACCAACATATATTTTGTTATTTACTAAAGCATAGTTAATATGTTATTTTCAAACCAAAACATAGTTAATATGTTATTTTCAAAACTAAAACATAGTTGATATGTTATTGACAAAACAAAGCATAGTTTGATATTTTATTTACAAAACCAAAGTATACTTATGATATACTACCGAAAACTATTATTTTAACAACCAAAGTATATTTGATATACTATCTGTTTATCTATTTGGAACTAAAATATATTTTAATATATTACTTATCCAACTGTCTTAAAACCAAGGTATATTTTTATATATACTACAAACCTTTTTTTTACAAACAACATACTTTATACAAACTCATTTTACTTGATTATTTATTTAATCATACATTATTCTTTTATGTCATCTGTTTTCTTATCACCGTTTGTATGATGTATAAAAGAAAATAATTTAAAGTTCATGACTATTTTTGTTAAACATTTTTCTTTAAACTTATAAGTAATGAATCCTATTTAAATAAAACCTAAGTATCTCACAGGCATTTTTATGCCGACGTACCTATTTTTACATATGTTTCAGGTGCTGCTATGTGATGATTGTTGATACATGACATAGGATGGACTCGTGCCTTAACGACTTTAAAACGTGAAAGGCAATATTTGTATTTATCTGATTTGTAATAAAACAATGAGTTCAATAATTCAATAAAACGAAACTATTTGATCCATGGTTGTGAAACAATGATTCTGTTACGACACTCCCCGACGTTTCCGCAATGATTTGTTGTTTTACGTGGTCGGGGTGTGACATTAAGTTTGCTAATATATATGTTTCGTCATTCTATTTTAACTTTGCTAGTATACATGTTTAGTCCCTCTACTTTAATAAGGCTTTTTCCTGTTAGTTAACTTTGCTAATATACATGTTTAATACTTATACACATGTAATATACATGTTTAGTATATATATATACTTTTATTCCTTTTAGTATTCGTCTTTTAGGTATTATTATAACCGGTATTTTGTTTGCTTTTGATATTTCGTACTTTTTTTACATCTCGACGTTCTTTTTCCCATGGTTTTATATTCTCTCTTTCAATTGCTATACCCAATACCAGTATTGTATTGTACTGATAATCAAACTCTCGTCACGATGTGTCACACCCCCAAAATACCACATGCGGATTCCACCGCGAGGCGTGTGGCGTACCAGGATCTAGCCACTAATCATATAGAACTACTAGTAATTAACAATAAACTTAAACATCATGTTCAACATGAGTAGTGCATTTCAATAACAATCGTTTCAACAAACAATATATTCAGCAGAAGCAATGTAATTGTTTAAACATAATTAAAAACCCAAATCGCTTTAGAATGCAAAGTGTTTAGTGTTTCCTCGAGTGAATACGCCCCATGACACCTTCCACTCTCCAGACAACAGGTTCCAATGCATGATGTATCTAACAACCTGCAAGCATGCAAAAAAAGTGTGTCAACATAAAGTTGGCAAGTTCACAGTTTTGTTTACGTAAATCAAGTAAGTGTTTAGTTTAAAGACATGCTACGAATAAAAACTCGATACCTATTGATTTTTCTGTTTTTTGTGCCTTCATCAATGTCTATCATCATTGATCAAAGTGTTTAAGGTCATTAGTTCACGCCCGGCTCCCAGCTCGGTGTGAGGTTTGTCAGGCCTAATAGCGCTATCAACTAATACATTGTTTCCTCCCAGGCAACTAGCTTGGTATGTAAGTAGGGACTTTCGTGATACAGTTGAGTTTATTAACTAACATCGAAATTAAACCAAGACATTTAAAAGTATTCCTCCTAGGAACATTAGTTTGTTTGTCCCCCCGAGACGCATGCTTGTGAAAAAGTAGTGAACTCACCGTAGTTTGCTTGGTAAATGTTAGCGTACTTTTACACGGTAAATAAATGTTAGGTCCTTTACACGCGACCTATCGTACAATAATGTATAAGTATGTATTCAGGTAGGGTTTTTGCAATACCCTATATGTCCAAACAACTAGGTGTTTATGTGATCAGGTTAATCATGATTTAACATACAGTGATATACGGTGGATTATAGTGGATTCTCTAGCTGGTGACAAGTATTGTGATTTAAGAAACTCGAATGTAAAGGTTATCAGTAAACACGGACATCGCATATACACGGTTAAACTCAGATATATCCTTAACCTTAAGCAAATACGGACTAGTGTGGTTACACACAGAAAATTCGGACTAGTATAACACCTATGAGAAGTCCTGAAGCCTTATGTTATAAGTTCTGACTTTATAAGTTCTGACCAACATACAACATTTAAACTCGGACAACCTGATTGATTTATTACCTAAACTCGGACATCATTAGTCCCACTTATAAACTCAGACATCATGCATTTTGGGTATAAACTTAGATCATCTTAAGCATACAAACTTGGATCTATCATATCAACTTATAAACTATGACTATCATCATTATAATCAAACTCGGACATCATCAACTCTTAACAAACTCGGATATCATTACACTCAAATAAGTCCAGACCTTATATACTTAAATAAGTTCGGACCTTATATATTTTAAACAAGTTCGGACCTTTTGTATTTAAACAAGTTAGAATCTTTTGTATTTAAACAAGTTTGGACCCTGTGTATTTAAACAAGTTCGGGCCTTATTTATTTAAACAAGTTCGGACTCTTAAATTCATTTAACAAACTCAGATAAGCATATAATTTTCACAAATCCGGACTTGTGACTTCATAAAGTTGGATCATTCAAAACGCATAGTTACACAAATACATGAAGAAATCATAGCAATTTTACTACGTAACAATTAAAATTCTACGATCCAAACCCTACTCTCAACAATATAATCAATCACATCAGTAGTTTAGCATTCCTAACATGTCAATGGCATCACTAATCATCAAACAGCAGTTCCATACTCATCAAGTATGATCAATTACACATAATCAATTGTTTGGATCATCTAGGGTTTGCATAAATCAAAAGAACAAGTTACCAACACATACATAAACACATACCTTAGTTTCAATCTAGTGTTTGTTCTAGGAGAGTTGGAAAGATCGAGATTGAGGATTGAAAATTGTGTTGCAAAGCCAAAATGATTAGAGAAAATAAACTGTCGTACAGTGATTATGAGAGGTTTTAGGGTTAGGAGTAGTTTAATAAAGTTTCACAAATACTTTAAACACCCCCTAACTATATAACTTTCACACCAAGGCACATAAATCATGCAATTCACATTTAAAACACATAATTCATGTATTTGACAAGCAACGTACAAATTTCATGTAAACTGTCCGTTTATAATTATTCGTGTTAGCCACCAACGTTCGAGAATCAACTTGTGTACGTGTTCTGGTAATTCCCCGAATTACCAATGTAGACTCATTTAACTAACCCTAGTTAAATGTAATGCTATAAATGTAAGTCTAAATTAACTGTGGTTAAGTTAAACTAGTAACCTGAAGTTGCGGTTTGTGGCTCGACCTGAAGTTGCGGGTTGTCACACGATGCGCGAGCCACAAAGTAAAATTACTAGTTATAGTTAAAGACAATATTGTTTTGATGTACTGGGTTGGAATGGCCCAATATTGTATAGGAAATCATAGTAAAAAACATAATGGGCGGGCCATCCAGACTTTTGGCAGCGGATACCCTATACCCGCTCCGGTCACACCGTCGCCAGTCATGTGGCTGGTGCCCAGCGTGGGGTTGGGTCTGGGTGGTTACCGCATGGTGTTAGTGTGAGGAGGAGGAGAGAGATAGAGAGAGTTGTATGTATGGAGAAAGAGAGGGGGGGTAAATGGTGGGGTTCATGTTTTAGGGTAGTGGTGTTATCAAATCGGGTAGTTTAGGGTAGTGAAAGAACCAGATGACAGGACGGGACGGGATTGGTAGACATTAGGGTAGGAAGGGCTACTAAGGGAAGCATACATGGTTACAAAAGTTGCTAGGAGCTCTCTAGTCGGTCGACCGAGGAGTTGAGAGTACTCGGCCTAGGCGGAGAGTACTAAGGGAGTACTCGGACATGTTACATTATAAAGAAAATAGTTTTTGGAAATTATATATATGTCAGATAACATAAATTTCCTATTATTTATAACAAAATACGTGAAAATTAGGCATAGAAATTATGTTCTATTTTTTTAAGTCAAACTCACCCCGGGTTGATCTACTAGATCTGATTTTAACCGAGGTTGACCGCGTTTGATCGATTCCAAGTAACTAGGCGGAGTTAAAGAAAGTCAGCTCAGCAGCCTACCTTATAGCAACTACTCGGGGAGTACTCGGCCTTGGAGACCTTATTTTACAACCATGAAAACATATATAAAATGATTTGATGATTATATATGAAACCAAACTAATTTCTTGAACTTTTCAGAACTTTAAAATTTTATTCAACAATGTATAACAACCAATATTATTGTTTGTCACTTTTCGTCCTTTATGTTTGTAGCGGGTTGCAATTGATAGTCTTTAACTTCAATAATTACAAGCACAATCCTTTATTTGGAAAACTCATTTCACCTTTCGTCCTTTACCCCTAACCAGATTAAAATTTTAAGTTAAGTCAGATCACATAAAGGCAATATTGTGTTTTCTCTTTCTTTTTTTCTTTCCCTTCATTTAATAAATGAAAAAAAATACATGGAACTAATAAATTCTGAAAAATCACTCTATCTCTCATACACTTTGAACACACACACTCTCTCTCTATAAACTCTTCAAATCACCACCACCATCAACAAGCCTCCATCACCACCATCAACCACCACCGACCTCCTCACCACCATCAATCACCACCGGCCTTTGCTGGACCACATCCACCATTCACCCCCAATTCCAAAGTCTAACTTCCCATCACGAAAACAGAACCTGTGACCAATATAAAACACCATCAATTCTGACAACCACCGCCTATGACCACCACCAAACTTCACCAAATTCGACACCTTTCTAGATTTGAAAACTGTGACCCAATCTACACCCAGATAGTGAACCGTAACTTCCCATCGATTTGAGTTTGAAACCCTACGATTGGATGTTTAAATAGTGGTGGTAGAAGAATCTGACCGGTGAATAATCGGAAATCGCTGGAGAGGATTGAGGGATTAGGATAGTGGCCGGATTGGTTGGTGGTTGCCGACAGATGACCGAGAAGATCAGAGCAGACTGAAAGCTACCTCTAGAAGAATCTGACCGGTGAATAACTGGAAATCGTCGGAGAGGATTGGGGGATTAGGATAGTGGTCGAATTGGTTGGTGGTTGCCGGCAGATGACCGAGAAGATCGGAGCAGACTGAAAGCTACCTCTCAGTTTGATCTGTGTGTGTTAATTTGCTATTCTTCTTGTATTTCTAAGTATGTAAGAGCATTCACCTTCTTGTTAATTTGCTACCTCTCAGTTTGAAAGCCATTCTTCTTGTTTTTCTGGTATGGAGTCGATGCGACAGTAGAAATGGCGGTCGACAGATCCATGCAACTTTTTTAGAGAGAGAGAAAGAGGGGGGAGAGAGAGAGAGAGAGAGTTGAGAGATGGTGTGGACTCTGGTTTATGGTTTGTATATATATTTTTAATATAAAAGGTAAAATTACTAACCTACCCTCGTGTGCAAGGCACATGCTATATTTAACCGAAAAAATTAACTTGATTAGTGCTAAAGGACGAAAGGTGTAATAAGTTTTCCAAATAAAGGATTGCGCCTGTAATTATTAAAGTTAAAGGCTATCCATTGCAACCCGGTACAAACACAAAAAGATGAAAAGTGTAATTTACCCTCAAAATTATTATTTTTTTCATTCTCTCATGATTCCATATGATCAATAAATGAAAATAAAAAAAAGAGTTAAATGCGTGGTTGGTCCCTGTGTTTTGCAAATATTGCAGACTTGGTCCCAGTGGTTTACTAATTACAGAGTTGGTCCCAGTGGTTGCAAATTTTGCACTCGGATAATCCTTATCACTAACCCATGTTAATTTTCTCAGTTAAATATATGTGAAATGACTATATTGCCTTTGAACAATAAAAAAAAAAATAATAAAGATGGCCCACATCATCTTCTTCCTCCCTTCTCTCAAAAACCCACCACCACCATATACATAATCTCGACCACCATTCAACAGTGTAAATCCAGAACCCACTACCTGAAACAACCCCACACCACCGTACCATCACCTCTAACCACATCACCAACCACCTCTGACTTGCAACCCTGAACCCTATCACAAACACCTGTTAACAAATGTGAACCACTAGCTCAGCCTACACAACCATCCACCTAAAACATCGTCTCCTCACCTTCGGACCACCATCTCCATCGTAACCCCCCACTGCATCTGCCTCCGCCACTCCTCACCGCGGTTCAACCCTCTTACTAGAAAGATTCACGATGATTTCACAGTGAGATCAAGATTTGATATATGATTTAGCAATAACTGATAATTGCATTGAAAATCAACATTGAATTTGGTTTATTGGGATAAAGAGACATAGCAGATTCAAATTGGGGGTTTGTTGTTGAATTTTTTTGGTTTATTTTGGGTATACAGAAGTTATACACTTTAATTCAAAGATGGAGTTAGAGTGTGATAAAAAAAAACTGAATGAATAAGAATAATTCTTTCGATATTTGTTTGGGGAAGAAAAAGGAAGTGGAATTGATTCACTTTGGTTGTTTGTGTAGTGGAATTGATTAACTTTATTGTAGTGTTGGTGGGTTTTTGAGAGAGAGGAAGGAAGAAGATGAGGGTGAGTCATCTTTAATTTTTTATTTTTTATTGTTCATGGGCAATCTAGTCATTTCCAATGTTTTCAGGACTGGACCGGAGGTCGACCCGGTCGCTTTACGGGGTCAAAGTTCAGACCGGTTCGACCAGATTTAAGACCCGAATTACGTAATAAATTATATAAAATATTTAACCGGAATGTTTTTCGTCTTCTTATAAAACACCATCCCCAATACCTCCGGCAACAATTTTATCACCCTCGGTGGCGGAACCAAAAACTTTTAACCGTATGGTCAATAAATTCCTACACACAAACATATATGCTAGTGTATAATAATAATTATTATTTTATTATAAAAGAATGATAAATTAAAAAATCTAGACATGTTTTTAGCTAAATGAAATAAACGAAAGTAAAAGGTGTTGCAAAACAATGGTCTATTAGCAATCCATATACAACTATACTAAACATGAGAGAACAAGACTATAGAGAATAAGTGAATAGAAATTCTTTTTCATTGATATATCAACATACAATACAAAGAACTCTATATATAGTGTTCTTACATTAATACAAAGAACATGAAGAGATGGTGGTTACATATGTGGAGAGTCACCACATTATGGTGCATTCATAATACTCCCCCTTGACTATCCACATGATGAAATATAATAGTATACTATTCTTTTAATACGCTAGGTGATGTTGTCTCATTAAAAACTTTGCTAGGAAAACCCAGTGGGATAAAACCATAGCTAAGGAACAAAGAGTGAAGCGCGTATTTTCTCCCCCTGATACTTTTGGATCAGATATGTTGCCACATTAAAAAAAACCTTACTAAGAAAACCCAATGGGAAAAACTTAGTCAAGGGAAAAATAGTGCACTACGCATTATACATAATTAATAACATGATTTATGATGATGTTAAATTAGTACTTCGGGACCTGTAAGATAAACTGATACTACTTGATCAGTTATGTTGTCTCGTTAAAAACCTTACCAAGAAAACCCAATGGGAAAAACTTAGTGAAGGGAAAAAGAGTGCAACATTTGAGATTAGAACTATAATCTTACCAATACATCTAGCAAGAACGTAATATCAGATGTCGTCTTGTTTGCAAGATACGTCAATGATCTGATCACAATTAAGTATGGTACTTCTTGACTAAGTAGTTCAACATCCCTTTCTTGGGGTTGATAAGAATATTTTTTCTATGTCAAGCGATCAGACAATCATTCATGTACTCAACGAATGAGCTTTTTCTATGTAACATCTTCTAGATGTAGTCAGATAGATGAGCAAAAATAGTACATATATACTCGAACTACAGGTCGAGAATAACTACACTTTGCAAAAGGTCATTCAAAATTTTCCTCTTTAGTTTGGGAGTTCTCTCTCGATGATGTTTACATTATCACTATAAGAGTGAAATCTTGTTAAATAGATGTAGCTCATTTTATCAAAATTATACCTCTCTTTTCAGAGTATAGTCGACTGTACCACATACGAGTAGTTTCCTTTAAGATTCATATATATAACACCTTTGGGGTTATTGTTTCATAATGCTTTGAGCATTTTTAATCCTTCAGGGGGTTTTCATACAGATATCATTTGAAATTGTCTCGTACATGTACACGGTGATGACATCCATAAGTTGTTTTATCTGAAGTCATTCTGAGATTGCGAGGCCGCTTCAACATTTAAAGATTATCGCATCCACTACAGGGGTATACGTTTCCTCGTAATCAACTGCTGGGATTTGGGAAAAATCTTTATGTTAAAATGCGTGCCTTACATCGCGAAAACTTATTATTTACGTTTCCTTTTATATAAAGACACCCATTTATAACCTACTGGTTTGACTTCTATGGGTGTTCGAACTGCTGGTTCGAAAACGTTTAGTTTGTGGAACAAATTTAGTTCAACCTTAAGTCATGTAGCCATTTTGGCTATTTGTGTGCGTACACTCTTGCACACTTTCTATATATGTAATCTTTTTTTTTTCATCGATTACATCTATTGCTATAGCATAATCAAATATATCATTTTACACGTGTTTCATTATGGTTCCATATTGTACTTATTTTGTACATAATTCATTGCGATCTCATATTTGTTTGGTACTAGAGTTTCTTTTAGAACTCCATTAGCCTCTTTTGGGGTTTTGACAACAACCTTCTTTAAGGTTTAGTACGCAACCACTTCTGTGGTGTTTTGTGTGCCACCTCTTTTGGGGTTACACCAACTGCGTTACTCTGCTCTTTTTTGTGTTTGTGGGTTTTATCTTTTTGGAACCGATTATCTCTCACAATTTATTAATATGATAATCATTTTGTGAGTATTTCCATTCGAGCAGATAAGTTTAAGCTGGTATATTTGAATTTGTCACCTTATTTGTGTTAGTGAATGCATCTTGTATTTCATTTGTTATTATTTGCAAATACACGCTCTTTCTTTTGGACTTCATATTTGCTTTGACCACTTCAGGAGTCGATATATAATATGATGCATTTTTTTATGTTACCGGTCTTTCATTTTCTTGTCTCCCCCTAAGACTGGGAATACGATGTACATATCCTATTTTATATGTTATGGTGGTGCTCTTGGTACATAGGCTGCACAACAAAATATATAAAAAAATGAAAACTTGGTTCTCTTCAGGAGACCAGTTGCAATGGGGAGTATTTGTGATAAGCAGTTGGTTTTGAATTGATATAATCAATCGATGAATTCCGTCTCGACTACGTATGCCTCTCACTATATTTCACATTGTGCCCAACAATGGTCCCTACAATTGGGTTGTCAAAGAACAGTGTTAAACCATGTCAAAAAAACAACGTTCCATAGTGTTGGGCATATGCTACATACGGGTAGCTAAAAACTCACATGTAACCATGTATGAATGCCACAATCCACACAACTGTACATTTCAATTGTCCCATATAAGAGGGATTGTTTGTAGGAGTCTATTGTTCAGAAGAGCATAAAAATTTATTTACCACCAGAAAAAAACTAACTAGACATATGATAAGGCATTTTGGGAGCAATGTTTTTAGATTACTTAGAGGTGCTAAGGTACCGGTTAGCATGTTTGATTGTTTAGCATATCATGATGCTATCTTGATGACCTATTTGGTCATGCCATGTGGTGAACGTATAAATATTCTAGTAACTTCTGGTTACTCACCATATTTGATTAATGGAATATTGTGGAAAATTAGTATCATTTCTAGTAACTTCTAATATAGTCTTCTGGCCATATTTGCTATATGATATATTTTAGATATTTAGTACATTTTCTTTTACACCATTCCAAGGTGATGACTTTTCATTCAAACGTAGTGGAAACTTAATAAATTTCTTCGGTATACATTAGAATATGATGCATTATGAATTACAAAATTCGATTTCAGCGGGTAAACTATCGATGCTCTTCTGGAGCATTTAATATGCTATTAACACGTGAAATAGTATCAATGGCGTCTCTACCATGTGAAATATTATAGTTTTAGCCTTTGTTTAGAGGGAAAACATATACTATTCATAAGGTTTTCCATCACTAGGCTATATGTTAGCCAAAAATGCCAAGTGCGATGAACTAAAGTTTGGGTTAAATTGAAAAATCATTATTAAAACAAACGAGACTTTGTATACATTTGGGAGAACTTCGGGTTCTCAACATTGATTTAGGATTCATGTGAAATTCAGTATAAATGAGCATCAACACTAACTCAAATGAATTATTATCTATCAATTTAAGTAACTAACATCAGAGTAGTTTACTTATGAACAAGAGAATAAACATAAGAAAAAAGATTTCCCTCATCATTTACCATGATCATGACCTTTATAACGATCATTATATCTTCACGTTCACTTTTAGGGAATGGATTATAACCACACAACTTTCATAGTGCTATCATTACAATTGCTTTTGTTATGTACATGATCTCGACCTTTCACTAATCTATCATTGCATTTACCTTAAGGAATGGCTTAGAGCCACACAACTTTCATTCTGGTTGTTTCAAACCTTATATATATATATATATATATATATATATTAATATTACTACTTTATAAGCATATTTGAGGTTTGATAAATGGAAATTGTTTTATTCAACCAATATAAATAATCTTTTCATCACATAACCTCAACTAGCCCCATCAAAAGAGGCACATAGCCTACTAAGTATGCAAGAGTCATGGGTGGTGAAAAGTCTAACATAATTAGAGACTTAATTTTGCCATAAAATCTCTAATCAATTTTCATAAAAGACATCAATACACCACATGAAAAGTACTTAATTTTGCCATAAAATCTCTAATCAATTGTCGTAAAAGACATCAATACACCACATGAAAAGTACTTAATTTTGCCATAAAATCTCTAATCAATTGTCATAAAAGACATCAATACACCACATGAAAAGTACTTAATTTTGCCATAAAATTTCTGATCAATTGTCATAAAAGACATCAATACACCTCATGAAAAGTATTTAATTTTGCCATAAAATCTCTAATCAATTGTCATAAAAGACATCAATACACCTCATGAAAAGTACTTAATTTTGCCATAAAATCTCTAATCAATTGTCATAAAAGACATCAATACACCTCATGAAAAGTACTTAATTTTGCCATAAAATCTCTAATCAATTGTCATAAAAGACATCAATACACCACATGAAAAGTACTTAATTTTGCCATAAAATCTCTGATCAATTGTCATAAAAGACATCAATACACCTCATGAAAAGTATTTAATTTTGCCATAAAATCTCTAATCAATTGTCATAAAAGACATCAATACACCTCATGAAAAGTACTTAATTTTGCCATAAAATCTCTAATTATTAGACATTTATTTATATTGTTATTTATTAGATACCGACATTTATTTATATTGTTATTTATTAATTCAATATTGCATTATGAAAAGAAAGATAACACTGTACGTTACTTTGACTATTTTAGGCTACAAATAGGCAACAGGCTTTTTGTATTATATGATTAAATGACAAAAACATCCTCACACTCATCTACTTCACAGGTTTCACCTCTGCCACTATGGCACACATTGGAATTATTCCGGCAACAGATCTATCACCCTCCGGCCCGACCATTGTGTGACGACCCGCCGGCTCCCGGCACGACCTCCGGGTCACTGCAGAAACGGGTTAAAGGGTTGAACCGGCCCGGTGGTGTTTCCGGATCCCGGCCTGACCGGTCCAACCGGTCCAACCGGCCGGCCCGGTCCGGTTTTAAAAACATTGGTCATTTCACATTGAGAAAATTAATATGGGTTAGTGATAAGGATCACCTGAGTGCAAAATTTGCAACCACTGGAACAAAATCTGTAATATTTTCAAACTACATAGACTAACCAGACATTTAACTTAAAAAAAAAGTTTGCTAAAATGTATCCCCAAATAAAAATAAAAGTTAATAAAAAACCAAAAGGGCTTCGCTTCTCCACCATTTTCCCCAATTCAATCTTCCACATTTTCAATCAATCAAACAAACCTTCTGATCACTGTCCTCTTTCATCAATGGCGTAATTCGTCAGGTAAAATATGCAATTCACTTATTATTTCTTCATTCTCCTTAACCAAAACTATTAAATTACAATCAACCCTAAC
This sequence comes from Helianthus tuberosus, assembly GCA_030545235.1. Taxonomy (NCBI): domain Eukaryota; kingdom Viridiplantae; phylum Streptophyta; class Magnoliopsida; order Asterales; family Asteraceae; genus Helianthus; species Helianthus tuberosus. Next base: position 192,056,195 of record CM060405.1, read on the forward strand.
ATTCAAGATGTTCAAAATTCACATATTCTCGCGATAGTTTTTTACATCTTATTGTTTTGCAGTAACAAATTAGTGTTTGTTTCGTGAGCAATTGGATCATATGAAGTGGTTAGAAACTTCTGGAATCCGTGACTCAGATGTGTTCTTGTACTCGCATGTTGTTAGTGATTACGGAGTTTTCCAGGTTTGGCTTCCACTGAATATGATTTTGTTTGTTATACTATATTTGTTTGTGGCTGGTGATCTGTTTCCGTACAGTGGATAAGTTAATTTTGTGATTTAAAGAGGATAGTCAAAATTAGGGTTTGTGAGTTTAGGATTACAGTGGTTGTTATGTTATTGGACAAATTAGGGTGTTTGGAAACTACGGTTTTCATCCGGATGTTTGGTTCAAACGTCAGGTTTCATCCACCTTTTAACACTTTTGGTGCCTGACATTTCAACATGCAAATCCAATGTTAAATCTTGTCAAATGACCAACATGCCCTTGTTATATAAAAACAACAATAACAACAACCATACCCAGTAAGTCCCACACATAGCAGAGCTATTGGTAAGGGTGAACGGGGCGCTTTGCGGGGAGTGGTTTCCCCGCCCGGGAACACCGCCGCCGACCCCTCGGGGAGGCTAAGCGGGGAGTGGGGAGCGGCATTGATTCACCGCATGAAGGGAGAGAGGGAGAGGGTGGCCCACCAGATTTTCAACCAATCAAGTTATTTTCCTTTTTTTCTTTTTTTTCTTTTTGATTTTTTCAACTTAATTAAAAAAAATAAAAAAACAAGTCCCCCAATAGAGGAGTGCCGCCATCAAATTAAGGGTGTGGGGGGAGTTAAGTGGGGAGTTGACGTGGCGCGTGCTGATTGGCTGTGGGTAAGAGAGGTCACTCCCCACTTAGAGGAGTGCCCCTTACACCCTTACCTTTATCCCTAGGGATAGATTGGTTGCTTCCAGAGAGACCCCTGACTCCAAGACAAACAACAAACAAATAAACAGAACTAGAGAATGAAATACACAATAAGCCATCACTAACATAAAAAGTGGTAAAAGCACATCATGTAAAAATAGCCAGATATATCAACAAAAAGAATACATATACATAAAATACAAGGTGACAATCCTATGTAAAGTCCCTAAAGTATAGGAAAAATCTATGCCCTTACGACAAAGTTAAGACACAACAATGCAAGTATGCAACCTAAAAGTCCTTAACCTTAATCCTGCACCGCCTCCATGAACTCCTATGATCTTGGGCCATGTCCTCCAAAAGGTGCAAGTGTAGTAAATCTTGCCTAATCCGCTCATTCCAGGTCAACCTCGGCCTGCTTCTATTCCTCCTCTCCTCCACATTTAGGGTTTTGACTGCCCTAACTGGTTCCCGCCAACTGCCTCCGCTTCACATGCCCAAACTATCTCAATCTCCCCTCCTTTATCTTACCCGTTATACTAGCTACTCCTAACTAGGGCTGGCAATTTGGTACCTGTTAAGACACGATTAGACCTGTTTGACTGAAAAATACACCCTTTGACTTTTTTAAGTTTTAAAATAATTAAAATTACAATGTTAGGATCTATCATTTATTCATCTTTGTACATAAAAACATAAAACTGTTTTATAAACATGAGGTAGAAAGTAGTTAAACGAGTCGTAATCATGTTTGAAACTTATGTTGTGCGCGCCGTCAGAAACCTGTTAAAACTGTTAAGACACGATTTGCCAGCCTTACTCCTAACCTTACTCTAAAAACCTCATTTTTTTATCTGGTCTAACCTTGTGTGGCCATACATCCACCTTAGTATTCTCATTTCTGCTACCTCCATCATTGCGCATTTGTGTCTTTTTGATGGCTCACCAATTTGTCCCGTATAACATAGCAGGTCTAATTGTAACACTATAAAATTTTCCTTTTAATTTAGTCAGGAACCTCTTATCGCACAAAACCCCCAGAGGATGCTCCCCATCTACACCAGCCTGGATGCGATGGGTTACGTCACTATCGATCTCCCCGTCCCTTTGCACAAACGATCTTAGATACTTGAACTTAGTTGCTTGTGAAACCACTTGACCCTCAATAGTGATCTGAGTGTCCGCGTCGTTGCCTACACCACTAAAATCACAATAAAGGTACTCCATCTTATATCTACTAATCCTTAAACCCTTGTTCTCTAAAGTTGTTTTCCACTCCTCTAGCCTTGCATTCAGGCCTTTGTTTAGTCTCCACAAGTAACACTATATCATCTGCAAAAAGCATGCACTGCGGATCTGTCTTCTAAATCGACTTGGACAACTCATCCAAGACAACCGCAAAAAGAAACGGACTTAATGCAGACCCTTGGTGGAGTCCTACCTCCCCTGGGAACGAAACGGGATCCTCTAAAGGAGCACGTACCCTAGTTTCAGTTCTATCATGCATATCCTTAATTATTTCCATATACTTCCCTGGAACCCTTCTAACCTCCAAACTATCCCAAATTAGTCTACGAGGCACACTGTCATATGCCTTTTCTAGGTCAATGACCACCATATGTAGATCCCGCTTTATCTCCCTATGCTTTTCCATCGATCTACTCAAAACGTGAATGGCTTTTGTAATCGACCGCCCTGGCATGAAACCAAATTGGTTTACCGTAACCTGGGTTTCTCTTCTAATACTAATCTCAATAACCCTTTCCCATAATTTCATAGCATGACCTAGCAACTTAATCCGTCTGTAATTCTCACAACACTGGGTGTCCCCTTTGTTCTTATATAGAGGTACTACAACACTACTTCTCCACTGGTCTGGCATTTTTTTAAAAATAAGGTTGAACAAAGTAGTAGTTAGCCATTGAACTCCTTCCTCTCCTAGACACTTCAACACCTAAATCGGTATGTTATTTAGACCGACTGGCTTAGCCCTTCCAATCTTCCTAAACGCATTACTAACTTCTCCTTGTGTGATATTCCGACAGTAGCAGCCATCTATGTTGTCAAAAGCGAGGCGCGCGCCTAGGCGCTCAGGCGCAGCTAAACCGCCTGGTGGAGAGCCAGGCGCAGATCTGCGTCTTTTTTCAAAAAACGAACTCAGGCGCATTCTGGAGCTAGGCGCAGGCGCAACAATCCACCCTAAAAACCATAAAAAACAGCCTGAAACGGAACAATAAAGAAGGTAGATGGAGAGGAACCTTGTTTAGCAACGTCTTGAAGGGAAGAGGAGAACCTGATTTACACTCTAGATCATGGCTGACACCAGCAACGTGGTGGAAACGTGGTGGACTGGTGTCGGCTGCCCTTTTTTTTATAGAAAACCTAATTTAATGGAACAGACGGGCTGCTTTTGTTGATTGTAGACTGGGCTGGGCCAGTCTTTAGGTTAAATAAGTAAACTATTTCATTAAATAGACGAATGGCCCAATTAAATATCTTTAAATTGTTTTATTTGTTACAAATACTGATATATTTGAAAAGTATTAATTATTATTGATATTATTATATATATTTTAAAAAGATATTACGATTTCTCTTCTATTATATTTGTATATATAGTGTAAAACTATTAATTTTATGCCCATCACATATATATTTTTTTATTTTTTGTATTATGGCGCCCATAGTTGTCAAAAGCGCAAAAGGCGCGCGCCTAGGCGCTCGGGCGCAGCGAGGCGAGCCTATAGCGTCTGGTGGTAGCTTAGGTGCAAATATGGGCTTTTTTTGTAAAAACGGTGCTCAGGCGCGCGCGCCCAGAACAAGGCGCAACGAGTAAAAACGCGGGCTTTTTTTCTATCAGGCGCACTTTTCTGTTTTAATGTTATTTTTTAAAGTTTTTTTTACAACTGTAAACCATTCCTTTAACCGTTGGATAAAGATGTGTTTCCTTATCCTTTTTAACCCTAATCAGCCACCAGACCCTCGATCTTTTCTGAAAATTAAAAACCCCAAATGCTCTCTTCTTCTCCAAGAGCTTTAGTGGATGAAGATTTTGAAATAGACGATGTTGAAGAATCCGAAGCTGAATATCCCATTGATGTTAATGGAAGTTCTGATGACTTTGATGATGGTCTTGATGATTGATGATGAACTATAAGTTTAAATGTTTTAGTAACCGCAAACGTTTGTTTAAGTCCTAGTAACTTTTGGTATCACTACGTGTGTATAAGTCCTAAACTTTTGCTACTAACTATTAGTTACATAACCTTAAATGGCATATATAATAGTTTTTTTTTTTTTTATTTTAGAGTGAATTGCAAGTTTTGTCCTTTATCTTTAGGCCATTTTGCAGGCGGTGTCCTTTATGTTTAAAGTTGACGAGTTTTGTCCTTTATGTTTTAAATTCCTGCACGTTATGTCCTTTAGGCCTAACCTAGTTAATTTTTTCAGTTAAATTAGATGACAAAAGGGTATTTTAGTCTTTTTACCCATTTAAATAAAAATGTTTTAACAAATAAAACAAAAATAAAAATGTTTTAATAATATATAATACTCTACTCTCTCACACTTACTGAACATCCCTCCCTCTCTCTATCCCCCCTCTCTCTACATCTCTCTCTCTTTACTCCAACCTCCGATCTCCGATTCCTTACATCAATCGTCAATAATATTCACATCCAGCAGCATGAAGAGTTTCGTGAGTTTGAAGATCTTGAGATTTATCAAACTGTGTTTAATTCTCCGCCTTTGTTAACTGATGGTGAGGTGACGGTTACGGATGAGCAGAGAAGCTTAAGGTTAGAGAGGTTGTTTGAAGAATTGGATCGGTTTGAAGGTTGTACGGAAACTGCTGAGATGAATCAGATCGAAGAAAATATTGGAGAATTTCATAAATTAGGACCGGTTTCTGATGAAGATGAGGATATTTTTGGTTCAGAAATTAGGACCGGTTCAGCAAATCATCAAATCGGTAGGTTTAGATTTAACCTAGTTTTAGGATATTTTTGTTGAATTAAGTTGAATCTGAAAATTTTGGGGTTTGTACTGAATCTGAAAGTTTGGGGGTTTGTGTTTGGATGAAATTTTGGTGGTGGTGGCGGGGTGGATGGGTGGTGATGATGTCGTTGCAACGGTGGTGGGTTGGTGGGTATGGTGGAAGCAGGTGGTGGTGGTGGAAGGAGGCTGTGGTTGTGGTGGTAGTGTCGGTGGTGGAAGGAGGCTGTTGTGGTAATGGTGGAAGGAGGTGGTGGTTATGGTGGAAACATGTGGAAGGAGGTTGTGATGGTGATTATGGTGGTACAGATGAAGCATGAGGAAGATGGTGGTACAGAGGTTATGGTGGTGGTTAAAGTGTTTTTTTTTAATAAAATGGTTAGTTATTTAAGTTTTTATATAATCAGTCTCTAAAAAGGTAAAGTGACAAAATTGCCCTCATGTGCAAGGCACATGATTAGATTTAACTAAAAAAAATTAACTAGGTTAGGCCTAAAGGACATAACGTGCAGGAATTTAAAACATAAAGGACAAAACTCGTCAACTTTAAACATAAAGGACACCGCCTGCAAAGTGGCCTAAAGATAAAGGACAAAACTTGCAATTCACTCTTTATTTTATATGTGGAATCTTATTTATTTTCAAAGCATAACATATTTTTTATATGTTTTTTTCTCTATGTGCGCTTTTCTTAAAAAAGCCCACGCTTTTTTTGCGCCTAGGCTCCGGGCGAGGCCGATGCGCCTCGCCTGCGCCTTGCGTCTTTGACAACATAGATGGCGCCTTACTTAAAAAAGCCCTCGCTTTTTTGCGCCTTGCGCCTAGGCTCCGGGCGAGGTCTTTGCGCCTTGAGTGTGCCTTGCGCCTTTGACAACATAGGCAGTTAGTCCACTGTCTCCTTTGAGTAGTGTGGTAGTCACTTTCTTGTTGGCAAACCCTTCCCTCGTTGAAAAAATTGTGGAGGTGGTTTCCCATCTCAACTTTAAGTCATGTTCCTTTGCTAAAACATGCTCATCCTCACCCTTTACAAACTTCACTACTACTAGATCCTGCCTTCAATGCTCCCTAGCTTTGGCGATCTTGAACATATCATGTTCTCCCTCCTTTGTTTCCAAACATTTTCTTTTAAGCTGTGTACTTTGCCTCCTTATTAACCTTTTTGTAATTCTCCCTTAACCTTGCTTATTCCTCCTCAATCGTACACCCCAAAAGATCTCTAAAACGATTTTGTTTATCCCTTATTTTAGTCTGCACACCTCCTCACTCCACCACCAGGAGTCCTTATGCCCACATGTGTTACCAATTGTGACCCCTAGCGTCTCCTTCGCGACATGAGTAATGGTAGTCGCCATAGCCTCCCACATATGGTTTGCTTCTCCACCCACTTGACCCACTCGACCTTCTGTCATGGAGCTAACCTTATCTCTGAACACCGTAATCTTGTCTCCCTTTAGGCTTCCCCATCGAATCCTAGGTCGACCCTTTTACTGCCCCTTGGTCAACCTTTCCCTTAAACCTATGTCGGCTACTAGCGCAGCGCAACTGATGTTGAGCCACTACTGTCTCCCCTGGTATAACCTTGCAGTCATTCCACCAACGTCAATCTCCTCGCCTCATCATCAAGAGATGGTCTATTTGCATGTTACGGCCCTCGCCACTAAAAGTGATCAACGGTGATTCCCTCTTCCTAAAGAACGATTTTATAATACCCAAGTCGTGAGCCACCGCGATAAGAGATCCCTAACAGGCTCATTCATAACACCAAAACCAAAACCCCCATGAAGAGACTGAATAAAAAAATGTTAATCAACTTCCTTATTCATCAATTTAACCCTAATATACACAGACCACCAAAGTAGCACCACTGCCACCACCTTGCCTTCCTCGGTCATCTCAACCACCAGTTTTTATATAACAAGGGTATTTTGGTCATTTGACAAGAAGTAACAGAAAAAATCAAACGGAGTTAGTGAATTGGATTAAAAGTGTTGCATGTTGAAACGTCAGGCACCAAAAGTGTTAAAGGTTGACGTGACCTGATGTTTGGACCAAACATCAGGGACGAAAACTGCAGTTTACTCTTCTGAGTATTATAGGGAAGTAAAGTTGCTTATATACTCTTATTTTATCCTTTTGAATACTGTTAAAAATGATAATAACTTCAAGTTAGAGAAAACATCCAAACAGTAATTCTTGCACCATATTGTTATTGTAGCTGGTTAATCATTCAGTATCACAAGATCACTTTCAAAATGCACATCCCAACGCCCCCTCATTGTGAAAGATAAAGTGGTCATACTTGTAAAAGGTTTCTTCGTACATACAACCAATCCACCACACCCAAGAAATCATAAGATGATGAGAGAGAAGAAAACGAAAACGACATTTTACTTTATAACATGCTATGCACTTTGCATATGCTCTATGTTATATCAAAAATATCTTTTTCTGCTTTGAACAAGGTTATATCAAGTATTCTTACTATAATTGGCGTGTATGTTCTAATTATAAATTGTTCGATACCATTCTTATTAGATATGATCATGATTTTGGGATATTGTTTATGGTTTGTTAGTAATTATCTTTAAATGATATTTATCGTGATTAGTTTGATTTAGTTTCCTAATAAGATGAGGTTACTTGGTCACCAAGTTTTCTATTTTAATGTGGCTCTTGTAATCTCTCTTTTTAACAATCCACTGATGATAGTTTCTCAAAAATTATCGGGTCTATTAAATTTTGAATTTTTTTTTTGCAGGTAAATTGGGAGAGACATATTCTTGTGTCTGATTGTTTATAATGGCTGAAGGCAACGAGTATGTAGAACTTAAATTCAGGATATATGACGGAACAGATATAAGCCATAGCAGCTATGCATCTTCAACTACAATAACCGCTCTTAAGCAAAAGCTTGTTTCTGAGTGGCCTCAAGGTTTGAAATTTTTTTTCTTGTTCATACACTCACTTATCTTGTTTCTTTATCCAAGTAAAGTACATGGATGGTCCCAGTTAGTTACCAAAATTTTGGATTTGGTCCCTAGCTTTCCAAACAAAAGTACACGGATGGTCCCTGTGGTTTGCAAACTTTGTAACGCATTTAGTCCCCAACCAACAAATCTAAAGGTTTCAGCATGTCCAAGTTAGGGACTAAATGCGCTACAAAGTGCAAACCACAGGGACCATCCATGCAGTGGCGGATCCAGCCGGAGAAATCACTGGGTTCCTTTTTCCAAATCATACAAGGTTTACACTACAAAAAAAACGTTTTTTTCCAAATCATACAAGATTTACACTACAAAAAAACGTTTTTTTCCGAAAAGACTGGGTTCCTGGGAACCCGGTCTTTACCTCTAAATCCGCCCCTGCATCCATGTACCTTTGGAAAGCTAGGGACCAGATCCAAAATTTGGGTAAACCACAGGGATTATCCGTGTACTTTACTCTTTCAAGTTTTACCATTGTATGTAAGTAACCTTCTATATAGGGTAAAATGGTTATGTAACATCCCTTTTATTATGATGTGATGGTGTGCCACATCAACGTTTACTCTATACAAAAGATTATTACATACCATAGTCACAGAATTCGCTCTAAAAGAGGCGAATTTCGTTTTGGTACGTTTCATACAATACGGAATTCGTAGTATAATACGGTACCAATTCGCTCCATCAATTCAGCGCATCATGCTATTCAATTCATTGAATTTCCTTTTTCAGTTCACTGAATTCCGTTTGCCCTAATAGCGAATTTTTAAGTTCAATACGTGTTAGGGTTGGATTCGGCAGGAATACGTATGCTAACGCGTACAATTGGCGGGTTGTGAAAAAGCGGGAAAAAACAACGATATCGTATGGACGTTTTCATAATTCTAACCAATTACCAAAACCCAGAAATCTAGAATCATGTATATATATCTGCTGATTTCATCCTCAATTTCACACCTTCAAATGGCTTTTGGCAAAGTTGCTGACATGCTTGATAAAAGACAGATCTTTTGACTTCTTATTATAAAGCTGTTGATCATGAATTACTACAGCTTTGTTATACAGTCTATGTATTATAAAAAAACTAACAGCTTTGAAACAGTCAATGTATTATAAAAAAAAGCTGTATAACAGCTTTGAAACAGTCTATGTAATATAAAAAAAAAACTGTATAACAGCTTTGTATACAGTCAATGTATTATTTGGATTTATGAAATTAGTAATTTTTGTTTTGATTTGTGTTTACCGAACCAGACGGAATGGTACACCGTACCGAATCGTACTGGGTCGTACCGAAATGAACCTACCCCCTCCGAACTGAATTTGTCCCAACTAGCGAATCGCGAACCCAAACCGCGTACCCGAACCGGAGCGAACCGCGGATTAGGTGACTATGTTACATACAATAGGAAAATACTAAAAGTATGTTACATGCAATGGAAAAGAACGTTTTTTTTTTCTTACATACAATGGTATTAATCAAACTAGCTAATATGTGCTACCCAAGACAGTGAACGGCATAAAAGTGAACATCTACTTTTTATACCGTAACATCTAGAAACTCAGTTCTGCCTTTTTAATAGGTAAATCTGTAGTACCCAAGACAGTGAATGACGTAAAGCTCATACATTTGGGAAAAGTTTTGGAGAATAATAAGACATTATCAGAATCTGGGGTACGTGATGGCGGATTTACAGGTGGAGTAATCACAATGCATGTGGTTATTCAACCCGTTATCACGAAAAAAAAGTCAGGTGCGTTTATTAATGCATTTTTCTATGTTTTTTTATAAGTATTCTAATGTTTATAATAAGGTTACAAAAGCTTTAATGTTGTATTTTATTATCTTTTTAAACAAACCATGCACTAGTTATAAGCATTTGATAACATCTTACTTTTGAGTTTCTTTATCAGCTAAGTTTAGAATTATACCCTAGTGGACTCGTTGAAGATTAAATACAAAAAGCCCAATCGACCCTTTTCTAGATACGGGTCAAAATTACCACATCTACAAAAAAGTTCAATCCCCTTATAATCCATCTATTATGCAATGCAGCCAAAAAACAAGATGAGGCGCGAAAATTGAATTCATGTGGATGCACAATCTTATAGATCGGTAACCAGGCTCAATATCGATTATCACTTTGATGTTGCAAATATTTGAAATGGTCTCCTATTGTATTTGGTTCATCTTTAATCTTTCCGAGTGGGTGATCTATGTTTTGTGTGTGAAATTGGACCATTTTTTGGCCAAACTCACTAACCCTAAAGCTTGTAGAGCAAAAGTTTGTTTGAGGTGTTAATGTATGGTTTATGTTTTGATGAATTTGAATAATTTGGATAAACGGATTTAGATACGCGTTTATAAATAAATGAGTTGATTTGTGTTGTATTTTATAACTTGTTTTGAGTTGAAGATATTTGATATATTATCACTTGTCTATATAACATTTTACTACCTCAATGTTTTGACCTTCTTTCAGTAAGTTGTGACCTTTCCCACTGACTGAACCAGATATATTAAGAGGTAAGTTTTTAAAAAAATGATATAATTAATTTGAATAAATAGTGTATGACATGTATTTACAAAACCTGTTTAAATAAAAGGATTTAGCAGGTTTGTGTTACTTAAAAATTCACCTTGCAGACTTTCTTACTTATATGTACACAGAGACTTTCTACCCATTTAACCCATTTCTCACAGGCAAATGGGTTGAAATCTGCCACCTCTGTTTGTCATCGTTACAATTGGTATAGATCAATGCTGCACCAAATGCAAATATACCATCACATGTGTAGTGGTGAAGCTTGAGATTTCCGACGGGGGGTCGAAAACGTATATACCAAAAAAAATCTATAGATCCGGGGGGTCGAAAACGTATATACCCAAAGATTTCTATACGAAAGTTACATACATAACACTACTGAGCGAAAAGTTCGGGGGGTCCCCCCCCCCCCTTCTAACCTTCGCATATGTGCATGTTTGTGCGTGTATGAATGTTTAATTTTCATTGAAACTAGGATTTTGACCCGCCGCGCGTTGCGGCGGCGTCTAAAGTTAAAGTAACTCGTATTTATACTGTATATTTGACCCGACTCTTTACTTAAAAAAATTACGTCGCCATCGAATGAAAAAGTAGTATATTTGACCCGACTTGCTTTCAAATACAGTTTACGAACGTACACAAAATAAGTAGAAAATAGATAAAAAAAAAGTATAATAATTTGTCCACGTTGCGGTGTAAAGTCGTAAAAATCATTTAAACCAAAGGAGGTGTCAAGTTATTAAGTAGAAAAGGTTAAGAAGGTCAAACTTGTCAATTACTGAAAGTTAGAAGTGAATGTGCAACTTGCTTAAAGATAAAGGTTAATAGTATTTCATGTCAAAAAACTAAGGGTGTAAAGTGGAAAAACTTGAAAGTATAAGGGTCTTTTTTGTTGGTTCAAAACTTTAAAGAAAAGAAATGAAAATTTAAAAAAAAAGTCAAAAACTTTAAAAGAGAAATATCTGGCAACTCTAGAACTCGGTCAAAGGAAGCAAGAGAAAGGTCTGGCAACTCTAGAACTCGGTCAAAGGAAGCAAATGAATACACATTTGTTTTGTTTTGTCTTTTATGGAGGATATAAACACAAAGGTCACCGATCTTTGTCTTTAATATTATATAAATGTATATCGAATTGGTGACCCCATAGACAAAGTAGCCCTTAGCTTTTTCTATGGCCAGTTTGATGTGGGAATCGTTGAACACCATTAACGCTCAGGGAACTTATGGAAAAGATTCCGAAAGTTAGTTAATAGGATTGAGCGAAGAAGATAGAGAGAGAGTTATTATTGACTTCTGAATGCCCTCTTTACAATACAAGTTTTCCTATTTATACAACAGATCTTTGACTAATTGACTTTTTAACCAACTAATAACCAACTAACAAATCACTCTTACTTGACAACTAACTATAGTAAACTTTGATACACATCACACTTCTACAAATTTTATTCCAAAATTCAGAACCAACTCAACCCATCCTTTTGTTTTAACTGTTTGGGCTGAACACATGTGATGTAATCTAATAACTAAGGTAGATACCCTGTTTTGAATATTATCGTAGGAACATAAAATGTATCAGTTCAATTCCCATGGTTCTAATATTGTCTGCTGCTTATAAAATATATAGTAACCTTTTACACTAAATGAAATAAGTAAACATAATATTATGAGTGCACGGCCCTACACGAAGTGTGTTTAGGGATTAAGCTAACACGGTGGGTAAAGAAATGACTTAATGATAAGCATACTATTTTGATTAGGGCTGGCAGTTCTGACACGAACACGATAACACGACATGAACCTACACGAAGTTATCATGTTTCTTAACAGGTTTCGTGTTTAAACAGGTTAAAACCTGTCAAGTACATGTTAATAATTAAAAATTAAAAAAAATATTATATGTGGGTGTGGACATGGGGTCATCAATTGTGGGACTTGGGATGAATTATACACAAACACACGCGGTTTTTTTTTACACAATCCAAACCCTAATTTTTAAATCTCTCTCACAAACACCACCATTCCCAATTTGGTTCATAGCTTCCCCAATTCGGTCGTGTTCGTGTCTTAAACAGGGCGTGTTCGTGTCTTAACAGGCCGTGTTCGTGTCTTAAACATGTCGTATGATACGTTGGTAATTTTTTCGGACGTTTCGTGTAACCTGTTTATTAACAGGTCCATGTTCGTGTTTTGAAAATCTGACACGATAAGATTTCATGTCGTGTTCGTGTTTATGTGCTTCGGGTTCGTGTCTTATCGTGTTCGTGTCTTAACATATCGGGTTGACCCGTTATGTCAGCCCTAATTTTGATTGACACGATATGTACATGGATTAGACTTAACGAGGAGGAAATGGATGTTGTTAGAGATGTGTACGAAAATGAAAAAGGTATAAAGCCTTTGGAGGTAAATCAATGTGTTTTAGCTTTTGGAGAAAAATGATCATTTTTGTCGAGTATAGCAAAATTAGTTTTTGTCAAGTCGCAAAGCCAAAAAAAGTTAATAGGGAAATTGGATTTTGATAAACCCACCTACAGGTTATTGGCCAATATTGGTCCTACCTTTGAATATTGACATCGACAATCCCACTTTTTAAGTATTTTTTTCTCACTGCACCTCCATTAAAAATAAAATAAAAATTAACTGAGTTAAGGTTTTTTCTGAATTCACACTGATGTTTTAAGGCTTTTAATACAAACGACGGTACGAGTCAACTGATGTAAAACTTACCTCGCAACTGTGCTCCAAACGGCTTGAATTTTGTTAATTGGAAGTTTAACATTCGAATTGAATCACCGATTTCATCGTTTTGAACACCACTTAAACGTAAGTTTTACGTCAGTTGACTCGTATTCTTATTCTGATCAAAAGCCCTAAAACATCAGTTCGTAACAAGTTTTTTTTAACATAAGCGACTGTGAGAAAAATACTTAAAAAGATGAAACCGCTGCTGCCAGGCACCGGAACGAGCCATCTAATGTGTTATTAAAATCCAATTTCGCAAAACAAATAAAACATAAGGTGTTAAAAGGTAGAAATCCCAAACCTCTCTTTGATATCTGAATATCTCCATTGATCATACACCTGAAACAAACAAACAAACCCCAAAAATCCGGCGACGATTAACCCTAACAATGGAGGACGACGACTCTTCATCACTTGAAACCAACCCTCTCGATGTCGGAAAATCGCTTCACGGGTAATCAATTCTTCGTATTATGATCCCCAAATCCTAATAATAATTTTAATTTTGATGCATAATTTGAACAATAACAGGTGCATTCACTATCGGAGACGCTGCAAAATTCGTGCTCCGTGTTGCAATCAGATATTCACATGCCGCCACTGTCACAACGAATACACGGTTGCTTCCTCTTTCTCCTTTATGCATATGAATTGTCAACATTATTTGATTTGATTTGATTTGATTGTGCGGATCATTTAGTAACTGGTTGTTGTTTATGTTGTGTATAGAATGCGTTGGCAAACCCTAAGGAACGTCATGAGATCGTTCGCCACGATATTAAGCAAGTACTGTTTTATTTTTTATGTTAATTGTTATCGTGTGCGCTAAACGCAAAAGCGGCGGGCTTTTCGTACCAAATACGCAAGGCGATCATATATATTTTTTTTATTTTTTTTTATGTATTCTATAAGTTTTTACTTCCCCTACCTCGTATAGCTATAAATAAGGTTTTTATATGATTTTACCTGCATGAACAAGCCAAAAAACGAAGGTTTTTGCCACGTGCCTCAGGACAGAAAAAACGCCCAAAAATGTGTTTTTTGGCGCTTCTTGGGTTTATCGAGGCATTAAGCGAAAAGGCTATTATGGCCTTTGCGCCTAGGCGCGCTTTTTAATAATACCAAGATTGTTATGTTTTTTGGGGATTATAGTTTGTTTTTGGTGGATGTGAGGTAATGTGTTTGTGCTTTTTGGTGGTTTACACAGGTTATTTGTGCGATTTGCAATACTGAACAGCAGGTTTGTTAAGTTATGAGAATTTTATGGGAATTATTAAGTCTGCGTAGCGTTATTGAGATGATAAGTGTAGATGTTATATAATGATTTATTATTTATGTTGATATGATAGGTTGCTCAAATATGTACTAACTGTGGAGTGAAAATGGGGGAATACTTCTGCGGAATTTGCAAGTTCTATGATGATGATGTAAAAACTACCTACGTTTAAAAATCTTCGAAATATTAGTATCCACTGTTTTTTTTTTAAATTTGTGCTTTGTGACTCAGATTTCGAAGGAACAGTTTCACTGCAATGATTGTGGGATTTGTAGGTTAGTAAGGAAGTGATATTGTTGTATATATGTTTGTTCTTTGGAATAGGCTAATGACAGAACGTAAATGACTACAGAGTAGGTGGTAGTACGAATTTCTTCCATTGCGAAAAGTGCGGTACGTGCTCGTTCTTTCATGGGGTATTCTGACCTTTTTAATCACTTTTATCTTTCATATTACCATTGTTTTTTAATTTTTATACACATGTTGTCAACATATCTCACTAAAACAAACCATGAGTCATTAACTACTTTTATGTGCACAAAACACAGGATCATGCTTTGATGTAATTTTGCGTGGTAATCACACATGCGTCGGAAACTCTATGAAAAACCACTGCCCTATATGTTATGAGGTATGGCATTAAAGGTTGGCAGAATTGGCAGGTCAGGCAGGTTGGGTAATAGTTCATAACGGGTAACTTTGGTATGGGCTGGCCTAACCCAAAACACTCTTTAACTAAAAAAATATTAGAATTTATTACAAGTAATTAGTGTCAAATATGATTAGAAAAATATTTTAAATTACACTTTTGGTGGCTTTATATCCGTTTGACCCATATCCTTTTTATTTATTATCTTCCGGTCTGATCCATTAGTGATTAAAGATAACTGAGTCAACCATTAAAAAAATGGGTCAATATTACCCGTAGTTGTTAATGGCGAATAGCGACAAATAGCGATAAGGTACCTATAAGCTACATAGTGAATAGCGATACATAGCGGGCACTATTTTTTAAATAACAATACACTAAAAAAAATACCTTGGTATATGCTACTATTTTACATGTATATTTAACAAAAACCTAAAATCCAGCTATTTTATAGCTATATTTAATCGCTATCTATACTAAAAAAAAAACTGAAATCCCGCTATTTATGGCTACATACCCTGTAGCGACCTTCGACCTGTACGCAACGCTATTCTATAGCGACCGCTATTGACAACTATGATATTACCTTCGTTTATCCTTATAATTGTGTATTATTCCAGTTATAAGTTATATCATCTACTTTTGATAAAAACAACCATATTTTTTTGGTAGTTTCTTTTTGACACGATCAAGGCCTCAACGATCATGGTTTGTGGACATGCCATTCATCTGGATTGCTCCAGGGAGTTGATCCGCCAGGATCAGTTATTTCACGATCCTTTTATTGATTGTCACTTTTTCTAAAATGGTTTATTTTCTTCTGGTACAGAATCGTAGTTTATGGATGCTAATTTCTTTGTCTTGCAGATACCGTTGTCCCATATGCTCAAAATCAATGTCTAATATGTCCTGTACATGGCAAAGATTAGACCAAGAAGTACGTAATTGCTTATGGCAAACTCTGGAAATCTGATTTTATTAACAATCCGATTATTCCCGATTAATCGCTAGTCCGTACCCCACCGGCCAACTAGCGCCTAGCGATTCTTACAACACTGGTTATATATAGAGAGGGAAAGTTTAAAATACAAAAGGTTTTTAACGTGCGACCGGTACGCGACCACCAAATAACGTGCGTAATTATGCATATAACATGCGTAATTAGGGTTGAAACAACTCATCCGTAATTTCAAGTGTAACAAGCGTAATTAGGGTTGAAAACCCCATGCGGGTTTTGATTTTTTGAACGTGCGTTATCAGGGTTGAAACAACCCATGCGTAATTTTGAGTATAACATGCGTAATTAGGGTTGAAACAACCCATGCGGGTTTTGATTTTTTGTAATGTGCGTGATTATGCATATAACATGCGTAAATAGGGTTGAAACAACCCATGCGTAATTTTGAGTATAACGCGTAATTAGGGTTGAGACAACCCATGCGGGTTTTGATTTTTTGTAGCGTGCGTAATTATGCATATAACATGTGTAAATAGGGTTGAAACAACCCATGCGTAATTTTGAGTATAACGCGTAATTAGGGTTGAGACAACCCATGCGAGTTTTGATTTTTTGCAACATGCGTAATTATGTATATAACATGCGTAATTTCGAATCTGGTGGTCGCGTACCGGTCGCACGTTAAGGGGCTATTATACAATAACTCAACCCTATATATATACACACACCTGCTGTTTATTTGACTTCTGTAATTTGGCAGATTGAAGCCACTGTCATGCCTGAAGAATACCGATACGAGGTAATTCTTTGTCAATTTTTCTGATTATCTGGCTGCCTATGTGTTATGTGTAATTTTTTTTCTTTTATTTCTTGTGTCATATCTAGTGAATCTGGTTCGACATGATTTACTTGACAGCCAATAATAAAATTTTATCTTCCAGTAACCAAAATTCAGTCATAATTCGGCCTTATGTTATCGAAATATTATCAAGACAATATAATTCTGTAATTATAATTAACACACAACTTATATTTATATAAGTTTAATATTGTACAGAAAGTGTTTAGGTTTAATAACAATTCATTCTGGTAGGCGAACATGCGTTCTATTATGGAGTTGATGATTATGTACTGATCAACTAAGTTGTTTTGTTGCAGATTCATATCTTGTGCAACGACTGTCACAATACCAGCAAAGCATTCTTCCACATTTTTGGCCACAAGTGTGGTCATTGTAAATCTTACAATACCCGAAGGATTGGAACTACAGACGACTCGTTGGAGAGACGAACTTAAACAACATGTTCCGATAATTTTTGACAATTTTTTTTGCAAAATCCAAATGGATATATGGATTGACACTTTTCTGGTGAGTGGTGGTTATTGAATATAATCAACACAATTGAAAATAGTGTTTGGATGTGTTTTTACTATTTAAAGTTGAGATAATTAGTTTGATTATTTCTATTTATCTATAACTGTAAGATTGTGGTTTGATCATTTGTTGTTAGTTGACTTGTGTCAAAGTCAAAGTAGTTACTTTGTCAAGGTCAGGATCTATTTATATATACTCATATTTGTGTAGCTATATACCATCAAAGTACTTTCTGTTGACTAACTTATGCTTTGATCAATTTAAACTTCTTTCATCTTTGTGAACGATGAGATGGTTGAAAGATACTTTTAAGTGTTAATTTTTTACTTTTTCTATCGTCTTTACTGAATTAGTCATACAATGGTCGAGTACAATCATTATCATGATAACCTATAATTCTGATTATAGCTAAGATCAAACAGTGATTCGGCGTTGTCTCTCCATGTCGTACACACCGGTCCATCAACGGCGTGGAGGGCGGTGTTTTAGCTTGAGGTGGTAAGTTTTCCATCGGCGTGAGGTTTAATGTGGGTTGACGTGGCACGTTATGAGTGGCCGTGGGTTGTAGCCGTTGGTGCCAATAGTAAATTTATTTTTTTTACTTTCTAAAATTATATAACCTCTCCTATATAAACAACCCATTTCTTCCGGTTTTTTTACAGACTTTCTCATCTCCTCTCAACTTCTACAATTACACTTCAAAAAATTCCAAGAAAATCGCAACAATTCCGTGGACCGAAGAAGAAGACATCATGTTGTGTGAGTCGTGGGTCGAAGCGCTAACCCACTGCACACATCGTAATCGCTCGAGTGGTCCATTTTGGGGGAGAATTTTCCAACAATTTTGCATTCATAGGGATAACACCACCCAAACCGTGGATGCACCTTCTTCGGGTTTTAGACAGTGCGCAACACGATGGAAAATGAGGGTGGTGACCTTGCGAAAGACGACATCACACAAGTCGCCCTCATCTACTACATGCAAGCCTACAACCGTGACTTCAAACACGTTTCGATGTGGCAAATAATTAGATTTTTTTTTGTTTAATTATGTTTAGGTTTAATGTTTAGTTTTAATCATGTAATGTTTTTTCAAGTTTTTCGTGTGTTTTTTTAGTATCGTTTTTTTTAAGTTATGTAATTTTTTTAATTATGTAATGTTTTTTAATGTTATTTGTTTAATTAGTATTAGTATTATTTTTTTAAATTAAATAGAATTTATAAAATTTTGAAAAATAAAAAAACTATAAAAAGTCTGTGTCACGTGTCGAATAACACCACCATTTCACGCCCTGTCTCACTCCTCCCGTTTTTGCACCACACCACTTTTCTGACGTGTGTTGACGTGGCGTCCACATGTCGCACAACACCCCCGTTTCAAGCCCCCCACTCTATATGGTCTTGAAACATTAACTAGTCGGGGTGCGGCCTCACACATAGAAACTTGTGTTGTATGTGTTTCATATGTATATTAAACATTAACTAGTTGGGTGTATGCGCGATGTGACGGGGATCATAGGTGTACATGGGGTGGTTCGGTTCAGTTTTTCGGCCGAGAATCAAAATTTTCAGTTAAGGTATTTCAAAACCAATCAGTTTCAAGTATTTCAATTAATTGGTTATGAACATTGGGTTGTGTGTTTTTCAATTAATAACAAAAGAATTATTTTGCCAATGAGGGAGTGGAGTGGTTGGGGAAAACTTGGTGTTATTTGTGACCCAGGTTCGACTCCCACTCTTCTCATTATGGGCGGCTGGAGGTCGGGCTTCCGCGCATCTGGGAGAGCCAAGGGGCTGGCGGCGGTTGAGTAGTCGACCTTGGTCACAACGCCCGGTATCACGGTGATTGACACGTTGTTCCTTGCCGTTCAAAAAAAAAAGAATTATTTTGGGAAAGATTATTTAGCTTAAGAGGTACATTTCGAACACAATGATCTAATTCTCTTTTACTTCTAAGCACTTAACCTTAAAAATGCACATGATATAGTGACCCTTTGAAAACAAATAAACTTTAACATGGCAAATAGGTTCACCAATGAAGTGGTCTTTAATAATATCACAGGAACGATGACCCATCCTGAGTCTGGGAGGGGAAGAAAAATGAATTAAGAGAGAAAAGAAAGGAAAATATGTGATTTTTTTCGTGTTTCCAAGTTTAATAAAATATAAAGGAAAAGAGAAGAAATCAAGCATTTTATGTGTTCCCGAGTTAGGAGGAAAAGAAATGAACAATTTTACCATTATACCATTTACTAGTGTTTATAACAAGGATTAGATATGAGGGTAATTTAGTAATTGATAAGATTTTCTCTCCTAATCTCTCCGATTTGGGAGGATAAATATACGTACAAATTTTCTTCCATTTTCCCTCATTTCCCCTCCCCTTCTATCCTTAAAAAATCTCGAGAACATGGTTTTCTCATATTTTCATCTTTTTTCTTTCCCCCCGGTTAAACGAGAGTCGGGAACATAAAGCACAAAGTCGGTGCTTTTTACATATTACATCCCTCTTAGGTTTTACTCAATTGATCCCACTCCTTTTTCTCTCTCAGCTTCCACGTGTCTTGCAACGTGTTTTCCTCTTCTACTATGATCTTTTCTTTCACCTTTTTCTCAGATGACAACAATCGGAGGTCCTGAGTGCAAGATTCAGAATATTAGAACGCATAAGATAAAGCAAGAAATCATCAAATTTCAGTAACCCTATAACGAATTCCAGCAATGGGTTTTACGATTTTAGCTCTAGGATTTCAAATCGTGTAGAGGGCTTTGAAGTTGCAGGCTACGAGGACCTTTAATTTGTTGTTCATGTGAGTTTTGCTTAGCACATTCCTTTTAATTCACAGTCTAGGGTTTCTTAACTGAGATGTATGGGTGAAACACTTTTGGAATTTGAGATCCATAGTTCCCGATAGCTATATCCGACTTAGGACCCAATGTGATATTTGGGAAATCGGGGTGAAGGT
The DNA here is from genome assembly GCA_030545235.1 of Helianthus tuberosus. NCBI lineage: Eukaryota > Viridiplantae > Streptophyta > Magnoliopsida > Asterales > Asteraceae > Helianthus > Helianthus tuberosus. The sequence goes on from CM060405.1 coordinate 192,076,591, forward strand.
TAAGCGGTTGTTGTTTTTTCTGTCTTTGAGAGTCTTGGGATGATACGTACGCATTGTGACGAGGAAGATCGTACGAGCCGTCGAACCCACTTTCTCGGACGGTATATACGAGCTTTTTCTTGCAGCTTCTACCGTCCTTTGTTCTTGCGTCTTTAATGTTGGACGACCACGGGTGTTCATTTGAACAACATGAGGTTTTTTGGTATTGTTGCCTGACTTGATGATTTGTTTAAATTTTTCAAGGTAGCTCTTTTTCACTTGAGGAGGTGTTGGATTGATTTGTTGTTTGAGTTTTTCAAACTCCGCGTCTACATCGATATCTTCAATCCTACTCCTTGCCGGCTTGAAGTCAAGCTTCTTCCAGAACACGTCTATCGAATTGATTCGGATTTTCCCCCTATGAACGAAAACATATGATAGTAAATTAGGTAGTGAATTCATAACAGCCAAGAGTCAATATGTAAACATACCATTTTTTTTCTAACTTATCCAGACGACAAGCACATGACAAACCACAACTGGTAAAAAGCTGGCAACCACAAGTTTCACCGTAGGCTCTCAACCCGTCTTCCTTAAGTCGTAGCTCGAAAGCCATAAGCCCAATAACATATATTGAAACCTTTCGAAGTACATTTGCAAGCATGGGGTGAACATTGTGGTGGTTCATTACTTTTCTAAGGCTTGTTTCAAAACCTCTTCTAATCTCGGTATATCGTACGAGACAGAAATAGCAGTTCCCTCGTAAGAATCTGGAATAATGGACTTTTCAGAGTATTCGCCGAAAAGGTAGTTGCTAAACCACGACATCATAATCACTGAACAAATGCTCTACTCAACAGAATTTTCACAGTTCAAAACAAAAAAAACCCAACAGAACCTCAACCTCAATTTTTTGAATACGAAACAGAATGCATGGCCTGCCTCTTAAATGCAACTGAAATGGGGGTCGAAGCGTCGCACTTTGGCCAAAGCGCGGCTTTTAGGGTTAACGCGTGACACTTTCTGCAACCTCGTACAAAATATAACATCATATCAATGTCTCATAACCCTTTGTCTGCAGAAAGAACCCTAAACGCCCCAGCGCTTTGGGGTATAGAACAGAATCTCGTACCACTGTCACTTCACCTTTTGTCTGAAAAACAACTCTAAACGCCTCGCTTTGACAAAAACTGAATGCTTTGGGGTGTAGAAATAAGAAGTAGGTGTATAAATATCATGATCCAAGAATAAACTTTTAGCTCATGAAAATTCTAACTATCGTCACTGGTGACCTCATCATTTAACTTTTCAGATTAGTCCTAATCGTTAGTCACATCATCACTTTCTCATATCATTTACAATCATTAATGTGTCTCGTATACTTGTCAACTATTCTATGGAAAAAAATAATAACTAAATAATTAAACTTACGGAAAATGGTCGAAGTTGTGAAAAAGGTTAAACATAGAAGTTATATAAATTATTTTGATAAAGAAATAAAATTTCAACTTTTATACAACCAATATATCTTTTTTAATTATTGTTATTAAACCATCTCTTACGTGGTGTCCTGAGTGGATCTGTTGTTGACGTGAAAAAGAGAGGATAATCGTTTGAAGGCGTAGCAAGGAGAGACTGAGAGGGCATGAGGCGCTGGTATGAAAGCGATCGCATGTAAGCCAGAGGAGGGTCATTATGTGAGAAGGGAGGAGATAGAAAGACATGAAGAGAAGGCACACCTGTGAAAGAACTAACAGGTCAAACAGGAAGTCATGTTGCACATGATCTTATGGCTGTTTATTAACAACGATCTATCTCATTCATAATTGTATTAAACTTATGCCAATCATATGCTACCTGTTATCAACCTAACAAAATTATGGTTAAAAGTGATATCATTAACCATGAGATAATAAACCCTATTGGATAATCGAGTCGGAAATCTCACTAGAAGTAGTCTCTCTATTTCTACGAGGTAGAGGTAAGGCTGTCTACATCTACCCTCCTCAGACCATATCTTAGCTTTGCTATTGGTGGGATTTACTGAGTGTGATGATGGATAATCGAGTGACTCACGTAGTCACGTGTATTATTTTTTAATCAAGTGGTTGGTGTGGGCCGTACATCTACATAATTTCACTCTAAAATGGTTGAGAAACAAGTCCAAAAGGGGGAAGCTTCTTGTTGTCTTTTTATTTTTTATTCAATTCTACAAGTTTCTATCTCCCGTCATTTTCTTAGACAAATACAACATTTATAAAATATCCAAATTAGTACATGCACTTGGCAAAAACGCATTAGATGACGTTAAATCATTTATATTGGTGAAAAATTTTGTAACTTTTTTTTTTTTAAATCTACAAACTTATTAGTTTAAGACTTTTTAACAAACCTTAAGGATTTTTATAACTTATATACTAATTAAGCTTTTTATAAGAAATTTATTAAGTTTGGGATTTATAAATTAAAAAATTATGAACTTTATACGATATGAAAAGCTAAAGTTTATTATAATTAGATAAATCAATTATGAAAATTAAATGTAAACGACAATGAATGTGTAGGTAAGGAGCCAACCATGACCTCCCCGACCCTCTCTTCACTCAAACATCCTCTTCAAGATGAAATTTTGGCCCGATACCCATTTCAGGTGAAGAAACACCTAGTATAAACCGACGGTTTATCCTTCTGGTAGTGGTTTCGTCAAGGATGGTTAATCCTTAATCTTTCCTCGATGATGTTCTAAGTCTTATCTGCAAAACAAAACACCGTGAGACTCGTTACAAGGATGAGAGGTGGGGGGTTCTCCTTGTAACCACCCTCCAGCGTGAGAATACGTATCGTTTAAGAAGAGTAAACAAGTGTGTGTTAAGAATAAGAGAATGAGAGAGCCGATCCTTAAATCGGGAAGTGAAGATTTGTATTCATAGCCAAAGGTGGGAGAGGAGAATGGTGGGTTGATGGGCCTTGGTACAGTTGTCCTGGTCGGCAAATATCCTTATAGTCCCCTCTGTTAGGAGAAGAATTGTCTGCCGTATGGGTCGATGTGGAGCCATACCACTGGTCATTTGGCACTAACCAGGTGTAACTTTCGTTGGCCTGCCATCAGCTGTCCTTTGAATATCATGTATCAGGGCCAGGCGACGTCTGGTTGGTGCCATGTGTCTATCCTTGTACCTGTTGTCCCTTACATAATTTCTCCAGCCACGTAGGTGTAGACGCGTGTGTAGTTCCCATGCAAGATAATTCTAACATTGCGACACATGCTACTTGCTCTCTTGTGGGTATGCTCGTGTGCGCACAACTAAGTGGGTTGTTTAAGACCATTTCCCTTCATCACGGAACTTGCATCCCGATCCCATCAGTCCCGATTTATACCGTTTTTGCTCTTTATAATCCATACTCATCACGACCATCATCCTTAACCCTACATCCTTCATCCCAAACTTGTCCAACAAACCATTTTAACCAATATATTTAACATTTGCTGGTACATTTAGCATCACCCTAAAACATCATCACTATCCAATCTTAAAAAAATACTTGTTAGATTTTCTTTAAAAATCACTTACTTTTAGTCTTTCACCATCAACCCTCATGATGAACTCATGATGAGACCACCTCCCCTTATCCCATTCATTTCTTGACCCACAAGCATAACCCCAACCACCCACTTCAATCCCATTTCATAAACCCCAAATTAAACCCAAATTCCTCCATACCCATTTCTCAATTTCACCATTTCCCCAAATTAAACCCAAATTCTTCCATACCCATTTATCAATTTCACCAATTTTGAAGAAAAATGCCTGATTCACCACCCCCAGACACCAGCAACAACCGCCTCTGCGACAACTGCAACCACTCGCCCGCACTCTTATACTGCAGAGCCGACACAGCCAAACTCTGCTTATCTTGTGACCGTGAAATCCACTCAACAACCCCCCTTTTCACCAAACACACACGATCCTTACTATGCGACACTTGTTCCACCTCACCCGCATCAATCTTCTGCTCCACTCACGCTTTCGTTCACTGCAACAATTGCGATTGGGAGACCCACAACAACTCCAGTTCGTCGCATGATAGGCGGCCGCTCGAGGGGTTTACTGGGTGTCCCACAGTTTTTGATTTGTTATCGTATTTGGGGTTTGATGATTTGAGTGGTTGTGGGGATGATCATGGTGGTGGGTTTGAGGATTATCTTGTTTGGGAGACTCCGGGGTTTGTGAGTCTTGATGACTTGATTGTTTCTAGTGGTGGTGATCATAATTATCAGGCTATGGGTGTTCCTCCTTTGCCAAAGGTAAAATTTGTTTGTTAAAGTTTGTGCTTTTTTGCCTTTTGGTTCTTGATTAGGGGTGTGAATTTCTGACATACCCGAACCTAATACAAAATTCGTGGGTTGGGGTTTAATCTAAACGGGTTCGGGTCAGTTTCAGGTTGATTCCACGAACCCGTTTAGTCTAAACAGGTCGGGTTGATTCCGCGAACCCGTTTAGTCTAAACGGGTTGACCCATTTATATTATATTATTTTTTTTACAATATGTTTTGTGTCATAAATTAAATTGGTGTGTATTTTATGGCATAATTGTAACTTAATAAGAGAAAATTGACATAAGATTTTACAATTTAATTGTAATTTTATTACTATATACATTTGTGTTTTGCTAGTAAATTTTAATTTTAATATATTATTTTGAGGAAAAAACAATAAAAAGATTAAAAAAATCAGGTTGAACGGGTCGTGTTCGGGTTTTTACGTATGACCATAGTTGTCAATAGCGGCTATAGCGACCACTATAGCGCGCTATGTAGCGAGGCGACCAAGTGTAGCTATCTGGGTCATAGCGACCAATAGCGTGAATAGCGACAGCTAGGTTTTTTTTTATGTAAATAGCAATTAGATATAGCTCTAAAATAGCTGGATTTGTAGGTTTTTGTTAAATATACATGTAAAATAGCATATATACCAAAGTATTTTGATATAATATACGTATAAAAATTTTCAAAATTCTTTTTCTAGTGTATCGCTATTTATAAAATAGTGGTCGCTATTTGCTATGAGCATATAGGTCCCTTGTTGCTATTTGTCGCTATTCGCTATTAACAACTATGCGTATGACATATTTTTCGGGTCGGGTTGAACCCGCGAACACACCCTTTTAGCAACCCTAGTCTTGATGATTTGATTGGTTGTATTGGTGTTGAATATAATTATCAGGCTATGGGTTAGTTAAATTTGTTTTAAAGTTTGTGTCTTTTTTTTTTTTGTTTGGTTGGTTAGTTTGTGATTTGGGTTTGGATTTGGATTGATGGTTGGGTTTGAACCCGTGACCTCGTTGTGGAAACGGGTTGTTGTGGAAGTGCAGGGTAAGGATACGTACTTTCAGGCCCAAGTTGGGTTTGAACCCGGGTTTTGTAAGTCTTGATGATTTGATTGTTTCTAGTGGTGGTGGATATTATTATTGCTTGTTTGTTTGTCAAGTTGTTTAAGTTTGTTTGTTAAAGTTTGTGGCTTTTTGATGTTTGGTTTATTGGGTTTGTGATTGATGGTTGGGTTTGAACCTGGGCCTCGAGTTGCGGAAATGCAAGGTAAGGATACGTACGTCAGGCCCAAGTTGGGTTTGAACGCGTGTTTACTATTTATTATTTAAACAAACTGGTTATTGTTTTAGGGTTTATGCAAATTTAATTATTAGTATAGAATTAGATATGAATATTTGGTGTTCTTGCATATTGTTATGAACTTATTATTGAATTTGTTAATTTTAGATATGTTTATGTTTATGTGTTTTATGTTTTGTTATTAAGATCACATTTGTTGCGGGTTTTTCGCGTTTGTTAACTTTGTTTAGGTTGTTTCTGTTGAACCAGAACCGAAATGTTGCTTTCGGAGCATATAAAGAAGAATTTCTTCACCAGCTTCGAGAATTAGCCAAGTCTGAGCCGAATGTAGATAATGGTCAAGAAATGGTTAAACCAATAAACGAGTTTCCGCCCACACAAAACTTCATACTCCAACGTTCGGGTTTTGAACATAAGTTTGAAGAGAATGCAAATTCTTCATATGAGGTATAAATTATAGTCTCATCTACATAATATATTAAAGGGAAATTGGATTTTAATAATCTCAACTTTGACCTATTGGCCTGGATTAATCCCAACTCGAGAAATGTTTACCGACAGTTCCAACTTTGAACATATTTTTTTTCAGCGATCCCATACCAACTAGAAGTTAACCCAATTAGTTTTTGCTGACCTGGACTGCCACATAAGTAGTCCACTGTCCACATCATCAAAACTTTGCCACATGACATAAGCAATCCACTTCATCAAAACTTTGACTAATTTGCCACATAAGCAGTCTACGCCGTCAAAACTTTGATTTTTTTGCCACATAAGCAATCCCAGGGGCGTAGCATTTAGGGGGCCGGGAGGGGCGCCCGACCCCCCGAACTTTTCGCTCAGTAGTGTTGTACATGTAGTTTTCGTATATAAATTTTTGGGTATATACGTTTTCGACCCCCCGGTTCTATAGAAATTTTTGGGTATATACGTTTTCGACCCTCCCGACGAAAACTTCAAGCTTCGCCACTGAGCAATCCACGCCAGGAAAAACTAACTGGGTTAACTTTCGGTTAGTGTGGGATTGCTGAAGAATTCAAAGTTGAGACTGTCTCTAAACATTTCCTGAGTTGGCATTAATCCCGACCAATAGGTCAAAGCTTAGTTTGTTAAAATCCAATTTCCCTTTATTAAATGCATAATTAATTATATCTATTATGTAATTTACAAAAAAAAGGGCAAAAAAGTACCAACTGACTCTAGATATGTACATGGTTAACCCATTATGCAACCCACCCGACTTGTCCATCCGGGCCTCCCCTGAACGGGCCGGGCCTCTAGTTCCATAGCCTGATGGTGGCTGTATTTTTGTATTTACAGACGAATACATTTCAATGGTGCCCTGATGGTACTGATGCTGGGGATCCGGAGTTTTATTCTGATCAATTAATAGGACATAACGCCGACGATAGAAGCTGTATAGTTCCTGATGAAAAGTTTATCAATATTCATAGTTCCAGCCACATTAGCTCTAATTGTGAAGGCCAGTCGCATCATACTGTCGCTGAAAACACACAAGTCTTTCATAGTGTCGGTGTGCGTGAAATCAACACCCAAGAGAGAGAGACGGCACTCACAAGATACAAAGAGAAGAAGAAATCTAGAAGGTAGTTGTTTTCTTGTCTTAACTGTAAACTGGTCAAGCTAAGGGATTTAACTAGGGGTGTAAACGAGCTGAGCTACTCGCGATCGACTCGAAAAAAGCTCGAACGAACCGAGCTTAAACGAGCCCGAGCCTAAAAATAAGCTTGTTTAGTAAACGAACCCGAGCTTCACTTATCAAGCTTGAGCCGGCTCGCAAGCCTAAACGAGCCTGTTATCTATATCATTTTTATTTACAAAACTATGATACTAAATGATAAATAAATATATACATATTTTATGTTATATATAGTAGTTGTAGAAAAAAAACAATTGTAATTAATATAAATTAATTAATAACTAATAAACGAGCCGAGCTTTAGAAATAAAGCTTGAACCAAGCCGAGCTCGAGCTTGAGCTCTCATAAGTTAAACGATCTCGAGTTCGAGCTTAGGCGAGCTCGGGGGCTCATTTACACCCCCAGATTTAACTAAAAAGGAAACATGTCAAACGGGTTGAAAATGTTTTAAATTGTATTCATTTGCTTAAAAAAACCGTAACGGGTTTGTTCAACTTAAGCTCTTGTTGTTCATTTTTGCCAGAACTTGTTACCAAAATGATACTTTTATTAAAACGGCCCATTTTGACTCAGGTTCATTCTGCTCATAACCCGTTTTGACCCGAACTCATATTTATAAATGCATTGAAAATCATATCTAGGTGTGTAAAACCGAAGTTAACTGGAGGTTTTTTTTTTTTTTTTTGTCATTGGTATCATAACAGGTATGACAAGCATATTCGATACGAGTCACGAAAGGTACGGGCTGAAAGCAGGACGAGAATCAGGGGACGTTTTGCCAAAATGGATCGATGAATCGTTGTACACATGTTTGAGGTTATATGCTTGTTAGATGATGTATTGTGTAGTGTAGAAATGTGCTAATATGTGGAAACCGGTGGTGGAAGATGAGCGTGAGCGCAGACCTACTCGGTTTCTTGCTACCGTAGTTTTTCGGTAGTCTATGGTGTTATTCCGCCTCGCAGTTGTAGTAGTTTGATTAGTCGCGTAATTATTTTATATGTTCTCTGTGTATGTTTGTTGCAAGTGTAGCTTGTAAAGCAAATAAAGATGGTTTTGTAGAGGTGGAAAAATGGTTTTGAGTTAGGTAACTAATCTAAGACTTGTAATTTCATGTATAGGTGAAGTTGGTGGTGTAACATTTTTTTTTCTTCATATTTTTATAAATAATAATGCAATTAATATGTTTATTTATTTTTTAGCTGAACAGTATTTTAATTTTATGAATAATTTGGTTTAGGGGGCATGGGTTGTTTATTACTTTATTGTATAACTGGACTAGAGAAAACAGAAACTCAAATTGAAAATCCGAAATGGGTTTTTGAAATTTGGTTTTTTAATAAGCTTAAATTTGGTTTTTTAATCAAAATTACAATTTGTGATTTTCAAACGGTAAAACAAAGCATCCAAATACTTCAAAAAGTATACAAAATTCTTAAAACAAAGCATCCAACTACTTCAAAAAGAAAGTCCAAATAGGAAGTTTTGGATGATATCTGTTGTCTATACTCTAAATACTATCCAACCTTACTGCAAATGCTTTCAAAACTTTAAATATTCTACATTAAACCATTTTAAAGTACACGAAAGTTGTCATTTGAAAATAGGGTAAACTACAATTTATGTCTATGGGGTTTACACCCACTTACACGTTCAGTCCCTATTTTGAAAAATTCAACACTCCGGTCTCTGTAGTTGTCGATTACTCGCAATCAGGTCCCTCCCACTAACGACCGTTAGTTGACTATTCATTTAGTTAACGGCGTGGAGGGCAAAAGTGTCATTTCCCCGTATCTGGAAAAGGTGCCTACATATTTAATCCTTTAACTTATGATGTAAGCCACAATCCTATCCCTCATCCCCATAAACCCTCTCGAAGTGAAAACCCCACCGGCGATTACACATTTCCGTCCACTGTGAGCTCTGATCATCATCAATCAGGTCGACGATGAGACAATATGCTGTTCTTTTGATCACATTCCACGTTATAGGTACCACATTGTTTTAATTTTGTATTCTAAGTCTCATTTGATCATTTGATTCATGTCTTGTCCGTGATCAATACCTGAAATATGCTTTCTTTTTCTTGCAACTCTAGTGGGATTCAGGGTCCAGGTGACAAAGCGTCACATTAGGATCCAGTATAGGGTACTAATGAGAATTGGGAGGGGGTTTCGAGTGGAACTCTGTTTCGCCCGTCTCATGTGAAGGATTCTGGTTGCTTTTCAAGTACATATATGTGCATATCTAATAAGCTAACTATAACTATTGATGTTGCTAAGTTTGGCCCTGGTCATTTTTGGGTTTTTTGTCGTTGATGGTAAGTTTGGCCTATAGCAGTTAAAGTGGGTTACTTGGGTTGATCAACTTTTGGGAATGTCGGATTAGTGATCGGGGGTAACCCATGTTTTGGTACATGACAATGTAGTATGCAACAATGTAGTAGGACTAATGATCTTTAACAATGATCCTTATTTAACTATGCTTACTGTTGAATGTCTATTGAATGGTATGCTTGTTTTGAATGTCTATTGTTTTTTTACCGGGGATTTGTTTGGAGATTGGAATGAAATGTATAGGACAGTAAATAAACCTGTTCATTTACCTGTAAGGGATTATACAATTTGGTTATAAGAGCTTAACTTAATTAGGAATTTATAGTATTTAGGAGAGTTATGCATAATGTGAGTTACTTATATATAGAACAGGGATTATACAATTTGGTTACAAGACTTATAAAAAGGGTTGTGTGGTAGGCATTGCTTATAACTTCAACATGGATTTGACTAGGGAATAAGTCAAGGCTGTGATTAGCAAGGCCTTTTCTTGATCAGTGATTTGTAGGATTTAGGTGAATTTTAAACAAGGATGATACAATTTGATTATAAGACTTATACTAAGGGTTGTGTGGTAGGCATTGGTTATAACTTGACAATGGATTTAACCAGGGAATAAGTCAAGGCTGTAATAATTAAGGCCTTAGCTTGTTCAGGGATTTGTAGGATTTAGGAGAGTTATAAATAGGGATGATACAATGCTCAAACCTGTTTGTAATTGAAGGCAGTTCAAGTTGGCAGCCATGGCTAATAACTTAACTTTTGTAGCCATGACCTGTTTGACCAGAATAGATGGTCAAACCTGTGAGTAATTAAAGACAATTTAAGTTCTGCAACTACAAGTCAGTTGCAATTGCGAATGTCAATCCCAATTCAACTTGTAAAATTAAAACCCAAATCAAGTTCTAACAGCCCAATCCGTTTCAAATTCTGCACGCCAAACCTTTCGAGTTCTAAAGGTAAAACCGAGTGCAATTCTACTTAGATGTCTTAATACGGCTTTACTAACTGTATGGGTGTTTAGAATTCGTTTCAAATTCGAAAAATGTAAAATTCGATTTAATTCGATTCGATTATCAAGAATTCGATTCAATTCGAGTCCAGTAAATCGAATACGAATTTTTAATTTTAAATTCGATTCAATTCCAAATTCGAATTAAAATTATACATATTTATTTATTATTTTTATATATAATACATATATAACTTTTATCAGGCTATAGTATAAATTAATCTCTAAATTTATTCTAAGTATTAAAATAACACATTATCAAACCCATTACAAATCCTATGACTTAAACGAATTTATTTCATATTTTAACTGAATTTGAATTAAAATGAATTTATTCGAATCGAATTAGCTGGTTCTTAATCGAATACAAATTCAAGCAAAAAAAGATTATTCAAAAAATTCGATTCGATCAATTCGATATTTAATTCAATGAACACATGGATTCTCTTATTTTTAAGTGATTGAAAGTAAGCAAAATAATATCTTATATCTTACTATTATAATAAAAGAAACATGTTTTTGGACAAGTGTCACTCAATCAGGCCACCTTAGCTTCTCCCCCCCGCTTAATGCCCACGTTATAATGTGGGTCAACACGCGGGGCTCATCTAATCCTAAATATCCGACCCAAATAATTCAATAGATGATGCGTACAACTGAACGAACTTATTCCCTTGCGTTTCCCCTATTCCAATCAAAACCCTAATCTCGAACCGTAACATGAACACGGGAAATCAATGCATCTTCTGTTAATCATCTCTATCTCCAATCTTCTTCCCTGCTACGCTATCAAGGTGTGTTTATTGTTGAGATTCTTGACTTAAAAGAAAAACCCTAACCAAAAGAATGGTAACCATTAATTTGTTCACCGATTAAGGTTTTTCATCTTCAGTGACTTTCTTTATAGATTCAATGATGTTTGTTTTTGTTTTTCATTCAGTTTACTTTTCTCTGAATCGTATTTTGGGCTTTGTATGAGATGATGATAATAGCGATTTGATGATTACGATGACGGTTCTGACGTAATCGAAAATGAAGACGAGCAGTTGGATTTTGAATCAATATTCTATTCATTCAGAGATTAATCGCGTGGTGACTAGTCGAAGGTAAATTTAGTGAGTTTGTTATTCCTGTTTTTGGTTGTGTTACAAGTATTTTCGAGTTTGTTGTTACAACATCTGCTTCCCTGTCGTTAATTACTTTATTTGTCAAGTGTCACTGACAAACTCTTGGGTTGGTTATTGGTGGTGTAGCTCAAAGAGGGGAAGCCTAGCAAATTGTAAAGAGGTAAACTTCTTAGTAGCTACCCTGGCTGACTTCTTGATCATCTACAGAACACTAAAGGATTTATCTTTATGAACCTCAAGGTAGGTATACTGCAATGTAATCCGAATAGTTGGTGAAACCAGAGTATGACATAATCATGTCGAAAGCTCATCCAAACCGAACAATTTTATGATTTAGGTCATCTGTTTACCACTCAATTTAGCACACAATATTCGTGAATTTTGCATGGTGGTAGATTGGTCCCCAATTAAGAGAGAAATAGATGTTTTTTAGCTCAGGTGGTATGACTACTCTTTGTTCAAAGCACTTGATTTTTTTAAGAAGGGATCATTGTTTAATACTTTTGAAAAAATGGGTCTGTGTTTCTTCAATGTAGTTGAAAATAACCATTTTGATTTTTTGGTCCAGGGAGTAGTTCATACAGAAGTTAAATCTGGAACTTTTCTTTTCCCACATAAGATCTCTAAGGGTTAACACATAAATTTCAACCTTGCCACGGTAAGTAATGCTTTACTTTTATTTGTAAACTAAGCTTTATCTAACTCATTGTATACTTCATCGTTGTTACTGACTGTTTGTTATTGTTATTAGACTTCATTTACAAGCATAATTAGACTACACATGTTCAACAATGAGGGCATCAAATATTGTTTTTTCTTGCTTTATTGCCCGATAACCTGAATTTGTAACACGCTGATCAATGGGCTAAATTAAAGCGACCCGGTTATCCATCAAGTCATTCTTGCGTTTACAATTCACTCATTCCTTTCCTTCCCAATACGAAACCTTATACTGGCGACTTGATAAACAATTCACACCAACCGATCGATCATGAATGGACTTGAATCATGTCCGGTTGACTCAGAGTTTTGATGGAAATGACGATTCGAAGAAGAAATTTTCAGTCGGTAACGATGGTACATGGAAGGAAGAAGGTGTTATTCTCAGTTTTTGTTGGTCTAAGTCAATCAAAGGTCAGTGATACAGATTACAACTAATCTATATATCTCTATTAGGTTATTTTTGTTAGTTAATTAGGGTTTTTTTGTTTAATTATGTTTTCGAACAATATTACAGGTTCTTTATATGGCTGATTGAAAATTTGTTTATTGAAGTTCTTGGTTGATTTGGGAGGAGATTCTTGCTCGAATCAAGCAGGTGGGTTTCAATTCTGTTCTTGATTTTAAATCTTTAACTTATCATACCAGTTATAGTAAGGGGATTATTTTTACCATTAGTTGGTTTTGATTTATAATGAAATACATATATTGCTGAAACATAGTATGCTTTTGCAAGTTCTTTTAATGTCCTTTATGATTTGTATATATGTTTTCTATAGATTGTGATTGATTGGGTGAAACAACTTATTCATATACGAGGGTACATAAATAAGATGGTTGAAGATGCGTATGCAGTCGGTCATATATACTTTTGGTTCATATCAGCTTGGGTAAGTCTGTAAAGATTAAAGAATAATAGTAAATAATCGGTGAGGACTTCAGTCATTAATTATTGGTTGTGTAATCTCTAATTTCGGGTGGTAGGTTCATGGTCCTGGGCAGATATTGACACCTTATGTGTGCGGCCTTCTTATATGAATCGAGATGTATAGATATGAACCCAAGTTTTATTTAAATGACAACGGTCTTAGTTTGTTACTTCTAATAACCTTTGGATTCCATAAGTTCTGCAAGAACCTGTTTGAATCTGCATTCAGAAAATTCCCACTACAGGTTAGAAATCTTTAACCTTACAAGTTAAAACCCAAGTGAAATGACAAAACTACCCTTTATGTTTTAACAGTATTAAGCTTGATTACAGGATGCAATGATTAAGGATACACTGGAAAGAGCAACGGCGCCGCAATTGAATTTGAAAGAGTATTTGAAGGATGCGTATACGCACCCGGTTTTTAAAGGGGGAGAAGTTGAATTGATGGATATTGATGAAGAAGTTGATGAGTGTCATGTAGTTGCTACAAAGAGGAGTTCGCGCAAGGGAAGTCAAGCGGGAATTAGCGATGGTTGTCCTAAAGATAGGACTGGCATTTATGCTGTGTAAAGATAGAAAAAACTGGACCATTTTTTTTGTATAAACATTACTATTCAATGTTATATACACCTGTTTTTGGACAGGTGTCACTCAATCAGGCCACCTTAGCTTCTCCCCCCGCTCAATGCCCACGTTATAATGTGGGTCAACACGCGGGGCTCATCTAATCCTAAATATCCGACCCAAATAATCCAATAGATGATGCGTACAACTGAACGAACTTATTCCCTTGCGTTTCCCCTATTCCAATCAAAACCCTAATCTCGAACCGTAACATGAACACGGGAAATCAATGCATCTTCTGTTGATCATCTCTATCTCCAATCTTCTTCCCTGCTACGCTATCAAGGTGTGTTTATTGTTGAGATTCTTGACTTAAAAGAAAAACCCTAACCAAAAGAATGGTAACCATTAATTTGTTCACCGATTAAGGTTTTTCATCTTCAGTGACTTTCTTTATAGATTCAATGATGTTTGTTTTTGTTTTTCATTCAGTTTACTTTTCTCTGAATCGTATTTTGGGCTTTGTATGAGACGATGATAATAGCGATTTGATGATTACGATGACGGTTCTGACGTAATCGCAAATGAAGACGAGCAGTTGGATTTTGAATCAATATTCTATTCATTCAGAGATTAATCGCGTGGTGACTATTCGGAGGTAAATTTAGTGAGTTTGTTATTCCTGTTTTTGGTTGTGTTACAAGTATTTTCGAGTTTGTTGTTACAACATCTGCTTCCCTGTCGTTAATTACTTTATTTGTCAAGTGTCACTGACAAACTCTTGGGTTGGTTATTGGTGGTGTAGCTCAAAGAGGGGAAGCCTAGCAAATTGTAAAGAGGTAAACTTCTTAGTAGCTACCCTGGCTGACTTCTTGATCATCTACAGAACACTAAAGGATTTATCTTTATGAACCTCAATGTAGGTATACTGCAATGTAATCCGAATAGTTGGTGAAACCAGAGTATGACATAATCATGTCGAAAGCTCATCCAAACCGAACAATTTTATGATTTAGGTCATCTGTTTACCACTCAATTTAGCACACAATATTCGTGACTTTTGCATGGTGGTAGATTGGTCCCTAATTAAGAGAGAAATAGATGTTTTTTAGCTCAGGTGGTATGACTGCTCTTTGTTCAAAGCACTTGATTTTTTTAAGAAGGGATTATTGTTTAATACTTTTGAAAAAATGGGTCTGTGTTTCTTCAATGTAGTTGAAAATAACCATTTTGATTTTTTGGTCCAGGGAGTAGTTCATACAGAAGTTAAATCTGGAACTTTTCTTTTCCCACATAAGATCTCTAAGGGTTAACACATAAATTTCAACCTTGCCACGATAAGTAATGCTTTACTTTATTTGTAAACTAAGCTTTATCTAACTCATTGTATACTTCATCGTTGTTACTGACTGTTTGTTATTGTTATTAGACTTCATTTACAAGCATAATTAGACTACACATGTTCAACAATGAGGGCATCAAATATTGTTTTTTCCTGCTTTATTGCCCGATAACCTGAATTTGTAACACGCTGATCAATGGGCTAAATTAAAGCGACCCGGTTATCCATCAAGTCATTCTTGCGTTTACAATTCACTCATTCCTTTCCTTCCCAATACGAAACCTTATACTGGCGACTTGATAAACAATTCACACCAACCGATCGATCATGAATGGACTTGAATCATGTCCGATTGACTCAGAGTTTTGATGGAAATGACGATTCGAAGAAGAAATTTTCAGTCGGTAACGATGGTACATGGAAGGAAGAAGGTGTTATTCTCAGTTTTTGTTGGTCTAAGTCAATCAAAGGTCAGTGATACAGATTACAACTAATCTATATATCTCTATTAAGTTATTTATGTTAGTTAATTAGGGTTTTTGTTAGGATCTGAGTTTGATTTTGATTGTGTTTTACGTTTGAATTAAGATGAACAATGAATGAGTAGTGCAGCGGAATATAAATGGAAACAAACTTTTCACAATCAAACAGGAGAATTGCTTTCAACACACATTTTCAACAATGAACCGAATGATTGAATTTATTTCATCAACGATTACAATTGCATGTACGCAACAAACTCCCCCTCAGCCTGAGCTCACAGTGATTTGTTCGTACAGGAAGAAAGATGGTGAAGAGCTAATAGAACAGTACATGGTACTGTTCTATTTATAGGCACAGACAAACCACTGTGGCATCTTTGCTGACGTCACCATGAAAGTGACATCTAACCTCCTAACAAACTTTAACAACTGATCTATACAAGTACTGCTATGCTAACAACTGTTATTACAATACATTACATAAAGAAAAACTAACTACTGCTGAATCCTTCCACTGATGTGAACCCAGCAGCACTTGATATATCCAGCAGTGCTTGACCCATAGCAGTAGATTGAACAGCAGGGCTTTAGTCTTCATTAGTCATTGACTTGATCAGCAGTTGTAGGTCAGCAGTTGTATCGATCAGTGGATTGGAGGTCATCAGATATTGAAATCACTTTCAAGGGGAGAGACTTGATTACATAACATCTGCTTATTCTGGATCCACTGCTCTGATCCAGTTTTGGCTTTAATTATCTGTTCCTCTGATAGGGTTCAATCCCAACAATCTCCCCCTGGAACAGATAATGCCAAAACTCTTCATTATTGGTAGATCTTTATTGCCTCATCAACAGTTCCCTTATTTGCCCTTTGAGTTGTAACTCAAAGGCTAAGGCATCTGAGTCATCTTCATCCCTGCACAGTGGAAGATCAAGGAGATCCTGCAAATCTTCAAGACTTAGGCCAAGTGCTTGTTCCCTTGTTATTTTCTTCACTTCTCCACTAGACTTGATCACTGTCAGTACATGGGTCTGTTTGTCAGTTTTCCACTTTAGTACTTTTGAGTCTGGTGGGTTTCTTGGGAGATTTTTATTAGATGAGGAGTTTGGTGATGCTGGCCTTGTGATGACTGTCTGAGCAGTACTTGCAGGTTGATTTAGGCCAAGAGTTTCAGCTATCATTATCTTAATGCCCTCTTTTACAAGGTCATCTCCTGCCATTAATTATGCCACTGTTTCAGTATCCAACTGTTGTTGTTGTCTTCTTTTATAGATGGCAGCACCAGCTGGAGCAGTGGATCTCCGGATTTGCAGCTTTGGTGGTCTTGTTGAAACCTCTGCTTCAGGGTAGTCAGGTTTTTGTGGAACTTTAGGATCTTTCTTCCTTAATTCCTCCAACCTTTTATAGGTGGTCCTGACTTTGTCTTCTCTCCATCTCATCACTTGATTTTTGGAGCCATAGTCAGCAGCAACTAATTCCTCTTTCATTCTCTTCAGCTCCAATGTCTTTTCAGGCACATTCTTTTTGTACTTTGACCAATCTGGAGGAGTGTGTTTGACCTTATTCTTAATCATTTCTTGAATCCTGGCTGCTTCTTTTTCAAGCTCAGGAATGGTCCACTCTTTGTACATATAATTTTCACCCTTATACTTCTTAAAAGCCATGATATTTTCAATGTAATCTTTTCTCAGGGTTTCATCTGCCCTTTCTGAAATTTGTCGGCATACATTCTTTGCAAACTGCTCTAAAGATCTGACTTGTGTAAGCAGAAATTGATAATGCCTTTGAATTTCTTTGTCTGATTTTCCTTGTGAATCTCTTTTAGAAATATCATCTGCATGTTGAGCCTTAACCTCCAAATATTCTTCAATATTTTTAGGCCTAGGATATCCTTCAACTGATGGCAACCTCCTTTTAGCAGGGTCATCCTCAAGATAGGATGATTTGATTTCTTCTCTGACTGCTGCGAGTTCTAGAGGATATTGGACACTTGCAGGAGTAATGGCAGTGATTGGTTGTTGAACTTGGGCTGAAGAGAGAGGAATAGGGTTTGGGATATTAACAAGTGAAAGAGATTGTGAGGATGTTGGTGGTGGTGATGGAGAATCATCATCAGGTATAAAAATCCTTCTCCTTTTTATTGTAGGAGAGGCTAATGATGTTTTGGGTGGATCAGTGGTGGTGTTTTGTGTCACGGCCCCAGGCCCGGTTTGACCCGGTCCAGAAGCCGCGGGACAGAAACCCCGTGGTATTTATTTAATTTGGCAGCGGAATAATTAACAGGATCGTTTAAAACTTGAAAATGCCTGATTATTTTATTTCATAATTAGGAACAAACCCCGAAATTTACAATAAGGGAATTTCACTGGGAAACCCATATTTTACAAAAACATGTTTCCTTATTTTTATTAAGCCACTTCTTCAAGTTTGTAGTGCTACACTGCACTTTTCCTGGATCACAGCAGATCACCTGAAACATGTTTTAAGAAGGTTTTATCAGCAGGGAAATACTGGCGAGGCATTCAAGTTGCACAAAAAGACACATTGTTATAATATACAGTATTAAGGGTGATTACATTGTTTTTATCAACCAATTACCCCAAATCGGTATTTGTCACTCGACAGTATCTGTGACTATGGTCAGATCACCCATTGGCTAACTCGTTGTCCAATGGTGACGGGAAACAAGTAATGTACACAAAACCCCACATACCGGCAGTAATTGAAGATTAAAAAGACTTAATCCCTGTAATTATAACTTTGAAATAAATAGGGTTTTGGAAAGCAATTTGATAAAAAGAGAATGACTCACATTGCAGATTTAAACGGGCAGAGTTTAGCCTACTGATTAGCCTTGTAACCTAATTTAAATAACAATGCACACGAACTAGGTCAGTAACTAATATAGCATTTACGATAACTCATGAGATTAAAATCCTCACAACGAATGACAAAGTGCAATACTTAAACATCCATCGAATTCACGACGAATGACAAAGTATAGCCCTAATGTGGGCAGCACTTAAACATCCATTGGATTGATTTCAATCGATCGGACATTGAATCGTAGCAGCGATCGAGTTAATACCATGTATCGTAGCAGCGCCTCCCTAATGAAAATTATGATTTTGAGCAGTAGAACTTCGTTTTTGAGAAAAGTTTTCGACACCAGTGAACTGCTCATGATCGGATCAATTTATAGCTGAAAAATGGGGTTTACTGACGGGTGGTCCGTAGGACAACCCTTAAAAGGTCTAAATATACGCACATTCCATGCTTTATTCAGTAATTGCTTGAACTTGGTAACTACTCTATGTTTGATTACGCATGTGCTAAAGTGCTCAAGATGCGGGATTTATGATGCTTGAATGGATGTGGGAAGATGGCATCGTTAAGAGGTGAAGAAATTAAGTTGTGGTGAAGAAATATGAAGATGAGTACACTCAGCGCCGTAACCTACGGCACTTGGCCGTAGGTTACGGCCCCAACCCTTGCAATGAAGCCTCTGCCGTAGATCAGGAGAGACGAGCCGTAAAGAAACATTCAGAGCCGTAACCTACGCCCCCCAGCCGTAGGTTACGGCGCCTTATGATTACCTTGGAGTTGCTGACCGCCGTAACCTACGGCTGGGAGCCGTAGGTTACGGCACCGACTGATTCCATTATGTAACTTATGCATTAAAATCACTTTTGATGAGGGTTTTTATGACCAATCATGCTAGTTTCGGTTACTACTTGCTAAAGGGACGATTGTGGGAGCATCTTGGAGACTTTGGCAAGGAAAAACACTTATCTAATCACTAGTTTTTGTGGCTTTTGATCTTGATGAACATTGAAACTCTTATTATCATGATGATTGTCAAAGCCATGTGTGGCTAAACTTTTGATGACTATCTTGGGTTGAAGGTTTGTGTAAGACTTTGTGCTTTGATTTTATATTTCTAGAATAATGAACTCGTCTTTATGATTTGTTTGTTATGGTGTGTGATTGCTTGTTTGTAAATTGTTAATTAGTATGTTAATCTTGTTCGAAACTATACGTTCTTGGTGCCGTTGGCAATCGAGATATCATAGGTAGAATTAGGATTGGGTATTGATTAATTGGTCATCGGGTAACAACCTCGCGTTCTAGGAATCCGAGTACTTAGTTCCCTTTCATCACAACAAGTAATCATACATGAATCATGTCTATGTGTTTCTTTCTAGTTGAATGTTAGCACAAATGTCAAAGCAAACCGGAAACTTAGGATAGTCATTTGTCTCTAAATTGTTTACAAACCAAATTTCCATTTTTGCAATTAGACTAGTAATCTTAGTTTTAAAAATCAACCAATCAAACCAACTCTTGAATTTATTTTCTCGCAATTAGTCTAATTTAGTTAATTTAGATAAACTTTGAAATAACACATTTTCCACAAACTCCCTGTGTTCGATACCCACTTACCGCTATCTATTTAGTTGTATTTGGATTAAATTTGATTGTGACCATGACATCACGTCAAATTTTGGCGCCGTTGCCGGGGAGTAGTGCGCAACGTGTGTTATTTTTGATCCTTTTTAGTTTGTTATTTTTCTGGTTTACGCTGGGTGTGTTAGTGTGCAGGTACTTACAGGTGCATGCGTACTAGGAGCTCTCATAAGCTTTCACCATTGGCATTTGATCCGGAAATTGAGCGAACATTAAGAGGAAACAGAATTTTGTTAAGAGAGAACAGAATCAGCGGTTCACCAACAACACCAACTACACCAATCACACCAATTCGATACATGGATCCACCACCACCACCACCCACTACGGGTGAACTTATACCACCTTTCATACCATCATCCACTCAACCTTCACCAAACACTACCATACCACACACCACTACCAATCCTAATTCACCTCAAGATGCAACACCAACTAACACCACCCTACCCATTACCACTCAAGAAGAACCTTCACTTTCCTTTAACCCTTTAACTACGATTCCACCACTCACTCATTTCTTCCCAGTTTCAGGACAATCATCTTCAACCTATACACTACCACAAGGTTCAACTGTCGTTCATGCTACGTCTACATTTAGACCATCGAACCAGTCGGGTTTTCAATACCCGACTCTTCCTTTTGGGCAATCATCGGGTATAGGAGGAGATGGATATTAAGAAGGATATGAAGAGTTTGAGGGTTATGATGAAGAGGGTTATGCATATATGGGTGATGGGGAACAAGGAGAACTTACTTATGTGCCAGGGCAAACTCAAAGAATGCCAAGTGTTGGTGGGTTTCAACAACAAATTATACCACAACACATTAGGCCAAGGCCACAAGGGCCACCAATGCAACGCCCTATACCATTGCAACAAGTTCGTCCGCAAAATGTACAACCACAATTCCAAAGGCCAATTCAACACCCACCGATGCCACAACAACAATATCAACCCTACGCACCACAAGGGCATATACCAAGACCAATGGGTCCTATTCGTCCAAGGGGTCGGTTGGGTGTACCAAGAAGGCATCTTAGGGAACATGCGAGGGGAATTGAAGGGCATTTTAGGCCGGTAATTACTCACAACCCTTCACCGGTGGTTATTCCTCACAATAATCAAGGAAGAACTTTTGAAGTGAGAACAAATTCTTTGCAAAGTTTGCCGAAATATAAGGGTTTAGCAACGGAGGAACCTTATTTCCATTTGGAGGCCTATGACTCAATTTGCAATACTCTTGGGAGTCAAGGTTTTTCGGCTGATGATGTCAAATTGGTACTGTTTCAATTTTCTTTGGAGGATAAGGCAAAGAAGTGGTTCTACACTTTGCCTTCGGCATCTATTTATACTTGGGCGGAAATGCAACAAATTTTCCTAGATGAGTTTTACACCGCCCAAAAGACCAATGATGCAAGGAAGGGGTTGAGGAGTTTTCAACAACAACAAGGCGAAATGTTTCATGAAGCCTTTGAACGTTTCAACATGATGATAAAAAATTGCCCTCATCATGGAATTGAACTTTGGGAGTTGATGAATGCTTTCCACGAGGGGTTGAGTGCAGAAGATGCTCGAGACTTAATGTCTATTACTGGTGGCACTTTTGGTACAAATTATGAGCAAGACGATTGGGAGTCTTTGGAGTAAATGGCAATTACATCAAAGAGGAAAGCTCAAGCATCTAGGAGAGCATGACCGGCCGTTACTCGAACACAAGTGCATGCGGTTGATGATGGTAATGCTCAAACCTCTAACCAAATTTATGATGTGTGTGCTATTTGTAATGAAATAGGTCATGCGGCTGAAAATTGTCAAGGAATGGTGGAAGGGCAATATGAAGAAGTTCATGCGGTACAAGGTCAAGGAGGGGGTGGTAGAAACTATAATATGAATTTTAACACTTACCACCCCGGGTTGAGAAACCACCCAAACTTTCGTTATGGGAACCCTTCAAATCAAGCTAACCCGAATTTCCAAGGAAACCAAGGATTTCAAAGGCAATATCAAACGGGTCAAAGCTCTTCGGGTGGAAACGAAGTAATGGAGATGTTGAAGGCGATGCAAGTTGAAATGCAACGAATGAATCAACGTGATGAGGTTCGGATGCAAAAGGACGAGGCCCGTGATAAAGCGATTCAAACTTTGACCACCCAAATGGGTCAACTTGCAAGTGAAGTGGCGATATTGAAGAAAGCAAAAGGCCAGCTACCAAGTGACACGGTGATAAATCCCAAAAACATTAAAAGTGTTAATATCAATGTGGTAAGCACCGTTCCTAGTACAAAATTTAATGAAACATTGCTAACTTCTTCGTATCAAGTGAATGCAGGTTTGGAAAAAGATGCCGAAATCGAGAATGATAAAGAGTATGGAGCGCCAATCGTGCCTATCCGAGTGGGAAAATTAAAAATTCCCCATGCATTATTGAATTATGGGGCGAGCATGAGTGTGTTACCGGGTGAGCTATATGACATGTACGATTTCGGTCCGCTTCAAGATGCAAACACCATGGTGAGTTTGGTGGATGAAAGTTGGAGGCGTCCACGGGGAATAGTTAAGAATGTTATGATTCGATTGGGAGAATTCGAATACCCGGTGGATTTTCTAGTTCTAGATTATGCTTCTACCAAAATGGCAGCACAACAAAGGGTAATTTTAGGTCGACCGTTTCTATACACAGCAAATGCTCAAATCAGATTATTACCATGACCGAAAAGAACCGTAAGTTGTCCTTTGATGTTCAAACTAGAGTGATTAGTTATGAGTCCATTGAGGAGAAGGGTGGTGAGTCTAGAGATTGTATAAAAAATGTGTGTCAAAGAATGAAAATAAATCACACACCGAATCGTGAAGACACGCATACGGGATCAAGTAGGAGTGTATTTGATTACCCTTCGAATCGAAGCGGGACGGATGCATTTTACGAAATGACACGATGTAGTGATGGAAGTGGCAGAAACCGATTCTTTGAGCCACCATAAATGGGGGGTGGCACGGTCTGGCTGAAGACTTGAAACTTAGCGCTGCTCGGGAGGCAACCCGGGGTTTTATACTGATCTTGCTGTGTTTATTTTTCTATGTTTCAGGGCCATGGCAACACTCAAGTGTGGGGAAGATGTGCGGAGATTTGTGTGAAGGTGGTGATAGGAAATTGGATCATTTACAATATCTGTTGTGTCAAACTTCACCAGGTCAATGTACTTTTTCCTTAGACTTGTCATGTTCTTTAGCTTTGAAATATCGTAGTTTATTAGTTTGTTTTTGTTTATTAAAAAAAAAACAAAAAAAAAAAAAACAAAGTTGATGTTTTTGGTGTTTAAGCGATCTTTCCCTAAAACCCATACATTGGGACAATGTATCCCAAGTGTGGGGATGGGGGAAATTTTTGAGAATTTAAAAATTTTGTAAATCCGAGCGAAAATTGTCAAAATTTGAAAGCTCGATTTTGTCCCGCTTGACACACCGACACCTATTCCTAGTCTTTTCTTGGTGAGAATTTGGGCCACATATGATTGTTATTGATATTTCTTTGTTTGAGTGGCGGTGCGTGTCGTGTGTTAATAGAACTTGTGTACGAATTCTTGTTAAATCCTAGAATTAGCATGCTTTTGAAAATGATAAGGGACTTTTAGGAAGCCTCGTCTAGATGTGTGAGAGTGCGGGATTGGTGGGTTGGACCTCATACTTTACATATATGAGCTTGGTATTGTGAGGGGTGGGGGTTTGGTCCTTAGAAAGCCATGTTTGAGCCTTATACCATTCGGTTGTGACCCAAACCTACTTCTTACAAAAGTTTACCCATTGAGATGACCCGATTTATGGAATTTAGTTTGTGATTGTTGATGTTCTTGTATATATTGTTGAGTTCTATGCTTAAAAAAAAATTGAAAAAAAAAAGAAAGAAAAGAAAAAAAGAAGAAGAGAAAAATATGAGAAAAATACAAAAAAAAATATTTAGTTGCAATAGTAGTTGAGATGTTGAAGAAGTTGTGTATATAGTTGATGTTTGCTTTGTTTAGTAGTAGAAATAAAAACCGGGTCGAATCAATGAGCTACTTTCACATTCCCACCATGTTCCTACCTTTGCGCCTAGCCGTGTTACAACCCGTAAGTTCCTTTGATTCATAAGCATGCTAGATATTTGTTAGGAGGAGACTTGATTTTTATACAAGCTTATTGTCGCACACACACACACACACGTATTGAGTGATTTAGCATAACATGCTAATTTATCTTGTCACCGAGAGTTCTTGTGAGGGGTGTGTCTTGTGGAATGATTGAAAGTTAGTAAAAGGAAGGCACTTTAGCTTGGTTTGCATGATTAATTGCTTTAGTTGAAAATGGTTTTTGAATGAGTTGCTTGGGACAAGCAACGGGTAAGTGTGGGGATGTGACGGGTGGTCCGTAGGACAACCCTTAAAAGGTCTAAATATACGCACATTCCATGCTTTATTCAGTAATTGCTTGAACTTGGTAACTACTCTATGTTTGATTACGCAGGTGCTAAAGTGCTCAAGATGCGGGATTTATGATGCTTGAATGGATGTGGGAAGATGGCATCGTTAAGAGGTGAAGAAATTAAGTTGTGGTGAAGAAATAAGAAGATGAGTACACTCAGCACCGTAACCTACGGCACTTGGCCGTAGGTTACGGCCCCAACCCTTGCAATGAAGCCTCTGCCGTAGATCAGGAGAGACGAGCCGTAAAGAAACATTCAGAGCCGTAACCTACGGCCCCCAGCCGTAGGTTACGGCGCCTTATGATTACCTTGGAGTTGCTGACCGCCGTAACCTATGGCTGGGAGCCGTAGGTTACGGCACCGACTGATTCCATTATGTAACTTATGCATTAAAATCACTTTTAATGAGTGTTTTTATGACCAATCATGCTAGTTTCGGTTACTACTTGCTAAAGGGACGATTGTGGGAGCATCTTGGAGACTTTGGCAAGGAAAAACACTTATCTAATCACTAGTTTTTGTGGCTTTTGATCTTGATGAACATTGAAACTCTTATTATCATGATGATTGTCAAAGCCATGTGTGGCTAAACTTTTGATGACTATCTTGGGTTGAAGGTTTGTGTAAGACTTTGTGCTTTGATTTTATATTTCTAGAATAATGAACTCGTCTTTATGATTTGTTTGTTATGGTGTGTGATTGCTTGTTTGTAAATTGTTAATTAGTATGTTAATCTTGTTCGAAACTATACGTTCTTGGTGCCGTTGGCAATCGAGATATCATAGGTAGAATTAGGATTGGGTATTGATTAATTGGTCATCGGGTAACAACCTCGCGTTCTAGGAATCCGAGTACTTAGTTCCCTTTCATCACAACAAGTAATCATACATGAATCATGTCTATGTGATTCTTTCTAGTTGAATGTTAGCACAAATGTCAAAGCAAACCGGAAACTTAAGATAGTCATTTGTCTCTAAATTGTTTACAAACCAAATTTCCATTTTTGCAATTAGACTAGTAATCTTAGTTTTAAAAATCAACCAATCAAACCAACTCTTGAATTTATTTTCTCGCAATTAGTCTAATTTAGTTAATTTAGATAAACTTTGAAATAACACATTTTCCACAAACTCCCTGTGTTCGATACCCACTCACCGCTATCTATTTAGTTGTATTTGGATTAAATTTGATTGTGACCACGACATCACGTCATTTACGCGGCCCGCGTAAACCTCCTCTTGATCTTACGCGGCCCGCGAGGGCCAGCTATTCGTAGACTAGGGCTAGCGTGTCATCGTTAGACCTGCCACGTGTGCGCCACGTGGCCGGGAACGCTTATCCGGTCAAAGCTGAGTTGACGCGGCCCGCGTTAACTCCTCTTATGGTTTACGCGGCCCGCGTGAAACCCATTTTTCTTGGTTTCTTGGTTTTTCATGCACGTTAGGGTTTCAGGGGTCCGGGTTTTCACTTACGGGTCGGTTTGGGACATTTTTGCAAGTCCTTACATCCTCCCCACCTTATTTAAAATCTCGTCCTCGAGATTTACTGAAATAAGTGAGGATACTTTCGCTTCATCTCCGATTCCAGCTCCCAAGTGTATTCAGGTCCTCTCTTTGAATCCCACTTGACTTTGACCAGCACTAGTCGCTTGTGCTTGAGAAACTTGACCTTTCTGTCTTCTATTTCCAGTGGCTTCTCAACAAATTTTAACTTTTCATTTACCTCTATATCTTGAAGAGGTACTACCAGGGATTCGTCAGATAAACATTTCTTGAGGTTGGATACTTGAAATACGTCATGTACCCCGGCTAACTCTTCTGGTAATTGTAAGCGATAGGCAACTGGTCCTATGCGTTGGATTATTGAGAATGGTCCTACGTACCTTGGACTTAGCTTTCCTTTCTTTCCAAATCGAACTACTCCTTTCCAAGGAGAAACTTTTAAGAGTACCTTGTCTCCAACTTGAAATTCCAGTGGCTTGCGTCGATTATCAGCATAGCTCTTCTGACGATCTCGAGCCGTTTTCAGTCTTTCCTTGATTTGAGTGATCTTGTCGGTGGTCTCTTGCACGATTTCAGGACCTGATAATTGACTTTCTCCTATTTCTGCCCAACAAACTGGAGTTCTACACTTCCGTCCATATAGTGCTTCGAACGGGGCAGCTTCGATGCTTGCATGATAACTATTGTTATAGGAGAATTCAATTAAGGGTAGGTGGTCATCCCAATTTCCACCAAAATCTATTACACATGCCTAAGCATGTCCTCTAGGGTTTGGATCGTCCTTTCACTTTGTCCGTCTGTTTGAGGATGGTATGCAGTGCTTAAATTTAGTCGGGTTCCCATTGCTTCTTGGAAACTTGTCCAGAAACGGGAAGTGAAACGACTATCCCTATCCGATACAATGGAGAGTGGGACTCCATTCAAGGATACTACTTCGTCTACGTACAATTTTGCCAACCTTTCCATGCTAAAGGTTTCTTTCATGGGTAGAAAATGAGCTGATTTGGTTAATCGATCCACAATTACCCAAATCGCATCATTACCTTTTCTGGTTTTGGGTAACTTAGTAACAAAATCCATGGTTATGAGCTCCCATTTCTATACAGGCATTTCTAATTGTTGAAGTAGTCCTGAAGGTTTCTGGTGTTCTGCCTTAACTTGTTAACAAGTAAGACACTTAGAAACATATCCAGCTATGTCCTTTTTCATTCCTATCCACTAGAAGTTATTTTTTAAATCTTGGTACATCTTATTGTTACCAGGATGCATGGTATACCTAGATTTATGGGCTTCTTCTAAAATCTTATTTCTTAATTCTCCATGCTTAGGTACCCAAATTCTTCTTTTGTGGAATCTCCAAATTCCATCACTTCTTTGCTCTAATTCCTTTATTCTTCCTTTCATTCCTTCAGCATCATCCTTGATTGTTGTTTCCTGAATATTCTTCAGTTGTTCCATTAAGTCTAATTGTAAACTTAATCTAATAGCACGAACTCGTCGTTGTTTCTCATGATACTTACGACTTAAAGCATCAGCAACTACGTTTGCTTTTCCTTCGTGATATTGAATATCACAGTCGTAGTCACTTAAGATTTCCATCCATCTCCTTTGCCTCATGTTCAATTCTTTTTGCCCAAATATGTATCTTAAACTCTTATGATCTGTATAGACAGTAAACTTACTTCCATACAAATAGTGTCTCCAAATCTTAAGGGCAAAAATTATGGCTCCTAATTCTAAGTCATGAGTCGTATAATTTTCTTCGTGCTTCTTCAATTGTCTTGAGGCATACGCAATTACCTTTTTGCGTTGCATTAATACACATCCTAATCCTAACTTAGAAGCATCACAATAAACTTCAAAATCCTCTGTTCCTTCTGGCAAGGCTAGTATTGGGGCGTTTGTTAACTTTTGCTTTGAAATCTTAAAAGCTTCTTCTTGCCTAGGTCCCCATTCAAATTTAACTGCTTTACAGGTTAGCTTAGTTAATGGCACAGCTATTTTAGAAAAATCCTTAATGAATCGTCTATAATATCCAGCTAACCCTAGGAAACTTCTAATTTCCATAGCTGATTGCGGGACCTTCCACTTGGTGATCGCTTCTATCTTTGAGGGATCGACATGAATACCTTCGTGATTCACCATGTGACCTAAAAATTGTACCTCTTGCAGCCAAAATTCACACTTTGGGAATTTGGCGTAAAGCTTCTCTTTTCTTAACAAAGTTAAGAGTGCATGCAGGTGCTGATAGTGCTCATCCTGACTTTTGGAATAAATGAGTATATCGTCGATGAAGACAATTACAAATTTATCCAAATATGGTTTACAGATTCTATTCATCATGTCCATGAATGCTGCAGGAGCATTTGTTAGTCCAAAGGGCATGACTGTAAACTCGTAATGACCATACCTAGTTCTGAAAGCAGTTTTAGGTATGTCTTCTTCTTGTACCTTCAATTGATGATATCCGGAGCGTAAATCTATCTTAGAAAAATATCTAGCTCCTTGAAGTTGATCGAAAAGATCATCAATCCTAGGCAAAGGGTATCGATTCTTGATTGTAACTTTGTTTAGTTCCCTATAATCGATACACATTCGCATCGAACCATCTTTCTTCTTTACGAACAACACTGGTGCTCCCCAAGGGGATGAACTACGTTGTATAAATCCTTTGCTTAATAATTCATCTAACTGCTTTTTCAATTCTAGCATTTCGGTGGGTGCTAACCGATAAGGTGCCTTGGCTATCGGTGTAGTTCCAGGAATTAGATGAATTCTAAATTCTACTTCCCTATCGGGTGGTAGTCCAAGTAGTTCTTCTGGAAATACGTCCGAGTATTCTGATACTACTGGAATTTCTTTAAGTTCCTTACCTTTAGTGTTAATGATTACTGAAATCATATACACTATTTCTTGTTTTCTTGAATAACTGGCCATCTTCATTACTGAAATGAATTTCAGTGGCTTACGTGGCTTATCTCCTGTAATCACTACTAATTCTCCTGTGGGTGTATGAATTTCTATGGAATTCTTATCACAAAGAATTCGAGCATGGTTGGCTACCAACCAATCCATTCCTAACACAACATCAAATTCAGCTAAATTCATAGGTAATAGGTTTGCAGAAAATTTATGGCCTAAGAGTTCTATTTTTCCTTCTCTCAAAACCTTATCTATGTTAACAGAATTCCCATCTGCCGTTTCTATCGTAAAAATTTGTCTAAGGTTGGTTAAGGGTAGGTTAAGAGCTTGGCAGAATGAAGTATTTATAAAACTTTGGTTTGCACCAGAGTCAAATAATACTTTTGCATAAACGTCATGAACTAGGAACGTACCAGCTATCACGTCAGGGATTAGTTCTGCTTCCTGAGTTGTCACACCCCGACCACGTATAACAACAAGACGTGGCGGAAACGTCGGGGAGTGTTGTAACAGAATCATTGTTTCGTAACCATGGAATAAATAATTTTGTTTTATTGAATAAATGAACTCATTGTTTTAATACAATCTAATAAGTACAACTATGATCTTCCAAGTTTTAAAGTTGTTAAGGCACGAGTCCATCCTAAGTGTAGCGTGTATCAACAATCATCACAAAACAGCACCTGAAACATGTGTAAAAATAGGTACGTCAGCATAAAAATGCCTGTGAGATACATAGGTTTTGTGAATATAGGATTCATGACTTATGAGTTTAGAAAAAGTTGTTTAACAAAAGTCAGTCATGATCCTTGTAAAATGTTTAGTTTTATAAATCATTTGAAAAAGTGATAAACAAAACAATGATATATATTCATAAAAGAATAATGTATGGTTAAGTGAATAACCATGTAAAATGAGTTTGTATTTAAAGTATTGTTCGAAAAACAATATTTTGATAAAAAGGATTATAGTATATGTGAAAATATACTTTGGATTTTAAGAGAATCGAATGAGTAATATATTAAAATATATTTCAGTTCCAATATCGTTGACCCAAGTGTACTAAATAACGCCACGGAATGTAATGCAATGGAAACACTTATATATAAGAAGTACCAGCGGCGTATCTACCGTGTTTTCATCACATTACACCCGTCCCGTTATCTAAACACTAACCAAAACCCAATTGTTAGATAGATAGTACATAAAATATACTTTAGTTGTTTAAAATAATAGTTTTCAGTAGTATATTATAAGTATACTTCGGATTTATCAATAACATATTAAACTATGTTTTGGTTTCATAAATAACATATCAAAATATGCTTTGGATGTGATAAATAACATATTAAACTATGTTTTGGTTTTGTAAATAACATATCAAAATATGCTTTGGATGATTAACAAAATATATATGTTGGTTTTGTACAATATCGCATATGGGAGCATATCAAACTATACTTTTGGGAGTATAACTAAATATACCAAAAATAATGCGGTTTAAGAATTCATTCAGACCTAGTGCATCAAAATACACCTTTGAGACTATAGGGATACCACAAAGGCAATCCCTATTTGGATGGAGAAACAAATTGGTTTCAGACATTCCATGACAACAGGAATGGGGTGTCTAATCCTATAGTGCTATATCATACTACCAATCGGTCTGGTGAACATAAAATAAGTACAATTCAACATTTTATTTTATGTTCTTTGAGAAATCAGTGTTTAAACCATAGATAGTCATTTAGTTTGTCAAATGATAAGTAATAACATGTATAATCAATTATACTTTGAAATCATGAAAATAACAAATAGGTACACATGCTTCACCCCAAAACAGTTTGAAAACAGTAAAAGAGGGGTCTATGTACTCACTTGAGAGTGCTTAGAAGTGCTTGAGTAACAACCAAACAATGCTAGAGATCACGGAAATCAAACGACACCTAATATAGGTAACTACGTTAATAAACCGGACCTAAATCGGAGGATCGGATAGCATGAGGGCTCGTAAACCAAATGAGTATGGGGACTCATGTAATATGGTTTGACAAATCCTACATACTAAAATGAAACCTATCCTAAGTGCTTACAACCCATTACGACCCGTTTAGGTAGCTTATGCTACTTTAACGCGTCGTTCGCGTGAAACGCGTTCGGAACGCCTAACTAGCCCTATGATAAGTAAAATATGCCTTAACATGTCTAATATTGTTGCCAAATCAGTTTAGATGTCAAAAGTTATGTTACATATGTTTAAAATGAATTTTGGCGTCAAAGGGGTATTTTGGTAATTTACCTAAGGCATATAAACTACCTATCATACAACTAACTAAACGTCGTGACCATAAGGTATAACCTCGGAAGGTTATTCCCTATATACTATGGTCACCTAATGTGTTTGGTCGGATCCTAATAATCGACCAAACGGGTCGGGTTCGAAAGTATAAGCGATTGTTTAGATCGCTTACCTTACGACCCTATATAAGCACTAAACTAAAAGTGACGAGCTAAGCATGTTAAAACATGCTTAACTAAGTTTAGAAAACAGGTTTGGTATCAAAACAAACGGTTTTGATACCTAAGAGTAGTTTGGTTACAAAATACGCAAGAATGCGCATTTTGGCCGAAACTACGACTCGTCACTGAGCCTAGATAACGTGGTAATCAGTAGGTATAGTCACTAGGGACTATAACCATCGTGATCACGCTCACGTTATGAAGTTCAAACGAACTTCGCATTGACCATAAACTGGTCAATGCAGAAAGTCAAACAAAGTTTGACTTTAACGCTAAAAGAATAAAAGAACGAAGGAACACTTACAAAGGGTCCAAGAACGGAAGGTTTGAATCCGAACACTCTCAGGTATGAAGTGTTAAACACAACAACTTAGAGAGCAAGTTCAGGTTTCAAAGGTGTGGGTTTTTGGGGTTGAAATGGTTGGGTATTTATAGGATTTTCCATATAGAATATTCCTAGCATATTCCAAGCATATTCCTAGCATATTCCAAGCATATTCCTAGCATATTCCTAGCATATTCCAAGCATATTCCTAGCATATTCCTAGCATATTCCAAGCATATTCCTGGCATATTCCTTAGCATATACCTTAGCATATTCCTGGCATATGGCTAAAACGGGTATTTAACTGGGTACCGGGTATTTTATCTAGCGTTTAAATCCCGGTTTATGGCGTTCTAAATTATTTTTATTACTCTATAAAAATAAACTCGCCAAGATATTACTGAAATAAATTTCAGTTGCCAGGACTGGCTGCGTTGTCTGCGTTTTGCAGTAGAAGCACTGTGTTGCGTAGAAACACACGGTACGCGCTTAAACTTTGAAAAATAACGTTTTTAGGCGTTTTAATTTATTTTTCAACACGGACCTTTTAATCAGAACAGAATATTGGTGGGATTTAAATATTATCCGGTCGGTCACCAACGTTCGTTTGGTCGTACGATCGCGATGTTCGGTTAATTACGACTGAATGCGCATAAGCGCGAAAAACGATCCAAATTGCGTGACGAATGGGTTTTTCTCATGCCAAACACTAAAATAAAATATTTTAGTGCTTACATAAATTTTTGGATGTCCGGATGTATTCAGAACGTAAGTTATGCGCGAAAATGCAAACTTATGCACTTTTTTGACGCTTTTAGTCCCTAAATGACCCAAAAGTTTATTTTAGCACACCGAACCCCTCAAAGCCTATTTCTAAGCTATGTAAAGGATATTTATGGTATTTTTAACTTATGGTCATGTTCCGGAATGTCTGTTCTAGTACGAATCGTCATACTTTCGCAGTTTGTCGAATTAAGTCCCTGTAAGCGATTAAACTTGATTTTAGCATACCAAAGCCTTCAAAACTTATTTCTAAGTTATGTAAAGGTTATTTAAGGTATGTTAAGCCTATTTCACTATTCCGGAGTGTTCGTTGCATTAAACTGGTTATATTTACGCATCAGTGCGCGTATAACCTTCCAGAAAGCGATTTAAGGCTTGAAATTGAACAAGAATTGATATGTGCAAATGATACATATATTTATACAAATCCCAAGTATAAAATATAATATTTTATTGGTTTGGTCTTTGTTTGATGGTTGAAGTGACACAGGTGTCACAGTCTCCCCTACTTTAGGAAATTTCGTCCCGAAATTTAATTCTAGAGGAAACTTGTGAAGACAGCTGTGACAGTTTCGCCTTCAAATAGATCCATTGAACCCTTAAGTAAAACTCTGGGCCATTTAGGATTCTTAGCAAAATTGTCAACCATCAAAATGAACTCCTTGTAGTAACAAAACATGGGATTTTGAATTACGGACAAAAGAACATTTCCCCTGAAGACTCATCATAGGAAACTTGGTGTGTGATTGAGATCAGAATTGGGGAGTGTGAGAATAAATGACATTTGTCGAGGTCCAAGACTTCTCCCGTATCATTACTCTTGTCACTATATGTCTTAACACATGACAAAACTTCCTGTGGTTTCTGTGCACTGAATTCCATAATTATGTAGGCCTCCATAATTACGTAATTCCTTGCACAGTCCGCACAGTTCATTTCATGATGCGTAGAGGAAAATCAATTGAATAAACATGAAGCGACTTGACTAGATCACCAAAGGATCTTTTTAACTAGATCAATGAACGATCTTTTTAACTAGATCAACACATGATCTTCTTAACTAGACCGTCGTACGATCTCCTAAAATAGACCACTTAAGGGATCTTTTTAATTATATCATCACATGATATTTCTAACCAGATTTTTTTTTTTAATCAAACTGTTTATCTAGACCACTCAAGGGGTCCAATTTTAGAATAGTACATTAAAACCCAAGGGACTTGACTACAACGTAGAAGTCCATTAAGGATTTAAGATAGTAACTTTGGATATCCTACTATGAATTCCTCATATGAGATATGAAAGATTCTACGAGGATTTGGATGGATCACATACAACCACAAAACATGTAAGAAGCACATAAGCACAAAATTAGTTAACTTGATTCTTTAATTTGTTATCTTCAGGCATGGATATTTAAAGCACACTAGGAATCCAATCCATGGATTTCATTTGGCACTTTAATCATTTTCAAGGATCTATCTATAAAGATAGAAGGATCTTAAGAGGAATTTGGCTTTGATTCTTAAAAGAAACGAGTATTTAAGGTTCTTGGGGAGATCGCAAGTGATCATAAAATGACAGAACCACACGAGTAGTTTGTCTTTGGGTTGACATCATAAGGTTGCATCAAACATTCACACAATCGTATAAATTTTGCAGAAAGAAAACAACAAATCTTTATTTATGTAACAACCGAATTGTCTTGAAGCGTCAAAAGATAACAACCGAGGAATTACAAAACTTTAATTATTCACTGCTGCATCATTGTTCCCGTTTGCCTCATTGATGTTAAATGCTCGTCCTCGCGCTGGAGGTGCATTAACAAGTCTTGGGCAATTGTTTCTGTAGTGAGTAAGGTCACCACAGTTATAACATGACCCCGGTGGAAACCGTGCTTGAACATCAGCAGGGTTTGCAGTAGCTTGATTTGCATAACGACAAACATTGATCAAATGTCCCAACCGCCCACAGTGGGTACATTTGTGACACTGCTCTTTCTCTAGATGATGACGGTTGCATTTGTTGCACAAAGGTGCGGTATCAACATAGTTTTGCCTTTTGCGAGGTTGTGCTGGCTGGTTTGGTGCAACCTGTTTGTCTTGAGCAGTTACAGCGTAATTTTGAGAGGCTTTGCGCTTCTTCTTCTTGGATACCTCAGCCTGTTTTTCCTTTGGTTCAACTTGAGCAGTCTTGTCAGATGGTCTTGGGTCGCTCTTTCGAAATAGCTTACCCTTCCTGATATGGGATTCGGTCAGAGTGGCAGACAATTCAATGGCTTGTCTGACAGTAGTAGGGTTGCTGCCAGTAACGATATCCTGAACTATGTCGGGAAGACCATCAATGTATTTCTCAATCGCCTTATCCAGAGGCGTAACCATAGTAGGGCATAATAGGCTCAATTCCTCATAGCGGTCAGTATAGGCTCGATGTTCTCCACTGTCTTGCTTCAGGTCATCGAATTCCCTTTCTAAAGCTCTCAATTCATGACGAGGACAAAACTCCTTCATCATAAGAGCCCTAAGTTCAGCCCAAGCCTGTGCTAATGCAACCTCAGCACCGCGGTCTCTCATAACCCCGTTCCACCATGTAAGAGCCCTTTTCTGAAACACACTGGAAGCAAACTCGACCTTGCGATTTTCAGGACACTGAACATGACGGAACGTACTCTCAGTGCTTTCGAACCATTGTAGGAGCCCAGTTGCTCCTTCAGAACCACTAAACTTGAGTGGCTTAGCCGAATTGAAACTCTCGAAATTGCATGGAGCATTATGGTTGTTGAGGGCTTGATTCATTTGAGCATAAAGATTTGGGAAGGCAGCAGCCATTTGCTGCGCGATGATTTCCGCCAGTTCGGCATTCGCCATCTGATTGTCGCGTCGAGGAGGCATTCTAAAAGAGGAACATGAAAGGAAACGAGTGAGAGAATTAGACGAAAAGAATGAGATGAAACAAATCTGATGAAAGCAAGGATGGTGGTCATTTGTTTGTTACTACAAAGCAACAAACGACCCTGGTGATTAATCAAAGTAAATAGGTCAAAAATAATGTATCGCGAAGACATGCTCGCCTATAGGTGGACACTCACCCCAAGAGTTCCCAGGTAAGAGTGACTGGTCCGATATTACAGATTTGTACGAACACTCTAGCCTTAGACAGAAA
The DNA here is from genome assembly GCA_030545235.1 of Helianthus tuberosus. Lineage (NCBI taxonomy): Eukaryota > Viridiplantae > Streptophyta > Magnoliopsida > Asterales > Asteraceae > Helianthus > Helianthus tuberosus. The sequence goes on from CM060405.1 coordinate 192,112,517, forward strand.
GCTCAGGGTACAGGCACCCACCCTTCCAGTTTGCACATGTTTACATTATTTAGACTAACTTTGACTGGATTTTGAAAACTTAAAGGGTTCAAAACCATATAATAAATCATCCTAGAACAGATGATTAGTTTTCAAAGCGGGATAGAAATTTGTGTTCTTATTGTGGTTGTCACCTAAAAATAAGTGACGGTATTGTTTTAAAACTAAACACAAGAAAACTTGTGTTAGGGTCCTAGGAAGGTTATAGTCTAGGTCAAAGCATTACTAATAACCTAATTCCCTATAACCATTGGCTCTGATACCAACTCTTCTGTCACACCCCGACCACGTATAACAACAAGACGTGGCGGAAACGTCGGGGAATGTTGTAACAGAATCATTGTTTCGTAACCATGGAATAAATAATTTTGTTTTATTGAATAAATGAACTCATTGTTTTAATACAATCTAATAAGTACAACTATGATCTTCCAAGTTTTAAAGTTGTTAAGGCACGAGTCCATCCTAAGTGTAGCGTGTATCAACAATCATCACAAAACAGCACCTGAAACATGTGTAAAAATAGGTACGTCAGCATAAAAATGCCTGTGAGATACATAGGTTTTGTGAATATAGGATTCATGACTTATGAGTTTAGAAAAAGTTGTTTAACAAAAGTCAGTCATGATCCTTGTAAAATGTTTAGTTTTATAAATCATTTGAAAAAGTGATAAACAAAACAATGATATATATTCATAAAAGAATAATGTATGGTTAAGTGAATAACCATGTAAAATGAGTTTGTATTTAAAGTATTGTTCGAAAAACAATATTTTGATAAAAAGGATTATAGTATATGTGAAAATATACTTTGGATTTTAAGAGAATCGAATGAGTAATATATTAAAATATATTTCAGTTCCAATATCGTTGACCCAAGTGTACTAAATAACGCCACGGAATGTAATGCAATGGAAACACTTATATATAAGAAGTACCAGCGGCGTATCTACCGTGTTTTCATCACATTACACCCGTCCCGTTATCTAAACACTAACCAAAACCCAATTGTTAGATAGATAGTACATAAAATATACCTTAGTTGTTTAAAATAATAGTTTTCAGTAGTATATTATAAGTATACTTCGGATTTATCAATAACATATTAAACTATGTTTTGGTTTCATAAATAACATATCAAAATATGCTTTGGATGTGAAAAATAACATATTAAACTATGTTTTGGTTTTGTAAATAGCATATCAAAATATGCTTTGGATGATTAACAAAATATATATGTTGGTTTTGTACAATATCGCATATGGGAGCATATCAAACTATACTTTTGGGAGTATAACTAAATATACCAAAAATAATGCGGTTTAAGAATTCATTCAGACCTAGTGCATCAAAATACACATTTGAGACTATAGGGATACCACAAAGGCAATCCCTATTTGGATGGAGAAACAAATTGGTTTCAGACATTCCATGACAACAGGAATGGGGTGTCTAATCCTATAGCGCTATATCATACTACCAATCGGTCTGGTGAACATAAAATAAGTACAATTCAACATTTTATTTTATGTTCTTTGAGAAATCAGTGTTTAAACCATAGATAGTCATTTAGTTTGTCAAATGATAAGTAATAACATGTATAATCAATTATACTTTGAAATCATGAAAATAACAAATAGGTACACATGCTTCACCCCAAAACAGTTTGAAAACAGTAAAAGAGGGGTCTATGTACTCACTTGAGAGTGCTTAGAAGTGCTTGAGTAACAACCAAACAATGCTAGAGATCACGGAAATCAAACGACACCTAATATAGGTAACTACGTTAATAAACCGGACCTAAATCGGAGGATCGGATAGCATGAGGGCTCGTAAACCAAATGAGTATGGGGACTCATGTAATATGGTTTGACAAATCCTACATACTAAAATGAAACCTATCCTAAGTGCTTACAACCCATTACGACCCGTTTAGGTAGCTTATGCTACTTTAACGCGTCGTTCACGTGAAACGCGTTCGGAACGCCTAACTAGCCCTATGATAAGTAAAATATGCCTTAACATGTCTAATATTGTTGCCAAATCAGTTTAGATGTCAAAAGTTATGTTACATATGTTTAAAATGAATTTTGGCGTCAAAGGGGTATTTTGGTAATTTACCTAAGGCATATAAACTACCTATCATACAACTAACTAAACGTCGTGACCATAAGGTATAACCTCGGAAGGTTATTCCCTATATACTATGGTCACCTAATGTGTTTGGTCGGATCCTAATGATCGACCAAACGGGTCGGGTTCGAAAGTATAAGCGATTGTTTAGATCGCTTACCTTACGACCCTATATAAGCACTAAACTAAAAGTGACGAGCTAAGCATGTTAAAACATGCTTAACCAAGTTTAGAAAACAGGTTTGGTATCAAAACAAACGGTTTTGATACCTAAGAGTAGTTTGGTTACAAAATACGCAAGAATGCGCATTTTGGCCGAAACTACGACTCGTCACTGAGCCTAGATAACGTGGTAATCAGTAGGTATAGTCACTAGGGACTATAACCATCGTGATCACGCTCACGTTATGAAGTTCAAACGAACTTCGCATTGACCATAAACTGGTCAATGCAGAAAGTCAAACAAAGTTTGACTTTAACGCTAAAAGAATAAAAGAACGAAGGAACACTTACAAAGGGTCCAAGAACGGAAGGTTTGAATCCGAACACTCTCAGGTATGAAGTGTTAAACACAACAACTTAGAGAGCAAGTTCAGGTTTCAAAGGTGTGGGTTTTTGGGGTTGAAAGGGTTGGGTATTTATAGGATTTTCCATATAGAATATTCCTAGCATATTCCAAGCATATTCCTAGCATATTCCAAGCATATTCCTAGCATATTCCAAGCATATTCCTAGCATATTCCTAGCATATTCCAAGCATATTCCTAGCATATTCCAAGCATATTCCTGGCATATTCCTTAGCATATACCTTAGCATATTCCTGGCATATGGCTAAAACGGGTATTTAACTGGGTACCGGGTATTTTATCTAGCGTTTAAATCCCGGTTTATGGCGTTCTAAATTATTTTTATTACTCTATAAAAATAAACTCGCAAAGATATTACTGAAATAAATTTCAGTTGCCAGGACTGGCTGCGTTGTCTGCGTTTTGCAGTAGAAGCACTGTGTTGCGCAGAAACACACGGTACGCGCTTAAACTTTGAAAAATAACGTTTTTAGGCGTTTTAATTTATTTTTCAACACGGACCTAATTAAAATAAGATTTTAATCAGAACAGAATATTGGTGGGATTTAAATATTATCCGGTCGGTCACCAACGTTCGTTTGGTCGTACGATCGCGATGTTCGGTTAATTACGACTGAATGCGCATAAGCGCGAAAAACGATCCAAATTGCGTGACGAATGGGTTTTTCTCATGCCAAACACTAAAATAAAATATTTTAGTGCTTACATAAAATTTTGGATGTCCGGATGTATTCAGAACGTAAGTTATGCGCGAAAATGCAAACTTATGCACTTTTTTGACGCTTTTAGTCCCTAAATGACCCAAAAGTTTATTTTAGCACACCGAACCCCTCAAAGCCTATTTCTAAGCTATGTAAAGGATATTTATGGTATTTTTAACTTATGGTCATGTTCCGGAATGTCTGTTCTAGTACGAATCGTCATACTTTCGCAGTTTGTCGAATTAAGTCCCTGTAAGCGATTAAACTTGATTTTAGCATACCAAAGCCTTCAACACTTATTTCTAAGTTATGTAAAGGTTATTTAAGGTATGTTAAGCCTATTTCACTATTTCAGAGTGTTCGTTGCATTAAAATGGTTATATTTACACATCAGTGCGCGTATAACCTTCCAGAAAGCGATTTAAGGCTTGAAATTGAACAAGAATTGATATGTGCAAATGATACATATATTTATACAAATCCCAAGTATAAAATATAATATTTTATTGGTTTGGTCTTTGTTTGATGGTTGAAGTGACACAGGTGTCACATGAGTAGTCAACTGGAAGGCCCTTGCGTTTTTCTTGGTAGTTCCTTCTGCAGGTTTAGCCTTGTTATCTGCTGGTTTGACCAACTTAGGGCATTCTGGTTTGAAATGCCCAGCTTCTCCACAGTTATAGCAGACCCTTGTTTTCTTTCTGCAATCTTCTTCACGATGTCCTACAGCTTTGCAGAAGTTGCAGGTTACATTACATTTGCCAAAATGTTTCTTTTTACAGTTTCTGCAGAACGGCGGAGTGGAAGATTGCCCAGTTCCTCTTTTCTTGAAATTGCTATTATTACCCACACGAAATCCTTGGGTAATTTTCTGAGTAAATTCCGTCTTCCTATTTTCTTCTCGCGTACGCACCAGTCCGTCTGTCAAAGTGTTGGCTAATTCCACCGCATCATCGATCGTGCAGGGCCTTGCAGCTTTGACAGTATCACGGATTTCGCTAATTAAGCCCCAAATGTAGCGAGAAATAAGTACCGGCTCTGGCGAAGCCAAAGTAGGCACAATTCGAGCATATTCGAAAAATTTCGAAGTATACCCTCGGCAATTAACATCCACCATTCGGTGGCTCAGGAATTTGTTCGCCATCTGCTCTTTTTCATATTCTGGGCATAATTTTCTTTCCACCAGACGCTTAAACTCCTCCCAACTCATGGCATAGGCCATGTCACTTCCCTTGGCTTGTAATACCGTATTCCACCATTCTAATGCTTCTTCCTTAAAAAGGTGAGAAGCGTACATGACTTTATCCTCCTCGGCACATTTACTTATTTTAATTACTGCCTCGGTTTTTTCCAACCAACGCAGCGCCGCAGTCGCCCCTTCATTGCCTGCGAACTCAATAGGTTTACAGGCAAGGAATTCCTTGTAAGTGCAACCAGGCGTTGCAGCTCTCATTCTTTTGAGAATTGGGACTTGCAGTACATCATTATCATTATTATTAATGTTACCGCCTCCATTTACGCTATTACTGAAGTTATCTTCATGAGTACGTTTACTAGGAATAATTTGTTGAGGTTCAACTGGATTTCGAGCAGCAGCAAGGATTGCTGGAATAGCATTGGCTATTCCCTGAGCAATGATATTCTCGATATCTTGCCTATTTAGGAATTGATCTTCATGATTTTGTTCAGATTGGTTAACTTCATTAACGGGTTCATTACCAACGTGTTCCATCTGGTAATTAATATATATAAGTGATTAGCAGAAAATAATTAACAACCAAACATAACAAAACAATCGCATATAATCACATCAACATGTATAGCCAAAATTGTCGATTTTTCGACGTTCGATATTTTATATATTATAATAGGCATCCGTACACACTGGTTATCTTACAAAAGTTTTATTTTTAGTTATTTCACATGATTATATTTTATTATTATATTATTATTAAACACATATTCCTACAACCACATAACCACAGTCACACCATCCCCGTCAACTGGCATCTCAGAAACGACGTTCCCTCTCGTCGTATTTCCAAGATATTCTTTCCCCTACTTCCCTAATTTGGTTCCCTGCATCAATCAGCTCCTCGCCATAATGACGGAGTTCCGCCAAGTTTTCGGAGCTCATAGGTGGGTGTAGTGGAGGCTTAGTATCAAATTGAGGGAAAAAGGTATTAGGGTTATTTAGGAGATTTTGAAACTGCGAGTCGGTGGTCCACCACTCTTCTAATTCTGTTGGTAGAGGTTGGGAGTGGATAATGGGATCTGGGATATCAGGCTCTAGATTAACTGGAAGTTGTGCTTCCGCTGAGTAATTAAAGAGGTTTTCAACGGCAGGTCCGATGAGATCACTAAGTGCCAGTTTATGATCCAGCTCCTCTCAATATGACATTTCCTGGTCTTGCCTGAAACTTTCTCCGATCTCTATTCCCTTGCCTTTATCTTTGGGATCCTCCGTCTTTATAACTTTCCGTGTCGCTGGTTTCTTCCTATGCACACGCCTCCAGCCCACTAATCTTCTTCTATTCTTTGGCTTTGGTTTCTCTTAAGGTTGGGCTTGAAATTCCATAGGTTCATCATTGTCGGCACAATAACCGGTAAAGTCTCTGGAAACTTCCACATTAACATAATAGAGGTTGAGATTCTGAAGAGCTTCAGATAACTCATTCATGCTGTTTAGCAGATATAAAGAAACACACAAAATTCTAGGTTAAAAGTTTGTAACTTGAATTTTCACATAATCACAGAATGGCAATCGGAAAAATTAAGTATATATAAAAATATGAAATATTGCGATTTTATATATATATATATATATATATATATATATATATTACAAATTACAACTGAAATTCGAAATATACTAGTGGTTATGCATCCGTAAATTATTTTAGTCTAGCTGGGTTATGGGAGTATTATGCTTTAACATGCGTTTATTTTGTCTCTTCCTTCTACTAGGTTGTTATCTAATGGACGAAGTTCTTTTAAAGTTTCTGGCTTATAGGTGACATAGGTGCTGGTACTGGTTTGGCGATTCAACTATAAATTAACAATTACTGCTGTAGTGGCTAACATGTAGAGATTTTCCCATTGTTCGTCTAATTCATCTTCCCAAGGTGGGTTATTACCTGTTTCTCGAGTCTCCTTATTAATTATCACTCCTTTTGTTTGTGACTTCCTTATTTTCTCTTGACTTTTCCTAATAATCCAACTTATTTTCTTAATGGTAAGTGGTTTCTCAAACTGTGCCTTACGAACAAATATTCCTTCCTCAGTATCTGCTGAGTATCTTGAGGAATTTGATTGGAATGAGGTTCCCTTATCTTTTGGTGAACTATCTAATTGACGATAGATGTCCGAAATTCTTTGCTTACCCATACTGTAAACTAAAAAATAGTCAAATAACATAAAAACACATAATCACAAAATGAAAATCAGAAAATTAAGTATTTCTAAATACTTAATTGGCTTAAATCAGTGGCTCTGATACCACATTTTTCTGTCACGGCCCCAGGCCCGGTTTGACCCGGTCCAGAAGCCGCGGGACAGAAACCCCGTGGTATTTATTTAATTTGGTAGCGGAATAATTAACAGGATCGTTTAAAACTTGAAAAAGCCTGATTATTTTATTTCATAATTAGGAACAAACCCCGAAATTTACAATAAGGGAATTTCACTGGGAAACCCCTATTTTACAAAAACATGTTTCCTTATTTTTATTAAGCCACTTCTTCAAGCTTGTAGTGCTACACTGCACTTTTCCTGGATCACAGCAGATCACCTGAAACATGTTTTAAAAAGGTTTTATCAGCAGGGAAATATTGGCGAGGTATTCAAGTTGCACAAAAAGACACATTGTTATAATATACAGTATTAAGGGTGATTACATTGTTTTTATCAACTAATTAACCCAAATCGGTATTTGTCACTCGACAGTATCTATGACTATGGTTAGATCACCCATTGGCTAACTCGTTGTCCAATGGTGACGGGAAACAAGTAATGTATACAAAACCCCACATACCGGCAGTAATTGAAGATTACAAAGACTTAATCCCTGTAATTATAACTTTGAAATAAATAGGGTTTTGGAAAGCAATTTGATAAAAAGAGAATGACTCACATTGCAGATTTAAACGGGCAGAGTTTAGCCTACTGATTAGCCTTGTAACCTAATTTAAATAACAATTCACACGAACTAGGTCAGTAACTAATACAACATTTACGATAACTCACGAGATTAAAATCCTCACAACGAATGACAAAGTGCAATACTTAAACATCCATCGAATTCACGACGAATGACAAAGTATAGCCCTAATGTGGGCAGCACTTAAACATCCATTGGATTGATTTCAATCGATCGGACATTGAATCGTAGCAGCGATCGAGTTAATACCCTGTATCGTAGCAGCGCCTCCCTAATGAAAATTATGATTTTGAGCAATAGAACTTCGTTTTTGAGAAAAGTTTTCGACACCAGTGAACTGCTCATGATCGGATCAATTTATAGCTGAAAAATGGGGTTTACGCGGCCCGCGAGGGCCAGCTATTCGTAGACTAGGGCTAGCGTGTCATCGTTAGACCTGCCACGTGTGCGCCACTTGGCCGGGAACGCTTATCCGGTCAAAGTTGTGTTGACGCGGCCCGCGTAAACTCCTCTTATGGTTTACGCGGCCCGCGTGAAACCCATTTTTCTTGGTTTCTTGGTTTTTCATGCACGTTAGGGTTTCAGGGGTCCGGGTTTTCACTTACGGGTCGGTTTGGGACATTTTTGCAAGTCCTTACATTTTGAGTGGTGGAAAGTGGCTGACTAACAGTTGTTGAAACAACTGGTGTTTCAACCACTGTTGTCATTACAACAGATGTTGTAACATCTGATGTCTTCTGCTTTTTAGCAGGAGGTGATGGTGGTGAGGTAGTTTTTGGTGGTGAAGTGATTTTTGGTGGTGGTGGTGGTAAGGCAGTGGTTGTGGTGTGTGTTGAAGTAGTGTGTGTTGAAGAGATGGTAGGTGTTTGGCTGGCAGTTGTTGAAACTACTGAAGTATCAGCAGTTGTTGATACAGCAGGAGTTACAACAGCTGTTTGTGTTGCAGTTTGAGGTTTGGAGCCTTTAGTAGGTGGTTTGGAGGCATGCTTTGTAGGTCTGGATGGTATGTGTTTGGGTTGCCTCACTTGTCTAGTGGTCTTCTTCTTTTCATCCTTAGAATTTTCATCATTCATAGGTTCAGAAGTACCCTGTGCATTCAGCTCCATGAAAGCTTTCTTCTCCTGTTCCCACCTGGCTTTATCCTTAGCCTTTCTATCCCTTTTTACACTTGCTTCTGCTTCAGCAAGTGCATTTGTGGTGACATCCATCTTCTTACTACCATCTGGCAAAGGGATATTTTTAGTCATATTTTCTTTTTCTGGTGCAATATAGAGCCCATCTTCAATTCCCTTCTTCTTCCACTGTGTCACACCCCCAAAATCCACGTGCGGAATACCACCGCTTGGAGGCGTGACTGACCAGGATCCAGCCACCAATTATACTGAGCATTGGTTAGTAGTAAAAATGTTCGCCAACACAATGGTTAGTAAACATCATAGTTTAAAGTTCAAAAGTTCAAGTTTAAGCAACAGTCTAAATAAGTAGCGGAAGCATAGGCAAAGCAATTTAAAACAAGGTTCATAGTTCAAGTTTATTTAGAACCCAACGCATGGGTTAGACGACCACTACACATCCCCAAGTAGCAAGCTCCTGTGTCACTGGGTACCTGCAAAGCATGCAGTAGGGTATCAACAAAAATGTTGGCGAGTTCATGAGTTGTCCAGTTTTTAATTACCAAAAACTTGTTTCACTAGTTAATTTATCCGTTTATACATGCGATGGGGAGCTACCCCATAAGTAAGCGACTAAACTATTTTACAATACCGAATACTTACTTAACCGTACGTTTCCGCAGTGCCCCGTTTGTCAATGTTCTATCATCATTGACGGTTTGCCAGAGTACATTAGTTCACTCCCGTTCCCAGTAACAAGGGTCGGTGTGAGGCTGGTTACACCTAAATAGCGCTATCAACTAATAACCCGTTCGCCAGGCCCCGGCGATTAATCAGTATTAAGTAGTGAGGACTTGAGTGATAGAGTTTCGTTTAGTGTTGCTTGTTGCATTACCGTATAAACAATAATTAACTAAGAGTCCCATTTAAGGGGAAGAAAGTAGGTTTGTATCCCTTACGAGGGGATAGCGTTTGTTTAAGTTTCCGTTTCCCAAAACCACCGGGAACGCATGCTTTAAAAGTTGTGAACTCACCTTGAGTTGCTCGGCAGTTTAGTTTACTTGGTTAAACACGTTGGTCACCACGTCCTAACATGGTTACCAGTATAGGTCAGGTTTGGGTACAAAGAAGTCACGTATATTCTACACGTATCTAACACATAGCATGCACAACATATAATTATCCAATAAGTCATTGGGCCCGTCAAAATTCTTTAACAGCAACAGTTAACAGTTAACACGTAGCCCACTTAAACAGTAACAAGCATGTACAGTTAATACACTTGGGCCCAATAACGAAAACTAACAGCCCAGTCGAGACCAGGTGGTCTCGACTCGAGAACAGGTGGTCTCGAGTCGCAACCAGGAGGTCTCGAGTAGTGCAGGTATGAGTCGCAACCTCAGGGATCTCGAGTCCAGTCTCGAGTCGCAATCAGAAGATCTCGAGTCGAGACCTTGATGGTCTCGAGTCCCTGAAGTCTGTTTTGAGTTGCTTGGACATGGTCTCGAGTCGCAATTGCTGTGGTCTCGAGTTGTCACGTGTTGGTCTCGAGTCGCAACCGGGGGTCTCGACTCGCAACCCCGGATACGTGCACATGAAGTTCTTCTAGAACTTCTGATGTACTAACCAATAGAATTGCAATTTCATGTAATTGTGTACTATCCAATAGAATTCCATAAACATGTTTCTTTGTCTAACAATTAACCAAAATGGATCAAACAGCAAGTTTTTCAAATATTTAAAGCACCTTCAACTCATATTCATGTTGTTCATCATATATACAAACTACCCATCATGCATAATCATTCAAAACCGACCCGAAACATGTTATCCTAGATCTATACTTGCAATTCTAAAAGCATTTTCAGCCAACAATTTCCATCATTTATTCAACACGGTTCATCTTACACACATATTCATTCCATGGTCAAGAATCACATATACTAAATATCAAAAAACATTTTAATCAAGCAACCACTAGATCAACATACACTTTACTTAAACAACAATCATAATATCAACTATACAAGAAAAGGCATATTCAATATGCATATAATTTAACAAGCAAACATATGTAATATTTTCATCTCTTAATTGCAAGGAACCACTAACCGGTTAGATTCCAAGGTGTGAGAATATGATGAATAAGCTTCCAAGTAAGATCCCAAGCTTGAACCGAGAGTCCTTGTTATCACCGGTTTTGGTCCGAGAGAGAAAGGAGAGGGGAGGTGATGCTTGATTGTTAGGGTTTAAGGTTTGCTAGAGAGAGAGAGTGAGGATGAAGTGAGAGAGAGTGTAGAGGAGAAAGTGTGAGGGTTTTAGGTTTATATATAACAAAAGGTGCACCCTAAAGGTTTCCGAGTGGGCTAAGGGGAGTTGCGGCCCAACCAACTTGGGTCACTCGAGACCGAATAGTCTCGAGTCAGGTCCTTGTGTTTTGGGTTTCGAGATGTGCAAGGCCCAACCAGCCCACTTCTTTACTGTTCACTCGAGACCGAGCGGTCTCGAGTTGTGATTTCGGTTCACGAATAAATATATCTATACATATATATTACTTACACGTTAACAGCACATAGCACATCAAAATAAGTCACGCCTTTCAATTAATAATAGTACGTACACGAAATACTGAACTAGAAGGTTGTTCGGGAAAAATCCAGAGTGTCACACACTGCTTGATTTTCTCCCCCTTTTTGGCATTATCTGGAGGGGGGTTATCAATGAAGAGAACAGTGGGAGTAGCAGTGCCAGTGGTGTTCAGTATGTGGGCCTTTATAGCCTTGATGTCAGTTTGGGTATCTTTGAACCTTGACTCCATCATGTTTCTTAGCATTTGAACATGTATTGCATGCTGCTGATCAGCCATTTGTTGTTGTTGTTGGAGCAGGGGTTAAAATAGATTCCATAACTCATTTGCAGCAGGTGCTTGTGGTGGAGCAGATGTTTGAGCTGGAACAGCAGTGGGTTGCACCTTTTGAACTTTCAACAACTGTTGCAGCATTTCTTTGATTTCTGCAACAGAGGTATCCAGTTTGTCAATTCTCTCCGTCAATTCTAGGTACTTTAAACCATCACCCAACTTAATGGGATCATCTGATTTCCCACTAACAGTGGTTGTAACAGTGGTTGACTCAGGGATTGTATTCCAAAAGTCATCCACTGATGCCCCTTTGTCTTGGTACTGGGGACTTCTTCCCTCAACACTTGATAACCTTTTGATGGTACCAGTGGTCAAAACAAACTCACTAGTGGTTATCAGAGGTGCTATAGAAGGAATTGCCTCCAAGGAAGTCTTATTGATGTAACCACTGTCCAAATGCAAACCAGTGGGTTTAGCACTTGTAGTGGCTGCTTCACTTGGACTATCACCAAGAGTTACTTGTAACTCAAGGGGTGTAACCTCCTCAGGTCTTGTTGGTGGGTTAGCAATGATTGATACATCAGGCCCAGTCACTTGTTGGAGTATGTTCTCATTGACAGGTGAGTGAGAAGGACTAGTTTGTGCATGGTCAAATCAATAGCATCCAACAATAATTTTGTTGGTGGGGGAATTGTGGAGGTGAGGTTGGGTGTAGAAAGAGAATTGGCCCCGGGCATTGGGTTGTGGATGATGGAAGCAAGTGATTCCAGAGCATCATATTGTGGTGTCCCTATTTGTACAACCTGTTCTTTTTTAGAAGAAGCAGGAGGAGTTTCAGGCATGGGTTGAGATATTTCTACCAACTGCTGTGAGGAAGTAGCAGCAGTGGTTTCTTGTGACTTTTGTGCTGTCACTGGCAGTTGCTCTGGTATCTCATCCTCCAGAGTTGCCTTTTTGGTAGGTTTGGGGGGCTTTTGAGATTTCTTTTGTTTTGGCCTTTTGGTGATTTGAGGTGTGGGTTTCAAAGCAGTTGTATTGCTGTTATGATCACCTTGAGCAGTGGGCTCAGCAGCAGATACCTGAGGAGCAGTGGTAGCTGCTAAAGTCTGCTCAGGCACCTCTGCTTGTGTTTTGCAAGGAGTTGACATTCTTGTAAAAGTTTCAGCAGTTAAGCTGTTTATTTGAAAAGATGCACCTTGTTTTATTGCAGAAGCATCATCCTTACCAAATTTCTTTTCAAAATAATAGCTTAGAAATCTTGGAAAAAGTAAGAATGGCTTTTTATCAACATTTTTAACCAAATCATTAAAGATTTCCTGGGAGTAATTTAAATTTTCATCTTGAAGAATAGCATATCCCAGGTTTTGAATCTTTAATGGTATCTCATTAAAAAAAGTGGTTTTGTTTGAAACACACATAAGCAGAGTATGGAACAAAAATCTTGTTGCAGGTGGAAAATTACCTTTTTGTAAGGTATCCTTTTTTATTTGTTCTGCATAAACCCTTTCAAGGAAATCAGTTTTTAACTCATTTTTGGGAAAAGAAGTTTTACCTTGCTGATCATTGAGTTCAAAGACCTCCGAGATGGATTGTGGTGTGATTTTGACAGCTTTACCCATTAGAGAAGAGTTAATGGATTTGACATCTTCTCCTTGTTTTGCAAGGGTAGTATTTTTTCCAAAACTCTCTCTGGGTTTGCAGATAAATTGGAGCATCTGCTGTTAACAAAGTTTTGTACTTTGATGCAGACATGGTGTCAATGATGGAGTCGAATGTATCGGTGGTGCCTGGTTTTGTCAAAAGACCCAGATAATTGTGAGGTGCTTTGTATGGGATTTCGATGGGTGTAGCCTTTTGAGCGGCCTTTTTACGAGAAGATGTTGAAGTGGATTTTGCGGATGACTTTGAATTTTTCATTTTGGAGAAGAAGATTGATGAAGGTTTTGAAGGATTTGAGAGAGGGAAATGGAAACTATTTTGAGAAAGGAATTTTTGTGAATTCGATTCAACAGTAAAACCCTGTTTGGGGTTTTGAAAAGGGTTTTATAAAGGAAAAAGTGAATGCTGACGTGGCATCGGTTACAAAAGATCTGACCGCTATGTACTGTCCACGTGCCAATCCCTGATGAGATGAAGGACAAGTGCTTTTATGAAGACCACTGATGGAACAAGACCAGTGGTTGTAATGGTAAAAATGAAAGCAGTGGGTGATTTTTACTATCAGTGGATAGCACATCAGTGGATAAAACACTGATTTTGAACATCAGTGCTTATTAAGAAGATGAGAGAACATGGGTTGACTTTCAGCAGTGGACAGAGTTTTTAGTAGAACAGACTTTTGAACAAAGCAGTGGTTGTGGCAGACTTTTAAGGATTTTAATGAAAAACTCATTTTTAGCTATTTTTAAGGATGGATTTTTGATTTTCTGAAAACATTTTAATGCTTTTATTCATAGAAAAACAAGATTTTGCTGGTTATTCCATGTTTAGCATGCCAATCCTAGAGATCAAGCTTTCAAAGGTGGATGTATCTAATGCTTTTGTTAGCACATCTGCCAGCTGATCTTTAGTTGGTACATGGTGCAGAGAAATCAAACCTTTTTCATAGCAATCCCTCACAAAGTGATGTCTGATGTCAATGTGCTTGGTGGTTGAGTAGGAAACTGGATTTTTGATTATATTTTCTGCTGCCTGACTATCCAACATGAGTGGTGTCTTTAAGGCAGTGATACCAAAATCCAGCAACTGATTTTGAAGCCAAAGCAGTTGGGCTGTACAGCTTGCAGCAGCTATATATTCTGCCTCAGCAGTGGATGTGAAAACAACTGCTTGCTTTTTGCTTTGCCAAGACACTAAACAACTGCCTAGGAATTGGCACCCTCCTGAAGTGGACTTCCTTGTCTTGTCACATCCAGCAAAGTCACTATCTGAGAAACCTGAAAGCTCAATTTTACCATCAGCTGGATACCAGATACCAAGTGTGGGAGCACCTTTTAGGTATCTGAATATCCTTTTTACAACAATAAGGTTTGACTTTCTAGGGGCTGATTGGGATCTTGCACAAACACAAGTTGCAAACATGATGTCTGGCCTGGATGCAGTTAGGTACAATAAAGACCCAATCATGCTTCTATATAAAGTTTGATCAACCAAATCATCCTTCTCATCAGACATGACTATTTTATTTGTTGCAATGGGTGTACTACATGGCTTACAATCATCCATCTCAAATTTCTTTAAAAGTTCTTTGGCATATTTGCCTTGATGGATAAAAGTGCCATTTTGCAGTTGCCTTACTTGGAGACCAAGAAAGCACTAGAGTTCACCCATTGCACTCATTTCAAACTCAGCTGTCATGAGTTTCCTAAACTCTTCACACATTTTATTACATGTGCTTCCAAAAATGATGTCATCCACATAAATCTGGACAATCATCAAATCCTTTCCTCTCCATTTTAGAAACAATGTTTTGTCT
This sequence comes from Helianthus tuberosus, assembly GCA_030545235.1. NCBI lineage: Eukaryota > Viridiplantae > Streptophyta > Magnoliopsida > Asterales > Asteraceae > Helianthus > Helianthus tuberosus. The sequence continues at coordinate 192,127,581 of CM060405.1, forward strand.
ATTTTACCTCTTGTGAAACCAATGGAAATTAGAAAGGTGGAAAGAGTTTCATACCAGGTCCTTGGTGCTTGTTTCAGGCCATACAAAGCTTTATTCAGCTTGTAGACATGATTTGGATTAAATGGATCCTCAAAGCCTGGAGGTTGACAAACATAAACCTCCTCTTGAATCTTACCATAGAGGAATGTACATTTGATATCCATTTGGTACACCTTGATGTTGTGGTTGACAGCAAAGGCCAGAAATAATCTGATAGCTTCAAGTCTTGCTACAGGGGCAAATGTTTCATCATAGTCAATGCCCTCTTCTTGTCTGAACCCTTGAACCACAAGCCTGGCTTTATTCTTGACAACAATACCCCTTTCATCAGTTTTATTCTTGAAGACCCATTTTGTGCCAATAGGACTTACACCCTCTGGCAATGGTACAAGCTCCCAAACTTGTTGTCTTCTAAACTGTTGGAGCTCCTCTTGCATGGCCTCTACCCAGCTGTTGTCTTTTAGTGCCGCTTGGTACTTGACTGGCTGATGGACAGATAGAAAACCAGCAAAAAGACAAATGTTTTGGGATTGACTTCTTATGAGCACCCCTTCATTGATGTTGCCAATGATTTGGTCTGGTGGATGAGATTTCAAGAAGATAAGATCTCCTTGGTATGGAACAATGGCATTGAGTGGGGAGGGCTGCAGATGTGAATCATCTGAGCTAACCACTGCTGGTGACTTTGATGATCCAGCAGTGGCTTCAAAAGGTGGTGGAATAGGAGGTAATGGTGTGGACACATGCTGACTTTGATCCACTATTTGAGGACTTTTGTCAACAGTGTTTGATGATGTGGAAGCAGGGGTTAATGAGCTACTTTGTTCAACAACTGTTGAGGTAGCAGTGGTTGAGCTTTGACAGTTGTTTTGAACATCTGCTGCTCTTCCCATTGTGACATACTTTTATTGAGGAATGATGATCTAATACCCATAGTCTGGTGATGAATCCTCTGATGGACCTGCACTGTTAGTCTTGACAGCAGTATTTTCAAAAGTGAATTTATCAAGATCAAACAAATCTGCAGGGTTTGCTGGGATTTTCATTGATGAAAGTTCATTAAACTTTACATTCAAAGTCTCTTCCACTGTTCTGGTCCTTGTGTTAAACACTTTGTAGGCCTTAGCAGTGGTTGAGTATCCCAGATGATAACCACAATCAATTTTGGCTGCAAACTTTGAGATGGAATCTTTTAAGTTTAAAATGAAGCATGGGCAGCCAAAAACTTTGAAATATGAAATTAATGGCTTTATTTTATACAGCAGTTCATAGGCAGTCTTTTGATGCCTGGGGTTGATTAAAACTCTGTTTTGGACATAGCAAGCAGTGTTTACTGCCTCTGCCCAAAAAGTTAATGGCAAACCTGAATCAGCAAGCATGGTTCTGGCAGCCTCAATCAAAGTTATATTCTTTCTTTCAACAACCCCATTTTGTTCTGGTGTTCTTGGAATGTTGTATTGCTTCACAATTCCTTTCGACACACAGAAATCATCTAACTCCTTGTTTCTGAACTCTGTGCCATTGTCACTTCTGAAGATTTTTACTGGAAGGTCAAACTGCTTTTCAACCTGTTTCACAAAGTCTTGCAGAATGCCTGCAGTCTCATCTTTTGAGTGTAAAAAGTAAGTCCATGTAAACCTAGAAAAGTCATCAACAATAACCAAACAATACCTCTTTTTTCTTAAGACTCATGACTTTAACTGGGCCAAACAAATCCATATGAAGCATTTGCAAACATTTGGTTGTTTTGGACTCATCAATGGATTTGTAAGAGCTTTTATGTTGTTTTCCTTTTAGGCAGGAAACACAATGCTCAGGACAGGTGAACAGTTTTTGAGGTAAACCTCTTACTAACCCCTGTTTTGAAATGGCAGTGATTGTCTTGAGATTTGTGTGCCCCAATCTCCTGTGCCATAATTCTGTCTCTTTGTTTGATGCAGCTGAGAACAGACAGGCATCAGTTCTGGGGCTCTCTTTTGACATATCTACCACATAAACATTGCCACTTCTTTGAGCAACAAGTTTGGTTTTTCCAGTTTTTATTATTGCTTCAATCTTTTCAACCATTTCTGGTCCAACAATCCTACAACACTCCTTTGTGAAGAATGATCCATACCCCTTATCACTCATTTGTGAAACATTCAGAAGGTTGAATTTTAGATTGTCTATCAGATTGACATTTTCAAATTTTACATTACCAGACTGTACTGTACCAGACCCCAGAACTTTCCCTTTACTATTATTACCAAAGGATATATCACCCCCTCCATGGATTTTGAAATCTTTGAGAAGGGCTTTACATCCTGTCATGTGCCTGGAGCCTCCACTATCTACATACCAAAGGCTATCTAAGCATGCAGAAGCTCCCTGCACATGAAGTAAAAGGATTAGTTCATTAGGGTCTCCAAAGCCAATAAGGCTTTGGATGGGGTCTCAACAGTGTCTGGGATGAGTTCAGATGGATGGGCAGTGGTTAGGTCAGGGGTTTGGACAGTTTTAGGACTGTTTTTCTCTAACCACTGTTGGGGTTCTTGACCAATCACCTGCTGATAACCAAAAGGATGCCTGTTCACTCTTGGTTTAGAGGGCCTTTTGTAGGTCTCATAAACATGTGGGATCCTTTGGTATGGTGGTTGTCCCTTGCCTCTTCTGTATTGGTTAGCAGGGGGTGCATCAGTCACTTGAACATCTCTTTGGACAGATGTTTGATTCAGCTGTTTTGTAACAGCTGTTTGGACTGGCACAAACAGTGGTTGATTCTTGGTGAATTTGACAGATGATGTTGATGGACTCAAGGATGTTTTAGCAGTGTACTCATTCTTTTTCACATCAAAGTTCTTGAGATACACACATTCTTGAGTTTTGTGGTTATTTTTACCACAGATGGTGCAGCTTTCAGCAGGTACAATGATACTTGTTTTGTTTAGATCATATGCTTTTAGATGAAAACAGTCTTTTGTTAGATGATTCCTCTTTTCACAAAAATCACAAAACAGGTTTTTTATCTTTTCTCTTTTCTTCCTTTTCTCAGACTCCTTAGCAACAGAGTTTTGAACCACTGTTGGGATGTCTTTGATAGGAATGACCTTTTCTTTTGGAGCTGTGACACCATCAGTGGTTGTGAAATCCATGGGTTTGAAATTTTCAAGAATGTCACACTCATCAGACCATGTGGGTTTAAATTGTTATTTCTCAATTTCCTCAAAAGTTGAGGACCCCACAGATGATCTTTCCAGAGTGATTTTGTTACCAAGTTTATCAGTAATCTTTACTTCTTGGCCATTCTTGTTGGTTGGTATTATTTCAGTTGAACCAGCTTGTTTGACAGCAGTGTTTTCAAGATCATCATATTTTCTATATCCTATACCAAACTTGACATTGCTTTCAAGCTGTTTCTCAAGCATAACCTCATAACCTTTGCAAGATTCCACCCATCTTTCACAAGTGATCTGGGTGGATTCCAACTCCTTTTTGCAAACTTGGTATTTTTCTACCATAGTTTGGAGTTGGTTCTTGGTTATGATTTGCTCTTCTTTGAGACTGCTGATTTCTTTGTCTTTTTCAGCCAATTTGTTTTTAAGTTCTTTCAATGACTTTTCAAATTTGACTTCATCAGTTAAGACTTTATCCCTAAGGTTTTCATTTACCTCTTTAATGCTAGCAAATGCAATAATGCATTTGTCTGAACACAATTTTTCAAGAACTTGAGGTGATACCTTAGCAGCAGCCATCATGGCACAATCACATTGATGATCACCTTCTTCATCAGCTCTAACTTCTTTCTCACCTGCTTTCTTCTCTTCCTCTTCTTCTTTGTCTTCTTTGGACCAGGGGTCAGACAGTGGTTCAATCAGGGTTTCTGATTTTGTTACCACTGCTTCAGCCACTTCATCCACTGTTTCAGCACTTAGCTGTTCACCTTCAGTTTCTACCCCTTCTGGTATTGACTCTAATGCCATCAAACAAAATTCATCATTAAAAGTATCATTAGAAGCATAGAGTGCAAAATTTTCATCACCAAGCTCATCAGGCATGCTGCTCCAGTCAACAAAGCCTTGGGTGAAAAAGCTTTACTGATCTGGTTGAACCACTGTTGGAGCAGCTTGTTGAGGTGCAACAGGTTGCACTTGTGCCTGAGGGACAGGGGCTTGAACATACTGAATTTGTGGAACATTGGTTTGAACATAATGCATAGGCACAGGGGTTGCAGCATAGTGAGCAGTGTTAATATGTGCTGCAGGGGTATATTGGGTATAGTGCACAGTGCTTTGATGTTGTGGTCTAGGGTTTGAGCTGGGATGAGTTATTATTGGACCAGTGGTTTGACTCCTGCATTCCCTAGCAAAATGACCTAGCCTATTGCACTTGTAACACTTCAGTTTTGATTTATCCAACCCCACTCTTAAATTCCCATGTAACCCTGGGAATGTTCTCCCTGTTCTTTTATAGAATTTGCTTGTTCTTACACTAAGCAAAGCCAATTGATGCAAAATTTCCATCTCCTCTAAGTCAGTGGGATCAAAGTGTTGCAAATCATTTAGTTCAAAACACAAGTTGTCTGACATCTGGTTTTCACAATTTGCAGTAAAAGCATAATTTGCAGAGTGAGAATCAGAGTTGTTAAAATTTCCACCAGCAGTTATATCAATAAAATGATCATAACTCTGATCCTTACTACTGCTACCAGATTCTTCCTGACCAAAAAGAGTTGTGCTGCCAAATGCATAGTCATCAGCAACTTTGCCAGACTCTTGCAACTTCTTTTTCTGGTTTAACTCCCTTTCATAGGTCAGGAGTCTACCATGAAGTTGGGTCAGGGTCAGATCTTTGAACTCAGCTGAATTTCTAGTTACAAAAGCAATTGTATCCCATTTTTCAGGTAGTGATCTAAGAAACCTGCTATTTTGTGTTGAATTAGGAAATGTAACTTTAACAAGTCTTAGCTCACTAATGAGACAGCTAAATCGCTCAAAATGTTGGGTCAATGATTCACCCTTGATGTGACAAAAGGTTTCATACTGCTGGTTCAGAATTTCCCTATTATTTTCAATAACTTCTTCCATTCCCCCAAACTGTTCCTTCAGTGCATCCCATAGCTCTTTGGCACTGTTACAATGTAACAGCCCAGCATAGATTTCATTGGGTAATGCAGATGCAATGATGCTAAATGCTTTGGCATCGAGTTCGAACTTTTAGAAATCAGTTTCAGTATAATTTTCAGGTTTTTTAGGTTCGAACTTCTTTGTATCCTCAGCACTTGGCACCATGGGAACGTGTGGTCCAAAAACAACAGATCTCCAACATCCAGTATTCTGTTTAGCAAGGATGTGACCCATGCTTCTCTCCCAGATGTTGTATTCATTACGTTTAAGCATGGGTGGTTTGAAAAGAGAGCCAATGTTATTCTTATCATCTTGTGATTGTGACGTCATCCTGGATGTTTTACAGGCACTGATTAATCAACTTTGATGGTGATTAAACCTTACACTGTTTTTCAACAAAACGAACAAACTATCAGTATCAACGATTGTGAGCTGAACTATTTATGTCAAAATGATTGTTAAATCAAATTTGACTGTCCGTGCTCTGATACCAATTGTTAGGATCTGAGTTTGATTTTGATTGTGTTTTACGTTTGAATTAAGATGAACAATGAATGAGTAGTGCAACGGAATATAAATGGAAACAAACTTTTCACAATCAAACAGGAGAATTGCTTTCAACACACATTTTCAACAATGAACCGAATGATTGAATTTATTTCATCAACGATTACAATTGCATGTATGCAACAAACTCCCCCTCAGCCTGAGCTCACAGTGATTTGTTTGTACATGAAGAAAGATGGTGAAGAGCTAATAGAAAAGTACAGGGTACTGTTCTATTTATAGGCACGGACAAACCACTGTGGCATCTTTGCTGACGTCACCATGAAAGTGACATCTAACCTCCTAACAAACTCTAACAACTGAGGGTTTGATGTTGTTAAATAAGAAAGACGGTTCATATTGCTTATGCATACATGCCGCAACCCTAAATAGGCAACGATTAAGAATTGACATCAGCTACCCAAGATCTAAGGGCAAATTATTGGTGGATAGGCTTGAAAAGTCTGTAGCCACCCAAGTAGCTAAATGCTTGACATGTGCGCAAGTCAAAGCCGAGCATCAAAAGCCGTCAGGCTTGCTACAACAGCCTGAACTTCCTACGCGGAAGTAGGGAAATGGTAACTTTGGATTTTATTACCAAGTTACCCAAGAAAAGGACAGGAAATGATACGTTATGAATTATAATTGACAGACTGACTAAGTCAGCACATTTCCTACCCATCAAAGAGAATTATAGCTCCGATATGCTAGCCCAGTTATACGTTGATAAGATTGTAGCCCTACATGACAGACCTGTAGCTATTATCTCTGACAGGGATACTAGGTACACATCGCATTTTTTGAAGAATTTCCAACAATCTTTGGGCACACGTTTGAATTTTAGTACGACTTACCATCCTCAGACTGACGGTCAGAGTGAGCGTACTATTCAAACATTGGAAGACATGCTACGTGCATGTGCGATCGATTTGGGTGGTAGTTGGGATAAGAACCAACCATTAATCGAATTCTCCTACAACAATAGCTACCATACCAGCATTAAGGCTGCGCCTTTTGAGGCATTATACGGTAGAAAGTGTAGATCGCCTAATTGTTGGGCGGAAATTGGAGATGTCCAGTTATCAGGACCAGAGATAGTGTTCGAAACAACGGACAAGATTGTCCAGATTCGTGAGCGTCTCAAAGCTGCTCGGGATAGGCAGAAGAGTTACGCTGATCCAAAGCGTAAGGATTTTCACTTTGAAGTGGGTGACAAAGTCCTACTTAAAGTGTCACCCTGGAAGGGAGTGATGCGGTTTGGTAAGAAAGGCAAGCTAAGCCCGAGATACATAGGACCTTTCGAGGTTATCGAACGTGTCGGGTCAGTTGCCTATGAGTTAAACTTACCAGAAGAGCTCAGTGGAATTCACAATGTGTTCCACATCTGCAATCTGAAAAGTACTTCGCTGATGACTCGCTGGTTATACCACATACAGATGTGCATATAGACGAGAGCTTGAAATTTGTGGAAAAACCTTTGTCGATTGAAGATCGACAGGTGAAGAAGCTTCGAAGGAAGCAAGTACCTATTGTAAAGGTCAAATGGGATACCCGTAGAGGTCCTGAATTCACGTGGGAAGTTTAAGCCACGATGAAAGGAAAGTACCCTTATTTGTATCAGTAAATCTCGGGTCGAGATTTATTTTAAGGGGGTGAGGATGTACCACCTCGAAAATTCACGTCCTATAATGTGTAGACACGTGTCAAATGTTTAAACGTGTGAAAGAAATATTATAGAAGGATTAAAGTTGACAAACATGGAAAGTATGTGATTATACGGGTTCTAAGTGTCAACAGTGAATAAATATACTTCATAATAACCCTACATGATGTTTATAACATCAAACGAATAAATCATGGATCATACGAAGCTAAAAGTGAGAGATTACAAACTACAGGGGTTAAATGTGTCAACATGTTTGAAGATATACCTCTGAGTGACCTTTTGACAAACCCGAAGCTTTGTAAATGTTAATTATGCTCACTAGAATGCACGATTCAAATTTCATAAAGTTTCGTTATCGTATGAGAAAGTTATGATCAAATTCGTGTGCGAGGGGTTAAAGCGTCAACGTTGAAAACTGTGACTTTTCGGGCATTAACCGAGTGGCCAGGGACTTATCAAGAGGGGTACAAGTCTTGAGGCCCTTATGTGTCAATATGGAGGGTTCAAAGTGCAAGATATAAGTTAGTTGCCCTTTCGAAAAGCCAAGAGCCAACTGTGCAATAACAAGAAGGATTTTTGCCCCTGGTCCAAGGCTTACGGACCGTAATCCTACCCCTTACGGTCCGTAAGGGGTCTGCCCAGCGTCTGATCGTTGCTGTTTGCTGTTATACGCGAATCTGGCCCTTCAAATCGATTTTCCTCATATCTCTTGGCCCCTAGGCACCCCCTAAACACTTAGAGACATGTGTTAATCAATTGTGGTAAGTCCTAGACCTATGTGTCAAAGATTTATGGTGTTCTTGATCACTATAAAAGGCCATGAAATGCAACAACTTTGGACACACTTCATCTGCATTGTTGGATTGATTCTGGAGCTCAAGCTTGCTTCCTAGTGATCATATCTCGTGCATAGGACTTCAGTAAGTGTTCTTGTCCTTCTCTAATTGAGTTTAGCTAGGTTAGTTAGCTAAAAGTCAAACCGTCGTAATTATGGTTTGACTTCGAGATTAGTCTATAATGGCTCAGTTATATCTCGAATTAAAAGTAGTTATGAGTTGGTATTTATGTGGGTAATAAAACCTCAAAAGGGTTTCCCCTAATCACCACTCTAACCAGGTCAAAAGTCGGGTCAAACTTTTAAGTAAAAAGTCAACAGGATGCTTAAAATGTCATTTATGCATAATTAGCTATCTAGAACATATATAACCTGTTTGATCATTGTTATAACTTAGTAATAAGTGTAAGAACATGTCCGAACATGTTCAACCCGACTATTTCCTGTTTTGACCCGGTTCGGAACCGAAAGTCACATAGTTTGACTTTCACTTTGACTTTCAGTTCTGACCCGTTTAGGTATGTTTTAGAAATGCCTCAGAGCTTAAATTGGATGAGGTTACATGTTAGAACAACCCTCTGTGATTATACACCTTGGTTCACTAGTTATCCAATTAATATGCAGATTTCCGTTAATTGCTCATATGTTGACCGTTATGGCCTTATTACCTTAAAACGTGATTTATGAAAATGTAAAAGTGTAGAAACCTTAGTTACTGATATATAAACTTGTATGCAAAGTTTGACATCAGTTTGACTTATAGATTAAGAGTTATGCTCAATATCGCAAATCTAATGCTTTATGTTAATAAAATGGCGTAATTAGCGTATAGCCTAGTTAAGCCTACTTTTTGGTATCAAACTTAATACCCACTGATATAATATATTATTTTGGGATTTTTAAAGATTTTTAATTAATTTTTAGGCTGAGCATAACTAGTAGTCGTAGGCTTAATCCGGTAATTGTCGGTTTTGCCCTAACGGGCCATAAAATGAGTTTTACTTATCAAAACGACTCCAAACCTTTTGCTACTGATCACATATGATAAGTAATTTATTTTAAGCCTTCTGGAAATATAAAAATATCAGATTTAAGTATCAAACCCGGAAATGGCCTTTAATCGCCTTATTTAGCGTTTTTAACGCATAGTATGTTTTAAAATCATATTGAGCATACCCGGGTTGATACCTACTGATATATGAGGCAAATTATGATATTTTAACAGTAAGCAAAGGTTGATAAACTCAGACTTCAGTTTTGAGCTTTTCGGCTTATGTGAAATTACCAAAATGCCCCTTCGGTGCATAGTTTGGTTATAAGTGATAAATTTCACGTATATGCTTTAGCCTACTGATATAACTTATCAAATTGAGTATGTTTGCTGTTTACATCAGATCTGTAACTCAGTTAAACATTTAAACTCTTTTTCAACCTTTAAAATGACCAAACTACCCCTACGGGGCATAGTTTGTGTTTAAATTAGTTCGGGGCATAACGAAAGACATCCTACTGATGTCACAACATATTTGGAGCATATTAACTTAGGAAACCTGTATATGGCTCTTGCGGATACCCGTTACGCATGTTACACGTTCGGTTCGGTTTATGTAACAAGTTTACATAAATTAGCCGACACGGGTCAAACCTTATCGGTTTTATCTCAAAATCCAGAATGTGAATAATAAACCCATATTAAACAAGTCTCCGAACTTGTCAGGTCTAAATCACATTCTATCCGGTCTTCGCTTAATCGTGCGTACGAACCGTATCCTGAAAACTAGCCGGTCTAAGCTTAAGCTTAATTAAAGACCCGTTAGGATTCTAATAGGTTATTAAAAACCTTCGTTCCATATTAGGAGCCCAGTAAAAGCTATCTGTACTTGCTGATTTGATATACGGCTGGGATTGAATTTATATTTAGCTCAGGTAAATACTTTTAACTTATTTTCCCTATACGGGCTTAGGTTACGGTACATAGCGTACCGCTTGATCGAGCATCAAATCTCCACGCTTAGTGGGTAGTTGAATAATTTGATCGGCTCGTTTAAACAGTCTTGTTTACTTTACAGCCTTTGGGGGGTTAATGACCATGTCCCGGATATCCTTGGCATCATCTTACGAGATTGGCCACGACCTGAGCACGGGGTGTAGGCGTACACCTGGCAGTGTATAACTCAATAACGTGGTGTGTCTATTGATCTTTAACCCGGACTAGATCCGGGCTACTGAACGCATAAGTAACATGTAATTCGTTCACAAGATTATAATATTAAATAATTCTCCCAAGTTAAAAAGATTAATTTTGCCTCTGTGCATTTTAATCAATGTGTCAAGATATTTTATGCCGTTTGCACTCGAATCACTTTTCAAACTCTTTTTCCAAAATGAGTCAGTTGAATGTATTTACCAGTGTAAACTGACGTATTTTCCAAAAAGGCTAAATGCAGGTACTATACGAAATTGGCTGGATATTTCTCCTTAGCATCAATAGAAGTCTCGCAAGCTTAAGATGCCTAAAAGTCTGTTGAACTATTGTTTCCATTTTATGTTCGATCCTTCTGTGGATAAACTTCCGAATATTGTGACAGTTGATATTACAATAATAAATTCGGTTGTATTATATTTTCAATTGCTTCCGCTGTGCTTGATAATATTGTGTTGTTTGACTATTATGTTGCCAACCATGACGTCACGATACTCCCCACCGGGCCCACCGGTGATACGTGGAAATCGGGGTGTGACAGGTTGGTATCAGAGCCAACACTGAGTGAATTAAACACTAACCTTAGTATTTAATCTCAGTTACACAATTGCACATATCTAAACCTTCTGAGTCTAGACTTAACTTAGGAATATTCTCAATCCTAATCTTGAAATTTTACTTCCAAATTTTTATTGGATACGTCGCCAAGCAAAGAAGCCGTAATAGGAGTTCTCCACACCCGGAGCCCTGAGACGCTGAGCTTCGTACCGCGACTAGAATGAAACGAGCATCCAAGGAGAAAGCATTCAGAAATAAAATTAAGAAGAAACTCCTTTTACTGAAGATCGTTTCCTTAATAGTCCTTATAAGGACATAATTATCTTTCAGTCCCTCCGAGGACACATTATTCCTTTTAAGTCCCGCTTAGGGCAACTTTATACTTTTATTTTTATATAATGGAATGCTTAAGTTTAAACTTTCATTCTAAATAAGAAATATTAAATAAATGGAAAAATAATATTTCCTTTTTGCAAGAATCTACCATTATAATAAAATGGCAAAATCTAAAAGGGCAAGACCTAGCTTCGGGTCATATTAAGACCGGCCAAGATGGAAGTTCCGCAATTTAGATTCAGATCCATATTTACACCTCAATTTAAAATTTTTCTGCGTTAATTATAAATTAAGAATCTTAAGTGTGAAACCTAGCCTCGGGTCAATTATAAGACCGGGCCAAGATGGTAAGACCTGTTTAAAAAGATTCAATTCCCTGTTAACATCTTAAAACATGTTAACACTCCTGGCAGATGTGATTCATTTAAAATCACACACGTCATTTTTATATAGGATTCTTCAAAAGATTCCTAACCCAGTTTAATGATCCCTGAATCCTGGGTTTACGTCATCAATTAAGATGATCATATTTTAACCATACGTGGTAATATAGTGCCTACGGGCCTTGCTCATTTCTACATGAGCCAAAATACAGTGGTAGCTATGACTCCCTGTCAGATAAAGGTAATGAACTAGGTTCAAACCTCAAATGCTTTGATTCTCTGAAATCCTAGCATATAATTTAAAAATTGTCCTTGTGACTAGGCCTATTGTGCCAATATACCTTCATGCTTTGATTCTCTGAAATCATAGCTTATAAATTATATATGTCCTTGTGACTAAGCCAGTTGTGCTAATATACTTAAAGACCTTGATTCTCTGAAATCATGGCTTATAATTTAAAAATTTGTCCTTGTGACTAGGCCTTTTGTGCTATTAAATAAAACTGTTATTGTTGCTTTGATTCTCTGAAATCATAAGCTTATAATTTATAAATGTCCATGTGACCAGGCCATTGGGTGCCACTAATAAAACTGTTAATGTTTTATAATTAGGATAAATTATAATAGAAATCCTAAATAAATATGATTAATAAATTAACCAAATATGGTCTCTGTTTACCATGGTTAATGAATTTCCCTAAGCGGCAATTCAGTAATAAACATCTCTTATAAGGGAAGTGCTTACGGGCTATAGTTAATGTCCTCTGAGACTAAAGACAGTGGTAGCCTACAGCCCCCTGTCAAGAAAAGGTAATGAACTTTGATTCAAACCTTAATGCCACGATTCTCTGAAATCATGGCTTATAAATTTAACTTGTCTACGCGACTAGGCCATTGGTGCTATTATTAACTTATGAATTAGGATTTATGATAAAAATCCTGAATAAAATAAATATCCTTCCTTCTCTGTCAGTATGCAATTGAAAGGGAATCTTAAAGGTGAAATCTAGCCTACGCGGCCAAGATGGTGAAACCTACTCAAGGGATTCAGATCCTTGTTAACACCTAGGAATGTGTTAGCACTCTTGACAAATGTGATTCGAGAAAAATCACAACAGTCATCCTTATATTGGATTCTTCCAATTCTCAAATCTAGCCTAGTGATCTAGGAATCATGGCTTATATCATCCTATAAGATGATCATATTAGGAACATCCGTTAGTGATGAAGTGCCTACGGGCTAAATTTGTTTTCCGATAAGACAACGACAGTGATGGTCTTTGACCTCCTGTCTAAAATATTGGACTATGTCCAAACATAATAGTCTATATGATCAATGCGATCATGACTAATATCATTTAATACGATGATAATAATATTTAACATCCTTTAGTGATGTTTTGCCTACGGGCTATAATATATTGTCTATTTGAGACATTGACATTGTTATCTTTATGATTCCTTGTCTGAGGTGGTGAGCTATGCTCAAGCCAGAATAGTCAATATGATTAATGCAATCATGACTTATATCTTCTAATAGGATGAACCTATTATAAACCTCCATTAGTGATGTTTCACCTATGGGCCATATTAGATTGTCCATGTTTGACAAAGACATTGTGATCTTCACGATTCCCTGTCCAAGGTAGTGAGCTATGCTCAAGCCTAATAGTCTATATGATCAATGCGAGCATGACAAAAATCATCAATACGATGATTAAAACATTTTCAACATCCTTAATGATGTTCTGCCTAAGGACTATATTATGTTGTCCAATTGAGACGAGGCAATTGTAACCTTTTGTGATTCTTTGCCCAAGGGGGTGAGCTATACTCAAATCCTATAGTCTATACTATCAGTGCGATCCTGACTAGTATCCTCAGTATGATGATCATAATATTAACATCCCTCGTGATGAAATGCCTACGGGCTATACTTTGTTCTAGTGTCGGTAAGACAAAGATAGTAGTGATCTTTATGATCCCCTGTTCAAAATGGTGTGATTATACCCAAACCTAATAGTCAATATGATCGATGTGATCATGACTAATATCATTAGATACGATGGTTATATATAAACATCCATTAGTGATGTTGATTGGCTTATTTTTTTCTGCCAAAAGAATCGTCTTCCAAGACGATGACAGTTGTAGTCTATGACTCCCTGTCCAAAGGTGAAGAACCACGTTCAAACCTCGAAGCCCTAATCTAATAAGATTGCGGCTTATAAATTAAGGTCCTTGGTGATAGACCATCAAGTTGTGTTTTAAAGTCATTCATGACAAGCCTATGTGCTATAATTGGTCATTCGTGACAAGTTAACATATTAAATGTTAACATTCCTGGTGACATGCCTTTGTACCAGATTGGATGAATGTCCTTATAACAAGGCCGTTTGTGCCATATCTAAATGTCCTTTGTGACAAGGCCTTCGTGCCGTATAATCATTTATGTCCTTCATGACTGTGCTTTATGCCATATTTTTCTACGTCCCTCGCGACAGGCTTCTATGCCATATATGTATATAAATATATAACCGAAGTCATGAAAGGCTAGCCTTTGAGCTATTTATAATCGTCCTTGTGACAAAGACAGTTGTGACATTATTGTCCCCTGTCAAGCAAGTATTGGACTCGCTCCAAACTTTGCATGCCATTGATGGTCCCGTTGTGACCTAGGCTAAATATAATGGAAATACGTTCAAATAGCATTCACTATGAATGTTCGGAACAGAATAGCCCATACGGTTTATGAATGCCGTGGCTAACCTAAGTCAGGTCATCAGGATGATGACTAATAATGGTTAAATCTTGGTGATTAGTACCAAGTTTCGAGTATGGAAAACTCGGATGAGGTAGACGAAAGTCGCAATACTAATAAGGCGACGAAAGTTAATAAAACTACAAACGTAAACCTCAATATCAATGGAGTTAATCTCCAGGCTGTGGTTGACGCAGCAGATGGAAGGACCATAGAAAGGTCATGAGACAATCCAAAGAGCCGAATGCTTCTCGCTCTAAATCTCATTCAAAACCATGTTTAAATTGCTCATGAGGAGATTTTGTTCACACTTCGTATATGAAGGATGAACCAAAAGAAGGATAATAACTCCCAGAAATCGGAGAAAGAGAGCAAGTACAGGCTTAATAAAAAGCAACGAAAGTTCAGTAAGAAGCCTGTATACCTCAGAGACTGCTTCAGCATTATTAGATGGATGTTTTATATCCATTAGGAATCATTTTTCCGATGTCCTAGTTCCGTTAAATATAAGGACTCAATAAAGTGATAAAAATCGATTGGTTGCCTTAAAAATCAAGCCCATATTGCGGGTGATAAGAAGAAATTAATTATCAAGACTCCTTATGAGACAACCCTCGTTATTACACGTATCCGTGCGACTAATAAATATTAAACATAAAAAAATGGTGGAATTGGCCGTCCCCGGAATCGAACCTGGGTCTAGGCCGCACCCTTTCGCGCGCCTAGCCAACTGAGCTAGGTGCCTAGTTTGTGAAACTTCCATTGTTGATTTAATATAAGCACTTGTACAATAAACTTCCTTATCATTTATCAATGATAATTTCTGCTAAGTGTCTTGTTTTTAATACAGGCAATAATAAATATTCATGAACCATAAACTTAGCAAATTTTTTTTTATCATCCACAAGGTATAACTACCAAGGAAACCATAGTAACCGATTCTTATAGATCGGCAAGAAAAACCTTCCGAAAATATAAAGAGTACTCTTTCTTTGCATAGAGTACGACGACATATGTTATTTTAATTATTTTTCATCGTTTTTCTATCGCCTGCGAATGCCAAACTATGTTTGATAGAAGTGCCATATGAGGATTGGCGTATCCTAGTGTGTCCCATAGATTATTTCCATGTCTGATCAGCATGGAGGTTTAATACATGGAACCCCTGAGATATCCCAATGGTCATATTGTACTAAAGTCGACTAGTAGTATTCAAAGAAGATATCCAAAAAATGGAAAAAAAAAATTCAAGTAAATGTTCCCGATTAAGGAATTTGTGGACTTATAACATAAAGGTGTCACTCATTTGACACGAACAATGATGGATGAACTGGAGCCTGAGATATGGAAAATCTCTATTGCCTCCTTGTATCTTAATTATCTTCTCATAAGTTTTCCCTGCTTACCTCCGGGGAGGCAGGTAGAATTAAGATTGTATCCCGCTGTGGGCTGGAGTATTGTGAAAACTCCATATTGATTATTGAATAATCGAAACCTTGATTAAGTAGGTTTTAAGACATAGGCTCATATAGCCTGACTCAATATTCTGAGGGTTTGATGTTGTTAAATAAGAAAGACGGTTCATATTGCTTATGCATACATGCCGCAACCCTAAATAGGCAACGATTAAGAATTGACATCAGCTACCCAAGATCTAAGGGCAAATTATTGGTGGATATGCTTGAAAAGTCTGTAGCCACCCAAGTAGCTAAATGCTTGACATGTGCGCAAGTCAAAGCCGAGCATCAAAAGCCGTCAGGCTTGCTACAACAGCCTGAACTTCCTACGCGGAAGTAGGGAAATGGTAACTTTGGATTTTATTACCAAGTTACCCAAGAAAAGGACAGGAAATGATACGTTATGAATTATAATTGACAGACTGACTAAGTCAGCACATTTCCTACCCATCAAAGAGAATTATAGCTCCGATATGCTAGCCCAGTTATACGTTGATAAGATTGTAGCCCTACATGACAGACCTGTAGCTATTATCTCTGACAGGGATACTAGGTACACATCGCATTTTTGGAAGAATTTCCAACAATCTTTGGGCACACGTTTGAATTTTAGTACGACTTACCATCCTCAGACTGACGGTCAGAGTGAGCGTACTATTCAAACATTGGAAGACATGCTACGTGCATGTGCGATCGATTTGGGTGGTAGTTGGGATAAGAACCTACCATTAATCGAATTCTCCTACAACAATAGCTACCATACCAGCATTAAGGTTGCGCCTTTTGAGGCATTATACGGTAGAAAGTGTAGATCGCCTAATTGTTGGGCGGAAATTGGAGATGTCCAGTTATCAGGACCAGAGATAGTGTTCGAAACAACGGACAAGATTGTCCAGATTCGTGACCGTCTCAAAGCTGCTCGGGATAGGCAGAAGAGTTACGCTGATCCAAAGCGTAAGGATTTTCACTTCGAAGTGGGTGACAAAGTCCTACTTAAAGTGTCACCCTGGAAGGGAGTGATGCGGTTTGGTAAGAAAGGCAAGCTAAGCCCGAGATACATAGGACCTTTCGAGGTTATCGAACGTGTCGGGTCAGTTGCCTATGAGTTAAACTTACCAGAAGAGCTCAGTGGAATTCACAATGTGTTCCACATTTGCAATCTGAAAAGTACTTCGCTGATGACTCGCTGGTTATACCACATACAGATGTGCATATAGACGAGAGCTTGAAATTTGTGGAAAAACCTTTGTCGATTGAAGATCGACAGGTGAAGAAGCTTCGAAGGAAGCAAGTACCTATTGTAAAGGTCAAATGGGATACCCGTAGAGGTCCCGAATTCACGTGGGAAGTTTAAGCCACGATGAAAGGAAAGTACCCTTATTTGTATCAGTAAATCTCGGGTCGAGATTTATTTTAAGGGGGTGAGGATGTAACACCTCGAAAATTCACGTCCTATAATGTGTAGACACGTGTCAAATGTTTAAACGTGTGAAAGAAATATTATAGAAGGATTAAAGTTGACAAACATGGAAAGTATGTGATTATACGGGTTCTAAGTGTCAACAGTGAATAAATATACTTCATAATAACCCTACATGATGTTTATAACATCAAACGAATAAATCATGGATCATACGAAGCTAAAAGTGAGAGATTACAAACTACAGGGGTTAAATGTGTCAACATGTTAGAAGATATACCTCTGAGTGACCTTTTGACAAACCCGAAGCTTTGTAAATGTTAATTATGCTCACTAGAATGCACGATTCAAATTTCATAAAGTTTCGTTATCGTATGAGAAAGTTATGATCAAATTCGTGTGCGAGGGGTTAAAGCGTCAACGTTGAAAACTGTGACTTTTCGGGCATTAACCGAGTGGCCAGGGACTTATCAAGAGGGGTACAAGTCTTGAGGCCCTTATGTGTCAATATGGAGGGTTCAAAGTGCAAGATATAAGTTAGTTGCCCTTTCGAAAAGCCAAGAGCCAACTGTGCAATAACAAGAAGGATTTTTGCCCCTGGTCCAAGGCTTACGGACCGTAAGCCTACCCCTTACGGTCCGTAAGGGGTCTGCCCAGCGTCTGATCGTTGCTGTTTGCTGTTATACGCGAATCTGGCCCTTCAAATCGATTTTCCTCATATCTCTTGGCCCCTAGGCACCCCCTAAACACTTAGAGACATGTGTTAATCAATTGTGGTAAGTCCTAGACCTAAGTGTCAAAGATTTATGGTGTTCTTGATCACTATAAAAGGCCATGAAATGCAACAACTTTGGACACACTTCATCTGCATTGTTGGATTGATTCTGGAGCTCAAGCTTGCTTCCTAGTGATCATATCTCGTGCATAGGACTTCAGTAAGTGTTCTTGTCCTTCTCTAATTGAGTTTAGCTAGGTTAGTTAGCTAAAAGTCAAACCGTCGTAATTATGGTTTGACTTCGAGATTAGTCTATAATGGCTCAGTTATATCTCGAATTAAAAGTAGTTATGAGTTGGTATTTATGTGGGTAATAAAACCTCAAAAGGGTTTCCCCTGATCACCACTCTAACCAGGTCAAAAGTCGGGTCAAACTTTTAAGTAAAAAGTCAACAGGATGCTTAAAATGTCATTTATGCATAATTAGCTATCTAAAACATATATAACCTGTTTGATCATTGTTATAACTTAGTAATAAGTGTAAGAACATGTCCGAACATGTTCAACCCGACTATTTCCTATTTTGACCCGGTTCGGAACCGAAAGTCACATAGTTTGACTTTCACTTTGACTTTCAGTTCTGACCCGTTTAGGTATGTTTTAGAAATGCCTCAGAGCTTAAATTGGATTAGGTTACATGTTAGAACAACCCTCTGTGATTATACACCTTGGTTCACTAGTTATCCAATTAATATGCAGATTTCCGTTAATTGCTCATATGTTGACCGTTATGGCCTTATTACCTTAAAACGTGATTTATGAAAATGTAAAAGTGTAGAAACCTTAGTTACTGATATATAAACTTGTATGCAAAGTTTGACATCAGTTTGACTTATAGATTAAGAGTTATGCTCAATATCGCAAATCTAATGCTTTATGTTAATAAAATGGCGTAATTAGCGTATAGCCTAGTTAAGCCTACTTTTTGGTATCAAACTTAATACCCACTGATATAATATATTATTTTGGGATTTTTAAAGATTTTTAATTAATTTTTAGGCTGAGCATAACTAGTAGTCGTAGGCTTAATCCGGTAATTGTCGGTTTTGCCCTAACGGGCCATAAAATGAGTTTTACTTATCAAAACGACTCCAAACCTTTTGCTACTGATCACATATGATAAATAATTTATTTTAAGCCTTCTGGAAATATAAAAATATCAGATTTAAGTATCAAACCCGGAAATGGCCTTTAATCGCCTTATTTAGCGTTTTTAACGCATAGTATGTTTTAAAATCATATTGAGCATACCCGGGTTGATACCTACTGATATATGAGGAAAATTATGATATTTTAATAGTAAGCAAAGGTTGATAAACTCAGACTTCAGTTTTGAGCTTTTCGGCTTATGTGAAATTACCAAAATGCCCCTTCGGTGCATAGTTTGGTTATAAGTGATAAATTTCACGTATATGCTTTAGCCTACTGATATAACTTATCAAATTGAGTATGTTTGCTGTTTACATCAGATCTGTAACTCAGTTAAACATTTAAACTCTTTTTCAACCTTTAAAATGACCAAACTACCCCTACGGGGCATAGTTTGTGTTTAAATTAGTTCGGGGCATAACGAAAGACATCCTACTGATGTCACAACATATTTGGAGCATATTAACTTAGGAAACCTGTATATGGCTCTTGCGGATACCCGTTACGCATGTTACGCGTTCGGTTCGGTTTATGTAACAAGTTTACATAAATTAGCCGACACGGGTCAAACCTTATCGGTTTTATCTCAAAATCCAGAATGTGAATAATAAACCCATATTAAAAAAGTCTCCGAACTTTTCGGGTCTAAATCACATTCTATCCGGTCTTCGCTTAATCGTGCGTACGAACCGTATCCTGAAAACTAGCCGGTCTAAGCTTAAGCTTAATTAAAGACCCGTTAGGATTCTAATAGGTTATTAAAAACCTTCGTTCCATATTAGGAGCCCAGTAAAAGCTATCTGTACTTGCTGATTTGATATACGGCTGGGATTGAATTTATATTTAGCTCAGTTAAATACTTTTAACTTATTTTCCCTATACGGGCTTGGGTTACGGTACATAGCGTACCGCTTGATCGAGCATCAAATCTCCACGCTTAGTGGGTAGTTGAATAATTTGATCGGCTCGTTTAAACAGTCTTGTTTACTTTACAGCCTTTGGGGGGTTAATGACCATGTCCCGGATATCCTTGGCATCATCTTACGAGATTGGCCACGACCTGAGCACGGGGTGTAGGCGTACACCTGGCAGTGTATAACTCAATAACGTGGTGTGTCTATTGATCTTTAACCCGGACTAGATCCGGGCTACTGAACGCATAAGTAACATGTAATTCGTTCACAAGATTATAATATTAAATAATTCTCCCAAGTTAAAAAGATTAATTTTGCCTCTGTGCATTTTAATCAATGTGTCAAGATATTTTGTGCCGTTTGCACTCGAATCACTTTTCAAACTCTTTTTCCAAAATGAGTCAGTTGAATGTATTTACCAGTGTAAACTGACGTATTTTCCAAAAAGGCTAAATGCAGGTACTATACGAAATTGGCTGGATACTTCTCCTTAGCATCAATAGAAGTCTCGCAAGCTTAAGATGCCTAAAAGTCTGTTGAACTATTGTTTCCATTTTATGTTCGATCCTTCTGTGGATAAACTTCCGAATATTGTGACAGTTGATATTACAATAATAAATTCGGTTGTATTATATTTTCAATTGCTTCCGCTGTGCTTGATAATATTGTGTTGTTTGACTATTATGTTGCCAACCATGACGTCACGATACTCCCCACCGGGCCCACCGGTGATACGTGGAAATCGGGGTGTGACAAATGTTATATACACCTGTTTTTGGACAGGTGTCACTCAATCAGGCCACCTTAGCTTCTCCCCCCGCTCACTGCCCACGTTATAATGTGGGTCAACACGCGGGGCTCATCTAATCCTAAATATCCGACCCAAATAATCCAATAGATGATGCGTACAACTGAACAAACTTATTCCCTTGCGTTTCCCCTATTCCAATCAAAACCCTAATCTCGAACCGTAATATGAACACGGGAAATCAATGCATCTTCTGTTGATCATCTCTATCTCCAATCTTCTTCCCTGCTACGCTATCAAGGTGTGTTTATTGTTGAGATTCTTGACTTACAAGAAAAACCCTAACCAAAAGAATGGTAACCATTAATTTGTTCACCGATTAAGGTTTTTCATCTTCAGTGACTTTCTTTATAGATTCAATGATGTTTGTTTTTGTTTTTCATTCAGTTTACTTTTCTCTGAATCATATTTTGGGCTTTGTATGAGACGATGATAATAGCGATTTGATGATTACGATGACGGTTCTGACGTAATCGCAAATGAAGACGAGCAGTTGGATTTTGAATCAATATTCTATTCATTCAGAGATTAATCGCGTGGTGACTAGTCGAAGGTAAATTTAGTGAGTTTGTTATTCCTGTTTTTGGTTGTGTTACAAGTATTTTCGAGTTTGTTGTTACAACATCTGCTTCCCTGTCGTTAATTACTTTATTTGTCAAGTGTCACTGACAAACTCTTGGGTTGGTTATTGGTGGTGTAGCTCAAAGAGGGGAAGCCTAGCAAATTGTAAAGAGGTAAACTTCTTAGTAGCTACCCTGGCTGACTTCTTGATCATCTACAGAACACTAAAGGATTTATCTTTATGAACCTCAAGTTTGGTAGGTATACTGCAATGTAATCCGAATAGTTGGTGAAACCAGAGTATGACATAATCATGTCGAAGGCACACAATATTCGTGACTTTTGCATGGTGGTAGATTGGTCCCCAATTAAGAGAGAAATAGATGTTTTTTAGCTCAGGTGGTATGACTGCTCTTTCTTCAAAGCACTTGATTTTTTTAAGAAGGGATCATTGTTTAATACTTTTGAAAAAATGGGTCTGTGTTTCTTCAATGTAGTTGAAAATAACCATTTTGATTTTTTGGTCCGGGGAGTAGTTCATACAGAAGTTAAATCTGAAACTTTTCTTTTCCCACATAAGATCTCTAAGGGTTAACACATAAATTTCAACCTTGCCACGGTAAGTAATGCTTTACTTTTATTTGTAAACTAAGCTTTATCTAACTCATTGTATACTTCATCGTTGTTACTGACTGTTTGTTATTGTTATTAGACTTCATTCACAAGCATAATTAGACTACACATGTTCAACAATGAGGGCATCAAATATTGTTTTTTCCTGCTTTATTGCCCGATAACCTGAATTTGTAACACGCTGATCAATGGGCTAAATTAAAGCGACCCGGTTATCCATCAAGTCATTCTAACGTTTACAATTCACTCATTCCTTTCCTTCCCAATACGAAACCTTATACTGGCGACTTGATAAACAATTCACACCAACCGATCGATCATGAATGGACTTGAATCATGTCCGATTGACTCAGAGTTTTGATGGAAATGACGATTCGAAGAAGAAATTTTCAGTCGGTAACGATGGTACATGGAAGGAAGAAGGTGTTATTCTCAGTTTTTGTTGGTCTAAGTCAATCAAAGGTCAGTGATACAGATTACAACTAATCTATATATCTCTATTAGGTTATTTATGTTAGTTAATTAGGGTTTTTTTTGTTTAATTATGTTTTCGAACAATATTACAGGTTTTTTTTGTGGGATTTTTGGCCAAAAAAGCGCGCCTCATGTACCTTAAGCGATTGGCTGCATAAAAATGTTGTACCTTGGCAGTTTTGACTGCTTAAAACCAACAGCAGCAAAAAAAAAAACTTAATTAAATGATGGTGCAAAAACTGCCGCACGCGGGCTTGGGTTTTCGGAGCTGCATTCGTGTCCGCAGGACGTGCGGGCACGCACGAGTTCAAGCAAATCCCAGCTGAGAAAATCATTTTTTGCACCCCCCCTGCGCGCGGGTAGGACTTGTGGTAAAACATGTCATAAAGCTACAATGGAGTAGTAAATGCTTTACCTTATAAACAACCACTCACTTTGTCCCCACACCGATGTGGGACAAAGTATTTATAAAAAAAAATTATATGGGCTCTAGATATGAATATAGATATATATATATATATATATGCATGATATTATAAATTAACTGCATAGATGGGATATATAAAAAAAATTATATAAACATCTTGCGCTTCGGGTACGAAAAGCCCACCGCTTTTGCGCTTTGCGCTTCGCGCCTCAATTTTAGACCTCGTCGCTTTTGTGCGCCTCTCGCTTTTTAAAACCAAGATCAGCTTGGGTAAGTCTGTAAAGATTAAAGAATAATAGTAAATAATCGGTGAGGACTTCAGTCATTAATTATTGGTTGTGTAATCTCTAATTTCGGGTGGTAGGTTCATGGTCCTGGGCAGATATTGACACCTTATGTGTGCGGCCTTCTTATGTGAATCGAGATGTATAGATATGAACCCAAGTTTTATTTAAATGACGATGGTCTTAGTTTGTTACTTCTAATAACCTTTGGATTCCATAAGTTCTGCAAGAACCTGTTTGAATCTGCATTCAGAAAATTCCCACTACAGGTTAGAAATCTTTAACCTTACAAGTTAAAACCCAAGTGAAATGACAAAACTACCCTTTATGTTTTAACAGTATTAAGCTTGATTACAGGATGCAATGATTAAGGATACACTGGAAAGAGCAACGGAGCCGCAATTGAATTTGAAAGAGTATTTGAAGGATGCGTATACGCACCCGGTTTTTAAAGGGGGAGAAGTTGAATTGATGGATATTGATGAAGAAGTTGATGAGTGTCATGTAGTTGCTACAAAGAGGAGTTCGCGCAAGGGAAGTCAAGCGGGAATTAGCGATGGTTGTCCTAAAGATAGGACTGGCATTTATGCTGTGTAAAGATAGAAAAACTGGACCATTTTTTTTGTTGTATAAACATTACTATTGAATGTTATATACACAGGTTATTTAATTTAAGGTTTAGGGTCGGGCAATAAAATATCAGGTTTAGAACTAAATACAATAAAAACCGTCTTGAGTGTTTCGGGCCATGGTACAAAAGGTCATAACCCGAAAAGCTATCAAGATGGCTAAATGGGTAAGTATAGCTTGCAAACATTGCGTGTCACATTTATGCTCGTATAAAATACAATATACCACTTCATTTTGCCGCCTTTCGAAAACACATTTTTCTTTGGTTTAAATAACTTGGTGCACATGCGTAGAAATGAAAAGCGTTTATATACAGAACTGATTTTAAGTATAGAACGGCAAGAGCAAATACAGCATTTGTATTTAGTGTTTGACTAATACAGTGAAAGTTAGTAAGAGAGTGGGTTCAACCCAAGTTAGTGCCATGCTGTTATATTTCTAGCTGTACTAATGGGCTACTTGGAGGCCTTGTATTATTTTTAATTGTTTGGTGGGCTTCATGAGTAGCTTGCTTGGGGCCCAGTGGGGGTTTTAATATAATTGTTATTGGGTATTCATGTTTATGTTAGAAACCCTTTGTATTTTATGTTTTGCTAGATTGATTTTGATATATTTATGCAAAAAGGAGCTTTAAAGAGAGTGAAAAAATACGAATCATGTGTTTGTGTTCAAGTGTAATCTTTGATACTATGATAATATGAGTGACCTGGAGACAAAGTTTATGTAAGGCAGAAGATGGATAAATACTATCAAGATACATCTGGTTATCTCCATTTTTATTATAAATGTACTAGGATATAACCCCGTGTATTACACGGGTTGAATAAATGAATTTTATATACTAAATAATAAGACAATGTATCTTTAAAAATCTCTTTTATTACACGGGTTAAATAAATGTAATTTTATATGTTAAATAATAAAAAGTTATATATATAAGAACCATATTGTACGGATTGAATAAATGTAATTTTATATACCAAATAATAAAAAAAAGTTATATCTTTAAAACCATGTATATTACAAGGGTTAAATAAATGTAATATTGTTTACCAAATAATAAAAAAAGTTATATCTTTAAAAACCCTCGTGTATTACACAGCTTGAATAAATATGATTTTTATATATCAAATAATAAGAAAATTATATTTTAAAAAAACTAATGGATGTACTCGGTACGCGATAGATATGGTGATTGCGGAGATGATTATTGAAAAGAAGATATAGTGCTCAAACATGTTATTCAAAAAGTAAATAAGCAGCCATTTTAGTGATAAAATATAAATTATATTTAAAACCCCGTAATAAATCTAATTTTATATATAAAGTAATATTAATATTATAAATGAGAAGTATACATTAAATTTAAACCAAATAATAATTATCTATAGTTAAGTAGAAAAGTTTAAACAAAATGATATTTAGTAGGAGAGTTATCTATAATTAATTAGAAGAGATTAAACTAAATAATAATTATCCATATGATATTAAACTAAGTAATATTTAGTAGGAGAGTTATCTATAATTAATTAGAAGAGATTAAATTAAAATAATAATTATCCATAAGACATGGCTAAATATAATGACAAGTTTCATATAAATGGTTTCTTTTATTATATATTATAAATGTATTTTTACTATCTTATGCCCTAATTTACTAAATAAATATTTGAAAGTTCATGAATTATAACCGTAACTTTTCTTATTTGTGACATGTATCATAATAGTGAGAAGTAGTTATAGTAGATAAATAAATGTGTACTTTTTTCCCCTCTATAATGATTGTTTATTTTGTAAACATACAGTACAGTGACATTGTGCGACATTTGTATCATATATACTTTACATTTAATTTTTTTATTTCACCCGTGTAACACACGGGTCAATAACCTAGTAATTAGTATATATAAAAACAATATGACTAATGTACAAACCATTTCGCAAATTTAACTTGAATCATTTAATTGGTGATAGTATAAATAGTAAATGACGAAAGTAGCCTTGAGAAGATGATAGAAGAAAGCCTAAAAAAGCAAAAATTCTGGCGTTGGCGTTAGGGGTAGCATTGTACAAGTGGACTTCCTTTTCTTTCTTTGATATCAAAACGTAACCATTGTCTATGATGTAGCCTTCCCTAACCGATCTCCTCAATTTGCTTCATGGCTCGATCATCGAACCCAATCTAACCGAGCCACCACTTGTTTTATCTAATTGTGTGTGGCGTACGGCTCAAGAATTTGTACACGTAGAAGCTTTGGTGTGCAAGAATGATTGAGCGCCGTTAAGTTGTTGCGTATATACGTATTGAGAACAAGTTTCCTATAATTAGCAAAAGGAATTGCGTTTTTTCAAACTCTCATGTTATAATTCATTATGTAATAAGCATTATATAAATAGCGGTGGGATTTACTAGAAGCAACTTCTCTATTTCTATCGGGATAGAGATAAGTTGCCTACACCTTACCCTTCTCAGACCCTACATTAACTTTGCTATTGGTGGAATTTACTAAGTATGATAATAATGATGAAATAGCATTGCCGCCTGAAACCATGTGAATGTGAATCAGTGTATAGTTATCTTGTTAAAAAAGTTTAAATTTGATTTATAAATATTGCTTGAGATAATACTTTATAAAATATAAAATATGTGTAAAAATCAAATATAAATGGGTCTTAACATACAAAATATCATTAACATAACAAGTGAAAAGGGGAATTTTATTTTATTTTTAAAATTTTTCCATACTACTTAAAAATGATGTTTAATTGTAAAATGAAAAAAAAAATCGAGATTTTATAGTAGTAGAGTAATTATTGTAAGGTAATTATAATTGTTCTACAATTTTGTAGAGTAATTACTCTACAAAATTACATAATTACTCTGCTAATGTAAAATCACGATTTTTTTTTTAATTGTAGGACTAAAATATGTGCTTAATAAGATGAAAAAAAATTCCAAAAAGGAAAATTCTCTCTTTCACTTCTTACGTTAAAAGTATTTTATATGTTAAGACACATTTATACAATAGCTTAACCCTATAAAATATATCTATTTCTAATCAAGTTTCTAAACCTATTGGTAGTTACGTTTTTTAACAACTATGATATGAAACGGGATTGGATGATAAAGAATTGAACAAACAACACTAAGCAAGATATAATATAATTAACTAGGAAAAAGTACACATTTTGTCCTTTATCTTGATACACCTTTTTAGGCGGTGTCCTTTTTTCAACGAATTTTGACAAGTGAAGAAGTATGGTCCCAATCTATGCACACATGGCAGGGACCACATCACCTTTTTTATCCGACATGACGTCTACATCAGCAAGCGTATCCAGAAGCTTCTAGCTTCTGGAAGATATATCAAGGTGGCACCAAAGATGCTCCTCCAGACCAAAAGGGCAACACGTGTCACTAATAAACAGACGCCATGTGGACCTGCAACACGATCTAAGGACAGACCGACAGCTGCAGTACTAACTCTCCTACCTGGACGAATAACGGTGCGCCACGTCATCCACTATCCTGACCACGACAGAGGAGACCAAGAGGATATTCCTCTTGGTCGGACAGCTGGTGTCCGGTGGCAGCTGGCAAGGCCTCTCCTCTAGGGCTGTAAACGAACCGAACGTTCAGTGAACAGTTCAAGAACCGTTCGGCGGGAAGTTCGTTTATGTTTGTTCGTTTAATAAACGAACGAACATGAATAAGAAATTTGGTTCGATAAGTTAAATGAACGAACATGAACAGAGGTCTCGTTCGTTCAATTGTGTTCGTGAACCTTCGGTAAGGTGTTCTTGAACGTGTTCATAAACATTCGTTCATTTGCGTTCGTTTATGTTCGTTTGTTTGTGTTTTAATTAAAGATATTTGTACTTTCATGTATTTTATCTATACTTTTTATATTGTTAAATTTTTATTTATTTATTACCCTAACAATTAAACTAGGAAACCCTATGGCACCTTGTTTATGCACCATTCTCCTTTACTTTCTCGTTATTTACATCGACAAATACGATCGACATCTGTTCCACATTAAGGGATTCAAGTTCCAATGTTACTCTTTGGGCCATCCACCATTATCATTCGTCGCGTTCGCCAAATTTATTTATGTTCATTTGTGTTCGTGAACCGTTCGTGAACACACTCATTTCCTTAATGAACGAACACGGACATAAAATCTCGTTCGGTAAGTGTTCATGAACTGTTCGTGAACACATTTATTTCCTTAACGAACGAACACGAACAAGGCCTTGTTCGTGTTCGTTCTGTTTGTTTACAGCCCTACTCTCCTCCCTCCTCCCTCCTTCATCCTTCGGCTATAAATAGGATCCTTCCTCATTCAGGTAGAACATTCTGCTCTCCTTACATTTCACCTACAACACACACTATTTCTTCTCAAAGCAGTACTTATTCTCACGCCTGAGGGTGGTCACAAGGAGAACCCCCTATTCTCCTCCTTGTGACGAGTCACCGGCGTTCTGTTTTGCAGGATTCCAGTCATTGGCGAGTTGAGAAAGAGATTGAACCCCACCTACAAGACGACCTAGCTGGTTAGCCTAAGTGTTAACCAGTGTTTCATCATTGGCGCCCACCGCATCTTTTGCAAACCATTTTCATCTCTTTTCTCTTCAAAGACACTTTCTGAATGGCTGAACAAAACCCTTCTCTTCACGTGGACGGAGAAAGCTCTTCCTTTGGGTTGCATACGGACACCGCTCACGTCCAAAGGCACCAAGGGAACAGGACCGTCAGAGAAGGACAAGTGAACAACGAGATACCTGATCTCTTTGGAAGCACTTCCAGAGTCATCAATCAAACCATGAACGGAGCTAACTTCCAAACACCTCCGGGAGTAGTCAACCAGACAACTCCAGAGGCTCAAACGCCAAACCATGGGGCTGGTCCTTCAACACCATCGGCTCAGGCACAGTTGAACTTCTCAGCACTCTTAGGGCTACCTGAAGGAGAAACTCTGGCCTCCTGGTATGCCAAGCAAACGGCATCTCTAAACTTTGTCTATGCGCAATTAAGCGTACAACAGGCATTGCTTCAAGCGCAAGCCAATCAATCTGCTTTCGTCACTCCACCACAAAGACCCCCAAGTACCCAGATTCCTCAGCAAACACACGCGCGGAACCAGCAACATGAGAAAGCACCCAACATCAGAAGACAAAGCGTGCAAGACACGCGCGACACCTATGGTGATACCGAAAGTAACTATGTGCAACACACTCAAAAAAGATCGGTACACAGTCGTTTGGGTCCGTGCAACATCAACAATGAATGGAACAGTTACAACGAAGATGATGACATAACTTATAAGCAAGAAAGCACGGTCTTCAGCAGATTACCACCAAATCATGAGGCGTACAAGCCCCCTGCGCGCGCGGGGTACAATTCAAATGCGGAGCATGATTATACGTTAAGCTATCGCCCGGAAGGCATAGCTGAAAAGTCGAAGTTTATCAGAGAAATCGCAATAGTTGATATTGACAACGCAAAACTGCCACACAACGTGGGCAAGTACAATGGCCTAGCGGATCCTGATGACCACCTCTAAGTCTTCACCGGCGCAGGGTTGGTAGGTGGTTGGTCATTACCCACTTGGTGCCATCTGTTTGCGCAAACCTTTGTCAGCGCAGCGCGCGCATGGTTCGACAGTTTACCAGAAGGTAAGATCAAATCCTGGATGGATTTTCAACACAAGTTCCTCGCACATTTTTCCCAGCAGCGCAGACATACCAGAGACCCATCAGATTGCTTAAACATCTAGAGGAAAGATCATTAAAGCATTGAGGACTTCATCACCAGATACAACAAGGAGTGCCTTTAAATCGGGGACGTGGGGGAAAAATGATGCGCGCACACTTCATGAGAGCTGTCAAGTGTGATGATCTGATCAAAAGAATTAAAGGAAGGGATGGGGGTCCCAAAGATTGGGATACTTTCATCGAAGCAGCGAAGACAATCGCAAGAACTGACAAACAGCTGACCAGCGACGATAGCCGTCAGTATAACTACAGCCAGCTGAGGACGCGCGCGTAACCATCAATCAAATCAGTCATCGTAAAGAAGTTAAAAAAGAAAACAGAGAGAAACAATGGACACCTCTAAAAAAAACCCCGTCCAAAGTTCTGTCAACCGAGAACCACCAATTCAAACCTCCTTTGCAGATGTGAAACAAACGGGGACAAGACCCAAATCTCTTCTGCGAATTCCACAAAGATACAGGTCATTTGACCGACGACTGTATCAGTTTGAGGCAAGAGATAGAACGAGCTCTAAAAGGTGGCAAGCTCACCCATCTGGTCAAAGGAGGAAAAAGAGACAACCGCCAAATCCAAAGGAGGGAAGAGGGTCCAGATAAAAAGAAGCTTTGAAACTAGAAACACACATGATCCAAGGGGGCCAAAGAAGACCCCGGAAAAATTATAACAAGCGCACCCAAGACGACTCTTGGCGCGAAAGGCAAGTCGTTTTCCCAGTGGTACGAGGAGGTCCAAGGGAGCAGAGACCCATAGTCATTCATGTGGTGTTCGACCATTACCAAACTGACTACATTTTTATAGATCCAGGGAGCACCGCGGCAATCATTTATGAGCAATGTTTTAATCAACTGGACCAAGAAGACAAAGCGCGCCTAGAGCCAGTGGATTATCCACTCACTGGTTTCTGCAACGAGGTCGTTTTTCCTCTTGGTCAGATATCTTTCCCGGTGCTACTCTCGGATGGGAAGAACTCAAGGACGGAAGAAGTCACGTTCATGGTGTTACCAGCAAACTCAAGGCACGACATCCTTTTAGGGAGAGAATCCCAAGGAGATTTCAGCATGATTTGTTCAGGACCACACTCAGCGGTTGGTTTCCCAACAAAGACAGGGATAGCCATCATCTATGCAAGCAAAGAGGTCAGACCCAAAAAAACAAGCAAATCCACACCGCGCGCAGAACCCGATAAATGGATCCTAAACAACAAGTATCCGGAGCAAACAGTCACTTTGGGCCCGGCAATGTCAGAACTCGCGCGTGCAGCACTCAAGAAGTTGTTGTTCAAGAATATGGACGTATTTTCCTGGACACCGACCGATATGGTTGGCGTTTCATGGCACATAGTAGAACACAGACTGAATGTCGCTGAAAACGCCAAACCAGTGGTACACACCAAACGCCACCTTGGAGATATAAAACATGAGGCCATGCAAGAACAAATCACAGAACTGCTAAACGCTGGCATCATCAGAGAAGTACGTTACCAAACCTGGGTAGCCAGCCCAGTAATGGTCCCAAAAGGAAACGACGGATGGAGAATGTGTGTGGACTACAAAGATTTGAACAAGGCTTGCCTGCGCGATTGTTATGCTCTACCCGAGATCGACGAAAAGATTGATTCACTGCGTCTTTCAGATGGAAATGTTTTTTAGATTGTTACAAGGGATACCATCAAGTGCAGATGGCAATCCAGGACGAAGACAAGACTGCATTCCGCACGCCAACAGGACTATATTGCTACACAAAAATGCCCTTTGGACTAAAGAATGCAGGCGCAACATATCAGAGGTTAATTAATGAAACATTCAGCGACGCCATTGGAAAATACATCAAAGTTTACATGGATGATCTGGTCATCATGAGTAAGGAAGAGAATCTGATGTTGGTAAACATTCAGAAAACATTTGACACTCTGCAAGGGGTGAACATCAAGTTAAATCCAGCGAAGTGCTCCTTCGGAATGGAGGAAGGGAAGTTCCTGGGTTTCATTGTTACCAAAGATGGGTTCAAGGTCAATCCCGAGAAAGTGCAGGCGATTGAGCGGATTCCTTCCCCATCAACGATAAAAGAAATGCAGAAATTAGCAAGACGACTAGCAGCGTTAAACCGTTTCCTTGCCAACCACGCAGCAAATCGTTTCCATTCATCAAAACCCTTCGCAACTGCGTAAAGAAAAACTAGTTCTTATGGACTCCAGAAGCAGGACATGCATTCCGAGAAATGAAAGACTGTCTGATACGCCTACCAAAGCTAACATCCCCAATGAAAGGCAAGCCGCTAGTCATGTACCTGTCAGCATCAGAACAAGCTGTAGGAGCGGTTCTACTGGTCGATCGACAAGGCGTGAAAACACCAGTATATTACGTATCTCGCACTTTGAACGACCCAGAAACAAGATACGCCATAATGGAAAAGCTGGCCCTCTCACTAATCCACGCATCCAGACGATTGCGCAGATACTTCGCCAACCATGTTATCCATGTTCTGACGAATTACAACATCGGCAATATCCTAGCAAGACCGGAGATATTGGGCAGATTAGCGAAGTGGGCTATTGAATTGGGGGGCCATAACGTGGTTTTTAGACCGCGGCCAGCGATCAAAGGCCAGGTGCTAGCCGATTTCCTCATAGAGCTACTGGATGATAAAGACAGAGAATGCAAAGCAATGGAGAAGGCATAAAAACAATACTCAGAGGAGCCATGGCTGTTGTACACGGATGGCGCATCTAATAAAGACGGAGCGGGTGCAGGACTAAGGCTGGTAAGTCCGGAAAAGCACGAGTTCACATACGCCATTCGGTTGGACTTCAAAAGCACGAACAACGAAGCCGAATATAAAGCTTTTCTTGCTGGATTGCGGTTGGCAATCAAGATGGGGGGTCAAACACATAGAAGCGCACGTTGATTCAATGCTCGTGGCCGGGCAGATCAAAGGCAAGTATGACGCCAAGGGAGATGTCATGGCATTGTACCTAGAGCAAGCAAGAACCCTACTTCAAAGCTTCAATTCTTACAGGGTACATCACATCAACAAAAGCGAAAACAAACCAGCAGATGCACTGAGCAAACTCGCGTCGACCAGTTTCCAACATCTGGCTAAGGACGTGCGCATTGAAGTGCAAAGCAACCCATCAGTCCCACTGAGGCAGGTAAACGTCATCCAACTTGGGGCAATATCCTGGATGACTCCGATCATCATGTACCTCCAATCCCGAATCTTACCTGAGAACAAGGCCGAAGCAAGAAAGATACAATACAAGTCTGAACATTATCAAATGTCCAACGGCATCGTATACAGGAAGTCATACCTTGGACCATTACTACGATGTGTAGATCCAGAAGATGCCAACTACTTAATTCGCGAAGTACACGAAGGTATCTGTGGCATTCACGCAGGTCCAAGAATGGTAGTGGCGAAAGCGATTAACGCAGGCTATTATTGGCCAGGGATGCACCTAGATGCAGTCAAAGTTTTAAGGAAATGCAGTGGTTGTCAGAAGCACTCCCCAAAAACTATGCGCCCGAAGAATGAACTGGTTCCCGTCACAACGGATGGCCGTTCCAGCAGTGGGGAATAGACATGGTTGGTCACTTTCCAGAAGCCCCAGGAGCAGTAAAGTTTATCATAATCGCGGTAGACTATTTTACCAATTGGGTGGAAGCAAAACCACTAGCATCAACCACGTCTACAATGGTTCGAAGGTTCATTTGGGAGCAAATAATTTGTCGTTTCGGACTACCTCTGAGAATCATAACAGATAACAGAACAAACTTCGCTGCTGAAGACCTCCAGAATTGGTTCAAAGAGCTGAACATTGAACATACCTTTTCCTCGGTGGCACACCCACAAGGAAATGGTCAAGTAGAAGTAGTGAACAAAAGCATCGTGGATGGTATAAAGGCAAGGCAGGGGACACAGCGAATGGGATGGGTCGATGAGTTACCCAGCATCATATGGGCTCACAGAACAATGCCAAAGACAAGTAACGGTGAAACACCATTCAGTCTAGTGTATGGATCCGAAGCAGTGATACCAGCCAAAATTTGTCTACCATCACCAAGGATTTGTCAATGAACGTCACCAATAACGAAGAAGAAAGAAGGTTGGATCTGGATCTTCTAGAGGAAAGAAGAGAAATGGCAGCAATCAACGAGGCAAAATACAAAACCAAGCTGGAGAAATACTACAACAGCAAAGTTAGAGTCTGCACTTTCAACCCCGGAGATTACGTCTTGAGAGACAACGAGGCATCAAATGCCGAAAGACCGGGAAAACTGGCCCCAAAATGGGAGGGACCCTACGTTGTAGACAAGGTCCTTGGGAAAGGAGCGTACAAGTTGCGCACACTTGAGAACAAAGAAGTCCCCAGGACTTGGAACGCTCAATAGCTAAGGAAGTGCTATATGTAATCGGCCGATAATTTTTATCTTTCCTTGTAATGAACGGCCATGCACCTAACACAATCATCTTTAATACAAAAAGTGTTGGTTATCTTATCTTCTATGAATTTTTGTTACAACTGCATATATCACTTTAGGCATACACGAAAACACCAATGGCTTTGAGGTAGGAAACGTTGTAGACCTCCAAGGCTTATCACGACTAAATGCACAGCCGGGTCAAGTACACACAACCAAGGCCTATCAGCCAATTACTACTCCGTGCCCACCTACACACGAAAACATCGTAGACATGGTAAAATAAACATTGTAGACCTCCAAGGCTGAGCATAGCCGGGTCGTCAAAACACAATAACCTGTTAAAACGATCACTTCGTACACACGAATAAACTAGGCGTATAACGACATAACAAACATTGTAAAGTCATTCGAGCTTAACACAACAAAGTGAAAGGCCAAAGTGACCAACACACTATAACCTGTCAAAGCCATCATTCATTCGTGATACCTAATCAAAGTAATTGAACATATGGACATATTGTAACGGAAACAAAATTCACAAACTAACAACCTACGATTAGCATCATATATATCAAAATTGTGTCAAAAGTATCAACAACCATAAGAACAGTAAAAGTAAAATGTTCACAAACGACAAGGACGAAATTGTCTGGTGGTTACAAGGCCAACAGGCCAATACACGGCATGCATGCCGGAATTAAACTTGATGACTGGGACCAGCACCCCTAGCCTTAGAATCCTAGTCACCGAGAGCTTTCTTCAAAACCTCAACAGCATCAGTCTTTCGAGATAACTTACCAACAGCCTTAACAATTGCAAACTCGAGGAACTCGTACTCCTAACGTTTTTCGGCGTAACGGGCTGCACAATCAGTTTTATAAAGATTGAAATGATCTACCTTCTCGTTAGCCACAACATCCGCCCTTCCTTCGCCATAACCTTCTTTGCAGCCATTATCATAAGCAGCTTCACCAAGCTCGAACATGTACTTGGCCAACTCATCCGACTTCACGATACGGTCAGCAATATGCAAAAAACAAAGTAAAGCATACAAAACGAGAAACGAGATAGCAGAAAACAAAGTAGCAAAAAGAAACATACCAAGGGAATGCCGCGTGCAAGCAACCATTTGTAATCCGCGGTAGCCTCTTCAGCAAGAATCTCAGAAGATTCGCTCTCCGCAGCTTTCTCGGAAGCAATCTTTTCCAGCTTAGCAATGCGTTGGATATATTCGTTTTCTCTTTTTTTTATACAAGGCGCGCTCCTGTTCATTCTCATCGCTTAATTTCGTTTTCTCACCCTTTAACTTAACTATTTCATCGCGGGCAATCTTCATCTCCCGGCTGGTCCGCTCACAGGAGATCTCCCACTCTTTTTGCTTATTGGCATTAAACTGCTTTTCCTTAGCAAGTTTATCCTCCGCGTCCGCAACCCTCCATGCTAAACCCTTCTTCTCAGCATTAAATTTTTTCCTCTCTTCAGCTAATTCCTTCTTGGCAGCCTCAAATTCCAACGTGTCCTCTCCCATCAACTGCCACTCCCTCACAATTTCTTGACAAGTAGCATAAAAATTGACACCGGCATGGATGTGATCATCCAAAAGATCCATCCGGTGGCGGTTTTTCTGGAACATCCTTTCAGCAAGGGGGGGAGATAAAGAGTAAAACTCTCGGCACTTGGAGAGGTCATTCATCCTGGAACCTTGAGTCAAGGTCTAGTGAGGTGCATGAGGAAGATCGTCACAAGCAGGGTTATGGGTAGTCCAGGACCCACCTTGAACATGTTGAAATTCTGGACTTTGACGAGTGCCAGACGCACCACCCTCTCCGGAACTCCGCACACATTTAGTATAAATGGTGGCATGAGGAGTAGCTTCACTCGACTCCACCTCGGTCTCCACACCATCCACGCGGATGTCACATTTTCCAGCACCGGCAGCAACATCCTCAACCACCTTTTCCGTCTGGTCAACCTCAACTTCATCCTCCTTCCCCTTCCCCTTTGGGTCCGGGTGAGGAGAAGAAATATCAAGAGGTCTCGACGTGGGGGAAGTAGGGAGAGTGATCTTGGAAATGTCAATCTTGTGCATAGAACGTCCAGATTTGGGAGCTGCTACAAATTAAGGATAAACAGTCAAAGAAAAGAAAAACATGCACAAACTCAGTCACATCGTATCTCGAGAACCAGCAAACTTAAATATTTTTTCCAGCTGATTACCAGCCTTCGCGCTGAACACACCTAAGTCAATCTCTGACTCTGATGGTACAGCGGTAGTCTCATTTTGTAACTTGGATTTCTTCTCGGCCAGGGAAGCAGCAGCTTGCGCGTCAAGCTCTTTCTTCTTGTCCTCAAGAGCCTTTTTCCTCTTCATTATCTCAGCCAACGTGGCATCATCATCAGGATCACGCTCAGAACGCTTAACTCCTGCGTCTAAACCAGATAGCGTGTCAGATACGACAACATAGTCCAAGAAAGAGGAGTTAGAAGGACGCTTACGAGGTGTCTCAGCCACTGGTTCCTCAGCCTTCTTCTCCTCAGTCATATCCTTCCTTCTCTTCTTCCTGGTCTCTGCCTGATCAGTAGTCCCAGCCTGAGGATTCGCAACCGGGGTATCAACATCGTCAGCAACAGGTTCATGAACAGTCCTTCGTGGCGGACCTGCACGCGCGGAACGATGGATTAGATCTCGATACGACTCAGCAGACTCCTCACTCGAAAGGATGATAACCTCCCCTCGAGTTGGAGTAGGATCAACGTCAATATCATCGTCAATATCATCCCCATCGTCTTCACCTAAAACAATGTTGGAATAGGTGGCCATGCTTTCGCTCGAAGGGTGCAAGAAATTATCTCTTATCTGCTCAAGCCACAGAGGCCTCCCCTCAAGTAACGCAGCGACAACCATGGCACCACCGGCTTTAGGATCAAAAACATTTATCAAGCTGTATCTTGTTGCAAAACACAGGAAGATGTGAAGGGACACATCACAAAAATAAAGAACAAATGAAAAAATTAAAAATAATGATACCTTTCCGCTGATAGCCATAAATCGGAAAACCCCTAGGGTTTTGAGGAGCCCATAACATGCTCATCCCGGCCGCCACCAAAGCCCTCTCTTCAACCTGAATGATAGGGGTGACCTTCCGGGTCAGAACCTTATACCACTCTTGCTCAGTAAAATCCACTGAAACATTCACTCGTGGAACTCCTTCACTCTCAACCCTGTAGTGCATGTCAATGGGAATGACCCCACGGTGGATATAGAAAAACTTTTGTTTCCAGTCGTGGAGACTCTTTGGTGGATCCCGGCTACAGGGGTCAACTCCAGTGGTACGAGAGCTAAAAGAATAAAACCCACCGGTGTAAGTGACGAAGTAAAAAACGTTGAACTTTTCAAAACTTGGCTCAACACAGTTAACCCAACATATAAACTCAAAATGGGTAAGTCGGGGCAAACCCAGGGCATTTATCTGAGAGATATGTAAACCATAACCAGTAAGCACTTCTCCTATGAACCTTGACATCGGGAGACGAAAGTTTCCTTCTCAGAAGAAATCGACATACAACGTCATGTATCCCGGAGGAGCATCTAAGGCAGCAGAAATAGGGGTTGGAAATTGAACACCCCAGTCGGAATGGAACCCAAAATTTTGAACAAGATTGTGGAATTCTTCTTCCTTCCAGTTTATCTCCGCCTGATCTGGACCAGGAGGATTTCTCTGCTTGTACTTCCTCTTCTTGGTAGAAGGTTTTGCACCGGTGGACATGATTATGATTCAAAATAAAAATGGAGATGAGAAGGAAGAAATCGGAAGAAGGAGTAGAGAGAAAAAAGGGAGTTTGAAATTTGAAATTGGAGAAGAAACTGTTGATATGGTGTTAACCGTCCCTTATTTATACCCATCGCATTTAATGCGATGGGTAGTGGACCGTCAGGAAGGCAGAGAGACACCCAATGAAATACTGACACGTCAGGAGAGAGAACAACCGTCGCCTCCACTTTGGGGCTCGTGGCCGCCACGCGCCTGACAGACAGCGAAAAACATACCTGACAATTATGAAAAAGCAACTGTTCACATCTTCGACAAGACAGCCACCTCTGACGAAACGTCAGTCACATCAGTTGTCTCAATCTCCACGAAGAAACTTCCCTTAGAAGAAACCTCCAAAAACGTGAAGCCAACTCCATGCGCCATGCGCCATTTTGGCTCAATTTTGCAAGGTTGCCTCCATGCGCCATTTTGGCTCAACTTTGCAAAGGTTGCCTCCATACGCCATGCGCCATTTTGGCTCAACTTTGCAAGGTTGCCTCTGTGACAACCTGAACTTCATGGTTAGTTTCTTTCAATCTTGTGATTCCGATTCCTCATTATTATTATTTCTTTGCACACTCTTTGCTTTAGTGAATCTGTTAAACGCTCGGGATTTTGTTAAACTGGTTAAACATAAATGATTTTTGGGTGCGAGTGAATGTGTATGTGGGCTTTATTGTATCACGTAAGTAGTATTGGGCCGTAATCGTTTTTAAACCACCTTGGGCCGGTCGCTAGTGTTTTGGTTTGGGCCGCCAAGATCATGAAGCAAACATTGGCCCATCTCTTCCCCTCTTATGTATACGTATCATATATGGGGCACATTACATAATTCATTGCAAACCCTATATCCCTCTAGAAGAGCGACGGTAGTAGACCCCCTCCCCCTTTCCTCCTTCGAAGCCTACGTATTGTGCTATCTCGCTCTTCCTCTCGATCACACTTGTGGATATACAATCTCTTGGTTAGTATCCATTACTGTTTGATTTGTATGTATTACTTGCTATGCTTGTTATGATTAAAGAATGTATTGTATATGTTTGTTTGGATCTGCAAGGAATGCTTTATGATCATGATTGATGTTGATAGATCAATTGAATGATAGGGTATTACTGAATTTCTGATGATGCCAATTGAATGTGTTGTTAGTTTGTTTAGAACTCGAATCATGATGAAACTGATAGGCCATGATTAGAAACTGTGAACACTTTGTTTTCTATGATTGTGCTAGTAGCAACTGCCGGTTAGGGTTTATGTGAATTAGAGGGGATTCAGGATGTTTCTGTTAAGGTTGTGAAGAAAGTCCATAGAGTTTCGTCAACCTCATTGCGACGAAAGTCCATAGAGTTTCGTCAACCTCATTACGGCGAAAGTCCATAGAGTTTCGTCACTTAACTTGTCGACGAAACATCCTTAGTGTTTCGTCGTGGTCATGGTTTGTTGTTAGGCTGGAAACTCATCAAACAATTGTGGTTATAACTACTTTAGTGATTTCTGATGTTAATGGTGATGATACATAATAACCTATAAACTATATGAATTGGTAATTTGGGCTTTGCATGTAATCGGGCCACTCTAGCATAACAAATCATTTATAAATCTGGATTGGGCCACATAAGTGAAACACATGGTACACGGATGCGGTTGGGCCGCATGATGGGCTAGGGAACAGCCACATATCCAACGTGAGCTGGGCCCCGATGGGCCAGTCAATCTATTGAGCCCAGGACAGTTTGGGGTTGTAAGTGTTTTGGGCTCGGGCCGAGCAGCCCAGAACTTGCACAGTTCGTTGGGCCTTGTATTTGAGTCTTGTTTGGACCTCGGGCCCAGTTTTAATCAGATAAGACTCGTGTCAGTTGGGTCGGTAGTTTTGTTTGGGCTTTATGTTTATTGAACCAAACATGGGTAATGAAATGTTGTACTACATGTTTA
Organism: Helianthus tuberosus; assembly: GCA_030545235.1. Lineage (NCBI taxonomy): Eukaryota > Viridiplantae > Streptophyta > Magnoliopsida > Asterales > Asteraceae > Helianthus > Helianthus tuberosus. Next base: position 192,167,485 of record CM060405.1, read on the forward strand.
ACTGATTAGACTAGTGTGCAGGGTCATGAATGCCACTACTTGTATTTTTGTGCACTATCTGATGAATGTAATATGTGTTAAATACGTGACTTATTTGATTGTGAGACTGATTCGACTGGTAACCACGATAGGGTTTGGTTGACCAACTGGGAACTGATAAAGTAAATTAACAATCCGAGCAATCTAAGGTGAGTTCATTACTCTTGAGCATGCGTCCCGGTGGTTGGGACAGTCATTGGGGTATCCCGGAGAGGGATAGGTTTTTGGGTAAATCAACTGGGTATTCCGGAGAGGAATACGTCTTGCGTGTAAAACTTGTATGTTGGATAATACACTCGTCCTATCACTCTTAAGTACCATCTTTTTGTTACCGGAGAGGTAGCGGGGTATTAGTTGGTAGCGCTACTTAGGTTTGGCACCCTCACCCCGTACCGGAGAGGACGGGTGTGAACTAATGACCCAGTCATGCCCAGTGCTTTGATAGGAGCACTGGGGAACGGGCAAAACATAAATCAGGAGCCGTCTTGTATCCGAGGTATTATCAACATTGTAATCAATAAACGGAACTAATCACTTGGTAACTAACGTTTTCGTAAAACTATGAAGTTACCAGCGTTGTCTGATACACGTGTGTGCATGCTCGCAGGTTATAGGATATGTGGATCGTGGAACTTGCTGTCTGGGATGCTGGAGTGGTCATGGGTCGTAAAGCTTGGGATCGCGAGACCAGTCTAATGGTTTTCACACATATGGTTTATGTAACACTTAAAAAATGATTTATGCTTCCGCTGAATACTACGAGTTATACTTTTTGTAATGTAATACTTTATCTTATTGAATGAAAGTTTTTACTTGAATCATGTATGAGTTCAATGTGATTGGTGGTTAGATCCTGGTACGTCACACGCCTCGCGGGGGTTCCCGCATGTGGTATTTTTGGGGGTGTGACAGTTTGGTATCAGAGCCACTGGTTATAGTGAACTTGGTTTTAAAAACGTTTTTATAAAACCAGACTATAACCGAACAGTTCTGAAAATGTGAATACGACCATGACACTCAGCTCCAAATTGCAAGGTTCGTCTCTCGTATACTCATTGTACTGCGTAACTAGTGAACACTTACATATGATATTGCATGTGATTGCACGTTTAGCACAACAGTATGAATTCCTGTATTACTTGCATGTGTTATATGACTGATAGGGTGGTATTTCCCTAAACATTCGTGATTCACGTTTCGTGATGCTCTTTGTTTGCTACTTGAGTTTGAGGAACCATTTGATAGGAGTTAGGAGGAGCTGAGATGAGCATGCAAATCACGATATTATTGTGGGTGCACACATAATAATAATGTGGGTGCATGCGAGTCCTAGTGAGGCTTAACAAGTGAAAAAGGGGTTCCGTTATGTTATTAAATCGATGTGAAACACAACAGTCTATAAGAGTCATAGCAGTGATTGTCTCTTACTTGAACGTGATCTTTTCATTCCACTCTGAACCCTTACAAACCTCGATGCTATCGAGTATCACCTGAACACCCATCTGAACGCCTAGCGAATTGTGTAGAATGTTAGGTGCTTGTACGAACATCCCTGAGTTGAATGTCGTAGCGTCGAATGATTGGTCAGTACCTTCTCACTCCTCTTCATTGGTTGGAACTCTGTGTATTGACGCCTTAGATTCTGTGAGTGCGATTGTTTCTGCAACACCCTAGCAACGTACTGTGTGTTAACCGACCAACTTGCAAGATCGAGGGGAAAAAGGATGATTGTAGCATCTCACCGACTTCAGTGTTAGAACGGCCTTGGTTTCTGGCAACGAACATCAGCAAATTGGCTCCAATTGAATCTTTAACCCTAGACAGCGACTCATGGGAGTCAACCCTTACGAATCAATCGGGGCATAAGCGATGACAACTGATTACAGTGTGGAATGTGTGACTACTAACTAGCACAGTGATTAGCGCTTTAGGACGTGGCACAGAATATGAAGGAATGGACTTGGTTAGTGAAAGATCGAAGGGCTCAGTTTCAAGCAACGTCATTAGAGACAACAGTCATGGCAACAGCAAGGTACTTATAATCGTAGCCTACAGTATGGAAATGAGGATGCCTGCGGCATGGACTGGTCGTCGATAATTCAAGATGACACACAACCAAGGGGATGATGACAGCACTGGAAATCCTTGTAACAAAAACAACAACACTGGAAGTGGAACACGTGGTAGGACATTTCGGATCGGCATAGGCGGCGCCAGGCATTATAGCAACATGGTAGCTAGTAAGAGTAGTTAATCGCTTCATCTCTGTTCTGTTTAACCCTGATGCTTCTTGAAACCGAACCTGTTGTGGAAATTGACTGATGGCAAGTCAATTGAAGCCTCGTATGTTCGTCGGGATGCAAGCTCGACCTTGGGGGACAAGTGTACGACATCAACCGTCCTTCTGCTATCCTTGGTAAGTACGATGTAGTAGTTAGTGTGGATTGATTATCTAGATATCGCGCGGATATACCCTGTGAGAAGAAAACTTTGTGTATCTCTCTTCCTAGTGAAGAATTGTCATCTGACCTAAGGTGTCAGGGGGGAATGAGGGTTAGCATCATTTCATCCATGAAGGTCCAGAAGTGTCTACGGAAGGATTATTCCACTATGTTATGTAACAACCCTCATTAAAAGTCCTATTTATTTTATTATTTTATCCAATAGGAAACCCTAATTGAGACACCCAAGTGATTCTGCACAAACCCTACAAATTTCAGAACAATCAGAATCAGGATCAGGGCCCCTAAAACTCAAGGGGGGTATTCCCTACTCGACGATTATCTTTATAAGTTGCTGTCAAAATTGAATTTAAACGTTTCGTCGACTCAGCATGCCTACACACACACGTGGCAAACCTATAGTGAAAAGGTGTCCCTTACGGACCGTAAGGGATAAGTCTTACGGTCCGTAAGCCTGTCAAAATTCGTATATAAATAGCAGACTTTGGGACTTGATTTCTGGCGTTCGTTCGACGATCAAATTCAAATTGTACGCAGAGATATTGTCGAAATAGTCTCAAAATCACTAATTAGTATAGCGGGGTGCTGCTACGATACAGGGTATTAACTCGATCGCTGCTACGATTCAATGTCCGATCGATAGAAACTATCCGATGGATGTTTTAGTACTATCCTTTGTCATTAGTCGTGATTCCGACAGGATGTTTGAGTACCACCCAAATTCGGGGAATACTCTGTCATTCGTTGTGAAGCCGATGGATGTTTAAGTGATTGCACTTTGTCATTCGTTGTGAGGGTTTTAATCTCGTGAGTTATCGTAAATGCTGTATTAAGTTAACTACCTAGTTCGTGTACACTAGGTTACAAGGCTAAATCAATAGGCTAAGCTCTGCCTGTATAAATCTGCAATATATCAAGGCTTATCTATAGACTAAACTTTGGCCGTATGAATCTGCATGATTATAATGTGAGTCATTCTCTTTTTATCAAATTTATTTACAAAAGCATGTTTATTTTCAAAAGTTGTAATTACAGGGATTAAGTCTTTGTAGTCACCATATTACAGCCGGTATGTGGGGTTTTGTATACATTACTTGATAATCTTCACCATTGGACAACGAGTTAGCCAATGGGTGATATGACCATAGTCACAGAAACGAGTCGAGTGACAAGTACCGAGGGTAGTTGGTTGATATAAAAACATTGTAATCGCTCTTAATACTGTAAATTATAACAAACGAGTCGTTTTAGTAAAATGAATGATTCACTCAGTATTTCCCGCTGACAAAACCTTTTTAAAACGCGTTTCAGGTAATTACAGTAGATTGGAGTAAAAGATGGATACGGCACTGAAAGGCATCAAGAAGTGGCTTATTTTATTAATTAAATTAAATAAAGAAATATTGTTTTATGTAATCAAAATTATCTTTATTAAAGCTACCATTGTAAAACATGGGTTTATCCTATCTATTTAATAAATAAAATCCGGTGTTTTCTAAACTCTGATATTTTTCCTAACTCACGGTCCTGATGAAATTTCCGCTGCAATATTTTTCAAAATAATCACCGGTACCACTGGGCTGTTCGCGGCTCCTGATTCCGTCCAGGGTGGGTCGGGGGCCGTGACAGAAGGTGGTATCAGAGCCACTGATTTAAGCCTATAGGTGTTGTGATAATAATACCTAAAAGAGTTAGGAGATTGCTATTAACTGGTAGCACACATGATAGCATCTAGACTTGAACTTAAGAAAAGATGCCTTAGTATCAGCTTCAAGATAAGCTAAGTACTGGTGTAAATAAAGTATGATATGTTTTGGTATGCCATAAAAATGACGATTAGAACATTGCAGGCAGTAGCACTTAATTGCTATTAATTCTTGCTTCATGATATTAATTGGTCTAGAATAAGATATATTACGGGAATATAAATTTCCCTAATTCTGGATAAAAGCCTAATAAAAGAGGCACTTTAAAAAAAAAATACTATTTATGGGAAATAGGAAATTTTCTCCGACAAGACTGGGTATGGTGTAGCAGACTCTCCAGTTTGTCCGGATATACTGAGATTACCTTTCCGACGCGAACCGGATAAGACAGGGTATGTAATATGTCAAACGAGTGACAAGATTTCCCTAAATAGTATTATGACCAGATATTTGACTGGTTTTTGGAAATATGAATCTGTTAAATACATTGACCTGATAAGATGGTATGTTTATTTCAGCATGTGAAATATATGATTATATAGATATATATATCTATAAGAAAATTCCAAAAGTCAATTAGGAATAAAGCACAAGCATATGTGTCTAGATTTCTTTATTAGGAATCTATTTTCTGATATCAAACATTATTTCGTTTGATCATCTGTCTCGTAGCTCGTGTGATAAAATAAATAATGAAAACCCTTTAAGTTAACACCATCAAAAATATAAAGAATTTCCAAAGCATTATCATAAATTATTAACTCAAGTACGAAGCAAGTAAAATTTTGCTAGTGCACAAGAAAACACATGAAACTTAAGTTATACATCCACAGACGTTGAAGTATATCACATACGACTTCCAAGGCAAGACCTTTGGAAAATATAATTGGGCACGACAACACCAATACTAATTCCGTCAGTAGAAGAACTACTAATAAAAAAGAAGCACTTGTCCACGTGATCCTACAAACGACATGAAGTCGCTGAGGTACGTTGGAACAAGATTTCACAACCATTGGTGCACAGTCTAATCAGAGTCATAATTATTATCACTGCAAAAAGGAGTCACATACCTTTGCAAATTCCCTATTTTATTTTTATTTGACATTCCCTGGTAATTTCACTTAACAACAGTTATCACACGAAATTCCAGATAAAAGTTCTTATATTTCTTTCGTTGAATTTCTGACTTTTGCATATAATAAATTAACTTTCGTGTTTCTACTTCCCCTAATAGTCATCATACCATGAGGATTTCTTTCATAGTAGCGAATATTGATCTATTTCATTTCTTGGTAAATCCACACGTTACACATGCATTGTTTGTTATGCATTTGGTTCATTTGATTTATAAAGACCACTGGAGGGCTTCATTCCGATTTGTTATTTTATCCAAACTCAAAAATCATTCCGCTTTTTGTACTGTGAACCGCATTATTGCAAAACAATAACTCCTTGATATCGAGTCAATGAATTTCTTGAAAAAATTAATTTTCTTTGACATACATAGTTTTTATTGTAACCATGTCCGAACTTTCTTATTAAAACTTGTTTTGTTCAAATTATTTGACTTGCTCACATTACATATTCATTTCAAGATTCCATATAATGGATGGAAGCTATCATATTCAAAATAGTCCCAACAAGCACTTCATTTGTTTTGAACCATAATAGGCTTGTTTAGTCTTCAACTTCATTGAATCATTTCTTTGATCATGATCACCTTGTACTAACATTTTCACAAAATTTAAAGCTTGCACTAATCTCGTTTATATATATCATATACGGATTTAATTATTTATTTAATTATATATTAAACTGCTTTGTTGATAAAAGCCATCTTAACACAAATCGTGTGCTAAGATAATGATACACAAATTCTTGTCATATTTCAGTGTATCTCTTAAAGATTTTTTTTTTTCAACATCAATCTAGCCTTTCATGATAATTATTGCTTTAACAATCTTCAATAGAAAAACATTATATAAAATTAATTATATATGGAAACTTACATAAGTGATTACCTAATTTACAAAATAGTATTACTATATTCTTATTAAACCATTGAGGTGAAGAAATTATATTTTTATATATATGTATAAAAAAATTATGTTTGAATTATACTCTCATTTAAGTTTACGTTCAGATATTTATTATTGATAATTAATATTAGTTTTATTATTAATAATAAATTAATAACAGAAGTATTAGTATTATTTTTAGGTACTAGGGTTATTGTCAAAGGCAGGTATTGAATAGCCTAGCCTTAGTTAGGCATGGACTGGCCACATATGCTTAAACAAGGCAGAACTAACCAATATCCAACCATGATAATGACTAGTTAATATATATAAATTAAGTCATCATACTTATTTGGTAAATTTTAATTATATATATTTTACTTTGTACTGTAAGGAGAAGACATATTTTTATAAAACAATACAAGAATTAGAGGTACAAATAAAATTATATAAATAATTGTCTATCACATGTTTTGTGGTAACTATGTACCGTAATACTCTAGCAAGAAAATGACCATATAAGAATAATATGGTAGTCATCAACTACGTTTGGTTAGGGAAACATTATATTATATAAGAATAGTCCCCGTTTTCACTTATTTACAATATTTGAAAATACCTTCACAACGTTATATGGATTCAAAATGAAAATAAGTAATTACATAGAATCGACTCATTAAGTGTTATATATTTACAACTTTCATTTAACGTTATAAATAATAGTAATTTCTTTTACAAAATAATAATACTAAAATATTTTGTAATGTAATAACTTCATTGCAGTATTTTCTAATATATATTACATAGTAAATATAAGTTATTTTACATAGTATAATAAAATACTAAAATAATATTTATTTAAAAGTGGTGACCATTTACATATAGTAAAAATACGTAACAAATAATATATATTACATTTTGCTTTACAAAATATAATATAATAGTTGGTCATGCCAAAACAATTTGTTCTTATTATATTTCGATCTCTAGGACATAGTATGAAAAATATGGTCACTAATACTGTACTATCACATTGTTTCACAATTAAAACAACTTGGAACTTTAAATAATGATACACTAACTCTATTGTCTTTTGGTGTATCTTTGCAATTCACTCATCTCAGCACATTGATTTTCTCATATCATAATTGACAAATCTTTTTTCATGCTTTTATTTCATTTAGAACCTGTCAATTCTAAAGTCTTCCTCAGGTGCCAATCAAAGTAAGCTTTCTTTTGACAAAAGAATTTTATTAATTCTAAAAATCCTTCACATTCATTTTAAATACCTCTTGATCATATATCTTTTGGATTGAACCTAGTCACTTTGGAAATTATATCATTTCATTTCCTTCGTTTGTCATCGATTTCTTGAACTAATTCAGTTGAACCATTGAATCCTACTTATGGTACAACTCGTATTCACAAAATTTGATATTTTAATTTTGTATCATCTACCTTAATATTGTTTTATTGACTAAAATATGACATAAATCTAAAAGAAATATCGTAACCCAAATCTCGAGGACGAGATTTTTATTAAGGTGGGGAGAATGTAACAACCCTCATTAAAAGTCATATTTATTTTATTATTTTATCCAATAGGAAACCCTAATTGAGACACCCAAGTGATTCTGCACAAACCCTACAAATTTCAGAACAATCAGAATCAGGATCAGGGCCCCTAAAACTCAAGGGGGGTATTCCCTACTCGACGATTATCTTTATAAGTTGCTGTCAAAATTGAATTTAAACGTTTCGTCGACTCAGCATGCCTACACACACACGTGGCAAACCTATAGTGAAAAGGTGTCCCTTACGGACCGTAAGGGATAAGTCTTACGGTCCGTAAGCCTGTCAAAATTCGTATATAAATAGCAGACTTTGGGACTTGATTTCTGGCGTTCGTTCGACGATCAAATTCAAATTGTACGCAGAGATATTGTCGAAATAGTCTCAAAATCACTAATTAGTATAGCGGGGTGCTGCTACGATACAGGGTATTAACTCGATCGCTGCTACGATTCAATGTCCGATCAATAGAAACTATCCGATGGATGTTTTAGTACTATCCTTTGTCATTAGTCGTGATTCCGACAGGATGTTTGAGTACCACCCAAATTCGGGGAATACTTTGTCATTCGTTGTGAATCCGATGGATGTTTAAGTGATTGCACTTTGTCATTCGTTGTGAGGGTTTTAATCTCGTGAGTTATCGTAAATGCTGTATTAAGTTAACTACCTAGTTCGTGTACACTAGGTTACAAGGCTAAATCAATAGGCTAAGCTCTGCCTGTATAAATCTGCAATATATCAAGGCTTATCTATAGACTAAACTTTGGCCGTATGAATCTGCATGATTATAATGTGAGTCATTCTCTTTTTATCAAATTTATTTACAAAAGCATGTTTATTTTCAAAAGTTGTAATTACAGGGATTAAGTCTTTATAGTCACCATATTACAGCCGGTATGTGGGGTTTTGTATACATTACTTGATAATCTTCACCATTGGACAACGAGTTAGCCAATGGGTGATATGACCATAGTCACAGAAACGAGTCGAGTGACAAGTACCGAGGGTAGTTGGTTGATATAAAAACATTGTAATCGCTCTTAATACTGTAAATTTTAACAAACGAGTCGTTTTAGTAAAATGAATGATTCACTCAGTATTTCCCGCTGACAAAACCTTTTTAAAACGCGTTTCAGGTAATTACAGTAGATTGGAGTAAAAGATGGATACGGCACTGAAAGGCATCAAGAAGTGGCTTATTTTATTAATTAAATTAAATAAAGAAATATTGTTTTATGTAATCAAAATTATCTTTATTAAAGCTACCATTGTAAAACATGGGTTTATCCTATCTATTTAATAAATAAAATCCGGTGTTTTCTAAACTCTGATATTTTTCCTAACTCATGGTCCTGATGAAATTTCCGCTGCAATATTTTTCAAAATAATCACCGGTACCAATGGGCTGTTCGCGGCTCCTGATTCCGTCCAGGGTGGGTCGGGGGCCGTGACATGTTAGCACTCGTTACTGATGTTAAGGCTAAGGAAAAGAGGATCGAGGATCCACCAATTATTCGTGATTTCTTCCTAAGTGCTACCAGAAGAATTATCAGGTTTACCTTCACATCGTCAGGTGGAATATCAGATCGGTATCATGTCAGAAGCAGCCCTTGTTACTAGTGTTCCTTATTGTCTTACATCAGGAAGGTTGCGGGAACAGCCTAATCAACTTCAGGAACTATTGGATAGGAGTTTTATCGAATCTAGTTTTTCTCTTTGGGGAGCCCCAGTTATACCCGTGAAGATAAGCCTTTTCGTATGTGTACCGATTATCGAGAAGGTAACAAGGTGACAGTTAGGAACCGTTGTCTCGACCATGTATTGGCCACCTGTCGACCAGTTGCGAGGGACAAGCTTCCATTCGAGGATTGGCTAGCGAACGAACTATCATCAGATGGAAGTCCAAGAGGAGAATGCTCTTAGAACAGCATGTCGAACGCAATGCAGCCATTTCAACTTTGTACACCATGATCATTGAGTTGATCAACACACCAGCAACTTTAGGGATCACATGAATAGACCGTATTTGTTGATGACGTTCTGAATCATTACCAGGAGAAAGGAACACCATGGGCGGCATATGTATCCTATTTTAGCGCTCCTGTGGGAGGAGCCATTACGTGCGAAGTCTCTTTAAATGTCACATCTAGATTCGAGAGATGCATTTTGATCACATAACCAACGAAGTGGGAATACACGTGGATCTTGCTAAGATGCATCTTGTTAGAAACAGACCGACACCAAAGATTCCTTCGGGGATGCAGCAGTTCCTTGGTTTCGCTAGATACTATCGCAGCTTACTCACAGGATTTTCGAAGGTCGCACAACTTAAATATCTTTAGCACAGCAGGGTGCTGTGTTCGTGAAAGACAAAACAGGAGGACGTTTTTTCAGCTTTCGAATTCCAACTCTGCAACGCACTGAGCGTCGTCTTTACCCGAGGATGCGGGTGATCTAGTGGTATATCATGCATGATGGTTCGAATCAGAGTCCCAGTTACGCGCCGATGCAACGCGAGAAGGTGACGACCTACGCAGTGGGATTACAAGAAGAACTGCACAAATCACAACCTGCGTTGGAAACCGTGGTCTTTGGATTTAAGTTGGAGGCATTACTTGGACGGTACCCGATGCGCTACTTAGACCGATCACAAGGGCCTCCCGTGTACCCATGTTTCGAAAAGGCTAAACATATGATGACATCACAGGATGGAACTCTCGAACGGTTACGACTATGGAACCTAAAACACGTATGAGCATGCAGTTCACTATCGACTCTAGCCTACCCGATCAGATTCGCCTTGTTCTAACCAAAGCACTAAGGGAAGAGGAATTTTACGTTAGGTCCATGCGGGGCATGGAAGAGCAACTTCTGGCAATTCGGACGATATTCGCTACCTCGTGGAACGAATGTGGATCTCATTATACAGTAACGGTAGGGGATTTGTGTTGAGCAAAGCACCCCGGCCTCGATATTCTGGTCGTCTGGGTTTTGATGATGGACATTAGGATTTATGAACCTTGTACTGGTGATCGGGCATGAAGGCCCACCTAGCCAGGTATGTGAACGATGTTTGACTCGTGGGAAAGTCTAGGTGAGGTGTCAGCAACTAGAAACATTCATATGGAAATGAGAACAAACTACCATGGATTTTGTCACTGGGCTACCTAGAACTCGAAAGGAAACACTATCACCTGGGTGATCGTCGATCGTCTCACGCAACCAGCACACTCTCTTGCGATCAAGGAAACTGTCGAGTCTTCATAGCTTGTGAATATTCCTCTAAGAGAGGCGGCTTTTAGGCACGAGGTGCCAACTCCTGTTATCTCCAACACCCTTGACTCACATCTAGACATGAGCATTACTTATCACAGTAGGACAACCGAGCAGAGTAACTAACCATTCTGACACTTGAAGACATGCTACAAGCATGTGTGTGATTGACTTGGTGAAAACTATAAGGACACGTATCTTTGGTTGCATTCTACCGTAGCAGTCACCATTCTAGTATTAGGACAGCTCTGTTTGAGGCATTGCATGGATGATAATACCAATTTTCTTGATGGACTAAGGTGGGTGACAACCTAATCACAGATCCAGGACTTGTGTTTGAATCTCTTGAAGACTGCTTAGATCGGAAATTGTTTGACGGCTACGCGTGACTGTCAGGAAGGCTGATAAGTTTAGGAAACACTGGGAAATTCACTGTAGGCGAACGAGTCATAATCGAAAGTCTCACCCTGGGATGGTGCGGTATGCTATAGAAAACGGGGCAAGCTTAGTTTACGATGCGTTGGGACATTTGGATTTCTGGAACGAACCGGTGATATGACTCACAAACTCGAGTACCTGATGAATTGGGTAACGGTAACAATGCCATTTATGCCACGAATTTAAGGAAGTGTTTGTCCGACGGGAAACTAGTGATACCCTTATTAGAACCTAAGGCTAGCGACAAGTGCAGTTGTCGTGTAATCTACTGAAATCATGGACCAGGACGTCAGGATCCGTTAGCATAGTCAAATCTCAATCGTGAGAGTTCGTTGGAACTCCAAACATGGACCGAAGTTTTCATGGGAACGCGATAACCAGATGAAGCTCATGTATCCTAACCTGTTTAAAACTGTCGAATTGAATTCTGATGCAACTGGTGAATTTCGGGACGAAATTCCCTTTCAAGTTGGGGATGATGTGGCACCTGGGGAAAATCCACAGTCATCCTGATCTAACACCGTGCTGTTTTGGATTGCGTATCAAATTTCGGGACGAAATTTCTTTCAAGTTGGGGATGATGTGACAACCCGAACTTCATGGTTAGTGTCTTTCAATCTTGTGATTCCGATTCCTCATTATTATTATTTCTTTGCACACTCTTTGCTTTAGTGAATCTGTTAAACGCTCGGGATTTTGTTAAACTGGTTAAACATAAATGATTTTTGGGTGCGAGTGAATGTGTATGTGGGCTTTATTGTATCACGTAAGTAGTATTGGGCCGTAATCGTTTTTAAACCACCTTGGGCCGGTCGCTAGTGTTTTGGTTTGGGCCGCCAAGATCATGAAGCAAACATTGGCCCATCTCTTCCCCTCTTATGTATACGTATCATATATGGGGCACATTACATAATTCATTGCAAACCCTATATCCCTCTAGAAGAGCGACGGCAGTAGACCCCCTCCCCCTTTCCTCCTTCGAAGCCTACGTATTGTGCTATCTCGCTCTTCCTCTCGATCACGCTTGTGGATATACGATCTCTTGGTTAGTATCCATTACTGTTTGATTTGTATGTATTACTTGCTATGCTTGTTATGATTAAAGAATGTATTGTATATGTTTGTTTGGATCTGCAAGGAATGCTTTATGATCATGATTGATGTTGATAGATCAATTGAATGATAGGGTATTACTGATGATGCCAATTGAATGTGTTGTTAGTTTGTTTAGAACTCGAATCATGATGAAACTGATAGGCCACGATTAGAAACTACCGGTTAGGGTTTATGTGAATTAGAGGGGATTCAGGATGTTTCTGTTAAGGTTGCGATGAAAGTCCATAGAGTTTCGTCAACCTCATTGCGACGAAATTCCATAGAGTTTCGTCACTTAACTTGTCGACGAAACATCCTTAGTGTTTCGTCGTGGTCATGATTTGTTGTTAGGCTGGAAACTCATCAAACAATTGTGGTTATAACTAGTTTAGTGATTTCTGATGTTAATGGTGATGATACATAATAACCTATAAACTATATGAATTGGTAATTTAGGCTTTGCATGTAATCGGGCCACTCTAGCATAACAAATCATTTATGAATCTGGATTGGGCCGCATAAGTGAAACACATGGTGCACGGATGCAGTTGGGCCGCATGATGGGCTCGAGAACAGCCACACATCCAACGTGGGCTGGGCCCCGATGGGCCAGTCAATCTATTGAGCCCAGGACAGTTTGGGGTTGTAAGTGTTTTGGGCTCGGGCCGAGCAGCCCAGAACTTGCACAGTTCGTTGGGCCTTGTATTTGAGTCTTGTTTGAACCTCGGGCCCAGTTTTAATCAGATAAGACTCGTGTCAGTTGGGTCGGTAGTTTTGTTTGGGCTTTATGTTTATTGAACCAAACATGGGTAATGAAATGTTATACTACATGTTTAACTGATTAGACTAGTGTACAGGGTCATGAATGCCACTACTTGTATTTTTGTGCACTATCTGATGAATGTAATCTGTGTTAAATACGTGACTTATTTGATTGTGAGACTGATTCGATTGGTAACCACGATAGGGTTTGGTTGACCAACTGGGAACTGATAAAGTAAATTAACAATCCGAGCAATCTAAGGTGAGTTCATTACTCTTAAGCATGCGTCCCGGTGGTTGGGACAGTCATTGGGGTATCCCGGAGAGGGATAGGTTTTTGGGTAAATCAACTGGGTATTCCAGAGAGGAATACGTCTTGCGTGTAAAACTGGTATGTTGGATAATACACTCGTCCTATCACTCTTAAGTCCCATCTTTTTGTTACCGGAGAGGTAGCGGGGTATTAGTTGGTAGCGCTAGTTAGGTTTGGCACCCTCACCCCGTACCGGAGAGGATGGGTGTGAACTAATGACCCAGTCATGCCCAGTGCTTTGATAGGAGCACTGGGGAACGGGCAAAACATAAATCAGGAGTCGTCTTGTATCTGTGTTATTATCAACATTGTAATCAATGAACGGAACTAATCACTTGGTAACTAACGTTTTCGTAAAACTATGAACTCAGCAGCGTTGTCTGATACACGTGTGTGCATGCTCGCAGGTTATAGGTTATGTGGATCGTGGAACTTGCTGTCTGGGATGCTGGAGTGGTCATGGGTCGTAAAGCTTGGGATCGCGAGACTAGTCTAATGGTTTTCACACATACGGTTTATGTAACACTTAACAAATGATTTATGCTTCCGCTGAATACGACGAGTTATACTTTTTGTAATGTAATACTTTATCTTATTGAATGAAAGTTTTTACTTGAATCATGTATGAGTTCAATGTGATTGGTGGCTAGATCCTGGTACATCACACGCCTCGCGGGGGTTCCCGCATGTGGTATTTTTGGGGGTGTGACAGCCTCCATGCGCCATGCCCCATTTTAGCTTAACTTTGCAAGGTTGCCTCCATGCGCCATTTTGGCTCAACTTTGCAAGGATGCCTCCAAACGCCACGCGCCATATTGGCTCAACTATGCAAGGTTGCCTCAATGCACCACGCGCCATTTTGGCTCAACTTTGCAAGGTTGCCTCCATGCGCCACGAGCCATTTTGGCTCAATTTCGCAGGTTACCTTCATGAGCATTGTGTAACACCTCGGAAATTCATGTCCAATAAAATAAAGACACGTGTCATGCTATGCAAACGTGTTAAAAATACGGATCCAGATAAAGATGTATGGTAGGATTTAAAAACGTCGACATGTTAATTTATACCTCTGAGCGACCTATTAATAAATCCCTAACCAGGATATATTTTATCAACATCTGAATTTTTGTTAAAAATCTGGAATCCTAAATAAATAAATGGGTTACAAAACTTAGATATGGATCCAACATAAATTCCTTGGTTTTTCCGTCAATTTAAAGCTCCCACATAGTGCCAAAGAGTGTAATTACATGCCATGACATGCAATGGCTGGAAACATGGTCCCTATACTGACTAAAGTGCATGAGATCCGGAGTTGAAAAGGTTGCATGGTCATAGCTTGAATAAAAACAAAATTCTGGTCTCCGACGATAGCTTGCGCACCGCAACATCCAGGACGCTACGGTGCGCAAGGCTGCTTGCACACCTCAACACTCAGACGGCTGCAGTGCGTAAGCGTTGCATCTGGGCGAAATTGTTGACAGCTGCCTGTATAACCGGTTGCACCGACTTATATGGGTGGTTTTCGAATCCAGGGGCTCCTATATCTGGTTTTTAGCATTATAGGACACCTGGGGACATCTTGTAACCTTCCTAGACTATGTTGGCATGATCCTAAGCTCATGGGGTTCACTATATAAGAAGATGGAAGTTGCAACATTTGGGCATTTGCACTTACAACATTCACAACTGATTTTCTGGAGCTCTCTGATCAGCAAGCCATCTTCCTAGTGGTCCCTAATCATAATTAGGACATTTGTAAGTAGCCTTAACCCTTTCTAATCTAGTTTAGCTTAGTTAATTAACTAAAAGTCAAACCATCGTAATTAAGGTTTGACTTCGTGATTAATTAAAATGTACTCAGTCTAATCACGAATTAAAAGTACCTTTAAGTAGGTATTTAGGTGGGTAATAAACCCTTAAAAGGATACTTTCAGATTCCCACTTTAACCATGTTAATTGTCAAGTCAAAGCTTACTTTAAAAAGTCAACAGAATGTATATTTTCAAATTAAAGCATAATTAGCAATGTAGGATACTTGCAACCTGTTTAAACATTAATATAACTTGGTAATTAATGTAAGAACATGTCCCAACATGTTCAACTCGACAAATTTTCAGTTTAGGCTCGGTTTGGAACCGAAAGTCGCATAGTTTGACCTCTGCTTTGACTTTCAGTTCTGACCCATTTTAGCATTGTTTAGAAATGCCTTAGAGCCTTAATTGAACCAGGTTTCATATTAGTGTAACCCCCTGAGGTCACACAACTTGGTTCATTAGTTATCCGATTCATATGCATGTTTCCGATTAATGCTTAAATATTGACTATTATGCCCTTTTGACCGTAAAACGTGATTTTTGAAAATGTAAAAGAGTAGAAACCTTAGTTACTGATTTATAAACTTGCACCTAAAATTTGACATCAGTTTGAGGTCTAGATTGAGAGTTATGCTCGTTAGCGTAAATTGAAAGCTTTATGTTAATTAAACGGCATGATTAGCGTATAGCCTATCTAAACCCACTTTTTGATATCAAACTTTTTACCCACTGATGTAATATAATATTTTGGGATTTTTAAAGATTTTTATTTAATTTTTGGCTGAGCATAACATAGGTCTCTAAGTTTAATTCGGTTAATGCCGATTTTGCCCTTTTTAGCCATAAAATGAGTTTTACAAATCTTTTTGACCCCAAACCTTTTCCTACTGATTTTATTTGATAAATAAAATATTTTGAGCTCTCTGGAATTATAAAAATATCAGCTTTCCTTTGAAAACCCGGAAATGACTCCAAATCGCCTTTTTAAGCGTTTTTAACGTATAGTATGTACTAAAACAATATTAAACATATAAGGTTGATACCTACTGATATTTTTAGTATATTTTTATATAATAACAGTAACTAAAAGTTTATAAACTCAGGTTTCCAGTTTTGACCTTTTTAGCCTATGTGAAATTACCAAAATACCCCTAAGGTGCATAGTTTGGTTTTAAATGATAAATTTCACATATAGGTCATACCCTACTGTGATAACTTATTAAATTAAGTATATTTACTGTATAAATCAGACCTGTAACTCAGATTACTAATTAAACTCTTTTATAATCTTTTAAATGACCAAAATGCCCTTATGAGGCATAAATTTGTGTTTAAATCCGTTTTGGGCATAATAGAAGATACCTTCCTGATATCACAACATGTTAAAGGCATATTAACTCAGGGAACTTGCATATGACTCTTATGGTTACCCGTGACGCCCTTTTCGCGTTCGGTTCGGTTTATGTAACTAGTTTGCATAAATTGACCGAAACGGGTCAAACCTTATCATCTTTGTCTCAAAATCCAGAATGTATTTAGTATACCCATATTATACAAGTATTCAAACTTTTCGGGTCTAAATCACATTCTATCCGGTCTTCGCTTAATCGTGCGTTTGAACCGTATAGTCCTTAAAAGCTAACCGGTCAAAGCTTAGGCTTAAATAAAGACCCGTTAGAAATCTAATAGGTTATTATAAACCTTTGTTCCAGAATAGAAGAACCAGTAAAAGCTACCTTCACTCGCTAATTGTGATTTATACTTACAAAGGTAAATACTTTTAACTTATTTTCCCTATACGGGCTTGTGGTACGGTATATAAAATACCGCTTGGTCCGGCATTGAATCTTTAATCGAATAGAGGTTAAATCCTTGAGATGCTACGTTTTGAAATGTTTTGTTTGCTTAAAGCCTTTGGGGGGTTAATGACCATGTCCCGGATATCCTTGGCATCATCTTACGAGATGGCCACGACCATAGCACGGAGTGTAGGCGTATACTCGTCAGTGCCAAACCAAATAATGTGGTGTGTCTATTAATCTTTAACCCGGTCTACGGATCGGGCTACTGAACGCATAAGTAACATGTAATTCGTTTACAAGTATTATATTCATATAATTATCCCAAGTTATAAAATGTTTTGTGCCACGTGCATTCAAATCAATTTTCAAAAGAAACAATAAAATTAATAATTTTATAAATTTATTTTCAAAGTTTAATAAAACAACTAGTACTATATTCACGCGAAAGAGAGCGATAAAAATACTTCACGTTTCTCTTGTGTTGATTCACCTGTTACCGATGACCAGTAAACAACGTCAGAAGAAAGTTCTATCTTCACGTGTTTCAGTAAGGCTTTAGCTTAGTATTCTATCTCTATACGCGTTGTCTAAGCACCACAAGAACTAACGGTTTAAATCATAATTATGTTAGAATAGTAATTATTACCAAAAATAAGCTTGCCGTGAAGAAGTGTATATTAACATCATCTTGTAATAATCACTTATAACCCATATTAACTTTATTTCCATTAAAATTGTATATTTCAGTTAAAGTTACAACTTACATGAGTAAAAAAGAAACTTTGTACAGCACATACATATGATGCATTCAATCTTTAATTAGCAAAGTATCAACAACCTTTGCATATAATAATGACGCAAATTGTTCATAAAAATGCATTTTTGGTGTGTGAGTATCCAATATTTACTTTTTTTAAACATACACTCTATATATGTTCTAGATCATATATGAAGTTATGAACCATCCTTTACTTTACCACTACGGGTAGCATTTATTAAATTTTGTTCTTTTTTTTCTAGAGTTAACTGCCATTTTCGTCCCTGTGGTTTGGTCACTTTGGCCATTTCAATCCATTTTTTAAAAATGCGCCATTTTCCTCCCCGACGTTCTGGAAAGGTGCCATTTCAGTCCAAAAATCATAACCCAGTTAAGTCGGTTTGTAAATAAGGACTGATTGTGTAAATTTGTAACATAAAGGACCATTTAAGTAAAATGTATAAATATTAATATAATTATAAAACTGTTTTTAAATAAAATAAATAATTAAATAGATGAACATGTTACTGTTCATCGTCTTCCCCAAAACAGTCAACGAAAGTCAAACCCGATCCGATTTCGATTCAAAACATGATTATAATGTAATTAAACTTGCAGAAACATAATATAAGTAATAACATACTGATTTAACAAGTAAAACCGATCCGGTATCGTTTGGAATGGCGGCTCGACTAAGCTCCGGCGATGGTTTTTCCGGCGAGACTTGCAGAGGTGATCAGAAGGTCTTTTTCGAGTGTTAGAGGATTTTGAAGAGTGTGAGAGTTTCGTATGGGTTCAGGGAAACTAAATAACATCACAATCGAATCGATTTCGACATAACTCAGTGGATTTAAACTCCACTTCGGTTAGATTATAAAAACCGATTTCCGACGATGTCAGGCACTATCTGGGTTGAATAAAACGTGTGGGTGTGTTGTTTTTAATGCAGAGCATAGAGAGAGAGTAGAGAGAGTGAAGGTGATGGTGGTGGTGATTGCAGAGCATAGAGAGAGAGTAGAGAGAGTGGTGGTTCCGGCGGCGGTGACCACCGGAGCTCCGGTTCCGGCGGCGGTGGTGTGTATACATTATATATATATATATATTATATATTTTATAATTATATTAATATTTATACATTTTACTTAAATGGTCCTTTATGTTACAAATTGTATCAGTCCTTATTTACAAACCGACTTAACTGGGTTATGATTTTTGGACTGAAATAGCACCTTTCCAGAACGTCGGGGAGGAAAATGGCGCATTTTTGAAAAATGGACTGAAATGGCCAAAGTAACCAAACCACAGGGACGAAAATGGCAGTTAACTCTTTTTTCTAATATTCATAAGGTAAAATTGAAAATGAAAAAAAAAAAAAAAAAAAAAAAACTCAAACGGCTAATTAATTAATCTAATCCTATATGTATAACCAAAATGATGTTTAGGTTTTCTATTTTAAAGTTAACAGAAAAATATAACCATGAGAAAGTTATTCTTGACTAAATTTTAAAAATATATAAGAAGAATAAAGTTGTAATGTATTTGGCTAAAAGTATGTGTCAAATCATATATTTATATTTATGGAGAATTCGCCAGTCTCACATTTCACGTATTTTTCCTCCACCGGTCCTCAGTTAAAAAAACTTAACGGAGTTAAGTTTTTTTTTCGAATTACAAGCTGACGTTTTAAGGCTTTTGATCAGAACAAGGATACGAGTCGAATGATGTAACTTACTTTGAAATTGTGCTCCAAATGATGAAAACGGTGTTTCAATTCGGGTATTTAAATTTCCAATTAACAAATTCGAGGTAATTTTTACATCAAAAGACTCGTATAATTGTTCTGATCAAAAGCCCTAATACGTCAGTTTGTAATTTGGAAAAAAGCTTAACTCCGTTAAGTTTTTTAACTGATGACCGATAGAGGAAAAATAGGTGAAAGGTGGGACTGGCAATGGCCAATAGCGTCTAGTTGGGATTATTACAGGCCAATTCCCATTATATTTATTTATGACATATTAACATTTATTTATACTTTAAAAAACTAATTATATAAAAAAAATTAATGCAAAATAATCACGCAATCATTTAACCTTTGCAAGCAATGTTAGCAATTATCTACAAATTTAGCCAAAACATTACACATGTAAAAGCACATCAATCCCATTTACTTGCTCTTTGAGAGACCTATAAATATGTTGGTTTACTCAAGTCTTTTTCATAAGCTCATTTCTTTGATTCTTTCAATCATTGTGACTTGAGCTTCATCACCACCAACATTAATGGCTTTCCATGCACCTCATCATCTCTTGCCTTCGATTTTTGGCATTCTTGGTATGCATCTTCATCTCTTCATCTTCCCCACAAACTCTTTCAAGTTTTCTAAATTTTGTTTGATAATTTACAGGCAATATCATCTCCTTTTGTGTGTTCTTAGCGCCAATGTAAGTCTCATCCTCTATGTTTTAGATCATACACTTTTCGCAGTTCTCAACATATTATTGGTTCTGAAATAAATTTCTTGCAGGCCAACTTTTTACAGTATCTGCAAGAAAAAATCTACACAAGGGTTTCAGTCAGTACCATACTCGGTCGCATTATTCAGTTGCATGTTGCTTCTATTCTACGGCTATCTCAAGACCGAAAATGGCATGATGATCATCACCATCAACTCTATCGGTTGCGCCATTGAAACCGCATACCTTGTTGTTTTCCTCATCTACGCCACCAAAAAGTCTCTGGTACGTATATATTTACAAGAACATATAAACAACATTTACATCATCATCATACTCAGTAAATCCCACCAATAAAGAACATTTACATATAAATATATATATGTAAGTTAATATTTGTGACTTTTGTAGATATCTACCGTCAAGCTACTTGTGTTGTTCAACATACTCTCATTCGGGTTGATCCTCGTTACAACACGATATGCAACCAATCCTGGGCCGAAACGAGTAGCCGTTGTTGGATGGATTTGTGCCGTTTTTTCGGTTTGTGTCTTTGCTGCTCCTCTGAGCATTATGGTAATTAATTAATTATTTATTTATGTATGTATCTCTTCATTTATTAACTTAATTACTAATTAATGATTCAATTATCATAATCTAACAATCTTTTTTAATTTACAGAGATTGGTTATAAAAACAAAGAGCGTAGAGTACATGCCTTTCTCGTTGTCCTTGTGCCTCACGCTTTGTGCGGTTATGTGGTTCTTTTATGGTCTTTTGATCAAAGATTACTATGTAGCTGTAAGTTTATAATATATTTTATATATAATATTTCTTTTATTTATTTAACAATCTTTTTGTTGGTATTTCCAACAGATTCTGAATATTTTATAAGAATCTAGACCCCACTTGGATATCTTAACCAATGAATAAACATTAACCAAAATTTGTTAGATTTTTCATATACAAAATTTGTTTTTTTAATAAACAACACATTTGTTACCTCATTAGTAATTGTTGGTTCTTTATATAGAGAATTTGAGATTTTTTTTTTTTAAAAAGCTAGAGAAAAATCATATTTTTCCTATAAAAAATCTCTCATATTTAATAGAGTAAATTACAAAAAATCGTCCTTTATGTATGTCACTTATTGCAAACTGTGTCCTTTGTCTTCAATAATTACAGAAAACGTACTCGATGTTTGCAAACCCTTGCAAGTTATGTCCTTTAGCCCTAACTCAGTTAATTTTTGTGATTAAATCTGACCAAATAGACCCCACATGAGGGTATTTTTGTGGTTAAATCTGACCAAATGGACCCCACATGAGAGTAAAATGACCAAAATACCCTCATGTGGGTCCATTTGGTCAGATTTAACCACGAAAAATTAATTGAGTTAGGGTTAATGAACATAACTTGCAAGGGTTTGCAAAAATCAAGTACGTTTTCTGTAATTTTTGAAGATAAAGGACACAGTTTGCAATAAGTAACATACATAAAGGACGATTTTTGTAATTTACTCTATTTAATATACACAAATCCAATAAATTTTTGTGTCCGGGGGTTGGCGGACCCTCTTGACCCCCTCTGGTTCCGCCATGTTAGGGTGATCCCTGGTGTCCTGGGTCTTTGATGTAAAAAAATGAGTTAGACCATCTAGTTGTTACGGTTCAAGAAAAAAAAAATCTTATAAAGTTTGCTAATAAAAAAAGTTCTTGTTTCGCTACTGATATTTTTATTTTATTTTTTGTAGACTCCAAATGTGTTAGGATTCGTATTTGGAATAGCCCAAATGATATTGTACATGGTCTTCAAAGACAAAAAGAAGCAAGTGATACCAATGGGTCAACCGAAAGGTGAGGCGGCAGCCGCAACGGTGGTGGACTTGGGGGCAATATTGGAAATGCAAGAGAAAGCTGTGGTGGAGATAGGGGTAGAATTGGAAATGCAAGAAAAACCGGTGGTGGCTGGAGATGAAGCTGGTGGAGGGAAGAAGGAAGAAGTGGCAGTTAAAGTAGTTTGTTTGGATTTTGATGGTGAAAAGACGGTTATACCCTCTATCGGTTAAAGTGAAAACTTGAGGCTTTGAAATGGGCTTAAGAAGAAAATACAGAGATTACCGAATTTGCCCTCCAGGAAACAGGAAGTGAAGCTAGAGCTAGCCGAATAGATGGATGAATATGGTGTCGTATTTATCTATTTTAATGGGAGAATAAGTTTCATATACCAGATTTTTATAAATAAATTATGATGATTTTTATCTTTTGAATTTAGCTTGCTTGTATAACATATTACAGCAGGCCCGTCTCTGAGAATGTTAAAATATTTTTTTGGTCATGGGCGAGATAAGGAAGCCTGTCCCTACCCCACTATAATATAAACTCATCAATCACATATATAAAAAGTAAAAACCCACAATATGACGATAATTGTTATAAAAAACTCATAAGTCGACTCGCTTGATGCGGCGAGACCGTTAAACCACACGATAATTGAAAATAGACGTACAAGCTTTGAACTACGCACACATGTTGCGACGTGTAGACTCGCCATAGTCAAACCGAAACATAAATATTATCGTAAAGAAAATAACTAAGTCGAAACGGTATCAAAATCACGTGAAAATGGAAATACAAAAAACTTTAATGACTTATTAGTCTATGCTTAGATAACTTTACATTATCACACATAATTCCATTTTAAACGAAACTTATATGGATATGTAAATAAAATTAAAACAACACATTGCGATCCGTCATTTTTATGCCACGGTTCCTCTTTATCGCCATTTCTATACCTTGATTCCTCTTAAATGTTAGTAACCTTGATTTAATCAAATACAAAATGAAAATTACTTTAAGATATTTTATCTGAAAATAAATAAGTTATGAAAGTTAATTGAGATATAATTAAATTAGTTATTAAAGTATTACCTTGGTGCTGTCAAAATGACCGTCCCAAATGGATGTATGTAACTATGTATGATAAAGGTTTTTTGAGATAAGAAGGGCCCATACAGATATTGTCCTTATTTAAAAATGTTTACAAAATGAAAATATATGGCAGCAATGGAGACTTGAACTACAGACGTCCGGTATACATAACTAGCGCTTTTCCACT
The DNA here is from genome assembly GCA_030545235.1 of Helianthus tuberosus. Taxonomy (NCBI): domain Eukaryota; kingdom Viridiplantae; phylum Streptophyta; class Magnoliopsida; order Asterales; family Asteraceae; genus Helianthus; species Helianthus tuberosus. The sequence continues at coordinate 192,191,118 of CM060405.1, forward strand.
AAGCTATAGGGGCAAGTGTTTACAATTTTAATGTAATAAATATTAATACTCTTATGTAATAAATATTAATACTCTTCAGACAAATAAACTATAATCAAAATATTTAAAAAAATTTACGGACCCTTTTACGTTTTTGGACCTGAGCACTGAGCCGTCGCCCACCCAGCACTTGCTCAGGGCCGGCCCTGTATTACAGAATTCATAACATTTATTTTGGCAAATATTTATTACATTCGAATCTAAAATAAATTACAGAATTCTTGCTATTATATACTTTAGTGTAAAAATAAATACAAATAAGTCTTAGCATACAAAATACCTTAACGTAAGAAGTGAAGGAGATTTTGTTTTTTTTAATTTATTTTCCGTGCTACTTAAAAATTATGTTTAATTACAAAATGTAAAAAAAAAAAAACATGATTTTACAGTGGTAGAGTAATTATTATAGGGTAATTATAATTACTCTTCAATTTTGTAGAGTAATTATAATTACTCTACAAATTTACATAATTAGTGTAAAATCACGGTTTTCTTTAATTCTAGGATTAAAAGACGTTCTTAATCCATAGGTCCACCGATGCATACATACATATATATACACACACACTATACATACACAGAAACGCACAATTATATAAAAGTAAGTTATACAGATGGTCCTTATGATATGCATGTTTTCTAGTTTCGGTACTTTCTTTTTCAGAAATCGCGGATTGGTCCTCAATTTTCTCAATCCGTAATACCTCTGCTCTTTTTCAATGATAGATGTTAAAGAAACGTTGTTAAGGAAGTAGAAAAAAGAAAAAAAAAACATCCAACGTGTTTAGAACATTGTTTGATGAGAACATGTTAAAATGAGTCCGGAATGGACATATACTATTTATGACTTAAATGATCATGTAATATGTTACGGCACCATCATAAATATGGTTGTTTGCAAATGTCACTATGTCAGTATCAAGTTATATATGATCCAATATAGCAAAGGTGTTGAAATTGATTTCTTTTCATATTCTAAATTCTAAACAAGTAGAAGTCTTATATGCAATTATACCATTTAAATATATGTGGTTATGAATTTAGCCTACATACATATTTAAGGCTTTAATAATATTACTTGTAAGTTGTAACTAGAGGTGTATAAATTGGGTAATTTTAATAACCGGTTTCGGTTACGGAATCAATTTCGGTTTCTCGTTTTAAGGGTTGGAACCCGTTATTTCTATAACCGGTTCAGTTCTGATTCCGGTTATTTGACCAAAAATCATACCCTATGTGTGCGGTTCTGAGTAGGGTTCGGTTCCGGTTCTTAAGAAACCGGGTATAAAAATACCCTATTTTCGGGTTTTCTATACCCTATTTATGAGTTTTTTGTACCTTATTTTCAGGTTTTTTAATATTTTATTGCATTTTTATTACCCTATTTTATCGTCTTTTTGTTTATTATTATTATTATTATTATTACATATGTATTGTATAATATAAAAAAATTAAAATAAATGCACTAACATATGATTTTTTTGTGCACCTCTAGTTGTACTGTAAAAATGTTTATAAAAACAATATTAAAACACACAAATATTAATTAGCCCATTACCGGATTAGTCTAGCCCATTAAAATAATTCCTCAAAATAGTGCATGCTTTTTTAGACAAGCAAAAAAAATGTCACTAAAGCAACCAAACCAAGGACAAGGTTCTATACAAAGCTACAAAATTCATCGAGGTTATGCTCTTAATCCTGTAATAAGTTTCTTCATTTGCTTTACACTCTACTCATCTTGAAGATGGAAATTTCGTTTCTCTTTTTTATTTTATAAAAAAATCTGATTCGGATTATGTTTTATCTCCAACGGGTTGAAACTCAAATGGAAAATACAAAAGAAAAGGCTAAAATCGAAAGAGGTCAGATGGGCACTCAAATTGTAATTTTAAAGATTAGTTTCATGTATCTTCTTCGAGAAGCTCCAAAATTTCATATATGTTTTCCATGAAAATTTTCAAAACTCTAAAAATATTATGTGTTAATGTTCACTTTTTCAAACCGGAAAAGAATGTTATTAGTGTGAATGTTCTTAATTATATATTGAAAGATAATGTTATGAGTAATTGATTTTATGCAATTAACTTTACAATGGATTCAATTCGTAACAAGTCTTATGACTTCATATTGATTTTGTTAGGTATCAGATCAGAGTAGGCCTAAGCGAAAGCGAACAAACATACACACACTAGCAAAAAATAAAGAATCTGAAAATTTACGTGATTCGGTCAAGGTGACCTACGTCCACAGGTTGTAACTAGGGCTTCACTTTTGTTAGTTGCTCACAACTGTTACATATTACAATTACATTGATCATGGGTATTCATAGAAAAAGATTATGGTTAACTCCTTAGTCAACAAGTTAATTAAATGGGCATAATAACCTAATTAGGGTCGTTTGCCCTAATTAATTAGGGTCTGCTACCAAAGCCTACAAACCCAACAATCTCTAACTCGGAGGCTTTGCATAGACCACAAAGTCCATCCAAATAAACCCATCACCAGTAACTTGAGTAATCTTCACATTCAAGCCTTCCAAGCCTCCAGTTTCAAAAACAAGCTAAGACTCTAGTCCTCCAAGCCTTCCGTTCCCAAGAACAAGCTAAGACTCCAATCATATCCATCTAGTTGCAACCACCCCTCTCATCAAGTACCAGACAGGCCAGTTGAAGCTCCCACGAGCTCCAACCCAATAGTCGTACCAGACCCAGCCGTGACTGAAACCGCCACTGACCCATTCTTTGTCTTAACCGGCTTGCACGATCCACCAGCTCCAGAGATACACCAAGAATTAATATCATTCTCCACATTTTGCAAACTATTTCTAGGAGAGCATTTTTCTTCGGTCGGAACCTTGGTCTTCAAAATCAAAAGGCTCTTTGTGATTTTCCCGAAACACGACCCATGCTCCCACTATCACCAAATCCCTTGAATGGCTTAGACCCCCGACCACATTCAACTGACATCCCCGTAGCACCAGGATTCAAGTTTGCAAATTGAACCCTCTTCCGCCTAGATTCAGTGAACTGAACTTTATGCTTGACAGAGACAGCTCCTCCACCGAATACAACGATCCTCATCTTCTCCCACAGGCAACAAGATTTTCATCAATCACCGTCCACTTTCCACCGCCAAAGTTAACATCTAGTCTCTGTTTAGCTAGTTGACTAAAAGAAATAAGTTTCTTTGTTAAACCTAGAATTACCCTGACACTATGTAAGTTCCATGTAGTGCCCAATGGAGTCTTCAAATTGACATCTCTAATATCCGTAACATTAAGAACATGATTGTTAGTTAATTGTACCTTTCCAAAGTCTCCAATTTTTAGATTCACTATTGTCTCCCTGTTATACATGGCGTGAAACGAAGAATCAGAATCCATAGCCAAGAGTCTGTAGACACTTCAAAGCAAACCAATACGTCACCATCAGATTTTTCATCTGATGCAACATTGTTTACATGTTGTTTACCATCCTCTTTCTTAGGACCAGGACACTCGTTTTTAACATGCCCATTTTCACCATAGTTCCAGTGCCTCACCTCACATTCTTTCCAACTTTAGACAAGCTTTTCTCACGACTCACGTTGTTTCTATTATTACCTCTTCCCCTGCTAACACTGAATATACCTAAGTAGATCCCCCACTAGAGTTCCTCCGATGAATGTCTTCACCCAAAACACTATCCCTTATTCGATCAAACTTCAAATTTCAAGTTTCAGTATTTTCAATAACCATTGTCACAAATCCTGACCAAGTATCAGGTAAGGAAGATAACAAAAGCACAGCCTGAGGGTCATCATCAAATTTATACCCAAAGTTGCTAACCTAGACAAAATCAAATTGACCTCATTAATGTAATCAGTAACTATACTACCGCCCTTCATTCTCATTGTGAACAATTCCCTCATCAATAACACCATGTTACTTTACTGGCATACAGCTTCTCGTACGTATTTGACAGAGTTGTTATCATACCACGAGCAGATGTTTCTTTCATGATATTAAAGGCAACGCTCTTTGTCAAAGCAAATGTAATTTTACATCTTGTCTTTTTGTCCTTTAAGTCCCAAATTGCTTCGGTAGCTTTATCCATTACAACAGGTTTTTCTTCCAGTACCATAACCAATCGCATTCACCAAGCCACGCCTCTATTTGCATTCTCCACCATGTAAAATTAGTATCGTTGAACTTCTAATTTGGAACTTCCCTTCTTCAGCCATTGCAAACGAGAAAACCAGAAATACCCACAGAAACCAAGCACCCGGAACTCGAGCAACCTTCAATAAACCACAAACCCGGAGCACCCGAACAGACGACTTCTCCTGCAAACCCGAGCGTAAAGCCAGCGAAATCGCCAAACACCCCAAAACCACCAGAACAGCTACAGGAAACCCAACGCCCACAAACCCTAACTCGTACTCAAAGATCCGGTACAGGCAGTTGTCAAGTCGGGCAATATTCAATACCCGGAACCGGGTTTTCCCAATACCCGAACTGGGTTTTCTAAATACCCGAATATATATGTTTTCTCTAGTTCCTAAAATTAATATATATATATATATATATATATATATATATATATATATATATATATATATATATATATATATATATATATATATATATACCTGTGTTTTTATGTTTTTAATTTTTATATTTTTGACATATTTTAAGTTTCTAATATATATATATATGCACTTTTATTTTATATGTTTATATGTTACTATGTTGTTTTTTATGGTTTTTAGGAAAAAAAAAATATTTGTTCCAAAAAAAATAAGTTGCAGCCTCAAAACTGGTTTTATCTTGCATACTGAATAGGTTTGTTTCAATACCCGAAAATAGGGTACTATAATACCCGGAACCAGAATAACAAGTTCCATATCCAAACGGGAACCGATATATAGGGTGTGGTTTTTTAAGCCAATAACCGGAACCACGTATAGGGGTATAGCAACATCTGATTTTCCCCTTCAATTCAATACCCGGAATCAGTTCCATACCCAGAACTGATTATTGAAAATACCCTATATATGCACCTCTAATATAACAGATTAGATGCAAATTTATTATCCGAGGGTTTAATTATTTTTTAGGGTGTGACGAGATGATTTATAAAATATTGGGCCAGTGGTCTTACCAAATGATATGACTAGTTAAGCCCTGATGTGTAGTTAAGCCCAAACAAACTTTCTATTTGAATTTCTTTGTGTATCCATTTTCCTGATTTCTCATAGTTTTTACACGTGTTTAGTCGTGTCAAATTGACAAGTTAGCAGATTTCTGCAATTTGTACTTATGTTTTTCTTTTCTTTTTTTGCTCTTTTCACTAATTGGATTCAAATTTGTGATTTAAGGGTTAGAGTTAATTACTGTTTTCGTCCCTGTGGTTTGTCAAAAATCACTATTTCAGTCCACTTGTTTAAAAATTGCGATTTCAGTCCCTGTGGTTTCACTTTCGTAACCATTTCAGTCCACCTCGTAACCATTTCAGTCCCTGTACTTAACATAATAATGGATTGAAATGGTTACGAAAGTGAAACCACAGGGACTGAAATGGTTACGAAAGTGAAACCACAGGGACTGAAATAGCAATTTTTAAACTAATGGACTGAAATAGTGATTTTTGACAAACCACAGGGACGAAAACAGTAATTAACTCTAAGGGTTAACTTTGTTTAATTTTCGGTTTTGACAAGTAGAGCAAAGAATTAATATACTTGGAAGGAAGGTTTTCCTTTAACTAAAACTCACTCAAATTCCATTGTTTGTCTTTGTGTCATCCTATTTCCGCTTGTCACGACCTTAAAATCCGCTTTCGGCCCCCAAAAAATGGCCCGGCCCTTTTACACGAATGAATACTTCTTTGTACATTTAAAAACACCTAATTGACAATTCCTTATTACAGCTCAACTCTGATATCTATCTCTCAAACTCATATGTGCTTTCGTCGTTACTGATTCTACTAATTGATCGTTTCCACATGTAACATCTCAAAACAAGCTTTGACTACCGCCTTATATCTATTCGATCGCTTCTTAATTTGTTCGATATCTTATTGTATTAGCTTGATTACCTTTTGTTGTGTTGTGTGATTCTTTACGTCAACACTTCTACCACTCATATAATTCCATCTAGATTGATTTGTTTTTGTTCGATTGCTTCTGTTTTCGCTTCAACGTCTATCTGCGCTTATATTCCATCTCTCAATTTTCGATCTCTAAGACTATCTCCATTGGTGACCCAACCAACCCAACCTTTTATTAAAAAAATAATATCTCTTTCTTCCACCAACCCTACTCAATTTTTAACATCCCAACCTAAAAATACATGTTTTTGAACGAACTCAGTTTTTAAAAAAATTTATATCGGGATGTTCACAAAAAAAATAAAGAAATACCGTGTATTTAGTTTTCCTTTAAAGTTTAAATATTATAAGTTATTTGATTAAGTATATTCTTGGGGGTATTAGTTTAGGTTGCAACCAAACCAAGGTTGCTCCACCAACCTGGTTGTCAACTTTGGTTGGTATAAATTATTTTTTTAATTTTTTTAATTACTCAAACTTTTGTTTTATTGGTGACCAACCTAACATTAGGTCACCAATAAAGATTAAAATAACCTGATGCCCAATTTGTGGAGACCCAAGATGAAGAAAACCAGGATTTAAACAGTTTAGACAATATCTTTAAATTTCTTAAAAGTTAGGGAAAACTGAATATTATTTAGGGTCATGCTATTTACACACGGACAAAATTATTTTCACACCTCAAAGCGCCGCGCTTTGGCCATAGCGCGCGCTATGTTCGACAAAAGGTGCTTCGATTGACGTTTGAGACATTCGCTACTGTTTGAGAGACATAAAGCTGATTATGATGTTTTGTCGTTAACCCTAAGCGCCGCGCTTTGGCCATAGCGCGGCGCGTCGACCCAAATTTTCACTTTTAAAAGCAATCTACTGATTGAGGTTTCTTCTTCTTCATAAAAGCAAGCTTTCATTTTCATTCGAGACAAGGTCGCACTCAATACGTTGTTTACAAACATACGTGGGTATTCGAGTGTTTTGTTGTTTGTTGTTTACAAAAAACGATGTCGTGGTTAAACAACTATATTTTCGGTCAATATTCTGACGAGACAGTTGTTCCTGATTCTTACGAGGGGACCGCTATTTCTGACTCGTTTGAGAAACCGGTCTCGTCCAACTTGAGGGAGGCAGAGGTTGTATCTGGCATTCGTTATCGTGATAACACGGTGACGCTGGATTTGAATACCCCTGTGGAGGACCCTTACGCACAACAAGGTTATTCGAATTTCGGTTACGGTGGCGAGTACAGCTTTGTACAGCAGGAGTGTGGTCCAAACGACAGTTACGGTTGTCAACAGAGCTTACAAGGTTATTCGAATTTCGGTTACGGTGGCGAGCACAACTTTGAACATCAAGTATATTCGGACCTCGGTGACGATGGTGAGCCGGGGGATGTGTCTGTTGACGAGGAAGGCTGTTACCCGGTTACGTTTTCGTTTGATACAACGCAGACCTTTTCGTCACGTAAAGAGTTGGTGCGTTGGGTACAAGACACGGCAAAAGACAACGGTTACCTCATTGTGGTTAAGAAGTCGAATAAAAGAGGAGAGAATTACAAGATTTGGTTTCAATGTACTTTTGGTGGGGAGCATAAGAGTATAGCTACACAGAGGAAAACGGGTAGCAAGAAAATAGGCTGTCCGTTCGAGATGATCGGGTTTTCGGAATCATCCGGAAGTGTTTGGAGGATCGAGGTGACGAAGGCGAAGCATAACCACACTCCTATTGAAAACTTAGAGGGTCACGCGTATGCGAGAAGGCTTTCTTCGGAGGATAAAAAACTGGTTAAGGAGCTGGCAGAGCAAGACATTCCCAACCAAAGTATCTGGCGAACGCTGACAAAAAACAATCCGGCTAGAAAGCTTATTCCGAAAGATATACACAACGCTGTTCAGAAGATCAACGCCGAAAAAAATGTCGGTAAGTCTCCGATGCAAAAACTTGAAAGCATTCTGCTCGAAAAAAATTACACTTATTACATGCGCACGAATGAGATATCGAACGAAGTTGAAGATGTCTTCTTTGTTCACGAAAATTCATTCACTATGTGGTGTGCCTTCCCGCATGTGCTAATGATTGACGCCACCTACAAAACGAACATGTACAACCTGCCATTTGTTCAGGTCGTAGGCATGACGTCGACAAACAAATCGTTTACGGCTGCTTGTGCGGTAATTTCCGCTGAGAAGTCAGAGAACTACCTATGGGTGTTGCAGAGGATCAAGTCTATGCTGGTAGGATGTATGGAACCGCGCGTGATTTTAACAGACAGGGATTTTGCGCTGATGAACGCGTGTGAACAAGTTTTTCCAAAAGCGCATAAGTATCTTTGTCGGTTCCATATTCAACAAAATATTAATAAGAACAGCAAGAAGAAATTCTCTGACAAGGATTGGAAAGAATTCGTACGTAGTTTTTGGTTATTGTGCGAGTCTACGACCGAGGAAATATACAGGTATAACTTGGAAAACCTTGAAGCACAGCTGAAAGAAGATGACCGTGAACGTAGGTATTTCTTACATAATTATGTTCAAATTTTATATAATAACAAAAACTGACTATTTACGTTTTTTTTAATTTTAGAGGTTTTTGATTATATGAAGAAATCCTGGTTGGATCCGTACCGTGAAAAGTTTGTATCATGCTGGATAAACAAAACTATCAACTTTCACCAAACTACGACCAACAGGGTTGAGAGCATGCATGCAACACTAAAAAGTCACTTTCCAAGTCATCGCAACACACTGGATAAACTTGTACTGTATGTTGATCATGTTGTTGACAGACAATACACCGAGATTAGTAGTAGCTTTGAAACTTGTACTGTATGTTGATCATGTTGTGGATAAACTTTGTCAGTCCTTGTCTGTTGACCTTGGCCAAAGCGCCCCGCTATGGCCAAAGCGGGGCGCTTTGAGTGTGCAAAAAGACAAACACCGTGTGCGAATAGACCAGGCCTATTATTTATTTATTTGTAGAAATTACTGTTATGTTATTATTGAGAGACATCATAGAATCCTAAAACCAGCAATGATTAAAAAGAGAAAAAAAAAAAGATTCTGAAAGTTTATAAAGTTAAAAAAAGAGAAGTCATTCAGAGAATTGACTTTAAATGAGCATCTACTTGATGGTAAAGATCTGAACCAGAGATTTGCAGAATGGCCTCAAGGATATGATATGAAATTTGAAACCCATGTGCATCAACATCATGATGGATGTATAAAAGAGTGGATATCATCATTTAGTACCAAAAAAAAAAACATTTTTGTGGTTCATAAACCTTATCCACTTGCAAACCTTTTCCTTTCTTCCTTGTCACTTCATTTGCATCTAATTATTCACTAATCACGTAATTAAAAAAAGAGTAAATTGTCATTTTAGTCCCTGAGTTTTTGTCTAAATTGTCATTTTAGTCCAGATAGTTTTTTCCCTCTCTGGTCCCTGACTTTTCCTTTTTCTTGTCATTTTGATCACATTGTCTAACTTAATCTAAAAACCAGATTATATCAGGGGTATTTTTGATATTAAATTATTATGAGGTTTATAAATTATGTTGTAAACTACCCATGATTATCACTACACAACAGTTATGCCAAAAATACCCCTGGTTATAACCAGATTTTTAGACTGAGTTAGGCAATGTGATCAAAACGGCAAGAAAATAAAAAAAATCAGGGACCCAGAGAAGAAAAAAAACTATTTGGACTAAAATAGCAATTTGGACCAAACCTCAGAACTAAAATGACAATTTGGACCAAACCTCGGAGACTAAAATGGCAATTTACTCTTAAAAATATATATATATATATATGTGAACATGAAAAGAATATGAATATTGATGTTATTTGAAGATGCAAGGGGTACAACATACAAGTTTGGTGACAAACATTATGGTGTTACAAGAATCTTTTATTAAAAGAAACTCAATACAACAAATACATTCTACAAACTCATACACCAGATGCAGCAGCAGCAGAGGATCAAATATCCAAATGTAGCAAATCACAACCCTTTATCACATAACCTAAGAACCAAAAGCCCAATTAAAGATATTACTAATTTTTAAAAAACAAATCTATAAAAAGACCAAAAATGACATGTTAATCAGATTAGGGGTGTTCAGAATTCGTTTCGAATTCAAAGTTCGAAATTCGATTCGATTATCAGGAATTCGTTTCGATTATAAGAATTCGAATTCGATTCAATTCGAGTCAGGTAAATCGAATACGAATTTATAATTTCAAATCCGATTCTATTCGAAATTCATTATACATTTTATTTATTATTTTTATATATAGTACATATATAACTTTTGTTGAGCTATACTATAAATTATTTTTAAAATTTATTCGTATTAAAATTACCCATTACCAAACCAACTACATGGCCCATAACTAAAACCTAAGTAGCAAATCTATCACTATATTTCTAACCCTAAAAATATTAACTTGTGGTTATTCCAGAATTCTCGTTTTGAATGTCAGACCTATGGTACTTTATTTGGAATGTTTTATAGCTGCTTTAAAACTTATGTTTCATTTTAATAGTTATTTACATGTTTTAAAAGAAACTGAATCAAGTTGAATTTATTCGAATTCGAATTTTTAATCGAATACAAATTGGATTTTTTATTCGAATACGAATTCGAATCGAATTGGGTAGGTTTTAATCGAATTCGAATTCAAGGAAAAATAAAAATTATTCGAATAATTCGAAAATTCGATATTCGATTCGATGAACACCCCTAAATCAGAAACAAACCACAAGGATTATAACAATTAATATGTGGCATGGATACATACCTCATGGAAGATTGTACACGCCGTTTTTGTCTTTACCCATTATCCGTACGAAATCCGGCATGTCAAGCCTTTGACCAGAAACCGTTCGGTAAATATAAACTTTTTCAACAGGGGCGTTTTCGGGAAGCAAATTCAGATTTTCACGTTCGTCAATAACTTCAACGTTTAAACCAGGCATTTTCTGCCCGAGTAGTTTACACGCTCCAAAACTAACAAAACACGAAGACATCCAAAGGGATCGCATTGTCAACAACTTCGAAGCGTTTGCTAGTAAAGCTTTATCACCGAACGGACAATCACGAATCTCCAGCTTCCTTAAACTTTCACAGCCCGACAAGACGTGATGCAAACCTAAATCACTGTCCCCTGCGAAAGCTACCGAAAGCATGTCTAGTTTTTTAGCGTGTTTCCCGATGTATTCAAATACACAGTCTGTAAGAAGGCCCGACATGGAAAGGCGTGTAAGCTCTTTGCAGTTTTCAACTATGGAACCAAAACCAACATCCAGGGGTTCGAATGTTAGGTAATCAGGGGCGCGGGGTTCAAGAATGCATAAACGGAAACATGTTAGGTTAGGGCGGTTTTTAGAGATTGAAATTAGTGCGGAATTTGACATCTGGCGACAGAAATATAGGACGGATTGGAGTTTTGAGCAACCTTGTGAAACCGAAACCAGACCTTCTTCTGTTAGGAGTACGTTTGCATCCGCTACAAACGGGTCGGATGGGAAAACCACCAGTTCTCTTAGGTCTTTACATGTTACAGCAACGGTGTCTAGGCCCATGTCTTCGATGTAATCTAATACCTGTAATTGCACTTTCTGTTAATTTCAAAAGAAATAAAAGGATTGATATAAATATAAGAGTAAAATGCCATTTTCGTCCAAAAGTTTGTATTTCGGCATCTGGGTCTAAAAGGTTTGAAATCTTGCCATTTTCAGCCGGCTCGTTAACTCCATCCATTTTTCTCCGTTAAGTCAGGGGTATTCACGTCTTTTTTTTAACTTAAAGGGCAATTCAGTCTTTTTCAAGGGTAATCGGTCTTTTTACATAAAGTGAAAAAGACCGAACTGCCCTTTAAGTTAACAAAAAGGTCGGAAATACCCGACTTAACAGAGAAAATTGGACGAAGTTAACAATCCGGATGAAAATGGCAAGATTTCAAACCTTTCGGACCCAGATGCGGAAAAACAAACCTTTGGACGAAAGTCCCAAAACTGGCCAAACCTCAGGGACGAAAATGGCAGTTTACTCTAAAATCTAAATATAAAATTAAGCTTCAAGACAGTAGGAAGATGGAATGAACTGTATTAACTGTATTATCAATTTACATTGCTGTGCCAACTGCAACGTATGCGTATGCATTACGACACGACAAACTATTTTAACTAGTTAAGCCACTACTATCTGAATTTTCATACAGAATTAAACAGAATAATTTCAAGCTATTTCATCCATCATAACCTAGTTTAAATAATTTCAAGCTATTTCATCCATCATAACCAAGTTCAAATAATCAGACATGTCTAAGTACATATTAGTGAAGAATACATTTACCAGAATGCACAGACATGGTGTTAATGTAGCAAGAACAATTAGAAGCCAGAGATAAAAAATAACATATGCAGTTGGTTAAAGTAGAAACTTAAATAGGTTCGTATGCATTAGAACTTACCACTAGACGCTGCAAATTATTACATTGACTAATAACTTTGATAAGATCTGGACTTTGTGTAGTTGCATAGCCCAAGTTTAAGTAAGTAAGCTGAGAACACACGGAAAAAACAGCTGGCAGATAAGCTGGAACCACATCCCAAAACCCTGATAAGCTTTTAAGTTTCTTGCAGCCTGAAAAAGCCTCTTGTAAACTTAAATAAACATCGGGCCGGATTTCAGCTGAGTAGGCACCGGTACCAAAATCAGCGAGCTGTGGGGCTCGCTGTAGGAGCTTGGATATTTTCTCAAGGGGTACAGTGCGATTTAGTCGAAGGGTTTTCAGATTAGGCGACCTGGAAACCAACCGTTCAAGTGCTGAGAAACTAACTTCCAAACTCAAACACGCTATGTTTAGAGATTCCAGTGAGGTAAAAGAATCAGGAAAGTGACTCAGCCAATGCCCACTTAGTTCTTCAACTTCACATTCCCGTAAATCCAGTACTCTTAAGTTTCTGTATTGAAAACAAGATTAAAGAAACATATATTAATAAAAGAAAGACTTTATAAGTCGCTTGCAGGAGAAAGTATATAAACTAATTAGAACAGAAATTGATTTATATTGCTAAAGAAAGTAAATAAATTCAATAGTATACGCACACACAAATGACAAGAGAAAAACAATGGTATACTCAGTTCAATGAAATAGAGTAAGTAGAGCGTATAGCATACAGCTTCTATATTATAATTTCCATGGTATAAAACCTGAGCAGAATGCGAGCAACTTACATTGTGCAAGCAAAAGATAACAATTTATAGAACAAACAAAACAACTTAAAGAACCTAAAAGTAAATAAATAAGCGGACACAATTTATTTGTTATCTACAGCTAAATGTGAAATTTTTTAGTTAGACCTTGAAGTTTGAATCCGCTAATTGCAGGTCAAATATCTCCTTTAATTCCTTCAAATCTTCAATTTTTGAAATATTAAGTTTTACTGTTAGCTTTATTTGTCATCTTTAGCCAAGTATGGAATTGTTTAGTTAGACCTTGAAGTTTGAATCATGTGTGACATATATGGACCTCCATTTGCTTAGAGAAAACTGATAGTTGCTTATATCAAGGTTTTGTTAGATTAGAGGCACATATTAAGTTGTTTATATTAAGGTTTTGTTAGACTAGAGGCACATACTTAATATGTGCCTCTAATATAACAAGACCTTATTAATATGTACCTATAATCTAACAAAACCTAAATATAAGCAACTAACATTTTTCTCTAAGCAAATGGAGGTCTATATATGTGAAACATGATTCAAACTATAAGGTCTAACTAACCAATTTCACACTAACTATTCAATAACAAATAAACCTAACAGAAAAACATAATAATTCGAAAACCGAACGAATTAAACGAGATATTCAACCAGCAATTAGCATATTCAAACTTCCAACTCTTAACTAAACAATTTCACTAATAGCTAACAACAACAATAACAAACAAACCTAACACCAAAACATAACAATTCATCAAAAAACCGAACGAATTAAACGAGATATTCGACCTGCAATTAGCAGCAACAGCAGCAAGTCCATCAGTGCTAAAACCCTCACACGACGACAAAATCAACACCTTGAAGTTCCTAAACGCCTTAGAAACAATCTCCAAACACTCATCAGTAACCACCATCCTCTTCAACCTAATCTCCTCCAACCACGGATAAACCCTAGCAAACTCAACAATCCACGGATACACAAACCCTCCCCAACCTTCCGGCACCAAATTAAAGTCCGCAAAATGCGGTTTCCCCTTCAACTCCACCGCTTTCACCTCCGGAAACCTCCGAATCAAAACCCTAGGGTTTACAGCGTAACAATTTCCGACGAAAATCCGCTTCCGGCACCACCGCTCCATCTCATACCACGTCCTGCACACCAACGACGCCGCGTTACGGTCGTTTTGTGACGTCAGAAACGAGAACACGTGTTCTAGCACTTCTTCTGGAAACGAGTACGTCATCGCCGGAAAAAGTCGCCGGAAAAGTGGCCGGAGAGGCGGTGGATGGTGGTGTGAGGTTGTGAGTGTGTTTAGTGTGTGAAATAGGTTCAGATCTGAGAGGATTTACGCCATGAACGAGCTTTAGATCGAAGTGTTGGTACGTTGAAGATGAGAGAGAGAGAGAGAGAAAGTTAGAGAGAGAAAATGAGATAAGATTTTAATATGTCGTGTGATAGATAAAAGTGATAGGTCAGGTTAAATACGTAGGGTGATATAGTGGTTTGAACCTTTTAGTTTGAGGTTTTTATGTTTATAGACCTTGGTTTTATGCTTGTTTGTAAAGAAACACTTAAACTTTGTGCCCATTGGAACATTTTACATTGTAGGGGTGTGCGTGTGACAGTTTCGATCGGTTTTGACTCAAGGCCATAATTATAACTGTGATATCGGTTAATGGATAACCATAATCATAACTGGTTGATTATGGTGGTTTTGGTTAATCGGTTTTGAAGGTTATAGTGAGTCGGTTATGGGTGGTTAACCGTTAATTTAGGCCTAGCTAAAAATAGCTATTTTTTTAACATGAAATAAATTGTTGATACATATTTCTATATATTAGTGCATTACATAGTATTAAAAATACATATATTCTACATTCTATATATTAGTGTATTATATAGTATTAAAATTACATATATTCTACAATATTAATATCGATTATTCAAACAAAGTAATATTATATATTCCATAAATTCATATAAACATTCAACTAAAATGATATGAAATAACCCATAACCACTAAAAACGTTCAAACAAAAACATCACATGCTTAAAAGATGGTGAAAAGTCTTAAATCCGACAAAGATTTTACTACATATCGGTTTGATTTTACGACAAAGATACCTAATTAGAACACTTTTGAAACTTTGTTACTATTCTGTGACTAGGCGCCAATTAATCGCCGACTAATTTTGATTAATTGTCGATTAATCTCAATTAATCGCTATTCTCCACCTCATCGGCGGACTAGTGACTAGGGATTTCTACAACCATGCATCAATCTATATATTGTAAGTATATAAAACCAAGAAAAAACAATAAAAATAAGTGTTTGTGAGTAAGATAAAGACGTAGATAGAAAATGTGAGATGCTTAAAAAAAATAAAAAAGTTTAGAGAAAATAGTGTTCTTTTAGTTAAAATATTATTTGGTCCTACTATATGTTTCCATATAGTTCTAGTTTGGTAGCTAACTAAGAACATTTTTCGTACTCATCTTTTTCTATTATGTGCTTTTTTAAGTAATCATGTGTTTATGTATGCTTTTATTTGACTTTTATGTTTGAAGATGGCTTTGGAGCCAGGGGTCTCATTATATATATATATATATATATATATATATATATATATATATATATATATATATATATATATAGGGCAAGGATAAATTGAAAACTTACTTGAGTTGAATAAACCCTGAAAACCCAATAACAACTATTGATAATACTTAATAGATGGCTAGAATTCACTTTTGCCCATAAGTTGCTTTTGTGTCCTTTTGTCTCAATTTTTTAATATATTTACTGAAGGGGTAATATTAGAACATTAATATAATTTCTCTTACAAACAGACATCCATCAATTTTTTAATATATTTCATGGCTAGGAATCTTTTTTGCTCGTATATTTTTTTTGGTTTTGTTACATGTGTATATGACAATCTATTTTTGTAACATATTTTTTTTGGTTTTGTTACATGTGTTACATAGAAACGTAACATATAATTTTTCTATGATCAAATGTTACATAGAAACGTAACATATAATTTTTACATGATCAATTTTACGTCACATATGTAACAACCACTTTTTTTGTAACACAAAAAAAATGTAACAACACACTTTGTTTCCGTAACAGTTACTTTATTTTTACCATAACCTGGAAAAAATGTAACAACACACTTTATTTTTACAGTAATTTAAAAAAGTGTAACAATGCACTTTATTTTCTGTAACAGACATTATTTTTGTAACACAAAAAATGTAACAGACATTTTTTCTTTGATTGTTACATTTTTATGTAACACAAAAAAATGTAACAGACATTTTTTTCTTTGATTGTTACATTTTTATGTAACACAAAAAATGTAACAGGCATTTTGCTTTGATTGTTACAAAAAATGTAACGGGCATTATTTATGTAACACAAAAAAACGTAACTGGCATTATTTATCTAACACAAAAAAATGTAACATGCTTTTTTTCTTCGATTGTTACATTTCTAACACCCGGTTACATAGTGTTACATAAAAAATGCCTAGATCTTGGAGTTTCGTAACTAAGACGCAAAGAATTGTTATGATAATTGTTACATAAAAAATATAACATGTATATAAAAAATATAACTTTATTAACAAGAATCCAACAATAACAGATTTTTTAGATTCAATCATCATAACAATAAACAAGAAAGGAACTTAGATTTTAATCTAATACCTAAGAACTTAAATCAAATTGTTTCCATTTGTTCAGATCTGAAAACAAATTTTACACAAAAAAATGAAAAAATCAGTAATAAAAAACAACATATCCAGAAAACAAGAACTAAAAAACATTCATCTTCTTGAACAAAAAAAAAAGTTGCAGATCTACAAAACACAAAAAATGAAGATCTATAAAACACAAAAAAATGCAAATCTGAAAAAAAAAAAAAAAACTGAAAACAAACATACTTATGGTGATGGATCTGGAGGATCTTTTAGATCTGGAACATCATGTTCAACATCGAACATCTTTTGGATCATCTTCAACATCGAACCATTATATGGAATATCATCTTCAACATTGAACATCTTCAACCGGATCTGGTAGCATCTTGGAACTGGATCATCTTTTTGGATTTCGGATCTGAACCAGATCTGAATCTGATGTTGTATGGAACACCCGTTCGATCTTCTGATCTTTCTCCGATCTTCACTACCTCTCTCACCGATCCTCATTGCCTCTCTCTCTCCGATCTTCTCTCTCTAACCATCTATCTCTCTGGATTTGAGAAATGCTTCATAAAACACAAAAAGACTCTGTTTGGGAGAAATGAGATGTGAGAGATTTGAAAGCATATTTATGTTACATAAAAAACAAAAAGACTAAAAGATGTCATAGTACAAAGTACACTTCATAAATCAATGCATGAGAGTAGAAAAGAAGCAAACAGGAGCCGTCTCTCTCTTACATTCAGTCAACAATAGGGAAAATGACGAAATTGCCCTTGTCTTCATCTTTATACATAAGATGATGTGGCTCAATCCTAGCCACATATGAGGGTTTACTGGGTTTTCTTAACTGGGGTGAGTTTTCTCATTATAATTAGCATATATATATATATATATATATATATATATATATAGGGTTGGGTTCATTTCAGAACTCTAAATAACTACAGAACTTTCAGAACTCCTAATAAACAATCATTTTATATATATTTTTTGTGTTTAGGATCTTTTTATCATCTATTATATGTATTTCTTTGATTACATACATGTTAAAAGTAGTTTACATGTGTGTAATTGCCAAAATTATATATATGTGTCATAACTAATTACATATATGTAAAAAAAACTAGTTTACATATGTGTAATTATAAAATTACATATAAAAAATGATAAAATTACTCTTAACATGTATGTAATCGTAAAAATACACATAATAAATGATAAAATTATCCTAAACATAAAAATATATAAATAAAAAGATTGTTTATTAGAAGTTCTGTAAATATTTATGGTTCTGAAATGATCCTGGCCATATATATATATATATATATCCCCTCTGAGGGTGGTCGAGACGTACCGTGATAGAGCTTCGTGATGGGTGTAATGGAATAAAACACCATCGCAACCACTCTCATCATGCTAGCGATGGATTTTTTTATGGTGGCCATCATAGTAGTGGTGAGTTTGATGGCTGTGTTTTGTGATTGTTGTAATTGGTTTGTTTTTTTGGAAAATGAGGTGCCATTCTTGTGATTGGTAAGTTTTTTATGATTTGTTAGGAATGATTTAGTGACGAGTGTTATGAGTAGTGCAAGTGATGGTGTGATAGAATTGGATGAAATGATGTGACAGACTATGATTAGTTTGTAAGTGATGGTGTGATAGGGTGATGGGTGCCTCAACCACCCTGATAGAGCTAAGACATGCATACATTTCACCCTCCTAATGTCACACCCCGACCGATGGTGGAAACATCGGAGTGAGACGAAAACGAGATTGCAAGAGACTTCGTAACGACGAATTGTGACAATATTTAGATAACTCAAATTTCATTGATGCTAAAATGCAAATACATTGTTTTGGAAAATAAAGTACAAGAAGTTGCAAATAACGTAACAACATGAAACAAATACATAAGTTTAAAATCTATGTGTGTTTCTAATTCACCCTAAGTAATATTCTTCACCGTCATCAACTAGTTTCATGCAATATGTATTAAAATAAAAATCAACAAAAGTTGGCGAGTATACAAGTTTGAATACCTAGCATAATGGTGAATAAAAGTTGTCTCATATCTAACATGATAATTTGCATACATTGTTCGTTATCATACTAGCATGTGTTAACTATAAGTCCAACCAAATTGTATCGCAATCATGCATACCGTTGTCACCGAAACGACAAGGTTGTAAAATATTTTACTTAACAACACCACAAGAATACGGGCGGTGCGTTAATCCTGTAGTGCTATAATTGTTAAGGTAGGCTTGCAAAGTTAATGAGCATATAGAACACAAGTATAACATAGCATGCGCTAACAAGAATATTACAAGTATCATGTTTTTAATAGATAGAGTATGTTTGTAAACAAGTTTAATCATGATTCGTGATTTGTATAAATTGTACATGTTGCACCCAAAGTGTATAAAACGGAAAATGAGATCGAGTATACTCACGGTTTGCGTAGTAATCCCGTGTACGTGAGTTGAAGCATTTGAGAGTTAAGAACACCGAAGTTACCCTACATTGGGGAAACGAAGGTGTATGAGTATATGGAATTCGTAGGAAGTTTGGGTTTGGAATTAATACGAAAAAGTATAGGTGTAGCGAAAATATATCTTGTCTAAATACTTGTTTGGACACTAAGTTTCCATGTGTTTTCATGGGTCCTAACTTGCCCATTAGAATCACAAACGAGGAGCCTAGAAACGAAGATAGTATAACCTAAGTTCATGACATCTAACCCTAATCTGGTTAGTATCAAGAATTCGGTTGAATATATATATATATAGGATAATGCTAGGTAGAAAACCCTCCATTTTGAGAAAACCCTAGAAAACCCAACCTCCCGACATTTTTTTTTTTTGAAAAAAATAACACATGTAATATACATGTTTTTAAGAGTTCTGGAAAAAAAAAACAATAAAGCGCCGAAGGAATGTTTTAAAAAAAACAAATTTCAGCAAGTTTCTGCCTTTTGTGCCTAACACATGTTAGTCACCCAAAGTTTGCTGAAATTTGTTTATTTTTTTTAAAAACATCCCTTCGGCGCTTTTTTGTTTTTTGTTTTTTGGCCCAAAACACTTTAAAACATGTATATTACATGTGTTATTTTAAAAAAAAAAATGTCGGGAGGTTGGGTAAAATGGGGGGAGATTTGAGTTTCCAGAGTTTTCTAAAAACTTAAGGGTTTTCTATATAGCCCTCCCATATATATATATATATATATATATATATATATATATATATATATAGGGGGAGGTTCATTTAAGAAGAAAATTAAATTGAGAAGAAAAAGAACAAATGATACAATTGTAAAACATTAAATAGTTTTTCTCTCATCTCATTTATTATTATTTTTGACTAATTAATTAGTCATTAAGACTATCATCCTCCACACTAAAATTTTTGCCTAAACACATCAAAATTTATCCTACACGTTTTTGAAATTTATCCTACACATACTGAAATTTATCATACACAACTCGTAATTCATCCTACACAACTCATAATTTATCCTACACTTTAAATTATTTTTTTCTTCTTTGAAAAGATATATATTTTTTGAAAATAAGTTACAAATTTAATTTAGTTAGCTATTAAAAAAGAAGACTAACAATTAATGATCTATCTAATTTTACCAATATACCCTTACAACCATATTAAATACAAAAATTAAATGAAGTAAAATGAAGCATTCTAATTGGTTGAAGTTTGTTCTTTTTTATTCTTACAAAAAATTTCTTCTCATTTGAACCCTCCTCTATATATATATATATATATATATTGAACGGCGATATCTACAACAGGCGATAGAGATCGCACCTAACCCTATAACTCGGGTAGGCCCCTCCGCCCCACTCCGGCAGCCAAGACTATGTTGTCTTAACCGGGCCCACGCTTGGTGCATCAGAGTTTGGCTAAGGCGTTCCCCAAGAAAATTTCCAGCCCCCTGCCACTTGACAGAAGTTGCACCCTCCACAAGAACCAAGGTTCTCTGGAGTAAATGCACTGTAATAGAAAACTCGGGGTGGCTCGGATTCGAACTTGAGACCTTAAGGTCCCAAGTCCTAACCTTCATTGCCATGACCATTGGGACAAGTCCCAAGGTCTATATATATATATAGGTAAAGGATCCTGTAAAAAAGGCCTAAAGTGTGAGAAATAATCTCAGCCATTAGATCATTCCATATTAATTTCATTAGATCAAGGGTATATTAGTAATTATACCAATAAACCTAATTAAGGATCAAATCTTTGTAACCGATTTTTCTGAGTTTTTTAGGGAATTCGATTTTTGAATATATTATCAGATTCATCTAAATCTTTAAATTATCTCGATCTCTTAATCATTATAAAATCGCTTTCGATTTCTTATGTGGTGTCATTTAGATATATAAAGTGTTATTAAGTAAAATAGGGTGTTATGCAGTTATATAGTGTTATTAAACCATAGTGTTATTAACTAAAACATGGTGTTATGCAGTTATATAGTGTTATTAAAACATATGTGGTGTCATTTAGATATACAAAGATTCATTCTGTCACTTATAGTGTTACTCAGCTAGCCATGGTGTTATTTAAGTTACACATGGTCTAATTTACTAATACGTGGCTGCATATCACGAATTTAACTAACGATGTTACACAATAATTTT
Source organism: Helianthus tuberosus (assembly GCA_030545235.1). Classification (NCBI taxonomy): domain Eukaryota; kingdom Viridiplantae; phylum Streptophyta; class Magnoliopsida; order Asterales; family Asteraceae; genus Helianthus; species Helianthus tuberosus. The sequence goes on from CM060405.1 coordinate 192,212,847, forward strand.
TTAATACTAAAAGTTAAATACTTACCGCAAGTAACAACATAGGCCCTCGAAAAGCATCATCACCACCATGCCACGTTGTTTTCTTTCTTTTGAGACACGAGACCATGTACGCACACCAATTGAAGCTTTTGATATCCACGTCCGGCTCTATATTTGAAATAAATCGCAAGTTGACGGAATTGTTCGTCGTGGTTTCTCCTAGGATTGAGAAGTAAAGAATCAAGAAGTTCAATACAAACAGTCTTCCGTCATCAGCCTGCCAATCCAATATGTAATTCATCAGCTGAACCGGCGACAAGCGGGTGATATCCATATGCTTAAACTGATCTCTGAATGCTTAGACAACAACATCCTTCCTTTTGCTCGCTTTCTTCTTCTCAGCAAGATCTGTTGGACCCATAGGCAGCCCGAAAACACTCTTAACAAGCTCCGACGTTATGTTTACAGTGCGCCCGCCGCCCACGTTTAAAACACCATTTTCTGGGTCGTAATTTGTAACCAACCAGTTTGCCAAAGCAGTAGGCACACCTGTCACCTCATAACCAAATATCGACCCAAACCCAATTTCATGCACTTTCTTACGTTGTTCCTCATTTAGGCCGGATGCTAGTGTTATCAGATTGTCGATACCTACTTTTGGCCTGATCCGTGCACCCGTGAATGGCTTATATGGCTGTGTCACTGGTTGATGCATTTCACGAGACAGTCCTCTTTTGGTAAACAAGTACTTCAAAATATAAACTCTTCAACATAATACCTGTTGTTGATGTTATATGGACGGATGGGTGTACGACAAGTTGACTATCATTAACATCCTGGTCTGCAAACAAAAATCAATTTTTATCATTTCTTATATGCAAACAAATTATAATCACAGCATCATTTTTTTCAAAACATACCTTGTGTGTTTTTTATCGACGGCGGAACATCTTCTCTTGTTTTTGCATTACCCGCATCTTTCATCCCATCATCACCATCTGTTTAATTCAAAGCGAACATCGTCAAAAACAACACTCATCAACAAACATAAACACATATGGCTACTAATCATACTTTATTGTTTTTTGTTTCTTTATACTTTAAACTACATTTGGATTACCTTTGTCGTCGTTATTTGACGTTTCTGAGTCACTACATACCAATGGTCTGTCAATTGTGTTTTTGAAACGTGATTTGTACATTTTGCCCCCTAAGCCGATGGCTTGACCTGACTATAGAAGAAATTAAAAACTATATTTAAAATACTTCATCACCTACTTCATGTAATACATCTTATCCTAAATCAGCTTGAGACGGATATACATAACACCATTGTTGCAATGACCATAATAACACTCTTCTTATAGATCAGCATGATAAATAACACCCTTCATATAAGTCCAGGATAAATAACACACTTCATCTAAATCAACATGTAAAATAACACCCTTGATATACAAGTCCAGGATAAATAACACCCTAGATAACACCATAGTTGCAATGACCAGAATAAATAACACCATTCATATAAATCAACACGATAAATAACACCCTACATTAAAGCGCAGTATAAATAACACCATTCAAATGCAGATCATGATAAATAACACCATACATATCTAGATGTTTATAACACCATTTAAAGAACACCAATAAAAACTCCATAAAACACCAAATAGAACTATACATCAGGTTTATAACACCATTTAAAAAAAAACACCCTGAACGAATACCAAAAATACCCAAACTAAACACCTAAAACCGATATAACACCAAATAAAACTAATCATGAACTACATAACACCATTATAACACCCTTATTCAATTAAACACTAGGTTTAACACCATGATAAATAACACCATACATATGATTATGTTTAAAAACACCATAAACTACCATATTATGTATAAAAACACCATAAAACACCAAATAGAACTAAACATGAGGTTTATAACACCATTTGAAAAAAAAAAAACACCCTGAACGAATACCAAAATCAACCAAACTAAACACCTTAATCTGATATAACACCAAAATCAAACTAAACATGAACTACATAACACCATGGAAAAAAACCCTTATTCAATGAAACCCTAGTTTTAACAGCATTCGACAATCGATCAGTCCCTTTTAGGTATTGGTTAACATAAACTACCTTACACTATAAAAAACACCATTAATCTTCAAAATTATCAAAGAAGACAGACGAACCTTTTTTAAAATCAGAGGTTGTTTTCTTGATTTTTGGTAGTATAAGCCGCCGGTTTGTAGTGTCTTTTACAGTTGAATTATCCATCTTCTTCTTCGTCCTTCGTTCCATTGTCTCAGACGACGACTTTCGCCTTTTTCGCTTGTATACGATTTCAACTTTAGGGCTCATTGTATCTGATTAAGGTTATAATCTTTGGTGGGAAAGAACACCCTGTTTTTTCGAGCGTAAGAATCGTAATGGAGAGAGAAATCAGGTACAATAGATACGGTTATTGATTTGAAAGTATATGAATGCCCAATTTTACCCCTATGAAATCAAATCAGTATTTAAAAAACACTATTTTAATTACAATATTGCCATTCTAATCTTAACCATTAGATCAATGATCTAATGGTTTATATTCTTTCCTACCTTTCTCACAAAAACTACCTTTTTTACAATAACCTCACCCTATATATATATATATATTATATAGGATATGTTATAATCTAGTCCATCATGTATAATCATATAAGTCAAGCATGGAGGTAGAATGATTTTCATCTATTAAACCTCATTGTATGATTCACCAAAGCACAATATCATCAACTTAGTTACAGAAATGAAATTCACAACAGAATGTTATAACTTATTTGGACCTCAAATGTGGTGAGGTTCCACCTTAGTTTGCCATGGCAAACTTGTGGAAACCTTCATAGAGGTTATCTAAGAAGTTTAGATAAAGAAAGTAGAAGAAAAGAGAAGGATTAGTGAGTAAAACTCACTGTGAACACTTGAAAGTTCACTGCTTTGCTTGAGAGAATATGAGAACTTGTGAATGAATTAGGTGAGTGAAAAGGATTTAGGAGTAGAAGAATGCTCCTATTTATAAGCTAATATTAAGGTTTTGGTCATTAATAAGGTTGGTGATGGTTGGGAGTTGAGATAAAGTGTAACAGAAACTTTTGGAAGCTTCTGTGAAAAGTTGTAACGCCCTTAATTTCGACCAAAACTCAAATACATGTAAACTTCAATAATTAAAGCTTTTAACATAATATTTTGCATTTTACCAAAATACCCTTGTAGCTAGTTCGAGATCAACACCTCCCCTAGACTAGTTACATGTGTTAATCCGAACTACCTTGTCAAGGCACAAGTTTAAAGTTCCTAATTACAAACGACTAAGTTTTTAAAACCATAATTTACATATCAAAAGACGACTTTCAAGAAGTATAAGTTTAACAAAAACATTGTTCCAAAAGGGCGACTACTACGGAAGCGCATAAACCATGGTGTGCATGTTGGTGTTCGCCTCCAAGTTCGCCACGCCACCTAAATCGTGGATTTACCTACATCGCAATCAAATTTTAACTAGTCAGTTTCTTACACTATGATATTAAATAAAAACTAACATCCATTCGTGTCATCACATAACCACGTCACAATTTCACTTTCATCGACCCATTAAACGGGTCATTAATTACTATCTCCAAACGAGATAACGCATAGCATTTAATAATCCGTTAATTTCGGATTAAACATAAACGCAACATAAGCATCTTTCCAAATCCGTTCATGACGGATTTAGCTATTTCATTACATTCTTACATAACCTCCCAATATACGGTTAGTTCAAGACCAACCGACCTTAACATAACCTCCTTCATTGTTATCATCTCTTACGACCCGTTCATGACGGGTTAAGCTATCAACTACACATCATCTAAGAACAATCATAATTACGGTTCTAATATAACAATGGCAATTAGAAAGTAAAGCTTGTATGCATAAACAACATACCTCGATCCTGTGAGCTGTCCGACCTCCTAGCACTTGAACCTTCTTCTTTTACGCCTACATCAACACATTCATTCATTTAGCCCGACTAAATATCATTCCATCTTTTACACACTTTTATCATACAACATCTTGATCATAATTTACCAAAATTCACCCATTTGTTCTTTTAGGCATTTTATCGAACACTTGGCGGGTTTCGCATTTATAGGACATTTAACTACAAGTATCTTTACATACTAATCTACAAGTTCATGACAAATCAAGCAAGTTCATGAGATTCTCTCATCCTACATCAATCATCTATGTTCCATCTATCACAACAAGCTAAATCACCGAAAACTAAGATTATTCATGTCCTATTTCATAATCTTAACTTCTAGTTACACATATCATATCATAACCCATGATTAAGTAGAAACCCATTTCCTAAAATTCATAGTTTCATGAAATTCGACTTACCACTTTGTTAGCCACACTTAGGTGATCACGGAATCGGGTTCTAGTAATCGTTTTGCCTTGAAATCACCTTCCAATTCGATGGAATTGATGAACTAGGGTTTGCTCTTCTTTTCCTTCTCCTGAACGTTCTCACGCACACACACATAAATGTGTGTCTTAGCTAGTAAATAAGTCTTTCATTTAAATTTTTCACCTTTAGTCCCTCGGGTTATAGTACTTTATCTATTCATGCTCAAACTTCCTTTCTTAGAACTATTTTAAAGATAATAAATAAATTACATATTTTTTGGATGTTACAAAAGTTGTGCAAAAATGTTCGTCTGCAGACCAAACCACGCGAAGGCCACCTTGTTTACACGAAGGTGATGCCTTCGTGTGTGTTTGGGATGACACGAAATAGGGGAAAGGGGAAGGGAGGGACACGAAGGCCAAGGTCCTTCGTGTGTTGGTGTTTCGCGACAAAGAGAGTGGGCCACGAAGGCTCCCCTTCGTGTGCCTTATTCGTGTGGGAGGCCTAGCCTCCTTCGCCTTTGGGCTTGAAGGCCACGAGGGTGGCCCATTGGGCTGCCTTCGTGTGTCTTCGGCCCAAAGGTTACGGGTTGGGTTAGATTGTAATATTTTCCTCGTATTCTTAACCCGTCTTAAATATATAACTAAAATGTAATGACACATTGTATAAGTATAATGTACATATAAATTGTAGATCCAAGTATTGTAACTATTGGTTTAGCGCATAATATGCATTCTAGTCTATAACATGTAACACAAATATGTAATATGTATAGAAATAGAATTTCATTACAATCAAAGCCTCAGATTACAAGATTGGGAATAAAATGCGGACACGATACGATTACAAGTTTCCAAAAATAGAAAATACGAAGACACTTTCTAAATAAGGAAGTACAAAAATGCGGAGCGTTACACCCAATACCCTACTAGGGGGTCATGGTGCTCCCTAGATGGACAAGGGGGTTCTGTGTGTTCAACTAGAACACCACCGCAACATATTTGATCTAGCTAGATGGCGGGTTGAGGGGGTTCATGAACATACGCTAGATAGAGGAGGATGTGACCGTTGGAGAGTGGACATGCATTAGGAAGCGTGGGGGTTTGCTAGAACACTATCACAACTAATTTGATCTTGTGTGAGTTCTAGTAATGGAGATGAGGTGTCACAATAGGATGCTTGGTGGTGATGGTTCACATGGGTTGGTTGGTGACCCCCCCCCCCCCCCCCTTCCCCGGTTGTTGTAGTATTAGGTGAAAGCGAGATGAGCTATTCAAGGTTGACTTGAAAAAAAAACTCAAGCCCAAGCCCAAACCCGAGCTTAACTTATCTAACTCTAACCGACTTGTGAGCCTATATGTATGTGTGTGTATGTTATATATGAATTTATAAAAATTAATTATAATAAATAGAAATTAATTAATAAATAATAAAGAAACTTAGCCCAAGCTCGAAAAAAATAAAATTCCTATCAAACCGAGCCAGGCTCGGATTGTATGCACCCTAATTATATCACCTGCATATGTTAGCCTTTGTAATTTAGCAAATTCATATTTTATTTGTGTTAGGGCGTAACTTGTGAAGGAGATTGGGACTTCTTTAAGGTTTTTTTATATATTTTGACATACAATAAACTATATACTTTTTTTAATCAGTAAAACTATTTCATTAAAATGCCAAAACAACATATTACAAACAAATTGCAGGTAAACGGGCAACAAGTTGCGTCGCAACCCCCTTTTGAATTGCAAAACCGATCCTGCTAAAGACGAAGCGACTCTGAAGAGTCGAGAAACTACTATTCACAACTCGTTGGACCCTGTTCAGGAATTCCACAACCTTTGGGGCTAGGGAACCAAATGTATCAAAGGCAAATGGGATAAACACGTGTTAATTCTCTAAACAAGTTTTTTCGTGTTTAGCGACTTTGCCTGATTCCGTCTTTAACGTTGTCTGGCCAGCAAGAAACTCATTATCCCTGAGCCCAACAAGAGGGGACACTCCTGTGAGGTCCACACAAGCGTATTTTCCTCTTGCCCACCCAAACATAAGAATACCAGTTGGCTGAATAGTAGACCTCCCATTGAGCATATCCGTCAGAAAGTTCACCGGGGCCTCCTTTTTGCCGAAATCCATGCTCGCTTTAGCACATAAAAAAGAATGTTCCTAGCCAAATCATGTGTGTATTTAAACCCATGTAACTCCTTGCAGTGGACCACATGCTCACTTAAAAGTATCTAAACAAACCTTACGCCAAACTGGGCAAAGCTCATCAAAGAAACAAATGGATCATTAACCGGTACTTAAGAACTGCCTGCTACTCCACAGCCGACATGTGTTAGCCCAGTCTTTCAATGGGTATGACTGTAAAAAAATCCTGAGCATGAGGAGCCTAGAGACAATCAAACATTGCTTTTTGATGAGGGAATTATGAAATAGATTATGAACTATCATCCTTATCTTATAAGCATAATGGATGGTGTCGTTAGATGTGTTTTTACTATAATGATACTCGTTTATGTATTTTTAATACAAGTGGCTAGTTTATGGTATTTATGAAGCGTCTAATGACATAGGTTGTTTTACGGTCGTTCGAAAGCAATTATAAGTAATAATTTACACTTTGAACGACAAAGGTCTTAAGTCTAAGTCTTTTAGACTTGACTAACATAATACAACACATAGTTACATGAAGTGACTTGTGATGATCTTTTAGGGGATTTTAATGTTTATCATAACAATTAACAAGTTTTAAGTGCAATAAAAGTAAACTACTTGAGTTTAACTAGTCATCACATTGAACATGTGCATAAAACGTGACAATGCTTCATTATTTCTCATAAAAGAACTTTATATTTTTACTACTTTACAAAGTTATCATGAAACCATATATAGTATGCATATTAATATCAACTAATTTTTTTAAAGCATGTAAACCGTTTATAAGTGTTTATTTAGGATAACTTTCAACCCGTTCGACTCATCCAACAAGGCGCGCTCACTACTTCACTAGCGCGTAAGGAAGCTTGATACTACCACAATACGTGACAGAAAACGTGTTAAAACTTGAGATCCGTACTAGTAAGTAACTACTCAAGCAAAATCATTTTAATGATTCAAACAACCCCAAATTCAAGAATCTAAAACATTGATACACTACTATGGACCAGAAGCAATGCCATTAAAGGCATCACTTAGTAACAGTGCTAGTGCAGTGTATTTATATATGTACATATGTAGTAAATATATATTGTATATGGGCAGTGGAAATCATAATAATTATAGGTGGTGAATAAATTCAAGTAGTAAGATGGAAATGATGAGGGGGTTGTGGGGGTTGAAGAATCAAAGAGAATATGAATGATGAGGATGAATATGAAGATGATCATCATAAATTCATAAAGTATTCTGTCTGCATCATCAACCAAAAAAGTGCTTTTAATTTACTCAAGATTAAATTCTTGGTATGTCACTTCTGCTACAGACACTTGTACATTATGCAGCTAAGGTTGTACATTGCTATGTTTTTGAGAATCTTGACTCATATAAAAGTGGGCAGCTTTAAATTTAGGTAAATCATTTCCTAGACCAAGATTGTCTAAACCATAACTTAGGATGCTTCAATGTGTACGTTTGGTGTAGCTTTGTTTTTATGTAGCTCCATTTTTTTCCGGCCGCCCCGTTTTATGGGTTAGTGTTTCTAATGAAGTTCACGTTTCAAAAAAATGTGTATGTTTTATTTTTCTTATGAAAACATATTGCAATTCGGCTGGTTTGGTCGGTTTAAGATCCAAGGTTCGGTTCATAGTTTAATTTTGATGGCTCGGTTTGGTTTGGTTCGAAATTCGAAATCGACATGTTTACCCTTTATTATTTAGGGATTTTGGATGTTGATAATCACAACTATTCGTTGTTGGTCGCCAACAGTCTCAACTTCAAAAATAACCACTGTAAGTCCGAACTATTAACAAATTGATCTCCAATGGACACTGACTAACAGAACCCTAACGCTTGAAAACTCAACTTTTTCGTCTCAATCCTCTTTGTAACCTTATTACGGACTTTTAGGATCCTTTTTTCTAGTAAAAACCCTAATTATTGAGGTCGCTGAAAAACTTTTTTTTGCCGGATAACTTCTTTTTTGTCAGAAAACTCAACTTTTTGGTCAGAAAACTCAACTTTTTGGCCAGAAAGCTCAACATTTTCGTCCCAACACTCTTTGTAACCTTAGATCGGACCTTTAGGAACCTTTCCTGGCCAAAAAGGTTTTTCCGGTGACCGGAGACTAACGACGTTAGGGTTATATTAGTTAGGGTCCATTGGATGCCAATATGTTAATAGTTGGAACTGCCAGTGGTTATTTTTTAAGTTGAGACTGTTGGCGACCAACGACGAATAGTTGAGATTATTAAAATCCAATATTCCTATTATTTATATCATCTTTTTCATTTTTGAAATATGTAGTTACTTATATGTATTATAATCTTGAATCGTCTTTACCATTAATTCATAATATTACATTTTTAATACACACTAATGATTTTAATAAATAAAATTAAAAAGGGTTTAAGCCACCAACATCGAACTGTTAAACCGTCAAACTGGTAAAAACGGTTGGTTCGACTGACAAAACCACCTAACCTTGTTGGTTTGGTTTATCATTCTCCTAGACCACAATTAGTAGTTCGGCCCATAACTTTTGTCACAACCAGCCAAAACAGACCGTGAACACCCTTAGCAGTGAATATGTACATAAGTAAAATACGAATATTTATAGTCATCATCATACTCAGTAAATCCCATCAATAGCAAAGCTAAGACAGGGTCTGAGGAGGGTGAGATGTAGACAACCTTATCTCTACCATGCAGGAATAGAGAGGCTGCTTTCAGTGAGATCTCGTTCATAATTAAAATATAGTGGTCCCTAGAAAGATAAAAAGAAGATGAAATTTACATTACTTGTCTGCATTCCAAAGGCAGGCTAGATCATCAGGTGTGATAAGGAAGAACTTGTGGACATAATGGAACACCTTGGCTTGGAATCTATGGTCCCTAGCTCTTCTGATCTTTCTCTCAGGCCCACTGTGTGTTTGTCTGTGTGTAAAGTAACCATTACTGAAACCACCTTCAAATGAATCCAAGATAAAAATAATGTTGTATGACTTTGTTTTTTTTAATTCTCATCTTCATTTTCTCTGCAGTGTTTGCTTGTACATGAGATGATCATGCATCATATACTTGTACATGAGGATGAATTTGATACTTAACTAGATTTAAGCTCCCCCGCGTTGCGGCGGGGGCGTAGAACTATGCCAAATAGCACTAATGTCACACCAACGTCAGTGACTACCAACACTGAGTCGATCCAGGACCCGCGCGTTGCGACGAACTTGTCAAACGAAAAAAAATAAATGTAAAACATTGAACCACACATGCATGTTGCGTCGTGTTAACTTGCATAATTTTGAACGAAACAAAAAAACGTTAAACGACACACGCACGTCGTGCCGTCTTAACTCGCAAAATTTAGAACGAAAATTTGCAAAAGATGAAAAGTATAGGGACCAAAGTTGAAGGTAAAATAATATTGTGAGGTTAAATTGAAAATAATGAAACTTTTGAGTTAAAAGTGAAAAAAAAAACAATTTATATGGGTTAAAATTGCAAAACATAAAAAGCTTTTGGGTTAAAGTTAAAAAATCAACTTTTTTTTTAAAAACCACCCAAAACATAAATTACAAGCACAAAATTGTTTCTAATTTATGGAATGTAAATGTAAATATTATCAACAGAAAAGAAAAGAGTGGTTGTACTACTAGTACAGCCTACTGTCAATCCATATTATTTTACAGTATTTGTCTCAAGAAGATTCCCACACTTTGCAGACACATTTTTTCAGCAATTTAGGAATTGAGCTTAAAAGACCTTGTGATAAAATCACGGGTGTTAATGTGTAAGCTATGCTTAAGCTATTCGTCGGCTAAAAACTTGTATCGAGCAGCGCTTAAACGATTCCAAGCCTAAAAATAAGATTGTTTAATAAATGACCTAAGCTTCAAATACTGAGCTCGGCTAGAGTTGTGGTTTATTTGTTCAAACGAGCTTATCATTTATATAAATGCAATCATTTCAATCTAATATAATAATAGATATATATTACATAAAACTATAACTATAAACACATGTATAAGTTAAACTATTATACAGGTGTACAAAAAAATCAATACATATTAAATAACAAAACGAGTCTAGCTCATACTCAAAAAAATTCTCACAAGCATGGCTCAAATTTTAGATATCGAGCTCAAAACGAATCAGGTCGAGCATTTTAGTCATCATTAAAGCACTTGTTATGTCATGTAGTTGAAGAGAGTGAAATTAACTGCACACAAGGGAGCCAAGCCTTAACTCGGGTGACGATCGGTGGTTCAGTTGATATGTTTATGACAAAAACCGTGTTATATTTGTCCTTAGCCTTGTATTTGACCAATTTTGACCCACGTGTACATGAAGCTTCGCCTTGAAGCCCTGATCGAGTGATTGCCTCTATCATGCCTAAGGGGCGTATTTTAAACCCAAGGAATATGCATACAAAAGTAAGCATCAATATTTAAGAATACAAGGATTTGATAATGGAGGGAATAAATTTATGGAAGTTTGAATCTGAAACAAAGTTGGGTTTATCAGGATACAGGCAAACAATGTTAGAAGTACAGACATGTGATAAGTGATATACTTAGATCAAGAAAAGCATACATTAAAAAAGTACAAGGAAAATGTGACCACTATGAAAAATGTGCCTCAAAGAACTTGGGACATGCATCTTTTGGTTCTCTAGACTGCACCACACACAGCTAATCATCACCTCTAGAATCAACAAGAAATAAAATATTATTTCAAATATAATCATTAAAACTGTAATATGTTATGCAAAGTCATAATACAAGGTAAATTTAAACATCTAGAAGCTATAATAAAAACAGATTAAGCTGTTCACAATGTATAAAACTCCTAAATCATTTTATTTATATATCAGATTATTACTGTAAAAATATTTTTTTATAATGTTTTAGACACAATGAAGCTTTTGCAAAATTACCTACTTGACCTGTAACTAAACACACCCGACCCACCCATTGAGCCGCCTCTATATTTGGCGGTTTCGACCCATTTATGGATAATCGGGTCAACTTGGATTATATACTTATATCAAGGGTTGAACTGGTCAATCAGGTCAGAGTTGCCACTGATACATCTACACAAGACCAAAAAACCTCAATCGAAAATTTAAGACAACTCGAATAAACGCGTACCTCAAATTCTATTGGCAGATTCTCGATCCATAGTCCAAATATAGCCCGGCATATCAGACCTCGGGCCCGCAACAGTACGATACACATAAAGCTTCTCAACAAGACAGCTGTCCAACCTTGAATCTAAACTTCCATTTTCATCAATAACTTCAACATTAAGCATAGGCATCTTCTGACTTAAGATCTTACACGCCCCAATACTAACTGCACATGATGACATCCAAAGGGATCGCATTGTCGCCAGCTTGGCGACGTTAGCCAACAAAGCAGTATCACCAAACGGACAGTCTCTAATCTCCAACTTTTTCAAACTTTCACACCCGGATAAAACATGATGTAAACCTAAATCACTGTCTCCTGCAAAAGCTATAGAAAGCATTTCTAGTTTCTTCGCGAAGGTCCCGATGTATTCAAACACACGGTCTGTGAGTAGACCGGATAATGAAAGGCGGTTAAGATTTTTGCAGTGTTTTACTATGGCTCCGAAACCGATATCGAGTGGTTCATGGGTCAAGTAATCGGGAGTCCGTGGTTCAATTATGCAAAGACGGAAACAGGTTAGGTTAGGGCGGTTTTTAGCGATGGTGATTAATGCGGAATTTGACATCTGATGACAGAAGTAAAGAACAGATTGGAGTTTTGGGCACCCTTGCGAAACAGAAACAAGGCCTTGTTCTGTTAAGGTGACATTCGCATCAGCAGCATACAGGTCGGACGGAAATACCCTTAGTTCTTGTAAGTTTTTACAGGATAAAGCTAGGACGTTGAGCCCGCTATCTTCAATGTGATCTAGTACCTGTGATGATAGATTTACATTAGTTATAAATATGTGGCGCTATTATAGAGTAATAATGTAAATACAAAGAAGAGTTCCAATAACAAAAAGATCCAGGTAGCAAGAATAACAATTAGACATGCATAGCGCACCCTGTTAGATTGTTCTCCTGACGTTTTTCGTGTCAGGCGGTTTGTGAAGTGGGTCAAAACGGGTTTGGGTTGAAATGTGAAATTTAAGCTCTGCTCAAATTGGGAAAATCCAGTTTTAACAATTAGTTATACGTAAATGAGTAAAATACCATTTTAGTCCCCGAGGTTTGGCCAGTTTTGCAATTTCCGTCGAAAGGTTTGTTTTTCCGCATTTGGATCCAAAAGGCTTGAAATCTTGCCATTTTCATCCGGCTTGTTAAATCCATCCATTTTTCTCGGTTAAGTCAGGGGTATTTTTGTAATTTTGGTTAACTTAAAGGGCAAATTGGTCTTTTTTCAGGGGTATTCGTCTTTTTAAATAAAGTGAAAAAGACCGAATTGCCCTTTAAGTTAGCAAAAAAGACACAAATACCCCTGACTGATGGAGTTAACGAGACGGATGAAAATGGCAAGATTTCAAACCTCCTGGATCCAGATGCGGAAAAACAAACCTTTGTACGAAAATCGCAAAACTGGCCAAACCTCAGTGATGAAAATGGCATTTTACGCTAAACAAATATTGGGTTACTTATGATTACAATATTATTATTATCATAATTATATAAATTAAAGAACTATTATGTGGCAACAGAAAAGATGTTACTGCTTTTAAGCTCATACTATAAATATATAACAACATAATCTTGTGGTTATTCTAAACATGCATCACAACTCACAATCTTGTAGACTCTTAACTTTATAGATAACATATTGAAGTACAAGTATGAAATCAAGACTTACCCATAAACGCTGCAAATTAGGGCATTGACCGATGACCTTAGTGATATCAGGGCTTCTAATAGTGGAATAACTGAGGTTCAATGTAGTCAGCCTAGAACAAACTGAATATAGAGCTGGAAGATACGATGGGTCAGCATCCCAAAACCCTGACAGTCCCTTAAGCTCCTTGCAGCCCAAGAAAGCCTTAGATAGACCTGTATATACATCAGACCGAATTCCTGATGAGTAGGCACCGGTACCCAACTCAACCAGCTGTGGCGCCTGGTGTAGTAAGGTAGAAAGCTTGCCAAGTGGTACCGCACGATTGAGTCGAAGGGTCTTTAAGTTGGGTGACCTTGCAACTAATCGTTCGAGAGCTGAGAAGCTGACCTCGGAACCCAAGCAGGATATGTTGAGTGATTCGAGTGAGGTAAAAGTGTCGGGAAAGTGGCTTAGCCAACGGCCACTTAAATCCATCACTTCACTTTCCCTCAAATCCAATTCTTTCAAGTTTCTGCATTTCAATTCAAATGATGACAATGTATGAATACAAATATATGAAATTATATTACATTTTCATTTAAAAAAAACAGTTAAAAGAAGATAATTCACCTGCAATTAGAAGCAATAGCAGAAAGTCCATCGGTACTGAAACCCTCACAAGAAGATAAAACCAAAACCTTAAAGTTCTTAAAAGCAGTAGAGATCAACTCCAAACTCTCATCAGTAACCACCATCCGCTTAAGCCTAATCTCCTCTAGCCATGGGTAAGCCCTAGACATTTCATCAATCCAAGAACAAGCATATCCTCCCCAACCATCCGGTACCAAATTAAAATCCGCAAAATGCGGTTTTCCTTTCAACTCCACCGCCCTAAGCTCCGGAAACCTCCTGATCATGATTCCAGGACTCACCGCGTAACAGTTTCCGACGAAAACCTTCCTCCGGCACCACCGCTCTATCTCGTACCATGACTTACACACCAGTGAAACCGCATTGCGGTCCTTGTCGGAAGTTATGAACGAGAAAACATGCTCTAAGACCTCCTCCGGCAACGAGTACACCATACTTCACCGCCGTGACAAAATAAAACTAAAATGCCTCGCCGGAAACGAGATTTTACAATCAGTCAACGCTGGAGACAGATCCGGTGGCTATATCACCTTCTCCGGCTACGATTACACGGTATTTCACCACCGTGAAAGAAAAAACTAAAATGACTTGCCGGAAAACGAGATTTTGCAGTCAATCAACACCGGAGACAAATCTGTTGCTTCAACACCTCCTCCGGCAACAAGTACACCGTACTTCACCGCCGTGAGAAAACCTAAAATGCTAAAACGCGTAGCCGGAAAACGAGATTATACAATCAATCAATACTGGAATAAAATTAAAATAAATAAATAATAAATAAATAAATAAACCTAAAATGCCTCACCGGAAAACGATATTTTACAATCAATCAACACCGGAGACAAATCCCTTGCTCCAACACCTCCTCCGACAACAAGTACACCGTATTTCACCGCCGTGAAAACAACCTAAAACGCAAAAATGCCTCACCGTAAACCTATATTTTACAATCAATCAACACCGGAGACAATCAGTTAGCTATATCACACTCTCCACCACCTCCTCCGGCAACTAGAACACCGTATTTCACCACCGTGACCAAAAAAACCTAAAAAATTCCTCACCGGAAAACGATATTTTATGGTCAATCAACACCGGAGACAAATCCGTTAGCTATATCACACTCTCCACCACCTCTTCCGGCAACTAGAACACCGTATTTCACCGCCGTTACAAAAAAAAAAAAAAAAAAAAAAAAAAAAAAAAAAAAAAAACCTCTAAAATGCCTCACCGGAAGCCTACTTTACAATCAATCAACACCGTATCACACTCTCCAGCGTCTCTTCCGGCAACAAGTCCACCATACTTCACCACCGGTAACAAAAACCTAAAAAACCTCACCGGAAAACGACATTTCACGGCACTAACAGCAATCAAACAACACCGAACACAATCCGTTAACAATATCACATGTAGAGGCTTCAGATCTGAGGGAATAACGCCATTAACGAGCTCAGATCGAAGCAGTTATTCAGTTGCAGAAGGAAGAGAGGGAATTTTTACTTGGAGTTTTGAAAAGTAACATGACAGGTGAGGTATGGATATTAGGGTAAGATCGACGGTTGGAGATTGTGACACGTGGTGGTTGTTTGATATGGGCCGTTGGATGTGTGAGGTGAGTCAAAATTATTGTTATTTTCTTGTGACTGTTTGTGCATGCGAACAGGGGCCTGGCTTGATGTGTTGTCGTGTTGTGCTACTTTTGAGTTCATGGAATTTGGGGTGTTTGGTTATAGAGATATGGTGTTTTTGATTTGTTAGGTTTTGTGGATACGAGTAGACGTGTAAATGAACCAAACGTTTAGCAAACAGTTCGTGAATTGTTTGGTAGGAAGTTCGTTTACGTTTGTTCGATTAATAAAGGCAAAATTGCAACTTTCGTCCTTTATGTTTCAGGTTTTCAACAGGCGCTGTCCTTTATGTTTAAAAATTACACTCTATGTCCTTTATGTTTACACTTGTCAACAGGCGGTGTCCTTTCTCCATAACTTGGTTAATTTTTTTGTTAAGTCTGCTCATGTGCAAAACATGTGAGGGGCATTTTGGTCTTTTTACTTTATTTTCTTTAAAATAGAAAATAAATAACCTTCTCTCTCTCTCATATCTCCACCGACTAACCTTCTCTCTCTCATCTCTCTCATCTCTCCACCGACTAATCTCTTCAAATTCATCAAAATCATCATTATCATCGATCTTGGATCTGGATTCGAATCAAAAACAAAAACAACTAACCGGTCGTTCCAGAGGAGTTCACCACCGACGTCGCTGAAACGGCTCCACCCCAACCCCGAGTCGCCCCAAACGCACCCGACGCTGCTGATACTCGTAACCCAACGCCGCCTGAACACCTCACCCACCTACGAGTTACCGGAGATAGGGGTGGGTCACCGGAAAAGCGAGGGGTCTCCTACTACACCCGATTCATCCTGTCTCCCTCTTTAAGTGGCTCTCTCTATCTCCGCTCGCTCTCTCCCTCTCTCTAGAAAATATGCAGATTGTGTGTGTATTTTTTTGGAGAGAGATTGAAGGTATTGTGGGGTGCTGAGTTTTCTGATGATAATGGAGCTCAGATTGATGGCGGTGGTGATAGGTTGTGAGGGGGTCGTGGTGGTGATGTTGATTTTATGGTCTTTTGATGTGGATTAGGTTATTAATTTTTAAAAATTGTATGAATTTCTGGGTTCATATTCGTCGTGTTCTTGATGTTCTTCAGTTTTCCGGAAAAAATACATTTAAAAGATGTTGATTTAAAAGATGTTAGTCTTTGTTAATCATAAAATGTTGTGATGATGTTGATTTTATGGTTGTTTGATGTGGATTAGGTTATTAACTTTTAAAAATTGTATGAATTTTTGGGTTCATATTCGTTGTGTTCTTGATGTTCTTCAGTTTTCCAGCAAAAAAGTACATTTTTTGGAGTCCAAATGATTTTTCCGGTTGTTATTGCGGCGGAGCTACGGTGGAACTGAAAAGGACGAAATTGCCCCTCACATGTTTTGCACATGAGCAGACTTAACAAAAAAATTAACCAAGTTATGGAGAAAGGACACCGCCTGTTGACAAGTGTAAACATAAAGGACATAGAGTGTAATTTTTAAACTTAAAGGACAGCGCCTGTTGAAAACCTGAAACATAAAGGACGAAAGTTGCAATTTTGCCATTAATAAATGAACGAACATGAACATGAAATTTTGTTCGATTAGTTAAATGAACGAACATGGATAGTGGTCTTATTCGTTCAATTTGGTTCGTGAACGTTTGGTAAGGTGTTCGTGAACATTCGTTTATTTATGTTGTTCATGAGTTTTTTGTGCTTTTATTTATTTTATCTAAACTTTCTATATTCTCTAACTTTTATTTGTTTTGTTGTCCTAAAAAATAAAATAGAAAAGATTATTCCCACCATGCTTATGCACTGTTCTCCTTTCCTTCCTCACTATTCACATTGACGAACACTATCAACCTCCGTTCCATTATTATGGCTTCAAGTTTCAGCCTTGCTTCCTCCGCCATCCACCTCTAGACTATGTCGCTTTCGAAGATTTTATTTGTGTTCGTGAACCATTCATGAACACGTTCATTTCTTTAATGAACAAACATGGACATTAAATCTTGTTCGGCAAGTGTTCATGGACGTTGATGAAAACATTTATTTCCTTAACGAACAAACATGAGCAAGACTTTGTTCGTGTTCGTTTGATTCGTTTACAACCCTAGATATGAGGGTTTTGGTTTTCTTGGTTTGAATATCTGTTGGTCAAGGTTAAAAATTGGACTGGACCGTTTTTGAAGTTGGTAGAAGTGGATTGGAGAAACAAATTCTAACAAGATGGGTGTTTATCGGTTCGGACTTTGAGTTGATCAAATTTCTTTTGTTTGGTCTCCTCGGTTTTTTAATGAGTTGAATGTTTGATGACTTTTACAAATATGATAATCTGTAGACTAATATGTGTAAATTTAGGTTTATCGGTTTTTAAGTAAAGATTGTGTACCTAATTTGGTTTCAGTTTAAACCCAACCCGAAAAGGGGATTTGCAGTTTGGTTCATTTTTACATAATTTTGGTTTGACTTTTGATTTAATTGGTTTGAAACTAAGGGTGATCAATAATTTTTTTTCATAAATTCCACTAGATAAATATCGGAAAAATTACATAAGAATGGCAGGTAAACGGGCAATAAGCTGCGCCGCAACCCCCTTTTGAATAGCAAATCCAGTTCTACCGAAAATAAAACTTTGGTTCCTTGGCGTCAAGAAATTGCTATGCACGACCATCTGCACTCTATCCAAAAAACCAACAGTTTCAGGAGCAAGTGAACCAAATGTATCAAAGGTAAAGGGAATGAAGACATGTTGATTCTCAGCACAAGCTTTTTCATGCTTAGCAACTTTCCTTGATTCTGCCTTCGACACAGCCTGACCAGCCACAAAACGGTTTTCCCTGAGCCCAACAAGAGGGATACTCTGGTAAGGTCCACACAATCGTGTTTCTCTCCTACCCAACCGAAAACAAGAACATCCATCGGCCGCAAAGTGGACCTCCCTTCAAGTGGGTCGGCCAGGAAATTCTCAAGGACCTCTTTTTTGGCAGAGATTCAAGCCTGCTTGAGGACATCACATAGGACATCCCTGACTAAGTCATGTCTGTACTTAAAGCCCGGTAGCTCCTTACGGTGGACCGCATGCTCCCCAAAGTTATCCAAACAAACCTTACGGCAAACTGGACAAGGCTCGTCGACTGGAAACAACGGGACTATAACCGAAATTTAAGGATGGCTCGATACTCCATCGTCGACATGTGTTGTCCTAGCCTTTCAATGGGGATAACAGTTAGGAAGTCTTGAGCATGAGGACCCTGAAGACACTTTAACACAGCTTTCTGGCGTAGAGATAGAAGTTGGTTTCTAAATGAGAATCATTCATATGCCATCGGTAGTAAATATTTGAAACTAAGGGGCTGTTTGGCAACATCTGAATGGTTAAGTGTTGAACCAGTAAGAGGTCTGAACCATTAAGTGCTTAACTAGTAAGAGGTCTGAACCATTAAGAGTCTGTATAATGCTTAACCGTTCAGAGGCAAATGTCTGACCAATTCAGATTAGAGGTCTTAACCATTCAGACTCTGTATAAATCTTAACCATTCAGAGGCAAATGTTTGAACCATTCAGACATCTGCTCGTGAAACAAACAGTCTGAACCATTAAGTGCTGAACCAGTTAGAGGTGTGAACCATTAAGAGCCTCATTAAGAGGTAAACAAACAGCCCCTAAATATTTACAAGATGAAATTCAAATAAATAATGGGAATCCATCATAACAAACTAAGGAGATGGTTTATAAAGAAGAATCCTTCACAAGATGAAATTCAAATAAATAATGGGAATCCATCATAACAAACTAAGGAGATGGTTTATAAAGAAGAATCCTTCATATGTCGTCCGTAGTAACACGTCTACATTCGACAAAAACCAAGCATCAGTAGTAGCTACCGTTGACTGTAATTGATAACTAGAATCAACCATCAACCATTTTAATACCATTCGTAGTGGGGGTTTTTGGCGTTTTTTCCCAAAAAAAAACGCTTGGTAACTGCCCCCTGGGGCGTTTTTTTTGAAAAAAATGTGTGAAGCGTGCTTTTTTTTTAACGCCTGGAACTTTATCTTTGGCCAATAGCATTTTTATTTTTTTATTTAATTCCATTAGAATATAATGCCCCACAAGATTTCAAGCCCCACTACACCCATTTTAACATAATGTCCCACAACCTCCTAAAATAATTCCGACACCCCTAAAATATTTAGAATGTCCCTATACGCCTTAAAATACACCCCGTGTACGAGATTTGGCCCTAAATATCTTTAATTTCACAAAAATTAAATAAAAACAAAATTATGTAGTCTCTGGCGGGCCGCGAAGACTTGCTCTTCGTCTTACGTGGGTCGCGACAGCTAAAGATCAGCGTGCACCCGGTGCCGCCATGTGTCACAAACGTGTTGGGTCTAGTATACTGAGTCGACCAAGCTAGGCCCTACATAGTCTACGTCGCGGGGCGCGAAGACCCCTTAAGGATCTTACGCGGGCCACGAGGAAGTGTCGATCAGACACTATAAATAGAAGGCATCGGCCTTCAGTTTACATTCGTTCAAATTATCTCGATCTCTCTCAACTTTCTGAATATTAGAAACTATAATCGGGTATTATACCCCCTAATTAGCGAAGCCCTGCCTCGTTGTAAGTATCATAACCCCCGATTACGTATTAGATACGCTGCCCGATTGATCTAGCGTTTCGTAACGGCTGTCGAGGTTCTGCCCAACGTAGTCGTTGGAGTTCTGTCTCGGGGAGGGTGTAACTAATGTAAATGTTGGGTTATTATAATAACGCGTGTGCATTGTTTAATTAATAGATTATAACCAGGAAAATCACAGGAAAAAACCTAAAGTTGCAATGTGAGTAATATCCATTTTGTAAACCTTTTTGCAAACTAATTTTACAAAACCTTAAATTTTTTACAATGTGATTTGCAGTGATTGAGTCTTTGTAATTCTTCAATTACTGCTGGTATGTTGGGGTTTTGTATACAAAATGTGGAACACGTTACCATTGGACAACGAGATAGCCAATGTGTAATATGATCCACCAGTCAGGATTGACAGTACTGAATGAGTAATTGTGTAGATATAAACATTGTAATCGCTCTCAATACTGTAAAATGATAAAACTAATTTACCTGTCTTGATTAAATTGGAATTCACTCACCAGTATTTTCCACTGACAAAATGTTTTTTTTTTAAACGCGTTTCAGGTAACAAAATGTGAAAGGCAAATAGAAACCAGCTGGCCAACACTGAAGGCTTGGAAAAAGTGCCTATAAAGGTTACCTAAATAAAGAAGTTGTTTTATTTCAATAAAATAAGGTTTATCCCTATAAATCATTTTGTAACGAAAACTTG
This sequence comes from Helianthus tuberosus, assembly GCA_030545235.1. Classification (NCBI taxonomy): domain Eukaryota; kingdom Viridiplantae; phylum Streptophyta; class Magnoliopsida; order Asterales; family Asteraceae; genus Helianthus; species Helianthus tuberosus. The sequence continues at coordinate 192,233,870 of CM060405.1, forward strand.
GGTTTATCCCAATATATTTATTAACACAAAATGTGGTGTTTTACTCTGATAAAATATTTCCTAACTACGGTCCTGATGAAATTTCCGCTACCAATTAATGATAAACACCGATACCACTGATACTGGCCACGGCCGCCCGTTCCCGGGTAAATAGGGGCGGGGGTTGCGACATCACATGCTGACTGGCACGCCACATGACGCAAAACGCCCAAAGATCTTCCCATCCCACTATACATGGTCTAATTGCCAAATTGACACTCTCCCATTTGGATTATGTCCTCTCAATAACACATTGTGACGGTTCATAGGTAAAGATCAAATAGGAAGTTAATTTTCGCTAGGAATGATAGGAAGCCATAGGATTATGACATGTGGCAAATTTTAAAATAAAGAGAAAGGGTATTTTAGTCAATCCAACTCCTTCTTCTTCCTTTTTCAAAACCCAGTAAATTCAAAAACCCATCATTTTCAAAACCCACCATCTTCAACTATTTCTTCACTTTCTATCTCAATAATCACTACATTATTGTGCGATTTTCATCACAAATCAATGATTCAGAACCCGATCAACGTGTTCTTCAGCTTTTTTTTTTGAAGAAAACCCAGTTTAATTTCATAAAAAAATCTCGTTTTTTCCGGTGATTTTGGAGATAATCACTCGATTCGTTCGATTCGAGCGTTGATAAGTGTTTCTATCATTCAAATTTCGTCAATTGATGAAGAAATCGGCTTCGATCCATGTAAGAAATTCTTTAATTTCATTTTCATGATCTGGGTTTTTGATTTAGTCATTGCGTTTTACGATCTTTGCGGGGGTCCGGGGGCGGCAGCCCCTGGCGGGGTCCAAGGGGCAGAGCCCCTGGCTGTACTAAAAACGCATTGACAGACAGTTCGGAAATTTCAAATCGGAATTTTTTTTTCCGATTAAATTGCTGTACTAAAAACGCATCAGAAAAATTAAATTTCCATAAATTGGCTCATTTCGAAGACAGTAATTCGTTGACAATTCAGACAGTTCACAGTGACAGACAGTTTTATGTGTCCATTGCGTTTTAGAAATAAGACAGTTCACAGTGACAGACAGTTCACAGTGACAGACAGCTATTGCGTTTTAGAAAAAAAACACATTTTTAAGTGTTTTTAGTCATTGTGTTTTAGGTAAAACACATTTTTTAGGTGTTTTCAGTCCATTGCGTTTTAGAATGAGTCATTTTTAAGTGTTTTCTGGCCATTGCGTTTTACATATAAGACATTTCTTTGTGTTTTTGGTGCATTGCGTTTTAGGTAAAACATTTTTTTATGTGTTTTCAGTCCATTGCGTTTTAGAAAACAGACATTTTAAGTGTATTCTGGCCATTGCGTTTTACAAATAAGTCATTTCTTTGTGTTTTTGGTGCATTGCGTTTTAGGTAAAACACATTTTTATGTGTTTTCTGGCCATTGCGTTTTACAAATAAGTCATTTCTTTGTGTTTTTGGTGCATTGCGTTTTAGAAAAATGTCATTTTTAGGTTTTTTTTTTCATTGCGTTTTACGTAACTGGTGGTTTTTCTATTGCGTTTTACGCAACTGGGTTTTAATTTTTTTTTTAAAATATAGCAATAGTATACTCGTTTTAAAGATAAAAAAATGCTCGTTTTTTTGGTGCAATTTTTATAAAAAAATAATGTCGTATGAAAGAGTTATTAACGTTTAAAAAATGGGGGGGGGGGGAATTGGAGGAGAGAGAAACTATTGTCTTGGATTGACTAGAATGCCCTTGAACAAACTCACGCGCCTCTTTTCTTCATTTCAATTTGCCTGATTTAATCTTAGCCCTTGATTAACTTAATGGATGGTCAAGATCACTTCCTATCCTTTCTAGCCAAATAAACTTCCTATTGTATCTCCACCCTCATACCCTACTATAACACAAAATCTAGTTTCTATTGGGTATTTTTCACAACAAGAAATATGTTGATGAAGTTTCGCGTGCAATGAAATGACTCAAGAACGATCGATTAATCAAAGACGATAAATCAAACCAAAGGTTCCAAGAACAAAGTTTTTTTATATTAATAATCAACCAAAAACTAAACATAAATGTTCATCAACACCTCTATTTATACTAGACCCAAACAACCTTAGAGATAAACATAATTATAAAAGATAAAACATAAAACAAACTTTTAAAATTCAAATAAGAAGATAGCCCTGCATCATATGTATTTATTTATTCTTAATTCTTTCTAAATTATGCTATTAAGAGTTTATTAATAGCACCAAAACACTTTTAATCTAAATCACACAATTCATAAAAAGATATTACCCAATACTTAAACTAATACAAAACCAATGTTTTCAACTTATTATATTACAAGGTATGGTGGTTGTGGAGAATTTTAATCTTGGTTACAGTGGCGGAGCTAGACTTTAACACCAGGGGTATCCCAAAAAAAAAATTACGGTGTATTCATATAAAATCCTTTATAGGGGTATCCTCGTATTTTTTTAGGGGTATCCTTTATATAAAATCGAAAAAAAACAAAAAATTAACACTGCGAAACACGACTTTGAGCCGTAGCCCGTGCTACGGCTGGTTCTATGCTGTCTCCGCCCCTGCTTGGTTAGGTTATGAATTTTAATCATATGTCTCGAAAGCACATCCTGTAGATTAATAGGGATAGACCACGACGGGTCGATGGTAGTGGGGTCGGTGGTGAAAGTGAATAACAGAACTTATAGTATGGTAGCTTTTCAATTGTTTTCAATTAATGACATATAATAAAATAATGCCCATCATAGGGTATTCAAAGTTTTAAATTCAATTGGTCGAAAAATTAGATTATATTATATATATTATATTATTATATTTATATTTATTTATATATATATATATATTAATACAAAGTGTCCATGAATAGTAATCTAAATTTTAAATATTATTATAACTTTTTTTAATCTTTAATCTTTTATTATTATAACCTAATTTTTAAATATTATTGTAGCGTTCTTAATCTTTAACAATTAATTATTATAATATCATAGTTGGATAATAGTAACATATAGTTTTTTTTTTTTTAATATTTTGTTATTATAATTAATTTATTTTGTTTTCTCTTATAGCTAAGATATGATATTTTATATATTAACATCGTTTATCATTTTATTTATTCTAATAATATAATGCAATGTTTTATAAAACTTCAAATGACTATTGCGACATGTTTATTACATCTGTGTTTCGTTAAACTTAAACTGAGCCGATATTGTTCGAACAATTACCTTTTTACGACTTTGGTAGCGGTATTGATTACCTTTTTATATCATATGCTATGGCGAGTGTCGGTGATGAACAAAACTATACCGTCCAAACAACATCGGTACCATGTTGATTTTGGCCGAACATCGGTGTCGATATTTGTACTTTTAAAATCTTATCAATATAATATTCATTTAGTTTTCTAACAATTTAAACATCTGTCGATATCCTTTTGGGAATATCATGACTTTTTTGGGTTTATCTTCCAATCGCTATACAAAATGCTGATTACGGTACCGATGCCTTATTGAATAGAATAGAATCGATACCGACCGACTTTACGCCGCAACGCGCGTAGGAAGTCCACTAGTTAACTTTAAAGACAACGCCAATCTTTTAAAAACCAGTTTTTAAGTCATACCGGGTTGAGCTCTAAAATGGTTCAATCGGTTGAACCGGATTACTAGTTAACTCTATAAATTCCACAAAATACAAATTCATCTAAAAAAACAATCAAATCTCAACTTGGATTTACGTAACTGATCATAGTTTTATCTAAAAACAACGATTTTTATTGTAAACAATTAAGCATTTTAAGATTATTTTTATTAGTTATAAACAATATTGCATTGTACGAGGCGAGCAACAATTTCAACAACGTTGAAATATTAAAAGAAAACACTAAGTTGATTATCGGAAATATGGAAGATCAATATTACCTTAATATCGTATTTTATTAAAATTAAGAAATTAAATCTTAAGATAATGCAAAGCAGTTCATCGGTTTGAACCGGTAGAACCGGATTTACCGCCGGTACCTAAGACATACCGTATTCGAGTTTTACCAGCCTTTATCGTACCAGACTCGTGTCCGATATCCGGTTTAACCGGCCGATTCATACCAGTATTTAAAACATTCGATAACACAATAATCTTTATTACACACACAAGCCACCATGGCTTTTGAGGGAGAGAAGTGGTATACGGCAGGGCGTCGGAAAAACAACCAAAGGCAGGAGCTAGCTGGAAGGATCAGGTACTGGAAGATTGACAAGGAGGCAACAGCTACGTTTTTCATCGCCAACCTTCCTAATGGTTGGGATATTCCGATGGTCTGGGATGTGCTCAAGGATAAGGCTCATCTGGTAGACCTTTACATTGCGAAGAAGAAGGACCGTCTAGGTTCTAACTTTGCTTTTGCTAGATTCATGAATGTTTGGGATCCCGCGGTGCTGGAAATGGAGCTTCGTTCGGTCAGGATGGGAGGCGGATTACTCTGGGCTAACGTCTCTAAGTTTGAGAGGAAGCCTGTTGTTAAAACGTCAAATGCGCAGGTGCTTCGGAGATCAGCTCCCACCGGTCCTCAGCCTACTCAGAATGGAGCGGGTGGGTCGTCGCTCAGGGGTCTTCAGACGTTTGCCGAGATTGTAGGTGGAGTTCCTAAGTCTGTTGTGGAGAATATTGCTATCCCAAACAATTTAGTCCTAGATCCTAACTATTGGTTGGACTTGTGCCTAGTCGGTGAAGTCAAAGACTTGGAAACTCTTTCGAACATCCAGGTGTTAATCAATGCGGACAGAAGTTTTGATTGTAAGGTGAAATTGTAACGCCCGGCTCTTTTGTACTTTCCATTTATAGAAAGTTTTGTTCGTATTTCTATTTTTGGAAACTTTGTATTCTTGTAATCGTTCTTTCTTTGTAATCGTTGTAAAACCGAGACTTGGATCATTAATGAAATTCGTATTTTGTTACAAATATGTTATACACACTTTATATATGCTCGTATGTTCGAATTGGTGAATCAATTGGTGTTTAATCATTATTCTTGGAAACTATGTGCTAAACTTGTAATTAATCTAAACTTATGCATAAAACGTGTTTTGAACGTGAACGACACTTGATTTTGATGCTTATACGCTTAATTATACTTGATTATGTTCCTCATACTTTAGTTAGCCTTAAACTATGCTTAAATGGCAAAACTAGTCCTTAAAAGCCCAAATTACCAAACTGCAGGGACTAAAATGAAAATAAGTGAAAGAGGTTAGCTTACGGACCATAACACTCCCAGTGTTGAGGTCCGTAAGCATGTCTGGCGGGCAGAAAACACAGCAGCCTCTTTTCTACGCGATTTTGCACGAAATCCCAAGATTTAAACCTCCCCAATCAGCTTTAATCCACCTCTAAACACCCCCAATCACCTCTAATCTCTTCCACTATAAATATAACCCTTCTCCAAGCATTTTTACACTTTCGCAACTCTCTACAACTCACAAATTCACTCTCAAATCAGTTGCAAATCTGCATTTTCGGACAGATTCATACTCTTGCACTAAAGTGAGTATAACTTGCTCATTTCTTGACGAAATTACTTGATTCTTCTTCCTACTTGCTTGGATAATCATGGGGTTCGATTCCTTGACTTCTCCTGGGAGAAATCAGACCTGGAATTGCCCTGAAATGGTCCATAAACTTTCTGTTTTGTTTTAAGTTCTTCAAAAGTTTGTTTAAACTTATCCAACTTGTGTTTAACACATCTCATACCTATGTCCCAATGCTTACAA